>JAEOAD010001845.1:2190000-3390000 GCA_036365145.1 Orientallactaga sibirica
CTCTTTCGGATAATTAGAGCCACAGGGTCTACATGTGACAATGTTTCTTTGTCAAGAGGGAAGAACGACAAAGAACAAGACCCACACGCCCTCATTCCACAGTCTTTCGCAATCCCTTCCCTGGAGATGAAATTGCCAGCCATTTGTTGGGCTCCAAGTGGGAGCTGGAAGCTTTTTCTTGCTTTTTCTGCTTTGATGAGGCTGTTCCCATTTTTTTTTTTTTGCATGGCTTTGAAGTTTATTTATTGTCACCAAATTGCATTAGTTATTTCTGAAGACTATACTTTTGTTCACAACTTAAAGTGTTCCGAGGGGCATACCATCGGCGTAAATTCAAATAATTGGAAGAAATGGATCCAACAGTTACTTTTAATTGGCAGCAGAACATGGCCTCCCGATTTATTACAAACTTACACGCTATGGTTTAGAACTAATTTTAGCTTCCCCTTGAAGTTGGAATTCAAAACCTCACCGTGGCTTGACATGGCATTATCCGAGGAGAATGTTTGTTTCAAAATTTGAAACAAGAACCTAGATCTTTTATGAGGCCAATATTATTTCCATATGAGGGAGCAGAGAGGAAGGAGCTACCAGGGTTGACTCACAGGGAGGCGATCCAGCCTCAGTCTCCAGGATGCCATGGAACCCCAAGTACGAGCCTCCACCTACCCGTTGTCCTGGGTCAGCTGGGTCTGGGGTCTAGGAAATTTCCAGGCCAGAAGTATAGAAGTCCCTCCCTCTGGGTGTGTCCAGCAGCAGTAGTGGGCAGGTCCTGGGCCTTGGGCTCCAGTGAGATCTGCCTTCCAGCTGGCTCCTTACCAAGTCAGAGATCCCATCCCTGAATCCTCCTCCATCCATGCTGTTTTCCTATTTCCCTCCCTTTTAGTTGACCTCCATGGCACCTTGGATACAGGGCCTTACTAAGTTCTGGCGTCCAACATTGACAAAGATCCCTGTTTAGCAGTGAAGGCTAGAAGGACCAGGTTGGATTCCCCAGTACCCATGTAAAGCCAGATGCACAAGGTGGCGCACGTGTCTGTAGTTTGTTTGCAGTGGCTAGAGGCCCTGGTGCACCCATTCTCTCTCCCACTCTCTCTCTCTCTCTCTTTCTCTGTGTCTGCCTCTCTGTCTCTCTCACACACATAAATAACTAAATAATTTTTTTAGCCGGGCGTGGTGGCACACACCTTTAATCCCAGCACTTGGGAGGCAGAAGTAGGAGGATCACTGTGAGTTCAAGGTCAGCCCAAGGCTACATAGTGAATTCCAGGTTAGCCTGAGTAAGATCCTACCTCGAAAAACAAACAAACAACAACAACAACAAAAAAAAAATGAAGAAGGAGAAGAAGAAAGAAAGAAAGAAAGAAAGAAAGAAAGAAAGAGAGAAAGGAAAAATAATTCTTTTTTAAAAGAAAGACCCCAAGCTGGGGAAATGGCTTAGTGCTTAAGGCACTTGCCTTCAAAGCCTAAGGACCCAGGTTTGATTCCCCAGGTCCCATGTAATCCAGATGCACATCGTGGCGCATGCATCTGGAGTTCATTTGCAGTGGCTGGAGGTCCTGGCATACCCATTCTCTTCCTCCCTCCCTCCCTCTCTCTTTCTCAAATAAATAAATGGGAAAAGAAAGAATGAAAGGCCTGGTTCCCACCAGCAGAAAGGGGATGGAGGACTGGCCTGTGGGTGTGGAGCCGAGACCCAGGGCAAGATTCGGATACAGAAGGGAGCCAGGAACTGGTCCCACAAGCACAAAAGAGAGTGCGGAAACCAAAACAAGGGGAAATTTCCACTTGTTTCTGCCTTGGGGGCATTCATTCAACACTGCCATCTTGAGCCTTCTTTCCCAGGGGGCGGAGTACATGCCCTGGAACTGGACGGATACTGCTGTCTAGAGGGACGTGAGAGCTGAGCACATTTCCATAACATTGCTGATAGAAGCCAGGAGCCTGGGGTTGGGGATGTCTTCCGAGCAGGCACAGAAGGAACCAATCTGGATCTCAAGAAAGCAATCTGAGAAGGGGAAGTCCTTGTGCAAAGGCCCTAAAGCATGCAGCAGGTGCTGAGTGACCACAGGGTGACCAGGGGGCTGGAGGGCTGAGGTCGGGGTGGAACAATGCCCAGATGGGGCTGAGAACTCTTACTAGAGGAGGCATTAAGGGTTTGGGTAAGGAGTGGCCTGGTCAAAGTGGACCTTTGATTTAAGGTCTCATACTTATTCAGAAGCCCCTACTTTGTAAGGAATTCAGTGGGCCTTGGAGCAGAGAAAGTGCTGTGGAGGGCAACTGTGGTGTCCCCTGTCCAGGGAGAGTTTGTTAAGCCTGGATAGTGGGCAGCAGCTGGGCCTGGGTGGGCTTGGACACAGAGCTGATGGCTTACAGTGTGGAGTGTAGAGCAAGGCCAGGTGAAGGCTGGGCTACTCGGGAGCCTCTGGGGGAGGGGAACATGTCAGAGCCCTGGGGGTGAGGCAGGGGGCATGGGCTGTGACATCTTAGTGGCATCCAGAGCAGAAGTCAGGAGGAAGCTGGACATTTGAGTCTGGAGAGGAGCTGGGGCTATGGAAGCCAGGAATGTCAATGTGGGGAAATGGGGCCCCGGGCAGCGGATGGCCCCTCACTTCTGACCCACACTGAGACGGTGCAAGGATGGGAGGTGGGAAAAGTGTTCAGTGAGGAAGAGGGTGACATCTTGCAAATCCCACAAAGGCCCTGCCCCATGCAGGCGTCCCTGGATTTCTGTTATGGTCCCTGCAGGGTCTCCAGGGCCTTGTGCCATTGAAAAGCCATGTTTGGGCTGGAGAGATGGCTCAGCGGTTAAGGCGCTTGCCTGCAAAGCCCAAGGACCCATGTTCAATTCTCCAGATCCCATGTAAGCCAGACGCATAAAGGTGAGGCAAGTGCAAGGTCACACATGCCCACTAGGTGGTGCAAGTGTCTGGAGCTCAATTGTAGTGGCTGAGGCCCTGGCGTGCCAATTCTCCCCCCCCCTCTAAAATAAAATTTAAAAAAAAAGAAAAGCCGTGTTCAACCTTCTACGCTGAGTGCCCACTGCGTGTTTCAACTTTTTCTGTTCCTTGCCATTCTGGTTTGCCCTGCCTTTCCCACCTCCCTGTTCTTGGGTTCTGTCTTTGGTTGACTTGATCGTGAGGTGCCCTCTGCCTAGCCCGACTTTTGGCCATTCTCCCACCACACCCTGCTACCCTACCGTCTGTTGATCTTGCTGGGGCCCTCATTCCAGCTAGTGTGCGTGCATGTGGTTTTGGCCCTGTCTGAGTCAACAACAAACTTCATATTGTTTTAATCTTTCTCTTTTCCCATGTCTCTCGGCTCTTTCTGCATTCACTTCCCTTTATTTGGAGGGTTGCGTTGTGGGTTCTGCTGGCAGATGTTCCGAAGCTTTTATAGGAATATCTTGATTGTGCCCTAAAATAGTTCTTTTTCTAACGCTTACATTTTTACTCCCTCCATTTCCATGTCGTTTTCTTTTTCAGAGTATTTTCCAGCTGTGGAGCTGGCTCAGAGGTGAAAGGCGCTAGCTTGAAAAGTATTTTCTTCTTTTGCACACCGCTCATTCTTCCCTTTGTTTTTTTTTTTTTTTAAGTTTACAATCCATTAATTTCATGCTTTAAAACTGGAGACAAACATCATAAAGAAATGAAGAACTAACAGTAGCATTAGGGATGAGAGCAGGTGTGCAGACAAGGGAGTGAAGTGTGTGGAGGGCAACATGAACACGGCGGGTCAGCAGAAAGAGAATTGCAAGCCGGGCGTGGTGGCACACGCCTTCAGTCCCAGCCCTCGGGAGGCAGAGGCAGGAGCATTGCCATGAATTCTAGGCCACCCTGAGACTACATAGTGAATTCCAGGTCTGCCTGGGCTAGAGTGAGACCCTACCCTGAAAAAAAAACAAAAAAAAATCACAAAACTTTTTAAATTTTTAAATTTTTATTTATTTATTTGAGAGTGGCAGAGAGAGAGAGAGGGAGAGAGAGAATGGGCGCACTAGGGCCTCCAGCCACTGCAAACGAACTCCAGATGCATGTGCCACCTTGTGCACCTGGCTTACGTGGGTCCTGGGAAGTTGAGCCTTGAATCGGGGCCCTTAGGCTTCACAAGCAAGTGCTTAATTGCTAAGCCATCTCTCCAGCCCCAGAATCATATAATTTAACAGTAGCAACATAGACATGAATTTCCATGGTATAAACCCATGGAAAACTAACCCCGCCCCCCACACACATTTGTATTATGAGGATCTGAATGGGAACGAGGTTTTCTTGCATTTTTTTATTACTTAGGAATGTTATTGTTGGAGCAAATCATGTGTTGGATCATTTGTGTTAAAAAATATATTTATTTATTTGCAAGGAGAGAGAGAGAGAGTGAATGGTCAGGCCAGGACCTCCTACAACTACTGCAAACGAACTCCAGATGCATGTACTGCTTTGTGCACCTGGCTTTACGTGGATACTGGGGACTTGAACCCAGAGCAGCAGGCTTTGCAAGCAAGTGCCTTTAACTGCTGAGCCATCTCTCCAGCCCACGCTTGTCTTCTTGAGATGTGTTCTACTTAATCTGAACACTGTGTCCATCTGTCTTATTTGGCCACCTCATATTCCATGGTCTTTCTGTCTGTGCCTTTTCTTTTGTGATGTAGGAACTCTTTAGTATAGTTTCCTCGGCTAAAACTTGCCTCGCCGTACAAGTGGGTTTGATTACCTCAGGAGGAAGCTACATCATCTAAAACTGCTATTTCTGCACATAGCATCCAACAATATAGAATTTCCAGCAAGGCTACGGACCAAGCAGCCAACAACCAAGACACCAAGGGCTGCTCAAAGCAGATCCAAACAGAGACAGGGGTTGGACTTGCCAGACACAATTTTAAATTAATTGTTCACTTGTAACCAAATAAGAAGATGATATTTTCACAGGAGAACTGAAATCATTTAAAAAAAAATCAAGTGGAAATTCTAGAACTAAAGACAACATTAGCTGAAGTTAACCATCGGAAACACTAGCCTGGCAATACAGCCAACTGTAAAGTGAGGGTCGGAGAGCCTCAGTCACATCAAGGACAACGCAAGGGAGCCAAAAGGATAAAACGGGGGAGTGACTGGGGGGTGGGGGGGAAGGCATGAAAACATATGAGACTTTTCGCAAAGTTGTAGGCGGTGTAGACAGAAGTCCCAGGGGAGAGAAAATGAGAAAGAAAACTCAGCAATCCCCATCTGGCACTGGAGGCGTCCTGGACAGACGCTGCTCTTCAGTCCACGCTGGTCTTCAATCCACGCTGGTCAGGAGCAAACTGCTATTTGTGGACTGCCATAAACTAATCCAATAAATTCCCTTTTAATGCAATTCATTTCTTTCTTTATTTTATCTTATTTATTTATTTATTTATTTATTTATTTATTTATTTAAGAGAGGGAAAGACACTGAGAGAGAGAGAGAGAGAGAGAGAGAGAGAGAGAAAGAAAGAATGAGCGTGCCAGGGCTTCCAGCCAGTGCAAATGAACTCCAGATGCATTCACCCCCTTGTGCATCTGGCTTACGTGGGTCCTGGGGAATCGAACCAAGGTCCTTTGGCTTTGCAGGCAAGCTCCTTAACCGCTCAGCATCTCTCCAGCCTTGCAATTCATTTCCTGTCGGTTCTGTTCCTCTAGAGAACCCTGACTAATACAGGTGTACAGAGCCCCGTTTGGGGATCTGAAGGGTTTCCCCTGTTTCCTGATTGGCAGAGCCGAGTGGTGGCACCTTGCTGTGTCACGTTCAAGCACACGCTTGAGAGTGTGTGCACGTGTTTGTGGGCACACACACGCACATGCACACACGCAGCAGCTGCAGAGACATCCTGTTTCTTCAGCCGCAGCTGTTGCTTGCTTGTCCCCATTTTCCGTGCTGCTGGTGAGATGCAAAGTGGATGGAAGGCAGGGCCAGACAGGTACCGGGGTGACTGTGGGCGGGGCCATGGCAGGGCAGAGCACAGGCAGAAGCCCTGGACAGAATCCATTGGGGGGGGACAATGCAGAGGCCCAAGAGACCACAGGGTGGGGGGAAAGGTCAGTGGGGGTGGGGCTGCCCACTGGGCCAGGAAGGTGGGTGGGCAGGAGGAAACAGCATGGCAGGGGTCCTGTACAGCAGCTGAATGTGATGACAGCATCATGGTGGTCCCAGGCACCGGAGCCCAGATCCTCTCCTGCATGTTGTGGACCACTGTCCCCAGCAGGAACCATTCACACCATCTTCTGCCACAGGACAGAGCACACAGTAGGTGCTGAAGGCACGGTTCATCTTGACTGTTGACTGGACTGAACGGAGGTGTGTTTAGACGCATTAATCTCACCTCTGGGTGTCTGCAGTAGACAGCTTCAGGGCTGGGATGAATGTCCACACAAGACACAGTTTGTAGGAGGAATGGAATTCATCTGGAGCTTACAGATGCAGGGAAAGTTCCATAATGGCAGAAGAAGCTGGCCCCCTTTCACAGATCCATACACATAGAGAAAGCAACCCCTACCAGCACAAGCAAGCAAGCAAACACACACCAGCAACCCCAGGCAGGGCTCAGGCGGTATGGATCTGCCCACAGCGACACCTCTTCCAGCCGGGCACTTGGAAATCTAAGAAGCTTTAATAAAACTGAATCTAGCCGGGCGTGGTGGCGCACGCCTTTAATCCCAGCACTCGGGAGGCAGAGGTAGGAGGATCACTGGGTGTTTGAGGCCACCCTGAGACTACACAGTGAATTCCAGGTCAACCTGGGCTACAGTGAAACAAAACAAAACAAAACAAAACAAAACAAAACAAAACAAAACAAAACAAAACAAAACATTGAATGTATTGGGGGACATCCCATTCAAACTACCACAGTGTCTATGAGGGCATTTCCACAGGGCATTTACCAAGGTGCAAAAGACCTGGCCAAGTGTGGGTGGCACCATCTCCAAGGCTGAACCCCAGATGGAGGAAGTGGGGAAAGCAGAAGAGAGAGCCAGGGCACGCAGTTATTCTTTCTACTTCCTGGTCACCTGCTCTACCACACCCTTCCCACCATGGTAGACTGAGACCTCTCTCCCTCTCTGTGACGGTTTGTGTGGTCGTTTGAATCGATGGCCCCCAATACATTCAGTGTTTTATTGGTTTGTAGTTTGCATCTGCAGCCACCTGCCTGGAGGCAGAGTTATTGGCCGGATCTTAAGGTGTGGTGGTGGGTTTAGGATTTCAATCTAAAGATATGCCAAGTGTGCCTAGCTGGAGTTCCTGAGGTGTGACTTTTGGCTTTTGGCTGGGGGCTTTGATCTCTGTGTTTGGTCCTGTGAAGAGCAGGCCAGCTTCTTCTGCCATTATGGAACTTCCCCTGGATCTGTAAGCTTCAATAAATAATATCCCTTCCTCCATAACTGTGCCTGGTCTGGAAGTTCATCTCAGCGAACCTGAAGCTGTCTGCTACAGTTTGGATGTAAAACGTCCCTCGAGTGTTTGTAACTAACCCTCCTACTTACTCTCCAGCTGATGGAAAGTTCTGGAGCTGGAGTCTTGCTGAAGGGCGAAGTCACTAGGGGCGGACCTTGAGGTTGATTCTTGTGTTCTCTGTGTGAGTGATGTGTGGAGATGCGATGCCCCCAGCTGCCTGCTCCGCCACGCTGAACTGTCCTCTCAAAACTGTAAGCCTGGCTGGAGAGATGGCTTAGTGGTTAAGGCGCTTGCCTGCAAAGCCAAAGAACCCAGGTTCGATACCCTAGGACCCACGTAAGCCAGATAGATGCACAAGGTGATGTCTGCATCTGGAGGTCCTGGTGTGCCCAGTCTTTCTCCCTCCTCCCCCAAATAAATAAGAACAAAATAAAATATTTTAAAAACCTGTAATCCTGAAATAAACCCATAAGCCGCTTCCACTTGGGTGTTTTGTCCCAAAAGGTAACTGCTACACTGTTCAGATATGGTGAGGGCAGAGTCAGCCCTCTGTGGGACGAGTGCACAGGAAGCTTGGCTTGGGTGGGGTCGTGCTTCCCAGGATGACCACCAGAACAGTGACCAAGACATGGAACCCAGGCAGCCCAGCAGGGGGCTAAAGGAGGCTGCACCGTCGTCCGGGCTATGTCTTTACCTGCTGCGATGAGATGGGTTTAAAAAATGGACAAAATGACGCAGCAGAGCGTGTTCTCGATGATGCCCTTTGCCTCCTGCCAGGACACCATGGCTACCTTCCCTGGAGATGAGGCAGCTGCTGGCTGCAAGTGGAAGTCCCAGGATGAAATCCTGATGGGCCAGTACCAATGCCAAGCGTGAATGTCTCAGCACTTGGACGACTCTTCTCCCAGACGGTGGAGACACACAGAGAAGGCTCCGGTGTCTGCTGTCTGGTGGGCAGCTCTTCTCTACCCGGCCCTGCCCAGTGGGGAGCTCTCCTCCCTGTCTCACCCCATCGTGTTGTGCGTCTCAGGGTGAACCAGCCCCTCTCTCCTCTGTTTCCCACAGTTCATGGATGTTTGTCCAGAGCTCACTGTGTGTTAACTGGTGCTTTCCACTCGGCGTTGCCAGCCTGCCTTTCTCTATCACTGCCTAAGAAAGGATTCAAATACTCTTCCTGGGAAACAAGGAAGCCTAGGGTTCCTTTATTTATGCCACTACCACGATCCCCTCACGCTTCCTCTCTTCTGGGTGACCCCTTCCATCCTAATGCAGTCAGGCAGTTCAGACAGGTCCATGTAGCCACTTTCTGCCTTGGCCTCCCAGTGGTTTTGGCCAGAAGGGCAGCAGCTGCGTCCTGTGGCAGAGGGTGGATGCTGGGATTCTATTAGCATCGGGCAGTGACTGTCACCTTTCCTGAGCATCTGTCAAAGGCGTCTTGAGACATAAGTGTTGAATGTGTTTTATTTTCTTTTAAGTTTTTGTTGTTGTTGTTGTTGTTTGTTTTTTGAGGTAGGGTCTCACTCTGGTCCAGGCTGACCTGGAATTAACTATGTAGTCTCAGGGTGCCTTCAAACTCACGGTGATCCTCCTACCTCTGCCTCCCAAGTGCTGGGATTAATGGTGTGTGCCACCACGCCCAGCTCTAAGTGTTTTTTTTTTGTTTTGTTTTGTTTTTGAGAGAGAGACAGAGAGAGAGGGATAGAGAATGGGCATGCCAGCAGCCTCTCAGCTGCTGTGAACGAATTCCAGATGCGTGCGCCCCCTTGTGGGCAAATGTGGCATTGTGTCCTTGCGTCACTTTACATCTGGCTAAACGTGGGACCTAGAGAATTGAACAGGCATTCCTAGGCTTGACAGGCAGGTGCCTTAACTGCTAAGCCATCTCTCCAACCCTTATTATTATTATTTTTTTAAATTTATTATAGAGAAAGAGCACCGGCATGCCAGGGCCTCTAGCCACTGCAAACAAGCTGGAGGCATGCGCCACCGTGTGCATTTGGCTTACGTGGGTCCTGGGGAATAGAACCTGGGTCCTTGGACTTTGTAGGCCATCCCTCCAACCCTTGACCTCCTCCATGGTGGCAATATCAGCATGCCTCTTCTAGGGTGAGAGGCGCTGGAGGCGACAGAAGCTCTTCTAGGAGCCAGGGGCGGCAAGAGGTTATGTCCTCAGCTGCGTCAGGCCAAGGGGAGCCGTTTGCCAAGCAGGACAAGAGCCCCTGCCCCTGGGAGACCAGAGTGTCATGCTGTCTCTGTCTCCCTTTTGGAAGTTCTTTTCTTCTTTTGACCTGAACTTTTCTAGGGAAGAAAGTGTCTTTTCTCTGGAGGCTGGGAGAATCTGGGGAACTCAGTCACAGTCTCCTCTGTGTCCAATTTCCAAAAGGGGTGGGGGCAGCCTCTGTGTGTGGGGGGACTCTTATCCTTACATCAGCCTCCCAGCCCCCTCCACAGCTATTGCTCTGTGAGCAAGCTGAGCTACAGCATCCAAGGAAAGCTAGCGGAGAGGGGAACACCCACCCCGGCTCGGGGAATTCTGCGGAAGAGGGGGGCGGAAAGATTGTTAGAGCCACAGGGTGGGAAGGAGTATCCCACCCCCACCACAACTCATAACCCACAACCCCACCGTGAATACCAGCAACCCCACTGGGAAGGGTCCTCAGTAGAAGGGGGAAAGGGAGGAGGAGAATGGTACATGTGTTGTGTCCATACAAAATTTCTACTTAATAAAAAAAAAAAGGAGGGGCTGGAGGGATGGCTTAGCAGTTAAGGCACATGCCTGTGAAGCTTAAGGACCCAGGTTCGATTCCCCAGAACCAGCGTAAGCCAGATACACAAGATGATGCATCTGGAGCTTGTTTGTAATGTCTACAGGCCCGGGTGTACCCATTCTCTCTCTCTCTCTCTCTCTCTAAAAAAAAGGAAAAACACTTTTCCCTCTTTCCCCTTGTCTTTTCATCCAAGCCACAAAAAGCTAATTTTTCCTTTTTTTTTTTTTTTTTTTTTTTTTTTTTTTGTGGTTTTTCAAGGTAGGGTTTCATTCTAGCTCAGGCTGAACTGGAATTCACTCTAGTCTCAGGGTGACCTTGAACTCATGGCGATCCCCTTGCCTCTGCCTCCCAAGTTCTGGGATTAAAGGCGTGCGCCACCATGCCCAGCTTTTTCCTTCTGTTTTATTTTTGTGTGTGTGTGTGTGTGTTTATGGCAAAAAAAAAAACCACTTTTCCCAGTATTGCCTGGAAAGGGAGACTCTTTTTTTTTTTTTTTCTGGCTGGTTTATAAAGTCATTTGGAAACAGGGTGGAGGCCCAGAATCCACCGTGGCCCATCCTCTTTCCTACCCAGCCTGTTCCATTTGCAACACCTCAAGCTGCAGATGCTCCACTGTGGCGGAAGGAGAGGACACGGTCCTTCCTCCATGTCCTCTTTCTCTCCTTCTGTGTGCGTGTTTACACTGAAAACAGCTGGCCCCTCAGGTATCTGCGAGGCAGAGAGGACAATTCAGATGTGCCCCCCAGTTTTTAGTGCCACAAATGCAGTGGCATCGTACAGTCGGTTTTCAATGTGCGTTTTGGGGGGAAATCTTCGTGTTTATTTTACTTATTCTTTTAAAGTAAAAAATGAGTGAAAAGGCAACACCAACACAGACCTCCAGCTCATGTTTCACAGACTATTTTTATTAAAACAACTTTTTAATATAGCTGGGTGTGGTGGCGCATGTCTTTAATCCCAGCACAGGGGAGGCAGAGGTAGGAGGATCACTGTGAGTTCAAGGCCACCCTGAAACTACATAGTGAATTCCAGGTCAGCCTAGGCTAGAGTGAGACCCTACCTGGAAAAAAAACCAAAAAAACCTTTTAATATTTCTTTCTTTATTTATTTGAGAGAGAGAAAGAGGCACAGAGAGAGAGGGAGAGAATGGGCACACCAGGGCCTCCAGCCACTGCAAACGAACTCCAGATGCATGCACCCCCTTGTACATCTGGCTTACATGGGTCCTGGAGAATTGAACTGGGATCCTTTGGCTTTTCAGGCAGATGCCTTAACTGCTAAACCATCTCTCCAGCCCCTCCCAGACTATTTTTTAAAAATATTTTTATTGGGCTGGAGAGATGGCTTAGCAGTTAAGGCGCATGCCTGTGAAGCCTAAAGACCCCAGTTCGATTCTCCAGGTCCCATGTAAGCCAGATGCACATGGTGACGCATGCGTCTGGAGTTCATTTGCAGTGGCTAGAGGCCCTGGTGCGTACATTTTCACTCTCTCTCTCCAATAAATAAATAAAATTTAAAAAATTTATTTATTTGCAAGGAGAGAGAGGCATATGCCAGGGCCTCCAACTGCTGTAAACAAACTCCAGGTGCATGGGCCACCTTGCACATCTGGCTCTATGTGGGTGCTGGGGAATCGAACACAGGTTGTTAGGCTTTTCCAGGACGTGCCTTCTCTGCTGAGCCATCTCTCCAGCCCTCCACAGACCATTCTTAAAAGCAGCTGGAGGGCTGGAGAGATGGCTTAGCGGTTAAGGCGCCCACCTGCTAAGCCTAAGAACCTGGTTCCAATCTCCAGGTCCCACGTTTAGCCAGATGCAAAGTGACACAAGGGCGCAATGCCGCACTTGACCACAAGGGGGCGCACACATCTGGATTTCGTTCACAGCAGCTGAGACACTGCTGGTGCGCCCAGCTCTATCTGTCTCCCTCTCCCTCTCTGTCTCTCTCTCTCTCTCTCTCTCTCTATGTCTCTCTCCAAAAATAAATAAAATTTAAAAAAATAAAGCAGCTGGATACCTCCACCAGATACCTCCTTTTGTAGTCAGCTTTGTGTTGCTGGCAGAAATCACCAGTCCAAGAGCAGCTTGTGGGAGGGAAGGGTTTATTTTGGCTCACAGACTCTGGGGGACGCTCCATGATGGCAGGGGAAAACAATGGCATGAGCAGAAGATGGACATCATTGCCTGGCCAACATCAGATGGACAACAACAGCAGGAGAGTATGGCAAACACTGGCAAGGGGAAGCTGGCTATAACACCCATAAGCCCACCCCCAGCAATACACCGCCTCCAGGAGGCTCTGATTCCCAAATTGCCACCAACTGGGGTCCTAGCATTCAGAACACATAAGTTTATGGGGGACAGCCGAATCCAACCACCACACACCTCCTGTCTCCACTGTCTTCTAGAAGCCTTTTGTGCTGTGGGGGAGCCATCGATGTTACCTCAGAAGCCAGGAGATGCAAGCTGGGTGCTAGGTGGGACAGCCCCTCAGCCTTAGGAGGAAACAGCCCTGCACACACCTTGATCTCAGCTTCCCAGGTGAGGTCGGTCTGTGAGACAAAGAACATCTTTTGTTCGAGCCACCCACCTGTGGTTCCAATTCTCCGTGACCACAGGAATCTCATACTCAGAGCTCCCCACCCCTGGCCACAGGAATCCCATGGGGATTCCTCTCCTTGTACTCAGGGCTCTGCAGCGGAAGTCAAGGCTGAGTCTAAGTGCGGCTCACGGCTCACTTTCGTCTCACTGTACAGCGTTGCTGTGGGGAGAAAATAAAAACGTAGTAGATTCTGTTTCGAAGAGACGCTCCCAAACCCAATGCCCAGAAGACTACAGATCCAGGGGAGCAAAGAAGCAGGGCCAGGCACATGAAAACACGAAGCAAGGGCTAACAGTGTGTTTCTGCCTGAAGCAAAATTAGTGGCAAGATACATTACACAGGAAAAGATCAACACTGCATAAAAGACTCGGCCCAACACAAGACACAAGCCAACCTGCTCAGCTACCACAAACATAGCTTTGAATATACGAAACAGATAGGCTGCAGAGATGGCTTAACAGTTAAGGCTCTTGCCTGCAAAGACAAAGGGCCTACGTTTGATTCGCCAGGACCCAAGTGATGCAAGCGTCTGGAGTTGGTTTGCAGTAGCTAGAGGCCCTGGTGTGTCCATCTCTCTCTCTCTCTCTCTCTGAAATAAGTAAATAATTTTTTTAAAAGAATAAAGCACTTGGGAGGCAGAGGGCTGGAGAGATGGTTTGAGGCCACCCTGAGACTAGTTAATTCCAGGTCACCTGCCTGAGACCCTAAGCCAAAAAAAAAAAAAAAAAAAAGAACGCTGGTTCCAATCTCCAGCCTCCTAAGGTTCCAATGTCCAGGTCCAGCGTTTCCGGGTCCCATATGCAAAGTGATGCAAGGGCACAATGCTGCACTTGACCACAAGGGGGCGCACACATCTGGATTTCGTTCACAGCAGCTGAGACACTGCTGCCTCTCTGTCCTCTCCCCCTCTGTCTCTCTCTGTCTCTCTCTGTGTGTCTCTCTCCAAAAAATATATATAAATAAATAAAAAATATAAAGTTTTTTTTTTAAGAATAAAAGAAAATACAACAGAAACTATAGTTCAACATCCATAGCCAGAGACCTTGGGGGCGTGAATGATTCAAAGGCAGCTGCCACCCCAGCATAAAGGACAACTCACAGAAGAGCTGGGTCATCCTGGCAACACAATCCTAGCCTACAGGAAACTCCACTGGTAGGAAAACGCTTCTCCCAATAAAGTTCTTACTCTATTTATTTATTTATTTATTTATTTATTTATTTATTTATTTATTTATTTTTGGATTTTTATTGAGGTAGGGTCTCACTCTATTTCAGGCTGACCTAGAATTCACTATGTAGTCTCAGGGTGGCCTCGAACTCATGGTGATCCTCCTACCTCTGCCTCCTGAGTGCTGGGATTAAAGGCGTGCGCCCCACGCCCGGTCTTACTCTATTTATTTATGAGCAGAGACAGAGACAGTCAGAGAGAAAGAGTGAGAATGGTTGTGGCAAGGCAACCACAAGCCAGGACCAACCAACTCTAGACTCATGTGTCACCTTGTGCATCTGGCTTTACATGGGTGCTGGGGAATCGAACCCAGGGTTGTTAGGCTTTGCAGGCAAGTGCCTTGACTGCTGAGCCATCTCTCCAGCCCCAGTTCCTACTCTTTATATAACCTCAGGGGAGGGGCCTGGTGAATTTTGTAAGTTTGAGAAACTTCCTGAATCATTTTTTTAGATAGAGTTAGAGAGAGACAGAGAGACAGAGAGAGAGAGAGAGAGAGAGAGTTGGCATGCCAGGGCCTCAGCCACTGAAATAGAACCCCAGATGCTCACTCCATTTAGTGGGCATGTGCGACCTTGCGCTTGCCTCACCTTTGTGCGTCTGGTTACTGTGGGATCTGGAGAGTTGAAAACGGGTCCTTAGGCTTCGCAGGCCTTAACAGCTAAGCCATCTCTCCAGCCTATAACTTCTTCTTTTTTAAAAAACATTTTATTTATTTGGGCTGGAGAGATGGCTTAGCAGTGAAGGCGCCTGCCTGCAAAGCCAAAGGACCCAGGTTCAATTCTCCAGAACCCACATAAGCCAGATACACACGGTGGCACATGTGTCTGGAGTTCATTTGTGCACTCATTCTTTCCCTCTCTCTCTCACCTCTTCCTCTCTCTCTCAAGTAAATAAATAAATAAAATAAAATAAAAACATTTTATTTATTTATTTGAGAGAGATAGAGAGGAAGAGGCAGAAAGAAAGGGAGAATGGGTGCGCCAGGGCTTCTAGCCACTGCAAATGAACTCTAGATGCATGTGCCCCCTTGTGCATCTGGCTTATGTGGGTCCTGGGGAATCAAACCTTAGGCTTCATAGGCAAATGCCTTAACCACTTAGCCATTTCCCTAGCTCCAGCCTGGAACTTCTTGAATCTTTTTTTTTTAAAGATTTTATTTTTATTTATTTATTTATTTAAGACAGAGAGAGAGGGAGAGAGAGGGAGAATGGGTGCGCCAGGCCTCTAGCCACTGCAAACGAACTCTAGACGCATGCACCACCACGTGCATCTGGCTTACTTGGGACCTGGAGAATTGAACTGGGGTCCTTAGGCTTCACAGGTAAACGCCTTAACCGCTAAGCCATCTCTCCAGCCCAAATCTTAATAAGCTTATATTTCAATTTGGAAGTTCCTTAAGGAGCCTCCCTCCAAGATGAAATGTTTCAACTCTCGGAGGAAACTGCTATATAATAATACCATGCACACAAGTGTTTTCAATAAATTCTTTCAATAAAACAGATGGCTTACGGTGTACAACAGTCTTCAAGATGTAGCACAAGGAGGCCCACCCAGGTGAAACAGGTGGCCTCGCTGAGCCAAGGAGGTGCTGGGACAGCCAGGTAAGCCAAGGGCACAGGAATGAAAGGAGAAAGAGAGACAGAAGACGGACAGATGGCTCTCTGGGTG
Organism: Orientallactaga sibirica; assembly: GCA_036365145.1. Taxonomy (NCBI): domain Eukaryota; kingdom Metazoa; phylum Chordata; class Mammalia; order Rodentia; family Dipodidae; genus Orientallactaga; species Orientallactaga sibirica. Next base: position 2,205,673 of record JAEOAD010001845.1, read on the forward strand.
TTCAGAGAGCCACCTGGAAGATAAGCAGTACCACCCATGAGGCGTACAGAGACAGATCCAGTGCCCATCTCGCCAGGCAGAGGGGTTTTGCCCTCACGGGTGTGTTCATGTGCTAGGACGGCCAATAAAGTGCTACCGAACAGGCAGCTTAAATAAAATGAGCGGGGCTGGAGAGATGGTTCAGCAAATAAGAGTGAGTGCTACTCAGGCACAAGGACCTGAGTTGGATCCCCAGCACCAATGTAAAAAGTCATGCATGGGGCTGGAGAGATGGATTAGTGGTTAAAGTGCCTGCCTGTCAAGCCTAAGAAATGCCTGTTCAATTCTCCAGGTCCCATGTTTAGCCAGATGCAAAAAATTTTCAGTACCTAGGATGGGATACCTTCCAGTGAGTTGTTGGCCAAGGAGGTCCCTATAGCCTCCAAAACATTACAGGCTATTGCCAAGGCCCTTGGTTTCCCTTGAGAAACAGATGATAAGACCCTATTACTGAAGACATCTCTTGCCTGAGAGGCAAGATCACTGAGAAAGCAAGCTGGTGCTGAGCAGAAAACCTTCTCCCTGTAGACCAGCCAACTGAAAGCTGGAAAAAGCTGCACTGCATGCAGCCGTATGGGAGACAGAAATCATCAGTGGTGAAAACAGTGCACACTAGAAAACTCAAGTTTGGCCAGGCAGGCCCAGTGACCAAACGGGTGCAATAGTGGCATGTCTGCTCTTGGGGAAACCAACTGCTCCCTAATTGGACTGAAGGCCCTCTCTATGGGAGGGAATACATGCCTGGTACTGAAAAAACTAATCAAAAGTCTATGGCAGGGGAGGTCATGAGCCTTAGGGGTATAAAGCCTGCTCTTGTCTGACTAAATGTATATATTATTCCCACCAAGCTGCCCTGAAAGCACTACATTTAATGTTCATGTTCACATATTAACGCTACTCTCACTTCTGGTTAGAGAAGTTTCTCTTTTCAGATGGCGATGACCACTGGGATGACCCAAAAGGCAACATAGTGCTGAGAAGAAGGGATGAAGGAGTGCCCAGCACTGAAACACCTCTGTCACACCCTCCAAGGCTCAGGGACCATTGCGGAAGAGGGGGCGGAAAGAATGGAAGAGCCAAAGGAAGGATACGACTCCTTACAATGCAACTGTCCATACAGAAATTGGCCTCAATATCCATGACCTTGCAGTGCCTAGCAATACCTTCGCAAGACCCTCATAATAGAAGAAAAAGATGATGACATCAAATTAAAAGATAGACTAATGGAGAGAGGGAGGGGATATGATGGAGAATGGAGTTCTGAAGGGGAATGGGGGAGAGGAGGGAAATATCATGATTTATTGTCTATAAGTATAAAAGTTGCCAATAAAAAAATTTTTTAAAAAGTAACGTAAGGGTGCAATGCTGCACTTGCCTACAAGGGGGTGCGGTGTCTGGAGTTTGTTCACAGTGGCCGAGAGGCTGCTGGTGTGCCCATTCTCTCTCTCTTTTTCTCTCTCTCTGTCTCTCTCTCTCTCAAAAAAAAAAAAAAAAGAGCCGTGCACGATTTCCCATGCCTGTGACCGCAGTCCTAAAGGAGACAGGAGAACTGGTGGGGTTTGCCAGTCAGTTGGTCAGCTGCAGGCTCATGCAGAGACTCCGTCTTAAGGGCATAAATCAGAAGAATAGTAGAGGACATCAGATGCTCTCCTCTGGCCTCCACAAGCGTGTACATGGGGAAGCCTGAATCTGCGGGCACACACACAACACCAAAGAATAAATAAAAGGAAGGCATGAAGTTAGGATAGTATGGGCAGAAGACCCATTGTAGGTCTCACCCCTAACCCTAGGAACTAGTGAAATCAATGACTAACAGGAGAATTCTTCTTCTCCCAGTAAAGAATTAGAACGGGCTGGAGAGATGGCTTAGCAGTTAAGGCACTTGCCTGCGAAGCCTGAGGACCCAGATTCGATTTCCCAGAACCTACGTAAGCCAGATGCACAAGGTGGTGTATGTGTCTGGAGTTAGTTTGCAATGGCTGGAGGTCCTGGCACGCCCATTCTCTCTGTATCTCTCTCTCTCTTTAAAAAAAGAGAGAGAGAGAGAGAGAGAAAAGAAAAAAAAGGAATTAGGACAGTTGTGGTGAGGCAAAAGGAGGAATTTATTGACAGAAAAGCTCCCTTGGACATAGGGAGGGGTCCCAACCAGTTGCTACTGTCTGTAGGATTGGGTTTTTTTAAAAAAATATTTTATTTCTTTATTTATTTAAGGGACAGAAGGAGAAAGAGAGAGAGAGAGAGGAAAAGGCCAAAAGGCTTTGCAGGCAAGCACCTTAACCGCTATGCCATTTCTCCAACCCGTTTTCGCTAAGCCCTAGAAGTAGTTTTTAAATGTTTTTTTTAAATATTAATCAATTTATTTCTTTACAAGGAGAGAGAAAGTATGGGTGTGCCAAGGCCCCCTGTCACTGCAAGCAATCTGCAAATGCATGCGCCACTTTGTGCATCTGGCTTTATGTGGGTACTGGGGAATCGAACCCTTTGCAGGCAAGCAAGTGCCTTTAACTGCCGAGCCACTCCTCCAGCACAAGGACTGGGGTTTTACTCCTTTGAAATGTCCTTCCTTTGTCCTGATTCTGGGCTTGTGATGGGCTCCTTCACCTTGGGTCGTGTCCTGTCTCAGTGTACGCACTGGGGGTGGGCAGTGAGGGGGGGGGGACCTTGAGCTGATAGGGAAATGGAAACCACACGGAGAATCTCAGCCTGGGAACCAAGCTCATGTCATCTTAGCCTCCCAGGGACACCTACCGTTCTGAATCCCCCAACGCTCCAGGACCACTGTCTCTCTAGGGTCCTTGGCTTGCAGGACAACAGCCTGATGTCCCTTCATGTTCCCCAATATGTGTCTGTCCAAGTACACGGCGCCTAGGGCCCACCATCGGAACCTCATCAGAGTTCACTCATCCACAAAGACTCTACATTGCCACATTCCGTCTCAGTTGCAGGTGCTGGAGGTCTGGATTTAACCCGCGGGCAGGGGGCAGAATAAACTTCCAGTCCTCACCAGCAGAGGATACAGAGTGACCACGAGACTCTCTACTGTTCTAGCAGAAACAGCCAAACCATTTCCACATAACTTCGTCCGAGAACGAAGCCGGAGGATGGGTATAGGCATAGAAAAATGCTCGGTATCCCGCTGAGCCAGGTCCACAGCAGCGGTTGATATTCAACTAGAAATTGGCAAGCTGCAAAGAAGCAGGAAGCTGTGACTCATAACGATGAAAGAATCCAACACCCCTCCAAAGTGACACACATTCCACAGGCAATGACATCAAAAAAAACTGTGAGCATGTTTCAGAAAGCCAGGGGTTGGTTTAGAGGGGATGAGTAGAAGCAGAGGTCTTATTTTATTTTTAAAAATGTTTTTATTTATTTATTTAAAAGCAGGGAGAAAGAGAGAAAAAGAGAGAGAGAGAGAGAAAAAATAAAACAGAGAATGGGCACGCCAGGGCCTCCAGCCACTGCAAATGAACTCCAGATGCACGGGCCACTTTGTGCATCTGGCTTTACGTGGGTCCATCAGTCTTTGCCAAAAGGCACCTTTAACTGCTGAGCCATCTTGCCAGCCCTGAAGCACAGATTTTTAAAGGTGAAACACTGAGCCTGTTGGCGCAAAGCACAGATTTCAGGGGAGCATTAAGCACACGGGTGTGACCGACAGTAACTTTCAAGATCTTGAAACTATAGGAACAGAATGTATGCCAAATGAAGCACTGAAAGAAAAAAAAATGGGAGCCAGGTGTGGTGGCTCACACCTTTAATCCCAGCACTTGGGAGGCAGAGGTAGGAGGATCGCCATGAGTTTGAGGCCACCCTGAGAATACAGAGTGAATTGGATTTGGTCATCTGTCCGGGTGACTTAAGCGCATTCTCCCCTGCGAAGGCCCCTCTCTCCACAAAGTGACCTTATAAGGTCCCAGGTGGACATGAATTAGGAGAGGATGCCATCTGGCCACTGGGGCACGTAGGTCCAGTCTCCAAGGGGTGAAAGTGGCTTGGATTCCGAGAACCAGACATGGTGGGGAGTGTCTTGAACCATCACCCATGTCCTGGCCAGCCACAAGTCCTGCAGCACATGTGTGCGCAAGCATATGGGCCTGGGCATGGGCACTGTTGGGCATTGCTAAACACGGGCTGGCACTGTGAGGAAGCTGGCCTGGGCTGTTGGACATGGCTGGGGATCTTGGGCTGTGGGGGTTGCAGCTGGCCTTATTGTTGGGAACCCACCCTGGTGATGACCCTCCCTGCCCTCAGGCAAGGTTGTAACATGCCCTGTCTTTGCCCAGAGTGGGCAGAACTGGCAAGGCCCTCCCCCCTTCTGGATCCCAAAAGCATCTGACTATTCCATAGTCAGGCTTTGCCCCCACAGTTCCTGACCGTGTGGCCAGCTGCCCAAGAGACCCTCATGTGGCTGAAGTCACGTAGCTTTTCCTGCCACTTCTGTTATCTCCCTTACAGCTCCTCCCTGGCAACTCTGAAGTCACATAGCTTTTCCTGCCACTATCTCCCTTACACTTCTGCCTTTCAACCAATTAGATAACAACCCATAAACTATGTATGTATATGTATTGGATACATATCGTCTGTATGTGCCTTCTCAACCTTTCTCAAGTGTTTATAAACCCACTCCCCTGTTGAATAAAAGAGGGCGCGCTATCCATCAGACGGCCTCCCGGGTGATTCCATGCCCATCGCAATCACCCACTCCAGGACCCTGCTTCCCCCAAACTCCTCCTGCGCCCGGGATGTCGGTGGCCAACGACCCTGGGAACAGCGAGGACCCATAGGCATGGCCATAATGAGGGCCCCTTATCATCTGCTGAAGATCTCTTCCCTTCTGCTCACGAACACAACCCAGTGGGTAGCTGGAATAGGGGCACATTGAGGCACTATCAGGTCCCCAGAGACGCTCCCCCAAGAGTGAAATAAGAGGGCTTTAAAAGGCAGCAGAACCACAGCAGCCGAGGACTGAGGTCTAGGCCAACATTACTCTGGCCTCATTCCTCCTTCTACAACCTGCTCAGGTCAGGGTGGCCCTCATGACCGCAGGCCATTGTGGACACAGGGCTCAATGAGATTTCATTTATTCATTTATTGGCAAGCAGAGAGAGAGAGAGAGACAGACAGACAGACAGACAGACAGACAGACAGAGAAAGGGGAGGGACAGAGAGATAGAGGATGGGTTCATCAGGGCCTCCAGCCACTGAAAACAAATTCCCAATGCTTGCACCACTCTGCATCTGGCTTTAAGTGGGTACTGGGGAATCGAACTCATGTCGTTAGGCTTTGCAGGCAAGCACCTTAGACACGGAGCCATCTCTCCAGCCCCATAGTGAGGTCTTCTGCTCAGAGCTCTTTCTCCTCTTCTGATGGAAATCTGGGATCTCGATCCATATGGCAAAGCCTCCAAGCTTCCCTCCCCCCCTGAATGATTTGCAAGCTCATAAGAAACAGAGGCTCCAGGTTGTATGGGCCGCATCCACTGGGGGCTCCAGACCAATGTTGTTCCCACCCCTGCAAGTGTGTACACAAAGAAAGTCCTGCCAGAGGGCTGGAGAGATGGCTTAGCGGTTAAGGCACCTGCCTGCCAAGCCTAAGGACACCCGTTCGATTCTCCAGGTCCCACGTTTAGCCAGACGCAAGTGACGCAAGGGCGCAATGCTGCACTTGACCACAAGGGGGCGCACACATCTGGAGTTCATGAACAGTGGCTGAGAGGTTGTCAGTCCCACCATTCTTCTTTCTCTTTATGTCTGTTTCTCTGAAAGAAAGAAAGAAAGAAAGAAAGAAAGAAAGAAAAAAGAAAGGAAGGAAGGAAGGAAGGAAGGAAGGAAGGAAGGAAGGAAGGAAGGAAGGAAGGAAGGAAAAAGAAGGAAGGAAGGAAGGAAGGAAGGAAGGAAAGAAGGAAAGAAAAAGAAAGAAAGGAAAGAAAGGAAGGAAGGAAGGAAAGGAAAGAAAGAAAGAAGAAGAAGGAAGGAAGGAAGGAAGGAAAGAAAGAAAGAAAGAAAGAAAGGAAGGAAGGAAGGAAGGAAGGAAAGAAAGAGAACGAAGGAAGAAAGGAAGGAAGGAAGGAAGGAAAGAAAGAAGAAAAGAAAGAAAGGGAAGGAAGGAAGGAAAGAAAGAAAGAAAGAAAGAAAGAAAGAAAGAAAGAAAGAGCACGCAAACCAGAGATGCCAAGCGTGGAGGGTGGCACCCAGTATCCAAAGCGGCCCGCGTTCAGAGGCCTCTTGTCTGTCTCTCCAGGGCTTTACCTTGGTCCATCAGGAACAAGGAGGCTGGGGCTGGGCAAAGGATGGGTTGTCAGGCAGGCTGTGCCCCTGTGGGCCCCAGGCACCCTGTGTCTTCACTAAGGGGCTGTGTGCTCAGGTGCTGGACCTCACCTGGGCTACGGGAACACCAGCATCTTACAGCCAGGTAGGGTGACGTCCAGGATGCCTCATCCGAGGAACGATGTTGCCCATAGATCTAAAGCCCACAAGAAGGAGGGCGTGCCTGAGTCTTGAAGAGGCATCCAGATATGGGGGCCTGCCCTTCAGGGCCAGCATCTGCTAGCCAGCTGGTTGGCTGACATTCAAAAGCCCCCACAGGGGGTTCCGTGGGCACTGTTCATCACTGAGCCCCAGGGGCTAAGTGTGACATGTGCCACCATGACCCTGGTGACCCAGGTAAGGAGAGGGTCTTTAAGAGGAACAATTAGGCGTGGCAGGTTTGAGCAACTGGCAGTCACCGTCTACTCCAATGTCCCCACCAGGTGTGGCTGGGTTAGCATGCGGGGTAAGGTGGGGGTGACGTCAGCTTCCTGCGTGTCCGTGCTAGTCGTGTTAACAGTTGCTTTGTTCCGGTCCTTACAAGCCATCTGCTGACTGGAGAGATCCATAATTATACCCATTACCCGGTGGCAAGGTGAGGAACATGCCCCGCGTTTCGCAACTGAAGAGCCCGAGGCAGGCCCCACCTTACCTGTGCAGAGGTGCTCAGAGAAACACAGGTGTATGGAGGCCTTGCAGACTGGGCGACAGCCAGATCTGGGGGTCCCTGGTCTTTTATCCTCACACCCAAATCCAGGTACCCAAGGAGACAAAGGGTCTCCCCCACTATAGCCTGTTGAACCTCGTGTGCAGGGAGAAGCAGATTCAGGAATGGCTGCCCTGGGGAGAGGTGCATAGAACCTTCCAAATGCCCTGGGCTGGCTGGGTGCCATCCCAGGACTGGCTTGGGTTTTCGTGCTTGCTTACTCTCATGTATACACGGAAGCCACCCGGAGCCCTGGAACCACAGGAAGCCTTCTGCAAGGTCATCCACATGGAGTCCCACCAGGTCCTCTAGCAGCTCAAAGTTGCAGCATGGCAAGAGGGACTTCTGGACCCTTATCCCAGAGGCCTGGAATGTTTTGGAGTGGGACTAACTGTGCTTCTCTGGGCATTTCTGGGGCACGTGCCCACTCACTACAAATATGTGGGTTTTCCCTGTGTCGAGCCACTGCACTGAGCCTACTCAGGACCTTATCTGGACAACCACCTGAGACATTCTCTCTGTGGAAAAGCCTTCCCCAACTCCCTGGGACATCTGAGGAGGTCTGCTGTCCCCTCTGGGCAGTACTGCAAATGCATTATTCTCACATATCTGCCTCCCTCCCTCCCTGAGCTTCCCACACACTTGTCTTGCTGACTGTTTCTATTAGTCAGGGTTCTCTAGAGGAACAGAACAGATAAAATGAATTTTATTAGAAAGAAATTTATTGGATTAGCTTACAACAGTCCAGCAATAGCAGGTTGCAGGCCCGAGAGTCAAGGAACCCGGTAGCTGCTCAGTCCACGAGGCTGGATGCTTCAGCAGTCCCGATCAGGCACTGAAGGCCTGACGGCGTCCTGGAGAGACTCTGCTCTTCATCAAGCAGCGAGCACCAAGCAGCAAGCACCAAGCATCGAGCACCAAGCAGCAAGCACCAAGCAGCAAACACCAAGCAGCGAGCACCAAGCAGCGAACACCAAGCAGCAAACCCCAAGCAGTGAGCACCAAGCAGCAAACACCAAGCAGCAAACACCAAGCACTGAGCACCAAGCAGCAAGCACCAAGCAGCAAGCACTAGCACCAAGCACCAAACAGCAAGCACCAGCACCGAGCACCAAGCAGCGAGCACCAAGCACCAAGCGCCAAGCACCAAGCAGAGAACAGCAAGCAGCACCGGCAGCCAGGTGGGAGGAGAGAGAGCCTTTCTTCCCAGAGCTTCTTTTTATTAACCAGCCCCCTCCTCCAAGAGGGGCTGCCCACTCTGGGGGAAGGGCCCTGGGGGAAGGATTCTTCCTAGAGGCAGCCTCAGAGACACACTTATGAGGAATGTCTGTGGATTCCTAAACAAATCGAGTTGACACAAACTTAACCATCACACTGTTGTAAGGCTTCCACCCCGGCGACTTGTACAAGCTCCACTCTGACAGGTGTCAGCTGCTCTCCCAGGTGGAGTAGGACCACGGGGCATGTGGCAGAGCCTTCAGCTCCTGGAACAAACAAGTCTGATAGGACCATAGAACAAGAACATACACATGTACCACTCTGTATGACAATTGGGAATAAAATCCCTGCTCAGGGGCTGGAGAGATGGTTTAGTGGTTAAGGTATTTGCCTGCAAAGCCAATGGACTCAGGTTTGATTCCCCAGGACCCATGTAAGCCAGCTGCACAAGGTGGCACATGTATCTGGAGTTTGTCTGCAGTGGCTAGAGACCCTGGTGCACCCATTCTCTCCCTCTCTCCCTCTCTCTCTCTCTGTGCCTCTTTCTCTCACTCTCTCTCAAATAAATAAATAAATTTAAAAATTATTTTTAGGGGGCTGGAGAGATGGCTTAGCAGTTAAGTGCTTACCTGTGAAGCCTAAGGACCTGGTTAGAGGCTTGATTCCCCAGGACCCACATAGGCCAGATGCACAAGGTGGCGCATGTGTCTGGAGTTCCTTTGCAGTGGCTGGAGGCCCTGGTGTGCCCATTTTCTTTCTATCTGCCTCTTTCTCTCTCTGTCTGTCTCTAAATCTAAACAAAATTAAATAAATTAAGTCCCTGGGCTGGAGAGAAATTTTTAAAAAACGCTGGTTTCCAGCAGTTTTTACGTTCCCAGATGCACAGGAACTGGCTGAGAGACTGCTTGACGCCCATCTCTGACTCCCTCTCCCACTCTGTCTGTCTCTCTCTGTGTCTCTCTCCAAAAATAAATAAAATAATTAAAAAAAAAAATTAAGTCCCTGCACAGGAACTGGCTGAAGGACCATTTGACTTCTTCACCCCCAGAGGCCATCCTGCCCCACCAAGCCCCATCTTCCAGGACCTGGCCAGGTAACCCGTGCTCCCCACTGCGGTGGTCTCGGTGGCTCTGTCGGACCTGTGGAGACAGAATGTTCAGGGCTGTGGGACATGGACCCGTGAGGCCGGCCATGATGAGCTGTGCAGCAAGCCCATCTTCTCAGAAGCAAAGAAACAGAGCTGTGCTCCCCCCGGGGACCAGCCTCTGCCCCAAGTCCTGTCAGCTAAGACCCATCCTCACCCCAGACCCGGTCATACAGGAACAAATGCTGCTCAGAGGCCTGTAGGAGCCACGTGGTGGCCAGCTGTGTGGGCTCTGTCTTTTTTTAATTGTCAATCCCTTCATAACTTGAACATATTTTTCAAAGATTTATTTTTATTTATTAGAGACAGAGAGGGAGAGAGCGTGGATGAGAATGGTGTATGCATCTGGAGTTTTCAGCTGCTGGAGGCCCTGGTGTGCCCATTCTCTCTTTCTCTTCTATGTCTCTCTGCTTACAAATACATACATACATATACATACATACATACATATACACACACACACACACACACACACACACATATATATATATATTTTTTTTCGAGGTAGGGTCTCACTCTGGTCCAGGCTGACCTGGAATTAACTACGTAGTCTCAGGGTGGCCTCAAACTCTCGGCGATCCTCCTACCTCTGCCTCCCGAGTGCTGGGATTAAAGGCATGCGCCACCACGCCCGGCCATATATATTTAAAAAAAAAAAAAAAGAACAGGGATACAATTAAAAAAAAAAAAAAGATAAGGGCTTGAGGGATGGTTTAGCAGTTAAGGCATTTGTCTGCAAAGCCAAAGGTCCCAGGTTTGATTTCCCAGGACCCACGTAAACCAGATGCACATGGTGGCGCATGCATCTTGGAGTTTGTTTGCAGTGGCTGGAGGCCGTGGTGCACCCATTCTCTCTGTCTCCTTCTCTCTGACTGTCTCTCTCATAAATAAATAAATTAAATTAAGAAAGAAAGACAATGAGCTGGAGGCCAGGCAGAGTGGCGATGCACTGTCCACTAAGGACATGTTCTCACAGGCTTAGCCATGCCTCCCCTCAGGCTGCACCCCACCTGAAGCCTCCTGGCATGACCACATGTCTCTACACAGACCACTTGCCAGTCTGCGGGCCTGGTAACCCAAGTGAGAAAGGGACAGCACCTGTCCCTGAAGCCTCCCGCTGAATAGGGAAGGAACAGCCCTGGAAAATTCAAGTCCTAGCCCTTACCCACCTAGCTCCCTGCTCCAGAGCTGGGCTGGGCATGGCTCCTTAAAATGAGAAGTTTAGCCGGGCGTGGTGGCACACGCCTTTAATCCCAACACTTGGGAGGCAGAGGTAGGAGGATCGCTGTGAGTTCGAGGCCACCCTGAGACTACATAGTTAATTCCAGGTCAGCCTGGACCAGAGTGAGACCCTACCTCGAAAAAAAAAAAAAAAAAAAAAAAAGAGAGAGAGAAGTTTCCTGGGTGGCAAAGTACATGTGGTGTCTCACAAACTGTGAATATTCATTTCACTCATATAGATCCAGATAAAGATACCCACCTTCGTGGGAGCAGGAAGTCTGGAGAAGGGGACGGGTTGTGCCTGGTGCCAGCAGCCACAAAGGGACAGGGCTTCTAGTTCAGGTGACAGCCGGGGAACAAAACGGGCCCATCCCAAGCTCCCTAGGGACCAGATGAGAGCTTCACCCCACCTTCATCCCGGGGCACTAATTACTAAACAAACACACGGTCTTATCCTATTTCCTCTGCATCTGGAAGGTTCCAGCCTTCTTGCAGAGTAGGGGAGAGACAAGGCAGAAGAGATCTGAGCCCTCAGCCACCTAGCCTTGGAGGCATCTCCTGCTAGGCTCTCTGAGGGGACAGGGGGTGGCAGGGTGGCAACTGAATTCAACCTCCGTTCCTTGCAATGATCCCAGAGATCTGACCTAGTCCCAGGAGGGCCGAGGAAAAAAGGCATCTTTTCCTGCCTCACTGTGTGGACAACCCCTCCCCCAGGCTGCCAACAGCCTGTGTGGGACCCTAACCAGCTATGGTGGGCACTGTCAATGCTGTGACGTGCTCTTGCCCTCGCTGTACCCTCAGCCCCAAGAGAAACTGCACATAGTCCCTGCAGTGTGGACGGGCACTTCGGCCTCTGTCCCTCTGATGGACTTAGCCCTCCTGGGTGGATTCAGTCCCCTGGGTCTGCTCTCCGTGGGTTCAGGGCTCCTTAGAGTAGCTCCATCATGAGGACTCTCAGACAGCTCAGAAGGATCTGACAACTCAGTGCCACCATGTCCACCCTCAGGGGCCTGAGCTCAAACTAGTCTCTGGAGACAGCACGGAGAAAACCTGAAATGGAGTTACAAGGCCCCTTCCTCAAGGGAATGTGGCGGTTTGACTGAGGTGTCCCCCATAAACTTAGGTGTTCTGTATACTAGGCAGTGTATTGTTGGGGGCGGGCTTAGGGGTGTTATAGCCAGTGTCCCCTTGCCAGTGTTGGGCACACTCTCCTGTTGCTGTTGTCCACCTAATGTTGGACAGGAAGTGATGTCCACCCTCTGCTCATGCCATCATTTTCCCTTGCCATCATGGAGTGTCCCCTCGAGTTTGTAAGCCAAAACAAACCCTTCTTTCCCAAAAGCTGCTCTTGGTTGGGGGATTTCTGCCAGCCATGCGAACCTGACTGCAACAGGGAGGAAGCCCTTTCGTGGGCAAGGATAGAAAAGGGCTCGTGGTTGTTCCAACTCTATGCAGTCCTCCACGGTGAAGACAGTGTGCCCCATGTCCCTTTGGGCATTTTGACTAAGGGACATCAGAGGAGCGGCCCCACCAGTGATGAGATGGACCGAGGATGTGGACCCTCCAGAGTCTCTTGGCAGCTGGGGTCAGTTCGTAAGCTCCTTCCCAGAGCCACGGTCTCAGAGATGTCCAAACCAGCTTGTCTAATGCAGCCTAAGCATCTTGAGTGGTGACATCAGATGGTCTCAAGGGCCCTTCTACAGTTGGGGGACCCCCCCACACACACACACAACCACGAAGAAGCAGGAGCAAGCAAGCTTCCTTCCTTTCATCTCAGCGCTGTTGGAGCTGCTCTGACGGCTAGCAAACACGAAACACCTTCTTTATGTTGTTGTTGGTTTTTGGAGAGAGGCGACTGGAGCGCCAGGGCCTTGGCCACTGCCATCGGACTCCAGACGCTTGCGCCACCTAGCGGTCATGTGTGACCTTGTGCTTGCCTCACCTTTGGGCGGCGTCTGGCTTACGTGGGCACACACCACTGTGTTCAAGCAGTGGGAGCAGTCAAGATGAGGCAGCTGGTATGGAGGACCAGGCAAAACCCTTCTTCTCCCCCACAGCCCCATCTCCTATTCCAGGGGTGAGGTTTTGACATCTGTACCTTGCACCCAGGAGCCAATATAGCATCCCTTCAGGCTGTCCAGTAGTCATGGAAAGGGTCCAGTCCTCCATAAGCCAACATAGCAAACAGCTTCCTTCACAACCTTATTTCTTTATATTTTTTATTTATTTATTTATTTATTTATTTATTTTTATTTATTTATTTATTTTATGGAGAGAAAGGGAGGGAGGGAGAAAGGGAAGGAAAGAGAAAGAATGGGTGTGCCAGGGCCTCTAGCCACTGCAAACAAACTCCAGACACATGCGCCACCTTGTGCATCTGGCTTTACGTGGGTCCTGGGAAGTTGAACCTGGGTCCTTAGACTTTGCAGGTAAACACTTTAACCACGAAGCCATCTCTCCAGCTCACGCACCCTTCTTTCTTGATGGAACTTGGGAGGCTGTGCGTAGAGTCTGCTGGGTTTCTCAAAACCCGAGATGAAGCTGAGTCTGTGACCTCCACTCACCTGAAGTGGGAATGGCCCATGGCTGTGATTTGATTCCAATCCTTGGCTGCAATTGCCCACTGAGGGCTCCTGGGATAGTCACAGGCCTGAAGGAGCAGGCTCAGCTCTGAGGAGCAGCAGGGCCCTGCTGGTTCTATCAGTGGAAGTGCTGGCCAGGCAAGGGGCCAGCCCTCAGCAGATCTGGCCTCCCCCTGCCTGGTCCCAACATGTCCCCAAACGCATGGACGCCCATGGGAGTCAGAAGGGGAGGCCCCAGTGCACCAAACTCCACCAGGGCAGGACCAGTGGAGGTAGATGCTGTCCAGAACTGCCTGCATGTGGCTTCCCAGGACCCAAGCCCAGCCATGGCACCACATCCAAGACCACGGTGCCTAGCTAACCCTAAAAACGCCACTCTCTGAAATGCTTTTGGCTAGATTCAAGACTGTGGCAGCCAAGGCACTCCTCACCAACATGATCCATGAAGCCCACCTGTGGGGCAGTCATTGTCTTGATGGGCACATGTTCCATTGCTGGGGTGACCAGCCACAGTGCCACATCCACAAGCCCTTCAGCGGCTTCACTTGGCTGCAACCCAATACTCTGAGGTGCCTGGTGGGTTGGGAGGAAGTGGAGAAGGCACGGCTTGAGGTTTGCGACACTTGTGTTTTGTGAGTTCACACTGGCCCTCCTGTCCAGGCCTCAGAAGGATCTACGGATGTCAACGCATGTTGGCACAAAAGGAGCGGATGCCAGTGGAGAAGTGGGAGCTGACATCTGCCAGAACAAGGAGAGGTGGGTACAAGACATGGGGTCAGGGCAAGTGGCAGGGACTCACGGTTTATCTGTGCCTAAGAGACCCAATGAGCTGCACAAAACATGGAGCACATGCCACATGAAGAAAATACCCTCTGAAAATCAGCTTCTGCCTCATGCCCATGATGCCTACACAGATGAGGATGGGCAAGACGGACCAGGCACACCCTGACCCTGGCACCTAACATTTTCTTTTTATCCCAAAGCAAGATCCAGGCTCACAAAGAAGTTGGCCTGCGTGTGTTCTCTAGCTGTACTGCTGCCTTGAAAGGGACCACACCATGTTCCTGTCATTGGGTGACAAAGCACGTGATGAGAGTGTTGTGCAGTTCCCTCTGTGCCTCTCACCATTTAGGGGTTTGGATTCGTTGCTCAAGGCAAACAAAGAATTGGATGCCCGAGGTCAGACAGAAGTTTGGAGATGCAGAGAAAATAAAAGTAATGGGTATAAAACAGCCCTGTAAGCACTTTTCTTAACATTCACACCCATATATTAATGCTACTCTCACTTTTGGTTAGAGAAGCTTCTCTTTTCAGAAGATGGTGACCTCTGGGATGACTCAAAAGTCACCAAGGTGCTGAGAAGAAGTGACAGAGGAGTGTTCAGCACTGAAACATCTCTATCACATCTTCCAAGGCTCAGGGTCCATTGCGGAAGAGGTGGTGGAAAGAATGTAAGAGCCAAAGGAAGGGTAGGACTCCTTACAACGCGTTCCTGCACACACAAAATGGCCTGGATATCCATGACCTCACAGTGCCTACACAAGACCTTCATAATAGGAGGAAAAGATGATGACATCATAAAAAGACTAATGGAGGGGGGAGGGGACGAAATGATCATGGATCATTTTCTATAATTATGGAAGCTGTCAATAAAAAAAAAGTTTTTAAAAAAGTACTAGCTGGGTGTGGCGGCACACACTTTTAATTCCAGCACTTGGGAGGCAAAGGTGGGAGGATCGCCATGAGTTCAAGGCCAGCCTGAGACTACATAGTGAATTCCAAGTCAGCCTGACCTAGAGTGAGACCCTACCTCAAAAACCAAAATAATAATAATAATAATAATAATAATAATGAGTAATGGGTTTATTAGAAACAAAAGCTCCTGTAGGAATGGGAGGGGCTCCAGAGCTGGGCGTCTGTCTGAGCAGGCTGCAAAATCAAATTGGGTTTTATAGGGTCACCCACTTCCTGCTTCTCTCCCTTTATGCAAATGATGGATCTGGTTCCCCATGTTCTTCTTGCTTTATTGGGCCCTTTTGTTAAGAAGTTTTCTGCCAGTTGTGGTGGCACACGCCTTTAATCCCAGCACTCTGTGGACCGAGACAGGAGGATCACCGTGAGTTTGAGACCACCTTGAGACTAAATAGTGAATTCTGTGTCATCCTGGGTTAGAGTGAGACCCTACTTAAAAAAAAAAAAAAAAAAAAAGAGGGCTGGAAGGATGGCTTAGTGGTTAAGACATTTGCCTGCAAAGCCAAAGTACCCAGCTTTGATTTCCCAGGACCCACGTTAGCCAGATGCACAAGGGGGTGCATGCATCTGGATTTCTTTTGCAGTGGCTGGAGGCCCAGTTGCACCCATTCACTCTCTCCCTCTATCAAATAAATAAATAAGTAAAAATAACATATTTAAAAAAAAAAAAAAAAAAAAAGAAGAAGCTGGGCGGAGTGGCACACGCCTTTAATCCCAGCACTTGAGAGGCAGAGGTAGGAGGATTGCCGAGAGTTCGAGGCCACCCTGAGACTACATAGTGATTTCCATGTTAGGCTGGGCTAGAGTGAGACCCTACCTGGAAAAACAAAACAAAACAAAAAAAAAAAGATAAAAAAGCTTTCCCCCCCTTTGCAGTGCAGGCGCAGTGTTTCTGTCTGTCCAGGCTGTCTGATGAAACCTCCAGATGCCCCATGTTGCAGCTCAAGTGTGTGGAGTAGGTTCCATGTGAACTGCCCAAGCCTGCCTTGTGTGTGCCAGGCCATTCACCCATTGAGCAAGGGCTCCGGGGCTGCAGTGCAGGGTGCTGGAGGGTCATAGTCTCTGCGGGTCACCATGGCCAGGTATGGACTTTTGCACAGGGGCTTCATCAGGGATCCCACAGCCATCCTTATGCCCTGACAGCAAGACCCTGAGCTCTGGGTGCAGCCGGCAGTGCACCACCCATCGCCCTCTGCCCTGCGTTGTGTGGAAGTGATCACAACGCAATCCCTGTGGCTGATGGTCCACGCCTACCCTCTCAAGAGAGGGGCTCCCACTTCAGCAGAAGATATACCCCAAGCTAAGCCTGTGCAAAAAGACGGGACATGGGCTGGAGAGATGGCTTAGTGGTTAAATGCTTGCCTGTGAAGCCTAAGGATCTCGGTTCGAGGCTCGATTCTCCAGGACCCACGTAAGCCAGATGCATAAGGGGGCACATGCATCTGGAGTTCGTTTGCAGTGGCTAGAGGCCCTGGCATGCCCATTCTCTCTCTCTCTACCTGCCTATTTCTGTATCTCTCTCTCTCTCTCAAATAAATAAATAAATAAATAAGACAGGACATGAGGGCAGTCATTCGTGTGGGGCAGGAGTCAGAAACCCAGAACCCTTCCCCAAACCTCCAGCAACCAACATCCAAGGTAAGTGGAAGCTGAGGTCCAGCCAGAGGGGAAGTTGAAGATAATACTCCTGGTGCCCACCAGGACAGCTTTGGCTTGGCACGTATACACATGTGTAAGGCACAATGCAGGTCTGGCCCTAGCCATACCCCTCGGGTTTTCTCACCAGGATGGCGGGTAGTCAATGATGGGTAAGACCCTCCCAGGGTCGCGGGGCAGTGCACACTGCTGCTGCTGGAGAAAACCTGAGTGTGTCCCCTCGGGAGGCAGCACCCAGGGACATCAACATGGGCAGGCATGGGTGGCTACAGCTGGTACCTGGAGGTGGATGCCAGGTAGCGTCTCTTCATCTTAGAGATAAGGGCACTGTCCCGCCCAACTATGACAGATAATGATATACTCTGTAAAGCTGCAAGACCACAAGTTAATTAATGAGCGTGTTGCTCTTTGAAAATCCTGAGAGTTGATTTTTATCACCGGGCAGATTCTTCCCCAAGGCCTCAGCTCTGCGTCAAGCACGATACTGGACGTGGGATGCAGGACCTGGGACAGCGGACCAAGGACACTGGACCAGCGAATACTCACCTGGTTTGGCCACCTGTGCTCAGCCGTATCTCACTGGCTATCCTGGGGGACAAGTATATTTAACCTAAGAAGCTACTGTGCCATTTAGAGGGCCCCAAGTTCAGGCTGTCCTGAGAGATGGCAGACAGAAATGTGGGGTGGGGATGGGTTAATGCCATCAGATGAAGGATGCAGGGCAGGGCAGGGCAGGGCACAGAGAGGGCAGGTCGAGTCAGCTGCGTGACGAGGGTGCCTGGGCTCCACATGACTTAAAGGTGGGGTTTTGGTGCCTGGGACAGATTTATTTATTTATTTGTTAGTTAAAGGTGGGGTTTGGCCCAGGCTGACCTGACACTCAGGAGGTTGCTGGGACAGCCACCATGCCTGGCTTATTCATTTATTTATATTATTTATTTATTTATTTATTTATTTATTTATTTAAGAGAGATAGAGATACAGGGTCAGGGGAGAGAGAGAGAGAATCAGTGCCTGGCCCCAGGCTGCAAACAAACCTGCTCCCCCTTGTGAATCACTTATGTGGGTCCTCAGGATGAGCCTTGAACCCGGGGTCCTTGAACTCACAGGCAATCTTAACCACTACCATTTTTGCCTATATTAATTTTTATTTTAGAGAGAGAGAATTGAGTGCTGGGATTATCGAACTCCAGACATGCGCCACCTAGTGGGCATGTGAGACTTTGCGCTTGCCTCACCTTTGTGATCTGGCTTATTTTGGGATCTTGAAAAAACATAAACAAAACAAAACAAAACAAAAGAATCCTCAGTAGAAACAACGCATGCCATGGCCTTCAGTGGTTGCAAACCCAGATGTGTGAACCTTGTGCATCTGGATTACATGGATCCTGATTGCTGGCTTTGTTGCCTTAACGGCTAAGCCACTCCGCTCTTGGGACAGACTTTTATGGATGTGCCTTTGTAGTGTAGTTGTTTCTTCTGGGTGGGACATGACTATCACTATTTTGAAACAGAGCATTTGTGGTCACTGAGATGATCCACAGGAACACACTGCCAGTAAACTGGACTTTCTGGGTGTGGGTGGAAGTCTCAGGCAGAGGAGGTATGAGGCCAGGTGAATGTCCTCGTGGGTAACCAGGTCCCATTCACAGATTTTTTCTTGGTTTTTGACCCTTTATTTGGGATAAACAATTTTTATTTTATTCAAGAATCCTTTACAAGTTTTTTGATGGCGCACGCCTTTAATCCCAGGTTTCAGGCTGTAGAAGGCTCAGGCTGACCAGAGAATACATTCACTCCATCCAGGTCAGCCTGGGCTAGAGTGACCCTATCTTGAAAAACATAAACAAAACAAAACAAAAAGAATCCTCAGTACAAACAACGCTGGGGCACTTCCCTGAACCACTGATGTGCCTGATTGCTGGCTGTTGCCTCGTGGGCAGAAAGTGACGTTTGGCCCAAAGAATCCAAAGGAATGTCCTAAATCGTGACCAGCCAGACACTGCCAGTAAACTGGATGAGAGGAAAATGGAAGGCACTTGTGCCTTCTTTAAATTTTTTTTGTTTTTCTTTATTTTTTAATTTTATTTTATTTATTTTTGGTTTTTCGAGGTAGGGTTTCACTGTAGCCCAGGCTGACCTGGAATTCACTATCTATCTATCTCTGCCTCTGGAGTGCTGGGATTAAAGGCGTGCGCCACCACGCCCAGCTTGATTTCTGCACTTTTAAAGACAACACTGAGAAAGTAAAAAGACAGCCTTGGAACAAGAAGACACATTTGCATGTACGACTCGTATCTACAATGTATACAAAGTTGCTTGTGCAACTCAACAACACAAAAGGCAAAGGACGGACAGTTCCCTAAGCTGGCAAGGCAGCGGCTTTACGCAGTCAAGCGCCAGAAAGAACAAACCGAACCACAAGATGCTACACCCACTAGGGTGGCCAGAATTGAGTGGTCTGCAAGTGTTGGCAAATACGTGGAGAGATGGAGCCTTGCACTGCTGAGAAGTGTGCAAAATGGGCTGGGAAACACTTCCGTAGTTCCTCACCACTTTAAGCAGAGCTGCTGTGTGTGGCAACAATTCCACCCCCGAGGGGTTGGCCCAAGAGAAATGAGACCATGTCCATAGAAACTTGACCGTGAACATCGACTGCAGCGCTGTTTCTGATACCCGCACCGGATAAATCACCTCAAAGTCCACCAACAGGTGCAGAAACAGGACGCGGCAGATGCGCAAAATGGAATGTTATTAGGCCAGACAAAGGAATGAGGTGCTGATGACAGTGACACTGAACACTGACAGGAAGAAGCCTCCTAAGCCTAAGAACGCTGGTTCCAATCTCCAGGTCCCACGTTTAGCCAGATGCAAAGTGACGCAAGGGCGCTATGCCGCACTTGACCACAAGGGGTGCACGATCTGGATTTCGTTCGCAGCAGCTGAGAGGCTGCTGGCGCACCCGTCTCTATCTGTCTTCTCTCCCTCTCTCTGTGTCTCTCTCAAAAAAAAAAAAAAAAGATGGGGGGGGGAGCTGGGCGTGGTGGTGAACACCTTTAATCCCAGCACTTGGAGGCAGAGGTAGGAAGATCATAGTGAGTCTGACGCCAGCCTGAGACTATAATGAATTCCAGGTCAGCCTGGGCTACAGTGAGATTCTACTTCCAAAAAACAAACAAACAAACAAACAAACAACAAAAAAAAAGCACAGGGGAGAGCAGGGAAGAAAGTCACACACAAAGACCATACACCAGAAGAGTCTACTTGTATGAAATATCCAAAACAGGGAAACACAAAGAAAAAAATGCTTAGTTAGGGCTGGAGTGCTTTGGGGGAGATGGGGGAATAAAAGGCTAAAGATGGCTGGAGAGATGGCTTAGCAGTTAAGGCATTTGCCTGTGAAGCCAAAGGACCCCAGTTCAATTCCCCAGAACCCACCTTAGCCAGATGCACAAGGGGCACACGCATCTGGAGTTCATTGACAGTGGCTGAAGGCCCTGGCGTGCCCATTCTCTCTCTGTCTGTGTCTCTTCTCTCTTTAGCTCTCTCTCTCTCTCTGCTTGCAAATAAATACATAAAAATTTAAAATATAAGGCTAAAGAAGTAAAGTCACTCTGAGGAACTGAGAATGTTCTATTCATTTTTATTTTGCGTTTTGTTTGTGTATAGTATGTGTAGTATGCAGTGTGTGGTGTGTGCATGTGTATGCAGACATGCACTTACGTGGAGGCCACAGGAATGCATCAGGCATCTTCGTCTATCGCTCGTCTGTCTTTTGTCCTCAGAGACAGTCTCACTGAACTCGAAGCTTGCTATTTTTCAGTTTGACTGGCTGACAGCGAGCCCCAACAATTCTCTTATCTCTGTTCCCCCTCAGAGCTGAGGTTACAGGTGTGTGCATGTGTGCGCGTGCGTGACTACACGCAGCTTTAAAAAAAATTATTGATAACTTCTATACTTACATACAAAAACGCATATTTTCCTCCCCTCCCCTCATTCCCCTTTAGAACTCCAGTCTCCATCGTATCCCCTCCCTCTCTCTGTTAGTCTCTCTTTTAATTTGATGTCATCACCTTTTTCTTCTATTTTGAGGGTCTTGTGAAGGTATTGCTAGGCACTGCGAGGTCATGGATATCGAGGCCAATTTCTGTCTGGACAGTTGCATTGCAAGGAGTCGTACCCTGCCTTTGGCTCTTACATTCTTTCTGCCCCCTCTTCCACAATGGGCCCTGAGCCTTGGAGGGTGTGTCAGAGATGTTTCAGTGCCACACCCCGCTTTTTATGTGGGTGCTGAGGATTAACTCAAGCTCTCATGTTTGAGCAACAAGTGCTTTGACCCGCTGTCTTATCTCCGTGGCCCATACATAGAGATCTATCTAAAAGATTTGTTGGGCGGGGGGTGGTCCTCACTCAAGCATGCTACGCAAATGCTCAACACTTCGAGTGAATTCCCAGCCCTTTGAGTGCATTGTAGAGCTGACTGTGGTAGTGGCTCCACAGATCTTTTGTTTGTTTTCTTGAGTTAGGGTCTCACTCTAGCCCAGGCTGACCTGGAATTCACTATTTAGTCTCAGGGTGGCCTCGAACTCACAACAATCCTCCTACCTCTGCCTCCCAAGAGCTGGGATAAAAGGCGTGCACTACTACACCAGGCTTGCACACATCTTTTTAAAATTTTTAAAAAGATTTTATTTATTTTGAGAGTCAGAAAGAAAGGGGGGAGAGAGAGAATGGGCGCACCAGGGCCTCCAGCCACAGCAAACAACTCCAGATGCATGTGCCACCTTGCGCATCTGACTTATGTGGGTCCTGGAGAATCGAACCAGGGTCCTTTGGTTGGCAGACAAACGCCCTAACCGCTAAGCCATCCCCCACCCCTCCAGCCCTGCACACGTGTTTGAAGAGAATTAAAGGCCACTGGATTGTGTACTTCAAGTGGGTGAACTGTAGGGTGTGAATCACATCTCAGCAAAGCCAGAAAAGAACAGCTTGCACGCTGGTGGAAAGGCTGAATTTGCTCCTCCAGAGTCACGTGTTAATAAAACAGGGGTCTGGGGAGCAGAGGAGAGGAAGAGTCTCCTGGACAAGCTGAGGCCAGAGGTGGGGCACGAAGAGGCCAGAGCCTGAGCAGTTCCGTCCCGCCTGGAGACCCCAGCTCCCCCCCCCTCCCCCGCGCTTCAAACTGACACCCATCCAGTCTCCAAGCCAAAGGAGGCAAGTTGAATCTCTAAGGCCTGGGTGTCCCCGGAGGTCCTTCCTCCCTAGGGAAGGGACATCAGGATCATCTTGAATTCAGGATCCCAAGACCGAAAAGGTTCGGACCAGAGTCTTCGGTGAAAGCGCAGGATCCACTTGTAACCCCTGACCGTGCTCACTCACCGGTGTCTGTCCCTTCGCTGTGGGATGCGCAGTGGAGTCCCTGGTTCCCCTTGTTCCGGGCTGGCCCAGGAAAGCTCCCCTGGGAGCGCTGGTTGCGCGGGGCGGGTGCGCTTCGGGCCGCAGCCGCGGGGGGCGCTGCGGGAGCCGCGATTAAAGCCGGGGCGCAGGCGAGCGCGCGCGCTCAGAGGGAGCCGGGCCGCTGCCCGCGCCGCTGTCCTTTCCAAGCCGCGCCCGTCTGTTCCTGCGCCCCGTGGGGTTAGAGATCTGGGCTCTGCGAGTCGCACCCACGGCGCAGGATCGAGACCTGGGGCCCCGCACCTGAGCGCGCTGCTTGCGGATTGCGGGTGGGAGGGTGGTGGTGGTGGGGGTTTCCTGGCCCGGCCCAGCAGCAACATGGGGAAATTTCAGTCCAAGCATGGTGAGGTGCGGGCTGGGGGCAGGAGGGGATGGGAGGGACGCCGGAGGACGGGCGGGCGCGGCCACTCACTGTCCCTTCCCTCTCTCCCGGGTCATCCGGCCGCACCACAGCCACCGCCGCCTGCAAGCGGAGAGAGAACCCCGAAGGTGAGCGCGGGCGCGGCCGGAGCGCGAGGTGGCCCCCCGGGCCGGCGACGCACAGCACCGAGCCCGGCGCGCGCCCTGCCTCGCGCTCTCGGGTGGGGGTCACTCCGCGAGAGCGCATCCCAGCTCTCGGTGGGTGATGCCCACGCCGCACGTGGGGGATCCCTGGGACCGGGTGGGCGCGGCCCCGGCTCTCAGTGGGTGATGCCTCACGCTGCACGGGGCTGGGAGTTCCTGGGGACCGGATGGGCCGGCGCAGCGGGGCTCACGATCTCCTTCCTCCTGGGTGGCGGCTGCTGGCCGGCCGCAGGGGACAGCTTCGCCGTGTCCGCGTACGCGAGTGGCCGCAAAGGCGCGGAGGAGGCGGAGCGGCGCGCGGGCGGTGGCGGCGGCAGCGGGGAGCATCGCGCGCGGGATAAGCAGGTAGGCTGGCCTCGCACGACCAGGGAAATGTGGTCCTCTCATCCAGACGGGGAGCTGGAGAAGGCACCGCCCAGATGGCTGGCAAAAGAAAGCCGGTCTTGCCCCTGCAGCTGGTGATATCCTTGCAAGGGCCTGAGTGGAGGTTATAAGACTCTCCAAACCCTGGGGGACAGGCTGTGGGGCCGAGGCTGGGGGCCCCAGAGCCAATATTCCACGTTGGAGGAGTTGGGTGGGGGTGGGGGTTCGGGCACCCATTGATGGATGCTGTGGGGTCAATTGGCTTGGCACAGAAGATGGCAGGACTTAGGGGTCAGCCTTGCCCATCTTTTGAATGGTCAGTGGAAAAACAGGTGCTATCCCGGTGCCCTTAAGGGTGGCTTAGAAAGGAGAGTATCTTGTCCAGGAGCAGAGAACTGTCTCAGCCCAGGGTCCCTGGGGCCCTTGGGCAAAGGACACATGCATGCAGCTCCCAGCTGGACGAAGTGGACATTTAGACTGTTATTGGTATTTTGGGGGTAGCTGGATTTTCGTAGACAGCCAACCACGTTCTACTGGCTCTACCGCCTTGGGAATTCCGTGAAATCAGCAGGCAGTGACCTGCTGATGGCTGACGAATGGAAAGTTGTGGGCGTTGTGGGAACAATTTGCGTGGCCCTGTCCTGATGGAGGGGCGCTAGATGAGCTCAAATGAACACAGCAGGTACTGGAGTTTGCCTTTGTGTCTTCTGGAGTATGGACACGTATTGCAAAGGTGGAGTGTATGCTGAGACACTGTGGGTCCCGATGGAGAGGCAAGAGAGCTGCTGTTCTTCTTCAGCAGAGGGGACCAGGCCAGGCATCCAGGGAGCTACCATATTCCTGTGTCAGTTGTTTGCTGAAGAAATATAGGTGGCCGGATGATGCTCTGGGTAGGACGTGTTGTTGGTCGGAGATGTGAAATCAGGGCTGGCCTCTGGGAACCTGGGACTTGTGTTCACCCCATGGGTGAGGGTTTAGGCCAGTCCCTTCCCCCTTGGTTGTCCAGCCTGGGAGTTTTCTCCCTGGTAGGCTGTGTGTGTTTGACTCTGAAGGTCCAAGATGGAAAGGGGTGGTGTTCAGAATAGAGCGCAATATAGCCAGGGTGTGGGCCACAGACCCTTTCTGGAGAACGCAAGTGCTTCTGCGCGGCAGGGGATTACCGGGGTGTGGCTGTGAGCTTGCACTGTGAGGTCACATTTCAAGACATTTCAAAAGACTTGTTTCTTACAAGGTCTTGCCCTTGTTTCGTGAATCAAAGCTTTTTTTTTTTTTTTTTTTTTTTTCGAGGTAGGGTCTCACTCTGGTCCAGGCTGACCTGGAATTCACTATGCAGTCTCAGGGTGGCCTTGAACTCTCGGCGATCCTCCTACCTCTGCCTCCCGAGTGCTGGGATTAAAGGCGTGCGCCACCACGCCCGGCTCAGAGCTCTTTTTTTAAAGTGTGAAGGGCCGAATCTCAAAAGTCAAAGTGGGGCTGGAGAAGATGGCTTAGCGGTTAAGGCGTTTGCCTGCAAAGCCAAAGGACCAAAGGTTTGATTCTCAAGGAGCCACGTAAGCCAGATGTACAAGGAGGCACATGTATCTGGAGTTCGTTTGCAGTGGCTGGAGTCCTTGGTGCGCCCATTCTCTCCCTCTCCCTCTCTCTCTCCCTCTTAAACATATATATATGGAAGTAAAACTAGTTCAACTTCAACTAAGAATATCTTAGCCTGGGCTGGAGAGATGGCTTAGCAGTTAAGGTACTTGCCTGCAAAGCCAAAGGACCCAGTTTGATTCCCCAGAACCCACGTAAGCCAGATATACAAGGTGGCGCGTGCATCTGGAGTTCGTTCACAGTGGCTGGGGGCCCTGACGCACCCGTTCTCTCTCTATCCGCTCCTCTCTCGCTCTCAAATAAATAATATTAGAAGAACATCTTAGAAGACAGTAGCACTGCTTTTGCTAGGTCTTCCTTACCTGGCTGTGGCCCATGAGCCCCTGTGAGGCACCACCCTCACAAGGCCCAGGTGCTCCATTGTTGCTCCCTGGCACCTTGAGCCATTCTGGGCACCTCTTGTGCAGTTCCAGCAGGGGCCATCACCACCCTTCCACTGTTCTCCTGTCCAGAAAGCTAGTGGGGACAGTCTGCATTGAGTCTGTGTCCCTTCTCCCTATAATCTTTCCATTCACATGTTGTCCAGTTCTAGGCCCTGATTACAATTGCACCCCCAAGTGACACCTGTTGGAGACTTGCCCCCTCTTCTTCTTTGTGTTTTTCATAAAGGTACAGGTCCACATGCCAGTTCTCAGCTGCCCTCTCTCCACTCCCTAAAATCTAACAAAATGAAATTGCTTTTAAAAAAGGCCGGGCGTGGTGGCGCACGCCTTTAAGCCCAGCACTCAGGAGGCAGAGGTAGGAGGATCACCATGAGTTCGAGGCCACCCTGAGACTACATAGTTAATTCCAGGTCAGCCTGGGCCAGAGTGAGACCCTACCTCAAAAAAAAGGGGGGGGGGGTTGGAGAAACGGCTTAGGGGTTAAGGTGTTTGCCTACAAAGCCAAAGGACCCAGGTTCTATTCCCCAGGACCCACGTGAGCCAGATGCACAAGGGGGCACATGCATGCAGAAGTCGTTTGCAGCAGCTGGAGGCCCTGGCATGCCTATTCTCCCTCACCCCTCTCCTGCCTATTCCTCTCTCTCTCAAATAAATAAAGAAAAAATTTAAAAATATTTTATTTATTTATTTGAGAGAGAGAAAGAAGCAGATGAAGAGAGAAAGAATGGGCACACCAGACCACTAGCCACTACAAACGAACTCCAGACACATGCACCACCTTGTGCATCTGGCTCACGTGGGTCGTGGGGAATCGAACCTGGGTCCTCAGGCTTTGCAGGCAAACACCTTAACCACTAAGCCATCTCTCCAGCCCTATTTTTTTTTTTTTTTTTTTTTTTTTTTTTTGCGAGGTAGGGTCTCACTCTGGTCCAGGCTGACCTGGAATTAACTATGTAGTCTCAGGGTGCCCTTGAACTCTCGGTGCTCCTCCTACCTTTGCCTCCCGAGTGCTGGGATTAAAGGCGTGCACCACCACGCCCGGCTAGCCCTTTTTTTTTAAAAGCGACTTCATTTTGTTAGCCCTGAAGTTGCTTTTGACTGTGTTACTGAGCTACATGGGTCTGCAACTGTGTATTTCTGAAAATGTCCTGAACTCAGCATCTGTCCAGCAGGGCTCTACCACAGCCCCGAGGGGTTCTCCTTGCCATTCCTACAAGTTCAACAGGGTAGCAGGGCTCGTGTGGCTTCCTGCCCGTGTGCATCTGAAGGGACGGGCTGTGGGTCTTTTAGGGACAACTGAGTGTTGATCGAGAGAGCATCAAGGGACAGCAGAGCGACTGAGGTCAGGCACTGAGCATGGGAGCAATGATGGGGTCACGGCTCCAGCCACAGTGGTGGCTGTCCTTAAAGTGGCCATGAGGATCAGCAGGCGTCTCTATGTGACTCTGCGCAGGACGGTCTCCTTGGACGTGCGTCACTCGCTCCACCAGACTGCCTTTGATTTCTGCAGCTCTCCCTGAGGCTGGCAGGAAATTGCTCAGAAGACGCAAGTCACTGGTTTTTTTCTGTTGTTGTTGTGAATTAAACACAGATTTCCATCAAGCCCGAGGAAGGAACATTCTGCTAACTCCAGCGGTGGGGTTTTAACCTGGACTCTAAAGGACCTGCCTGTGTGTAAATTCGCAAGGCCACTTGAGGGACCATGCTTGTGGCTGTCCATGGGGGTTCCGTGGCTGTCCACATCTGAGGGAGAGAAGGATACGGCTGTGTGGTCTGCTGAGGGCTGTGTGCAGCCATCTTCAGCAAACCCCAGCTTCCCTGAACCACTTGCTAGCTCCACATACATCCACATAGCAGTTCTTTTAAAAATATACTTTGGGGCTGGAGAGATTGGCTTAGCAGTGCAACTGTGTATTTCTGAAAATGTCCTGAACTCAGCATCTGTCCAGCAGGGCTCTACCACAGCCCCGAGGGGTTCTCCTTGCCATTCCTACAAGTTCAACAGGGTAGCAGGGCTCGTGTGGCTTCCTGCCCGTGTGCATCTGAAGGGACGGGCTGTGGGTCTTTTAGGGACAACTGAGTGTTGATCGAGAGAGCATCAAGGGACAGCAGAGCGACTGAGGTCAGGCACTGAGCATGGGAGCAATGATGGGGTCACGGCTCCAGCCACAGTGGTGGCTGTCCTTAAAGTGGCCATGAGGATCAGCAGGCGTCTCTATGTGACTCTGCGCAGGACGGTCTCCTTGGACGTGCGTCACTCGCTCCACCAGACTGCCTTTGATTTCTGCAGCTCTCCCTGAGGCTGGCAGGAAATTGCTCAGAAGACGCGAGTCACTGGTTTTTTTCTGTTGTTGTTGTGAATTAAACACAGATTTCCATCAAGCCCGAGGAAGGAACATTCTGCTAACTCCAGCGGTGGGGTTTTAACCTGGACTCTAAAGGACCTGCCTGTGTGTAAATTCGCAAGGCCACTTGGGGGACCATGCTTGTGGCTGTCCATGGGGGTTCTGTGGCTGTCCACATCTGAGGGAGAGAAGGATACGGCTGTGTGGTCTGCTGAGGGCTGTGTGCAGCCATCTTCAGCAAACCCCAGCTTCCCTGAACCACTTGCTAGCTCCACATACATCCACATAGCAGTTCTTTTAAAAATATAATTTGGGGCTGGAGAGATTGGCTTAGCAGTTAAAGCGTTTGCCTGTAAAGCCAAAGGACTCTGTTGGATTCCCCCGGACCCAGGTAAGCCAGGTGCACAAGGTGGTGCATGCATCTGGAGTTCGTTGGCAGTGGCTGGAGGCCCTGGCATGTCCATTCTCTTCCTCTCTCTCTCTCTTTCTCTGAGAGAGGTAGAGAAAGAGAGAGAGAGAGAGGAGAAAAAATGGGCATGCCAGGGCTTCCAACCACTGCCAATGAACTCCAGACGCACGTGCCACCTTGTGCATCTGGCTTACGTGGGTACTAGGGAATTGAACCTGGGTCCTTAGGCTTCACAGGCAAATACCTTAACCACTAAGCCATCTCTCTGCCCCCACATAGCAGTTCTGTGCATGCTGAAGGAGATAGTCTTACAGGACATGAGAGTGAGTCTGAGGCCCTGCAGCTCCTTCGAGGGCTGAATTTTAGGCCTGGGCTGAGTCAGTCATTGTAAAGGCCTCTGGCCTCTAGCAAAGTCCCTCAGACCTCAACATGACCTTGCCTGTAGTCACCCCTGAAACTAAGAGGTTTTTTCATTCATGGTCCCATACTTTCTGTGGTGGTTGAATCCAGGTGTCCCCCATAAACTTAGGTGTTCTGAATGCTAGGTTCCCAGCTGATGGAGATTTGGGAATTAACGCCTCCTGCAGGCAGTGTATTGTTGGGGGCGGGCTTATGGGTGTTGTAGCCAGTGTCCCCTTGCCAGTCTTTGGCACACTCTCCTGTTGCTATTGTCCACCTGATGTTGGCCAGGGGGTGATGTCCACCCTCCGCTCATGCCGTCGTTTTCCCCGCCATCCTGGAGCTTCCCCCTCGAGTCTGTAAGCCAAAATACACCTTCCCCTCCCCCCCAAAAGCTGTTCTTGGTCGGGTGATTTCTGCCAGCAATTCGAACCTGACTGCAACAGCTTCTGGCTGGTCAGGGTTCTCTGGAGCTGGCCGTAGGGCCTCAGACCCTCATGCCTGCAGCTCCTGCTGTGGCAGGGAAAAGCCATTCCTTCCCCTCACCTGGGCCAGAAGCCAACTCCCCTGCAGACTCACGGGACTGTGTTTGGAGCACGGAGATGTGGGAAAATCCTCACGCTTTGGTCCTAGTCTGCACACATTCATGTCCCTGGTCACCACAGGAGCCGTAAGACACGTCTGTGTCACGGAGGTGACATAAACACTATGCCTCCACCTCGGCCACTGGGCCTTAGGACCCCCTCACCCCCCAAAAGAGCAGCATTGTCCAGACAGCTGGGAAAGAGGCTCTGGAGGCACCAGGCCATGGAGGAGGAGGGGTGGCCATGTGCGGCGCCTCAGCACCCCAGCGCTGCTCCTGATTCCCTTAGGTGTCTTCCATGTGCCTGGCCTTCAGGACATTGCCTGACCCTTTCAGGTTGTCACAGAATCATACAGGGGTTCAGGGGCTTCCTTGCATACAGGGACATGTAACCCCGAGGGACACTGGGGAGGGGGATGTCCTCAAGTGCAGGTGGCATCCTACCCCCTTCCCCTCCTGCGCTTCTGAAATTACAGATGCCCCGGTGAACCACACCTGACTTGTGTTGGGCCCGGTGGTCCTCATCCCCTGCCCTCGGAGGACTTGACTGACCCAGCGGAGGTGTCAGAAAGCACCAGGCAAGGCTGGAGAGATGGCTTAGTGGTTAAGGTGCCTGCCTGCTAAGCCTAAGAATGCCATTCGATTCTCCAGGTCCCACATCTAGCCAGATGCAAAGTGATGCAAGGGTGCAATGCCGCGCTTGCCCACAAGGGGGCGTGTGCATCTGGACATTCACAGTGGCTGAGAGGCCACTGGTGCACCCAATCTCTATTGGTCTCTCTCTTTCTCTCTCTGTCTCTCTCTGTCTCTCTCCGACTCTCCTCGCCCCCCAAAAAAAGGCCAGAGAGATGTCGTAGGGGTTAAGGCATCTGCCTGCCAAGCCTAAGAACACCTGTTTGATTCTCCAGGTCCCACGTTTAGCCAGACACAAAGTGACACAAAGGCGCAATGTTGCACGTACCCACAAGAGGGCGCATGCATCTGGAATTTGTTCACAAGGGCTGAGAGGCTGCTGGTGCGCCCATCTCCCTCTCTCTGTCTCTCCACTCCCCCCTCCTGTCCAAAAAAAAAAAAAAAGAAAGAAAGAAAGAAAGAAAGAAAGAAAGAAAAGAAAGAAAGTACCAGGAAGCAGACATGGAGGAAATGCCTCTTGGTAAGAGAAGGCAGCACAGGCATGGGGACTCCACATGGAGAAAGCACTGTGTGAGTGTTTACGTATAGTCGCTGGGGATGTAGGAAACCCTGTCCTCTATTGTCGTCTGGAGCTGGGGGTTTTCACAAAGCCAGGGACAGGCCTGCACTGGATAGCTTATCACATCTAGGGTTCTGGAACCACTTCAGTTCCCAGATGTTTGCTGCTGAAGCTGCTGAAGTTTCAGGTTTCTGGAAGCACAAGCCCATCAGCTTGCCCACAGCAGAGGTGGCTTCCTGGCCAGAACTCATGTCACTTGCTCATTTTTTACTTGTGGCTGAATAATTTAAATGACTTTGAGATTTCTGGGTTTTGTTGGCTAAGAGTACTTTTTTTTTTTTTTTTTTTTGAGGTAAGGTCTCACTATAGCTCAGGCTGACCTGGAATTCACCATGTAGTCTCGGGGTGGCCTCAGACTCACCGTGATCCTCCTACCTCTGCCTCTCGAGTGCTGGGATTAAAGGTGTGTGCCACCACGCCCGGCTAAGAGTACATTTTTTAAAAGATATTTTTAAGGGGCTGGAGAGAAGGCTTAGCGGTTAAGGAGCTTGCCTGTGAAGCCTAAGGACCAGGTTTGATTCCCCAGTACCCACGTAAACTAGATTCACAAGGTGGCACATGTGTTTGGAGTTCATTTGCAGTGGCTGGAGGCCCTGGCGCACCCATTTTTTTTCTCTCTCTCTCTCTGTCTCTTTCCCATTATCTCTCTCCCCTCTCTTAAATAAATAAAATATTTTAATCAAATACTTATTTTAAATATTTTATTTGTTAATTTGCAAGCAGTTAGGTAGGGGCAGGGGGAAATGAATGGGAATGGTTGCACCAGGGCCTCTTGCCACTGCAAATGGGTGAGGGCAAGCGGGAATTTCTTGGGCCACCCAGTAGGGACAGAGGGTTCTTGTCAGCCTCCATCTAGTCTGTCTCATTAACACAGGTGGGCTCCAGGTAGCCATGCCTGGAGTATGCGGGTGGAAAGAGGACAGCTCTGTCCAGGCCCCTAAGAAGTGAGTGATCCCCCCCACATACTAGCCACCTCACTGGGTACCACCATGGCCTGCTGGATCCCAGAGGCCATCCGGGGCAGAAGCGCAGTGCAGGCTCCGGCGGGACCGGTTCATTGGATCTGTCACTCATGGAAGAACCTGCCCGTGGTCAGAAGCTCACGCAAGCTGCGCCCGCTGCCGGGTTGGCGCGTGCTGTAATCTGCTTTCATGTCGATGGGAGATTTGGCAGTGCCCCGCTGGCAGCCCTTCGTGCCAACATTGAACAAATTGGGTCTGCTGGATCCTGTTTGCCATGCACAGCTGGAATGCACTGACAGCAACGCCAGCCGGGCGGCAGCCGGAGGGAAAGATTTATTTTACTTTTATTCTGCAGATTTTTCCAAGGAAGCCATAGCTAGTTTTGAACTCTGAAATCAGAGAAGCTAAAAATAAAATAATAAAATAAAATAAAAAGCATGCAGGGCTGGAGAGATGGCTTAGCGGTTAAGGCATTTGCCTGCAAAGCCTAAGGACCCCAGTTCAATTCTCCAGGTCCCACAGATGCACAAGGGGGTGCACGCATCTGGAGTTCATTTGCAGTGGCTGAAGGCCCTGGCGTGCCCATTCTAACTCTCCCTCTCTCTCTTTCCCTCTCTCTGTCTCTAATAAAATTGTAAAAAAGTTTTAAAGCATGGAATGTTTTTTTTTTTACATTTTTTTAATATTTTATTTTTTTATTTGAGAGAGAGAGATACAGAAATAGGCAGAGAGAGAGAGAGAGAGAATGGGTATGCCAGGGCCTCCAGCCATTGCAAACGAACTCCAGATGCATGCGCCACCTTGTGCATCTGGCTTATGTGGGTCCTGGAGAATCGAGCCTCGAACTGGGGTCCTTAGGCTTCATAGGCAAGCGTTTAACTGCTAAGCCATCTCTCCAGCCCAAAGCATGGAATGTTTTCATACAGAAATTGAAATGGAGATTAACATACTGTCAGGCATCCTTGTGAATTTGCATCTAAATTTCTGTGGAATTTGTCCTCTGTGCCAGACCCTGCAAGGTCCCCCTGCTCTCTGTCTTCTAGGATTGTGGGTGCCCAGCAGTACTTATCTTGTCTAGGGGGCAGCAGCAGGTGATCTGGGCTCTGCCCTGCCTATGAGATCTGGGGTCCTGAGTTGAGGGTTTCCAGAACCCAGCCTCCTATTGGCTGAAGGGAAGTGAATTTTTTTTTTTTTGAGAGAGAGAGAGACAGAGGGAGAGGGAGACAGAGATGGGCGCGCCAGCAGCCTCTCAGCTGCTGTGAATGAACTCCAGATGTGTGCGCCCCCTTGTGGGCAAGTGTGGCATTGCACCCTTATATCACTTTGCCTCTGGCTAAACGTGGGACCTGGAGGTTGGAACCGGCGTTCTTAGGCTTAGCAGGCAGGCGCCTTAACCGCTAAGCCATCTCTCCAGCCCGGAAGTGAGGTCTTTGTACCTCCTGGAAGTGAATGTCCAGCCTGGAGGAGGCTCTTCCCAGCATGGACAGGGTGACACTGGTTCTCCAAGCACCTTTTCCCTCCTGCCCCCAGGGACCTGGAATGTGGCCAGTGAGTATCTCCTTGTTACAGAAACCAGCAGCTCTGTCTTAGAGGAGTTCAGAGTGAAGGTGGGATGGTCACAACCCCTCTGTTCCTTCCTGGGGTCTCACAGGCAATGGTGAACCCTGGCCCAGGGGGGCCTTGTTCTTGGACTTTGGTCTGGGTGTATAGGAGGGGGCTAGCTGTTGACCCCATGCCTTGCCAAGGTTCACAGTTCTCTTCCCTGTGTACCTCGACTAAGCTGGAAATGGAGATGGAGGCCTGGTCCTCCTAGGATTGCCCACGGAAACCCCTGCACGCTTCATCTGGCACAAAGCCTACTAGTCTGCCATCCTGGAGGGCAACGCTGGGCTCACCTTGTCCTTGTGGCTGTCAGTCCAGGTACCCCCGGGTACCCTCTGCTTGCTGCTCTGTCTGGGCCGCTGCAGCTCGCTGTGGTCACAATCAGGTGCTGGGATGGAGCCGCCGTCTGCTTCCGCCAGCTTCGGGTTAGCTTCAGCTTGGTCTGGGAGTCCTGTAGCCCTGTTGTACTACGGTTTTAGTCTGAAGGGAACACCGTGTTTCAAGAAAGATCACTGGGAGAAGCCGGGTGAGGTGGCGCACGCCTTTAATTCCAGCACTCCGGAGGCAGGCAGAGGTAGGAGGATCGCTGTGAGTTTGAGGCCACCCTGAGACTACATAGTGAATTCCAGGTCAGCCTGGGCTAGAGTGAGAGTCTAGCTCAACCCCCCCCCAAAAAAAAAGAAAAGAAAGAAAGAAAAAGAAAGATCACTGGTCAAGAAAAGTGTAGTTCCACTTGCTGTGGTGAATTCCCTTCTGTATTGCTTAGTGGGATGGTACAGGTTTCAGAAGGTCAGGGAAAAGAACTGTGGTGGTTTGAAAAATGGAAGGAGGGGCTGGGGAAATGGCTTAGCAGTTAAGGCATTTGCCTGAGAAGCCTAAAGACCCCGGTTCAATTCCCCAGGACCCACGTAAGCCAGATGCACCAGGTGGCGCATGCGTCTGGAGCTCATTTGAAGTGGCTGGAGGGGCGCCCGTTCTCTCTTTCAATCTGCCTCTCCCCCCCACTCTCAAATAAATAAATAAATAAAATATTTTTAAAAAGAAAAACGGGGGCTGGAGAGATGGCTTAGCGGCTAAGGCGCCTGCCTGCTAAGCCTAAGAACGCTGGTTCCAATGTCCAGCGGTTCCAATCTCCAGGTCCCACGTTTAGCCAGATGCAAAGTGACTCAAGGGCGCAATGCCGCACTTGACCACAAGGGGGCGCACACATCTGGATTTCGTTCACAGCAGCTGAGAGACTGCTGGCGCGCCTATCTCTGTCTTCCTCTCCCTCTCTGTCTCTCTCTCCAAAAATAAATAAATAAATAAAATAATAAAAAATTTAAAAAGAAAAACGGAAGGATAGGTGGGAGTGCCCAAATGGAGCTACAGACTGGGTTGCACAGTCAGAAATGACTGTGAGGCCGGGCGTGGTGACGCACGCCTTTAATCCCAGCACCTGAGAGGCAGAGGTAGGAGGATCGCTGTGAGTTCGAGGCCAGCCTGAGACTACATAGTGAATTCCAGGTCAGCCTGGACCAGAGTGAGACCCTACCTCGAAAAACCAAAACAAACAAACAAACAAACAAACAAAAACAAAGAAATGACTGTGAGGCCTAGAGAGAATTGGCTACAACCCTGCTTGGGTAGTGTCAGCATGGGGAGAACCTTCCAGAAGCCTGACCCCCCCCCCAACCTGTGTGGACGAGAGGGTGGGACTGAGCAAGAGCTTGGGAAGAGACCCAGGAAGTTCACTGTGTCCCAGGTAGTGTGAGGAAATCTACCTGGGGTGCATTCTAAAAGACAAGACACAGAAGGAAAGGTCATCCATGCTGAGGTCAAGAGCACTTGGCAGCCTGCAGCAACCTGTATGTCTGAGGTCACTGTGCAGAAGTTACTGATGGCCACTCAGTGTCCTCCCCCCTTTTAAGAACATATATATTTTATGGGCTGGAGAGATGGCTTAGTGGTTAAGGCATTTGCCTGTGAAGCCAAAGGATCCCGGTTCAATTCTACAGAACCCACATAAGCCAGATGCACGAGGAGCACATGCATCTGGAGTTCATTTGCAGTAGCTAGAGGCCCTGGCGTGCCCATTCTCTCTATATATCTGCCTCTCTTCTATCTCTCTATTGCTCTGCTTGCAAATAACTAAAAATTTTAAAACTTTTAAAAAAAAAATAATATATATATATTTTATTTTATTTATTTGCAAGCAAAGAGAAATAGAGAGAAGAGAGACAGAATGGGCATGCCAGGGCTTCCCCCTGCTGCAAATGAACTCCAGATGTGTGCGCCACCTTGTGCATCTGGCTTTAACGGGGGTACTAAGGAATTGAACTCGGGTCGTTAGGCTTTGTAGGCAAGTGCCTTAACCACTAAGCCATCTCTCCAGCCACAAGATCCCTTCAGAAAGGAGGAATTCAAGGCACACTGTGTTGAGTCCTGGAGCCAGGATCCCAACCCAGGCAGATTGCCCAGAGCTGCTGCCCAGCCCCTAGTCTGCTTGCCTGCCTAGAACCTCAGCTATGCCTCTGCCAGGGGGCAACCCAGGCGGGGGATCTTGAAGGCTCCTGGGCATGCAGGAGAAGACTGTAGGGTGGGCTGCGCTGTTGTGGGCATCAGTGGGGGGGTGGTTTTGGTGAAGGGTGGTCATCTGAACATTTCCAAAGGAGTCCCGTTGGTGCAAAGACCCTGAGGCAGGACTGAGGGGCGCACAGGATGCTTCACGTGCCCACATCCTGTCAGAGGGGATACCAGCCAGTCTGTTGGGAGGGGAAACCACCTGGAATGTTCTTCGGGATTGACCTCATGATTCTTTTTGCTTGTGAAGGACGGCGGTCAGCACGGGGGTGTGGGGGGGAATAAACAGAGGACAGCGCCCACATGTTGGGGTTCCTCAGGAGAACAGTGGGAGGGGTGCAGTGGGCACGTCATTGTCCACGGTTCAGTCTGAGGGGCCTCAGGCTTTGGTGGACAAGTCCTGGGTCAGAGCTTTACTGCCCACCCCATCCCCCAGCCCTAGTGGCTATGTCCTCGTTGGCCAGCCCTCTGAACAGCATCTGTGTCCTGACTGACCCTGTGCTGTGTCCAGTCTTTCTGCTGTCCTGTGAGGCCTGCTGGGGCTTCCTGCCTCTCTCTGCCTTGTAGCAGCTGAACTGTGGCCTACAGGAGCCTGTTTTAAGACAAGATCCGTTTGTTGTTGGACACTATGCAGGCCTGTGGCCACGTCATCTCTCACAGGGACCTCACTAAGTTCTCTTAGGGTGGGTTTGAAAGAGCAAGGATTGGCCCCTGTCCCTTTAAGGCCCTCTGCACCCTGGCTACCAGATAGGGGGAGGCCCCCTTTGATCTTCTAGCCCAGCCAGGCAGCAGAGTCAAGAGAGAGGCCATCAGACTGTTCAGGGTGTGTTTCCACAGGACTCTGTGGAGGGAAAGAAAGAAAGAAAGAAAGAAAGAAAGAAAGAAAGAAAGAAAGAAAGAAAGAAAGAAAGAAAAAGGAGAGAGAGAGAGAGAGAGAAAGAAAGGAAGGGAGGGAGGGAGGAAGGGAGGAAGGGAGGAAGGGAGGAAAAAGAGAGGAGAGAAAGAAAGAAAGAAAGAAAGAAAGAAAGAAAGAAAGAAAGAAAGAGGGAGGGAGGAAGAAAGGAAGAAAGAAGGAAAGAAAGAGAAAGAAAGAAGGAAAGAAAGAAAGAGGGAGGGAGGGAGAAAAAAGAGGGAGAGAGAGAAAGAAAGAAAGAAAGAAAGAAAGAAAGAAAGAAAGAAAGGAAGAAAGAAGGAAAGAAAGAGAAAGAAAGAAGGAAAGAAAGAAAGAGGGAGGGAGGGAGGGAGGAAGAAAGAAGGAAAGAAAGAGAAAGAAAGGAAGGAAGGAAAGAGAAAGAAGAAAGAAAGAAGGAAAGAGAGGAAGGAAGGAGAGAGAGAAAGAAAGAAGCAAAGAAAGAAAGAAAGAAAGAAAGGAAGGAAGGAAGACCGTTTATTGCTTTTTCGGAGTTGTTGTTCCCTCCCCAGGGGCCTGCCCGCCGTTTCCAGCCTGCTTATCTCTCCCTGGTGAGGAGCCGCATCACAGGCTAACACACGGTGCCTTCTAAAGCAAAAGGAAAACAGTGACTTCGGGTTCAGTCGGGTTCACTTCCAGCTTTGGAATTCATCTGCCTTTGGAATGGGAAATGTGGGGCTTTAAAGGAATGAATCAAAGATGTCTGGCGGGTCTCCAGAGGGAACATTGAGGGGAGGAAAGAGTGGGCTGGGCGTGTGTACTGAAGACTCCGCGGAGCCCAGCATCATGAGATCAGAGGCTGAGGACTTGGGTTCGGAGTCAGGCAGACCTGAGTGTGAGTTCAACTTGTCATTTTGTAAACTCTGGGGACAGTAAGCTGGAAGAGGTCACCAGTGGGGGAGGCCACCCAGCCTTGGTTTCCTTTTTCTCTACAATTCTGAACTGTTAGCTCTGAAGACAAAAGCAACAGGGATGGGACTGGACAGATGGCTTAGCAGTCAAGGTGTTTGCCTGCAAAGCCAAAGGACCCAGGTTCGATTCCCCAGAACCCACGTAAGCTAGATGCACAAGGTGGCGCATGTGTCTGGAGTTCGTTTGCAGTGGCTGGAGGCCCTGGCATGCCTCTATATATCTGCCTCTTTCTCCCCCCAAAATAAATAAAATATTTTTAAAATGCTGGGTGTGGTGGTGCACGCCTTTAATCCCAGCACTCAGGAGGCAGAAATAGGAGGATCACTGTGAATTCAAGGCCATCCTGAGACAACATAGTAAATTCCAGGTCATCCTGCCCTAGAGCGAGACCCTACCTCAAAAAACCAAACTAAGGCCGGGTGTGGTGGTGCACACCTTTAATCCCAGCACTTGGAAGGCAGAGGTGGAAGGATTGCCATGAGTTCAAGGCCACCCTGGGACTACATAGTTAATTCCAAGTCAGCCTGGGCTAGAATGGGACCCTACCTTGAAACCCCCCCCCCAAAAAATAAATAAAATAAATAAAAAGAAAGTGACAGGGATGAGAAGATTGGGCTGCAGACTGGTTGCAAAGGGTCTGTGGAAGATCAGATGCTAAACACAAAACAATCATAGTGGGCTGGAGAGATGGCTTAGCAGTTAACGTGCTTGCCTGTGAAGCCTAAGGACCCATGTTCAACTCTCCAGATCCCACATAAGCCAGATGCACAAGCTGACACATGTGCAAGGTTGCACATGTGCACAAGGTGGTGCACATGTCTGAGTTTGATTACAGTGACTGGAGGCCCTGTGGCACCAATTCTGTCTCTTGCACGCACACTCTCTCCCTCTCTCATAAAAAAAAAAAAAATGGACAATA
This sequence comes from Orientallactaga sibirica, assembly GCA_036365145.1. Taxonomy (NCBI): domain Eukaryota; kingdom Metazoa; phylum Chordata; class Mammalia; order Rodentia; family Dipodidae; genus Orientallactaga; species Orientallactaga sibirica. Next base: position 2,243,572 of record JAEOAD010001845.1, read on the forward strand.
GCTGGGTGTGGTGGCGCACGCCTTTAATCACAGGACTCGGGAGGCAGAGGTAGGAGGATCACCGTGAGTTCCAGGCCACCCTGAGAATACATAGTGAATTCCAGGTCAGCCTGGGCTAGAGCAAGGCTCTACCTCAAAAAATTTTTTTGAAAAAAAAAGGCCGGTTTGTTGGGTTTGCCTCACATTTAAAAAAAAAAAATCAGGGCTGGAGAGATGGCTTAGTTGTTAAGGCGCCTGCCTCCTAAGCCTAAGAACGCTGGTTCCAATCTCCAGCGGTTCCAATCTCCAGGTCCCACGTTTAGCCAGATGCAAAGTGACGAGAGGGTGCAATGCCGCACTTGACCACAAGGGGGCGCACGCACCTGGACTTCATTCACAGCAGCTGGGAGGCTGGTGGTGCACCCATCTCTATCTGTCTTCCTCTCCCTCTCTCTCTGTCTCTGTGTCTCTCTCTAAAAAAAAAAAAAAATAAAAAAATAAAAATAAAAAAATAAAAATCATAGGGTACTGAGAATAGAAACCAGGGAAGTAGCTTATTTTATGATCTTTTCATTCTCTGGGCAGGAAGTGCGCACGTTCGTGTGGTATGTGTGTTCAGTGTCTGCGGACACATAGGTACTAGAATGTGTGTATGGTTAATACTGTGCTGAATATGCTTTGTTTGGCTCCCTTGTTCCCACAAACGCCTTGGTTGATGACGGTTGCCTGGGAGAGATGCTGCGTCTCCTTCTTGTGTTGGGGTGTGGGGGCAATCGCACACTGGAGTTCCTCTTTCCCACTTGTGGGTGACACAAGTCACGTGAGCCCTTCTCTCTGAGCCAGGGGTAGAAAGTTCTAGCTGCTGACCACCGACTGCTTATGACCTTCCTGCGCTGTCTCACCATTGGAGAAATTTCGCCAGCTGTGAGTGTTCACAGCTCAGTCCTGTGACTCTTTCTTGTCGCATTCACTCACTCTCCCCCATAGCCAAGTGCTGAGTGACTGGACACATTCTGGGCCCCCTTGGCACATGTGGACAGTGGACACTCATGTCCCCAGAACACATGTAACTGTCATTCCTATGGGGATCCTTTTGGGGCTATATGTGGGATTTGTGTATTTTTTTATTTTTTATTTTTATTGTTTTGGTTTTGTGAGGTAGGGTCTCACTCTGGTCCAGGCTGACCTGGAATTAACTATGTAGTCTCAGGGTGGCCTCGAACTCTCAGCGATCCTCCTACCTCTGACTCCCGAGTGCTGGGATTAAAGGCGTGCGCCACCATGCCCGGCCAGATTAGTGTATTTTTGAGTGAGTAGGTAGTACCAACAAGCCAGCGTCCATGGGCCAGGGGATGGAAGTGTGATCAAACACATTTTCTTTTCTTTTTTTAAAACGAGTTATTTTCTAAAAAGATATTTATTTATTTATTTGAGAGAGAGAATGAGGCAGAGGAAGAGAGAGAGAAAAAGAATAGGTGGGTGAGGGTCTCCAGCCACTAAGCCAGCCCGAGCAAACACATTTTCTATTAAGGTGATAGACATGGGCTGGAGAGATGGCTTAGCAGTTAAGGTGCTTGCCTGCAAAGCCAAAGGACCTTTTCGATTCCCCAGGACCCACGAAAGCCATATGCACCAGGTGGTACATGTGGCTGGAGTGCGTTTGCAGTGGCTGGAGGCCCTGGTGCACCCATGAGCTCCCCCTCCCCTCTCTCTCTCTCTCTCTGCCTCTTTCTCTCTCACAAATAAATAAAAATAAAAGATTAAAAAAAAAAGATGATAGAAGCTGGGTGTGGTGGTGCACGCCTTTAATCCCATCACTTGGGAGGCAGAGGTAGGAGGACCGCCGTGAGTTCAAGGCCACCCTGAGACTACATAGTGAATTCCAGGTCAGCCTGGGTTCGAGTAAGACCCTACCTTGAAAAAAAAAACAACAAAAGATGATAGAGAGATGATGAAAGACTGGTATTCGGAAGAGGTATATCAAGATGGAAATATTTGTATTTCTGGCCAGAAAAGTGCAGTTACAGCAAAGTCCTGGTGTATGACGATGTATGTATGTTTTAGAAAACTCTGTGACCCACCCTCCCCCAGTTACTCATCTACATGTAACTTTCAACTTTTGTTATCATAAAATCTCCGGTGAAAATGGTCCTAACCCAAAAGCACGAGTGGGCAGATCTTGTAATATGCAAGAACTTGTGCATTTGTGCAGACCCAAGCCTGTTGCACCCTCTTCCCGCCTTTCAATTCAATGCCTTTACACATCTCGCCGTAGACTTAGGCAGTCAGGACCACGTGCCCCTCAGCTCCTGAAGGGGACCCGCTGGGCCCCTGCTGCACATGTGTCGGAATTATTAAGCCCATAAAACCACATTGTCACATCTGAAACTGTTTAGCCGTTGAAACTGAGACGTGACTTCAAAGCCGGCTGTGCGTTTCCAGACAGACGCGCGGGCGGCGCACCTGGAAGTGGAATTCCAGCCCCTGGCAGCCAGGAAAGCGGCTTCCTCACCTTCTCCTAAGAAAATATTGCTCCTTGGAGCCTGGGGCCAGTTGCCACACCTTCCCCAAACTCTTGTGAGGAATGGGATCTCTACATTTGAGAGTTTTGGAAGCCATAGGCCCCCAGCCCATTTCCTCCCTTCCTCCTGAGGCCTCCACAGCCTACTTTACCCCTGGCCCTCTGCTTAGGCCTCTGTTTCCTTTCGAACCTCACTCTGCCGTACAGAGTGCCCACTTCATCAGCATGGGCTGTGGCACCCCCCATGTTCCCCCTTGACTCTGCCGGTCCCTCCTCTTAAAAGCACCACGGGCCAGGCATGGTGGTGCGCGCCTTTAATCCCAGCACTCAGGAGGCAGAGGTAGAAGGATTGCCATGAGTTCAAGGACACCCTGAGACCACATAGTTAATTCCAGGTCCGACTGGGCTAGAGTGAGACCCTACCTCCTAGTACCCATGTAAGCCAGATGCACATGGTGGCACATGCATCTGGAGTTTGTTTGCAGTGGCTAGAGGCCCTGGCACGCCCATTCTCTCTCTCTCTCTGACTTTCTCTGTCTCCAATAATAATAATAATAATAATAATAATAATAATAATAATAATAATAAAAAAAAAAAACAGGGCTGGAGAGATGGCTTAGCGGTTAAGGCATTTGCCTGCAAAGCCAAATGACCCAGGTTCAATTCCCTAGTACCCATGTAAGCCTGATGCACAAGGAGGCGCATGCATCTGGAGTTCGTTTGCAGTGGCTGGAGGCCCTGGCATGCCCATTCTCTCTCCCTCTCCTTCTCTCTCGCAAATAAATAAGTAAAAAAAATTTTTTTAAATTTTTTTAAAAAGCACTATGGGGCTGGAGAGATGGCTCAGTTGTCAAGTTGCTTGCCTGCAAAGCCTAACAACCTGTGTTCAATTCACCAGTACCCATATAATGCCAGATGTACAAGCTGGCACATGCATCTGGAGTTTGTTTACAGTGGCTAGAGACTTTGGCATGCCCTTTCTTTCTGTTTCTATCTGCCTCTTCTTCTCTTTCAAATAAATTGATTTTTTAAAAGTATTTTATTTTTATTTATTTGACACAGAGAGAATGGGCATGCCAGGGCCTCCAGCCACTGCAAACGAACTCCAGACATGTGCGCCCCCCTTGTGCATCTGGCTAATGTGGGCCCTGGGGAATCGAATCTGGGTCCTTTGGCTTTGCAGGCAAACGCCTTAACTGCTAAGCCATCCCTCTAGCCCCAATTAATTTTTTTTTTTTAAGGAAAGTACCATGACCCTGGATTCTTTCTTTTAGGGATTCCCAGCCCTTTGTGGCTCCTCAGGGTTACATGGTGACCCTCCCTGTCCCAAGAGTCTAGTCTGTTTCATGGGTAGCAAGCTGCTTAAGGGATCCCCACATGAATCCTACATCCAACACCCTAAAATCCCCCAAAACAGAAACACAGGCAGTCTTCCAGCTTCCTCCTCTTGACCAGGGTCATTGCTGGCCTGAGTGTAACATTTACTTGCATGCTGTAGCCCATCTGAGGGCAACTGGCTCATCTCCTTCACCCCCTCACACCCTTTCCTATCCAAGCCCACAAACCTGCTCTAAGTCTCACACTGGCCCCACAGCTCTGTCTGCCCACCAGCAGTCTGTTCTCAATCCCAACCCAGGCCCTCAGCACTGGACTCCACAGTGGACAGGACTGACTGATGGATGCACTGAAGAGAGGGACAGATCATCCTGGCAACCTGTCATGTGGTTCGGGAGGATTCGGGTTGGGAGCAGAGTGGCCCCAGGGGCGTCATCGGGGACTGGCGTGGACGATTTCCCTGGTGATCAGTAGCCGATGACGGTGGGAGATGGGTACCCGCACAGACCCACCCCCAAGCGCTTGACAGATGTCTCTTCTCCAGGGGGCCTGGGGCACCCAGTGGCCACTGCTCTGTTGGGCACACCCCTGGCACACTTGTTTGGCCCCCGACTCCTCCTGGCTCCCTCTCCTGGGGCAATCCCCTCCCCAAACCTGATCTCTGTTTCTTTTTTCTCTTTCTCAGCCTCTGTGTCTCTGTCTTCCACCCCATTCCATCTCCTGGTTGGATTCCTACCAATTGAGCCCCATCTCCTTGTCCCCACTTCTAGGGCGCTTTGAGGAGACCTGGTACTTTATCCAATGTACACTGAAGGTTGCACGACCTTGACCTCACTCACATTTGATGGCTGGAACTGGGGTTTCTAAAATCCGAGGCCGTGGCTGGAAGCCATGAACCAAGGGGAGCTATGAACTTGGTTATGGGGTACACATGCTTTTTTTTTTGCCATGGAGATGCAGGTCAGGTGGGAGCCGTCAATGCCTGCTCTCCTCATCTGAGCCCCCACTGGCCGCCTCGCCTGAGCACAAGTCCTTAGAGCCGACTGCAGGAAGAGAAATGCAGTCCTGCCTCTTGGACAATACAGAGTTCATGGCTGGGGGTAAACATGTGCCCCCTGGGAGGGGTAGAATTCTCACAAGCTGGGTGTGGTAGTACACGTTTGTAATCCCAGCAAAAGGACCAGGAATGTTATCTTAGTGCACCTCAGACCCTGTCTCAAAAAATAATAATAGGGCTGGAGAGATGGCTTAGCGGTTAAGGCGCCTGTGGTTCCAACCTCCAGGTCCCACGTTTAGCCAGATGCAAAGTGACACAAGGGCGCAATGCCGCACTTGCCCACAAGGGGGCGCACACATCTGGATTTCATTCACAGCAGCTGAGAGACTGCTGGCCCGCCCATCTCTATCTGTCTCCCTCTCCCTCTCTGTCTGTCTCTGTGTCTCTCTCCAAAAAAATAAAATAATTTTTAAAAATTAAAAAAAAAAAAGGTGCTGGGCGTGGTAGCACACACCTTTAATCCCAGCACTCAGCAGGCAGAAGTAGGAGGATCACCATGAGTTCGAGGCCACCCTGAGACTTCATAGTGAATTCCAGCTCAGCCTGGGCTAGAGTGAGACCCTACCTTGAAAAACACAAAACAACAGTGATAATAATAGGGCTGGAGAGATGGCTTAGCGGTGAAGGCCCTTGCCTGCGAAGCCGAAGGACCTATGTTCAACTCTCCAGATCCCACGTAAGCCAGATGCAGAGGTGAGGCAAGTGTAAACTTGCACATATGCACAAAGGGGCACACACGTCTGGAGTTCGATTACAGAGGCTGGAGCACCAATTCTCTCTCTCTCTTTCTTTCACTCTCTCACATCCAAAAGGCTAGTCTGTTGAGCTTGCTTTAACAATAACGATAATGATGATGATGATGATAAAAGAATTCTCAGCAAGGAGCCAGAGGAGGCTTCTATGAAGTCAAACGTGCCCATTCCTTCCAGCAAGGACTCACAAGTATACAGTCTCCCTTCAATGTTGGGGTCACATGACAGCAGGAGTTCCTAACTGAATCTGGATGGCTAGTGGCATGGGCACATCTCTGCTGTATACGCTGCTGGTCTTGGATGTGGAAGGGGCTTGCAATGCACACAACTGGCCCAGGGCAGGTGGTCAGTGAGGCTACCCCATCACCGTATCTCGGCTTCTTTCCAGATAAAAAGGAATCTCAGTACTTAGGACCCTTAGAACAGGCTTAAAGTAAGTTTATTCGTGGTACCAGCTTGTCCATGGCCTGGGTGAGGACCTCTGTTTTAACTTGGCACCTCCAGCGGGCCAGCTGTGCACTCTGGCTGAAGGCCCACCTGCCCTGAGCTGGCTCAGCTCCATGAAGCTCGTGGAAGATGCTTGAAGTGTGGTCTCCCGGGACCCGTGCAGGAGTAGATGGCTTGGCATCATCTTGCTCAGCGTAACTCAAGGGGCATGCTCCAGTCTGCTGGGTGGGGGCTGATGGTAGCTCCAGTCCCTGGTCCTGTCAAGTGCCAGCAGCGAGACAAGCTGCCCCCCTGACTTTAGAAGACAGAAGTGCAGCTGTATGGGTTACCTCCTCGTTCGCTACCGCCACCCAGTGGCAACCACGGGGAACGTTTTAAGAGCTGTAGCCTGGGCTGTTTTTCACCATGGCAGTCCAGGGCAGGGGTGAGTTGCGGGGAGGACTCCGAGATGTTAAAGAGTCTGTGGCTTAAGGTGCAGCTGACGGGAGTCTGAGCTCCACAGCGAGTCAGTAGGAGATGATGATGATGGCCTGGAAGGGGAAAACTCTGTGGGAGAAAGGAAACAGGGCTAGGACTATGGGGACACCACAGTGCAGGACCCACTCTTGGTGAACATGGGAAAAAATGGCCTGGGGTTTGTGAAGTCTGGCCTGTCCGGGGATGTTGCATCCAGGCAAGGCTGACATGAGTAGGTAGGTCATAGACGTGCCACGAATGCCTACCAGTGTCTTTGTGGGTAATGTTCACAGGAGACTGGTCAGCAATCGCCAGGAGAGCACCCAGCACACTCTGGACAACGAAGGAACCAGGTTACAAGGGCAATAGGCTCTAGGTGGGGTAAAACACACAGGAGTAAGGATGTCCACGGCTCAGGCACCAGGGAGTGGTGCAGACTTCCAAGCAATGACCACACTGGGTGGCTTGAGAGTGCTGGGCAGAGTGTCCCAGGGTGATGACAGAAATAAACATCTATGTCTGACAGTTGAGAGTAGAATCAGCAAGCTGGGCCAGAGGGAGGAACCATTATAGTTCTGCATCAAGGAGGGTCTGTTAAGAGTTTCATGTGGGGTCGGGCTACTTGGGGGCAGCTGAGATGAATGGGGAGGTGGGGCCCTCAGGAAAACAGTGGGGGGTTGAGGCTGCCAGGCTCCAGCACAGCAGGGGTAGGCAACATCCACTTGTGCCAGTCGTGCCTGGGAGCCCAAGTTATAGGGACGTGGCTGCCCTGGGGAGGGGGCCCCCACGTCTGGCCAGTGGTTATGAACAGGTTTTATATCTTACAATTAAAACTCTCAGCCCTTCTCTTTAACTGAAACAGTGCAGATTAAAGGACGCTTCTATGTTAGCTGGACAGATTTGACTTAAATCACCAGGCAGAGGCCAGAATTACTCTTCCCACAAACGCTCATTTCCTCCTTTGATCCCCGGCCTCTCCGGCCGCCGCTGGCTTAGCGCTTACAAACCTGCATGTCCTAGGATTGGCTGTGTGCCAGCCCAGTCTGCTGTGGTGACAATGCCCAAGGTTGGAGACCCAGCTAGTGTGGTCTTGATTGGTTATAACAGTCAGGAGACCATTGCAGGATCTGAGCAAAATCTTTTTTTTTCCTTTCCATTTCTTGTGGTGTTAGACATTGAATCCAGAGCTGTGTGTGCCAGACATTCACTCTTCCTTTGAGCTCCGTCCACAGCCTCCTTTCCGTGTTGTTGTCCATCCTCCTCCTCCTCCATGCGTTTATAGTCTGGTCTGCAGCCAAGGTGCCAAAAAGTAATCTGATGCTCAGATTATTTTTTAAATATTTTTTTCTCTTTTATATTTTAGAGAGAGAGAGAGAAAAACAGAGGGAGAGAGAATTGGCATGCCAGGGCCTCAGCCACTGAAATCAAACTCCAGATACTGGCGCCACCTAGTGGGCATGTGTGACCTTGCGCTTGCCTCACCTTGTATATCTGGCTTATGTGGAATCTGGAGAGTTGACCAAGTGCCTTAACTGCTAAGCCATATTTCCAGCCCTGTTTTATTTAATTGAGAGAGAGAGAGGGAGAGAGAGAGAGAAGAAGCACAAGGAGAGAGAATGGGCACGCCAGGCTCTCTAGGCCAGCAAAAGAACTCCAGATGCATGTGCCACCTGGTACATCTGGCTTATGTGGTTCCTGGGGAATCTAACCTGGATCCTTTGGCTTTGCAAGCAAGTTCCTTAACTGCTAAGCCATCTCTCCAGAACCAGATTATTACTATTATTATTATTTGTGGGTTTTTTTTTTTTTTTTTTGAGGTAGGGTTTCACTCTAGCTCAGGCTGACCTGGAATTTGCTATGTCGTCTCAGGGTGGCCTCGAACTGATGGTGATCCTCCTACCTCTGCCTCCTGAGTGCTGGGATTAAAGGCGTGCACCACCATGCCCGGCTTGCCGGATTTTTTTTTTTTTTTTTTTGGTTTTGCAAGGCAGGGTCTCACTCTGGCCCAGGGTGACCTGGAATTAACTATGTAGTCTCAGGGTGGCCTCGAACTCACAGTAATCCTCCTACCTCTGCCTCCAGAAGTGCTGGGATGACCCTCAGCAGCTATACCACCACGGGGCCTTGCCGGATTATTTTTAAAAGCAAATAATGAAAGGTACGCTTGACGGTCATCTATTGCAGACTCTTCACAGACAGGGCATGAACCTCACAGAGTTCGAACATCACAGAAAAGGTACATGGTGACCCTCAGCAGCTATACCAAGTTGGGGGCTGTGATAACTATAGACTTCAAGCTGCCAGTTTGCCACCCTGGTCATCAGGGACTGTTCCAGCTGCTGTAGCTTCTTACGGTTTTCTGGAAGTTCTATTCATGCAGCGTGGGGCTGGGGGTCTGGCCATGTATTGAATGATGAGGAGTTCTTTTAGCAAAACTTGCTAGTGTGTGGCTCTCAGACCCGAAGGGATAGTCACTGTCCCCACCTTCGCTGCTGTAAACCAAGGATCATCTCATAGCACAGGATCTAAGCTCTGTCACCAGAGCCCGACATGGAAGGGACAAGCCACGGGGCGGGGGACAACGAGAGCCTCAAAGTTCTTCAAGCACAGGCTCCTTGCCCTCGCCTACCCCCGTGTCTAGGCTGAGCAGGGCTCTCCATGGTAGGATCAGGTGTCTCGGGGATGCCTGTCTTGTCATTTGCACACCACACCCTCCCTGCTGGCACTGGGCAGTGACTCGGAGCCCACAACCCTTGGCCTGGTGCCAGCTGGCCTTGACTTCCCTGTGTAACTGTTTCTGCTGGATTTGTAGCACGTGATCTTGCAGCCTGGAGTAGACCTATGAGCTGTGGCACCTTGGGTCTGTCCAGGATGATGGTGAGTCCACGGAGTCCACAGCTTTGGGTTCCAGACCCCACTCCACACCTCACAGGAGCTCGAACTTCGGCTTCATAGGTTGTTTTGACTTTAGAGAATAGAAACACCACAAATCAAGTTTTGAGAATTGACTGGGTTTCAGTCTCATCTTATGAGCACTTGGGTCAGCTGGTCCCTGGTCCATCCAGGCTCAGGAGGAAGCAGCTCTGTGTCAAGCAGACATGAAAGGGCTTTAGAGGACTACAAGGAATGAATGCCTTGGCCCTTGGGTAAAGTCAGGTCCTTTGACCGTTGCCTCAATGGGCTATTCAATTATTTAATAATTAGAGGGGATTCTCATTAAGAATGATTTTAGCGCAGCTGGAGAGATGGCTTAGTGCTTAAGGCACTTGCTTTCAAAGCCAAAGGACCCAGGTTTGATTCCCCAGGACCCACATGAACCAAATACATCTGGAGGTTTTTTTTTTTTTTTGGTTTTGCAAGGTAGGGTCTCACTCTGGTCCAGGCTGACCTGGAATTAACTATGTAGTCTCAGGGTGGCCTCGAACTCTCGGCGATCCTCCTACCTCTGCTTCCCGAGTGCTGGGATTAAAGGCATGCACCACCATGCCCGGCTCAGCATCTGGAGTTTTTGGCAGTGACTGGAGGCATGCCTATTCATTCTCTCCCCTCCCCTTCTCTCTCTTAAATAAATAAATAAATAAAAATATTTGGGGGCACTCACATGAGCTCTGGAGATGAGAGGCAGGCTTCCCTTCCATAGGAGGGAACCCTTGGGTCACACAACCCCGACCGTTTTGATTTCCACGCAGCAGTGCTCCTGAAGTCAGAACTCCTGAAAAGTTGGGGTGTGATTCCCAAAATGGCCGAGCCATCACATGCACACAGCCAAGGGAGGAGGAGTCTGTGACCAGTCCCCACTAGCTGTTCCGGTTGTACTCACGAGAGATGGTCTCAGGAGGCCCTGAACCTGCCCAGGCTCCCTTCTCCATGAGGGATGCCGGGCCTGTTTGTCCTCATCAAGTGCAGCCCAGCCTGTATCCGGCACTCTGCCGCGTTCCTGTGTATCCTGTATGCACCGAGCGTTTCTGAGCATGTCTGGTGTGTCTCTTTCACACCTCCAGAAGAGTTTGTCCATTTGGGTTAAAGTGCTTGGGGGTTTTTCATGGTTATTGCCTTCTGTTGGCTACTAGAGGTAGGGTGCTTTCTTCCCCCCACTGTGTCCCCAAAGCATCTGTTTTTATGATTCCATGCACTGGGTTGGAGGGAGACCTGTGTCCTTTGTATCCTAAAGGTAGGCATAAACCCCGTGAAATGGTGCTGGTAGGATGATGGGCCTGCCGGGCGTGCCCGTGTTCTTCACAGTGAGGAATGGGAAGGTGGTGTCTGGCTCCCGTGGTCACTGGGTAGGGTGAGAATGTGTCAGGCCACTTGGGCTCTCAAAATGCCCTGGAGGAGACATAAAATTGAAGGGCCTTGTCTTCCTCCAGCTGCAAGCCAATGGTACCTTCTGGCTCACGTCATCCCCAGGGACACAGCCAGCTGGTCAGTTGGATGGGGGTCTTAGCCTAGCTTCAGGTCCCTTGACGGCTCTCAAGACTTTGAAGCCACCTGGAGTCTTAACAGAAATGGCAGGAAACTGGCAGGAAACACTCCTGAGGTCCCCTCCTCCCCCCTCCCCCGAGTGCTGAGCTGGAGACCCCCACATCCCCCCACCATACAAGGCCCTTTGATTACAGATGGCTTCCTTGGCAAGGTTTATGTTTCCTTGTTCGTATCCTTTGCTTCTGCGGTTTATTTACGAGAACCATGTGAGCTTTTTGTTCCACGGAGTTTCTTGGCTGAAACGCTGAAACGTCGTTTGGATGTGTTTGAAGTCCTTCCCGTTTCGGTATAACTAGTCTTGAGATCAGCTGTGGGCCCAGTGCGTCTCCTGGCGGGTGGCCCTGTGCCTCAGCCCAGCCCTGGAGGAGGACGCGCCAGTCCCCCTGTAGCTCCAGAGGGGTGGGCGCCACCTTGGGTTTTTGGGGCACCATAGCAGCAGCTTTGGTGGGAAAACACTAGGCTGGGCCAAGGGAAGAGGGCCAGGTGGGGCTCTTGGACTTCAGGCCTCTTGCACCCAGGGGTCAGCAGCATGGATCTTGGCTGCAGGATGGGCTTGAATCTCACTTTTTTTATTATTATTTTATTTTATTTTATTATTTTTGGAGAGAGACACAGAGAGAGGCAGACAGAGAGGGAGAGGGAGACAGATAGAGATGGGCGTGCCAGCAGTCTCTCAGCTGCTGTGAACGAAATCCAGATGCATGCGCCCCCTTGTGGTCAAGTGTGGCATTGCGCCCTTGCATCACTTTGCCTCTGGCTAAACGTGGGACCTGGAGATTGGAACTGCTGGAGATGGGAACCAGGTTCTTAGGCTTAGCAGGCAGGTGCCTTAACCATTAAGCCATCTCTCCAGCCCTTGAATCTCACTTTGAATGGCAGCCTACAGCGATGCCTACTACTGGAAATGACCTTGACACATGGAGGCGTGTGTGGATTCTGCAGTGTGAGAAATGGGAGGCTGCTGTTTCTGGTGCCAGAGAGTGAGATGCCCCACGAGGTCTAAGGACGGTGTCCAGTCTGGTCCAAGCCTCGCAGAGCTCGTGTCTGTCCGCCCCCCCCACACACACACCCGCATCTGCCCAGCTGAGCCTCATGGTCATTTTCTGCTCTCTTCTCCTGCAGGAACTGCCCAGTGGGGATCCCAAAGAGGAGCCTTTCCGAGAGGACCAGAGTTCCCTAGAAGGTGAGTGTGGCTTCCCAGTTGCTCTTCCCTGGGCCTCCCAGACTTTAGGAGCAGAACTTGCAGCACAAAGCCTCGGGCATTCCCACCTACATGAGCTCAAAGCAGTTCCCAGACTCCAGAGCAGCAGGCCCGGGAGACACAAGTAGCCTCACTCTCGCGGGGATCTTACAGAACAGGCAGCTCTGACCCAGTAGTCGGAAAGTCAGAAAGCCAAGCTGCAATGTCCCTGTGCATTTGGTTTTTTTTTTTTTTAATTTTATTTATATTTTTATTTATTTATTTTTATTTTTATTTTTTGGAGAGAGACACAAAGAGAGAGAGAAAGGGAGAGGAAGACAGACAAAGATGGGCACGCCAGCAGCGTCTCAGCTGCTGCGAACGAACTCCAGATGCATGCGCCCCCTTGTGGGCAAGTGCAGCATTGCACCCGTGTGTCACTTTGCATCTGGCTAAACGTGGGACCTGGAGATTGGAACTGCTGGAGATTGGAACCAGCGTTCTTAGGCTTAGGAGGCAGGCGCCTTAACCGCTAAGCCATCTCTCCAGCCCTATATTTTTATTTTTAGACAGACTATTGGCACACCAGGGCCTCAGCCACTGTAATTGATTTCTAGACACTTGCACCACCTAGTGGGCATGCAGGAGCTCACACTTGCCTCACTTTTGTGCTTCTTACTTACGCAGGATCTGGAGAGTCAAACATGGGTCCTAAGGCTTTGCAGGCAAGCGCCTTAACCACTAAGCCATCTCTCCAGCACCCTCTCCTGCATGCATTTGTTTTATGTTTGGAGTTCCCAGATTGAGCAGGGAGGCAGGGCTGCATCCTGTGCTGATATGGAGTGCTGCCTCAATGAGCCACATGTGACTCATGAACCCCAGTCAAGACACTGTCACACACATACGTCTTTGATGTAATCAGCCCCACCTATGGCGTAGGATAGGTCCTCTGGGTGCAGGGGGCCAACTTCAGAGCCACCTTCAATACATCTGCTGAAGCCCAGAGTGGCTTCCGGCCCTACCTGCTGAAAGCTCAGGATCTGAGTATCCTTCTAGCTCACTCCTGGACAAACATCTGCCCAGTAGCCCTGGGTTCCTGTCCAACCAGAGTGGACTCCTTATCCAGCCACTCTGGGATGCAGGAGAGATGAAGCCGGGTAGCTGACCAAAAGCCCCCGCATGTGACTCTGTCAGTGGGGTGCAGTTTGAAGGCTACTAGGAAATGGCAGGGAATTTCCTGGAGCAGGGACCATCCTGCGGTGGGCCTGAAGAGCCTTTCCCCAGTCCACCTGTATCATGTCAACTATATCCAAATCTAGAGGGACAGTCTGCCCCTCTGGGAGCCAGGGTGGTGTTACAAGAGAGTGCACTTGGCTGTGAGTGACCAGGTGCCTTAGCTGAGGCCCATCTCTGCCTTCCCAACCTTGGCCCCTGTCCTCTTGTGTCTCTTCTGCCCCCTTGTCACCCACCCGGCAGGCGCCTGTCTCACCAGCTCTTGTCTCCCCAGTGGTACTCCCCCCAGAGAAGGCTGAAGGCTGTGAGAATCCGGGCCAGCAATTCAACGTGGATGACGTGGACAGAGCAGCAAGCCGCGAGGGTCCACGGGGGCCTGGCAGAAAGCACTTAAATATTGATGTAGGTCCTTCCACTGTGTGCCCACATGGGCAGATCCCCTCACCCCCCCCATATGCCTGAGTGGGTGGGTCTCTGGGACCAGCATGAGTGTTAGTGTCAAAACAGATGGCCATGGGCATTCCAGGCTGTGGTTCCTTAGCCAGTCTGAGGACCTTAAAGTAAGACAAGAACCCGCTTCTCGGGGCGGCACAGAGTCGTCCCAGGTGGGTGCTCAGCACATTAGAACAGGAAACCACAGCAGGGTTTTCCCACGCCACAGGCAGGGAGCAGCAGAGCCACTTGGTCCCCACGTGATTGCTGAGCACTGACAGATGCCACAGTGGGCAAACTTGAGTGCTGGGGCTTTGAGACAACCCCAATTAGGAAGGGTAAAACCAGGCAAGGGCGGGGATGATGGTTCCAGACAGTCTGTCTTTGGGCTCCCCTCTCCTGGCTGGAAACTGCGAAGACCACCCCCAACCCCCCAGCCAGAGAGACTCCTGGGCCCGAGTCCCAGATGAGTGTTCCCTGTCCACTCGCGCCACTTGCAGGCCCTCCTGTGTGACGTCTCTGTGGAGGAGGACAACCGGCAAGAGTGGACGTTCACACTCTATGACTTTGACAACAGTGGGAAGGTCACCAAGGAGGTAAGGTCCTGCTTCAGACACTGTGGGAAGGGGGGCTGGGGTCAGGGTGTGACCCCCGAGACCTGGACCAAGTTGTTTGTTTGTTTTTAAATTTTTGGTTTTTTTTTTTTTTTTGGTTTTTCGAGGTAGGGTCTCACTCTGGCCCAGGCTGACCTGGAATTAACTACGTAGTCTCAGGGTGGCCTCGAACTCTCGGCGATCCTCCTACCTCTGCCTCCCGAGTGCTGGGATTAAAGGCGTGTGCCACCACGCCCGGCTGTTTTTAAATTTTTTTATTGGGCTGGAGAGATGGCTTAGCGGTTAAGGCGCTTGCCTGCGAAGCCTAAGGACCCCGGTTCGGTTCTCCAGGTCCCATGTAAGCCAGCAACACATGGTGGCGCATGTGTCTGGAGTTTGTTTGCAGTGGCTAGAGGCCCTGGCGTGCGCATTCTCACTCTTTCTCTCTCTCTCCCTGTCTCAAATAAATAAGTAAATAAATAAAATTTTTAAAAATTTTATTGACAACTTCTATACTTACAGACAGTAAACCGTGATAATCCCCTCCCCCACTTTCTCCTTCACAACTCCACTCTCCATCATATCCCCTCCCTCTCTCCATTAGTCTGTCTTTTATTTGATGTCATCGTCTTTTTCTCCTATTATGAGGGTCTTGCGAAGGTATCGTGAGGCACTGCAAGGTTGTGGATATCGAGGCCAATTTCTATCTGGGCAGTTACACTGTAAGGAGTCATACCCTTCCATTGGCTCTTATATTCTTCCCACCACCTCTTCCACGATGGACCCTGAGCCTTGGAGGGTGTGACAGAGATGTTTCAGTGCTGGACACTCCTCTGTCATTTCTTCTCAGCACTATGTTTGGGTCATCCCAGTTGGACCAAGTTGGTTTTATATATATTTTATTTATTTATTTGAGAGAGAGAAAGAGGCAGAGAGAGAGAGAGAGAGAGAATGGGCACGCCAGGACCTCCAGCCACTGCAAACAAACTCCAGCTGCATGTACCCCCTTGTGTATCTGGCTTACGTGGGTCCTGGAGAGTTGAACCGGGATCCTTTGGCTTTGCAGGCAAACACCTTAACCTCTAAGCCATCTCTCCAGCCCCCCCCCCACCTATGGATAGGCAGTGCCCTGATCCCCAGGATGGGTAGACAGACAACCCTAACTTGGACAGATGGCATGTGTCTAGCCCAACATGGTCTTGGCTACAGCTGGGGTGTTCCTTGGCCAAGTTCAAGGCAGCAACCCCTTACAGGGGAGCCGGTGTCACCGGAGTGGCTCCTGGTCAGCCAAGGACACTTGAAAAGGTAGCAGCTGTGTTGGCCATGGAACATTAATTGATTCATGGGACTGAAATAAGTATGTCTGGGTAAAAAGTTAATGTGCTTGTTTATCGAATGGAGAGGGTCAGAGGTGTGACTCCAAGGCGTCCTGGGCTGATCTACAGATAAGACCAAGTCACCCAAACACGATGCCTGCCTGCACTTGCCAGTCTGGGATAGGGAGTGAGTGGAACCAAGTCCCCGGGGTGCCAGGCATTGAATGCATGTCCGGCACGGAGGGTGGGCAGTGTCCCATGATGTCCGCTGTGTTGGTTCCAGGACATGTCCAGCTTGATGCACACCATCTATGAGGTGGTGGACGCCTCCATCAACCACTCTTCAGACAGCAGCAAGACCCTCCGTGTGAAGCTCACGGTCAGCCCCGAGCCCTCCAGCAAGAGGAAGGAGTGTCCTCCCATAGGGCAAGGTGGGTGTCTGCACCAGGAAGCCGTCCCCACTCAGATGGAACCATCTTTTTTTTTTTTTTTGGAGAGAGACAGAGAGAGCGAGCGAGAGGAAGACAGATAGAGATGGGCGCGCCAGCAGCGTCTCAGCTGCTGTGAACGAAATCCAGATGTGTGCGCCCCCTTGTGGTCAAGTGCGGCATTGCGCCCTTGTGTCACTTTGCATCTGGCTAAACGTGGGACCTGGAGATTGGAACCGCTGGAGATTGGAACCAACGTTCTTAGGCTTAGCAGGCAGGCGCCTTAACCGCTAAGCCATCTCTCCAGCCCAGATGGAACCATCTGCACAAACAATGCCCCAAAGACCTGGCCTTCAGGAGCAGCCCACCCCCAAGAGCCACCGACTCGTACCTATTACCCCCCCACACTGTGCCCTGGATCAGCGCTTAACTGTGTCCATTATCTGTCCACTGCCCTCAGCCCTCCTCGGGGCAAAAATCTCTCATTTCCACGAAGTCCCAAGCAGAACCCGGCTGGGTAACAAAACTGTTCAATGAGTGGATAGGATTGCGTGAATAATGGGTGTGGCTGTTTAAGTTCACAGATCCTAGCACTTGGGAGGCAAGAGGGCAGAAAGTTCAAGGCCAGCGTGGGCTACACAGTGATGCGACAAAGCATGGGTGGGTGGGTGGACGCCCAAGAAAGACAGGAATGAAGAATGAGGGCCGCGAGGCAGAGTTAGGAGGATCGCTGTAAGTTCAAGGCTAGCCTGGACTACAGAGTGAGGGCCAGGTCAGCCTGAGTTGAGTGAGACCCTACCTCAAAAAAAAAAAAAATAAAAAATAGGCCGGGCGTGGTGGCGCACGCCTTTAATCCCAACATTCGGGAATCTAGGGTAGGAGGAGTGCCATGAGTTCGAGGCCACCCTGAGACTACACAGTGAATTCCACGTCAGCCTGGGCTAGAGTGAGACCCTACCTTGAAAAACCGAAAAATGAAAAAAAAAAAACAACAAAAAATAATAATAATAAAATAAAAAGTAAAAAGCATGAGGGCAGGAAACTGAGAAGGGAGAATGCTGGAGAAAAGGCACAGGTGAGCACGTGACTAGAAAATGGGTGAATACCCACTGAGCAATGAGTGACGTGAATGAACGAATGGATGGACCAGTGCTGCGTGAGAGAATGCAACATCTCTATTTCAGACCGGGAGCCCGCTCGCAGCAGGACAGAGTGTGAGTTCACCGAGGAACCCCGAGTGACTGACAGGAGGTTGTCTGCCTACAGTAGGTAAGAGGTGGGGTGCTTCCAGGTAGGGGTCTGGGGTGGGCCTTGTGTGCTACAGGAGGGACAGGCACAAGGGTGTCCCAGCTGTCTGTCTGAGGGATGGGCTAGGTTCTAATCGCACTTGCTGGATGGATGCAATATACAGCTCTCATTCTGCATTTGGAGGTGAGGGGAGCCGAGCCCATAGACCCCCTAATGTTCAGGCCTATGGTTGATACTGGTTCTGGTGGGCTGCCACGATCAGCTGTGGGCCTTGGTTTTTTGTTTTTTTTAATTTTGAAGCAAACCAAACAGACTGGCTTTTTTATGAGACAGAGAGAGAGAGAGAGAGAGAGAGAGAGAGAGAGAATTGGCACATCAAGGCCTCCAGCCACTGTAACCAAACTCAAGATGCGTGTGCCACCTTGTGAGCATGTGTGACCTTGTGCATGCATCACCTTGTGTGTTTGGCTAACATGGGATCTGGGGAGTCAAACATGGGACCCTAGGCTTCACAGGCAAGTGCCTTAACTAAGCCATCTCCCCAGCCCCATTTTTAAAAAAGATTTTATTTTTATTTATTTATTTATTTATTTATTAGAGACAGAGAGAGAGAATGGCCGCGCCAGGGCCTCTAGCCACTGCAGATGAACTCCAGACACATATGCCACCATGTACATGTGGCTTACGTGGGACCTGGAGAATCAAGCTGGGGTCCTTTAGGCTTCACAGGCAAATGTCTTAACTGCTAAGCCATCTCTCCACCCCCCCTTTTTTTTTTGAGGTAGGGTCTCACTCTAGCCCAGGCTGACCTGGAATTGACTATGTAGTCTCAGGGTGGCCTCAAACTCATGGTGATCCTCCTACCTCTGCCTCCCGAGTGCTGGGATTAAAGGCGTGTGCCACCATGCCTGGCTTTGCTTTTTTTAAAAAAAATATTTTTCTTATTTATTTATGTTTTTATTTAACAGGTTTCGGGGGGAGAGAATGGGCTCTCCAGGGCCTCCAGCCACTGCAAATGAACTCCAGATCTGTCTAAAGTGGGTCTTGGGGAATCGAACCTGGGTCCTTTGGCTTTGCAGGCAAATGCCTTAACCACTAAGCCATTCTTTCAGCCTGCTTTTCTTTCCTTCTTTCTTTCTTTCTTTCTTTCTTTCTTTCTTTCTTTCTTTCTTTCTTTCTTGCCTGCCTTCCTTCTTCCTTCCTTCCTTCCTTCCTTCCTTCCTTCCTTCCTTTCTTTCTTTCTTTCTTTCTTTCTTTCTTTCTTTCTTTCTTTCACAACACACAACATTGTATACCCAGTTGCCCACCTCACACAGTGGGAGTTCATCAGGTTCTCGGGCCCCACCCACCTCTGCAGACACTCCCTCCTCAGAGGGTTGAGGCGCTGGCCACAAGCAGGGGGAGGGGTCAGGCCTCTTCTCTCTGCTCCATGCAGGAGGCCCAATGCTGACCATCAGCCCTGCTCCGTCCGAGGATCCTACTGCGTGGATGAGAATACAGAGCGGAGAAACCACTACCTAGACCTCGCTGGCATTGAGAACTACACATCTAAGTTTGGTCCTGGTAAGTCCTGGAGGACACCTCCCCCACGTCACTGTCCTCTGAGTATGGGCGCCTCCCTGAAGGTGCAGACCAGGCGCAGGGCTCTGAAGTTCCCTCGATGGTGGGTTCTGAGTGCCCACACCGCTCTTGGGCACCCTGGTCATCCTTTTGTGCAGGCATGGACTTATATCTCACCCTCCCACCACTGCCTGCAACCTGGAAAGTGAGGTGTGAGACTGTCCAGATGTGCAGGCAAGATGTGCTCAGACCTAGGGGACATGCAAGACTGCTGGGTTTAGGGTCAGGAGCCCCTGTCACCATGGGGGGGGTGACATTTTAGGATAGAATTGCCAGCTTGATCAGAGGAGGTGGCCAGCCAGCATTGTGGATACCCATCGGCCAGCCCACCACTCCTTCCCAATCGGGCAGTGCCCCTCACGCCATTCAGAGAGAGATCTGTGCCACACAGGTGCTGGCACCTTGAGGGCTAGCGACCAAACTGCCCAGTCAGTTCAACCATGGAATAACTCCGCAGCTTCTTCAAGTGACTCCAGATGTCCTGGCTGGAGGTCCCCGGCAGAATGCCTCACTTGTGAAGAGGTGGCCCTATATGCTCTGTGGGGGCGGGGAAAAATCCTGCCACAAGTCACCATATAGGGTGGTCTGGGCTGCTCTCCAAAGGGTGATACGAGGTCCCTGGTGTGTCCACTCACAGCTGGAGTCCAGGGTGCTCCGAGACTGGACCTTGGTTCACTGCTTGGAGCATGCAGCCATTAGAGCAGAACCTCTGTGATGGGAACCCCTGGTATAGCTGTGCCGTGAGTCCCAGACATCACTCCAGGCTTCTACTGTGTTCTGTCCCCAGGGTCCCCGCCAGAGCAGGCCAGACAAGAGCACCACGGCAGGGCTGCACACCTTCCAAGCAGATCCCGCTCCCAGGAGTCCGATGCCCGTGCTGTGCACCAGCGCAGGTCCCAGGTGCTGGCTGACCATACTGTGCCCAGCACTGAGTCGGCTGCCCGGGCCCTGGCTGCACAAGCCCGGTTCAAGGGACAAGAGAAGCAATTCCTCAGGTCCCCCAAGGGTCCAGGGAAGCTTTTGGGGTACCAGGCAGCAACAAGCCTGGGAAAACCCTCAGCTACTGCCTGCCGGTTGCACCACTGCCCCAAGCAACCCAGGATGGTCACCACCTCCCACAGCCCCCACCACAGCCCCCACCGCAACCCTACGGCCACAAGCGGTACCGGCAGAAGGGCAAGGAGGGCCACTCGCCTCTCAAGGGGCACGGCCAGCCTACCATGGTGGAGCATGAGGTGGTGCGAGACCTGCCACCCACGCTTGGGGCTGAGGGCTATGCAGTGCCTGTGATCCAGCGGCATGAACACCACCATCACCATCACCACCATCACCATCACCATGACCACCACCATTTCCACCCATCCTAGCCTCCACGTATGCCTCCCACCCCCAGGACTGCACTGCACAGCCACACGCCCTCCAGGGCATGGAGCAGGGGCTGGCTTGTGCCCGCAGGGGAGTGACACCATCCCCTGGCTCAGCACCCGGTTGCACACGTCAAGTCGGGCACCAGGTGGACAGCGCCAGGTCAGGCGCTCATGAACAAAGCTCTCCTCCGAGCACATTTCTCGATTACAGGTGGACGGACACCAGCACAGTTGCTGTTCCTAATGGTTTCCAGTAACACGTGCTTCCATGAGATCCATGTAGCCCACACCCAAGGGCAGGACAGTGCCTGATCCTCTCTCACTGGTGACGAAGATTGGGACCTGGGACGTTTTGGATACTCTTCCCAGTTATCCGTGGCATCCTCATGGTGTTTGGGCCTTTGGGTACCTTGGGTTGTCTCTGGCATAGAGTGGGGAGTTGGATGGAAAAATGCAGAATTTTGGAGCTTTTATTCATTATAAAGTCAAGGAGCTGGGTTGAGGAGTAAGTAGCTTTTCCTCCATGTTCCCAGCGTCCTGTGTTCCCCCCACATGACGTCCAGCACAGCACAAGAGGGTGACCAGAGAAATAAGCAATACATGTGGAGGTCACCGAGAGTAGAAGTGTCCTCACTGGGATGCACGTGGGGCTTGCTGGTCTCTGGAGCCTCCAGCATTCTAGGTGGGTCATGGACAGGCCCGGGGCCAGGCAACAGATTGGAGACTCCCCCCCCCAGGCAAGCAGGGTGGAGGTCATGATACTTGTGTAGCCAGGCGTGCAGGACCTTCAGCCAGTGGTGGTCTGCGTGGCTCACTGCTACAGGACAATGCAGAAGAGCCTCCAGCTACTAATGCATCTATGTGCACTGGCCTGCAGGCAGGGCTTCGAAGACCAAAGCGGGTGAGTGGCAACTTAGCCACGGACATTTTCCTGTCGGCATAATAAAAACACGTGCATTTTGTAATATGTCATGTGCCTTATTAAAACAAACTGTCCAAGGAGCCATGGTCTGCCCACTTAGAGCCCAGGGCTGTGGGTGGACACTGCAAAGTTCAGAGGTTGCACCCATCCTCCTGAACGCCAGGTTGGTCGAAGCATGGAACTCTCTCCTCTGGACAGGATTGCATGCCTCGTGTCGCTGCCGTGGGGACGGCACACGTAGAAGCCTCCAGCAGTGCAGGGGTACCTTCTGTGGCTACTCAGCCTGTTCTCACGTGTGCAGTGTTCCTGTGCCAGCCTCATGGTAGGGGGCCCTCTCAGGCCCTGTGAGACATCCAGGCAGGATGTCTCCTTGGTCCAGGGCTCAGCTGAGCACCTGGAGAAGAGTCTGGGAGTCTGAGCTATTGCCTCATTGAGGTTTTAAAAACTGTCAGGGTAGATGATGCCTCAACTAGCCCAAGGCAGAGGCCAAGCATTTACCACTGTGAATATTGAGGAGTAAGGGGGCCATGCTACCCCACTCATCCGAACTTTTTTTTTTTTCTTTTCTTTTCTTTTCTTTTCTTTTTTGAAGAGAGACACAGAGACAGACAGAGAGGGAGAGGAAGACAAATAGAGATGGGCATGCCAGCATCCTCTCAGCTGCTGCAAACGAAATCCAGATGTGTGTGCCCCCTTGTGGTCAAGTGTGGCATTGCGCCCTTGCATCACTTTGCATCTGGCTAAACGTGGGACCTGGAGATTGGAACCGGCGTTCTTAGGCTTAGCAGGCAGGTGCCTTAACCGCTAAGACATCTCTCCAGCCCTCAGCCTAACTTTTTCTTTCTTTCTTTCTTTTTTTTTTTTCCAGGCTGACCTGGAATTCACTATGTAGTCTCAGGGTGGCCTTCTAACTCACAGCGATCCTCCTACATCTGCCTCCCGGGTGCTGGGATTAAAGGCGTGTTCCACCACGCCTGGCCTAACCTTTTCATACTGGGACCCTTAGTGCTGGGCTGGACCCTCAAAGAGATGTGAAAATATTTGTGAACAAAATGAAAAATAAAGATGATTCAGGTAGAAATGTGGTGCACACCTGTAGAAGGATCTAGACTGGCCGGGCTGGACTTTGTAACAAAGCCCGTGCACCGACTATGAGCCACTGTGGATGTGGTCGCTGGCGTCTCCCATGTTGGGCAAGAACAGTGGGGTCTGCTCAGGTCCACAGCTCAGCCTGTGGCTGGGGACTCAGGTACCCCAGGCCCACCCGGAAGTAAAAGTGTAATACTACAGACAGGGACAAAGGGGTGAATGCCAGAGGCTGTAATGCCCAGTCCACAGTGACAAGGAAGTGAAGAGTCCTCGTTAGCCATGTCACTTAGGCTGTGATCTGGGAGCGTCATGATGTTAGTGCCGGATAACTGGGTCTATGTTCTCAAGCAAACCACCACCGGGGGGAATGACAGCATCTCCAAAATGCCCCTTTCTCAGTGGGCACGCTGCCCATCTCCTATAGCTTCTGACCCTGGGCTCCATTGAGCTGCCTCTTCCGGTATGACCTGAACACAGTGCTCTCCTGGTCCCAGGTGGCCCTCCGTCCACACACTGGGGCCTTGCAGTCTCCTTTTCCTCTCCCTGGCCCAGGTAGGGTTCTTGCTCCTCATGTATCGGGACAGTCCTTCCCACCTCTCCAGGGCTCCTACCTGCTCTGCTGCTTGCCACACAGGTGGGTTTCAAGCAGAGGGCAAACTCTGCCACCCTCACCCAGCCCTGTCTGAGGTGGTCATGCCTCTGGCACCCACTCCCTACATTAGCTAAGACAGCACAGCACAGCTCTGAGCTGCACACGTCCTCAAGCGTGCACCGTTCTGGGTCCCCAGCCCACTCTGGGTAAAGGGGGCCATTCATGTCTTCATTGTTCTTGGCACAAGGTGTGGAACACAGGCAGAATCTACACTTACCACACTCAAAGGCTGCTCTCTGCTCCTCCCTTAGTTCTGGTCGCACCTGTGTGCTCCTGTGACCTTGGGGACCATGACTTGTGTGCTGTTCCCAAGCCCTGTGGTAAGGTCAAGGGCACGGCTATGAAGGCCAAGCCCTTGTCTCTAGTGGCCCAGGAGCGGAAAGGGTCCAAGACACTGGTCAGTGTCTGATTCGTCTCTCTGGAAATGGTACCTCGAGGTTTCTCACGGCAGGCAGCAGTATTCACCCACGGGCAAGGTGTGAGTCAGGCCGGGGACACTGCTGCCTGCCCGACACCCACACTTGCTCAGCCATGGAACCCTCTGTGATGGGATGCATGGGTGCATGGCTGAACCCTTTCCTGGTCTTTGTCAGCACCCCCTCATGACACTTGTTCCAGCTTTTTTTTTTTTTTTTTTTTGGTTTTTTGAGGTAGGGTCCCACTCTAGCCCAGGCTGACCTGGAACTCACTATGTAGCCCCAGGGTGACCTGGAACTCATGGTGATCCTCCTACCACTGCCTCCCAAGTGCTGGGATTAAAGGCGTGCGCCACCACGCCTGGCTTGTTCCCGCTATCTTGAGCTTGTGTCCCTCTTAGTCTTTGCCATGTGAAGGCTAGGCCCATGTTCTAAGCCATGTGTGTCAACCCATGAGTTTAGCAGGGCCTGAGTATCCGCCTGCCATGCCATGCCGAGGCACACCAGAAACGGTGTCAATATTCCACACACCACATCCCACCTGTTAGGGTCTCAAAGTTCAGCACAAATAGCCGGGCTTGGTGGCACACGCCTTTAATCCCAGCACTCGGGAGGCAGAGGTAGGAGGATCACCATGAGTTCGAGGCTACCCTGAGAATACAGAGTGAATTCTAGGTCAGCCTGGGCTAGAGTGAGACCCTACCTCGAAAATAAATAAATAAATTTTTTAAAAAAGTTCAACACAAATGTCAGCTTATCTCGTCACCAACCCCCCAAAACAAGCCCTCAGCAGTTTCCCCCTCCCGTCCCGCCTCCCTTGTCCCTGGCGCCAAAACTCCCTCTGCCCTGGGGTTTGTCCCTTCTGGGACTCAACATGAGTGGAATTCCACACTGGAGGTGTGGTACCTACTTCTCTCTAAGTAAGTTGTCAAGGTTCATGTGTGCAGCCACTATGTCTGACCCTCCTGTCTCTGCCGTCTGGGTGTGGATAACGCCGTGCAAACACGTGTCTCCCGAAGTGAAACTGCTGCGTCAGGCACAAATGACCATTAAAAAGTTGCTGGGTGTGGTGGCACACGCCTTTAATCCCAGCACTCGGGAGGCAGAGGTAGGTAGATCACCGTGAGTTCAAGGCCACCCTGAGACTACAGAGTGAATTCCAGGTCAGCCTGAGCTAGAGTGAAACCCTACCTTGAAAAACAAAACAAAACAAAACAAAAAAAGCGTGGCAAGGGCTGGAGAGATGGCTCAGCAGTTAAGGTGCTTGCCTGCAAAGCCCAACGACCTGGCTTCGATTCCCCAGTACCTACTTAAAGCCAAGATGTGCAAAGTGGTGCATGTATCTGGAGTAGTTTTGAAGTAGCTAGAGGTCCTGGCACGCCCATTCTCTCCTTGTCTCTGCTTACAAATAAATAAAAACTATTTTGCTGGGCATGCTAGCGTGTGCCTTTAACCCCAGGTAGAGGTAGGAGGATTGCTGTAAGTTCAAGGACAGCCTGAGACTACATAGTTAAATTCCAGGTCAGCCTGTGCTACATCGAGACCCTAACTCCAAAAAAAAAAAAAAAAAAAAAAAAAAAACCTTTGGGAATTCTGATGTGTTTTCCATGTCCCAGCAGCTTGGCACTCTCCTCACACCTCTTGGTCCCCATTTTCTGGGCTGTAGCCTCACTCTGAGAGGCCATCAGGTGGAATGGGTGGTCACGTGGTGGTCCTTGGCGCCCCCGTCAGGTAATGTCTGTGTTATCTGAATTGAGTTTGCCAGTATGAGAAGGCAAGTCTAACTGGAGGGAGAGGCGTGCCCCCCCCCCTTGTTTCCGCAGCTCTCATCCAACGCACAGCTAAGTTCTGATCCTGAGTCTGGCCTGGCTGATGTGAAAAGTTCTGGAAAGGTTGAGTGAGTCTTCTCTAGACATTTAAAGCCAACGAGACGTGTGAGCATCTGCTCACACTCAAGATTTCACAGGACTTTTTTTTAATTTATTCTTCCACTAACAAAACCCTACAAAGGTGAGACCCTATAAAAGGAAAACATGAAACCGATTGGAAATGGCTGCAGTTTCCAAGGACAGAGTTTGCGAGGGAAAAGGGACTTCAGACAGGTAAGGCTTCCCCAGGCAGGGACCCTGGACCTAGAAAAGTCGGTCACTCGAGGCTGACTCGGCCCTGCCTGCTTTGCTCTGGACACTTGGGGCTTAGCATTGGGCGGGCTAAGTCAAAGCAGCAGGAATAGAAACCCTGGGACCTGCCATGCTGCCAGGGACACACGCTAAGGAGCATTCATTCTGTGGCAAGCTGATCTCTGGGTGCCTAAGGAATATGTGCTTCTGCCTGGAACTTTGTGGACATGGACAGGGCCAGTTCTCTTAGAGAAGCAGGAAGATATCTCAGGGCCTGGCACTGTGGAGCCCTGTAAAAAAGCTATCTTATCATGCTTCCCCAAGATGTTTAAATAAATAAATACACCATACAGAAAGTGAGGCACACATCACATTGCTGCCTCTGCCCATAGCCTGTAAACAGACCGTGACCTACAGAGGAAAGAGCTCAGGGGTAAAAGTGCATATCATGTCAGGTCCTTAAAAAGGTATGGAGGCTCCTGCCTTCTCAGCTAGCAAACATCTACACACCCGCAGCAGGGGACATGGGACTCAGCCCAGCAGATTCAGTGCCACAGCTACTGATGCTAACGCTGTTGGGGAGAGGCCAGTTCTCCTTCCCAGTGGGAGGGCAAGGCGTGAGAGAGGATGTCACACACGCAGGGACACATGAGAGCTACGTCTGCTATACTGATTCTGGGGGGGGGAGGGCACCTGCTGTTGTGGACTGAGTGTGTTATTCTCTGCGTGGCCCACCTTGGCTTTTGGTGCGATCACCTGTTTGAGGTTCCTGGACACAAAGGCTTGTGGGTTGGGGCTTATCAGTGCTTATAAAATGGAGTGGCCAGGTTCCCAAGAGAAGGCAAGGTGAACCAGCCGCAGATAGTTCCGGCTCCTCAGCCAGGGTCTTGTCCTGGGGCACCCACTCCCACCTCCTCCCCCAGAACACTGGCTCCCTTTCTTTCCAGGGGTGCTGCCCCGAGCCTTGCCCATGGAGTGTACACAGGAGACATGGAGGTGGGAAACCAGGGCAGACAGTCTTCAGCTTGCCCACTGTACAAATGTAGTGTAACCAAGGACACTCCGCGTGTCTCTGCGGAGACAGAGGGCAACCCACAGCCTTGCTGGTATTTGGCTTCCAGCCCTGAGGAACCGTGTGTTTGTTCACGAGTGTTCTGGACAGGGTAGAAAGGACATGTCACCGTCACAGCTGCTGGACAGTCAGCTGCAGAAGTGACCCGACAGTCTGGAGGATCAACTCTACATATAACGGGGAGAGCCAGCCCCAGGATCCTGGGTACACCCAGCTCTTCCCTGGGCGAGGAAAGACACAGTCCCGTCGGGCTCATTTGCTTGGCATTCCCTGGTGTTATCTTCCACTTGGAGAAAGCCCAGGGTGTCCTCTAAAACGTGTGGGGAGCTACGTGTGGCGGGGTGACTACTGTCACTGTGCGAAATCCTGGTGGGCTAGGCCATGTATGGCAGCCATCAGTACGTAGCGTCCTGGTGGACCCCAGCCCACCTGCAGGCTGCCAGCCTGTCCTGTCCAGTTCTTGTCCTGTCCAGCATTAGGAATAGATGGTGATGACTTCACGGCCGCCACCCCTGACCAGGAGGACTCTGTTCAACCCTTCAGTCAAGACCTCAAGAAACTCCATGTCTGGGGTGACAGTTAAGGACTATACTGACTTCACCCAGCCATGCCCAAGATCCCTGTTCATACCATAGACTCAGAGATGCCAGGGAGCAAACCGCAGGGTACTGGTGTGGGGCTAGGGATGCCCAGGGCAGGGGAGGGGAGGGTCCTGGGAAAGAGCAAGAAAGGAAACTGTCATCCCTAGAAGACTGACAGCCCTGGACCTTCTAGTTACTGATCACGTGAAACCTGGTGGGTGACCAGGGCTCCTTGCACACACAGATTGTCAGGCTGGGGTGGCCTGTAGCCAAGAAACCTGGAGGAGATGTCTTTTTCTCTATGGCTCTGGACAGAAGAACAAGGCCTCTCTGGGGTCCCAAGGGGCTGCCCAGCAAGACCCCAGAGATGTCAAGGCAGGCCATCATTACTAGCAAGGTGCAAACTCTCAAAGCTGTGGTTAGCGGACGGTGCCCTAAAACCTGAAGGTCGGGTGTGTGTCCTTCTTCACCTCCTGCCGTGGTGGTGGTGGTTTCAGGCACATTTGGGAAGATGCTCACTCAGGCAGAGAGACATCAAAGCCAGCGAGCGTTACGTGCTCCGATGTGACCCCTGTTGGGATGGGGGTAACCTGGCAACAGTGTGGACAGGCCCATATGGGAGACCAGGGACTTGGTTCTTCCTACGGGGCTCACAACTCCACACAGGCAGGCTTGGGAACACACCATCCTTCCTGGACATTCAGGACCACGGTTTTCTGTGTGCCAGGGCCTCGTGGGTTCTGCATCAAAGCCTGCCAACCTTGGAGGTCCACACTGACCCTACAGCTCTAGCGCTGATCCCTCCAAAGCAAATCGAGGGCACATCATGAAATGGACTCAGGGAGAGGGCACTTGTGAGCATTCCTGAGACCCTGGGCACTGCAAGAAAAGGCACATTCCCTGTCCCCGGCAGCTCAAATGCAATGACCCTTCTCCAAATGCGAGCAAAGACCTGGTCGCCCAACCTCCCCGTCTGGAAAGGATACAGTTCTCGTCCCCCTGCCGGTTTTTAGGAGGTCCCGGCATGTTCAGCAGGACCAGCTGGGCGTCTTGGGATTTGCTAAGAACAACACCATTGAGCTTCACGGCCGTGTGCATCCTCCTGACGTTGGACTGGTCCCTGCAGGAGGGGCAGAGTGGTAGGCAGCATGGCCTGCAGCCTGTCCAGCTGCCCACTGAACACACATGTGCTAGGAAGGGCAGGGCTCAGAGGGAGGCCTGGTCCCCTGAAGAGTCCACAGACTCATCCGGGGACAGGCCATGGGGTATAACGGGTTTAGCAGCAAGAAGCATCTGGCCCCCAAACATTCTAGAATGGATGATGACTAAACCGCCAAGCTTCTAAGGACCGTGAAGGGATGCCAGGTAAATTAAGACACTCGGTCAGCTGCATCTGCAAAGCAGCCTCAGCGCAGGCAGAAGCAGGCATGAAGGCACTGGAACCATCAGGACACCCGTCGGAATGGGCCCACCTGTTCCCTGGCATCATCCTCACCCCACATGAGGTGCTGATGGGCAGTGAATCTGCTAAGCTAAGCACACAAGCACAGGTTTAGGCCAAGCTGAAGTTAAGTGCTCCAAAGGGGAGGCCCACAGCCAGCCTCCACCTGGCTATGGCACTGCCAGCCGGGCACTCTCGGGTCCTGTGGTGTGGCAGGGGTTCGGCAGGGCACTAGGCTCAGGCGCATGTGTTCACAGCGCCAGCGGGGCACCTCTCAACTGCCCCTGAAAAATCAAATGCTGCTGTCTCGCCGTAGCTTAAGGACAAGAGCGTCTAAGACACAATGAGCCAAGCCCACGTCTGCAGCCACTAGAGCGGGCAAAGCGCCAAGGGATTTTCTACTCCACGTGCTCCCATGTGCTCATGGGAGCATGTAGGTGCTTGGACGCCTTCACAATAGAGGCCAGCCTCCTCGTGTACCCCCATGTGCCCTCTCTAGAGAAGCTACTTTGGGAAACCCTGCCACAGAGTGCTGTCTGCCTCAACCCATTTCTGTCTGCGCTGGGCAATCCGGCATGTTCTTTGACGCTCATGTCACAGGCCAGGATCTGTGGTCAGCCTCAATGAATCCGCCCACACAATCTTGATTGCAGCTCTTTGGAGCAGAGGCACCTGTACCCCAGACACAGGGAAGGCAGATGGAGCCACCACTTGAGGGTCACAGAGAGGCCCCGAGATGCCTGGCCTCGCAACCCTCTGATTAACTCGACTCTAAGCTAAATAAAGTGGCTTTGAACTACCAATCACCGGGAAGAAAGCAAGGCAGTGGGCCCTTCGTCTCCTCTCTCCAGTTTAATTTGATGAAATGATAGGCAGGTACTCTGTCCCTGGCACCATCCTGACCTTGAATTACAAGAACCCTGAATTCACTGCCTGCATAGGTCACAATTACTGCGACTGGCCCAATAGCAGTGTGGAACTGCGTGTGACACGCAAGAGCCTCTCAGGGGTAAGACAGTGTGGAAGTCACATAAATCTGCACGTCAGGTCTAAATCTGGCCAGGTCTGTGTTCCAGAGTGGCACGCCCTGTGGAATCTAAAGGCGCCAGAGGGCCTAAGAGAGGCCCGAAGGGTCTGGAAGCTAAGTGAAGCTGCCTCTGTTCCCAGCAGCCTGGCTGAAAAAATGGTCCATACAGATGAACGTTCTAGACAGTGTCCAGGCCTGGGGCTGTGTCTACATACAGGAGGGTAAGGTCATATCCGTGGCTAGCTACAGAGCCATCCTAAAGATGCACATGATGACAAAAGACACATGCATACTCAATGTCTACATGTGCTAACAGGTGCATGCCAATATGCACATACAGGCACGTACACGGGCATACGCACAAAGGCACACATGTGCTCTAACTGACAAACACATGCACTCTAACAGCACACACATGCTCCATCTAATGAGCACACACAAGCCCCACCCCCACATGTGCTCCAAGGAAGCCGTGAGCAGCAAGCTGAAACTTCTGCCTGACTGTGGCCAGGTGAGGCAAGCCTGGACCTCAACAGACACATGGCAATCCTCGTGTGTGCATGTTGAGATGCACGTGTGACACGTGCACAAAGGGACAGGGGTCACCCCCTGATCCCACGCCCCCACCTGTTTTTTTGTGTGTTAATGCACTATGTGGGGACACTTGAGCAGCCAGGCAGGCACGCCCTTATGTGTCACTGGGTCTCTGCTTCCTCAAAATGGCAGAACTGCTGAAGGTTTCCTTCATGTCTGGGTAATTCAGGTGCAGCCACAGAGCCAAGAGCCCCTTACCAGTACCCTGGGTATTTGTGAAAAATAACGCCCTAGGGGGACTGGGGTACAGAGCACAGGGCCAAGACAGATGCACAGAGGGATTGAGACAGCGACACCTCCGCCTAGCTTCGGGACCTGTTCTCCCAGGACACTCTTTTCCATGGACTTGGCATCTGAACCTCCCAGCTGTGGATCCTGCCACTGACTCCTGGTCCCGGACCCCTGGCCCTGAGGCTCACATGCATGTATTCTGAATATCCACAGTAGACCCACATCCCATCTCACAGGAGAAGAAAGGGTGGACAGGCATAGCATGGTGGGGAATCCATTTCTTTGTTTTGTTTTAAATTTAATTTATTTATTTGCAAGCAGAAGAGATAGAGAGAAGAGAAAAAAGAGAGAGAATGGGCATGCCAGGGCCTCTAGCCACTGCATACAAACTCCAGACGCATGTGCCTCTTGTGCATCTGGCTTATGTGGGTCCTGGGGAATTGAACCTGGGTCCCTTGGCTTCGCAGGCAAACGCCTTAACTGCTAAGCCATCTCTCCATCCCAGGGGAATCCATTTTGTATCCGTCAAGTGGCCCCATAGGGATGTGGGTGAACCAGTCTACGGCTGTAAGAAGCACAATGCCTGCCACCTCTCCTAGAAGCTCAGGACCAGCCCTCACAGGCTGTCCCTGGTGTCACTTAAGAGAGTGACAGCCAATCATATGCCCTGAGCCACTCTGAGGGGAGGGGCTGAGAGCAAGGAGATGCTCCATACACACACAGGGCCGTGCAAGGAAACGCGCACGCGCACACACACACACATACACACACACACACACAGAGGCATGCAAGGCATCTGAGGCTAAGAGGCAGCCTAAGAACACAGAAAGACTTACAGATTTCCCCACTCTCTACATGGAAGAGAAAAGCACAGAAAAGACCAGTTATCCCAGCTCAGAACGCTTCACCCTTCACCCAGCCTCCCCGTAAATGGCTGACCTCATCCTTCTGGGGTTTCCCACCACACAGGTCCTCAAAGCCACCAACCATGCTCTCCCTGGGAGCTTGGAGCTTTCGGGACAGCCCACCACGGGACACTTTAGCCCTCTTTTGCAGGAGTAGGGGCTGTGTTAGCAGGGTTTAGCTGGACCAGTCAGTCAGGCTGGTCTCATTACAGTTCCATGGTCATCACATGGAGCCCAGCCACTCCTGGGGTTCTCACTATACCCCTGGGACCAGCCAAGGCGACTGGGGAGCAAGATGGGAGTCTTGGGTCTATTCAGAAGCTCCATGTTCAGATGGAACAAACTCATGTCCCCAGCTATAAAGCCCAGCCACAGCAGGACAGAGCAAGACTAACTCTCAACCCTCTTATGGCCCAGCTTACACGTGCAGGGAGAAAGCACGGCCTTGGGCCAGCTCAGCACCGTGGCCCACAAAGCTCCCTGGTGGATAGGGACGGGGGCCTGCCCGCACCGTGTGGGTAGTCTAGGCCACAAGTGAACACTCACGGCTTCATGCTGAAGAGGTCTTTGAAGCCGGACACAGTGGCGTCCTTGGTCCTGTGTTTCTCTGCGATCAACTTCTCCTTCGTCCAGGTCATCTGCACTTTGTCAGGCGTGGGCGGGGCTTGGTTCCTGGCCGCCGCCATGGTGTGAGATGCTGTGTTCCTGTCGTGTATCAGCTGTGCCTAGAGAGGAGGCACAGAGAAGTCAGTGCCCAGTGTGACCAGTGGACCAGGTGGACCACGGAACAAGCCAAGGGGACTAGTGTGCAACCAACCAGCTACCCCCACCTTCACCAAGGTCTCCCCCATTTCCTGGGCTTCCTGGTGGAGTCCTGGCTCCCTCCTCTAACCCTTTACACCCACCTTTCTGCTCTGAAAGGACAGAATGGACCAAGAAGGACTCAGCTGGCATGAGGGGACATTTGTGCCACCGTTTCTTCGCTTGCTATGACCTCAGACCACCCGTCAGTCACCCTGACCAGCACACACACAAAACCACGGGGCATATCACACACAACACAACAACCCCCATCTCAGGGAGAGGCTGGCTCCAGTCCCTCTGTCCCCCAGGGAAACGAGCTGTGCGTGTGACAGCCAGAAGGGCACGGCCCGCCAGGTTCACCGGAGCTCTGAAAGGCAGCAAGCAATCATAAGACAGGCCACCAGTGGGTGGTGCCCAGAAGTCCTGGCACAAGTTCTTAGAGCTGAGGCCCCACAAAAGCGAAGAAGATTTAAAGATCTTCTCTCTGAGCCTAACCTGACGCCCAGCCCAGGGGTCAAAGTGACAGGAGGGCTGGAGGGATGGCTTAGCAGTTAAAGCATTTGCCTGCAAAGCCAAAGGACCCAGGTTCAATTCTCCAGGACCCATGTAAGCCAGATGCACAAGGGGCACATGCATCTGGAGTTTGTTTGCAGTGGCTGGAGACCCTGGCGTGCCCATTCTCTCTCTGTCTCTCTTCTATCTATCTCTGCTTGCAAATAAAAATTTTTTAAAAAGCTGTGAGTCTCACTGCTGTTGCTCTGAATCTGGGCTGCCAGGGGCACTCATACATGGTCACGGGCAGCCCCTCACAACTGGAGCTCGCAGATGTCCCCACAGACCAAACTGCTGTCCCCAAAGGGGCCTGACAGCTCCACCTCAGCTGTGTTGCAGAACCTTCCATTGCCTCACATTCTGACCATTGACAAGATCAATGAGCTGGGTGTTACTGCCCTGACAGCCTCTCACCCTCTTTACATTCGACCACACTCATGTGCCAGCCGTATACGGGTGAGGCTGGTAAGGACACAGGTCATGGCATGACACATGTATTTGGTGGGATCCAGGCGGGAAGGCCTGACTGAGCCTGGATGGCCGACACCCACTGGTGTTTCAGCATAAGCTACTTAGTTATGTTCTCACAGTGGTGGTCAGTGGGGCTCTCCCAGTTGGACACTGGAGGGGCCCAGTGAGTGGAGTTCAGCCCTGGCTCCCTCAACACCTCACGACCCCCTCATGCCCCTCGTCCTCATTTTGGTTAATCACAGTTGTCAACTAGGTAGGACTTAGAACCGCCAAAGAAACCAGTCTCTGGAAATACGTTGGAGGACCCACTGTCAATGTGGAAGGCCACCACCAGCAGCTAGGGCCCACGCACATTCCACTCTCTCTGCTTTGTGACGGTGGACTGAATGTGAGTGACCAGCTGCTTCCTGCTCCTGCCACCATAGACTGTATCCCTTAAAGCTGGAAGCTGAGAGCTGGAGAGATGGCTTAGTGGTTAAGGTGCCTGCCTGCTAAGCCTAAGAACGCTGGTTCCAATCTCCAGTGGTTCCAATCTGCAGGTCCCACATTTAGGCACATGCAAAGTGATGCAAGGGTGCAATGCCACATTTGACCACAAGGGGGCGCACGCATCTGGAGTTCGTTCACAGCAGCTGAGAGACTGCTGGCGAGCCCATCTCTATCTGTCTTCCTCTCCCTCTCTCTGTCTCTCTCTCTCTGTCTCTCTCCCCAAAAGAAAAAAAAACTGGAAGTTGAAATAAACCCTCCCCTCCTTAAGTTGCTTTTGCAAGGTACTTGTGCAACCATATGAAAACTAATATATCCCCAGCCAGGCTTTTTAACACCCCCACAGCCTCTGCAGGGCCGTGGCGCCTGTCAGTGGTCCACCATGGCGGATCCAGTTCAACCAAGGGTTTCCACTTGCTTGCTGCCCTGCTCTGGACAAACCAACAACCTCTGACCTCTCTGGAGGCATCTCCCCACTTTGGTCTGACCTTCAGCCCTTAGAGGTCATTCTTCCTGCCACCCTCTCCCAGCATCTCCTTTAATCAGGGTTTTAGTAAATTCTTTGCTTTAAAAAATTTTCTTTTTATTATAAAGAGACAGAGAGGGGTGGAGGGGAAGGAGAGGAAAGGTGGGGCATGCCAGCCACTCCAAAGGAACTCCAGATGTATACACCACCAAGGGCATGTGGCTATGGGGAAATGAACCTGGGCCTTTAGGCTTCACAGGCAAGTGCCTTAATGGCTAAGCCATCTCCCTAGCCTGGTTTTAGTATTTTTTAAAACATTTTATTTTTTTTATTTACTTGACAGACACAGAGAGAAAGTGAATGGGTGCACCAGGGCCTCCAGCCACTGCAAACTCCAGACACATGTGCCACTTTGTGCATCTGTCCTGGAGAATCGAACCTGGGTCCTTTGGCTTTGCAGGTAAGCACCTTAACCGCTAACTCCATTTTTCCAGCCTGGTTTTAGTAATTCTTTTTTTTTTTTTTTTTTTGGTTTTTTTGAGGTAGGGTCTCACTCTGGTCCAGGCTGACCTGGAATTAACTAAGTCTCTGAACTCATGGTGATCCTCCTACCTCTGCCTCCTGAGTGCTGGGATTAAAGGCGTGCGCCACCACGCCCGGTTGGTTTTAGTAATTCTTAAGGTGTCTCTTAACCCACAGAGTGGGCTCATTCTCCTGGCTGGAGCCAGAGATTGGCAATTCCCAAGACTCCCTGTGGCCCACAGGGACAGCCGTAGAAATGCAGCCAGAGTCTTCCCAGACAACGCTGAAGCCAGCTGCTCCAGGCATCCATGCTGACACGTCTGTGAACAGACGCACAGGGTGTCCTCCCTGGGCTTTGGTGCCCAACCCCTGCTCCTCAGCTCTGCATGAGTGTGAAGTGTTCACTGCCACAACTGCACCTGCTGTTCACGTGGGCAAACACACTGATGCTTGTGTCCTGATCTCATGGAGTGAGGTCCCCTGTGATCACAGAGTCCTGTCACTGACTCAATAATGATCCCTCTACCCAGTCCTCCAATGCAGAGCCACATGGGACACTCCAGATGGTGTGTGACTAAAAAGACCTGTGAGGGCATGGCCTCACAGAGGCAGATACAGAGGGCCAGAGAGATCATTCAACGGTCAAGGCACTTGCCTGCAAAGCCTAACCACCCGGGGTTCGATTCCCCAGTACCCACGTAAAGCCAGATGCACAAAGTGGCGCATGCACCTGGAGTTTGTTTACAGTGGCTGGAGGCCCAGGTGCATCCATTCTCTCTGTCCTTCTCTCTTTCTGCTTGCAAATAAATTTTAAAAATTTATTTATTTATATTAATTTTATTTTCTTTTGGTTTTTCAAGGTAGGGTCTCACTCTAGTCCAGGCTGACCTGGAATTCTCTATGTAGTCTCAGGCTGGCCTCAAACTCACAGTGATCCTCCTGCATCTGCCTCCCAAGGGCTGGGATTAAAGGCGTGCGCCACCATGCCCAGCTTAAATATTTATTTTTAAAAAAGAGGTCAGATAGCACCTTACCCACTGTTCACCTCTTTCCTAGGTGTGGAGTGACCACAGAAATGCAAGCCCTTGGGGTCACTGTGCATCTAAGGGGCACAGGTGGCAGGTCTATCCTTTGCCAACAGCCCATGTCAAATGCTATGGATGCTGAGTGCCTGCAGAGCCATACATTGCTCATCCACCCATTGCTTCCACGAGCACCAACTCCAAGTCTGGGGATAGACACCCCACCCCCAATGCTTCCCTCGCACATCCACACCTCTCTCTCGCGCTCCGTCTTAGACAGCTGCATTTGCCTTAGCATCTGCGAGCGCTGCTCCATCATCAGGGTCTTCTCGTAAGTGAATGCAGAAATGTCGTTTTCAACCTAAAAAGATCCAAGCCGCACAGGTCAACAGTGTGTACAGAGCACGGTGTCACTACCAGACACCACCCACTCCACTCAGTGTCAAATGAGCCTGAGCAGGTGGAGGCCAGGCCTCCTGGGACCAACTGTCCCCGCCTTGGGAGTCAGAGCTCCAGCCCAGAGCAGCCTGGGAGAGTGAGAGTGTGTCAGAGTATGTGGTTCACAGTAACAGGGGATAGCGTGTTCATAGTAACACGCCACAGCCCCTCACACCCCTTGGGGACCCTGTCACACTAACAGACATAACAATGCCAGCAGTGGCTTAGAGCTCTGGACAGGACACCCCCAGCTGGTTAGCAGGGACACAAATAATAGGTGTCATTTCCCTGTCTCAGATGAACTCACCACTCATGGTTGTTAAATCCATCAGAAACATGCTAGACACACGGGGGGGGGGAGCAGCATTTTAGCACCAGTGACCTTTAGCACCCGGGATCTCAGCTCTCAGCGGCTCTGCCTGTTACACCCAAACACCTCAAACTCACCCTGGTGTGGGGGTGGGGGGGACACTAATCAGCTGACCGCGTCCCCCAGGGAGGGACCTGTGGATCTGTGTTCTGGGCGGCACTCAGGGAAAAAGGGCAGCTACTGCAGCTAGGGGAGGGTGCTTG
Organism: Orientallactaga sibirica; assembly: GCA_036365145.1. Taxonomy (NCBI): domain Eukaryota; kingdom Metazoa; phylum Chordata; class Mammalia; order Rodentia; family Dipodidae; genus Orientallactaga; species Orientallactaga sibirica. Next base: position 2,280,402 of record JAEOAD010001845.1, read on the forward strand.
GGCGGCCATACCCAGGTACTCTGCAGGTGCCCGGATGTTGACGCTAGTGCTTAGCTGCTGGTATGTCTGTCCCTCAAGGCCTCATCCCTAGGCACTTCCTGCTACTATACAAATTCCTGTGAACTCTTCAGCTGCAGTCAGACGTAGCGAGCCGTCCACAGAAGAAGGGACTCTGAGCAGAAGCCTGGAAAGTGAGCGTGCAGCTACAAGGGGCCGAGGCTGTCACACACAAACACATCGTGCTGAGATGTGCTCCGACCCACACACAGCTCTTACACAGGGAGAAACATCTAACTCCCTATGCCAGGGTCCTCTGGGAGTTGACAAGAAAATGCAAGAGGCTGTCAATAATGCAGGAAGATGTCTGGCCTCATTCATGATTAAAGAGACGCAGAGGGAGGCAAGCAGCGTGCAAGCTGCGGCACTAGAAGTGCCACTATGGCCCCAAGCTAGAGGCTTCTCCGTGTGGCTTGGGCAGTTACCACCCAACAGGACCTTCCACACAGGAAGAGGTCACAGGAGGAGGGAGAATCCTCCATCCAGCATGTCCTCCATATGGCTGTAGGAAGGGAAGGCAGCGGCCCCCTTTGGGGACAGCTTGCATCTAATGTGACATACTCCCAGTTCTGCTACAGGACGGCTACTGGACTGCACAGCAGTCCATGCGCCATGCAACAAACACTGGGTGCTGTCCATGATCAGGAGACCCAAGGGTAATGCACATGGCTCACACACTTGACTACAAGACACTCAGAGAAAGCAGATGGAGCCGGGTGTGGTGGCGCAAGCCTTTAATCCCAGCACTCGGGAGGCAGAGGTAGGAGGATCGCTGTGAGTTCGAGGCCACCCTGAGACTACATAGTGAATTGCAGGTCAGCCTGGACTAGAGTGAGACCCTACCTCGAAAAAACAAAACAACAACAACAAAAAGAAGACAGCAGTGAAGAGACCTGAAGAATACACTGGTGACCCACATGGGGCTACTTAGTCTAAAGATAAGTTTGGGGTTTCAAGCTGTGGGGTGGACACCTCAGCACCAGCGTATGGGACACAGTGAATCCTGTCCATAGCAAGGCCCAGAGTCACTTTATTCTACCTACTGGTCCCAGTTACAGCCTCACTGATGGCCCAATTTAGCCATAGACAGACAGGTCACTTCTAGCTGTGGAACTGTGAGCCCATGTGGGCAGGAACGCGGAGCATGTCCCTCAAAGGCCTTGCTCGTGAGGACTGCTGGCCACTAAGATGCTCAAAGATAAAATGACACCCCAACAGGCCAAAAGATGGGGACCGTGAGACCGTGCAGCTGTCAAGCAGAGGGACACACAGTGATGAGGCACTTTCCGTGCATGGTGTCCCAAGACCTCAGAACTGTAGGCGACACCCAGTCCCCCTCCCCCCAATACACAGGGCAGTGGCACACACACCATCTCCACCACCTCCACCTCGGCGCTGATTCGCAGGTGGTACAGGAACATCTGCAGGTCCTTCTTCATCTGAATGCTGTTGTCATCCTCCTGAGCCACCGTGAATATGCGCATCCGACACTTGCGCCACACCTGGGGGGCAAGGGCGAACAGACATTCCTGGGGGAGCTCAGGCAGGGCCCTGCCAGCCTCCCCTCCATCCACCCTGCCCCGGGCACCTTGTGCTGGCGCAACAGGAAGGGCAGCAGCATGAGCATGCCCCCGTCATGCACGATCCACCACACGTCGATGTGCCCGTCGCTGAAGCGCTCCTGGTTTTGTGGGAACAGGTCAATGTTTTTGGCCACCAACAGGGCCTGGTGTGCGGCTGTGGTGTCACGGACGGTGTCTGCGAAGAGAGAGAGCCACGAGACACCGTGAGACCACGGAGGGGGCTGGCTTCCCTCCGGACAGTGGGCAGGGTCCCCGCGAAGCCCCTCAGCCAGGGCAGGTATCAAGGGACAGTCTTCATGTCAGCAGCTCCTCTGTGGCCTCTGGAAGACTGTCACACCCTGGGGGAAATGCCCAAATGGGTTCAGAGCTTGGGGACTAGGGGATGAAGGGTTTAGAGAATTTCAGGGGTCACTGGCCACAAGCCCTTTCTGTCCAGGGTCTAAGATGTGACAGCACATGGGTTGGGGACATTATGGAGCCCAAGGTAACTTTCTCTTTCTTTCTCTCTTTCCCTCTTTCTTTCTTTCTTTCTTTCTTTCTTTCTTTCTTTCTTTCTTTCTTTTCTTTCTTTCTTTCTTTCTTTCTTTCTTTCTTTCTTTCTTTCTTTTTTTTCAAGATGGGGTCTCACTCTGGCCCAGGTTGACCTGGAATTCACTCTGTAGTCTCAGGGTGGCCTTGAACTCACAGTGATCCTCCTACCTCTGCCTCCTGAGTGCGAGGATTAAAGGCATGTGCCCCCACACCCAGCTTCAAGGTAACTTTCTCTTTCTTTCTCTCTTTCCATCTTTCTTTCTTTCTTTCTTTCTTTCTTTCTTTCTTTCTTTCTTTTTTTCAAGGTAGGGTCTCACTCTGGCCCAGGTTGACCTGGAATTCACTCTGTAGTCTCCGGGTGGCCTCGAACTCACGGCGATCCTTCTACCTCTGCCTCCTGAGTGCTGGGATTAAAGGCGTGTGCCACCATGGCCAGCTTCAAGGTAACTTTTGATACCCACCCACAAAGTTCTTCCAGGAGAAAGGGTTGTCTGCCTGCTTCCAAGACGAGGGCCAGCCCATGAGCACCGTGTTATGCTTCATGCCCCCCAGGCCAGCGGACTGGATCAGATGGGACGCGCCATCCCGCAGGTTGGAGGACACCACCAGCTGGCAGAAGCCTTTGGTCTTCTCCACACCCATCAGAGACCGGATGTTCTGCAGAGAGAGGAGAGTGGACGTGCAGCACCAGGCTGTGTGGGAAGACATTGTGCCAGCTTCTGGGGCAGTGGGGGAACCCCACACGGACATCATGGCCTGGCAGGGGAGGCTCTGAGGGATGCTGACCAGCTGCCGGCCATGCTTGTGTGAATGCCTGCCTGTGTGAGGGACGCAGCAAGCCTGCTAGCATGAGACCAAACTAGAGCTGGGAGAGCTGGCTCATGCCTTTAATCCCAGCACTCGGGAGGCAGAGGTAGGAGGATCACCGTGAGTTCGAGGCCACCCTGAGAATACATAGTGATTCCAGGTCAGCCTGGACTAGAGTAAGACCCTACCTTAAAAAACAAGGGGCTAGAGAGATGGCTTAGCAGTTAAGGCATTTGCCTGCAAAGTCAAAGGATCTCGGTTCAACTCTCCAGGTCCCACGTAAGCCAGGTGCACAAGGGGGCGCATGCATCTGGAGTTCGTTTGCAGTGGCTGAAGGCCCTGGCATGCCCATTCTCTCTCTTTGCCTCTTTCTCTCAAATAAACAAACAACAACAACAACAAAAAAGAAAAACAAGGGGCTGGAGAGACGGCTTAGCAGTTAAGCGCTTGCCTGTGAAGCCTAAGGACCCCGGTTCAAGGTTCGATTCCCCAGGACCCACGTAAGCCAGATGCACAAGGGGGTGCAAGTATCTGGAGATCGTTTGCAATGGCTGGAGGCCCTTGTGTGCCCGTTCTCTCTCTTTCTCTCTCTCTGTGTCACTTAAATAAACAAACAAACAAATAAATAAACAGAAAAAGGTAAGAAGAACACCTTGACCCCAAGTCCGGTGACAAGGGACCCTGAAAAGAGATCTGAGACAGAAGAGGAGGCAGCCATGTGGTCAAAACTGGGGGGGGGGTGGACAGGGACTCCTGGGCTCTAGATCTGGACGAGGCATGAAATGGGACTGTAAGTACAGGAGGGCTAGACCACATCCTTAGATTTCTCATGCCCAGGAAGTCAATGAACGTCTCAAGGCAATTCACCAGGTCTGAGGTTCGCACCAGTGGCCATGGGACGTTCACAGAGGGCTACAGCCAGCACCTTCCCTCCCTTGCCCGATTTCCCCTGCCAGTATGTCAGCCCTGTGGCGATAACCACCTGGCACTGAAGCTGCCAGCTGCTCTCACACACCCTTCCCCGCCCACCCTTCTTTCCCTCCCCCGTGATCTCCTTCTTTATTCAGGAGGAACACACAAGCATGGTCCGCTTCTAGAATTCAGGAACAGACAAAACACACCACCCCCAAAAGGGGAACCACCTGGCAAGTGGGGGGCAGATAATCGATGGAGGGGGGGCGGACTGTGACACAGCTGCTCCTGGCCGAAAAGGGAGGGCAGTGGCCACAGTGGGAAGAGCACCATGCCCCATCCATGTGAGGCTGACTCAGGGTGCCCAGCATGCCTCCCATCTGGCCAGAGGTCGGAACACGGAGAGGTCTGGGGGAGGCATGCTCGCCACCAGGATCACATGCCACCACGTGCTACTGTCCTGGCTTAGAGATGACAGAATTTCTAACACTACTACAGCTTTGCTTCTGCCCACGTTACAGCCTCCAGGAACCGGAAGATCTAAGCCATCGTCGGCCTCCTTGCAGGAAAGCACCCACTGCTGTGACGTGCATTCTGCTGTCCAGAGTCCCACGGTGAGTAGGCATAAGCCAGCGCACCTGGCAAGATGGCTGCAGGTGAGGTGACCTTATGAGGGAGGGAGGAGACCTCCAGGGGAGGATGGGTGGCTCAAATACTGGAGCTCCTGCCTCACCCAAATGCAGTAGAGTGGGAACAGAACAAAATTCCCAGTGAGCACAAGAAATAAAAAGTAACAAGTTCTGGGGCTGGAGAAATGGCTTAGTGGTTAAGGCATTTGCCTGCGAAGCCAAAGGATCCTGGCTGGATTCTCCAGGACCCACGTAAGCCAGATGCACAAGGGGGCGCATGCATCTGGAGTTTGTTTGCAGTGGCTGGAGGCCCTGGCGTGCCCACTCTGTCTGCCTCTCTTCTATCTCTCTCTCTCTCTCTGCTTGCAAATAAATAGATAATTTTTTAAAAAGTAACAAGTTCTTATATAACCTTTGATGGTTTAAAAAGGCTTTCAGGGGCTGGAGAGATGGTTTAGCGGTTAAGGCGTTTGCCTGCAAAGCCAAAGGATCCCCGTTTGATTCTCTAGGACCCACGTAAGCCAGATGCACAAGGGGACGCATGCATCTGGAGTTCATTTGTAGTGGCTGGAGGCCCTGGCAAGCCCATTCTCTCCTTCCCTTTCTCTCTCTCTCTCTGCCTCTTTCTCTCTTTCACATAAATAAAATATTTCTAAAAAATAAATAAATAAATAAAAATAAAAAGGCTTTCAGAAAGTTTTCTTGGGGGCTGAAGAAATGGCTCAGCAGTTAAGGCACTTGCCTGCAAAGCCTAACCACCTGGGTTCAATTCCCCAGTACCCATGTAAAGCCAGATCCACAAAGTGGCACATGCGTCTGGAGTTCATTTGCAGTGGTGAGAGGCCCTGGCATGTCCATATTCATATTTTCTCCCTCCACCTCATGTCTGTTTGCAAATGAATAAATAAAATGTTTTAAAATTTTTTTCTTGGGCCAGGAAGATGACTCAGAGGACAAAACACTTGTCACTCAATCATGAGTGCCTGAGTTCAATCCCCAGACTCTATGTAAAAAGATGGGAGCTGTGGCAGACTTCTGATGGCAAGCTGGGAGGCAGAGATGGAGAATTTTCTGGAACCTTGCCGCTACAGCAGATGCAGAGAGAGAAAGCATGCCTCAAGTGAGGAGGAGGAGGAAAGGGGAAGACTGACCCCAAAAGCTGCCCTTTGACCTCCACACACACTGTGCCACGCGCGCATGCACGCACACACACATTCTCATTTTTGTACCACCCATGAACAGCCTGATTGGAGGACATGGCTCCAATTAGAAAGGTGACACAGGCCCCAGACCCTTGGGCAACTTCTTGCTTCTGCTGATCAGAAGTGACTAATTCAGGGGCTGGAGAGATGGCTTAGTGGTTAAGGCGCTTGCCTGCAAAGTCAAAGGAACCAGGTTCAATTCCCCAGTACCCACGTAAGCCAAATGCACGAGGTGGTGCATGCCCCTGGAGTTTTTTTTGCAGCGGCTGGAGACCCTGGTGCAACCATTCTCTCTTTCTCACTATCTCTATCTGCCTTTCTCTCTCTCTCAAATAATAAATAAATAAATAAATAAATAAATAAATAAATAAATAAATATTTTTTTTAAAAAAAGAAGTGACTAATTCAGGGATGAAGAAATGGCTTAGTGGCTAAGGCACTTGTCTACAAAGCCAAAGGACCCAGGTTCGATTCCCCAGGACCCATGTGAGCCAGATGCACAAGGTGGCACATGAGTCTGGAATTTGTTTGCAATGGTTGGAGGCCCTGGTGTGCCATTCTCTATCTGCTTCTTTCTCTCTCCCTAATGAATAAATAAACCTTATATGGGTCGGGCGTGGTGGTGCACACCTTTAATCCCAGCACTTGGGAGGCAAAGGTAGGAGGATCACCGTGAGTTCAAGGCCACCCTGAGACTACATAGTGAATTCCAGGTTAGCCTGAGCTAGAGTGGGACCCTACCTCAAAAAACCAAAAAATAAATAAATAATTATGGAAGGACAGGCCAGAGCCACTGACAGAGAGCCATTACACTCCATACCCACAATCTCTCCTGGGAGCAATCATCCCACCCAACATGTTCTGAAATGAACACGCTGTGTGGCTGCAGCTTGAAGATATGAGGACAGAAGTAGGATGCGTCCCAAGACACCTGGATGTGCCAGCAAGACCAGGCACAGACAAGCGCAGGAGAGAGGTCAGCTCTTCACTCCCAGCAGGGGAGAAGCCACAAGACCTGAACACAGAGCCCCTATCCACGGCAGAATGAGCCCACAAACGCACGTGGATGACGGGGAGGAGGGAAAGGGTTATTGACTACAAGGGCAGCTGGACATGGCAGTCGGAAATGGTTCTAGGAAGAGCAATGTCGAGATGACAGGACCCTGGCCTCCCAGAGACCAGAAAGAACAGAGGTGGGCTGGAGAGATGGTTCAGCACTTAAGGCGTGTGCCTGTGAAGCTTAAGAATCCAGGTTCAAAAAAAAAAAAAAAAAAAAAAAGAATCCAGGTTCAATTCTCCAGGTCCCAGATAAGCCAGATGCACAAGATGGCACATGCACCTGGAGTTCATCTGCAATGGCCAGAGGCCCTGGAACACCCATTCTCTCTCTAATAAATTAATAAATAAAAATAAATATTTTTTTTAAAAAGAGAGAGGACAGAGGTGACTTGTGAATACCACTTGCTCTGTGTCTATTCAGGTTGGGGACTCTCGTCACGGGTTTAAAGGCAGAGAAACGGAAAAGCCATGTTTAGCACGGTACAGGAGCAGGCTTTGTTCCTCAACCTCATCCATAGGCTCAGGTCATTGGACAATATGGCCTCGTCACCCAGCAGTCTGAAATACTAGAGGAAGCTGGGCTTCCCAGGAAGTCGTGACAACAGGCACAGTGCGTCAAGGCAGAGCGTGAGGAGCCCTGAGCTTGATGAGCGGGGCAGTCCCCTCCACTCCAGGTCCCAGCCTGTCACAAACCTAGTTTCTTTCTTTTTTTCTTTTTCTTTTTTCCTTTTTTTTTTTTTTTTTTTTTTTTTTTTCAAGGTAGGCTCTTACTCTGGTCCAGGCTGACCTGGAATTCACTATGTAGTCTCAGGGTGGCCTCGAACTCTCGGTGATCCTCCTACCTCTGCCTCCCGAGTGCTGGGATTAAAGGCGTGCGCCACCACGCCCGGCCAAACCTAGTTTCTTCAGGTCTCTATCTTGCCCACCTCACAGTCATGAGTGGTCTCTATAATAGCTGACAGCAGTGTAATAAGCATGTTTTTAAACCTTGAGATACACGATGCACAGCTTGGGCTGGAGAGATGGCTTAGCAGTTAAAGGCACTTGTTTCCAAAGTGTCACAGCCCTGGGTTCAAATCCCCAGGGCCCACGTAAAAGCCAGATGCACAAAGTGGCACATGCATCTGGAGTTCATTTGCAGTAGCAAGAGGCCCTGGTGCACCCATCCATTCTCTTTTTTTTTTTCTCCCTCTCTCTGCAAATAAATAAAATTTAAAAAAAAAAAAAAAAAAAAAAGATTGGGCTGGAGAAATGGCTTAGCAGTTAAAGCACTTTCCTGCAAAGCCAAAGGACCCAGGTTCAATTCCCTAGGACCCACATAAGCCAGGTGCACAAGGTGGTGTGAGTCTGGAGTTTGTTTGCAGTGGCTGGAGGCCCTGGCACACCCATTCTCTCTCAATCCCTCTCAAATAAATAAAATAATTATAAAATAGGGCTGGAAAGATGGCTTAGCTGTTAAGGCACTTGTCTGCAAAGCCAAAGGACCCAGGTTCAACTCCCCAGGACCCACATAAGCCAGATGCACAAGTGGGCGCACACATCTGAAGTTCGTTTGCAGTGGCTGAAGCCCCTGGTGTGCCCATTCTCTCTTTCTCTCTCTCTCTCTAACTGCCTAGTTCTGTCTCTCTCAAATAAATAAATAAAATAAAATATTTTTTAAAAAATTATAAAATAAAATAATAATAGAAGAAATAAAATAAAATAAAAGAAGAGATGCCCTGCTTGGCTCTCCCTGGGTGGCTTGATGCCCAACTCTCACTCCGCTTTGCCCACCTCTTCAGCCCGCTGGGCTTCCGCATGCTTGTCCAGGTAGGTCCCCTCCAGCACAGAGCCCACGATGGTCAGCCCCTTGCCAGCCTTGAGCTGCGAAGTGAGCGACAGCAGGCGGGGGTGCTTCACACACTGCTCCGAGTCCAGATTCAGCATTACCAGCACCTGGGGCCTGTGGTTGGGGACAGGGCAGAGCTGGTAGTTACCATGGCAACACACAGCCAAGGCGCCGCTCAGTCAACACAGGTGGAACAGATGAGGCCGGAAGGGCAGGTGGATCAGGAAAGGCAGGTACACTGTGTGGATGCATAGAGGCTGTCAATAAAAAGTTTTGTTCTTTGTGGTTGGTTTTTGGTTTTTGTTTTTTTTTTCAAGAAAAGGAAAGGCGGGTGGGACAGGAAGTGATGGGTTATGCATGGGCCCTGAGTCTGTGGCTCCAGATGCCCCAAGTGGGAAGTGCCTTGCTGGGTCTCAGGGCGCCTAGAAGGTGATGCAGAAAGAGCTTGTGACATGTCACACCTGGCAGCAGGGATGCCTCCCTCCCTCCATGGTACTCCAGCCATACTGTATGTCACCCGCTGGAGGGCCAGGACCCATCGCCAGCTACCCTTCCATTCTCAGGTGGTGATCCCCTTCCAGGCCTCACCCAGTGGGACAAACGCAGAAACTTCTGCAAGAGCACTAACCACCTGTAATCAAGCACTCACCTCCAGTTTTTGGTGTGGGGAGGCCCATGTTCTACACGCAGCAGGGCGTAGCGGGCAGCATTCAGCGACAGACCCCTGATGCCATCGCCCCATTCTTTCTCAGCCCTGTGGGGTACATAGGGAGACCACCTTATCCCAGTAGCACCTGCCTGGCTCAGGCACACATGGGGTTTCTATACTCCTGTGACAAAAGAGGGCATCTGCAGGCTGGAGAGATGGCTCAGTGGTTAAGGCGCCTGCCTGCTAAGCCCAAGAACGCCTGCTCGATTCTCCAGGTCTCACGTTTAGCCAGATGTAAGGGTGCAATACCGCAGTTGCCCACAAGGGGACACATGTGTCTGGAGTTTGTTCACAGCAGCTGAGAGGTCCTGGCACACCCATTCTCTCTCTGCCTCTTCCTCTCTGTCTCTCTCTCAAAAAAAAAAAAAAAAAAAAAAAAAAAAAAGAGGGCTTCTGAGGCAGACAGGAGGCCCTGTTAGCATGGGAGGTACAACAAGCACATGGGGACTTCTGTATGGGACTGAACAATGGGGACACGAGCGACAGAGAACAATTTGAGGAAAGACATGGCGCTCTGTAGAGTGGGCAGCAACCCCAGACAGACTTGGTCAGGAGTTCAGGTTTCCCAGCAGGGGATGACCAGCCTCTCCCAACCACCAGATAAGAGCTGGGCAGACAGTTCTCACTTTGGGGGGGGGGCGGGGATGGGTCAAAAACAGCTAAATCACTTGGAAAGTCCCAGAAAGCAAGGAGCCCGTGACCGAGTCAGGTTAGCGTCTAGGTGGAAGTTACCCACTGAGGGCCCAAAGAATTGAAGGCGGGACTTGACTTGGAGGCCCTGGGCCACACTGGTCTCAGTGCTCTGGGCAGGGACACTTCTAGCAGCCACAGGAGGTGACATGGGAGGTGACATGGGAGGTGACATGGGAGGTGACATGGGAGGTGACATAGGAGGTCAGAGTTGTGAGATGCAGCAGAGCTGCGGGAAAACGTCATCCCTGCCAAGAGATGTGTGTGAGTGTGTGTATGCATGCATGTGCACACACATGTGCAAGCATGAACTTTATCATGCTGTTTTTGATGGAGTGCAAAAGAAAACACTCTAGGGCTGGAGAGATGGCTTAGTGGTAAAAGCACTTGCCTGCAAAGCCAAAGGACTCAGGTTCAATTCCCCAGGACCCACATAAGCCAGATGCACAAGGGGATGCATGCATCTGGAATTCATTTGCAGTGGCTGGATACCCTGGTGCACCCATTCTCTCTCCCCCTCTCATTCCCTCTTTCTACCTCTCTTTCTCTCTCTCTCAAATAAATAAAAATAGCTTTAAAAATACTTTTAAAGGGGATGGAGAGATGGCTTAGCAGTAAAGGCGCATGCCTGCGAAGCCTAAGGACCCTGGTTCAATTCTCCTGGTCCCACATAAGCCAGATGCACAAGGGGGTGCACGCATCTGGAGTTTGTTTGCAGTGGCTAGAGGTCCTGGCACACCCATTCTCACTCTCCCTCTCCCTCTTTCCCTCTCTCTGTCTCTAATAAATAAATGAATAAAAATAAAACCTTAAAAAAATACTTTTGGGGCTGGAGAGATGGCTTAGGGGTTAGGCGCCTGCCTCCTAACCCTAAGAACACTGGTTCCAATCTCCAGCGGTTCCAATCTCCAGGTCCCACGTTTAGCCAGATGCAAAGTGACACAAGGGCGCAATGCTGCACTTGACCACAAGGGGGCGCACGCATCTGGATTTCGTTCTCAGCAGCTGAGAGACTGCTCGCGCGCCCATCCCTGTCTTCCTCTCTCTCTCTCTGTGTCTCTATCCAAAAATAATAATAATAATAAAAAAAACTTTGGGGCTGGAGAAATGGCTTAGTGATTAAGGCATTTGCCTGTGAAGCCAAAGGATCCCGGTTCGATTCTCCAGGACCCACGTAAGCCAGATGCATAAAGGGCACATACATCTGGAGTTCATTTATAGTGGCTAGAGGCTCTGGCGTGCCAATTCTCTGTCTCTCTCTCTTCTCTCTCTCTCTCTCTCTCTCTCTCTCTCTCTCTCTCTCTCTCTGCTGGCAAATAAATAATTAAAAATTTTAAAAAATTTAAAAATACTTTTAAGAAAAAGCAAAGACACTCTAAATGTTACATGCCTTTCATGGACATACCCAGTGACAAATTGTGCTCTCTGGGCTGGATATCTGTATATGGGCACATCCCCCACAGCATGGGCATGACAATGACACCAGACACCCGCTTCACAGCTCATCTCAGCAATCCTCAGGAGGCCTTGCCAGCAGCACCCAATCTCGGGCCCCAGGCAGACCCAGTGCTAGGAAGATGCACTAGCCCGGCAGGAGTGTGAGGGGTGTGGGGAAGCTCGGCTCCTGTGCCCACTACGTGCCAGAGCCTGCCACTTACCCACGGTACTCAATGTATTTGTAGATGCACCCAGCGATAAGCATGGCAAAGAGGGCGTAGTACCAGGAACAGATGAACATCAGTGCGAGGCAGAGACTCATGCCGAGGAAAGACAGGGTCCTGGGGGACGCACGGGCTCAGGCGTCGGCCGGCACAGTCCCCACAAGCAACCTCATAAATGACTCTTTTTCTCTTAGGAAAAAAAGTCTTCCTTGAACATCAGTAAACAGCCCCTGACCCCTGGCCATCAGGCCCGTATCCCAGTCATCTCTGAAGTTGGGAAAAGCCCCCCCGAGAACCCAACACCAGACAGCCTCCAGGACACCCACATAGCCTTACCAGTGGTAGTATTTGAAGCGTGGACGCCAGTTGGGCGTGCGCAGCAGGGTCTGCACTGCACAGGCCAGGTTCACAAACATGTAGCACATGAGGAAGAACCTGGGAAGGAGGAAGAGGCCGGAAGAGACCGCTGACCACCCAGGGGAGCACGAAAGTCCCTTGCCTCTGCCCTGCCTGGCCCACAAGCTGCTTGCCACCACCCACAGAGCCCTGCCTTTTTCATCCCACCTTCTCTGTGAGCCTTGCTGGCCCTCCCAAGCCTGGCTCCGTAAACATAAGTCATTTTAGCCCCTGGCTGTCCACCACAGGTACACGTCACAGACACAGACAGAGTCCACATCATGGTGGCCACGCTGGCCTCAGCTGACGCAACAGCTCTGTGCCCACAGCACACACCTGGCCAGCTGCACTTGCATTGTGTCCCAGTGCCCACGCGGGAAGGACTGGTGCCCTCACAGGGTTACTCACATGGACAGGATGGGGGCCACACTGTCCAGGGAGGCAATCAGGATGCCCGTCTCACAGATGAGGGCTGTGAGCAGCAGGGCCCACGTGGGCTCCCCATTAGCCTTGCCATGGCCAAACACCTGCAGCGGGGGAGTCGGGGAGAGGGGGTCAAAGCCAATGGGCAGGTAAGCCAGGGCGGGAGATGCGTGTCCCTCCTGGATGAGCTTATAGCACCCACTAGCCAGTGCCACCTGGAGAAGTCTTCAGGACTTAACAAGCAGAACCTGAGTTTGGTCAAACATCACCAGCCCAGCCCAGCCCAGAAGAAAAACTGACAGCCATGCAGAAAGGCCTCAAGAGAGCCAGCCTGTCACACCAGGCCCTCAGCCCTCCTCCTCCAGCAACTGCCCATTCTCTGAGCTACAGGGCTGTGGCTCTCATCTATGTCACCACCTCTGGAGGGCTCAATCCCAGCCACGGAGACTAACTTGCGGGACACAAAGTAGACGTGGGTGGCCCGTTGGGTGCTGCAGCCTCCACAAGCTACAGCACAAAGGCAAGCCTTGCCAAAGTCCCTGCACCACTGAGGCTGCTTCTGCCCCGACCCTCAGCCCAGCAACCAGAGGGAGACCTGGCCACCATGGGGTCTAGAGACAGGACACCTGTCTATCTTCACCCTAAAGGTCTAACTTTGTGGAACAGCTCCCCCCCCACCGGGGCCCTCATACATCCAACCCCAACCTATGCAGGGTCTCTTCCCTCAGAAGGTCGGCCAGCTAGCCTCTGCCCACTACGGCTCACCTGCAGGAAAGGGATAATGCCATCGCGGGCAATGGCCTGCAGCAGGCGGGGTGCCCCAGTCAGGCTCTGCAGGCCAGCTCCACAAGTGGAGAAAAAGGAGCCGATGACGATGACCCAGGGGGATGGCCAGGCCAGCATGCCAATGACCAGGTTCCCCTGAAGGGCCTCCCCGAACCTGTGGGAGGACAGGGGGGGTGGTCAGCAAAAAAGGAAGAGACAAGCCTGGCGTGGTGGTGCACACCTTTAATCCCAGCACTTGGGAGGCAGAGGTAGGAGGATCGCCATGAGTTCGAGGCCACCCTGAGACTACATAGTGAATTCCAGGTCAGCCTGGACCAGAGTGAAACCCTACCTCAAAAAAAAAAAAAAAAAAAAAAAAAAAAAGGAAGAGACAAATGAAAAGGTTTTTGTCCCATCCCCCATCCCCCCGTATGGGTATGAACCCCTGGAGCCCCCTCTGACGGGCTTGGTGGGCCTCTCTTGAAAAGGCTTTGGGACTGTGGGCACTGCTCCACCCATATCTTCTGGGGAGCAAGAATTCCTGGCCTGGGGTCATGGTTGGCCATCATCACTTCTGCAAGGTGAAATTTCCACGCTCCTGCTGGCACTTCACAGCCTCACTGTAAGGGTCCTGAGACCTCTTGAGGCCCTGAGGTTCTGACTAGCAGGAACCCCAAAGAGGAAGGGTTCACAACGACACACCAGGGCTCTGCTGCTTTTTCATTCAGCGGCAGGGCTGGGGATCCCGAGGGTACCCCTTGTCTGCTCCACCCCGCTCCACACGTCATCAGCCTCAGCCCTGCTCTGAACAGCGCAGGCCTGAAAAGGGGTGACATATGTCAACACCTCAGTCAGGGAAAATTACCAGGAGCCCTGGTTCTCATGGCCCTGTGAGGCCCGGGGTGGTTTTAATTTCAAAGCTGAAGTCATCCTTAAGAAAGACAATGCTGCCTTTAATCTGTTCATGTAGCTGAAAACCTCAACATACTTATCTCGCAACACCACACCTTCAATGCAGGCCCCGAACAGCACTATGCAGGAGAGATCTGAGCTCCGGTCAAGGAACGGCCAATCCTGGGGGTTAAGGGTCAGCATACAGGCTCCTAGCTAGCTGTGTGTTGTATCCTCATAATCCCAGGGGCTCGGTCCTCACTCTTCCATCTTGCTACACAGAAAACTGCCTCAGAGTGGTGAAAGAGTCAAACCAACGCCATGACAGGCTTCAATAAGATATTTCCTGGCTAGGCCTAAGTTTAAATTTCTCAAGAAGCCTGTACTGGGCTGGAGAGATGGCTTAGTGGTTAAGGCGCCTGCCTCCTAAGCCTAAGAACGCTGGTTCCAATCTCCAGTGGTTCCAATCTCCAGGTCCCACGTTTAGCCAGATGCAGTGTCACAAGGGTGCAATGCCGCACTTGACCACAAGGGGGCGCACGCATCTGGATTTCGTTCACAGCAGCTGAGAGACTGCTGGCGCGCCCATCTCTATCTGTCTCCCTCTCCCTCTCTCTGTCTGTCTCTCTCCAAAAATAAATAAAATAATAAAAAAAAAATTTTAAAAAGAAGGCTGTACTAAATTCTGGGAAAACAGAACAAAGAGCTAAGTCATTTCCTGGAAGGTTTCAGAGATGTCTAAGGCCATTTCTCCCTTTTGGCCCCAGCCGATCAGAAGTAAAAGAATGTGAGCTATGCTTACTAGCGGCTTAACTGGCCACATTAGGAAATCTAACCTTCCCTAGAGCCCCCCTCCCTTAGCCCCCCTTAGCCTACGCATGCCAAATTGTAACCAGTCAGGAGTGCACAAGTACTATATCATTCAAATTAGCCAATTATGTTAGAGGTCTTCACTTAGCTGTACTTAAAAAGAGCCTGCGAGCTCTTCCCGGGGTCGCCATTTAGTGTAAATGGTGGACCCCCGCATTCTGGACTTCTCTGCACAATAAATGCTCTATGTTTTCACATGCTATATGAGTCTGAGTCTGCCTTCAGAGATTTTCGGACCCTAACAGTGGTTCGACCCAACCACTCTGCTGGGAAGACACAGGGCTCCCGAACCCCCACCTTCACAAAACTGACTGCGGCTAGTGCCGGTCAGAGACCGTGCTGCCTCCCCACCCAAGGTTGTGTGTCATTAGTGTCATATGCAGAGCTGACAATGTGGGTGTCACTCAGATTTTGGTTTTTCTGAGGCAGGGTCTTACTCTAGGATGGGCTGACCTGGAATTTATTCTATAGCTCAGCCTGACCTCAAACTCATGGTGATCCTCCTCCCTCAGCCTCCTGAGTGCTGGAATCACAGGTGTGAGCCACCACGTCGAGCTACGTCACTTAGGCATATTTATGCGTGACATCGTGTCGAATGCAATCGTGTCGGAATTGGAACCCAGTACCATGCTTTACCACACGGGTCATCACATAGGATAGCCCCAGCTTCCACGCATGACAGGCTGGCAAGCCCATCCTAGGAGGGTCCAATGCAGACCCAATAGAGGGGACCTGAGGAAGGGCAGCAGAGTCAAAACCAGACACCTCCCACTTGGGTCTCCTTCAAGGATACAAATAAAAGACGTGGTCACGATGGCCAGAATGGTTCCTGTGGGTATGGACTTCTGGGCATCCTTGAGGTCCCCAGAGCGGTTGGATCCCGCCATGATCCCTGCACAACAGAGGAGTGACAGAAACAGCCAAGCTACAGGACGCTGCCCTCAGCAAGGCCCGTCTTCAAGGTCACAAAGGTGGGCCAAGACCACCACTGCTCACGGGGAGGGGGAGGTGGTCTCAGAGACTGAGAGATAGACAAAACGATTAAGGAGGACTGGAGAGATGGCTTAGCGGTTAAGGCGCATGCTTGCAAAGCCTAACGACCCAGGTTCGATTCTCCAGGTCCCACGTAAGCCAGACACACATGGCGCATGCGTCTGGAGTTTGTTCGCAGTGGCTGGAAGCCCTGGTGTGCCCATTTTCTCTCTCTCCCTCCCCCTCTCTCTGTCTCTAATGAATAAAATAAACATAAATTTAAAAAAATTTTTAAGTTTAAATAAATTTAAAAAAAAAAAAAAAAAGGAGACACAGAAAGAGCCAGACAGAGGGAGACGGAGAGGGAGGAAGGACACAGGCGCCTTACCTGTCACAGAGGGGAAGTAGATGCCAACTAACATGGTGAAGTAAGTCATGATATCTGTGAGGACGTACGGGAGCCCGCTCGGCCGGCCCTCTTCAGCCACAGGCACCGAGGGCACGCCTTTCTTCTCCACAAACGCCCCTTTGTCTGAGTATGTGCTCCACAGGTTGTCTGTGGGAAGAACGGGGTAGACTTGCTAAGGGGATCCAGAACCTTCTGTCAGGGTTCGCCCATCGGACCCGCTGGAGCCTAGCCCAGCAGCCTGCTATCCCATGGGAAACTGTAGGTGTAGCTCTTGTTCTCCTGTGTCCCTTTATGAGGACCCATGTCTGAGAAGCCAACTTCCCCAAACTCAGCATGAGGTCTCAGCAGTACAGGGTGCTCCTAGGCCCTCAGTGCAGGGTCCCCACCCATGGGGACACCCTCAGGAGCCCGTGACGGTGCTGTGCTCTCCAGAACAGTATGGTTGCCTCCATCTGATGAATCCCAGCCAGATACTGCCTCACAATGCTCATGAGGGTGTCCACAGGGACCTCCCCACAGGCGGCCTCCAGATCCAAGAGCCATACCCTTTGTCTACCTGCATCTCTTCCAGGAGCCTGACAGAAAGCCACGTCCTCCGGGGAGGGGGTCTTAACTCAGGGGACTTGAGGCCCATGTGCAAGGCCCACATGCTCTGCTCTCCCTCTCTCAGACTGGATGGACACAGCCCTTCACATCACATCACACCCTTGAGGGACACATAGGACCCCAACTTCATATAGAGTGTGCAGCCAGGACTGAGTTCAGCACCCCCCCCCAAAAATTGTTCCTTTTCCTTAAAATGCCCAGCCTGGAGTGAAGTTTCAAAGGGGAAAGTGGGGGGAGGGAGGGAAATAACATGGGATATTGTCTACAATTAAAGTTGTCAATAAAAATAATAATAATAAGGGGCTGGAGAGATGGCTTAGTGGTTAAGGCGCCTGCCTCCTATCCTAAGCCTAAGAACGCTGGTTCCAATCTCCAGGTCCCATGTTTAGCCAGATGTAAAGTGACGCAAGGGCGCAATGCTGCACTTGGCCACAAGGGGGCGCACGCATCTGGATTTCATTCACAGCAGCTGAGAAGCTACTGGTGCGCCCATCTCTGTCTCCCTCTCTCTCTGTCTCTCTCCAATAATAATAATAATAATAATAATAATAATAATAATAATGAAAAAGAAAAAAATGCCCAGCTTGTCTTCCAGGCAGGAAAGCCACTACCAGGTTCTTGACCACATATGAGTGTAATAGATGGTGAGAGCTGACTGCCACCTGTGGGTCAGTGCCCTGCTAACAAGGTCTCCATGCCCGCTGCTGTGGCATGGGAAAAGCAAATGTTAGCTCTAAGGTTTTATTATTATTATTATTAATTTATTTATTTGAGAGAGAGAATGAGAATGGGTGCGCCAGGGCCTCCAGCCACTGCAAACAAACTCCAGATGCATGCGCCCTCTTGTGCATTTGGCTAATGTGGGCCCTAGGGAAATCGAACTTGGGTCCTTTAGCTTTGCAGGTAAAAAGTGCCTTAACCGCTAGGCCATCTTTCCAGCCCAAAATGTTAGCTTGAAGACGGATGGCCTGAAGTTCTTCCTTGTAAGCCCAGCACACAGGAGGCTAAGACAAAAGAAGTGCGCCTGAGTCAGAGGCCAGCTAAGGCTACAGAGTGAGACAAGGTCTCCCACAAAGAAAAATGAAAGACCAGCTGCCTGGCCTCGCTCAGTTAAGCAGCAAGCAGTTGGGGAGGGCCAGCCCAGCCTGATCAGGGCCCTAAGAACAGTCTTGGCTAAGTCAGGGCAGAACCACAGCCCTCCCGGCTGGTACTCACCCAGGAAGACACCACTGGCCACGCCTGGGATGCCCTGGATCTCGGTGACATTGTTCATCTCAAAATACTCATCACAAGGGGCACTCGGGCTAGAGCCATTGCAGAAGAGGCCCCAGAGCAGGGTGGTGGTCACTGTGCCGTTGTTGATTTCTTGCATCTTGGCACAGTCCCTGAAGCTACGGTTCGCCAGGGTGCGGTTCCCCAGAAGACAGACCCTGGAGTTAAAATGGGGGGGGAGGGGAGAGGCTCATTTCTGCTGCTCTTCTTGACTGACCCAAGGGGAAGCTTCAAGTCTCCCAAGTAGCTCTAATGTGTCAGAGTCATGTGACAGCAGGAGCTACACGTCAGGGACCAGCACACCATGCCCAGACTCTAGCAGCAGAGAGAATGACCTCACTGACCCTCAGCCATCAGAGGCTGTCCTATTCTGCCCGAGGGTGGAAGGCAGCCATTTCCTTTTGAGAGATGGCTCAGTGGTTAAGGCGCTTGCCAGCAAAGCCTAAAGACCCGAGTACAATTCCCAAGTACCCACGTAAAGCCAGATGCCCAAGGTGGCGCATGCGCCTGGAGTTCATTTGCAGTGGCTGGAGGCCCTGGCGTGCCCATTCTCTCTCACTATCTGCCTCTTTCTCTTCTCAAATAAATAAATTAACTAATTTTAAAAAAATGACCCTGAGGGGACTCAGCGCACCCTGGCCCACCACATCTCCCACTAAGGCCCAAGGTCTTGGCCTGCAGGTCCCAACGTATGCAGTTCTGTCTCGTGGCCCATTTTGAACGCTTACTCACGGGATGTGACCCTGGCCATGTCCCTCAACCAGTTGTCCCCTAAAGGGACAAGCAAAGAGCCCACTCGAGGGGTTTCTGTGATGACAGAAGATCTAGGGCCCTGGAAGGTCAAGAACAGGCCACACTGGAGAAGCTTGGTCACCTGACTGTCCACGGGGGCCACTGGCCGCCTGGAATATGCAGAGTTTCCACTGACCTCCTTATCTTCACAGATGTGCCCAGACCTGTTTACACAGGCACCATGACCACCTCTCACTCCAAGTCCCCTCAGAAGGCCACCAGAGTCCCAGGAAGAGTGACCACCCAGGACACCTCCATGTCCTTCCTGTGGATGAGGGCCGCGGCACGGCTGAGCAGGGGACTGGGGGGGACTCACGGGATGTCTGGAGGGGCGAAGGCCGTCTTGATGACACCAGCATAGATGGCGAGGATGGAGAGCACAACACAGGCCAGGAAGACCAATGCCAGCTTGTTGACGTACTTGACGCCCACAAAGACCACCACGGCCATGAGTGCCAGGGCGCAGCTTCCATACACCCGCATGTTGTTCAGCAGTGCGGCCGCCTCACCCTCCACCGTATCCGCCTGGAAGATGGCCGCGCTTGGGGAGATATAGGTCTGCGGAATGGAGAAAAGTCAACGAGGACCCAGCTCCTTCCCTGACACCGGCCAGTCAGACCCAGAGGCCACAGGGAATACCGGGACCTTGCGCACTGCCCAAGATGGCTGCTGTGTGGCAACCAGGCCTGGACTTGCCAGGGCTGGCTTGTTTGTGATCAGCACCCCCGGTGACAGGCCCCTCCAGGAAAACAAGCTGGTGGCTCTTTCGTGTGAGCTTTCTTGGCAGTCACCCGGCCCTTGTCAACAACAACCAGTGTGTCCTTCGAGCAGCTCCACAGAGGAAGGGACACATCTTTACAGACCAAGCAGACCCCCGTAGTGGGATGATGATCCAAAACCTTCCCGCTCAGTGTGGGGCCCGGGACCTACCAGGCCACATGACACTTGGCAGAAACAGAACTTCGGGCGCCAACCCAGACTTCCCAAATTATTTATTTATTTATTTATTTATTTATTTATTTATTTATTTATTTTTAAAATTTTTATTTATTTATTTGCAAGCAGAGAGAGATAGAAGAGAGGCAGACCGAGAGAGAATGGGCACGCCAGGGCCTCTAGCCACTGCAAACGAACTCCAGATGCATGTGCCCCTTGTGCATCTGGCTTACGTGGGTCCTAGAGAATCGAACCGGGATCCTTTGGCTTCGCAGGCAAGCGCCTTAACCGCTAAGCCATTTCTCCAGCCCCCTATTTATTTATTTTTGGTTTGGTTTTCTGAGGTAGGGTCTCGCTCCAGCCTAGGCTGACCTGAAATTCACTCTGTAGTCTCAGGGTGGCCTCGAGCTCATGGTGATCCTCCTACCTCTGCCTCCCAAGTGCTGGGACCCTACCACCATGCCCGGCGGGACTTCCCAAATTAGAATGTGCGTTTGCATGAGCTCCCAGCTATCCTTTCCCAAAAGGTATGGGAAGCCTCCCCTGGAGGCTCTGGGACCCAGGAGGCAATGGCCAGCAACATGGATGGACAGTGAGTTCCCTGGGCTCCTGTGAGACAGGCTGAGGTCTGGACATTGCCCAGGTTCCAATTTGGAGCCTGTGTCTTGGAGGTCTGTAAAGGTCAGAAAGTCTCTAAGGCTGACCACGTGGCCACTGCGGGGGTAAGAGGACTTAACTACACTGCAAAGGCAGCCAGAACACGAAGTGCAAGGCCAACTGAAAGCTGTAGGGAAACCTATTTGACAGGGAGACCAGTCTGCCAGCCAAGCCGAAATGCTCGGCCCCAAATGACAACCAAGCAGGGCAATTTGAAAGGACAGGAGTCCTTCCTGCCTAAGGGCCAGGCCACGTTCCAGGCTGTGCCTCTTGAGACAGCCAGACTGTGAGGCCTCATACTCATTCTAGGCCAAGTCCTGTGACCCACACAGCACTGGCTTCACGAGTCCACCACCAGCGGGTATCCAGAGCAAAAGGATTGAAAACGGACAGAGGGGAGCCATGTGTGCACAGGGGAGATGCAAACACACCCATGGGGCAAAACACGTGGGCAAGGGAGGCCACTGCACACTCACCAGGAAGATCTCGATGGTCCCTAGGATGTACATGGCGCCTGCGAACGTCGTGCCCAGATAGAAGCAGAGGCCAACGGCCCCTCCAAACTCGGGTCCCAGTGACCGGGAGATCATATAGTACGAGCCTCCGGCTGCAAAGACAGCCCAAGGAAAACACAGGTCAGGAGGCATCGTTCACTATGAACCCGGCACATTCGTGCAAGCAGGAACACGGCTCCTGTAAAGCAGCCATCAGCCTCGGTCCACCCTCAAAACAAAACACAAAAGCCGGGCGTGGTGGCGCACGCCTTTAATCCCAGCACTCGGGAGGCAGAGGTAGGAGGATCGCAGAGAGTTTGAGGCCACCCTGAGACTACATAGTGAATTCCAGGTCAGCCTGGACCAGAGTGAGACCCTACCTCGCAAAACCAAAAAAAAAAAAACCACAAGAAACTCTTGCCAGTGAATCCCAGAGTCCACCCTGGTGGTAAGCAGATGCCAGCACAGAGAAGGCACAAAGCCCTAAGAGGCACCCGTTCAAAGATCTGAGTATTTTCCTATTGGCCCAACACCCCAACTGTGTTTTTTGTTTACAGAAATGCCCAAAGAAGAACCAAGGTCATTTAAGAACCCTTGTTACCCCGGGCATGGTGGCGCACACCTTTAATCCCAGCACTCGGGAGGCAGAGGTAGGAGGCTCGCCGTGAGTTGGAGGACACCCTGAGACTACAGAGTGAATTCCAGGTCAGCCTGGGCTAGACTGAGACCCTACCTAGAAAAAGAAAAGAGGAGGGGGCTGGAGAAATGGCTTAGCAGTTAAGGGGCTTGCCTGTGAAGCCTAAGGACCCATGTTCCACTCTGCAGATTCCATGTAAGCCAGACCCAACAAAGGTGAGGCACAAGGTCACACATGCCCACTAGGTGGCGCAAGCGTCTGGATTTTGATTGCGGTGGCTGAGGCCCTGGCGTACCTATTCTCTCTCTATCTCACTCTCTGTAAAAAAGAAAAAAAGAGGGCTGGAGAGATGGCTCAGCAGTTAAGGCGCCTGCCTGCTAAGCCTAAGAACCCGGTTCCAATCTCCAGGTCCCATGTTTAGCCAGATGCAAAGTGACGCAAGGGCGCAATGCCACACTTGACCACAAGGGGGCGCACACATCTGGATTTTGTTCACAACAGCTGAGAGACTACTGGCATGCCTATCTCTATCTGTCTCCCTCTCCCTCTCTGTCTCACTCCAAAAAAAAAAGAAAAAAAGAAAAAGAGGTCAGGTGTGGTAGAAATGCCCAAAGAAGAACCAAGGTCATTTAAGAACCCTTGTTACCCCGGGCATGGTGGCGCACACCTTTAATCCCAGCACTCGGGAGGCAGAGGCAGGAGGCTCGCTGTGAGTTTGAGGACACCCTGAGACTACAGAGTGAATTCCAGGTCAGCCTGGGCTAGACTGAGACCCTACCTAGAAAAAGAAAAGAGGAGGGGCTGGAGAAATGGCTTAGCAGTTAAGGGGCTTGCCTGTGAAGCCTAAGGACCCATGTTCCACTCTGCAGATTCCATGTAAGCCAGACCCAACAAAGGTGAGGCACAAGGTCACACATGCCCACTAGGTGGCGCAAGTGTCTGAAGTTCGATTGCAGTGGCTGAGGCCCTGACATACCTATTCTCTCTCTATCTCACTCTCTGTAAAAAAGAAAAAAGAGGGCTGGAGAGAGGGCTCAGCAGTTAAGGCGCCTGCCTGCTAAGCCTAAGAACCCGGTTCCAATCTCCAGGTCCCACGTTTAGCCAGATGCAAAGTGACGCAAGGGCGCAATGCCACACTTGACCACAAGGGGGCGCACACATCTGGATTTTGTTCACAACAGCTGAGAGACTACTGGCATGCCTATCTCTATCTGTCTCCCTCTCCCTCTCTGTCTCACTCCAAAAATAAAAAAAAGAAAAAAGAGGTCAGGTGTGGTGGTGCACGCCTTTAATCGCAGCACTTGGGAGGCAGAGGTAGAAGGATTGATGTAAGTTTGAGGCCACCCTGAGACTCCACAGTGAATTCCAGGTCAGCATGGGTGAGACCCTACTTCAAAAACCAAAAAAAAAAAAAAAGGAAAGAAAAGGAAAACGCTGTGATGTGACCCACGTACTCTAGGCACAGCTGGTGCCCACAACAACTGCCATTGTTCCTGGTTGTTCTGTCCACCTGAGCTGCACCTTGACCCAGACCTCAGCACAAGACCAGGCGGCTGAGAAGGACTTCTTGGGTGCACCCATAGGCGCTGACCCTGTCCATCCTCAGGTTAGCATGGTACCCTCCCTCCCTCACCACCTGGCTAGCTGAGCCTGAGGAAAGGGCTCCCTCCCTGGACAGGCGGGGAAGCAGAGCCCCCGGAGAGACGTGGTAGTGGCCCTCATCTACAGTTCCGGCAGGCTGCATCCATGACTCCAAGGGCTAGAGGCATTTCGGCACCATTTTCAGTGGCCAAATTATACAGAAGGAGGCCACCCAGGGAGTTAGGATGTAAACAAGCCAAGCCTCTACTTGTCCACGTGCAGGACATAGGAGAGGTGGGAGGCGGAGGAGACCACTAGCCCTCCATCCAGACTGCCAATCAACTGACTCGTTAACTATTATGCATGGGCTAACAAGTGTGGAAAGGCCATGTGGTCTCCACAGGGTGCTGAGCCTCCCTGAGCTTGTCTCGGCTCCCAGGCTGCACCCACCCATGCCTTTGCCTGGTCAGCAGTAAGTAAACAGAGTGAGACTAAGCTGTGGGCTAGTGACCGGGACACAGACTTTCCCAAAGCAAAAGGGTCACCGTGGTCCATTCAGAGGAAGAGCACCCGAACAAAGGATTTGGCATCAGGGCCAGGCCTGTGCCTGCTGAGGGAGCAGGGCCTGGCAGGGGAGAGAGACCTAATTCTGACCCCAAGGCACCTGCCACCAGGGATGCACAGTTACGTTGGCATGATTGCTGTTCACTGGCAATAATGAAGTATAAGAATGCAATCACTGAACTGAAGAGATGGCTTAGCGGTTAAGCGCTTGCCTGTGAAGCCGAAGGACCCCAGTTCAAGGCTTGATTCCCCAGGACCCACGTAAGCTAGATGCACAAAGTGGCCCATGCATCTGGAGTTTGTTTGCAGTGGCTGGAGGCCCTGGTGCATTCTCATTCTCATTCTCTCTCTCTCTTTCTCTCTGCCTCTTTCTCTCTCTGTCATTCTCAAATAAATAAATAAATGAATAAATAAACAAACAATCAAACAAACAAGAACGTAATCACATGCCGGATGTGGTGGCACATGCCTTTAATCCCAGCACTCAGGAGGCAGAGGTAAGAGGATCACTGTGAGTTCGAGGCCACCCTGAGACTACATAGTGAATTGCAGGTCAGCCTGGATTAAGTGAGACCATACCAAGAAAGAAAGAAAGAAAGAAAGAAAGAAAGAAAGAAAGAAAGAAAGGAAAGAAAAGGAAGGAAGGAAGGAAGGAAGGAAGGAAGGAAGAAAGAAAGAAAGAAAGAAAGAAAGAGAGAAAGAAAGAGGGAGAGAGAGAGAGAAGGAAGGAAGGAAGGAAAGAAAGAAAGAAAGAAAGAAAGGGAGAAAGAAAGAAAGAAAGAAAGAAAGAAAGAAAGGAAGGGAGAAAAAGAAAGAAGGGAGGGAGGGAGGGAGGGATGGAGGGAAAAGAAAAAGGGGCTGGAGGGATGGCTTAGCAGTTAAGGCATTTGCCTGCAAAGCCAAAGGACCCAGGTTCAATTCCCCAGGACCCACATTAGCCAGATGCACAAGGGGGCGCACACATCTGGAGTTCGTTTGCAGTGGCTGATGGCCCTGGTGTGCCCATTCTCTCTCTCTCTGCCTCTTTCTCTGTCAAATAAATAAATAAAAGTAAAATATTTTTAAATTAAAAAAAAAAGGAAGAAAAAGAAATAAAATGGGGTTTATGTGAAATCAAAACCCACAAAGGTGAAGAACACCAGCCCCTGTCCAGACAGTTAGGGTGTGAAACAGACCAGAACAGAATCTTCAGCCATTCACCTAGCCTACCTCACCCCAACCCCCGGCACCGCCACGTTATCAACAACCGCCCACCACGCACCGGGCTCCCTCCATGGATATTCCAATTTGGCAGCAAGCGACAATTTCCATTGTCCCAGGCAGGCGAGGCCAGGCACACACCAAGGAGCAGCAGCTCCCCTGGCTTCAGAAGGGCCTGTGGTGTCCCCGTAAGGTCACAGGACAGGTCCTGCCACAGAAGCACCTAAGCCCCTTACGAAGGAACAGAGCAGTAGTGCTGAGAGGTGGTCACTCGGTCCAGGGAGGACACACCCTGGACACACCCGCCAAGACACATATCCTTGTCCAGAAGGTGGTTTCCAGCCTGGTCACCATGGGCAGGGGACAATGGCGAGGTGAATACACCTAGGCCTCTGCAGACAGGGCTGCTTTCTTCCTTCCATGGGCAGCACGACACGTCAGTGCCACCGTGAGGCAAAGGGTTAATGTGGCTTTCGCTGTGAACCCACACACACACACACACACACACACACACACACACACACAGAGCTCTAGCCAGTGCTGTATGCTTCTGGCAAGACCCCTCTAAACTGATCCAGAGGCTGCAGGTGCCGGAGCCCTTACCTGGGACCACACCGTTGGTGGCGATGGCGCTCATGGAGATGGCAGTGAGCATGGTCTGCAGAGAAACAAAGCCGCCCTTTGAGGGAACGTGTCCCCAGTGTGCTGCAGAGTGCAGAGCCTCCTCCATGCCCTTGACCTCGAAGGACATGCTGAGTGCCCTGGGAACGGCAGACTCAGGACCACTGAGGGACTCAGCCTCCCGTCCTTCAGGCCGTTGCTACCTAGCCTACCAAGCTATTCCCGAAGCCCTAAGGTGCCTTTCTTGCTGAGGGTCCCAACTGGGTGACTCATGGGGCACAACGGGGGTACCATATCTAGGTGGGTGCCTCCATAGGACACAGGAGAGTCTATCTCCCGGGAAATGTCCATCCAGGTGAGCTTGGGGGTGTGGTGTGCCTCCAGCAATTAACTACCCTCTCTGCCAGAAAAGTCTGGGGTTAACAGCACGCCCCAGAATTCAGACACAAAGAATGACCAGTCAGGGAACAGGTTGGGAACTCCTGGGTCAGACAGGAGTGAGCACTCAGGGGGACAGACAGGTGATTGGTCCGGAGTGGCTACATGGAGTGACCAAAGGACCATTGGGTGACCTAGGATAATCATACAGGAGCAGACAGGGAAGAATGGGCATCCTGGGGCAGAGGTCAAATGGGACCCCTACAGCATCATTTGACTCCCCCCAGAAATGTCATGTTCAGGTCACAGTTGAGTAATGAAAATAGCAACAAGCATTGCTGGGGGGGGGGGCGGGAGAAAGCAGGGCTGGTGAAGGGGCTCTGGGCACAAAAAGAGGTGAAACAGGGCTGGAGAGATGGCTTAGCGGTTAAGGCGCTTGCCTGCAAAGCCTAAGGACCCAGGTTTGATTCCCCAGGGCCCACATAAGCCAGATGCACATGGTGGCACGTGCGACTAGAGTTCATTTGCAGTGGCTAGAGGACCTGACATGCCCATTCTCTCTCTCTCTAATAAATAAATAAATAAATAAATAAATAAATAAATAAATAAATAAAATATTAAAAAAATAAAGCACTAGCCCCCGAAGCCCTCAGCTTGGTGGCACAACATGTGATGCCCCCATTGAAGGCAGAAATGCCTCCGACAGATGCAGCTGAATAAGGTTCTGTCAGACCAGAGTGAAACCCGGCCTCACCCATCTGCCCTAAGACTGAGCCCGGTTCTGCAGGAGGCCCCGGAAGAGAACTCTAGTGTTGGGTTTCCAAGCTGTAGACCCTCGGGGCCCCGGAGCCAGCCCCTGGGGAATCACCACAGGGCTATCGGCGGCCACTCACGCAGGTGCAGCACATGGACACGATGAGGAAGGACTCCAGGACGCCGGCCGCCCCCACGATCCAGGTCAGGCGCAGGAAGAGGATCACTCCCAGAATGTTCTGCAGGCAGGGCAGGTAGACGCCAATGAAGGTGCCCATGCGTGGAGCCTGGAACAGAGCAGCGCGTGTCCAGGGAGGTTCCCAGCCTACACCCAGTGACCTCTCCCAACCAGACTACACTAGGAAGTCACAGGAACAGAGGGACCAGGGCAAGGATGTGGGTGGACACGCTACGAAGCTGCAAAGGACTGCAAAGATGCCCGGGCATGGCCATGTCTCAGGATGAAACCAAGATCTCACTGGGCAGGTCCTGGTTATGAACTTGTACCAGGTAGAGGTGCTAAGGTGTGAAGCTGGGGGTGGGGGATGGGATGCCAGGCACTGCGAGGTTCTTATAACAGGGGGAAGTGCTAAGGTGTGAAGCTTGGGGGCGCCAGGCACCAGGAGGCTCAGGCAAGGGCCCAGAGACCGGAGAGTGGAATCTGATGAATATGGCTGGCCAAACAGTACACCCTACAGAGAACCCACTGATTTGTCAACTCTGGAAAGGCAGAACTCTCCCACTGACAGCACGGCTGGGCAAGGCTGCCTGAGTTCTACCAACCAAGAGACCCGGGGGATTACAGGAAGGCAGCCAGGACCTGGGGGGTTCTGGGTCTGAAAGCCTGTGGCTTCACTCAAGACAACTGGAAAAAGGTGTCATACTTTGTGGGGTGCACACAGCAGGAAAGGCTCAGTGGTTACCCCATGCCCTCTTTGCCCATTGGGTCTGGCTACTGTATTTGGGGGCCAAGGACAGAGTATAAGTCTGAATTCTGGAAGCTGGGTAGATGGGATTTTTCACTTGAATATTTTTATTAATTAATTCATTAATTTGAGAGAGAGAAAGAGAGAAAGAGAAGATGGGCATGGTGGTGCACACCTTTAATCCCAGCACTTAGGAGGCAGAGGTAGGAGGATTGCCATGAGTTCGAGTTCGAGGCCACCCTGAGACTACATAGTGAATTTCAGGTCAGCATGGGCTACAGTGAGACCCTACCTCAAAAAAAGAAAAAAAGAAAAAAGAAAAAAAAGATGCTGACAGAGAGAATGGGTGCACCAGGGTCTCCAGCCACTGCGAACGAACTCCAGACGCATGTGCCACCTTGCGCATCTGGCTTACTTGGGTACTGGGGAAATGGACCTGGGTTTTTACGCTTTGCAGGCAAGTGCCTTAACCACTAAGCCATCTTTCCAGCCCGGATTTTTCAATTAAAAAAAAAAACAAAGTAAGAATTTATGTGCTCTGGACACATACAACCTCGGCAACCCCAGGCAGTTCTAGCAGGCAGCCATTAGGAATACAGCAGGACTGGTTCAGGCAGGGTCAAAGCTGGATGGCCTTAGCTGCAGCCAGCTCACCCTCACATCCCCCCAAAACAACAGGCCCAGGAGCTAGCTCTGTCCAGCACACTAATAGCTGCAGCTCGTAAATCCTTCTATAAGGATATGGTCACGCCTGGACTCTTAGCGTCTTCCTGAAAGGCAGCTTTGAATGATCAGCCCAACCTGACTACAGCTCTCTAGACAGGTCAATAGGAAATTGATTCCTGCCTCTAGGGACAAGTTATTGTGTTGTCAGAGGGGACAACAGGGCTTGGCTCTGCCCTGCCTGCCTCACAGGCCGACTAAGTGGAGTGGCTTGTTCACTTTCTACCAGGACCAGCATTTGGCATTATATATTAGCTTTACGATCACAGTGGGCTGACCTTCCAACTGACAGAGATCCAGCCTGGAGCCATGTCCTCAAGCAGCACATCAGCCAGACAACTACCATGACTGGAGATGGGGTGGAATATTCTAGGGTCTGACCTGAGCAAACCTATCACCTTGAAGGCTCTGCTTTGAGTATGGGGCACTTTCCACAGTGCCTTCGGGGGCAGCCAAGCCTGCTGGATTACACCCTTGGGAAGTAGGGAGATAGACTGCACGGTAGGGTTGGACTGGGACCCAAGATGAGCAAAGCTGAGGGACAATTCAGGGAGTGTTCAGACCACTGCCAGTGTCTGTGTCCTAGCACAAGCCAGGGTCTTCCCAGACACAAGGTCCAGCAGACACACGGATAGATGAATGGACATGTATACCATGGACAAGAAAGGCCTGGTACTTCTGAGGTCCGAGACGAGAAAAGGAGCCATAAGGCAACACGCAGAACAGGAGTGAAACCCCAGAAAGGTGCTTGCACAGCAACCCCACCACCACAATCCCTCACGAAGCGTCTGTTCCTTCCCCTCTCCAGAGGGGTCAGCTGAGGATGCCCTAGTAGGGACCCAAGCACAGCGTCTCTGCAGGAAGACAGCCCAGGCCCTTGCTAGCCCTTATCCTGTCCCCAGGGGCCATGTGGTCTACGCCGTATCTGAACAATCTCAAAGGCCTTGAGTGTTCACAAGTCAGTGTATTCATAGCAAGATTAAAAAAAAAAAAGACAACACCACTTGTCTGACTTCCCAATGGCTGTGTGGGGCAAAGGTCAGGCAGGAGGAGGTTGGGGAACAGGTGGATGTGTCACGCTGGGTCACACATGAACTGGAAGAAAGACCCTAGGGGCTGGCCATTATCCCAGTTGGTGGGGCCTACTACAAAATGGGATACGACCACCTTCCTTCCTGATCACCAGCATTACGAAACCCCTCCCTCCAGAGAAAATGGGGGGGGGCCTCTGGGAGTGAGAGGAAAGTGGGGGGGGGGCTTCTGGGAGTGAGAGCATGGGAGGAAGTCGCAGGGGAATGAAGGCACCATTCACTGATGGGCATGGGCATGGTGGTGCATGCCTTTAATCCCAGCACTTTGGAGACTTAGATAAGAGAACCACCTTGACTTCAAGGCCGGTCTAGGCTACAGAGTGAGTTTAAGGTCAGCCTGGACTAGAGTGAAATCCTGCTTTAAAACAGAGAAACATCAGCACTCGGGAGGCAGAGGTAGGAGGATCGCTGAAAGTTCGAGGCCACCCTGAGACTACATAGTTAATTCCAGGTCAGCCTGGACTAGAGTGAAACCCTACCTTGAAAAACAAAAACAAACAAACAAAAAAAAAAAAAACAGAGAAACAAATAGCCAGCGTTTAGTCCCACCACCAGGAGGCAGGGGTAGGAGGATCGCCATGAGTTCAAGGCCAGCCTGGGACTAGAGTGAGTTCCAGATCAGTCTGGCCTAGAGTAAACCCAGCCTTGAAAAAAAACAAAACAAACAAACAAACAAACAAACAAAATGCACCATTTAAAATTGACGTCAGGGGCTGGAGAGATGGCTTAGCAGTTAAAATGCTTGCCTGTGAAGCCTAAGGATGCAGGTTCTATTCCCCTGTACCCACGTAAGCCAGTTATGCGTGGTGGTGCACGCATCTGGAGTTCACTTGCAGTGTTAGAGGCCCTGGTGTGCCCATTTATTCTCTCTGTCTCGCTCTCTCTAAGAAATAAATAAATAAATAAATTTTTTTAAAAATTGAAGTCGCCGGGCATGGTGGCGCACGCCTTTAATCCCAGCACTCGGGAGGCAGAGGTAGGAGGATCACCGTGAGTTCAAGGCCACCCTGAGACTACATAGTTAATTCCAGGTCAGCCTGGGCCAGAGTGAGACCCTACCTCGAAAAACAAAAAACAAAACAAAACAAAAAAATAAAAATTGAAGTCAAGCTGGAGAGATGGCTTAGTGGTTAAGGCATTTGCCTGCAAAGCCAAAGGACCTCAGTTCAACTCCCCAAGACCCACATAAGCCAGGTACACAAGGTGGCGCATGCATCTGGAATTCATTTGCAGTGGCTGGAGGTCCTGGCACACCCACTCTCTTCCCCCCTTTCTCTCTCTCTGCTCCTTTCTCTCTCTCTCTCTCTTTCAAATAAATAAAAATTAAAAAAAAAAAAAAAAACAACTGAAGTCATAAGCAAAGGTCTTAAGCTGGGTATGATAGCACAGGCCAGTAATTCAAGTCCCCAAGAGGCCGAGGCAAGAGGATTACCATGAGTTTGAGGACAGCCTATCTCAAATCATAATAATAATGATGATGATAAAACAGCAATATCAACAGCAACGAAGAATGAAATGAAATTGAAAGCGCATTCCCATGGCAGCCCTGCCAGGTCTCTGCTCCACTCCCCTTCACCCTGGAGCTACATGGCCCTGCAGACACGTCCTTCCAAGGACAGGCAAACCACCAAGGACCCCCCCCCCCCCCCCCAACCAGCAAGCAAACAATTCCTCCCATGGAAAGTGAGGGTCGCCAGAGACACAGGACACAGAGGGGTCATGGAGGTACCAAGGAAAATGAAGGCAGCTGAAGCCTCGTCGAGAAAAAGGCGCGGTTCGTGATATCAAAGCAGAGCCAGGATGCTGGGGAGAGAGCCAAGCCTAAATGGTCATGCGGAGTGGGGCCTGGTTACCTTGGCCTCTCGCCGCCGGCTGTCCTCATCTTCCTCGTGCTCTACCACACCCTGACTCAAGTTGGTGTAGTTGGCCAGCTTGTTCAGCAGCGATGACACCATGGGGTTACTGTCCATCTCTTCCTGTGCGGCACAAAGCGTCAGCGTCAGGCGGGAGGAACCAGGTCCTTCACCACCCTTCACTGCAGCGGGACACCTGTTCAATAGGCCCCTCCATCCCTAGGGCTGTGTGGGGCTCAACAACCCCACTCAACAAGACCGGGACCCTGCAGGAGCTAGTATGTCTGCTGTCTGCGCGGCAGGTCTGGAGTCAGAGGTTAGGGTGCCAGGCTGTGCCGAGAGGACTCAGAAGAGTCCAGGGTCTAGACTCAGATGTTCTAGAGACTCCAAGCTTAGTGAGGGTTGGAGAGATGGCTTAGTGGTTAAGGCGCTTGCCTGCATAGCCAAAAGACCCAAGTTGGATTCCCCAGGACCCACCTAAACCAGATGCACAGAGTGGCGCATGCATTGGGAATTTGTTTACAGTGGCTGAAGGCCCTGGCATGCCCATTCTTTCTCTCTCTCTCTGCCTCTTTCTCTCTCTCCCCCACACACAAATAAATAAAATAAATTAAAAGCTTAGGAAGCTATGGGGTGAGGCACCCACTAAGGTCAGCACCTGATGTGTCGCAGCTAGGTGGGCCAAATGGACTACCTGGCCCACCAAGATCCAGTGGGTCAGGTGGTCCTTACCTGGATTCCTGGCATAGGCATTCCTTTACTTTCCCACATGAAAGCTACTGCCCCCGAGGAGAGTAAAATAAAATTACCTCAAAAAGTGCCATGTTCTTCCCTTCCAAGTAGCTCTCTCTCTCCACCTCCACATTGTTGATGAACGGGCTGTTCTCTCTGGGGTGTCCATCTCCTGTAGGACACAATAAGGTTAGTCTCAAACAGCCAAATACATAGCCAGGTGTGGTGGCGCATGCCTTTAATCCCAGCACTGCAGAGGCAGAGGTAAGAGGATCGCCATGAGTTTGAGGCCACCCTGAGACTACATAGTGAATTCCAGGTCAGCCTGGGCTACAGAGAGACCCTAACCTGGAAAAATGTCAAAAAGAAAAAAGAAAGCAAAATACAGGAGCTTGGGGGTCGGGCAGGCCTGGGCAGCCACACCTCTGGCTATATCAGCTCCACCTGTGACAACGGCTAAAGCTGCCACCCACAGGTGTCCATGTGTCCCCAGCACACACATCTGTTGTAAAATGAGATCCCTACAGCATCAGCACATGATGGCAGTACTTTGGTTTGGAGGACGAACCTGCTTGACCCTACCTGCTTTTTTACAGGGACACTGGACAGTTTCCTCGGCACCTCCATGTGGGGAGTAGGGGAGGCAGTACCTGGGCTTGCAGAGAAAGGGGCTATGTGGACCCCTGGCCACAAGATGACTAGGGTCCTCAGGCCAAGAGGAGCAGTCCCCTTCTCAGACTACACACAAGCCACCAGGGCTCACCCTCTCTGCCCTGGACTCAACGAAGTCCCCTAGCCCTGTCCACTCCCGGAGGGCGCCTACCCAGATCACGTGACTCCGGGGACAGAACTCATCCTGAATCATAGATTCCCAACCCCCCCCCCCGAAAAAAAGGTCCCTGCCGGGTCACATGCAATCTGAGTCCAGAAATGTGGCTCAATCAGTGCATGCAGACACACGGGCTTCTCACTCCTTCCGTGGCAGAGTCCCAGCGGAGCAATGCCTCTGAGGGATTCCCTGCCCCCAGGAACACAGGACAGGCGTCCCGCTGCCAGGTTCCAGTCCCGCCCTCCCTAACAGTCCCCGTGTGTGAGAAGAGACTTAGATCTATGCAATGGCCTCAAAGATGCCTCTGAGGACTGGCGTGGTGGCACATGCCTTTAGTCCCAGCACTTGGGAGGCAGAGGTAGGAGGATCGCCGTGAGTTCGAGGCCACCCTGAGACTACAGAGTGAATTCCAGGTCAGCCTGGGCTGGAGTGAGCTCTTACCTTAAAAAACCAAAAAAAAAGGCTCTGGGAGCTCAGAGGAAGGGTGACCCTCCTGTGCACACAACATATGATCACTTACAGACCTGGGCCAGGTTGAGCTGCACATAGAGGGTGCCACAGGTGAGATGTGCCCATGGGAGGAGGGGACTGGGCACTACTTCCCTGGGACAGTTGGCCAGGGGTTGGGACCAGGGTTCAGCTCTGGCTCTGGGAACCTGGTGAGAACAGTACAGGTGTGTCACGGGGACCCTCCATGCATGACCTTAGAGATCAAAGGGAGGGAACAGGAGCAGGGGCTGTAAACGGGGGACAGAAGAGACCAGGAACAACCTTAGCAAACAGAAGAACCTAGAGGGAGGTGGTATGGGCAGGCCAGACCTTACAGTGTGTAATGCCCAGTTCTTGGCGCCCCCAGTGACCACCAAGGAAGACCAAACACGTATGCAAACGCAAAGAGCTTTTTACTCGGGCTTAAGCTCGGTCTCTTGCCTTCACCAACACAGTGGATTCGAGCAAGAGCCAAGAAAATCAGAATGGTGGGCTTTTTATTGAGGTTTGAACAAGGGGGAGAGGACTATCACCCATGCAACCACATTATTGGCTAAT
This sequence comes from Orientallactaga sibirica, assembly GCA_036365145.1. Lineage (NCBI taxonomy): Eukaryota > Metazoa > Chordata > Mammalia > Rodentia > Dipodidae > Orientallactaga > Orientallactaga sibirica. Next base: position 2,314,488 of record JAEOAD010001845.1, read on the forward strand.
TTGAACAGTAACTGTACTTGGGGGTTCTTGATTGGTCTTAGGATTTTGGCGGGCTAGGTCTAGGGGAATTTCAAACTTAATTGGCTTAGCAAACAGCGGTTACATTTGAACAGGTTGGCATGCACGGTTACATTCATTTGATTGGTTGACATTTACAAAACTCTGAGACGGTGGATCTTATTGGGCCATCCAGCCCAGGACAGTAAGAATGTTTGAGTCATGCTCACACAGCAAGTTTATGGTTTTTCCCGGTACTGCTTATTCTTCCCTTCATTTTGGGAACTCGCCCCGGTGGCCTACAGAGGGACTGAGGCCTGTCATGGTGCTACTCTGGCCTGGGTCTTTCAAGTGTACCTGTCAGCTCTCCATCAAGGTGCACGTGGCTTAAAGCTAACCCCGGCTTCTCCCCTGTACCTCAGGAGGCCTGGATACTCGGGCCTCGAATCCATGACGTGCGTGACCTGACCTAGCCTGACCTCTTGGGGCCACCTCAAGGACGTGGCTCCTGCAGGTCGAGTCTTGTACAAAGGCCCCTGGGTACACGGCCTAGTTACTTCATGTCCCAGATGCCAACGAACGGGGCCATCTGCACAGACCGTGGATGGGTGTCCACTGAGGGATGGGCAGGGGCCCTGAGACAAGGGTCTGCACAGGGAATGAGCTGAAGGAGAACAGAACCTGGAAGTGTCTGGGTTTGGTGGGGGACCTCTTCCCTTGGAGATCAATCAAGTACTCTCTCAGCAATGACCATGAAGCTCAGGACCTCAGAAGACAGAGAGAGAGTCATGATGTCAGGGGACTAAGCACCCTGAACAAGAGTCTGGAACTGAAGCCTTGAGCCCCAGGGATGCAGGCCACGCGGGGGCCTGCAGAGACCACTGGGACCAGGGCATTGGTTGTTCACATATTGACTTCTTCAAGTCAGCTGTTTGCAGGGAGGAATTCTGACCACTGGCCTTTAATTGAGAAACTTCAAGTCACAGTTTGTCCTCTTTCAGGTCCCACAAAACAAGTGTGTTCCCCATACTTCTGAGGACAAAGGTCTTAAAAACCAAGAAAAGAATTCCACCTACAGATTGGCGCTGATTAGTGACTAAAGCCCTTAGCAGTGAGGTTTTTGTTTTGTTTTGACAGTAGCTTTGAGTTTCAAATTCCCTAAATCCCTATGGATTATACTGGCCTTCCGGGCACCCCTCCTCCCCCGCACTGCCTCCCCCCCCCCCAGTTCAGACCACCAGGGAGCCACCAATCATGATGGAGCCTGAACCAAAGGGACTGACGCAGGTCCTGATACTCGCTTGTCCTTTTCTGTCTCAGGAGATGCCTGACTCAAACTTTGCTCGTGAACTCCAGTAATCAAGGCCATCACAGGCCACAGCATGAAGGGACACAAAGCACCCTGGCCTGAATTTGATACGGAGCCGCTCCTCAGCCCCCAAAAATGTGGTGCCTGGTTACATACTCAAAACCCAAGCCTGGGGAGAAATCTCTGCTAGGGTGGTAGCCCAGCAAGGGCTTTGCTCAGATTCTCTTGGCCAGTACCCACCCAGATGCCTCATCACACTGGTTCCACTGGGGTCTCTGGTGTCCCTCGGCCTCATACCTTCAAAACACTGAAAATGTATAGCATCGGTAGAGTGGTGGTTTGCCTCAGGTGTCCCCCATAAACTTAGGTCTTCCGAACGCTAGTCTCCCCAGCTGATGGCAATTAGAAATTAAAGCCTCCTGGAGGCGGTGTATTGTTGGGGGCGGGCTTATGGGTATTATAGTCAGCGTCCCCTTGCCAGTGTTGGGCACACGCTCCTGTTGCTATTTATTGTCCACCTGATGTTGGCCAGGAGGTGATGTCCACCCTCTGCTCATGCCATTGTTTTCCCCTGCCATCATGGAGCTTCCCCCTCGAGTCTGTAAGCCAAAATAAACCTTCACCCCCCACACACAAGCTGCTCTGGGTTGGGTGATTTCTGCCAGCAATGCGAACCTGACTGTGACAGGAGAAAGAGAACCACAGTGACAGGCCCTCTACTAAGAACTCATGGGCCTGGGCAGACACTCTGGGCTGAGGACGCGAGGACTCTGCATCTCACTGCCGCATCTGGTGGGGAAAAGGCCCTGGGAACCCAGAAGGATGTGACCCCATCTGAAAAAGCTGAGCCACTGTAGCAGACAGCTTCAGGTTCACTGAGATGAACTTCCAGACCAGGCACAATTATGGAGGAAGGGATATTATTTATTGAAGCTTACAGATCCAGGGGAAGTTCCATAATGTCAGAAGAAACTGGCCTGCCTTCACAGGGCCAAGCAGAGAGAGAAAAGCCAACCAGGCACACAGCACACAGAGCAAAAACTACAGCCAAAAAGCAACAGCACACTTCAGGAACTCCTGCTAGGCACACTTTGCCTATCTTTACAATGGAATCTCAAACCCACCACCACACCTTAAGACCCGCCCCCAGTGACATTGCCTCTAGCAAGGTGATTGCAGATGCAAACTATAAATAATAAAACACTGAATCTATTGGGGGACATATATTCAAACTACCACAGCCACACATGCTCTGTGTATCCTGCACACACTGACTACTCTCCCCTAGTGGTACAGCCACCTTCTCATTGCTGGGACAAAGCACCTGACCAAGAGCAGCTGATGGAAGACAATTTTTTTTTTCCTCTCTGAGATAGGGTCTCACTCTAGCTCAGGCTGACCTGGAATTCACTATGTAGTCTCAGGGTGGCCTTGAACTCATGGTGATCCTCCTACCTCTGCTTCCTGAGTGCTGGGATTAAAGGTGTGTGCCACCACGCCCAGCAGGAGGCAAGTTTGTTTTTTTTTTAAATGTTAGCTTCCGTCCTCAGGGGAAGCTTTGTGGTGACAGGGGGCAGCATGGCATATGCAGAAGCTGCACATCACCTCTGCCACAGCAGGTGGACAACAGCTGCAGGAGTCAGCTGAGCTCTAGCAAGGGGGAGCTGGCTACAGCACCCCAAAGAATGCCCGCCAACAACATACACCCTCCACCAAGGTCTAAATTGCCATCCGCTGGGAACCAAGCATTCAAAGCACATGGGGTGGGCTGGAGAGATGGCTTAGTGGTTAAGGCGTTTGCCTGCAAAGCCAAAGGACCCCAAGACCCACATAAGCCAGATGCACAAGGGGGCGCATGTATCTAGAGTTCATTTGCAGTGGCTGGATGCCCTGAAACACCCATTCTCTCCCCCACCCCTTCTGTGCCTCTTTCTCTCTCTTAAATAAATATATAAAAAAATATATATATATTTTAAAACATGGGTTTATGGGGGACACCTCATTCATATTGCCTTATATTCCATCTCTGGTCCCAATAAACTGATGAGCTTCCATGATGTAAAATGCAATGCATTCAGTCCAACCTTAAAAGTTCCCCATAGGGGGCTGGAGAGATGGCTTAGCAGTTAAGGCGCCAGCCTGTGAAGCCTAAGATCCCGGTTCCAATCTCCAGTGGTTCCAAACTCCAGGTCCCACGTTTGGCCAGAGGCAAAGTGACACAAGGGCGCAATGCCACACTTGACCACAAGGGGGCACACGCATCTGGATTTTGTTTACAGCGGCTGAGAGACTGCTGGCGGGCGTATTCTCTGTCTCCCTCTCTCTGTGTCTCTCTCCAAAAATAAAAAAAAAATTTTTTTAATTAAAAACAAAGTTCCCCATAAGTTTTTTTTTGTTTGTTTTTTCAAGGTAGGGTCTCACTCTAGCCCCAGGCTGACCTGGAATTCACTCTGTAGTCTCAAGGTGGCCTTGAACTCATAGCGATCCTCCTACCTCTGCCTCCTGAGTGCTGGGATTAAAGGCATGCACCACCATGCCCAGCATCCATTTTTTAAAAAATATTTATTTACTTATTTATTTGAGAGAGAGAGAGAGAAAAAAAATGGGTGTGCCAGTGCCTCTAGCCAAACAAACTCCAGATGCATGTGCCACCTTGTACATCTGGCTTTATGTGAGTACTGGGGAAATCAAACCTAGGTCCTTCCGCTTTGCCAGCAAGCACCTTAACTGCTAAGCTGTCTCTCCAGCCAGCCCACATAGTGTTTTTTTTTTATCATTCCCAAAACTGTTCAAACATCCCCATAGTTCAACGTCTCTTAACTCTGAGTGTAAAACCAAAACATATAATGGCACAGAATAAACATTCACACTGCGAAACATGGCATAGCAAGAAAAGACTGAACCAAGGCAAGATCTGAAATGAACAGAGCAAACATCAAATCCTGTAGCTCCAAGTCCAACATCTGCAACCAGTGACGAAGTCTCTTGGTGTTCTAATCCCACCCCTCCAACTGGGCGGCTCACAGCCCAGGGAAAACTTCATCCAGAGCCAGCAGCTCTCCTTGGAAGTCATCCCACAGTCCTGCCATCTCAAAAACTCCTAGGGTCTCCTTATGGCACCATTGATCCTCCATGCAGGGACTCCAACGACCCTGCCTCACATCACCCAGTGGCCATCTCCATAAAACAGATGCGCTGTTAATCCAATGACCCTCTCTTTCTCTTTGATGTTACACTCCCATAATACCAGGTAGGCTACCAAATTTGTTAATCCAGGGGAGAATAAGGCTGACTTTAAAGAGCAAGACATCCTTTAGCATTCAGGCCCCCTACTTTCAAGAGTCAGCATTCTTCCTGCCATCCCAATGCAGAACAGCTGACCCAGTCTCTCAAACAATGGCAACCGAACAGGCTGCAGTTTCAGCCCAAGATTTCATTTCTTTCTGTGTCATATCGATCTGCTCACACCAGTGCATTTCTTCTAAACTCAACCCTGGCTAACGTTCTCATGACACAGGCAGAACTCAATAAGCCTCTCACACAAATTGCTTCTAGCCCAGCCCAGACAAAGCTCTTTCTATCCCTCATAAACTTCACAGTCCAGAGTTCTTTCTGCATTCAGGTCTTTCCACTCTGACCAGAATGGTCCATCAAACTTTGCACATAGCACTGCAAGGCGCCTCTTAGGCCAAGATTTTAAATCCTTCCACGTTCCTCTACACATCAGTTCCAAAGGCCAAAAGCCACACTGTCAGTTTTCTAGCAGCAATGGCTCCACTCCCGGTACCAATTTTCTGTTGTAGTTACCTTCTCAGAGGAACAAGCACCCAACCAAAAGCAGCTGATGGGAAGAAAGCTTTTCGTTTTGGCTTATAGTCATGAGGGAGCCAGTCTTAGCTACAAGAATAAGGGATGATCCAGCAAAGCTGTATTTAGCCTGCCAAGCCCTGCCTTCCCTCTGGAAAGCCCAGTGATCCCTCACTCTGCTCTGCTGCCCCTCAGGACGAGGTCTGCTGTCTGCACAGCACATGATGCTTCTCAGTGTTTATCTTCCCAAACTCAGACCCCATTCCTTCAGGAGCCTCGTGCAGCTTTGGAAAAGGAAGGACAAACAGGGATGGAGGTGGCTTAAGAACACAAAGACTCGTTCTTTTTCTTTAAATTATTTTTCTTTATTTTTTTTAAGATTTTTATTTTTATTTATTTATTATTTATTAGAGACAGAGAGAGGGAAAGAGAGAGAGGGAGAGTGAGAATGGGTGGGCGTGCCAGGGCCTCTGGCCACTGCAAATGAACTCCAGATGCATGCGCCCCCTTGTGCATCTGGCTTATGTGGGACCTGGAGAATCAAACCGGGATCCTTAGACTTCTCAGGCAAATGCCTTAACTGCTAAGCCATCTCTCCAGCCCCTTTTTTAAAATTATTAAATGATTATATTTAGCCGGGTGTGGTGGCGCACGCCTTTAATCCCAGTACTGGGGAGGCAGATGCAGGAGGATCACCATGAGTTCGAGGCCACCCTGAGAATACAGAGTGAATTCCAGGTCAGCCTGGGCTAGAATGAGACCCTACCTCAAAAAACCAAAAAAAAAAAAAAAAAAAGTAAAGAAAAGAAAAAGGAAAAAAGAAAGAAAGAAAGAAAGGAAGGAAGGAAGGAAATGAATTGAGGCCGAAGAAGTACATATGATGACCCAGCCATGTCGTCAAGGTATCCACTGCTGTTACCAATTACAGACAAATAGACAACAGATAGTCCTGATCCCATGAATCTGTGGGGTATTCCCACCAAAGGTGCCTTCAGATGCCTTCAGAGTCTCACCTGCTCTTGCTTCTCCTCTCACACCTTCCAGCCCAAGGCCTCCTTCTAAGAGTCAATCCCCACCCCCCACCAGGCTACAAGGACAAAGGACAGCCTTGCAGAGCTGTGCACACCCTGCGGAGGCCTGCTTTCTTTCTGGAACGCTCTGTAATCCCTACACAGCTCTGTTCCACCTCAGATCATGGAGGTCTGCCCTCTGCATTAGTGCACAGGGCAGACAAGGCACCAGCAGTCACCAGCACCACTATTCACACTGCCGAGAAGGCAGAGGCAGGGGGGCTGGAGAGATGGCTTAGCAGTGAAGGCACTTGCCTGCAAATCTAAAGGACCCAGGTTCAATTCCTCAGGACCCACATAAGCCAGATGCATAAGGTGACACACATGTGTCTGGAGTTCATCTGCAGTGGCTGGAGGCCCTCTCTCTCTCTCTCTCTCTCTCTATCTGCCTCATTCTCTCTTTTTCTTTCTCTCAAATAAATAAAAATATATTTTCAAAAATAAATAAGCTGGGGGTGGTGGCACACACCTTTAATCCCAGCACTCGGGAGGCAGAGGTAGGAGGATTGCCGTGAGTTCAAGGCCACCCTGAGACTACATAGTTAATTCCAGGTCAGCCTGGGCCAGAGTGAGACCCTACCTCGAAAAACCAAAAAAAAAAATAAATAAATAAACAAACAAACAAACAAACAAACAAACAAATAGGGCTGGAGAGTTGGCTTAGTGGTTAAGGCACTTGCCTGCAAAACCAAAGGACCTCAGTATAATTCCCCAGGACCCACATAAGCCAGATACACAAGGGAGCGCATGCATCTGGAGTTCGTTTGCAGTGGCTGGAGGCCTTGGCACGCCCTCCCTCTCTCTCTCTCTCTCTCTCTGCGCCTCTTCCTCACAAATAAATAAAAATAATACTATTTTTAAAAAGTTAAAAAATAGCTGGGCTTGGTGGTGCACACCTTTAATCCCAGCACTTGGGAGGCAGAGGTAGGAGGATCACCATGAGTTCAAGGTCACCCTGAGAATACAGAGTGAATTCCAGGTCAGCCTTAGCTAGAGTGAGACCCTACCTTGAAAAACAAAACAAAACATAACAAAAAGTTAAAAAATAAATAAGAAGGCAGAGGCAGACCAAGGAAAGTTCTAGAATGAGGCAGGACTGCAGGCTTTCTCTGGACGCCATGACTGAACCTAACTAAAGCTATGTCAGATGAAGCCTGAGAGGATCAACTGTGTCGAAGTTGATCCCTGACCTGGGTAACTAACTGCAACTGAGGTTTTGAAAGAAAATGTCCTTGGTTTGGGGGAATGCACCCTAAAAAGAGCCTCACAGGGCTGGAGAGGCGGGTCAGCGGTTAAGGCACTTTCCTGCCCTGCCAGCACCCACATAAAGCCAGATGTACAAGGTGGCACATGCGTCTGAAGTTCTTCTGTAGTGGCTGGAGGCCCTGGCACACCCATTCTTTCTGTCTATATATCTTCTGTCTCTTTCTACATGCAAATAAATTAAAAATATTTAAAAAAAAACTCACATCTGCTGCACATTCTCAAACAGGTTAGGAAGACTGGTGTGAGAGACAGAAAGATGGAGGTGGAGGAGGAGGAAAGAGGAGCCGGGCGTGGTGGCGCATGCCTATAATCCCAGCATTCAGGATGCAGAGGTAGGAAGATGGCTGTGAGAAAGAAGGAAGGGAGGGAGGAGAGAGAAAGAAAGAAAGAAAGAAAGAAAGAAAGAAAGAAAGAAAGAAAGAAAGAAAGAAAGGAGGGAGGGAGGGAGGGAGGGAGGGAGGGAGGGAGGGAGGGAGGGAGGGAAGGAAAGGAGGGAGGGAGGGAGGGAAGGAAAGGAGGGAGGGAGGGAAGGAAAGGAGGGAGGGAGGGAAGGAAAGGAGGGAGGGAAGGGAAGGGAAGGGAAGGGACGGAAGGAAGAAAGGGAGGGAGGGAGGGAAGGAAGAAAGGAAATACAAATAAATTCAGGTAAAAAGAGTTTCTGAAAATGTCTGGCCAGCTGTGAGTCCCGTGCTTGGTGCACGTGATCAGCACTCACATAGAGGATTTGTGGAGTAGACCTCTCTCGGCTTGGTCTAGCAGACAAGTGAGGCCACACCCTGGCGTCGCTCGCCCCGGGGACACAGAGGAGCAGGGGTGACACAGAGCCAGACGGCCTGCCCATGAGGGTTCCGAGGCAGGGTTTCAGATTCTCTCTTTGATGGAGCCAACTCCATGCTCACGACCTTGGACAAAGTCTCTCTGCTGTTCAGCTCAAGTTCCCAGTCTCCAGGGACAAGAGACCGACGTGGAAGGACACAGAAGGACAAGCAATGCCCTCGACTGCTAGCCTGGGCTCAGGCGCTTCCTGCCTGGGGTTTTCACTAAGGGCAGCTGGACGCAGCCAGGGTCTGACGAAGCAGTCATATATAACTGGTGTTCCCAAAAACCCCGTTGATCTGGCATTTGCAAAGGGTTAGGAGCACAAAGCTACAGTCACCCAGAGCATGAGGGGCACTCCAGGGTGAGTGAGACAGGCGTCCTGCACCCACAGGGTGGCTTGGGACACTGTCCCCACTTTTTTGACACACACTCCTGACAAGGGGACTCTAGAAAAACTAAGCTCGGGGCTCCTCAAGCTGCCTGTAGAGGAGTGAAGAGGACCCCAAAGAAGCCTGCTGACGTGACCATCAGGGCATTTATTGACTCTACAGGAGGACCAAGGCAGCGAAAGCTGGAAAAAAATATAATTACATTAACTAAGGTGGCACAATACACAGCCTGAACGCCACCCACACAACCTCGGTATCTCTGAATTTTCATTTGTTTCTTACCAAAGTAACACGAGTACAGAACATAGAAACACACCCACATACAACTAAAGGGGCAACCAGGGCTGCAGAGATGGCTTAGCAGTTAAGCGCTTGCCTATGAAGCCTAAGGACCCTGGTTTGAGGCTCAATTCCCCAGGACCCATGTAAGCCAGATGCACGCGGTGGCATGTGCATCTGGAGTTCGTTTGCAGTGGCTAGAGGCCCTGGTGCGCTCTCTCTCTCTGTTGCTAATAAATAAATAAAAAATAAACAAAAAAAAAAAAAGAAAGGGACAACCAAACACAGGCCAGAGCTCTGTAAATCCTTCCAGCTTGGGGGTTGCACCGAATACACTCAAGCACACAATGACCACAGCATTCTCTCTTGTCCCGAGAAGGGTGTCACGCCACAGTCGTCAGCACCAATCCTTAAAGACACATCCCATCTACCTTTGCGAGAGGCCATCTGTCACTGTGGAAGCTCAGCTGTGCCTGCCAAAGCACTCCAGCTCAGCAGACACTGGTAAGAGTACCTCGGAGCTGGAGTTAGACGTGAACCAAGCAAACAGAAAACATCTATCAAGCCGGGCGTGGTGGCGCACGCCTTTAATCCCAGCACTCGGAAGGAGGATCGCCGTGAGTTCAAGGCCACCCTGAGACTACAGAGTGAATTCCAGGTCAGCCTGGACCAGAGTGAGACCCTACCTCGAAAAAAACAAACAAACAAACAAAAAAAACAAAAAAAAAAACAAGAGAATGTACAAGGGATGTCCCTGCCTAATTCCACCAGAGTTAAGAGACACATTAAAGAACCATATGCTTCCACCACGGCCCATGCCTTTAGTCCCAACACTGGGGTGACTGATGTGGCTCGCCATGAGTTCAAGGCCAGCCCGGGGCGACAGGCTGAGTTCCAGGTCAGGCTGGGCTAGAGTGGGACCTCGCTGAAGCCAAACAATAAAGGAAGAATCATATTCTTCTACCTAAAGGATTTACCAGCACATCCTTGCTGTTTTCTTCATTATCTGGAGTTTCCTTTTTTGTTATTTTTGTTTTTCAAGGTAGGGTCTCGCTCTAGCCCAGGCTGACCCGGAATTCACTATGTAGTCTCAGGGGGGCTTGAACTCATGGCGATCCTCCTACCTCTGCCTCCCGAGTGCTGGGATGAAAGCATTCACCACCACACCAGGCTTGGATGGGTTCTTCATTTTAAGATCTCTCCTAATTACTTTTAAATCTAAATTCCCTCAAGCCTGCATCAAGGAAACTGATTTAAATGCACACATACTCACGCATGCGTGCGCACACACACAATGGAACAATGGAATCACCAGGTCTGCTTCTAGCCTGTCCAATCCTTCTGCATACATGCAGTCTGAGGGCTGATGCTGACTAAGGTGGGCCCTCACGTAGGAAAAGCCCCTCACCAGACCCTGGGTCATACTGAAGGGGGGAGGGCTGTGTTCTGAGACCTGCTGGGTTCCGGGGGAAAGCAGCTCACCTGTGGTGGCATCTCTGTCCCCGTCAGCCTGCACGTTCATTGATGACAAGGATCCTGGGCAGAGATCAGCCTGGTTGTGTAGCTGCCAAGGCAGCAGAGAGGGAAGGCATGAGGAGGGACGGCTGAGTGACCCAGGTCAGGTGTCCTCTGCGAGCACTTAAGCACGGCCCCCACCACCAGCTGAGAGAGAACTCGGGCACCAGTGGTCACCAGGCGGTAGCCAGGCAGACAGCTCTCTGCAGCCAGCATTGATCTATCCCGAACCAGCTGGTGTATGCCCACTGGTCAGATGCTTAGTCACACTATACGCAGATCACAGGATAAGGCAGAATAGGTTAGGGGAAGCCCCTAACAAAGTCAGCCCCTCTATGATCCCTAAAAGATAAACTCATTTCTGACACACCTCCACCCTGAAGGACTAGAAATGTTCGACTTGCCTTTTACAGAAGTACTTAAAAAAAAAATCGTCTATTTCATATCACCAACCCAAAAAGGCTGACTTGGAAATCACAGTGCAAGCTGAGATGCATCAAATTTAGGAAGTCACAAGGACACGTACTTCCTTTAAGCACAGAAAGAAGCGTTTTGACCCAGCTTGGGGGATGTCCCGGGTCTGTAAGTTTTCGGTGCTGGACGGAAGTGCAGGCAAGGGTGAGTCCCTTAGAGTCAAAGGCCTTTTCTGCCTCACAAGCATCTGTCTCTGGCTGGCTGCTTCTGTCACTGAAAAACCTGACAAGTAAGATTTGTTTTTGAGAGAGAGAGAGAGGGAGAGAGAGACAGAGAGAGAATGAGCATGCCAGCGGCCTCTCAGCCGCTGTGAATGAACTCCAGACGTGTGCGCCCCCTTGTAGGAAAGTGCAGCATTGCGCCCTTGCATCACTTTTTGTGTCTGGCTAAACATGGGACCTGGAGAATCGAACGGGCGTTCCTAGGCTTAGCAGGCAGGTGCCTTAACCGCTAAGTCATCTCTCCAGCCCGAAAAATAAGATTTTAAAACAAGAACCTTCACCCCCGGGTGGAGAGATGGCTTAGCAGTTAAGGCATGTGCCTATGAAGCCCAAGGACCCACGTTCAATTCTCCAGATCCTATGTAAGCCAGATGCACATGGTGGCGCATAGATGCACATGGTGGCGCATAGATGCACATGGTGGCACACACATCTGGAGTTTGTTTGCAGTGGTTAGTGGTCCTGGTGTGCCCATTCTCTCTCTGTCTCAAATTAAAAAAAAAAAAAAAAAGATCAACCCTTCAAATCTGAGGTGGGCCACATGAGGCCAGACACAATCCCCTTTGCACAAACCCTGCTCCTGAAGACAACAGGAGGGTGGAGTCAACATGGTCATGTTGTCACACTCCCCGCTCAGGCCCCAGAGCCTCTGAGCCCACAGGCACACAGGATGCAGAAGAGAGGAAGAACCAACCACAGAACTGTCATGTAGAGGAGGGGGCGGCACTTTCCTTGCAGGCACACGCTCGCCACACCTTTCGGACTTGTGGCCTCAGGAAGGCTGGCACCTGCATTGGTGGCACTAGCTATAAAAGCTGGTGTAGGGCTGGAGGGATGGCTTAGCGGTTAAGGCGTTTGCCTATAAAGCCAAAGGACCCCGGTTTGATTCTCCAGGACCCACGTTAGCCAGATGCACAAGGGAGTGCATGTGTCTGCAGTTTGTTTGCAGTCTTTGAAGGTCCTGCCATGTCTATTCTCTCTCTCTCTCTTTCTAAAATAAATAAATAAATACATTTAAAGAAAAAAAAAAAGCTGGTGTACAGTCAGCCCCGGGGTTCCAAAAACCAAGAGAGGTTACTGTTTTACTGGGAAGATGTTGCTGACCGTTCTTGTTCTTTTTATTTCTTTATTTGGGAGAGAAAGAGAAACAGCCAGAGACACAGATAGAGACAGAGAGAATGGGCACGCCAGGGCCTCCAGCCACTGCAAACGAACTCCAGACACATGCGCCCCCTTCTGTATCTGCCTTACATGGGTCCTGGGGAATCGAACTTGGGTCCTTTGGCTTTGCAGCCAAGCTCCTTAACCGCTAATCCATCCCACCAGCTCTGCTGCCAGTTCTTGATGGTCAGAACTGTGCCTTTGTGCCATATGCAGACACTTCCTGCAAGCCATCTCCTTGTAGTTTTTCAGATGCAGAAGCAGGGGCCTGGGGCAGCTCCAGTTAGCAGCCCCTCACTCCCTCACTACCCCCTGCATCTGGTGGCCAAAGGCTGCCCAGATCCAGTACCCACAAGCTGGGAGCCAGTGCCCCAGCATCCAAGGATGGTCCCCAAACCAGTGAGCCGCCCAAGTGGAGACTGAAGTGTATCCATAAAACCTCAAGGTACCTGTTGAAATCGGAACGTGCTAGACTGGCCGTGGGAGACTCAGTGAATGCGAGGACCAGATTCATGGAGGACAGAGCCACAGAGATGTCCCCCAAAAGTCCTGTGCTCAACGGAGGCACTGCCTGCAGTGTTGGGTCCCTCCTGACACGCTGTCAGGGGCAGGCACTTGTCCTCTGGCCCCTTCCTCTCCAAACACAGATCCAGTCTGTGGCAGGGTATGTCACAAGATCTCCACAGAGACCTCTCCAGGACATGTGACCGTGTCCCCAGCATGCTCAAGGTCACCAGTAAGTCTGAGAAACAGTCACGGTTGAGGACCGCTGGGGATCCTGAGGAATCCTGAAGGGGTCCGCGCCAGAAAAGGGACATCAAGGTGTCCAGGGAAACCACGGAAACTAGCCAACGGGTGGCAGTGGCGGCACAGATAGCGAGGTGCCACAGTGGCTTCCTACAGGTGACAAGTCCCAGCACGGCCTCACAGTCCTGCCTTGACATGAGGGCTGGCTCTGCAAGCACCAGGCACGTCCCTCTTGTCTTTGCCACCAGGGGAAACCCAGCTCCCACTCAGCTAACCCAGTAATGACCTGCGGGCCCTGGAGCCCCCGGAGTTCACAGGACCATCTGCTGAGACACCCTCTTGCTGACCTGCAAGGCCAGAGCCTCTAGGTGGCTTGTCTGTGGCATGAAAGGGTTCCTCTCCCTGCTGGGCAGGACCCAGAAGTTCCATGGACTCTGCACACAGGCCATTCTACACCGGGGAAGTGCTATGCCGGGGTCTTCCCCACAATAATCCACAGTGTCCGGTCAGTGGGCCTTGGGTGCACAAAGACCACAGAATTCTCTGCTGAGTGGACCAAATGCTTCACCAAGACATGGGGTTGGCTGCAGGAGGCCCTGGCCAACGCTGTCTTCTGCCATGAAGGTGAGACCTTTGCTTTGGCCTGGAACCAGCCTCACCCTGGTTTTCCGCCTTGTCGAGACAGACAGAGAGAGAGAGAAAGAGAGGGTGAGGGAGAGGAAGACAGATAGAGAATGGGCACGCCAGCAGCCTCTCAATTACTGCGAACGAAATCCAGATGCACGTGCCCCCCCCGCCCCCGTGGGCAAGTGTGGCATTGCGCCCTTGTGTAGCTTTGCATCTGGCTAAACATGGGACCTGGAGATTGGAACCAGCGTTCTCAGGCTTAGGAGCAGGCGCCTTAACCACTAAGCCATCTCTCCAGCCCCGCCTTGTCATCTTAACCACACATGCCCATCAACTGTTGCTGCCCCGGCCTCACACACACCTGCATGAGGTGTGGCACATTTCAAAGTGCGTGGCTATGGGCAGCACGGCTCCCAGAGACATTTTTTGTACACACTGTCCAGCAGAGCCACTGTGCTGTGCCAGTTTGAATGTTACTCACCCACGGAAATATAGATCTGTTGAGTTTCAACGCATGCCTGGCACCTACCTATCTGGGCACCACCCAGAAACTTCCCCTCACACCTTCCTGTCAAGATCCCATCCTCAGAAGACACCTCCGGTCTAGCTTCACATATGTCTCATGGGGTGTGTGAATGCAGCCCCTTCATGTCAGCGGGTCGTCTCAAGAGCTGGGTCCCAAGGAAGGAGAGGCAGCAGGCTATAAGGACCCTGGCCCTACAGAGGGTCTGCCTGTGTCCCCAGAGAGATGCATTGTCCAGAGGTGGCCAGGGCTCCTGGCAGGGGAATGGTAGGTGCTGGTTCACAAGCCAAGGTTCACAGGCTTAGCCAAGCCAGGCCAAACCCAGACTAGCCATGGACCCACAGGCCAGGACTTCGCCTAAGTTGGATGCCCACATCCGAGTATGGAAAGTGCTCCCTGTAGGATGTATCTCAGCACAGAAAAGTGAGCCCCGACCTGGAAGGCCCCAGATCTCTTCTTGAGTGGCCAGGTTTCCACACTGTCCCCGACACAACCTCCTCACTGACTGTAACCAGCAACGTTGTCCCTATCCCAGCTTTGGTACTTGGATATAACCACCAATCCCTCAATGGTTCAAAAAAGAATAACCTCAGCCGGGCGTGGTGGCGCACGCCTTTAATCCCAGCACTCGGGAGGCAGAGGTAGGAGGATCACCGTGAGTTCGAGGCCACCCTGAGACTACATAGTTAATTCCAGGTCAGCCTGGACTAGAGTGAAACCCTACCTCGAAAAACAAAAAAAAAAAAAAAAAAAAAAAAAAAGAATAACCTCTGAAACTCAAGAGCCACATTCCCCAGTCAGTCGGGCAAGCTGGCCAGTCATGCTGGCCACTCCTCTGTTTCCTGCCATAAAGTGTGGGCAGCCCAGCTCAACAACACTGGAGCTAGGGCATGGGTCACAGAGGGACCCTATCTGTGCAGAAAAGCCACAAGGACAAACAGAGGTAGCAGAGCATGGTGGCACATGACTTTAATCGCAGCACTCGGGAGGCAGAGGTAGGAGAGACCAACCTGAGACTACATAATGAATCACAGGCAGGTCAGCCTGGGCTAGAGTGAGATCCTACCTCGAAAAACCAAAAACAAGCCGGGCGTGGTGGCGCACGCCTTTAATCCCAGCACTCAGGTGGCAGAGGTAGGAGGATCACCGTGAGTTCAAGGCCACCCTGAGACTACATAGTAAATTCCAGGTCAGCCTACCTCAAAAAGCCAAGAAGGGGGCTAGGGGAATGGCTTAGCGGTTAAGGCGTTTTACCTGCAAAGCCAGAGGATCCCGGTTCGATTCCCCAGGACCCACGTTAGCCAGATGTACAAGGGGGTACACTCATTTGGAGTTCGTTTGCAGTGGCTGGAGGCCCTGGCATGCCCGTTCTCTCTCTCCCTCCCTCCCTCTTTCTCTGTCAAATAAATAAATAAATAAAATAAATAAATACAAGATTTCTGAGAGTAGCCCAATCTGTTCCAGTTATGCCCGAGAACCAAAAGAAAAAAAAAAAAGCCAAGAAGGAAAGAAGAAAGGGAGGGAGGGAGGGAAGAAGGAAGGAAAAGGAAAGGAAAGGAAAGAAAAGTAGAGAAAAGAAAAGAAAAACCAAAAACAAGGTGCCACCTCCTGAGAACAACCCACAAACCAGTCAGATTCAGCTGCGAGACCCAAAGTTCTTTCTGGTGCTAGACTGTGAAGCAGTGAAAGACCAGAACGAAGTGTCTGCAGGTTCCAAGGGCCCCGAAGGTCAACACACAATGCTGGGCCCTTGACCTTTGCCCTTTGGGTTCTGAAGCTTGGTGAACCCTGAAATCAACAATCTGGCAAACTGAAGCCAGTGGGACAGGCCACAGGGCAGGGCTGAGGAGAAAGCCACAAGCTGCCAGGTCCTGGGGCTGAGAGCTTTCACACTTCCCATGACAAGTTGCTGGCTAAAACAGAAACACATTCTGAGGAGAAAACAGAGGAAATATTGAGAAACAAGAACCACCCACAGGTCCAGCGTAAGAGGGACGCTTGCTTCGGGTGGCATTTTCCATCCTGCGTTCTTCCAGCCCCTGCCTTTCAGTCTTGGGTTTCCAGGAGAGTGAGGGGTTGGTCTAAGAGAGCCTGTCTGTCCTGCATAGAGCAGCTTCATTTGTTCCCAGCTGGCCCCTGGTCCTGACCAGCACCTTCAGGCCCCACTTCAGGCCTCCCTATCACTCTGGCTCAGAGCAGACCAAATGACCACACTGTGCAAACTTCTGCAGTTAGCGGATTGGACTATTTCCTCTTTACACAGGCCCGGCTCTGCTTTCTCCCCACGTAGCCTTTATACTTCAAGACTGGTGCTGCATGGGTGCCTTGACAGCAGGCAGGGCTCTGACCAGAGATGGAAGCTCGTGTGCCCTGACACCACCACACACCCTGAGTGACACCTGAGTCTCTCAGAGTACCTTCACCCGCCCCACGCCCCTCCAGAAAGTTCCATAGGAACAAACCCAGGTTCCAGCAGAAAGAAACCAAGCACAGGAGCAAGGCTAAGGTGGAGTCCCAGGAGAAGCATGGTTCCCTCCACCTCAGGTCAGCATCCACCCGCACAGGTACAACTCTCTTGCTCACCCATCCCAGCAGTACTAGCCCACAGTTTGGAGCAGCAAAGATCTCTCTTGGGAAACACTGAAAAGATCCGGGGGCTCAGAGGGTCCAGCAAGGCTTCCAGATGCTGCAAGGCTGTGCTTTTCACTGACCTAGTGTGGTTAGGACCAGCACTGAGATCACCCCACAAGGCCACACGATGGTTCCTCAACAGGCAGTCTGGACAGACACCTCCTCCAGCAGACTTTTTTTTTTAACTTTATTTTATTTATTTGAGAGACAGAAAGAAAAGAGAGAGAGAATGGGCACGCCAGGGGTGCTAGCCTCTGCAAACAAACTCCAGATGCATGCATCATCTTGTGCATCTGGCTTACGTGGGGACTGGGGAATCGAACCTGTATCCTTAAGGCTTTGCAGGCAAGTGCCTTAACCACCACGCCAGCAGACTTTTAAGTGTGATGCTCAAAGCAGCCTGAATCCCAGGAAAGCCTCTATCACGCATATACATGCCTACGTGCACATACGTACATATGTGCTCATCCAGTCATAACACACACCATGGCGCACATGCACATTTGTATATGCCCATACAATACATCTACACACGTGTGTGCACCCACACTTACCCATATATACAGACACATGCACACACAAATGTGCCTTGCATGTACCCTACCTAGGAAGTAAAAGCCCCAGACTGCCACTGCTGATACAGGCCCCCCAGACACTGGATGTCTACGGGGCAGTAGCTGTGCCAATTGCACAAGCAATGTGTGTGCCTGGCACTTTCTGTCTATTGGATGTGACCCCTGTGAAGGTAGCCTCCAGTGACCTCCTTCCCCAACACCTCATGTCACACGGCTGGTGTTAGTCTCTCTGTCCCAGAGACCAGAGTGGCACCACAGAGAAGGGGCAGAAGGAAGGGGTCGTGTGTTGGCCCCTGGATGCGCAGGTACCAGATGCAGAGGACGAAGCAGACGGCAGGCAGGGGGAGGGCTGGGCCTGCGCCGGCATCAACATCCCAGGCGTGGCTCCAGTTACAGCCTTGTCTGGGTCAAGACCCTGCATTAAATGAAAAGGGAATCGGGAGCCACCTGGCTTCGACTTCCAGAGCACTCAGCCCTCCCCCGTGACCATCAGACACTCTCTGAGCCTCCCTGAGAGCCGAGCCCGGCTAGCCGGCGCCAGAGACCCACAGAGGGACAAGCGCCAAGAGATGAGAAGTCATGGCTGCTTTTGAAACAGGCCAGCTCCTGATGAGGGAAACTGAGGCACAGAAAGACACTCCAGAGTCACTTGCTAGAACCAGAAATAGGTCACTCTGAGATGGACAGACATCCTATGAGAGAGGAGCCCAAGGACAGTAGCTTCCAAGCCCTCCAGTGTTCTCCACATGAAGACAGCCCCAGGACATGGTGGGTGGATCCAGGAAGGACCGGGATATATGCATGGGGCACCCATGACTGAGCCTTGCTACAGCATTGAGAGTTCAGAGCAGTTTAAACCCCCCAGGGAAGTGAAAATGAGTCTACCTATTAAAACAGACTTGACACTAATGCAGTCTCTCCTCCCGAAACCCTTTCCCACAGGGCTGAGTCACACAACAAATAAGGTGCTTGGAGGGTTCTAAGAAGGGCAGAATATAAGAAATGACCCTGACCAGCTCCTATCCTAATATACCGGTCCGCCCCCAGTCCTTCAGCCAATGGTTTCCT
Organism: Orientallactaga sibirica; assembly: GCA_036365145.1. Classification (NCBI taxonomy): domain Eukaryota; kingdom Metazoa; phylum Chordata; class Mammalia; order Rodentia; family Dipodidae; genus Orientallactaga; species Orientallactaga sibirica. The sequence goes on from JAEOAD010001845.1 coordinate 2,332,966, forward strand.
TAAAACAAAACCACCCAAAGAGGCGGAAACAGCCCAGGCACACTGGGGACTGGCTGACAGCTCCAGTCTTGCCTTCTACCCGCAGACATCCCAGACTCAAGAACACCAGAACCAGGCTGGAGAGATGGCTTAGCAGTTAAGACACTTGCCTACAAAGTCAAAGGACCTTGGTTCGATTCCCCAGGACCCATGTAAGCCAGAGGCACAAGGTGGCGCATGTGTCTGGAATTCGTTTGCAATGGCTGGAGGCCCTGGCGTGCCCAGTCTCCCTCTCTCTCAAATAAATAAAAATAAAATATTTAAGAGACGCTTCCTTGGCAAGAATGTGGTCCTGTAGACCCCCCTCCATCAAAGGGGACTGCTGACCTGCTTACTCAGCACCCCCAGATCCAGGGACCTCCCCGACACATCTGCCTGCTCACCAATACTCAGGATCTATGGGGCTGGCCACCATGAACGCACACACAGACCGAGCATAAGGAAGGCTTAGGAACAGCCCAGATCCTATTCCGCAGGGCAGTTTCCCTCCTTTGTGTAAAGAAAGGTATTAACTCTTGGTGATCAGCTCCTGCGGCCGTTCCTGGTGGGTATCTAGAGCCAGCCCTTGCCAGCACCACAGCACCCTGGAAACCATCCATCTACTTCTGAGGGCCATCCACTCCCAAACCTCACTGGGTCTCTGGTTACAGGAGGGTCCTTCACCCTTAGGTAAATGGTCTTCCCTGTCGAGGGCTTAGTAGGACTCACTGTCCCTGGCTGCACCCCATACAGCTGTCACCTCAAGTGACAGAGAGCTCCACGGGGCCACTCGGCCATAGCCTCACTATGGGAGCTGCGGTTAATACTTAATGGTGAACATCAAACTTTGCCCTCAGCCTGCAGAGGCAGGGCGTAGTGACAGTAGGAAAACAGGAGCGGTAGACGGCCCAGCCAACTGGACTTGTGCCCTTCGCTGCTGGGGGAGGAAGTCTGACCTCACCCTGCACCCAACCATACAGCTAACAAGAGGGGGAGCTTGTCTTTAGCAGCTAAGGACAGTGGTCCAGTGTCATTTGACCCCAAACACAGGAGCCTGGATCCGCGAAAACGTCTCACGGTCAGGTTTAGTGGTCTGTGTAAGAAGTTGGCCCTGCATTCAGCAGGAGAGGAGAGATGGCTTAGTGGTTAAGGCACATGCTTGTGAAGTCTAAAGAGCCGGTTCAATTCTCCAGGTCCCACGTAAGCCAGATGTACAAGGTGGTACATGCATCTGGAGTTCATTTGCAGTGGCTGGATGCCCTGGTGCGCCCATTCTCTCTCTCCCTCTATCTCTAATAAATAAGTAAATTAAAATAAAAGGCTCAGAGAGCACTAGCATGTCTGTGCATGTGGATGCACGGATGTGCAAATGTGCCTGCCTGTGTCTGTCAGGGTCTAACGCTCAGAGCACCCCTCAGACGGCCTATGCAACAGCGCAGACACAGCGAGGACAGGACGGCAGGCCACTCCGCAGACCGCAGCCTGGCAGAGACAGGAGCATTAGCATGGTAAGGGCAACAGTACAGCAGCTCCTGGGTGATGTCACCCATCTCTGACTCCTTCCCTCCATGAAGTCTCCCCTCCCTCCCCACGGAGCACATGGGGCCTGTGCTGTCCACACACAGGGCTCCCCTGGCAAGTTCCAGGTAGCCTTGCCCGTGGAATTCTCCTTGGCCACCTCAATGCCCCATGGCTGCAGGTCTTGACTCACATGCCATGTGGGGGATGGCAAAGCTGCATTGCTGGAGGTCAGCTGTTTGTCACTGTCACCGCTGGTGAGTAGTCCATGACCAACCCTGTGCAGACCTTGGCACATGTTGCCCCACACATGTTGGGTTCCCGCTGAGTCCAGGACATCATCTGCTCACAGCTGCACCCAGGCCCATGAGGGGGCATGACCTTGGTAGGAGATCTTTCTAGATCAATGAAGCTTGCCACCACCATCATCCAGCCCAGCTCAAGCCTGCCTGGCCCCAGGGGGCATGATCACATGCAGGATCCACAGAGCACCCTCTCCTCATGGTAGGCCCCTCTCTCTACCTCTTGGGGTAGCAGCTACCTCCTCTATCTTTTAGAGAAGTTCAGGCATCTGCCCAGCACAAAGGAACAGTCCAGAAAAAGACATATTTCTAGGCCTAGGAGCCCCCTGACAGTGATGAACGACTACAGAGTCAGAGGCGGGACACACAGGGGCCTCACCACCTCTCCAAGGCTAGACCAGGGCAGTCCCAGCCACTTCCTAGGCAGCCTGATCATGGAAAGGACAATGTACCATGGGAACCTCTGCTGGCAAAGGCCCCAACCCCGCCACCCTGATGCACACACATAGTGCACACCTCTGCGCTCACACACAGGCACACAGGCTAGGCAAGCTGGCTGGACCCTCATACCTGTACTCCAGGGCCTGTCAGCTGGAGACATTGAGAGGGCACCGCCACAGAGGGCTGGGCTCTGGCAGCCACCTGCTTAGTGTCATCTTTTTTTGTTTGTTTGTTTCCTCTGGCTGTTCTGTGCAGCGCTGTCTTGAAATACTGGGATCAAACTTAGAGCCCAGAGGCAAATGCCCTACCACAAAGGAATATCTCAGCCTTGCCTTTGAAGAAAGGGAAAGAGGGAGGAAAGAAAGAAAGAAAGAGAGAGAAGGGAAGGGGAGGGAAGGGAAGGGAAGGGAAGGAAGGAAAAAGAAGGAAGGAAAGGAAAGGAAAAGAAAGACTGAGTGAGTGAGAGAGGGAGAGAGGGAAAGGGAGGAAGGAAGGGAAGAAGGGAGGGAAGGAGGGAGGGAGGGAGGGAAGGAAAGAAAGAGGGAGGGAAGGAGGAAGGAAGGAAAGAAGGAAGGAAAGGAAAGGAAAAGAAAGGACTGAGTGAGTGAGAGAGGGAGGGAGGAAGAAAGGAAGGAAGGGAAGAAGGGAGGGAGGGAGGGAGGGAAGGAAAGAAAGAGGGAGGGAAGGAGGAAGGAAGGAAAGAAGGAAGGAAAGGAAAGGAAAAGAAAGGACTGAGTGAGTGAGTGAGAGAGGGAGGGAGGGAGGAAGGAAGGAAGTAAGGAAGGGAGGGAAAGAAAGAGGGAGGGAAGGAGGAAGGAAGGAAAGGAAAGGAAAGGAAAAGAAAGGACTGAGGGAGGGAAGGAGGGAGGGAAGGAAGGAAGGAAGGAGGGAAATTGATACACAGAATGCGACATTTACCAACCTACCCCAATCGCATGCACACAAAATGATGTCACCTCTGAAAATAACCCTCAACCCCACTTTCAAGGACTCGTGACAAGATGGTGCTAGGGCCATGTCAGTGTGACACGTCCTTCCCTGAAACCCTGAATGGGACTGTCACTCCCTGCCCTTGCTTGGTGGGACAAGACTGAAAACCTCACGTCCAGGGGTCAACTGTAACCCCTGAGGCCAGCTGAGCACATCTCTACAGAGGGAGGCAAGACGTCCCCAGGTGACCAACACGATGCCTGCCATAGAGCATGAAGCCACATAAGAGGAATCCAAAGGAGGACTATCAACCAGACCACGTGCCACCTGTGACTGAGGGAGGCTAGGCCACCAGGAGAAATGACCATCCTGCAGTAAGGCCCATGGTGGAAACTTCCCCAAGATCAAGGCCTGAGACACCTCGACAGAGTCTCCCAACAGGATCCTGAGGCTTACAGATGCCTCACTCGGGAAGTCAGAAAGGAAATATCTCGTCACCAAACCGCGTCCTCTCCACCCCTATGCTGAAAACATTCCCACGGAAAACCAAAAATTCACATGTCCCTTCCACTTGCAGAGGCATCTCACAGTAAGTTAAGACTCAGGTGGAATGTTCTGTCCTGCACAAATGCTCAGAGGCGTGGTGCCCGCCCTGGGGCGTGACCCCATTAGAAGCAGGAGTGGGTGGGAACCAGAAGCTGAAAAACTGAGAACGCGAAGCAATGGGTGTCCCACTTCCCACATCTGTATCTGCCCTCCCCCTGCCCAATCAATGTCCACTCATCAATGCTTTTCCCGAGGTCACACACACTAGGACACAGGGCCACAGCGTTCCTGCCATTCAAGTGCCAGCACGGGGCCTGCCTGGGTCACGGCAGAAAAACAGGTCAAGGTTAAGACTTAGCATACCGGATGACACAGCGTCCCACACCTATACCGCAAACCTCCTTAAGACAGAGCTGCAGGAAGCCCAGGAGGACCGCTGGCTCTTTCCAGCTCTGGACTCACAGGCCCAGGGCAGAGCTGACCTCACAGGCTCTAGAACCCCCCACTCTGCCCCCAGAATCTCCTTGTTCTGCAAGTTGGGATGGTCCAGGAAGTCCCAATTTCACAACAGCCTGGCTCGTCCTAGCCTAACTGAGGAGGTCTCCCAAGGTGACTTCACTACCACCACCCAGGAAGTATGTCCAGAAACTTCTATCTCCAGTGACCCTCGGCGGGGGGGGGGGTGGTGTCTGCATTGGAGGTGGAACAGGGCTACAGTGTGTGCTGATTGTGATTGGACAGGGTGGCCTGGGCTGTGATTATACGTGGCATAGGCCCCACACAGCAGGTCTCTGGCTTTCCCACTAAAACCAGGTGTAAGGCCCCTTCTCATTGGCTAGGATCTGACAGCTCCGGTTAGAAATCAGTACAAAATCCGGCAGACAACCCCCTCTCAGCACAGTGGCTTGAGTTCTCAAAGCATCTCTGGAAATATGAAGGGTGTTCAGGGCACAACACACCCAAATGCCAGCTGCAAGTCCAACATGAACTCAGCCAAATTTCACAAGTTCAGCTAAGCTTATAAAAAAGGGTATTAATTAAAGTGTGCGCAAGGCCTATGCCTGCCCTTCCTGTTACCGCTTGCATGTGCAGGCAGCCAGAATCCTGACGGATGCTTGCTCACCTGGAAGGCAAGTCTACAGCCCTGGGCTGGAGACATGGCTTAGTGGTTAAGGCGCTTGCCTGCAAAGCCAAAGGATCCAAGTTCGATTCCCCAGGACCCACATAAAGTCAGATGCACAAGGTAGTGGAAGTGTCTGGAGTTTGTTTGCAGTTGCTAGAGGCACTGGCACACCCATTCCTCTCTCTTATCTGCCCCTTCTCTCTCAAATAAGTAAATAAAATTTTTTGGAAATTTTCTTTAAAAAAAAATTTTAAACCGAGAGTGGTGGTACACGCCTTTAATCCCAGCACTTGGGAGGCAAAGGTAGGAGGATCGCCATGAGTTCGAGGCCACCCTGAGACTACATAGTTAATTCCAGGTTAGCCTGGACTCAGAGTGAGACCCTACCTTGAAAAACCAAAAAAAAAAAAAAGAAAATTTAAGCCGAGTGTGGTGGCACACGCCTTTAATCCCAGCACTCGGGAGGCAGAGGTAGGAGGATCGCCATGAGTTTGAGGCCACCCTGAGACTACATAGTGAATTCCAGGTTAGCCTGGGCTAGAGTAAGACCCTACCTTGAAAAACCAATATATATATTTGAGAGGAAGAGAAGGAGAGAGAGAGTGGGCATGCCAGGGCTTTCTGTGACTATAAACAAACTCGATGCATGTGCCACTTTGTACATCTGGCTTTATGTGAGTAATAGGGAATCACACTCAGCCATCAGGCTTTGCAAGCAAGTGCCTTTACATACTGAAGCCATCTCTCCAGCCCTTCTTCTTTCTCCTCCTCCTCCTCCTCCTTCTTTTTTATTATGGACATACTTAGCATGGACACATCATGTGTTGGTACCATCCTTTCCCTGGTCTCTGCCCCCATTCCGCTACAGCCCTGGAATCAGACAAAGCTTCAGGGTCCTGATGGCTGAAGGGACAAGAAAGTAATCAAGCAGAACATTACCTCTGCCTGGGACCCAAATCACTCGAGGTGTGGAGAGAAATGAATGTGTCTGCCTTAGGCCACTGGACATCCAGGAAGGGCCACTGGGGCTCCATTTGGGGGGCTGTTTTTTTTTTAAAGGAATTAGGAGATTTTTAAAAAATATTTTATTATTTATTTGAGAGAGAGAGAGAGATACAGAAATAGACAGGAAGAAAGAGAGAGAACGGGCATGCCAGGGCCTCCAGCCACTGCAAACGAACTCCAGATGCATGTGCCCCCTTGTGCTCCTGGCTAACGTGGGTCCTGGAGAATCGAGCCTTGAACCGGGGTCCTTAGGCTTCAGGCAAGCGCTTAACCGCTAAGCCATCTCTCCAGCCCAGGGGTGGGGGGGGCGGTGGGGGGTGGGGGGGCTGTTTTGATGCTGCCTACCCACTATACTTCACTGACCACTGGAGTCCAAGTCTGGGCTTCCGGGTTCTGTCTCCACCTCTCACCTGATTTTGTGTGTCCAGCCAGACAGCAGCCATAACCAGTTCACAGAGATAACACAGCCGTGTGTGTGTGTGTGTGTGTGTGTGTGTGTGTGTGTGTGTGTGCGCACGCACATGCGTGGCACAGAGGTAGCACGGATGGCCCCACACCCCACAGGATGGGTCACTGAGGGAAGTGACCTGACCTCGGCTAGGTTACTTCCCGACTATTGCTCCTAGCCTGTGTGCACTGAGGAAGTGTGGGACTTTACTGCCTGCTAACTGGGCAACAAAAGAAATGAGTCCAACCGGCAAGCACAACACCTTGCCTGTAACAACGACACCTCTACCCTTCCAGCCCCACAGCAAGACGCAGGAGTCCAGCCCTGGCCCATGTAAGACCAGCTGCAGCTTTTAGGAGTGCGCTGGGTCTCTTTTCTCTTGAACGACCCCAAAGAGCAGAGGGTCTAATAGCCCTGAGGTCTCCAGGGGCGCCAAGACATAGGTGACCTGCCATTATTAGGAGCAGGGAAGTTGCATCTTGGAATTAGGATGGAGAGTCCCAGGCCTATCCCACCCAAGTGGAAAGTGAAAGTGCCAGAAAGTTCTAGATCCCAAGAACAAAGAGAGAGGCAAGGAGGAGTTGTAAAGCTCCTCGGCAGCAGCCCCCTCCTCACCCTGGCTGAGCCTGGATCCTTCCTCTGTGCCCAAAATGGGAGGTGTGGCTGGTCCAAGGTCAGTCGAGGTATGCGAGCCCAGCTTATCAGACTGCCGCCATTCAGGGCCCGTGAGCAATGGCCCGCAAGCGAAGGCCAGCCAAGAGGAGACCGGAGTGAGACCACCCACTCAGGGGGCAGCACCCCGGGCGCCTCCAAATGCCACCCAGAGACCTGGTAGCTACCTACAGTAGCTCCACAACACCTCCCCAGTCCCGTCAGAGTTTTCTTGCAAAGACAAGTCGCTTCCGGTACCCCAGCCTGGATGCCCCGGACCGGCCATGCAGCGCGATGGAAGCCCGTGCCTCCAACGGGGCCTGGCTACAGACACACGTGCACGGAGCTCCACGCACGGCGGGAGTGGGCAGCGGGCAAATGGCTCCTTAGGGACGGAGTGGACGGGGCCATCATTCCGCTCGTGGGTGCCCACCGGGACCGGGTCGCCTCTCCCAAGCAGGCTTGTCCCCCTTTGCCAAACCCTATCCATCCATGCATCCCACCACCCCGGCCGCCGACCTCAGAACGGAGCCTGTGGCGGGAGGGCCCCGGGCCTCCTCCGCCTTTGTCCCGGGGCAGGTGCGACCAGGCTCACCCGGGCTGGAGCCAGAGGGCTCGGTGACCTCGGGGGAAACCTCTGCCTCTGAGCGCTCGGCCGCGTCGTCTCCGGTGCCGTCGGCGTGGGCTTCCACCGGCACCACGGTGAAGTTAGTGGGCATAGCTCCGTCCCGTTCAGTTGCCCGCTCCACCGCCGCCGCCGCCGCAGCTGCAGCCCGGAGTCCGGCGTAGGGGCGGGGTCCGCCTGGCCCGCCCCAGGCCACCACGTGACCTCACCTGCCCGCCCCCACTGCCGCCCAAGGAAAAGTTTGCCTGGATCCGCACGGGGTAGCTTCCCGCCCCGGCAAAGCTCGCCTTGGCCACGCCCCTCCAGAAAGACCACGCCCCTGCAAGGGCCTTGTAACCTACAAGACTCCGCCCCTCCCCTCCGGAAAGACCACGCCCCCTGCAAGGGCCTTGTAACCTACAAGACTCCGCCCCGCCCCTCCAGAAAGACCACGCCCCCTGCAAGGGCCTTGTAACTTACAAGACTCCGCCCCGCCCCTCCAGAAAGACCACGCCCCTGCAAGGGCCTTGTAACCTACAAGACTCCGCCCCTCTCCTCCAGAAAGACCACGCCCCTGCAAGGGCCTTGTAACCTACAAGACTCCGCCCCTCTCCTCCGGAAAGACCACGCCCCCTGCAAGGGACTTGTAACCTACAAGACTCCGCCCCGCCCCTCCGGAAAGACCACGCCCCCTGCAAGGGCCTTGTAACCTACAAGACTCCGCCCCGCCCCTCCGGAAAGACCACGCCCCCTGCAAGGGACTTGTAACCTACAAGACTCCGCCCCTCTCCTCCGGAAAGACCACGCCCCTGCAAGGGCCTTGTAACCTACAAGACTCCGCCCCAGACTCCTGGTCCACACCACCCAGGACCACGCCCCCGTCCCCGCCCTTCTAGCACCCATTACCGGCAGTTTCTCCACTGTCCTCACCCCCTCACCCCCAGCCCCCCGTGGGGACGCTTCCCTCCCTCTGCCTAACAGATCACACCCCCTTCTCCCACTTTTCATCCCTATCTCGGCACCCAGATCTGAGCTGGTGACCTGGTCCGAGTGAAGCTGTTAGCCTAGCCCTTTGTTAGCCCGGAGGAACTGTCCTGCGGGGCTCTGGACCACCCTGGGGGACCGGGATGAAGTACCCCGCCCAAGGAAGAAGTCTCCACGCCACTGGGACGGGCCAACGACCCAAGATCATTCGCACCTCCTCTTTCGGAGATGGTAGCTCTTAAACTGGGCGTCCAGAGAAGGGAAATTCCAAGCCAAGAGTTCCAGACCCCAGCTGGGTGCATTCCCGAGGAAACCATTGACCCTCCTGCCAGATCCTGGTACATTTTAAATGAATAGCTTGTGGAAATTTAGAAACAACCAAATCCTCATTACAGAAAAAAAAAAAATAACTGGAACTAAAAAGTTATGGGGGGTGTGGAGAGATGGCTCAGCAGTTAGGGCACTTGCCTGCAAAACCTAACGACCAGGGTTCGAATCCCCGGTACTCATGTAAAGCCAGATACACAAAGTGGTGCACGAATCTGGTGTTTGTTCGCAGCTGCTCTAGGCCATGGTGCACCCATATTCATTCATTCATTTTTTTTCTCTCTCTGCTTGCAAATAAATTTAAAAAATATTTTTTTAAAGTTATGGGCAGGTGGGGATGTAGTTCAGTGGGAAAGGCTTACCTACTATGCCGAAGTCAACACACCCCACAAGAAGTTATGGCCCCTTACGTGCAACAAATCACTCTAAGTCATTTTAGACAGTGAAGCAGAAACCAGTGTGCAACCAGAGCTGCTCCCAACCTGTTCAACTCCAAGCCAGGACAGCCCAGCTGCACTTAACCAGGTGAAGGTTCTGGAATATAGCCAAGAACCGGGGTTCGACTCCCCAGAACTTACATAAGCCTGATGCACAAGGTGGAGCATGTGTCTGGAGTTCATTTGCAGTGGCTAGAGGCCCTGCTGTGTCCTTTCTCTCTCCACCACCACCACCCTCCCCGCGCCAAATAAATACAATAGATTTTTTTTTTTAATCTGAAACCAACTCAGGAACGTGAGGGAGTCTTGGGCTATACAGTTATCCCCAGCCCTTGCAGGGGGGCTGGGTGAAGCTTGTATGGACCACACCCTGACCCCGCCTTCTTCCAGGAACCACCACCTTACTCCCTAGATCAGCCAGACCTTAGTTGGGAACAGTGACTAAAACATGTCCTGGTGTGGGGGGAGCAAGAAGGGCCCCTCTGGGTCAGCATCTGCCCCTTGCGGGTGGGGTGAGTGCAGTGATCACCGAGGTTTCTCAGAGTTCAGAGCTGAGCCTTCAAAAGTGACTGATCTTGGCCGGGCGTAGTGGCGCACGCCTTTAATCCCAGCACTTGGGAGGCAGCGGTAGGAGGATCGCCGAGAGTTCGAGGCCACCCTGAGACTACATAGTTAATTCCAGGTCAGCCTGGACCAAAAAAAAAAAAAAGTGACTGATCTTTTCCTGTGTTTTTTTTTTTTTAAGTGACTGATCGGGCCTGGAGACATGGCTTAGAGGTTAAGCACTTGCCTGTGAAACCTAAGAACCCCGGTTTGAGGCTCGATTCCCCAGGACCCACATAAGCCAGATGCACAAGGTGGCACATGCATCTGGAGTTCGTTTGCAGTGGCTGGAGGCAAGGCCATGGCATGCCCATTCTCTATCTAACTGCCTCTTTTCTCTGTCTGTCACTCTCAAAGAAAGAAAGAAAATGTATGGAGGAAAAAGAGAAATCCATTTATTTAAAAGAGAAAAGAGAAGCCTTTAATCCCAGCACTCGGGAGGCAGAGGCCCGAGTTCGAGGTGGTCCAGGTCAGCCTGGACCAGAGTGAGACCCTACCTTGCAAAACCAAAAAAAAAAAAAAGAGAGAAGAAGGCCGGGCGTGGGGCGCATGCCTTTAATCCCAGCACTCGGGAGGCAGAGGGAGGAGGATCGCTGTGAGTTCGAGGTCAGCCTGAGACAACATAGTGAATTACAGGTCAGCCTGGGCTAGAGCAAGACCCTATCTCAAAAAAACAAAAAAACAAAACAAAACAAACAAACAAACAAACAAACAAACAAAACAGAGCCAGAAAGATGGCTTAGCGGTTAAGGCGTTTACCTGCAAAGCCAAAGGTGCCAGGTTCGATTCCTCAGGACCCATGTTAGCCAGATGCACAAGGGGTGCATGCATATGGAGTTTGTTTGCAGTGGTTGGAGGCCCTGGTGCGTCCATTCATTCTCTTTCTTTCTGCCTGTTTCTCTCACTCAAATAAATAAATATCTTTTTAAAAATTTAAAATAAAAAGAAAGAAAGCTCTAAGACCATGTCCTCTGGTGAGCACTACATTTTAACTTCAGCTTCAGTGAGGAGCACATTGCATATTCTGCGGGGGTTTTCTTAATATCCCAGAGTGGTTTCCAACCTGCTACGTAGCTGAAGATGACCTTAAACTGTTGATCCTCCTGCTTCTACTTTCTGAGGGATGGAATTACAGACATGCACCACCACACCTGGGTTATTCGGGTGCTGGGGATCAAACCCAGAGCTTCGTGTATCTGAGCAAGAAGTGGGCCTACTGAGCTACTGCTCCAGCCTTAAGAGGTGTTTTTAAAACACCAAACAAAAGCCGGGCATGGTGGGGCACGCCTTTAATCCCAGCACTTGGGAGGCAGAGGTAGGAGGATCACTGAGAGTTCGAGGCCACCCTGAGACTATACATAGTTAATTCCAGGTCAGCCTGGACCAGAGTGAAACCCTACCTCGAAAAACCAAAAACAAACAAACAAACAAACAAACAAACAAACAAACAAACAAAAAACCAAAAAAAACACCAAACAAGGCTACAGAGTACAAATGTCTGGCCCCCCTGCCACCTTTTTAACAAGTCTCTCAGAGGTGAGTTTTCTGTTCTTGCTTACCAGGGCCAGCAAGGCCACACTGGCGCGCAGAAACCTGGACCCTTTCTGGGGTCACGCTAGCACAGTGCAAGTAGGGCCCTGCTGTCTCTCAGGGGTGGTGGCAAACCTTCACAGGCTGCAGACATACATATCTGTCACGTGTTGGCTTAGATGGAGCAGTCCTGAGGCCTTTTGGAAATGTCTGAAATAGAGTGATCTGAGGTCCATTCCTCTCTGTGGCTGTCCATCGAACTAGAAGTCCAGGACCCGGGGTGGACACGGTCCCTGCAAGCAGTAAGAAAGGGCCAGAAGCTGGGGCTGGGGAGATGGCTTAGCGGTTAAGGTGTTTGCCTGCGAAATTCGATTCCTCAGGACCCACGTAAGCCAGATGCACAAGGGGGCACATGCATCTGGAGTTTGTTTGCAGTGGCTGGAAGCCCTGGTGCACCTCTCTCTCTCTCTCTCTGCCTCTTTCACTCTCTCAAATAAAAAAAAATAAATATTAAAAGAGAGAAAGAAACAGAGTGCTGGGAGCGTGTTTCTCATTCACCACCCCTGCCCCTGGCACCTGATGGCAGCCCAGGACACACCCTTCCTTCGGAGACTGCCTCCAGGATGCAGACCAGAAACACACTGCTCCAGGGCTCCCCTGCAGTGTTCCAGGAATGGGCAGGATGAGACTGTTCCTTCCGTGAGGCCCTATAACTGGGCACTGCAGCATCCAGCCTTCTGCTCTAGGGCAGCCCACTTCCTTTCACATCACCAGCCCACGTTGCTATTCTTTCTTCCTCCCAAATCCAAGCCAAAGACACGCACACGGTGTTACCCCCCCCAAAACCACCCAATGTCACTGTCCTGTCACAATTTCCTATGTCACTGCCTATCATTGGCATCAAACTGCCCACCAGCAGGGACTGCTGGCTCCGTTCACTGCTCAGATACCACCCGCCCCCCCAGGTTGGGAGAGCCTGGTATATCCTACAGGCTGGGCAGGACGGGGTGGCCTCCAGACATGAACACTGAGGCCCGGCTTGTCAGGCAGCTGCCAAGCACAGATTTACGATCATGATCAAACCACAAGGTCCCTCTGTAGCTTCCAAACAAGCGAGTACAGTTAGGGCGACTGGACCCCTGAAAATCAAAAAGGCAGGAAAAGCCGGGCGTGGAGGCCTCAGCGGGGCCAGGGGAAAGGCCCCCAGCCCTTACTCTCCACATCAGTTCTTTACCCCCTTCAGATCACCACGTGGCAGGAGCTCCTTGAACTTTTTATCCTTCTCAGTCTTTTTTTTTTTTTTTTTTTTTTTTTTTTGTGGTTTTTCGAGGTCTCCCTCTAGCCCAGGCTGACCTGGAACTCACTATGTCATCTCAGGGTGGCCTTGAATTCACAGCAATCCTCCTACTTCTGCCTCCTGAGTGCTTGGGTTAAAGGCATGCGACACCATGCCTGGCTCTTCTCAGTCTTTTTAAAATCAATTCTTTGATTAAAATTAGAAATGAGGCCAGGTGTGCTGGTGGGCGCCTTTAATCCCAGCGCTCGGGAGGCAGAGGTAGGAGGATCGCCGTGAGTTCGAGGCCACCCTGAGACTACGTAGTGAATTCCAGGTCAGCCTGAGCTATAGTGAGACCCTACCTTGAAAAACCAAAAAGAAAAAAAAGAAAAGAAAAATTAGAAATGAACCTAGGGTTTGGAGTTCAAGGACTTTCCTGGACCGCTATCACCTTTGTTACAAACGACAAAGTGGTCTCCATTAAAACCACACACTGCTGAGGCTGGGAATATGGCTCCATAAAGATGCCTGCTTACAGGGCTGGAGGGATGGTTTAGCACTTAAGGCACTTGCCTGCAAAGCCCAAGGACCCAAGTTCAGTTCTCCAGGTCCCACAAAAACCAGATGCACATGGTGGCGCATACATCTGGAGTTTGTTTGCAGTGGCTAGAGGCCCTGGCAAGCTCATATTCTTCTCTCTCTCTCGCTCGCTCACTCACTCACTCACTCACTTTCAAATAAAAATAAAAAAAAAAAAGATGCTTGCTTAGAAAGCCTGCCAGCCTGAGTTCAATTCCCGAGACACGCACATAAATCAGAGGCAAAAAAGTGGTGTACGTGTCTGGCGTTTGTAGCAGCAAGACATCCTGATGAGCTTATACCTCACATAACATGCATGCAAAAAAGAATAATATATATATATATATATTATTATTTTTTGCTTTTTTGTTTGTTTTGTTCTGGGTAGGGTCTCACTCTAGTACAGGCTGACCTGGAACTCAAACTCTACTCCAAGCTGGCCTCAAACTCACAGTGATCCTCCTACCTCTGCTTCCCGAGTGCTGGGATTAAAGGCATGTGCCACCATGCCCAGCTTAAAAATAATAATTTTTGCTTGTTTTTTTTCAAGATAGGGTCTCATTCTAGTCCAGGCTGACCTGGAAAAAATAATAATTTTAAAAATATTTATTTATTTAAGAGAAAGAAAGAGGCAGATAGAGACAGAGAAAATGGGCACGTCAGGGCCTCCAGCCACTGCAAACAAACTCCAGACACATGTGCCCTCTTGTGCATCTGGCTTATGTGGGTCCTGGGGAATCAAACCAGAGTCCTTGGGCTTTGCAGACAAACACCTTAACCACTAAGCCATTTCCTCAGCCCTCCCCCTTTTTTTTTTCTGAGGTAGGGTATCACTAGCTCAGGCTGACCTAGAATTCACTTATGTATTCTCAGGGTGGCCTCGAACGCATGGCAATCCTCCTACCTCTGCTTCCCAAGTGCTGGGGTTAAAAGCGTGTGCCATCATGCCTGGCTCTCCCCAGCCCTTTAAAATATATATATTTGAGAGAGAGAGAAAGAGGCAGATAGAGAGAGAATTTTTTTAAAAGATCCCACACTTTTATTTTTTTTTTTAAGGCTGAAGTCCAGGCTGACCTGGAATTAACTATAGTGGCTGATCCTCCTATCCCTGCCTCCCGAGTGCTGGGATTGACTGAGCTCAGGCCTGCATGCATCCTACACAGCAAGAAGACCAAGAGGCCAGACACTGGGCAGATGCTCCACAGAGGACCAGCGTGCCATCCATGTGCAAGAGACTACTTGTAGTATTGGTTCCTCCCACTGTGGCAAGCCCAGCTGCCATGCTGCCAGGGGCATGGGCAACATGTGGTCACCTCAGCACACTGTGTGTGTAGCAGGGATTCAGAAAGCTGCAGACAACCAGAAGATGTGCCCGAACTTGAAATCTTTCTCAGGTATTTCATTTCTCATACATTAATACTTTTTGGTGGATTTATATTGTCTTGAATTTTGTGTGTTTCTTGTATTATACTGTAGAGATTTTTGCATCTTTGATTAATTTAATGCTTGGATTTTCTAATTATTTGCAGCATTATTAGATGTGTGAATCATTCTGATGTTATATATCTTCAGGGTAGGAACTTACGGTGCTAGGTGTGGCTCTTAAGACTCTCAGAGTAACCAGAAAAGTGACTTTAGATGTTGGGTTTGCCTGCTATGAGAGTATTCTAGTAAGCTGGGTGGAACAACATACAGGCAAATTCAAAAATTTAACTAAACAATGTACCCATTCAATGAAAACAGCACAGAGTATTTATGCAAGAGTAGGTATTATGACAAACAGATCCTCTAACAAAGTCACAGTCCCTAAGGATGTGTGTTGCCCCACACCCTTAATCCTGTCATCTGGGAGGCTGAGATTTCTGGTCTGTAGAGGGTTCCAAGGTCAGCTTGTGACCGAGTGAGACCCTTCCCCACTGAACAGCAGAAGGGAAGACAAAGGCATTATAAATCAGGAAGAAACAAATGAACATGAACTCAAGGCAATGGTGAACAGAATTCCCCAGTGAATCCCGCATGAAAACCAAAGCCACAGCCGCACACACTCACAGATGCCCCCACAAGCCTCAGTGAAGTCCAAAGCAGACACTGGAGATTCTGCGGCTCAGGGCAGAGCACCCGGATGTTGGGGCCGGCAGCTGGGGGAGGGAGGTTGTGTCCAGGGTAGAGGCCTGTTTAGCCTCACCTGATGGGGACAGAGATGTATGCAAAAAATAATTTTTGTTTTTAAAGATCACACACTTTGGGCTGGAGAGATGGCTTAGTGATTAAGGTGTGTGGTGGTTTGATTCAGGTGTCCCCCATAAACTTAGGTGTTTTGAATGCTAGGTTCCCAGAGCATGGAGATTTGGGAATTAACGCCTCTTTGAGGCAGTTGTATTAGTGTATTTTGGGGGGGCGGGCTTATGGGTGTTATAGCCAGTGTCCCCTTTCAGTGTTTGGCACACTC
The DNA here is from genome assembly GCA_036365145.1 of Orientallactaga sibirica. Lineage (NCBI taxonomy): Eukaryota > Metazoa > Chordata > Mammalia > Rodentia > Dipodidae > Orientallactaga > Orientallactaga sibirica. The sequence goes on from JAEOAD010001845.1 coordinate 2,348,737, forward strand.
TCCTGTTGCTATTGTCCACCTGATGTTGGCCAGGGGGTGATGTCCACCCTCTGCTCGTGCCATCATTTTCCCCTGCCATCATGGAGCTTCCTCTAGAGTCTGTAAGCCAAAATAAACCCTTTTTATCCCCCACAAGCTGCTCTTGGTTGGGGATTTCTGCCAGCAATGCAAACCTGACTGCAACAAGGTGCTTGCCTGAAAAGTCAAAGGACCCAGGTTCAATTCCCTAGGACCCACATAAGCCAGATGTACAAGGTGGCGCATGCATCTGGAGTTTGTTTGCAGTAGCTAGAGGCCCTGGTGCATCTATTCTCTCTCTCTCTCTGCCTCTCTCTCTCTCTCTCAAATAAATAAATACAAATAAAATATTTTATATATATATATTTTTTATTTATATTATTCTGATTTTACATTCATAGTATTGGTTCCATTGTCCTCCTCCCTGTCCTCCCACTTTCAAAGGGACCCTCATCAATGGGGAATGTGGGTCTTGCATTGTGAGGTTAGTCAAGAGTTCTGGGGGGTAGGCTCCAGTCTCTGTGCATAATGCCCCAACTTGTGACTCTAACAATCTTTCCGCCCCCTCTTCCGCGAGTTTCCCTGAGCCACATTGGGGTCATTTTAGTTCTGTTTCAGTGATGAGGTTTTGGGAGCCTCTGTGTCTCTGGATATCTGGCTTAGTTGGAGTTGGATGTTCTCTGTGTTTCAAATAAAAAATATTTTTAAAAAGGAGCAAACACTTCTGTTTTCCCCTTCAAGGATTAAAAAAAAACAGCCCAGTGCACACAGTGGCTAGACTCATAGAATTTACAGGTACAGCCTACAGAAGTGGCCCTTACTGGGTGTGGTGGCCCTCAGTGAAAACAGGAAGGTTAGCCTGGCCTTAGAAAGGGCCGGATTCTTCTCTACCTCCTAACTGCGCAGTCCGAAGCTTTGCTTTATATTGTAACAAAGAAACCAGGGCCACCTAACTTGGCACCGGGCACTGTGTACAGGTCTCCAGTTCTCACTGTTTCCTGGCAGTGGGAGGCCTGGGTTGTTTCTGACACATCCTTCTGTCAACAGGAAAGGGCAAGCCAGCAAATATTTGTTAAATCACAAAGCCTGTTTAGTATAAAAGAATTCGTTTGCTCACCAGTCCCTGACAAAGGTGCTTGCCTCTGAGGCTTGGATTTCTACAAGCAGAATCCCCAGGCAACAATCCATTCCACTCAATGGATCTAGCCCCACGCCCCATGGTAGTGGGCCTACACCAAGGCCAGTCAGGGCCCTTTCCACACCCCTCCAGAGGCTCAAGGCCTCCATAGTGGCACTGAATAGGGGGAAGGCCAAAGCCCAAGCTGAGGATTCGACCCTCATTTCCTCCACTGACTTCTTAGAAGGATGTCACTCTACCATTCAGCTTGCCCCACACATACCCTAAATCTTTCTTTTTTAAAAAAATATTTTATTTATGGGGCTGGAGAAATGGCTCAGTGGTTAAGTGCTTGCCTGTGAAACCTAAGGACCCCGGTTCGAGGCTCAATTCCCCAGGACCCACGTAAGCCAGATGCACAAGGGGGTGCAAGCATCTGGAGTTCGTTTGCAGTGGGCCTTTGCTCTCAACTCAGCCTTGGGTGGTGTTTAAAAATGCTCATTTGAGCTGGGTGTGGTGGCGCATGCCTTTAATCCTAGAACTCTCTCTTTCTATCTGTCTCTTTCTTGCTCTCTCATAAATAAATAAATAAATAAAATAAATAAATAAATAAATAAAAACTTAAAATATTTGGAGCTGGGCATGGGGGTGCACGCCTTTAATCCCAGCACTTGGGAAGCAGAGGTAGGAGGATCGCCATGAGTTCGAGGCCACCCTGAGACTACGTGGTGAATCCCAGGTCAGCCTGAGCTAGAGTGAGACCCTACTTCGAAAAACCATTTAAAAAAACCATTTGGGCTGCATTTTCTTTTTTTGGTTTTTCAAGGTAGGGTCTCACTCCAGTCCAGGCTGACCTGATTTTCATTATGTGGGCTGGTCTCAAACTCATGGCGTTCCTCCTACCTCTGCCTCCAAAGTGCTGGGACTAAAGGCGTGTACCACCAAGCCCAGCCTTTTTTTTTTAAAATTTATTCTGGGGGCTGGGAACTAGCTAAGTGGGCAAAATGTTTGCCTTGTGGGCATGAGGACTGAGTTTGATCCACAGGAACCATGTAAACGCTAGGCACGGTGACATGTGCCTGGATGCCCAGCACTGGGGAAGCAGAAATAGGCAGATTCTTGGAGCCAGCTGGTAGCCAGTGTGGCCTAATTGGTGAGAAACCCTGCCTCAAAATAAAGTGCATGATCTTCCGGGCATGGTGGCATATGCCTTTAATCCCAGCACTCGGGAGGCATTGGTAGGAGGATCGCCGTGAGTTCGAGGCCACCCTGAGACTACAGAGTGAATTCCAGGTCAGCCTGGGCTAGAGTGAAACCCTACCTTGTAAACCAACACCCCTCCAAAAAAAATAACACATCTGCAGAATTCTTCGGGCTGGAGAGATGGCTTAGCAATTAAGGTGCTTGCCTGCAAAGCCAAAGGACCCCAGTTCAACTCCCCAGGACCTATGTAAACCAGATGCACAAGGAGTTGCATGCATCTGGAGTTTGTTTGCAGTGGCTGGTGACCCTAGCCCACTCATTCTCTCTCTGTCATAAATAAATAAAAATATATATTTTTAAAGAGTGCCTGGCCAGGCGTGGTGGCACACATCTTTAATCCCAGCACTTGGGAGGCAGAGGTTAGGAGGATCGCTGTGAGTTCGAGGCCACCCTGAGACTACAGAGTGAATTCCAGGTCAGCCTGGGCCAGAGTGAGACCCTACCTCAAAAAAAAAACAAACAAAAAAAAATTAAATAAAATAAAAGAGAGACTGATTGAGAGGGGGAGGGGATATGCTGTAGAGTGGAGTTGTGAAGGGGAAAGTGGAGGGGAAGGGAATTATGGTTTTTTGTCTATAATTACGGAAGTTGTCAATAATAAAAAATAAAAATAAAAAAAAAAGCAGGCTGGAGAGATGGCTTAGTGGTTGAGGTGTTTGCTTGCAAAGCCTAAGGACCCCAGGTTCGATTGCCCAGTACCCATGTAAGCCAGATGCACCTGGTAAGGCATGCATCTAGAGTTCTTTTGCAGTGGCTAGAGGCCCTGGTGTGCCCATTCTCCCTCTTTTTTAAAAAAGTGTTTAAAGTATGCCACTCTTAGTCTAAAGAACCACACATTCGCACACACATCTGGGCGGTAGAGGAGCTGTGCTGGGAGCTGTGGTGGTGGGGTTTGTCCGTTGGGGTGAGGAGGGGCCACTTTTCACTGGCTCCCCAGACCCCGCTCATCATTTCCACACAGGCACAGCGCTGTCCAGACACACATGCCTCACAATCCTGTGAATGAGCCAGAAGTCATTCCCAAAGATAAGCATCCCTTATCCACCCTCCCCCCGCCCCCCACAATCTCGGTCCTATTATTACCCCAGCTCTGATAAGGTAACAAGGGCCCGTGCCAAAGGTCACTCTGCAGTTGCAGGTGAGTGTGGACAGCCAGGATTCCAGATCCTTAGAGAGGACGCCTGAATACAGAGGGACATCAGCAGGCAGGACAGAGGGGGCTGCCGGGAGTCATAGGTATCAGATCAGTCGTTGCGCTCAGGGGTCCCTGAGGGGCAGCTTTTGAGCAGGCCCCGATGCCAGCTGAAGACTGAGACACTGAGAAAGGCCCCCTCTCTGGTCTGTCGGCCACACTCAGTCTCTGAGCAACCTCGTGTGTGTCTTGTGTGGTGGTGGTGGTGGGGGTGTAAGCACCTTGTTTGCATATTGCAAACCAAGGCAATGAACACTTGCCAAACTGGCTTCTCAGCTCAAGTTTTATATATATATATATATATATTGTTGCTGGTGTTGGTGTTTGTTTTGTTTTGCGAGGTAGGGTCTCACTCTGCTCCAGGCTGACCTGGAATTCACTATGTAGCCTCAGGGTGGCCTCGAACTCTCGGCAATCCTCCTACCTCTGCCTCCCAAGTGCTGGGATTAAAGGCGTGCGCCACCACGCCCGGCTATATATATTTTATTTGTATTGATTGATTTATTTATTAGAGACAGAGAGGGGGAGAGAGAGAGGGAAAGTGAGGATGAGCCAGGGCCTCTAGCCATTGCAAACAAACTCCAGCTTACGTGGGACCTGGAGATTCGAACTGGGGTTCTTAGGCTTCACAAGCAGGCACCTTAACCTCCAAGCCATTTCTCCAGCCCTCAAGTTTTTTTTTTTTTTTTTTTTTGGTTTTTTTTTTCCAGGTAGGGTCTCGCTCTAGCCCAGGCTGACCTGGAATACACTATGTCTCAGGTTGGCCCGGAACTCACAGCCATCCTCCTACCTCTGCCTCCCCAGCGCTGGGATTAAAGGTGTGCACCACCACGCCCAGCTCTGCCTTCAGGTTTTAATCTTCAAATGTAGTTTGGAAAAACAAAGTCAAATCTACCTCTCTCTTTTTACCCCTTTCCCTCTATTCTATTAAGAGAAAAGCACAAAGCAGGGCACAGTGGCACATGCCTTTAGAGGATCATTGTGAGTTCAAGGCCAACCTAGAGCTACAGAGTGAGTTTTAGGGTTAGCCTAGACTCTAGTGAGACCCTGCTTCAGAGGGAGAGAAAGAGAGGGTGTAATTCCATCCCCTCTCCCACTTTCCCCTTCACAACTCTACTCTCCATATCCCTCCCTCTCTTTTATTTTTTTATTCATTTTTATTTATTTATTTATTTTGGTTTTCGAGGTAGGGTCTCACTTTAGCTCAGGCTGACCTGGAATTCACTAGGTAGTCTCAGGGTGGCCTCGAACTCACAGCAATCCTCCTACCTCTGCCTCCCGAGTGCTGGGATTAAAGGCGTGCGCCACCACGCCCAGCTTTTTATTCATTTTTAATTTTTAAAAATTTGTTAGAAAGAGAAGGAGGGAGAAAGAGGCAGAGAGAGAGAGAGAGAATGGGTGCGCCACAGCCTCCAGCCACTGCAAACAAACTCCAGACGCATGTATCACCTTGTGCATCTGGCTTATGTAGGTACTGGGGAACCGAACCTGGGTCCTTAGGCTTCATAGGTAAGCACCTTAAGAACTAAGCCATCTCTCCAGTCCCTCTCTCTTTTATTTTGATGTCATCGTCTTTTTCTCATATTATGAGGGTCTTGTAAGCATATTTTTTTATTATTTATGTATTTTCAAGAGGAGAGAGACACAATGGGTGTGCCTGGGTCTCTAGCCACTGCAAAGGAACTCCAGCTACAAGTGCCACTTTGTGCATCTGGCTTTACGTGGGTACTAGAGAATCGAACCCAGGCTGTGAGGCTTTGCAAGCAAGTGCCTTTAACCACTGAACCATCTCTCCAAACCAACCTTTGTGCTTTTAGGTATCAATTAAACGAATTTTGAAAGCAAGAGCAAACAAGATTTGCAACCCTATCTCAGCTATGGCAGAGCTCCTGTCTTGTGATGGCCCAAGGAAGAGCAGAGCGCAGGAGATGGCAGGATGTTTGCAAAGCAATCAAGAGAATTCAACCACCCGCCTCAACTCTCGACTCCCATCCCAGCAAATATCACCTTGAAAATGGAGGCAAAATCAAGATACCCTGAGACCCATAAAACCGCGAGGAAGGCAGAAGCACAGACCAGTGAGGCGGCCACAGAGGCCAGTCCTTATACCCATTGTCTACTCTGGCAGTGGAGAGGGCAGTGTGTAGGGAGTCCAAGCACTGGCAAATGCATGTGGGGGTTAGCAGGGGACTGGAATGCACTACCTGGCACGTGAGAAAGGCCTAATTACAGCCGCCCGGAGCAAAAATCAGTGCAGGTCTTGTATGCAGTGGCTGGTGACCCTAGCCCACTCATTCTCTCTCTGTCATAAATAAATAAAAATATATATTTTTAAAGAGTGCCTGGCCAGGCGTGGTGGCACACACCTTTAATCCCAGCACTTGGGAGGCAGAGGTTAGGAGGATCGCTGTGAGTTCGAGGCCACCCTGAGACTACAGAGTGAATTCCAGGTCAGCCTGGGCCAGAGTGAGACCCTACCTCAAAAACAAACAAACAAACAAAAATTAAATAAAATAAAAGAGAGACTGATTGAGAGGGGGAGGGGATATGCTGTAGAGTGGAGTTGTGAAGGGGAAAGTGGAGGGGAAGGGAATTATGGTTTTTTGTCTATAATTACGGAAGTTGTCAATAATAAAAATAAAAATAAAAAAAAGCAGGCTGGAGAGATGGCTTAGTGGTTGAGGTGTTTGCTTGCAAAGCCTAAGGACCCCAGGTTCGATTGCCCAGTACCCATGTAAGCTAGATGCACCTGGTAAGGCATGCATCTAGAGTTCTTTTGCAGTGGCTAGAGGCCCTGGTGTGCCCATTCTCCCTCTTTTTTAAAAAAGTGTTTAAAGTATGCCATTCTTAGTCTAAAGAACCACACATTCGCACATTCATCTGGGAGGTAGAGGAGCTGTGCTGGGAGCTGTGGTGGTGGGGTTTGTCCGTTGGGGTGAGGAGGGGCCACTTTTCACTGGCTCCCCAGACCCCGCTCATCATTTCCAAACAGGCACAGCGCTGTCCAGACACACATGCCTCACAATCCTGTAAATGAGCCAGAAGTCATTCCCAAAGATAAGCATCCCTTATCCACCCTCCCCCCGCCCCCCACAATCTCGGTCCTATTATTACCCCAGCACTGATAAGGTAACAAGGGCCCGTGCCAAAGGTCACTCTGCAGTTGCAGGTGAGTGTGGACAGCCAGGATTCCAGATCCTTAGAGAGGACGCCTGAATACAGAGGGACATCAGCAGGCAGGACAGAGGGGTCTGCCGGGAGTCATAGGTATCAGATCAGTCGTTGCGCTCAGGGGTCCCTGAGGGGCAGCTTTTGAGCAGGCCCCGATGCCAGCTGAAGACTGAGACACTGAGAAAGGCCCCCTCTCTGGTCTGTCGGCCACACTCAGTCTCTGAGCAACCTCGTGTGTGTCTTGTGTGGTGGTGGTGGTGGGGGTGTAAGCACCTTGTTTGCATATTGCAAACCAAGGCAATGAACACTTGCCAAACTGGCTTCTCAGCTCAAGTTATATATATATATATATTGTTGCTGGTGTTGGTGTTTGTTTTGTTTTGTGAGGTAGGGTCTCACTCTGCTCCAGGCTGACCTGGAATTCACTATGTAGTCTCAGGGTGGCCTCGAACTCTCGGCAATCCTCCTACCTCTGCCTCCCAAGTGCTGGGATTAAAGGCGTGCGCCACCATGCCCGGCTATATATATTTTATTTGTATTGATTGATTTATTTATTAGAGACAGAGAGGGGGAGAGAGAGAGGGAAAGTGAGGATGAGCCAGGGCCTCTAGCCATTGCAAACAAACTCCAGCTTACGTGGGACCTGGAGATTCGAACTGGGGTTCTTAGGCTTCACAAGCAGGCACCTTAACCTCCAAGCCATTTCTCCAGCCCTCAAGTTTTTTTTTTTTTTGGTTTTTTTTTCCAGGTAGGGTCTCGCTCTAGCCCAGGCTGACCTGGAATACACTATGTCTCAGGTTGGCCCGGAACTCACAGCCATCCTCCTACCTCTGCCTCCCCCCCAGCTGGGATTAAAGGTGTGCACCACCACGCCCAGCTCTGCCTTCAGGTTTTAATCTTCAAATGTAGTTTGGAAAAACAAAGTCAAATCTACCTCTCTCTTTTTACCCCTTTCCCTCTATTCTATTAAGAGAAAAGCACAAAGCAGGGCACAGTGGCACATGCCTTTAGAGGATCATTGTGAGTTCAAGGCCAACCTAGAGCTACAGAGTGAGTTTTAGGGTTAGCCTAGACTCTAGTGAGACCCTGCTTCAGAGGGAGAGAAAGAGAGGGTGTAATTCCATCCCCTCTCCCACTTTCCCCTTCACAACTCTACTCTCCATATCCCCTCCCTCTCTTTTATTTTTTATTCATTTTTATTTATTTATTTATTTTGGTTTTTCGAGGTAGGGTCTCACTTTAGCTCAGGCTGACCTGGAATTCACTAGGTAGTCTCAGGGTGGCCTCGAACTCACAGCAATCCTCCTACCTCTGCCTCCCGAGTGCTGGGATTAAAGGCGTGCGCCACCACGCCCAGCTTTTTATTCATTTTTAATTTTTAAAAATTTGTTAGAAAGAGAAGGAGGGAGAAAGAGGCAGAGAGAGAGAGAGAGAGAATGGGTGCGCCACAGCCTCCAGCCACTGCAAACAAACTCCAGACGCATGTATCACCTTGTGCATCTGGCTTATGTAGGTACTGGGGAACCGAACCTGGGTCCTTAGGCTTCATAGGTAAGCACCTTAAGAACTAAGCCATCTCTCCAGTCCCTCTCTCTTTTATTTTGATGTCATCGTCTTTTTCTCATATTATGAGGGTCTTGTAAGCATATTTTTTTATTATTTATGTATTTTCAAGAGGAGAGAGACACAATGGGTGTGCCTGGGTCTCTAGCCACTGCAAAGGAACTCCAGCTACAAGTGCCACTTTGTGCATCTGGCTTTACGTGGGTACTAGAGAATCGAACCCAGGCTGTGAGGCTTTGCAAGCAAGTGCCTTTAACCACTGAACCATCTCTCCAAACCAACCTTTGTGCTTTTAGGTATCAATTAAACGAATTTTGAAAGCAAGAGCAAACAAGATTTGCAACCCTATCTCAGCTATGGCAGAGCTCCTGTCTTGTGATGGCCCAAGGAAGAGCAGAGCGCAGGAGATGGCAGGATGTTTGCAAAGCAATCAAGAGAATTCAACCACCCGCCTCAACTCTCGACTCCCATCCCAGCAAATATCACCTTGAAAATGGAGGCAAAATCAAGATACCCCTGAGACCCATAAAACCGCGAGGAAGGCGCAGAAGCACAGACCAGTGAGAGGCGGCCACAGAGGCCAGTCCTTATACCCATTGTCTACTCTGGCAGTGGAGAGGGCAGTGTGTAGGGAGTCCAAGCACTGGCAAATGCATGTGGGGGTTAGCAGGGGACTGGAATGCACTACCTGGCACGTGAGAAAGGCCTAATTACAGCCGCCCGGAGCAAAAATCAGTGCAGGTCTTGTAGCAAAAGCAACTCTGAAAATAGGATGCATAGTTATAAAACTGCTTCGCTGCCTGGGGAGATATACAGCCCAGTGGTGGAGCACTTACTTAACATACATATAGGCTCAATCCCCAGTGCTGCCATTAATTGATTCACTTACTTATTTATTAAAATAATTAATTAGTTAACTGCCGGGCGTGGTGGTGCCAGCACTCGGGAGGCAGAGGTAGGAGGATCGCCGTGAGTTTGAGGCCACCCTGAGACAACATAGTAGGTTCCAGGTCAGCCTGAGCTGGAGTGACACCCCACCTCAAAACAAACAAACAAACAAAAAAAAGATTAATTAATTAGTTAAAACTGTTTGTTCAGTCTCCAAAGGGGTGAGAGAAAAACACACCCCTAACACTAAGAGGAAGGATGGTCATGACGTGTCAGCAACTCCAAGCTCATGTGCCCTGAAACAGCCGCCACATCATCAATGCCAGAGAGAGAAGGGATAAACAGTTTGCTGTGAGCAGGTAAAAATTTCCAGACGCCTGTCTGTACACACACCAAATTAGACAAAGATTCATACAAGACAAGAGTGAACTAGCTGGCAAAAAAAAAAAAACAAAAAAAAAAAAAACAGTGGGATCTGGGATGGGGAGATGGCTCAGCGGTTAAAAGTGCTTGCTTGCAAAGCCTGTAGGCTGGAGTTACGTTCCTCAGTACCCACAAGAAATATGCGTCTGGAGTTTGTTTTCAGAGGCAAGAGGTCTTGCTGTGCCTATTCTCTTTTTCTCTCTCTCTGTCAAATAAATAAATAAATGTTTTTAAAAAGTGGGATCTGCATGACATCAAACTGAAAAGAGAGACTGATTGAGAGAGGGAGGGGATATGATGGAGAGTGAAGTTTCAAAGGGGAAAGTGGGGGGAGGGAGGGAAATAACATGGGATATTGTCTACAATTAAGGAAGTTGTCAGCCGGGCGTGGTGGCGCACGCCTTTAAAAATAATAAAATAAATAAAATGAGTTCAAGGCCACCCTGGGATCTAGTTAATTCCAGGTCAGCCTGGCCAGAGTGAGACCATACCTTTAATCCCAGCACTTGGGAAAAAAAAAAAGGTAGGAGGATTGTCAATAAAAAAAAATAATTAAATAAACCCTGAGAATACAGAGTGAATTACGGGTCATCCTGGGCTACAGTGAGACCCTACCTTGAAAAAGCCTAAATAAATAAATAAATAAATAAATAAATAAATAAATAAATAAATAAAAATGCGGGGCTGGAGAGATGGCTTACCAGTTAAGGCACTTGCCTTGCAAAGCCTAAGAACCTAGGTTTGATTCTCCAGGGCCCATGTAAGTCAGATGCACAAGGGGGCGCACGTGTCTGGAGTTTGTTTGCAGCAGCTGGAGTCCTGGCGTGCTCATTCTCTCGCTTTCTACCTGCCTATTTCTCTCTCCCCCTCTCTTTAAAATAAATAAATATATATATTTTTTAAAAGTGGGATCTGTCCACTTGATGCTCTTGTTACTGAATCTATGTGTAGCTGCTAACCACTCCAAAGTCAAAACTCAGGAAATAAGAATTTGTGGAAAGAAAATCAAATTCATTCAAGATCTAGCCCCAGACAATAAACTGTAGCTTTTTTTTTTTTTTTTTTTTTTTTAAATATGAGAATGAGAATGGGTGTGCCAGGGCCTCTAGCAAACAAACTGCAGATGCATGTGCCACTTTGTGCATCTGGCTTTATGTGGGTTCTCGGGAATCAAATTCAGGTCCTTAGGCTTTGCAGGCAAGTGCCTTAACCACTGAGGCATCTCTCTAACCCACCTACCCCTCTTAGTTTTGAGTCTGGTGTGTCAATTAACCTTAGGGCTTAATTGCAGAAAAGCAGCCTGTCTGTCAAAGAACTAACGAACGGTGGCCGCGGGAGGTCAAGACTCATTGCAGAGAGCTGGGCAGAGATGACAAGGACCCCACTCAGCACCCTGTCCAGCTTTCTGGCCCATTGTCCTTTCCCATCTTTATAAAAAAAACCCAGCCAGTCATAGTGGCACACGCCTTTAATCCCAGCACTTGGGAGGCAGAGGTAGGAGGATCGCTGTGAGTTCAAGGCCACCCTGAGACTCCATAGTGAACTCCAAATCAGCCTGGGCTAGAGCAAGACCCTACCTTGACAAACTAAAAATAAATAAATAAATAAACAAACAAATAAATACATAAGTAATAATACTTGGGCATGGTGGTGCATGCCTTTAATCCCAACACTCAGGAGGCAGAGGTAGGAGGATCGCTGTGAATTCGAGGCCACCCTGAGACTCCATAGTGAATTCCAGGTCAGCCTGGGCTAGAGCAAGACCCTACCTCGAAAAACCAAAACAAATAAATAAATAAATACCCCAAGTTCCCTAAGCCCAAGCTTAGGGAGTCACCTTGTCCTAGGGGCCAGACCTTGAATAAATCTGATTTTCTTCCCACCAACTCATATTGCCCAAGTGTTGGCTTTTGAGTGGCAGCTAGACACAGATCCAGTGACAATAACACCCAGTACCCACACCGCTTCCAGAGCAAACCACGTTACCCAATTCATGTTACCAGATCTGCATTCAACATCAAAAAACTGACAGGTGGGGCTGGAGAGATGGCTTAGTGGTTAAGGTGCCTGCCTCCTAACCCTAAGAACACTGGTTCCAATCTCCAGCTGTTCCAATCTCCAGGTCCCACGTTTAGCCAGATGCAAAGTGACGCAAGGACGCAATGCCACACTTGACCACAAGGGGGCGCATGCATCTGGATTTTGTTCGCAGCAGCTGAGAGACTGCTGGCGCGCCCATCTCTATCTGTCTCCCTCTCCCTCTCTCTCTGTCTCTCTCCAAAAATAAAATTAAAATTAAAAAAATTTTAAATCTGACAGGTGAGGCCGGGCATGGTGGCGCACGCCTTTAATCCCAGCACTCGGGAGGCAGAGGTAGGAGGATCGCCATGAGTTCAAGGCCACCCTGAGACTACATAGTGAATTCCAGGTCAGCCTGAGCTAGAGTGAGACCCTACCTCGAAAAACCAAAAAAAAAAAAAAAAAAGAAAGAAAAGAAAAAATCTGACAGGTGGACTGACAGAATGTCCATGGGGCACAGCACATGCGTGTATGTGCCTGTGCTAGTACCTGTGAAGTATGCATGGTGTGCGTGTACATGTGTGTGAAAGTGTGCGTGTGCTGTTTTCCCTCATCTGTTCCCAAAGCACCTTCCGGGAAGGGCCTGTGGTAGACACAGTCCAGAGTCCCTTATAGAAGCAGGCTGAGCTGTGCTCCAAAGGCGTCCTGGTTCTGCTGAAACCAAGGACCGGCTCACCTATCCTATAGAATCACACACTTAGATTTGACCTTTTCTTAAATCACATCCTCAAGCCAGGCTTGGTGGCACATGCCTTTAATCCCAGCACTTGGGAGGCAGAGGTAGGAAGATCACTGTGAGTTCAAGGCCACCCTGAGACTACATAGTGAATTCCAGGTCAGCCTGGGCTAGAGTGAGACTCTACCTCGAAAAACCCAAAAAATTAAAAAACAAAAACCAGAGCCAGGCGTGGTGGCGCACACCTTTAATCCCAGCACTTGGGAAGTAGAGATAGGAGGATTGCCATGAGTTCGAGGCCACCCTGAGACTACATAGTGAATTCCAGGTCAGCCTGAACTAGAGCGAGACCCCAAGTCTGAAAACCAAAAGAAAAGAAAAAAGAAATAACACCCTCATATAATCACTGGAGGAGGGGGCAACCTGGGTTCTTCCCCACAGCTGCCCCCATGCCACTGTGGTGAGAGTGGCCCTGGCCTGGCACCCTGGTCTCAGGCTTTTTCTAGGACAGGACACATTTGCACACACGCATGTGCAGACACACACCTGCACACCTGCTTGCAGAAAGCAGGCCATCTCTGCCATCTACACACACAGAGTCACGAGGCTGCCCCGTCTCTCCTTGCAGTCCCCTGCAGACTCATCTGTCTCGTACACTTCTTCGCTCTGCTTTCATGGCTGAGTTCCCACCACCTCCTCTGGGCTCTGCTTCACTCTCTCCACAGCTCATGCACAGCTTCCACCTGTGCAGAGTCGAGCTGCCATTTGAGAAGCTACGTCTGATGACCACACAAGGCATTTCTCAGCGCCATAGCAGAGCCACCTCCCGAGACCTGTTACTCCTGGGGTAGGGTCTCTCGGCAATAGATCTCCCGTATCCTCAACTGTCACGGAGGCTGGCTGGCCCTTTTCTATCTTCCTCGTATGCCAGCCTGAGTGGCAGGGAGCCCAGCTCCTTACTCTGAGTGAGGCTTGGGATACACGGGTGACACCTGACCCCCTCCTCCTGAAGCACAGAGTCTTGCAGCGTCTCAGCACAAGGCACAAAGGACCATGCGTGGGATCTGTCCTGAGTCCCCAGGATCCCTTGATCAGAGACACTTCTGGAACTTTCTTACTATAAGCACTGAGCCTGGTCACCCTTTTGCCCTTCCTGTGACATGTAGAAACTTGACTGGGATATCACGAGATTCCCCAGAGGTGGCAAAGCATGGCTCCAGGGGCTCAGCTGGCAACAGCCAACCCCTACCTGCAATAGGGCTGCTGGCCCTGGGCAGGGCTTCCGTCAAACAAATAAACACAAGAACACTCACTGCTTCAGGAAAGAGGCTGCGGCTTCACTCTGCTGGGATGTAATTTCTGGACATGATTAAACAGGACGAGAATAAAAAAGCTCCAGCTGAGAGAGTCCATTCTGGAACGAGTGGAGCCCAGCTCTCAGGCTCTGTGTTACCCTCTGCTGGAACCAGTGATTCATGACACCCCGCTGCCATCAGAGGCCAGAGCCATGCTCTGCCATTGTCCCCAACCTTGAAGCCATCCACCCACGGCTGGCAGTGAAGTCTGTAGGTCTAGGGTCAGGCACCAGCGGGGTAGCAGTAGCCTGCTTCTGTGTTTTCCCAAGCAACGAAGTATAAACACTCCACACGACCCTCAGTTACTTCCGTGGCCTTATTTCTAAATGTGAGTCAGCTGTGGTGGTGCGTGCCTGCAATCTTATAGCTCTGGAGGCAGGACGATCAGGAGTTCAAGGCCAGCCTTGGTTACAAAGCAAATCCGAGGCCAGCCTACATGAGACTATACCTCAAACAAAACAAAACAAAACAAAACAAAAACACACACTGGGAAATCTCCTAAAACTGTTCTTTGTCTGGTTGACCCAAGAGTCCATCCAAGGGCGACTTTCTGCTGTTTCATCTGTGTCACAGCCCAGAACTCTCCAGAACCTTCCAGAAGCCATGGTGCTTGCTTCTGCTGGTTATCAACAGGTGTCCACCCACGAGGCACCATTCCCAACCTCCTACCTCAGCTATGCCTGGACCAGGCCTGAAGCCCTAGTATGGATGGGATGAGAGAGTCCAGGGTGCCTCAGGTTTTTCCAGAAGTTTCCCCTGGGGCTTTCACAACCTGAAGGCTCACCCACAACAGCCCCCAGCCCAAATGAGCACCCAGCCAATATTGTGGCCGCGTGAAGCACACTGAACTAAACTCAACAGCATCGTTAGTCTTCAAAGAAACTTTCAGGCTGGAGAGATGGCTTAATGGTTAAGGCACTTGCCTACAAAGCCAAAGAACCCAGGTTCAATTCCCCAGGAACCACATAAGCCAGATGCACAAAGTGGCAAAGGCTGAAGGCCCTGGCACAGCATGTGCCTCTCTCTCTCAAATAAATAAAAAACTTTCAAGAGAGGAATCAGGCACTTGGCTTTCTGTTTTAGTCCCTTTTAGGCTACAACCAAATGGCTTAAACTGGGTAATGTCAAAATGACAGACGAGCGCTGGAGAGATGGTTTAGAGGTTAAGGCGCTTGCCTGCAAAGCCTTAGGACCTAGGTTCAATTCCCCAGTACCCACGCAGCCTCCCCTTGCAGACGTTGACATCAGGGAGGGAAAGTCAAGGGGAGGAATAATTAGGGCTGCCCAGCTGAATGAGCTCTACAGGGAGGGGCTCTGGTGGACTGAGGGGCCAGTAAACCAGTCAGATGCCCTGCCTCTGTTTTGCTCCGGGCAAGTGACTTGGCCACTGCGCCCATCCTTGGCTCCCCTGTTCTAGTCACTGGATTTTTCTGGAAGTGTCCCCTCAGGCCCAGGGTTGCCATCCATTCTCTCTGGAATAACATGTTTGCATCTCCCTCCCAGAACTGCCCCAAGCAGGCCCAGCAATGCCCCAGAGGATGGACCCAACCCTAGTGAGGCAGAGCTTGGTTGCCCAGTTGTGTGTGTGTGTGTGTGTGTTTGTTTGTTTGTTTGTTTGTTTGTTTGTTTTTCGAGGTAGGGTCTCACTCTAGCCCAG
Organism: Orientallactaga sibirica; assembly: GCA_036365145.1. Taxonomy (NCBI): domain Eukaryota; kingdom Metazoa; phylum Chordata; class Mammalia; order Rodentia; family Dipodidae; genus Orientallactaga; species Orientallactaga sibirica. The sequence goes on from JAEOAD010001845.1 coordinate 2,364,139, forward strand.
GCTGACCTGGAATTCACTCTGTAGTCTCGAATTCCCGGAGATCCTCCTACCTCTGCCTCCCGAGTGCTGGGATTAAAGGCATGCGCCACCACGCCCGGCTCCCCCCCCTTTTTTTAATGAGAGAGAGAGACAGAGAGAGAGAATGGGCATGCCAGGTGTCCAGTCACTGCAAACAAACTCCAGATGCATGCGCCACCTTGTGTGGCTGGCTTACATGGGCACTGGGGAATTGAACCTGGGCCCTTTGGCTTTGCAGGCAGGTGTCTTAACCACTACGCAATCTCTCCAGCCCCAGTTGCCCAGTTTTTATGGAGCAAGATGCAACCCTCGGCCCAGCCTGGATCTGCAGAGCAGTTACACATGGGAGGGCACTGTGGGTGTGGCGACAACAGCAGTAATGGGGAGGTCATGATGGCCCCATTAGGCTGGGTCAGGAGTCAGACTCATTTCCCCAGAGCAGAGGCGCACCAGCAACGTGTCTCAGGTCAGCCCTGCAGGTACTTGCCCACCACCTGTACTGCCCGGCTGCTGGAGAGGCAGCTTTTTTGGGGAGCTGTCCCCAGAAAATGTCTATAAGGTTGTCACCATCCTCTGACCCTTTTATGTCTATTTCCTTTTGTCATACATTTTCTTTCCTTATATTCAGAACCCAGAACTTTGTGTGTGCACGTGTGTGTGTAAATGTGAGCACATGGGCACAAGTAGTGCATGCCCATTCGTGCACGAGCATGTGAACATGTGTGTCGCAGTCAGGTTCGCATTGCTGGTAGAAATGACCCGACCAAGAGCAGCTTGTGGGAAAAAAGAGGTTTATTTTGGCTTACAGACTTGAGGAGGAAGCTCCATGATGGCAGGGGAAAATGATGGCATGAGCAGAGAGTGGACATCACCCCCTGGCCAACATGAAGTGGACAATAGCAACAGGAGAGTGTGTCAAACACTGGTAAGGGGACACTGGCTATAACACCCATAAATCCGCCCCCAACAATACACCGCCTCCAGGAGGTGTTAATTCACAAATCTCCATCAGCTGGGAACCCAGCATTCAGAACACCTAAATTTATGGGGGACACTGAATCAAACCACCACAAGGTCCAAGTTCATTGCATGTTCACAGCATGTCCCCTGTCTCCTTCCCCCTTCTACAAAATCCCTTTTATGGTCCTAAGTTGGCCAAGATGGAGCTCAGAGGCAGCCAGGACCTCCTCAAGATTACCGCCCTTCCATAAATCTGAGTCCTTCCCACCAACACTCAGCTGCACAGAGACTTGGCCTTCATGGAGCAGGCAGCCTTGACCCTTACCCAGGTAACACGAGGGCTGCCTATAAACAATGCAAGTGGGGGGCTGGAGAGATGGCTTAGCGGTTAAGGTGTTTGCCTGCGAAGCTAAAGGATCCTGGTTCGACTCTCCAGGACCCACGTAAGCCAGATGCACAAGGGGCACATGCATCTGGAGTTCGTTTGCAGTGGCTAAACACCCTGGCATGCCCATTCTCTCTCTGTCTGCCTCTCTCCTATCTCTCTCTCTCTCTGCTTGCAAATACATAAATAAATATTGAAGAAAAAAAGCCGGGCGTGGTGGCGCACGCCTTTAATCCCAGCACTCGGGAGGCAGAGGTAGGAGGATCGCCGAGAGTTCGACGCCACCCTGAGGCTACATAGTGAATTCCAGGTCAGCCTGGACCAGAGTGAGACCCTACCTTGCAAAACCAAAAATATATATATATATATATATATTGAAGAAAAAAAAAAAACAATGCAAGAGGAAACCTTCACACCTAGATGACGGTCTATTGGTGGTGAACGCCATAGCTACAGCCTGGCTCGGGAAGAGCCTTGATAAATGAGAGGGCCTCTTGGGCAGTGGCCGGTCTCCTCTGGGCACCTCATTAGTCCCACACCTCTGCTTCCCTGCCCATCTTCTGGGCTGGCATCCCTGGTGGCCTGTCAGAGCTTCCCCTGGAAGGAACACTGCTTGGTGGCCCGGTGGCCATGCCATGCCTGAAGGGGACTCTCCCAGCAAATGCCATATGGCTCAGGAGAGCACAGCTGGCAGAGGTCAGGATGGTGTGGTAGGCGTCCCTCCCCCCCTGTGCCTTGTTTGCTTAGTGAGACTCTATTTCCTCTGAGAACGGAGCCACACACACAGCAATAACAGCGCCACACACAGTCACCGTGACAACTGTCTAGCTAGTGATCCCCGGGGCACATAGATCCTTGAGGGGAGGCCCAAGTGCTACTCGGTGGGTGTCCATTTAACCCTCCTTCCAATGAGTGGCCACAGTGGCCCCCATTGACTCAGTGGGTCACTATATTCCACTTGTTTCACCTTCCCCTGGCTGCTTTAGGTGTCTCAGAGCATGTCACTGTGAGTTAGAGTTATGTCCATCCGGGAGGTGACACGTTCCAATCAATGGTTATGGACTTGCAGTGAGCAAGACAGGCTGTGAGTCAGGAGAGAGGTTCCACAGCTCTAAGCCAAATGCAACATCTGCAGCCCACTGGTCCCAAGAAGACATCTGGTTGCATGTGAGAACATGCCGGAATGTGCCAGAACATACCCTGCCTGCACCCCTGCCTCCAGAGGCTGGCAGACCTGGAGCAGAGGCCACCCCTATGGTGCTCGGTTGTAGCCCGCGACACTGCAGTGTTTGTTGACCGGGTGGGTATCTGCCATCTAGCCATGGTCCATGTCCCCAGCTGAAGGGCGCATCTTCCTCCGCTTCCCTCATCATGAGGCGCTGTAGATCTCTTAGCCCAGGCTGCACTTCCAGGAAGCGGGAGCTGTAGAGGTGTGCAGGGTTGGTCGGGTACAAAGAGCTTGCCCAGGATGTCTCTGACTGCAAGCCCATGTGACGGGGCCTTGTCCTCTGAAGGCAGAAGTCTCCTCCATTCCAGCTACTCAGAGAGAGCCAGGCCCACAGTATCTGAAGCCCTTGCTCATCTCAGGCAGGGGATACCAGGTCTTCAAGGTCCCAGGATAGCTATGGCTGCCTATCTGCACACCAGAGATGTCTGTGTCCTAATTCCCACCATTCTGTGAAAACCTCCAAGCCTGGCTGTGGTAGCTTGAATAGATGGCCCCCAATATATTCAGTGTTTTATTAGTTTGTAGTTTGCATCTGCAGCCACCTGGTTGGAGGCAGTATCACTGGGCGGATCTTAAGCTGTGGTGGTGGGTTTAGGATTTCACTCTAAAGATATGCAAAGTGTGCCTAGCTGGAGTTCCTGAAGTGTGCTGTGCTGTGTGGCTTTTGGCTTTGCTCTCTGTGTTTGGTCCTGTGAAAGCAGACCAGCTTCTTCTGCCATTATGGAACTTCCCCTGGATCTGTAAGCTTCAATAAATAATATCCCTTCCTCCATAACTGTGCCTGGTCTGGAAGTTCATCTCAGTGAGCCTGAAGCTGTCTGCTACACTGGCAGACATAGGCTAACCAGAGCAGATGGTGGGCAGTGCTTCAGCTGAGGACTTCTGTGTTCCCTGTTCACTCCACTTTGCCTTCTCCAGGGCCCTTCAGGGAGCGTTGTTCTGTAAACAGGGAGATGGGGGCTCAGAACCACCCGGGGCATTGGCTTGCTCGGGAACATGGTACTGCCTCAGCCCTGGGCTGTCTACTCCAGAGGGATGAGAAAGAGCTGATCACCAGGCAACGAGACAGAGGTATCAGAGGAGCCCAGGGCCCCAGGGAGGGCACAGGTGGCTGGCAGAGGGAGTGCAACAGATCCTGGCAGAAGTGGATGCAAGAGACTCCCCTGGTAAGCAGCTGACAACACCTGGCCTAGGATGAACAGTCACGGCACTGAGCATGTGGCCTTCCAATGGCTTCATTATGGACCACGATGGGAAGCGAGGAACTTGGGGTGCAACAGACCCATGGGGCTACAGGGCATGGTGGCCTGAGAAGCTGAGCATGGATGGCAGCCCCCCCCTTAACTTGTGGATGGCCCTGAGCCTGTGTTCTCACCTAGATCCTCTGTGAGCCCCCTGGGACCCCTCTTTCTTTTTCTTTTTTCTTTTTCTTTTTTGGTTTTTCTAGGTAGGGTTTCGCTCTAGCTCAGGCTGACCTGGAATTCACTATGTAGTCTCAGGGTGGCCTCCAACTCACGGTGATCCTCCTACCTCTGCCTCCCGAGTGCTGGGATTAAAGGCGTGCGCCACCACGCCCGGCTCCCACTTTCTTCTTGTAAGGCCACAGTCCCATCGGCTCAGGACTCCTTGCAACCTTTCTGATTTTCTCCCTAAAGGCCCCGTCTCCAGACACTCACTTGAGATGAGGCCTTCAAACTATGTGTTGGAGGGTGCGGTTCATTCTGCAGTAGTCATGTGAGAACTTCCAGTGATTCTTATCTGAGGGGTTCCCTTAAGGTTCAGCCTGACATCTCCATCCAGTGTCATTGGCAGCTTCTGAGCTCCAGGCACCACACACCATGGGCGGGCAAGGCCCTGTAGGCACTCTTAGGCATGTGTCACTGCATGGTTCCCATATGCCCCAGACCTTCCTCCATCTACCCGACAAACCCAGCATACCACCAGAGCCTTGGCACCAACAGAACAGCAGGTCAGAACACCTCGGGCTCCATCCCTGGCCTGCGCATTCCAGCCCGCATGCCTTATTCACTTGCTCATCAGTACAGCCCACTCAGACAGAGAGACCCACACTCGGTTTCATTGGCCACCATTTATCACTGGGTCAGAGGGTGGAATTCCGAGACAGGGAAGAGACTGGAACACAGAAGGAAGCCCTTGGAAGCACCCACAGCCTGCCAGGGTGAAAGTGTCTGGGTCTGTGTCCTCCTGACACAGAGAACGGCTTCAATGAGGAGGGCCCCTCTGATGACATGACGTAGGATCAGGGATGCAAACAGCCAAACCCCTCCCAGCCCCACCATCATTCCTGGTCAGTACAGGATGGGGAAGGAGGAGAAGGGACTTCAGCTTCTGCAAGACAGGAAGCCGGGCATGGTGGCACACGCCTTTAATCCCAGCATTCCGGAGGCAAAGGTAGAGGATCGCCATGAGTTCGAGGCCAACCTGAGACTACATAGTGAACTCCAGGTCAGCCTGGGTTAGAGTGAGACCTTATCTCAACCCCCCCCCAAATATATATATTATTTACATTTTATTTGTTTGAGAGAGAAAGAGGCAGATAGAAAGAGAGAGAATGGGTGCACCAGGGCCCTCAGCCAAGGCAAATGAACTCCAGACACATGTGCCACCTTGTTCATCTGTCTTACATGAGTCCTGGGGAGTTGAACCTGGGTCCTTTGGCTTTGCAGACAAGTGCCTTAACCACTAAGCCACCTCTCCGGGCCTCTTTCTCTTTTTTTGTTGTAGTTCATTTTGAGATAATGTTTCTATAGCCCAGGCTGGCCCTGAACGTGCCACCCTCCTGCCTCTACCTCCTAGTGCTTAGAGTGGCAGGTGTCTGCTACCGCACCTGGCCCTCGTTTCTCTCTCTCTCTCTCTCTTTTTTTTTTTTTTTTTGTATATGTGTGCTCATATGTGCTCATGTGCTCAGGTGATGGTGCACATGCGTGTGTGCGGAAGCCAGAGGACAACCCTGGGTGTTCGTCCTCATCTTTCACCTTCTTTTGTTGTTTTTGTTGTTGTTTTTTTGAGGTAGGGTCTCACTCTGGCCCAGGCCAACCTGGAATTCACTATGTAGTCTCAGGGTCTCAGGGATCCTCCTACCTCTGCCTCCCGAGTGCTAGGATCAAAGGCGTGCGCCACCGGCTTCCACCTTGTCTGTGGTGTAAGGTTTCTCAGCGAGTGCCAGGCTGAGAGCTTCCATGAGATTCTTCTGCCTCCACATCCCTTCTTGCCATAGCATACTGGGATTTCAGAAGCCTGCTACATAATCCAGCTGTATGTGGGTTTGGGGATACAAACTCAACTATCATATTTGCACAGCAAAGGATTTATCCACATCTCCCCAGCTACCTACTTTAAAAAAAATTAAGTTTGTTTATTATTTATTTAAGCGAGACAGAGAAAGAGGGAAGGAGGGAGAGAGAGAGAGAGACAGAGTGTGTGTGTGTCAGGGCTTCCTGCCACTGCAAATGAACTCTAGATGCATGTGCCCCTTTTTGCATCTGGCTTTATATGGGAACTAGGGAATCAAACCCAGGCCATCAGGCTTTGCAAATAAGTGCCTTGAACCACTGAGCCCTCTCTCCAGCCTCCCACTTCACTTATTTATTTATTTATTTATTTATTTATTTATTTATTTATTTATTTAAAAGAAAGAGAATGTGGGCTGGAGAGATGTCTTAGAGGTTAAGGCGCCTGCCTGCTAAGCCTAAGAACGCTGGTTCCAATCTCCAGCGGCTCCAATCTCCACGTCCCACGTTTAGCCAGATGCAAAGTGACGCAAGGGCGCAATGCCACACCTGACCACAAGGGGGCGCACGCATCTGGATTTCGTTCTCAGCAGCTGAAAGGCTGCAGCGCCCATCTCTATCTGTCTCCCTCTCCCTCTCTCTCTGTCTCTCTCTCCAAAAATAAATAAATAAATAAATAAATAAATAAATAAATAAATAAATAAATAAAAGAAAATGGGGGGAGGATGGTGTCACTAGGGCCTCAGTCACTGCAAATGAACTCCAGATGCATGCAACACCTTGTGCGTCTGGCTTTTCATGGGTACTGGTGATTTGAATGGAGGTTGTTAGGCTTTGCAGGCAAGCCCCTTAACCACTGAGCCATCTCTCTAGCCCCTATTATTATTTCAGAGGGGGGGGGTAGAGAATGGGCAGGCTAGAGCTTCCTGCCATTGCAAATGAACTCCAGATCTGTGCACCCCTTTGTGCCTCTGGTTTTACATGGAACTGGGGAATTGAACCCAGGCTTTCAGGCTTTGCAAGCAAGTGCCTTTAACTATGGAGGCTCCCACTTTTGTTTGTTTGTTTGTTTGTTTGTTTTTTTGAAGTAGGGTTTCACTCTAGTCCAGACTGACCTGGAACTATGTAGTCTCAGGGTGGCCTCGAACTCATAGTGATCCTCCAACCTCTGCTTCCTGAGTGCTGGGATTAAAGGTGTGCGCCACCACACTTGGCCCCACTTTACTTTAAAAAAAAATTTTTATTTATTTATTTGACAGAGAGGGAGGGAGGGAGGAGAGAGAGAGAGAGAAAATGGGCACACCAGTGCCTTCAGCCACTGCAAACAAACTCCAGCTGCGTGTGCCCCTTGTACATCTGGCTAACATGGGTCCTGGGGAATTGAACCTGGGTCCTTTGGCTTTGCAGGCAAACGCCTTAACCGCTAAGCCACTTCTCCAGCCCCTCTACTTCACTTTTTGAGTCAGGGTCTCTTACTGAACACGGAGTTCACCAAATCCTCTTGTATTTACCTCCCAAGTGCTAGGATTACAGGAACAAGCCCCAATGCCTGGCATTTCACGTGGGTTCTGGGGTTCCAAACTCAGGTCTCCATGCTTACGTAGCAAGCAGTTTACCCACTGAGCCATTTCCACAGCTGTTTTCTAAAAGCCACTAATTAATGGTTAAATATTACAATGACTTCCTTTTCCCCTGGCATTTTCTTAAATTCTACGTTTGGTGAGTTGTACAATAAGTTGGGATAATTATTATTTTTAAAGACAGCAATTTACTTTGTAGCCTAGGCTGTCCTAAAACTCATTATGTAGTCCAGGCTGGCCTTGATCTATAGGCAATCTTGCAGCTTCCCAAGTGCTGGGATTATAAGCATTTAATGAAGCACGTATAGAATTAAGGGATTTCTGCACAGAAGTGAGCTTCTGGGGCTGGAGAGATGGCTTAGAGGTTAAGGCGCTTTCCTGTAGATCCTGAGGATCCGTGTTCGACTCTCCAGGTCCCATGTTAGCCAGATGCACAAGGTGATGCAAGCATGCAAGGTCACACACGTGCACAAGGTGGCACACGTGTCTGGCATTTGATTACAGTGGCTAGAGGCTCTGGCATGCCAATTCTCTGTCTCTCTCTCTCTCTTTTGGTTTTTTGAGGTAGGGTCTCACTCTAGCCCAGGCTGACCTGGAATTCACTCTGTAGTCTCAGGGTGGCCTCGAATTCATGGCAATCCTCCTACCTCTGCCTCCCAAGTGCTGGGATTAAAGGCGTGAGCCACCACGTCCGGCTCTTTCTCTTGCTCTCTTTCTCTCTCTCATAAAAAAATTCAAAAAAAAAATCCAAAAAAAAAAAAAAGAATTGAGCTTCCAAATATACTAAGGGACAGAATGCTGATGCGTGCATATCTCATGTGTGTGCCTGCGTGTGTGTGTGTGTGTGTGTGTGTGTGTGTGTGTGTGTACATGGGTGTGCTCAGACACACATGCTTGGCTTGTCTATGCCTCACCCCCACCTCTGGCCCCAGCAGGATGACAGGTACAGTTACAAAGGACGTGATTTGCAACAGGAAGATGCTTAGACAAAATTCTCTCTTAGGAGAGCACCTTGCTGAGAGTAATCTAGACAGGAAAGGACCCCATGGAGAAGATCAGCCTTGGTGTGAATTGATTTAATCAGGCTGCCCTTCCTCTGCCCCCAACACCCCCCCCGCCCCCAAGCAGCCAACACCAGGCTCCTCCCGATCTGGGAAGGATAGGGTTAGCTCCAGAGCCCTCTACCTCCTGTTTGCATCTTCTTTTCTGTTTCCTTGTTGTTTTTTGTTTGTTTATGGAGAGACAGAAAGAGAGAGAGAGAATGGGCATGCCAGGGCCTCTAGCCACTGCAAACGAACTCTAGACACATGTTCCACCTCATGCGTCTGGCTTACATGGGTTCCGGGAAACCAAACCTGGGTCCTTAGGCTTCCCAGACACGTGTCTTAACCGCTAAGCCACCTCTCCAGCCTTTTTTTTTTTTTTTAATTCTGGCCAAATATAAATAACAAGCATTTTCACCATTGTAAGTTCAGCATACTCACCCTGCTGTGTACCTCTCTACCGTCCATCTCCAGACTTCATCCTTGGCTCCTTCCCCTTAAATGACAGCCCCCCACTCCACCTTCTGTCTCTGTGACTGTGACAACTGCAGCCCTTCACACATGCGCAACCACACAGGACTTGTCCTCTTGTGTGCAAGCATACTGCCTTCCAGTGTCATAGCGGGTATCCGAACACCCTTCCTTTCTAAAGGACGGTGATGGTCCATGGCACGTGCTGTCATAGTGGGTATCCGAACACCCTTCCTTTCTAAAGGACGGTGATGATGGTCCATGGCACGTGCTGTCATAGCGGGTATCCGAACACCCTTCCTTTCTAAAGGACGGTGATGGTCCATGGCACGTGCTGTCAGAAGACAAAATCCCGATGAGGTCAGCCACAGATGTAACTTGCGTTCACTCATGAGCCTCGGGCTCTGGCAGGTAAGTATTTTAAGATGGGATAGGAAACACCTAAACGGGTGTGGTGGCGCACGCCTTTAATCCCAGCACTCGGGAGGCAGAGGTAGGAAGATCGCCATGAGTTCGAGACTACGCTGAGACTACATAGTGAATTCCAGGTCAGCCTGAGCTAGAGTGAAACCCTACCTCAAAAAACCAAAAACAAAAGTAAAAACAAAAACAAAAAAAGAAAGGAAAAACCTGATTGGTTAGCGCAGATTCTTTTTTAATGAAGTTCTTTTTTTAAATGTATTTTATTTATTTATTTATTTATTTATTTATTTAATTTGAGAGAGAGAAAGAAAGAGAGAGAGAGAGAGAATAGGCACGCCAGGGCCTACAGCCACTGCAAACGAATTCCAGACTCATGTGCCCCTTGTGCATCTGGCTTACGTGGGTCCTGGAGAATCAAACTGGGATCCTTTGGCTTTGCAGGCACATGCCTTAACTGCTAAACCATCTCTCCAGCCCCGTTTTTGTTTTTTTGAGGTAAGGTCTTGCACTAGCCCAGGTTGACCTGGAATTCACTATATAGTCTCAGGCTGGCCTTGAACTCACAGTGATCCTCCTACCTCTGCCTCCTGAATACTGGGATTAAAGGTGTGCACCACCACATCTAGCTCCAGATTATTTTTTAAAATTTGCATTTTGTTTGTTTGAGGTAGAACCTTCATCATGTGGCCCCTGCCAAAGTTAATTTTAAAAATATTTTATGTATTATTTAGTTAAGAGATAGATAGATAGATAGATAGGTAGATAGATAGATATGACTTTTTTAAAGAGTTATTTATTTATTTTTGAGAGATAGAGAGAGAAACCAGCAGAGAGAGAGAGAATGAGGGCACCAGGGCCTTCAGCCACTGCAAACAAACTCCAGACTCATGCGCCACCTTGTGCATCTGGCTTACATGGGTCCTGGGGAATTGAACCTGGGCCCTTTGGCTATGCAGGCCAGTGGCTTAACCCCTAAGGCATCTCTCCAGCCCAGATATAAGTTTAAAATTTTATTTATTTATTTATTTATTTGAGAGAGAGAGAGAATGGGCATGCCAGGGCCTCCAGCCACTGTTAACAAACTCCAGACACATGCGCCACCATGTGCAACTGGCTTACATAGGAACTGGGGAATTGAACCTGGGTCCTTTAGTTTTGTAGACAAGTGGCTTAGCCCCTAAGCCATCTCTCCATCCCTGGTTATAATTTTTGAGAAGGCATACCAGAGCCTGTAGCCACTGCAAATAAACTTCAGAGATGGCACCTTGTGCATCTGGCTTTATGTAGGCAATGGGGAATCAAACTGGGTCCTTTGGTGGCTTAACTGCTAAGCCATCTTGCTATCTCTCCAGCCTCCCAAGTGCTGGGATTAAAAGCATGAGCCACCATGGCTGGCCCTAAAGTTACTTTTTAAGAAAGGATTAAAGCAGCAGAGACTTCCTTACTAGCAGGAGTATCTGGCTTACATGGGTTCTGGGGAATCGAACCTGGGTCCTTTGGCTTTGCAGGCAAGCATCTTAACTGCTAAGCCATCTCTCTAGCCCCTAAATAAAATATTTCTAAAATTTTAAATTTTTGCTTATTTATTTATTTGAGTGAGAGAGAGCAAGAGAGAAGAGAGGCAGATAGAGAAAGAGAGAATGGGCACACCAGGGCCTTCAGCTACTGCAAACAAGCTCCAGATGCATACAAGACCTTGTGCATCTGCTTACATGGGTCCTGGGGAGTTGAACCTGGGTCCTTAGGCTTCAAAGGCTTAACTTTAACTGCTAAGTCATCTCTCCAGCCCTAAAGTTTCTTTAAACTTTAACAGAGACTGGGAAGCTAGAAAGAGGCTATGAGGGAGGGAAGAGAGAGGAGGAGTTTAAGGGGGGGGCATAGTAGATATGTAAGTAGGGAGGCAAAGTACTGAGGGGGAGGGATGGTCTAAGGGGAGGGAATGGAGAAGAGGAGGGGTAGGAGGAGAGTTAATCAAAATTTAAGATATATGAATAAACCATATTGAAACCTACTTCTTCACTAGCTAATAATATATATGTTAAAAAGAGAGAGTTTGAGCCAGGTGTGGTGGCACACTCCTTTAATCCCAGAATTTGGGAAGCAGAGGTAGGAGGATCACCATGAGTTCATGGCCACCCTGAGACTACCGAGTGAATTCCAGGTCAGCCTGGGCTAGACAGAGATCCTACCTCCAAAAAACCAAAAAGAGGGCTGGAGATATGGCTTAGTGGTTAAGGCGCCTGCCTGCTAAGCCTAAGAACGCCGGTTCCAATCTCCAGTGGTTCCAATCTCCAGGTCCCACGTTTAGCCAGATGCAAAGTGACGCAAGGGTGCAATGCCGCACTTGACCACAAGGGGGCGCACACATCTGGATTTCGTTCATAGCAGCTGAGAGACTGCTGGTGTACCCATCACTATCTGTCTTCCTCTCCCTCTCTGTCTGTCTTTCTCTGTGTCTCTCTCAAAAATAAACAAAATAATAATTTTTAAAAAAAAGAGAGAAAAAGAGAAAGAGAGAGTGAGTTTGGGCAGAAGTATCTTCTGGAAGTGGTTAATGGCCCAGAAGCCTTTTGGAAAAATTTCAGTGTCAGGGGTGGAACACCTTCTAGCAAGCTGTTAGCCAGGGAGGCCCCGAATGTCCCCCAAACATTACAGGCTCTTGGTTCCCCACAAGGAATTTGTATTGTTGAAGACACCACATATTTGAATTACAGGTTACTGAGAAATCAAGATGGAACTGAGCTGGAAGCCTCTGTCCTGTTGAATAGCTTTCAGGAAGCTAAAAAGGCCTACATAGCCTGTTGGAGGAGAAAGTCACCAGTGGTGTTATGTTGGGCCTTGCTGGACCTGTGAGGAGGCTGGCCTGAACTACTGGACATGGCCAGGGGCCCTGGGCTGCGGGGTTGCAGCTGGCCCTCTGTCAGGAGTCCCTGGAGACAGTGACGGCCTTCCCTATGTTGTAGGGTGTAGTGAGCTGTCATCACCCAGAATGGGCAGAACTGGCAAGGTGCTCCCCCCAGACCCCAAAAGGCTCTGACCATTCCATAAGTCAGACTTTGCCCCCCACAGTTCCTGACCTGTGGCTAGCTGCCCAAGAGACCCTCATGTGGCTAAAGTCACATAGCCTTCCCACCTCCTACAGTAACAGAAGTCACAGCCTCCTGTTAATCTCCTCTTCCGCCCTTCCCCCTACCTTCCCTTATCCTTCCTCTATAGCTTTGAAGTTACTCGTCCTTCCTCTATCTAGATAACAGCCCATAAACTATGCATCCAATTGCCATATACTCTGTACGTGCCATCTCCAGCTTCCCCAAGTGTTTATAAACCCACTCCCCTTTTGAATAAACGAGTGCTGTCCATCAGACGGTCTCCCGGGTGCTCACTGCCCCGTCACATGTCCACCATCGCACTCACCCGCTGCAGCCAGGACCCTGCTGCTCCCCTCCCAACTCCTCCTTCCCTCGCCCGGAATGTCCGTGGTGGTGGCCAACAGCCCTGGGAAAGGGGTACGGAATGAGACCCACAGCGTTAACCAGCAGTGGACCCTACAGGCTTTACAGCTGGCCAGCCAGGTCATGCAATGGCGGCATGTCTGCTCTGGGGGAAACCAACTGCTCTCTGATTGAACTTGAGGCCCGCTCCACGGGGGGGGGGGATCCCTGCCTGGTACCGAAAACATAATGGAAATTCCATGGCTGGAGACGTCATAAGTCCTAGGGGGGAAACGACTACTGCTGTCTGGCTAAATGGACATTTTATGCCCACCAAACTGTCCTCTATATATTTACGTTTATGCCCATATATTAATGCTACTCTCATTTTGGGTTAGAGAAGTTTCTCTTTGCAGATGGCGGTGACCACTGGAGTGACTCAAAACTCACCAAAGTTGAATAATGGTACATCTAGAAGCTGTAGACTGTTACTAGAAAATTTTCAGTGCCTGGGATGGGATACCTTCCAGTGAGTTGTTGGCCAAGGAGGTCCCTGTAGCCTCCAAAACATTAAAGGCTATTGCCAAGGCCCTTGGTTTCCCTCGAGAAACAGATAGTAAGACCCTATTGCTGAAGACATCTCTTGCCTGAGAGGCAAGGTCACTGAGAAAGCAAGCTGGTGCAGAGCAGAAAACCTTCTCCCTGTAGACCAGCCAACTGAAAGCTGGAAAAAGCTGCACTGCATGCAGAGTATGGGAGACAAAAGTCATCAGCAGTGAAAACAGTGGACGCTGAATATTCAAATTTGGCCAGACAGGCCCAAAGGCTGAACGGGTGCAATAGTGGCATGTCTACTCGTGGGGTAACCAACTGCTCCATAATTGGACTGAAGGCCCTCTCTACGGGAGGGAATACATACCTGGTACTGAAAAACCTAAGCAAAAGTCTATGGTAGGTAAGGTCATGAGCCTTAGGGGTATAAAGCATGCTCTTGTCTAAATGTATATACTATTCCCACCAAGCTGCCCAGAAAATAATACACTTAATGTTTATATTCACATATTAATGCTACTCTCACTTCTGGTTAGAAAAGCTTCTCTTTTCAGATGGCGATGACCACTGGGATGATCCAAAAGGCAACATAGTGCTGAGAAGAAGGGATGGAGGAGTGCCCTTCACTGAAACACCTTTGTCGCACCCTCCAAGGCTCAGGGACCATTGCGGAAGAAGGGGCGGATAGAATAGAAGAGCCAAAGGAAGGGTACGACTCCTTACAATGCAACTGCCCAGACAGAAATTGGCCTCGATATCCATGACCTTGCTGTGCCTAGCAATACCTCCGCAAGACACTCATAATAGCAGTAAAAGATGATGACATCAAATTAAAAGAGAGACTAATGGAGAGAGGGAGGGGATATGATGGGGATTGGAGTTCTAAAGGGGAATGGGGGAGGGGAGGGAAATACCATGCACTTCTTGTATGTAAGTATATTTTGTTGTCAATTAAAAAAAAAAAAAAAAAAACTCACCGAAGTACTGAGCAGTGACAGTGGGGTGTTCAGCCCTAAGTGAGACGTCTCTATCACACCCTCTAAGGCTCAGGGTCCACTGAGGAAGAGGTGGCAGAAAGAATGTAAGAGCCAAAGGAAGGGGAGGAGTGCTTACAATGCTGTCTTCCAGACGCAAAGACGCCTAGATACACAAGACCTGCATAGTAGGAGGGGGAAATGATGACATTGAAATGGAAGAGAGACTAATTGGAAAGATTTAGGAGCAGGGGGTTGGGAGGGAGGAAAAGAGAGGGTGGTGGGAGAGGATTATGAGCATGGAATAATTTTAAATTTATGGACGTTGTCCATGAAAGAGTTTTAAATTTTTTTTTCCAGCCGGGCATGGTGGCGCATGCCTTTAATCCCAGTACTCGGGATGCAGAGGTAGAGGATCACCGTGAGTTCGAGGACACCCTGAGACTACATAGTGAATTCCAGGTCAGCCTGGGCTAGAGTGAGACCCTGCCTCGAAAAAAAACAAAACAAAAAAAAAAAAAACCACCAAGTTTATTATTTTTTTTTTTTTTAACAAAGAAGAGAAACTAGCCACCACTTTCAGGAGTGTAACGTGGTTCTTGATTGTGGATTGGTCTTTGGTTTTGCTGGGATAGAACCAGGAAGACGTGTGTTCTACCACTGAGCAACATTTCCTCCCTGGCTGGGATTTGATCTGCACTCCCTACATCCATAGAGCATCTTGTGCAAGCCGATCTGACATCTGTAGAGAAACATCTAGTGAAGCCCTTTGCTCGTTTTGAGGTGCTGAGAATGAAACTCAGAGCCTTGATAAGCAAACACTTAACTACTGAGCTACATCCCCGACCCTTTTGTCCATTTTAAAATTTGTTCTCTTGGGCTTTTTTTTTTTTTTTTTTTTTTTTTTGAGGTGGGGTCTCACTGTAGTCCAGGCTGACCTGGAATTTATTATGCAGTCTCAGGCTGGCCTTGACCTCACATCGATCCTCCTACCTCAGCCTCTTGTGGGTCACCACGCCCGGCTCGCTTGGGCTGTTTAGCTGTTAAATTACAGAAAGACTTTGTAGTCTGTACGGTAACCCATTGTCAGGTGCATGGTTTGCAAGAATTTAACCCTGTTCACTCTTCCTCGGACCCATAGCTGCATTCTTCACCCTGGGTGGGCACTATTCTGTGGCTAACACACATCATATCTGAGATCCCTCTCTCTCTCTCTCTCTCTCTCTCTCTCTCTCACACACACACACACACACACACACACACAACCCTGGATCCTTGCAGCCCTGTGTAAACACATTCACTACACCAACTTTACTGTGTGGCTTCCTCTGTACCAGGGATACCTCAACACCCTCACAGCAGACAGGAGGACAACAGGGTCAGCAGAGCACAAATAATCTGCAGAGGACAGTGTGGCCACCCTAATAGGGACGTTCTCATGTCTTCTTTTTTTTATTTTTTATTTTTTTATTTACAACTTTTTTTTTTTTTTTTTTTTTTTTTTTTTTTTATTGACAACTGACCTTTAAATTATAGACAATTTAAATGTTATTTAAAATTCTCTCCCCCCACTTTTCCCTTTGAAACTTCACTCTCCATCATAACCCCTCCCCCTCTCAATCAGCCTCTCTTTTCAGTTTGACGTCATGATCTTTTCCTCCTATTATGATGGGCTTGTGTAGGTGGTGTCAGGCACTGTGAGGTCATGGATATCCAGGCCATTTTTGTGTCTGGAGGAGCACGTTGTAAGGAGTCCTACCCTTCCTTTGACTCTTACATTCTTTCTGCCACCTCTTCCATATGGTTTCTTCTTTTAAAGTTTTATTTATTTATTTATTTTTATTTATTTGAGAGAGAGAGAAAGAGAGAGAGAGAGGAAGAGGCAGAGAGAATGGGCATGCCAGGGTCTCCAGGCACTGCAAACAAACTCTAGACATATGCGCCCCCTTGTGCATCTGGCTTACGTGGGTCCTGGGGAACTGAACCAGGGTCCTTAGGCTTTGCAGGCAAACGCCTTAACCACTAAGCCATTTCCCCAGCCCTGTTCTCGTGTCTTTATTTCTCCCACAGAACCAGAGACCCGGAGCAGCTATCACCTGGATGTCCCCAGAGCAATGGGTGTACACTGGCCTATCCTGGGGCCAACCCTATCCTGCAAGGCCCTCGCTCAGGCCCTGTAGGCTGTGGCCTTTTAAGATGTCATCACTTGATTTCAAGCAAATGTCTTCATATAAAAGGATGTGGTGCCTCCAATCCCACGCCTGGTCCAGTGAAAAAGGAAGCCAAGTTAAATATTATGTAGCAAAGAAGAGAACAGAACGTGCGTGCAAGCCTTTCCTTGCGAAGCCAAGTCTAACTATCACTGAGGCGAGACTCCTTTTCACAGCAAAGCGATGGAACTGGAGAGTTGGCGCTGAGAGCTGGAAGCCGCAGCTCACCCGTTACCAGGAGGGTTGCACCCCATGAAATATTTAAGGGCAAAGAAAACAGAGTCTGCCCAGCAGGCGGCGGGGGGGGGTTCAGGCACCAGAGCCCCACCCTCTGCTAGGATCAGCTCTCCAGCCTCTGGCCCAGGAAAATGCAGGCCAGCTATGTTCCTGACCAGGGAAGCGCCAGCGTGCCCTGGGGCCCAACCTTCCTGAGACTCGCGCTGTAGGGAACCCAGGACCTCTCTGGGTTATTGTCTATGTGTGAGCGTGTCTGCTAATCACAGGTCCAATCCAGGGGTGTTCTCTGAACAGCAAAACCCCAGTGCTCAATCCTCAGAGACACTGTACAGTCAGCCGGGAGACACACAGACACACAGACATCCTGGAGACGCACATGCAGACAGCACGGAGATTTACAGATACATCCGAAGACGCACACAGAGCCGCTCAGCATGGGCACGGTGACACCCAGGTACATACAGAGACTCAGGAGACCTGCTAAGACAACATGGACTTACACATAACAACACGGAAAGTCACGCAGCTAGCACACTGACAACAGGAAAATGCAGGCATAAATACACATGCAGACACACACACATACAGAAAGACAATGATGCACCATACAACATGGAAACACACACACACACACACACACACACACACACACACACACACACAATACCAGAGACACGTACAGGGAGAGTTATATGCACACGCTAAGACGCTCTGGCCTCAGCTCACTGGGTACCGGATTGCAAAAGCCTCTGTTACGGAAGGGGGTGACCTTCTCCCATCCGGGTCTCAGAGGGAACAGGCATGGGTGCGGTATTCTCCAGAATTCTCTAGAACCCTGCAGCTGAGCCCCGTATTGCCAGCCCTCTAAGGGGTAATTAGCAGGGTCATAGACCTGTGGTTCGGCCAGACATAACAGTGCTGGGAAGTGAGAGGCTAATCTGGAATCAGGACTCACCCTGAACTTTGTCCCCAGCAGGGGGTGAAGCCACAGGAGGCCTGCAGGTGGAATGCCCAGCAGAAGAGTGCAATGGAACAAGAGGGCCAAGGTTCCATGGTTCCAGGGGACCTCGTCAGGGTCCCTGTTCTTGGATAGCCCCAGGCAGGTGACGCTCCTTGCCTCTGGAGACCCTCTCTTCTCCTTGTGCCTTCTGACACACAATGCTCTTACGAGCATTGGGGGTGGCTGTCCATCTCATGTTTTTTTTAATATTTATTTATTCATTTATTTGAGAGAAAGAGGCAGAGAGAGAGAATGGGCGCACCATGGCCTCCAGCCCTGCAAACGAACTCCAGATGCATGTGCCCCCTTGTGCATCTGGCTTACGTGGGTCCTGGAGAGTCGAACTCGTATCCTTTGGCTTTGCAGGCAAATGCCTTAACTGCTAAGCCATCTCTCTAGCCCCCATCTCATGTCTTAATAACTGGATCAAAGAGCCTGTCAGATCCATTCCACCAAAGATACTGCAGTGAGACCCCTCACAGCTTCCCTTCATCTAAGAAGAGGGGTACTCCCTCTGGAACCCTAATATGGGGGGGAGTGTTTCAGCCCCACCTTGGCCCTTCCCTATGGGATACCACATTTCATGTTTGCCAGTCACCTGCCTACTGGAACAATGTACCCTACCTTCTGCCCTCATACTCACAGAGGATCCAAGGACCAGGTGACAGATCAACACACCTGGCATGTGGCAGACCCACGTCCATCTTCTGTGGGTGCCACCCTCAACAGAGCAACAGAACACAGCTCAGAGTCATGTTGTTGAGATCTGTGTGTGCATGGTGGGCTTGCTCAGCCAAACCCCAGGGGACACAGAGCGAGCAAGCCCTGTAGGCACGAACGACAGCACATTCAGATCCCTCCACAGCATGAAAGGAGACTATCTACATCCAGACACACACCACCCAACGACACGTGACCAAAATGCTCACGCGAGGAGTCCACTGGTGAGACAGCAACGTCAAAGGATGACCACAGCTGGGCAAACAGCCCGTGTGTCCAATCCTCATGGGGATAACTGGCATCCCCAATGAGGAGGGTCCCTTCGGGGAGGGGGGGGGCAGGGATGAGGGTAAGGATGGTACCAACATGTGCTGTTTACACACCGAGTATGTACGTAATTAATAAAAAGGGGGGCTGGAGGGATGGCTTAGCCATTAAGGCGCTTGCCTGCAAAACTAAAGGACCTCGGTTTGATTCCCCAGGATGCACAAAGGGGCGGCGCATGCATCTGGAGTTCATTTGCAGTGGCTGAAGACCCTAGTGCACCCATTCTCTCCCTCTTCTCTCTCTCCTCTCTTTCACCCTCTCCTCTCTCTTTCACCCTCTCCTCTCTCTCTCCCTCCCCCTTCTCTCTCTCCCTCTCCCTCTCCCTTCTCTCTCCCTCTCCCCTCTCTCTCCCTCTCCTCTCTCTTTCCCTCTCCTCTCTCTCCCTCTCCCCCTCTCTCTCCCTCTCCCCTCTCTTTCCCTCTCCCCCTCTCTCTCCCTCTGCTTTCTCTCTCCCTCTTCCCATCCCTCTCTTCTCTCTCTCCCTCTCCTCTCTCTCTCCCTCTCCTCTCTCTCTCCCTCTCCCTTCTCCCTCTCCCCTCTTTCTCCCTCTCCTCTCTCTTTCGCTCTCCTCTCTCTCTCTCTCTCTCCCCTCTCCCTCTGCTCTCTCTCTCCCTCTTCCCATCCCTCTCTTCTCTCTCTCTCTCCCTTCTCTCTCCCTCTCCCTTCTCTCTCCCTCTCCTCTCTCTCTCCCTCTCCTCTCTCTCCCTCTCCCCTCTCTCTCCCTCTCCTCTCTCTCTCCCTCTCCTCTCTCTCCCTCTCCCCTCTCTCTCCCTCTCCTCTCTCTCTCCCTCTTCCCATCCCTCTCTCCTCTCTCTCCCTCTCCCCTCTCTCTCCCTCTCCTCTCTCTTTCCCTCTCCTCTCTCTCCCTCTCTCCCTCTGCTCTCTCTCTCTCCCTCTCTCCCCCCCTCTGCTCTCTCTCTCCCTCTTCCCATCCCTCTCTCTCTCTCTCTCTCTCCTCTCTCTCTCTCAAATAAATAAATAAACAAATAAATAAATAAATAAACAAGAACTAAAAAAAAAAAAATCCCGTGTGTTACAGTGAGGGCAACGAAAGCGGGAAGCTTGGGTGCTGGCCCCTGCAGAAGGCTGCCAGCCAGGAGGCCTGATGTCTCTAGAGATTTAGAAAGTTCATTGCCATCACCTGTCTGTCACACATCTGTGATCAAAGGTCGATCAGGATAAGTGCCCCACCCAAAGCTCTCAGTTCCTGGCACCGTGCCCAAGGCAGACTAATAAAATCTTTGTTTGCTTTTTCAAACTTAGTTTACATTGTCCTAATAAAACCAGCAAATAATAGGTCTTCTGTCCCCACATAGGGACATGATACAAAACTACTTGATTGACTGTTGTACTGGAACTGTCACACTTCCTCAGAGACCATGCAGGGATGGGAGGAGCTGGCTCAGTCTCGTCTCTGATGGACAGTGGGTGGGCTGGCTTCTGGACAGGTGACCTCCCCCCTCCCGGGACCTCCAGTGCATTGTCAGGGGTCCCACCCACAAGAGAGGAGAGGCAAGTGGGCTCCTAGGCTTGCAAGGTCACCTGTCGGGTCCCATCTAGCCCCATCGCCAGCTGCTACATCCAGTACGACAGGGCGAGCTCAGAGGCAATGCCCGATCTCCGAAAGATCAACAGCGAGATGTAGGAAGGACAAGTCCTGACCTGCACTTGTCCCCTGACACCCTGTCCCCAGAGGCCTCCGATAAGAGACACTGGCCAGGAGCTGAAGAGATGGCTTAGCGATGAAGGTGCTTGCCTGCAAAGCCTAAGGACCCAGGTTCGATTCCCCAGGACCCACGTAAGCCAGATGCACACATCTGGAGTTTGTTTGTAGCAGCTGAAGGCCCTGGCACACCCATTCTCTCTGTCTCCCCCAAAAAAAAAGCAAACAACAGCACTTGGGAGGTGGAGGTAGGAGGATTGCTGTGAGTTCGAGGCCACCCTGAGACTACACAGTGAATTCCAGGTCAACCTGAGCTAGAGTGAGAGCCTACCTTGAAAAACCAAAAACACACACACACACACACACACACAAATAAGGGCTGGAGAGATGACCTACTTGGTTAAGGCGCTTGCCTGTGAAGCCTAAGGACCCAGGTTTAACTCTCCAGATCCCACATAAGCCAGATGCACAAAGCTGAGGCAAGCACAAGGTCGCACA
The DNA here is from genome assembly GCA_036365145.1 of Orientallactaga sibirica. Taxonomy (NCBI): domain Eukaryota; kingdom Metazoa; phylum Chordata; class Mammalia; order Rodentia; family Dipodidae; genus Orientallactaga; species Orientallactaga sibirica. Next base: position 2,385,110 of record JAEOAD010001845.1, read on the forward strand.
TGCCCACTAGGTGGCAGAAGCATCTGGAGTTCAATTTCAGTGGCGGACGCCCTATTGGGCCAATTCTCTATCTCTTCTTTCTCTCTAAAAAGTAAAATAAAATAAAAATATATTTAAAGAGAGAGAGAGAGAGAAAGAGACACTGGCTAGAATGAAGGGCGCTGAGGGTGAGGAGCAAAGGAGACCAAGAAAGAGGACCCCAAGCCAGCCTGACCCAGACCCAGACCCCCTGCCCTAGCGCTGTTGGTGGACAGTAGCCCTGGCCATAAGTCTTCCAGCCAAGGAGTGAGACGTGAGACCTGGAAACTCCAGATCTTCAGGGGCACAGGGGAGCGGGTCAGCCCAGGTGAAGGTTGGCACAGACCTTACTCCACCTCTCAGCAGATCCCCTCCCTGCCCCCCGCCACCACTAAGAGCAGTACCTCAGAGAGCAGTGGTCCTCCCCACCATCACACATCAAGCGGACCCCACTTGCTGGGGCTTTCCTGTTTTTACCACTCACGTTTTCTGGGGGAGCCAGGCTAACCCTGATGATGAAAGTAGCAAGCTTCCCCACGGGCAGAGCCTGCAGTCACACAGAGTCCCACGAATCTGTGGCCTAGCAAATCGCCTATTCACTGCTTACGTACTATTAAGTAAGCCACAAGAAATGTGACATCTGGCCAGCAGACAGACAGCCACCTGCATCCTCACAGCCGTGCCGAGATTAGGGAACATCAGCCACTACCCTGCAGGACAAGGGTTCGGGCAACCCTGTCCCCAAATGCCAATCCTGACCCAGAGCTCAGAGTACAAGCAGATGAGGCAGACCAACCCCAGCACGCCCGCATCAGTGCCAGTCCCTGAAATCTGGGCGGTGGGCATCTGCCACGTGCATGTACATAGACACACGCACGCATGCCAGAACCATCCGATGGCCAAGTTCACTTAGGAAGCCAGTTGCTTAGAGTTCACTGCAAAGAAAAGAACTCCCCGTGAGCTGGAGATATAGCTCAGTAGTTAAGGCACTTGCTTGCAAAGCCAAACGACCTGGGTTCCATTCCCCAGTACCCATGTAAAGCCAGATGCACAAAGTGGGGCATGCATCTGCAGTTCACTTGCACTGGCTGAAGACCCTGGCACACCCATATATTTCTCTCTCTCTCTCTCTCTCTGTCTGTCTCCTCGCAAATAACTAAATTTAAAAGGGGGGGGGGCTGGAGAGATGGCTTAATGGTTAAGTGCTTGCCTGTGAAGCCTAAGGACCCTGGTTCAAGGCTCGATTCCCCAGGACCCACGTAAGCCAGATGCACAAGGTGGCGCATGCATCTGGAGTTTGTTTGCAGTGTCTGGAGGCCCTGGTGTACCCATTCCCTCTCTCTCTATCTGCCACTTTCTCTCTGTGTCTGTCTGTTGCTCTTCTCAAATAAATAAATTAAATAAACAAAAAATAAAGAAAGAAAAAAGATTTCCCTAGAAAGCAACAGCACCCTGGCTGAAAAAAAAAAAGGACTTGGGTTCTCAGCTTCCACTAACCGCAGACCATAGATAGTATGGACACACCGGATGTATATTCATGTGACATCCCCCCCAAATGACCAGGGGCAGGGTACCTGACACTGGACCGACATCTGTGTAGAACCTGCCTAGGAAGGCAGACAGACCTGTAGAAGGACAGAGGTCCCCGGGGGATTGCTTGCTCAGTTCTGTCTGTTCTCAGAGCATGTAGGGCAAAGGCCAAACTGTGGAGCAGACCTTCTTCACTTCATCAGGACGTTGGAACACTCTAGGAGAGATCGCTGCGGTGAGCATGTTCCTGTCCCGTGTCCTGGGGGACACCTAGCTCTGTATTTGTAGGGCCACACTGTCCTGCGTCCCCCAACAGGCAGGCATGAGCCACAGGTTCCTATAACAGTTGGCACCTTTCTCAGAGTTCTCAAGGCTCAAGGGAAGTCACACAACAGAAGGAGACCAGGACCACTAGGAAAGAGGCCAGCAAGCGTCCTGAGTATCCATGGGGGCATCACAGCTCCCACCCAGAGCCTCCCTCACTGACCCTGGGGTGGGGAGAGGTATGGGGGAGGATCCCTTGTCTGAAAAGACAAGCAGCTCCTTTTCTTTCTTTCTTTCTTTCTTTCTTTCTTTCTTTCTTTCTTTCTTTCTTTCTTTCTTTCTTTCTTTCTTTCTTTCTTTCTTTTTGGTTTTGCAAGGTAGGGTCTCACTCTGGTCCAGGCTGACCTGGAATTCACTATGTAGTCTCAGGGTGGCCTCAAACTCTCAGTGATCCTCCTACCTCTGCCTCCCGAGTGCTGGGATTAAAGGCGTGCGCCACCACGCCCGGCTCTCTTTCTTTCTTTTTAATTTTTATGTATTTATTTGCAAGCAGAGAGAGAGAGATAGGAGAGAGGCAGACAGATAGAGAATGGGCACGCCAGGGCCTCCAGTCACTGCAAACGAACTCCAGATGCATGTGCCTCTCTTGCATGTGGGTCCTGGAGAATCGAACCAGGATCCTTTGGCTTTGCAGGCAAACACCTTAACCGCAAAGCCATCTCTCCAGCCCCCTAGCTGCTTTTCTTGGTGAAACCAACTGTGAAGGTTCCCTGAGCAGGGATTCGGAAGGTGAGCCCAGGCGCTGCCCTGCAAGGTCCACGGGACAGCAGGACAGCTCAGGGAGCAAAGGGCTGCAAACACATGTCCCAGTGACATCCCTAAGGTAAGGCCACCCAGGGACAGCCATCTCCTAACACCTGGACAGCAGGTAGGGAGCGTCCACTCTCTGCGCCCCCACCCCACCCCCGACCCCCAGTCGAGAGAGGCCACCTACCATAACGGCTGGGCTCCCGGCAGTAGCGCAGAATGGGCAGCGCGTCCACCTTCAGGGACTCGGGCAGGGCTGTGGGGCCCGATCCGGGGTCCGGATCGGGGTCGGGGTAGGGGAGATGTTTGCCGCCGCTCTCTGTGTCCCCTACCCCGCTGGGTGCTGGGGTCACCAAGAAGCGTTGGGACATGCTGGCGTCGGAGCGGAGCGCTGGGCTCCGCGATGGCCGCGGGATGCAAGGCCAGCAGCTCGGGCGGACCGGCGGTCCCAGGGAGGAGGGCGGAGCTGGGCCGAGGGCGGGGCTGCACCCGAGAGGGCGGGAGGGAAGGGGGACAGGGAGGGCTGGCCCGCTGGGAAGTGAGGCTGCCCGTGAGGAGGGTGGGCATGGGAGTTGTGGCTAGGACAGGTGGGCCTCAGGTAGGGTCATCGGATTGTCTGGGGTGGTCTTTCACGGGTCCCTGCGCTGTGGCCACTTCTGTCTCCTGGCCTGTGAGTCTGCCACTGGCCGGGTCAGAGAGCTGCGCCAGGTCCTGGATGGACAGAGACAGCCTCTGGTCTGGTTTAGCTCTAGTGCTGAGACTGAAGGACAGCACTCTCTCAGGGCCTGGGAGGGGCAGGGGCTGGGGACCACTAAGGATGCCCACCATCCGATAAGGCCAAGATCAAAGATTCTGAGAGTGAGGGGGTGTGTGGAGGCCTTGCGGACCACTTGGTCCAGGGAGAAGGACACTCCATCCTGCCTCACCTTCCCCTGCCGTTATTCCGGAAGCCTGGCCTTTGATGCAGGTGGCCAGGGCAGCCAGGCCTCTGGGAAAGCAGACCTCCAGAAGGCAGGCTGAGCCACGTCTCAGGAAGGCTTCTGGGACTAGTGGACATTGGAACCAATAGACACCAGTCCTTCAGTGTGGTCAGGTCTGTCTACTTACATATCACTTCACAAGGTTAAGGTTTTGCTCATTCACTCACTCAAATATTTATTTATTTATGTATTTATTATTTATTTACTTACTTATTTATGTATTTATTTATTTAGAGGTAGTGTCTCACTATAGACCAGGCTGACCTGGAATTCACTACGCAGTCCCAGGCTGGCCTCAAACTCATGGTGATCCTCCTACCTCTGACTCCCAAGTGCTGGGGTTAAAGGTGTGCACCACTATGCCTGACTCACTCAAATATTTATTAGTACCTACCCATGCCAGCCTCTGAAGGGGCACAAATCTCTGTCTCTCTGAAGCATACCATTATCTAAGTTAAGGTATTAGATTAAGGGGCAAAGAAAGAAGGGAAGAAGGGCTAGAGAGATGGCTCAGCAGTTACAACACTTGCCTGCAAAGCCAAAGGACCCTGGTTCAAGGCCCCAGTACCCTCATAAAGCCAGATGCACACAAGGTGATGCATGAGTCTGGCGTTTGTTCATTACCATGGGTAGAGGCCTTGATGTACCCATTCTGTCTCTCTCAAATAAATATTTAAAAAATAAATTAAAAAGGGCTGGAGAGATGGCTTAGCGGTTAAGGCGCCTGCCTTCTAAGCCTAAGAACGCTGGTTCCAATCTCCAGCGGTTCCAATCTCCAGGTCCCACGTTTAGCCAGATGCAAAGTGACGTCAGGGCACAATGCTGCACTTGACCACAAGGGGGCGCACGCATCTGGATTTCGTTCGAAGCAGCTGAGACACTGCTGGCGCGCCCATCTCTGTCTTTCTCTCCCTCTCTCTCTGTCTCCTTATTTGTCTCTCTCCAAAAAAAAAATAATAATAAAATAAACTTAAAAAAATTAAAATAAATAAAAAATAAAATTCTGACCTCTCTCTATCCCTTTAAAAATAAATAAATAAATGAAAAAGAAAGGAGGGGACTGGAGAGATGGCTTAGCAGTTAAGATACTTTCCTAGGCCGGGCGTGGTGGCGCACGCCTTTAATCCCAGCACTTGGGAGGCAGAGGTAGGAGGATCGCCGAGAGTTCAAGGCCACCCTGAGACTACATAGTTAATTCCAGGTCAGCCTGGACCAGAGTGAGACCCTACCTCGAAACCCCCCACCCCAAAAAAAAAGATACTTTCCTGTGAAGCCTAAGGACCTAGGTTCAACTCCCCAGAACCCACTTTGGCCAGACGCACATAGTGGTGCATATGTCTGGAGTTTGTTTGCAGTGGCTAAAGGCCCTGGCATACCCATTCTCTCCCCACCTCATAAATAAAGTAAAATAAAATATTTTAAAAGCTGAAGGGTCAAATATTCTTTTAAAAGAAGAAGAAAAGAGAAGAAAAATTTAAGGTGTTTGGCCCTGAAGGTGACACCCAGGCTGAATGTGAGGGCCTCCATTCACCCACTCGTCATGACCCATCATGGCTGCTCCTGGTGTCCTCCCACGACAGAGAGGAAAACACTAGGAAGGGCCGTTAGATAGATACTCCCTCCAGAGAACAACCGAGAACTTGCACATCACACCTCTGCTCGTCCCTGAGGCAGTTTCCTGACCACGGGAGCAGGGGAAGTATGGTCTCAAGGGTGCCTCTGGCACAGAAGGAAGCAGAAGGAGGGTTTTGTGTGACAGGGCGAGAACTCCCTTCTGAAGAACTCAACTCACCACCACCCACCTCCATGTGCCTGGCAGCCATGAAGGGGGAAAACCAAGGACAGAATTCTCATGCCTGCTGCAGGCACACCTGTCCACGTCTGCTCAGAGTCCTGTCCTGACAGCAAGGGGCTCTCCATGGAGCATCGCCCTTCTCTGATCTCTCCCTCTCCTCTCTCTCTCTCTCCTCTTTCTCTCTCCTCTTTCTATACTTGTTTTTCTGAGGTAGAGTCTCACTCTAGCTCAGGCTGACCTGGAATTCACTATGTAGTCTCAGGTTCTATCTATCTATCTATCTATCATCTATCTATCTATCTATCTATCTATCTATCTATCTATCTATCTATCATCTATCTCTCCATCTATCATCTATCTATCTATCTATCTATCTATCATCTATCTATCATCTATCTATCTATCTATCTATCTATCTATCTATCTATCTATCTATCATCTCTAGATCTAGCTCAGGCTGACCTGGAATTAACTATGTAGTCTCAGGGTGGCCTTGAACTCACAGCAATCCTCCAACCTCTGCCTCCCAAGTGCTGGGATTAAAGGTGTGAACCACTACACCCAACTAGGATTCTTCAACATCATATATATATATTGGTTTTTCGAGGTAGAGTCTCACTCTAGCTCAGGCTGACCTGGAATTCACTATGTAGTCTCAGGTTCTATCTATCTATCTATCTATCATCTATCTATCTATCTATCTATCTATCTATCTATCTATCTATCATCTATCTCTCCATCTATCATCTATCTCTCTATCTCTATCTATCATCTATCTATCATCTATCTATCTATCTATCTATCTATCTATCTATCTATCTATCTATCTCACTCTAGATCTAGCTCAGGCTGACCTGGAATTAACTATGTAGTCTCAGGGTGGCCTCGGACTCACAGAGATCCTCCTACCTCTGCCTCCCGAGTGCTGGGATTAAAGGCGTGCTCCACCACACCTGGCCTCAATATTTTTTATTTTTATTTATTTGAGACAGAGAGAGGGAGGAAGAAAGAGAGAGAGATTGAGAGAGAGAGGGAGAGAATGGGTTCACCAGGGCCTCTAGCCATTGTAAAATAACTCCAGATTCATGAACCATCACGTGCGTCTGGCTTATGTGGGTTATAGAGAATCAAACCTGAGTTCTTGGGCTTCACAGGCAAGTTCCTTAACTGCTACGCAATCTCTCCAGCCCTTCTTCAATAGTTTTGAGGTCATTCTTGACCCTTTTCAGCCCAAGATGAATTTCAGAATTATTTTAGGAAGTTTCTCCCTGCATTTGGTTACTGTCCCAGCAACTGAAATAAGGCCTTATTTTTGCTCAGTTTAAGCAGGGCTACAAAAAAAGGGAGGCTGGAAAGATGATTCCCCAGTACCTACATAAAGCCAGACGTACAAGGTAGTGCATGCATCTGGAGTTCGTTTGCAGTGGCTGGAAGCCCAGGCATGCCCATTCATTCCCTTCCCCCACCTCTCTTTCTCTCTCTCACTCCAAATAAATAAATAATTTAGGGCTGGAGAGATGGCTTAATGGTTAAGGCACTTGCCTGCAAAGCTAAAGGATCCCAGTTCAATTCTCCAGGACCCATGTAAACCAGATGTGCAAGGGGGCACATGTGTCTGGAGTTCGTTTGCAGTGGCTGGAGGCCCTGGCATGCCCATTCTCTCTCTGTCTTTCTCTGCCTCTTTCTCTCTCTCAAATAACTAAATAAAATATATTAAAATCAATAAGTTTTTTTAAAAAAAGAAAGGGGCTGGAGAGACGGCTCACTGCCTAAGGCATTTGTCTACAAAGCCTAATGGCCTGAGTTCGATTCCCCAGTACCCACGTAAAGCCAGATGTACAAGGTGGCACATACATCTGGAGTTGGTTTGCGCCGCTGGAGGCCCTGGCATGCCCATTCTTTCTATCTTTCTGTCTCTCTTCTCTCTGCTTGAAAATTTAATAAATTGCTGGGCATGGTGGCACATGCCTTTAATCCCAGCACTCGGGAGGCAGAGGTAGGAGGATCGTCATGAGCTCAAGGCCACCCTAAGACTATAGAGTGAATTCCATGTCACCCTGAGCTAGAGTGAGACTCTACCTCAAAAAACCAACAACAACAAAAAAAGAAAATTAATAAATAAAAATTTTTAAAAAGGGCTGAAGAGATGGCTTAGTGGTTAAGACGCTTGCCTCCTAAGCCTAAGAACCCAGTTCCAATGTCCAGCGGTTCCAATCTCCAGGTCCCACATTTAGCCAGATGCAAAGTGATGCAAGGGCGCAATGCCACACTTGACCACAAGGGGGCACACGCATCTGGATTTCGTTCCCAGCAGCTGAGAGACTGCTGGCGCACCCATCTCTATCTGTCTCCCTCTCCCTCTCTCTGTGTGTCTCTCTCCAAAAAAAATAAAATAAATAAATAAAAAGATGGGCTATAGTCCTATGCAAGACCATCATAATAGGAGGAAAAGATGATGACATCAAAATGAAAAGAGAGACTGATTGAGAGGGGGAGGGGATATGATGGAGAGTGGAGTTTCAGAGGGGAAAGTGGAGGGAGGGAGGGAAGTACGATGGGATATTGTCTACAATTTAGGAAGTTGTCAATAAAAAAATTTTTTTTTAAAGAGCGAGAGAGACTAATGCTGCTGCCCAGCTCACTTGCTCCTCTGTATTCAGACAAGGGCCCCAGCCCATAGAAGGATGCCACCCACACAGAGAGTAAGGGTTCCTCTTCAGTTGAACCTTTCTGGAAACACCCACACAGATACACCCAGAAGGGTGTTTCCATGATAATTCTAAATCCTGTCAAATTGACGATGAGGATTAACCATCACACGTCCCAGATCCATTTATGTTTTAGTCGAAAAAGCATTAAATGCACTTGTAAGTGTGTAGAAAGGTGATGTCTACTGTTCTCATCTTTACTATGGAATGTACCCATGTTCTTTGTTTGTTTGTTTGTTTGTTTTTGTTTGTTTGTTTTTTGAGGTAGGGTCTCACTCTAGCTCAGGCTGACCTGGAATTCACTATGTAGTCTCCGGGTGGCTTTGAACTCACAGCGATCCTCCTACCTCTGCCTCCCGAGTGCTGGGATTAAAGGCGTGTGCCACCACGCCCGGCTCAGAAATATTTTTTAGCTTATAAATAAGGTTATCTTTCTCCCTTTTCCTTTCCCCCCTCCCTTTTCTGTTTTCTTTCGCTCTTATTTTGGAATTGCCTTGAAATTCCAGGGCAATACCACGACTGCTGCTTACGGAGCCTCTCTGCTATGGTCTATGTAAGCCCAGAACTGCTGTCTGTCTGCCAGAAAGGGGCGCTGCCTGGGCCGGGGCCATTTGTGTTCTGCATGTCACCCTTCTGACTGGGGCGCAGCACTGGATGGACCTGGCCCGGGAGGGTGTGAGGCTTCCGCCCCCGCAAAGATTTATTTCCACCTTTGTTTCAAAACACCCAAACCTGTCCTATCTGGCCACGGCCTCTCCCCACCTTGTCCCTGTGCTTGCCCTGTCCTAAGAATTTGTAATGTTCTGTATCTACCCAGAAATCACTAGCCAGGCTCTATGGGCCAGTGGAGAAAAGCTATAAACTATCTCGTGATTTCTTTCGGGTTTTTTTTTTTTTGATTTTTCGAGGTAGGGTTTCACTCTGGTCCAGGCTGACCTGGAATTAACTATGTAGTCTCAGGGTGGCCTCAAACTCACAGTGATCCTCCTACCTCTGCCTCCCGAGTGCTGGGATTAAAGGCGTGCGCCACCACGCCCAGCTTTCGGTTTTTAAAATTTTATTTGTTTGTTTGTTTGTTTGTTTGTTTGTTTGTTTTGGGGCGGAGAGAGAAAGACAGAAAGAGAGAGAACCTCCAGCCACTGCAAATAGCTCCAGACGCGTGCTCTACCTTGTGCATCTGGATTATGTGGGTCCTGGGGAATCGAACCTGGGTCCTTGGGCTTTGCCGACAAGCGCCTTAACTGCTAAGCCATCTCTCCAGGCCCTTATGACTTCTTTTTTTTAAAAAAACATTTTTAAAATATTTTATTTATTTATTTGAGAGAGAGAGAAAGAGGCAGAGAAAGAGAGAGAGAATGGGTGTGCCCGGGCCTCCAGCCTCTTCAAACGAACTCCAAATGCATGTGCCCCCTTGTGCAGCTGGCTTATGTGGGTCCTGGAGAGTCGAACCAGGATCCTTTGGCTCTGCAGACAAGCACCTTAACCTCTAAGCCATCTCTGCAGGCCCTTATGACTTCTTTAAACTGCCAAACACAGGGAAGTACAACCTGGCTCACATAAAGTAAAACACTGATTTTTGAGCAGTAAGTGGGGCGTGGACTGAGTGTGGGAAGGCCCCGAGACAGAGGGACGAGGAGCTCAAACTGTAGGAGACACACAGGGGACACCCAGCCCCAGGGGGCGGGGCCTGGGGCAGCACAAGCAGACCTGGGGACAAAGGAGTGCCCTGTTCCCCTTCTCTCTTCTCTGAGTCATCCATTTCTTTCGTTTGTTTTTCTTAATATATTTATTTATTTGTTTATTTGAGAGACACACACAGAGAGAGAAAGAGAGAGTGTGTACTCCAGGGCCTTTAGCACCTGCAAACAAACTCCAAATGCATGCACCACCTTGTGCAGCTGGCTTATGTGGATCCTGGGGAATTGAACCGTGGTCCTTTGGCTTTGCAGGCAAGTTCCTTAACCGCTAAGCCATCTCTCCAGCCCTGAGTCATCCATTTCTGAGTCTGTGGGTGCCACTCCTTCCTCTTAGCTTGTTCACTCATTATTACACTGTAGCCCAGGCTGACCTCAAACTCAACCTGTATCCTAAGCTGGCCTCAACCTCTTGGCAATCCTCCTGCCTCATCTCCTAAGTGCTGGGATGACAATGTGGGCCACCGCGCCTGGCTCTCACTTGATTGTTTTCCCATTGTATTTCAGTAAATGGAGGAAAGTCTGGTGGTCATACGCGTTCCTCCTGACATCTTGTCACAATGCCATGCTTTTCCTGTCTGTAGTTACAATACTAATCTCTTTGACTAGCAAACTATTCATGGCTTCTATAGGTTTAAAAAAAAAACACTTTAATATTTTATTTATTTATTTATTTAAGAGAGAGGGCCTCTAGCCACTGCAAACAAACTCCAGATGCATGCGCCCCCTTGTGCACCTGGCTTACGTGGGTCCTGCAAAGTCGAACCAGGATCCTTTGGCTTTGCAGGCAAATGCCTTAATCACTAAGCCATCTCTCCAGCCAGACTTCTGTAGTTTTTGTCTGTTAACTAAGTCTTATCTAAACCGGAGGTGCTCCACTTCTCTCAAAGTCCCATAGATTATGGCCTCTCCTCCATGCCTGACAAGTGGCCTCAGATCCCTTCCTGTCCCTGCTTCTTGTCTTTTACAGAATGTCGCCTAACACGCAGAACCTTCTGAGCGTTGGTCTGGCCAACGCCCTCCTGGCCACGGAAAGCACGATGCCCACCAAGACAGGACTGTGCCAAAAGGTTTTTGCGTGTAAATAGTCACAGTTCCTTCCCTTCCGCGTTCTGGAACCTGCCTCCCATTATAACAATTCCTGGATGTTCTTGCCTGGTGGGAGGTCAGCCTTCTCCAAAGCCTAATTCCCACGGTGACCAGATCTGGCCAGACATTATAGGGTTAAAGGTTTTAGGAGGTGGCTGGGCTGCCAACCCTGGAATTCCAGAAAAGTCAGTTTCCTCTCCTGAGGAGAGGAGAAAGGAGAGAGGGCAGGATTCACTCCAAAGCAGCCAGAGGCTTCCCTGGCAAAAGGGAAAAGGGCTGGAGACATGGCTTAGCGGTTGAGGCACTTGCCTGCAAAGCCAAAGGACACAGGTTCAATTCCTCAGTACCCACGTAAGCCAGCTCCACAAGGTGGCACATGCATCTGGAGTTCATTTGTAGTGGCTGGAAGCCCTGGTGTGCCCATTCTATATCTCTCTCTGCCTCTTTCCCTCTCTCAAATAAATAAATAAAAATAATCCCTTTTTTAAAAAAGGGAAATCCTTTCCTCTTCCTTATTCCACAGGGGTTTCTGGGGACAGTTTGACAGCATGCTGGGCCTTCTGAGGTTTGTAGCCACCCCCCACCCCCAAGGCCTGGCTTATGAGATCCATCCCCAGAAATCTTGGACCCCCATTACCTTCCTCTAAGACTTATTTCTATGCTTCTGACAAAATGTTTAGAGGGCCAGAGAGATGACTTAGCGGTTAAGGTGCTTGCCTATCAAGCCTAAGGACCCAGGTTTGATTCCCCAGTACCCAAGTAAGCCAGATGCACAAGGTGGGGCATGTGTCTGGAATTCATTTGTAGTGGCTGGAGATCCTGGTGTGCCCATTCTCATTCTCTCTTTCTCTACCTGTCTCTTCCTTTCTCTCTCCCTCTCAAATAAACAAGTAAATAAAGGACTGGAGAGATGGCTTAGTGGTTAAGGCATATGCCTACGAAGCCTAAGGACCCACGTCAGATTCTCCATGTCCCATGTAAGCCAGATGCACATGGTGGCACATGCGTCTGGAGTCCATTTGCAGTGGCTAAAGACCCTGGTGTGCCCGTTCTCTCTGTCTCTCTTCTGTCTCTCTCTCTGCTTGCAAACAGACAAACATAGCTCTCACTTCAAAGAGAATGCAAATTTATTATTTTTTAAACTTTTTTTTTTATTTGAAAGGAGACAGAGAGAGAGAAAGACAGAAAGAAAGGATGAGAGAGACAGAATAGATACTCCAAGGCCTCTAGCTACTGCAAACAAACTTCAGATGCATGCACCCACCCACTTTGTGTATCTGGCTTTATGTGGGTACTGGGGAATCCAACCTGAGCCTTCAGTTTTTGCAAGCAAAACTGCTGAGCCACCTCTCAAGCCCTGAAAGTTTATCCTTGAGCTAAATATGAATGACTATGGCCTGGAACCAAGATTCAGTTCACTACCAATAACATGTTCCAACCTGGAAATGTTTTTTGTTATGTGTTTTTTGTTTTGTTTTGTTTTTATTTATTTATTTATTTTGGTTTCTCAAGGTAGGGTCTCACTCTAGCTCAGGCTGACCTGGAATTCACTATGTAGTCTCAGGGTGGACTCAAACTCACAGCGATCCTCCTACCTCTGCCTCCCAAGTGCTGGGATTAAAGGCGTGTGCCACCATACCCAGCTTTTGGAAATGGTTTTATAAAATTTTTCTAGCCGGCCGTGGTGGCGCACGCCTTTAATCCCAGCACTTGGGAGGCAGAGGTAGGAGGATTGCTTAAGTTCGAGGCCACCCTGAGACTAATTCCAGGTCAGCCTGAGCTAGAGTGAGACCCTACCTCAAAAAAAAAAAAAAAAAAAAAAAAAAAAAAAAAAAAAAAATTCTAGTAACAAAAAAAATCATAAATCAAAGAATTTTCCAGTTGCACTGGTGGGAATATCAGGCAGGCAGGTTGTAGTCAAGCGGATGAAGTCTCTGTGACTCGGTGTATCTGAGGACACTCTTAGCTTTTGGGTTGGTGGAAGCTGGGGGTCTGTTAAGTCAATACATTTGGAAAGGTTTTGCCTGACAGTTATAAGGATGTTAGGCCAGTCACCTAGGTGAGCAAACGAAAGGTTACTAAGGACACTAAAGATAGCCCAGGAGGGCTGGAGAGATGGCTTAGTAGTTAAGGCGCTTGCCTGCAAAGCCAAAGGACCCAGGTTTGATCCCCGAGGACCCACCTTAGCCAGATGCACAAGGTGATGCATGTGTCTGGAGTTTGTTTGCAGTGGCTTTCACTTGACCACAAGGGGGCGCACACATCTGGATTTCGTTCGCAGCAGCTGAGACACTGCTGGCGCGCCCATCTCTATCTGTCTTCCTCTCCCTCTCTCTCTCTGTCTCTCTCTCCAAAAAAAAAAAAAAAGCTTTGTGGGCTGGGTGTGGTGGGGCACGCCTTTTGTCCTAGCACTTGGGAGGCAGAGGTAGGAGGATTGCCCAGAGTTCGAGGCCATCCTGAGAATACAGAGGGAATTCCAGGACAGCCTGAGCTAGAGCAAGACCTTACCTCAAAAAAAAAAAAAAATGCTTTGCAGGCTAGAAAGATGGCTTAGTGGTTAAGGCACTTGTCTGCAAAGCCAGAGGACCCAGGTTTGATTCCCCAGTACCCATGTAAAGCTGGATACATGAGGTGGCACATGCATCTGGAGTTTGTTTGCAGTGGCTTGAGGCCCTGGCAAGCCCATTTTCTCTCTCTTTCTCTCTCTGCTGCTTTCTCTATCTCTCTCTCTCCTAAGTAAATCAATTAAAAAAAAAAAATGCTTTGGTGGCACTGGAGGTGGACTAACAGGGTCAAAGACAGTGTGAGGTCACTGCTGCTCTGGGCTTGGAGAGTCCAGACTCCCTGTAGATCTGTGAAGCACCCACGAGGGTGTACACCATTCTCAAGCCCGAGGCACCTGGACTTCACCCGGTGCAGGCAGTTTTTATCCAGTTGCTGCTGTGTCCTGGGCCAGGCACCTTGTTCATGAATACACTACTGGCTGTGGGACTTGCTCACAGTTTCAGGAAATCTGGTCCCTCCAGGCAGCCTTGTCTGGTCCCTCCCTCTAGGTGCCACACATTCAGTCTGGGAAGACAATAGATGCACTTTATGACTCCAGCTGCCAACACACACCCACATGTGCCCTGCTGTCACCTGTCCGCCCACCCAGGCACTTGGAAATTTCCCCAGCCTGTTCTGTGCCTTGTTGGTGAGACCTGCCACCTCACATCGCTAAACAGAAAATGACCACTCGGGGGCTTGAGGGATAGCTTAGCGGTTAAGGCCTTTGCCTGCAAAAGACCCAGGTTCGATTCCCCAGGACCCATGTCAGCCAGATGCACAAGGGGGTGCATGCATCTGGAGTTCGTTTGCAGTGGCTGGAAGCTCTGGCGCACCTATTCTCTCTCCCTCTTTCTCTGTCAAATAAATAAAAATAAAATATTTTTTAAAAAAAAAAAGAAAAGAAAATGACCACTCGGGCCCTGCTCTTGTGTGCTCACACGTTGAAGGTGGCTCTGTGATGTTTCCTGGGGACACACGGGCTCAGGATCCAATGCACTATGGTCCTGGTGATGTCTTGGTGAAGTAGGTTTCATCTGCAAGACCAGCTAGAGCATCTGCCCACCTCCTGCTTCTTGCTCGCTCCTCAGCCTGGAAGATGCTCCCCCTGCACCGGGCCAAGGGCAAGGCTTGTGCCAACTGCGGCATACACTCCCGAGGGACAGGCTTGGTAAGAGGCCTTCGTGAGAGCTGCTTCTGCTTTCCCTGCTCGCAGCCACCATGCTGTCTGTGATCACAACTTATTTCTTTCAACATTTTTTTGTTGTTGTTGTTTTCGAGGTAGGGTCTCACTCTAGCTCAGGCTGACCTGGAATTCACTATGTAGTCTCAGGGTGGCCTTGAACTCTCGGCAATCCTCCTACCTCTGCCTCCTGAGTGCTGGGATGAAGGCGTGAGCCACCACGCCCGACATCTTTTAACATTTTTTAAATATTTTATTTTTATTTATTCATGACACAGTAAGAGAGAATGAGTGTGCTAGGGCCTCTAGCCAGTACAAAGGAACTCTCGCTGCACGTGCCACCATGTGCATCTGGCTTATGTGGGACCTTGAGAATTGAATCTGGGTCCTTAGGCTTTACAGGCAAATACCTTAACTGCTAAGCCATCTCTCCATTCCTGACCATAACTTTTTATTTATTTATTTATTTATTTATTTATTTATTTATTTATTTTTATTTTGTTTTTTCAAGGTAGGGTCTCACTCTAGCTCAGGCTGACCTGGAGTTCACCCTGTAGTCTCAGGGTGGTCTTGAACTCATGGCGATCCTCCTACCTCTGCCTCCCTAGTGCTGGGATTAAAGGCGTGCACCAGCACACCTGGCTATTTTATTTTATTCAGTCCTTTTGCAAGCAGAGAGAGAAAAAGAGAGAGAGAATGAGCACAAGGGCCTCTTGTCTCTGCAAATGAACTCCAGACACATTTACCACTTTGCACAGCTGGCTCTACATGGGTACTGGGGAATTGAACGTGGGCTGGTCCTTTGGGCCTTTAACCACTGAGCCATCTCCCCAGCTCGGCTTAACCTTTTGCTGCTGGTTGTCTGGAAACTGAGGGAGAGCTGTTCTGACAGGGTCGGAGTATGAGACTGGGGTTTTGTGGCGCTTTGAGTCAGATGTCCCCCATAAACTCGTGGTTTGAATGCCCAGTCTGTCCTCAGCTGGTGGCACTTTGGGAGGCGGAGCCTGGCTGGAGGAAGTGTGTCACAGGAGGGTGGGCTTAAGGGTGTTATAACCCAGCTTCCCCCTTGCCAGAAGTCAGCTCACTCCCTTGCTCCGGTCTTCCACCTGCTGTCACAAGAAGTGATGTCCAGCCTCGGCTCCATTATCCTGTGCCTGCCTTCACGAAGCTTCCCCTCGAATCTGTGGACTAAACGGTTAGCCAAAATAAATCCTTCCTTCTCACCAGCTGCTTTTCGTGGAGTGCTTTACACCAGCAATGAGAAGGTGACCACAACAGGACTGGAGGGCCATGTGTGCAGTTCTCAACCTACGGAATATGCCAGAACTATGCTCAGCTGCTCGACAGTGGTCAGGAAGAGATTCATCATGAAGATGGGGCAGTGGAAGGCCCAGAAAAGCTGGGGGCCCCACAGGAAGCATGCTTAAAAATGCCTCCCGGCCGGGCGTGATGACACACACCTTTAATCCCTGCACTCGGGAGGCAGAGGTAGGAGGATTGCAGTGAGTTCAAGACCACCCTGAGACTACATAGTTAATTGCAGGTCAGCCTGGGCCAGAGTGAGACCCTACCTCAAATAACCAAAAAAAAAAAAAAAAAAATCGTCCCCCAAAACTCCTGACCCAGAATGGGTTTCAGGGTGTGGGGACCACTGACCCTGGGCTCAAGGTCCATCTGTTGGGTGACCTTGTGCAGCCAGTGGGACGCTGCCTGGTTCTCTCCCAGTTAACAGAGTAGCTGGGCCTAGCATTAGGCAGCCAGCAGGGACATGCAGACGTATAAGCAATTGGCATCCATTTTGGGGAAATTCTGGAGTCAGGATGCCCACAAGCCGTCAACAGACACCCATCCTACCTTCCTGGTGGGCAATCCCAGGTCACCTGGTCAGCCCTTGGCCATGACTTCCCTGATGGAGATCTGCCCCACTTTGAAAGTGTAAACACGGAAACATGGGCCACCGGACCGCCTCTCTTGGCACAGCCACCAGATGGATCCTTGAGCTCCTTGGGCCCCTCTTGTATGTCATGTCTAGCAAGGTCGGGTTTCTTGTCTGTCTCAGCTTGCTGAAGCTAAGGATCCCTGGCCCTGCAACTCCCTGAGGTCTCTCAGAGGCTTGAGGGTCGTGGGGGAGGGACACATGATGGTCAGAGCTTGTGGTCCTTGGTCAACAAAGGTCAAGACTGTAATCTCTCTGCCCCTTGCTGGATAGCCCAGAAACTACCTGCACATACACAGGGTGGTACAAGGCGCTCTGGAGGGGCTGCTGGCATGGGTGTGGCAATGGCTGGCAGGCCAAGATGGGCTCTCTCTTTAAAACGTTTTTTTGTTTTGTTTTGTTTTGTTTTTGAGGTAGGGTCTCACTCTAGTTCGAGCTGACCTGGAATTCACTATGTAGTCTCAGGGTGGCCTCAAACTCATGGCTATTCTCCCACCTCTACCTCCCGAGTGCTGGGATTAAAGGTGTGCTCCACCATGCCCAGCATTAAAACTTTAAAAAATATATATATAAGCCGGGCTTGGTGGCGCACGTCTTTAATCCCAGCACTCGGGAGACAGAGGTAGGAGGATCGCTGAGAGTTCGAGGCCACCCTGAGACTACATAGTTAATTCCAGGTCAGCCTGGGCCAGAGAGAGACCCTACCTTGAAAAACCAAAAATAATAAAATATATATATATATATATATATATATATATATATATATATATATATATATTATTTATTTATTTATTTGAGGGAGAAAGAGGCAGAGAGAGAAAGGGGTTGGGAGAGAATGGGCACACCAGGGCTTCCAGCCACTGCAAATGAACTCCAGATGCATGTGCCCCCTTGTGCATCTGGATTACGTAGGTTCTGGGGAATTGAACCTGGATCCTTTGGCTTTTCAAGCAAGCGCCTTAACCACTAAGCCATCTCTCCAGCCCTAAAACTTTTTTTTTTTTGATTGACGATGTTCACGCATGTACATGTTGTATTTGTGTGTGCGTAGTGTGTGTGTTCTATGTGATTATGCACATGTGTGTATACAAATGTGTGCACCCCATGAGTAGGGTAGCCTTCTCTGACTGGTCATCCACATACTTCTTCTTTGACACAGATTTTCTCCTTCCCCCCGACGGAGCTTCTGCTCTTCAGCGAGCCCCAGCGAGTCTCTTGTCACCAGTTCCCGCATACTGAGGTTACAGATGTGCGTGCCCACGCCCAGCTTTTTATGTAAATTCTGGGGAGTCCAACCTGGCGGTCTCTGGCCCAGAAGGTTCTCATGTTTAAGTGTCAAGTGGTCTTAACTGTTAACCATCTCCCTAACCCTATGTAATGTATTTTGTTTATATTTATTTATTTATTTGAGAGTGACAGAGAAAGGCAGAGAGAGAGAGAAAATGGGCATACCAGGGCCTCCAGCGCCACCTGGTGCATCTGGCTTACGTGGGTCCTGGGGAATCAAGCCTCAAACCGGGGTCCTTAGGCTTCATAGGCAAGCACTTAACCACTCAGCCATCTCTCCAGCCCCCACCCCCATATAGTGTATTTTGAACAAAATCCTCTCCCATTACCTTCTCCTGTTCCTCTTTTCCACTGAACCCTTTCTTCTTTTGTATTTTTAGTTTTTTGAGGTAGGGTCTCATTCTAGCCCAGGCTGACCTGGAATTCACTATGTAGTCTCAGGGTGGCCTTGAACTCACGGCGATCCTCCAACCTCTGCCTCCTGAGTGCTAGGATTAAAGGCGTGCGCCACCATGCTCAGCTGAACCCTTTTCTTCTTTATAACTAGTTCCTCTTCTGTTTTTTTCCCTCTCTCTCTTTCTCCTTCCGGCCATCGTCCCCCATACATGACAGAATATTGATTGCCTAATATTGTTCAGGTCGCAAATTCAATAACCACTTCACATCAGGAAATACAGAGTT
This sequence comes from Orientallactaga sibirica, assembly GCA_036365145.1. Lineage (NCBI taxonomy): Eukaryota > Metazoa > Chordata > Mammalia > Rodentia > Dipodidae > Orientallactaga > Orientallactaga sibirica. Next base: position 2,403,626 of record JAEOAD010001845.1, read on the forward strand.
CCCAGGCACTCCTCCTCCTCCTCCTCTGGCTCTTACATTCTCTTTCCCCACCCCCTTCTGCAATGTTCTCTGGGTGAGAGAAATATTTCCTTTAGCTGGGTGTGGTGGCGCACGCCTTTAATCCCAGCATTGGGAGGCAGAGGTAGGAGGATTGCCATGAGTTCAAGGCCAACCTGAGACTACACAGTGAATTCCAGGTCAACCTGAGCTAGAGTGAGACCCTACCTTGGAAAAAAAGGAAAAAAAAAGAAAAAAGAAATGTTTCCTTTAGCCCTGAGCACTAACAATTATTTATTCTCACCTTTTTAAATTTAATATTATTTATTTGAGAAAGAAAGAGGAAGAGGCAGAGAGAAAAAGATAATGGGTGTGCCAGGGCCTCCAGCCACTGCAAACAAACTCCAGATGCATGTGCATCCTTGTGCATCTGGTTTATGTGGGTCCTGGGGAATCGAACCAGGGTCCTTAAGTTTTGTAGGCAAGTGCCTTAACAGCTAAGCCATTTCCCCAACCCTTATTCTCACCTCTTTGACAAGTTTTGAGCTTCTCCAATAGTCACTGAAGGTGAGGAGAGCCCATGGCCTGGCACAAAGGAAGCCCCAATCTCGGGACTCGTGGACTGCACAGTCATAACGCGATCAGCCAGATTGTGTGCCTGTGCGCAGCAACTGAAGGGTGGGAGCAGCCGACAGGGAGCCTGGAAGGACAGCTCCAGGGACAGAGGGACAGCAGTTACCCACAGCTGGGAAAAACCAGAGGGACTGGACACAGTGCCCGGTCCCATTTGTTATGTCATGGTGTGTTCGTACACACATGTGGGCATCTCCTGCAGACATTCCACAGTAGACGCGTGTAAGCACACGCACAGAAGGCCACAGACACACTGGAGTCACACACAAATGCACACACAGACATAGACGCACAGATATACACAGACACACACACAGGAGTGTGCACGTGCACACACACACACACACACACACACAGAGGTGGCTCCTGCAACCTCTGCCTCCTGCTCGTTGAGAACAAAGCTCCAGTGAGGAGCATATCAAGGCCCCAAGGACCCAGGAATGGCTTCCAGCCACAGCTGGGACAATCCAGGGCCTGTGGTACCAGGGTCCTGTCCTCCATGCCACTTGTCTGCAACAAGTGTCACATAAGACCAAGACCTGCTCAGCTGGACTCCGGTCGGTCATTTAGTAACTTCTGCCAGGGCATGCGTCCCTCATCCCAGACTGGCCTGTGTCTGCCATTCCATAGTGGAGAACAAGGGCCCCACTCCTCTGGGGATGCTTGGCAAGGGCCCTGGCACAGCAAAGCAGGATGCCCAGGAGGAGATTGCAGCCCTGCAAGACACAAAGGGCTCAGAGAAAGAACCGAGTCCTGGCAGGAGAATGGCCTAGGCAGAGCTGACCTTCAGACCTGAAGACCCACTGCCGTGGCTGAGCCCCAGCTGCTACTATAGTAACCAGTAGCCCATAGAAAGTTCTTCTCTGAAGCTGGGTGTGGTGGCGCACGCCTTTAATCCCAGCACTCGGGAGGCAGAGGTAGGAGGATCACCGTGAGTTCGAGGCCACCCTGAGACTACGTAGAGAATTCCAGGTCAGCCTGGACTAGAGTGAAACCCTACCTTGAAAAAGGAAAGGAAAAGAAAAGAAAAGAAAAAAGAAGGGAAAGAAAAGAAAAATCCTGCTCTGGTCTCTGCATGTATGCACATGAAATTTGTATCTGCACACACAAGTGCATACTCCACACACCACATGTACCATGCCACACATACACACACACCCCCCAAAAAAATGTTTTAGAAAAATAAAAGAACCAAGACTTCATTTATGTTCAGAAAAAGTGTTTTCATCTCATGTTCTTTCCCCAATCTTTAAAACAGACGTGTTTGCACTCACTTCGGCAGCATCTGTAAGAAAATTGGAGCGATACAGAGATTAGCACAGTCCCCGTGCAAGGATGACATGCAAATTCATGAAGTGTGCTCTGGGGTGATGGTGCGGACATGGTCATCAATCAAAACCTATCAAAGCAGAAATCCAGAGGCTACAGAGTACCCAACACTAAATCAGACTGCTAACGGGCCTGTCTCCATAGTTCTGCCTTTTCCAGAATGTCACGTGACTGGACACAGATAGCACACACCCTTCCCATGTCACCAGCTTGCACCCTCTATCAGTCCAGGGTTTCTCAATGCCCCAAGCACCCACAAGTCCTAGCTGGCTCTAGAAGCAGGTTTGGCCCTGCCTGGCCAACCCTAACCTTGTCTTCATATTTCTCACTGTGCATCTGGCTCCTGTGGCCTGGCCTGGCTACCCGCCTAGGACATTGGCAGCTCTTCTGTTTCTGCCTGTCCCCCTGTGAGCCAGCTCTCCTTGGTAGTGCTCCTCGGGGGGTGAGGAGGCCAGGGCCTCGCGGGCTGTAGGTGAAGGGGAAGGTGCTGGCCTCTCGGATCTACTCCTCGAATGGGTCTGCTCAAGGGCCTGGAGAGACCAGGGGTTCCTTGTAGTCTCGGGGGGTGGGATTTGGGGTCCCTAGAAGCAAGCCCACTGCGGCCCTCTGTGGTCCCGGAGACAAGCCACACTGGCCCAGGAGGCAGAGTCAATGCCAAGGTGAGAAGTAGCAGTGATAAGAATGCCACCATGGCGGGGAAAGTGGCATGTCCCGGGTGAAGATGCCACCTGACTGCTGACTGCACCTCTCAGTCCAGGACTCCTGTGGGTGAAGTGGGCGGGACCTCAGCAAGGACACAAGGATGGACATTGCAGGAGGGACTCTGCCCTCCAGGACAGTGCTGGTTCTCCAAAGAGGTCCTATGGAGAAGGCCCCATCCAACCAGCCCCTGGACCATGCCCGACCCAGTCAAAGGCAGGGCTGGGGTGCAGTATGTTGGGCCAGAGCAGAACCTCAAAACTGGGGTGCAAGAAGAACAAGAGGATCCTTGTATGCATGCCCCTCTAACAGTCACAGTTGTTTGGAGGAGGGTCTCCCTGTTAGAACAAGATGAGGCTTGGAGTTTTCTGGGGGTAAGCAGGTACCCAAGGCCACCCCTCCTCATTCCAGGTGTCTTTTAGCTCTGAGAGGGGGGTATATACAGTTAGGGTGACTGGACCCCTGAAGGTAAAAACGGCAGGAAAGTTTGCATTTGTTAGAAATCAAAGATGAACCAAGTGTGGTGGCTCAGGCCTTTAATCCCAGAACTCGGCAGGAGGATCACAGTGAGTTCTAGGCCAGCCTGAGACTACACAGTAAATTCCAGGTCAGCCTGGACTAGAGTGAGACCCTACCTCGAAAAAAAAAAAAAAAAAGAAAAAGAAATCAAAGATGATCTGACTTCTTATTACTTGCCTAGCTCCCTAGACCTGTTTTTCCACAGCCAGGACCCCTCCTGGGAGGGAGGTCTTTCTTAGGATTTCAACATTGTAGTTGGTCAAGTTCAGCCCCTGGAACTTGGTGCCAGGGCTAGCCTTTTGCTGAGACAGCCCCTAGCCCTAACCAACCAGCTGTCCCTCTGGTTTACCTGAGCCGGAAGACAGCCCACCACTATAAGATTATAAATACCTTTACAAGGGGAGGGCAGGCTCTCTGACCACTTGGGACATTCCAGTTGTGGGTGAGTGAGTTTTTCCCTTAGCTGGGCCTGGGGAAGCACATCCCCATGGGTTTTTTTTTGGTTTTGCAAGGTAGGGTCTCACTCTGGTCCAGGCTGACCCCTATGTAGTCTCAGCCCGATCCTCCTACCTCTGCCTACATCCCCATGGGTTCTTTATCCCCTCCAGCTCCCCACATGGCAGGCGCACCTTGAACTATCTTTTCTCCGTGGTTTTCCCAGGCCTTCCACATGAGATCTCAAGCCACGTGGGTGCCTTTCCTTGGCTCTGTACTTCCCTCGATAAATATAATAATTACTGGAAAATTCAAGTTTGGCCATACAGGCCCAATGACTGAACGGGTGCAATAGTGGCATGTCTGCTCTTGGGGTAACCAACTGCTCCATAATTGGACTGAAGGCCCTCTCTATGGGAGGGAATACATACCTGGTACTGAAAAAACTAATCAAAAGTCCATTATGGCAGGGGAGGTCATGAGCCTTAGGGGTATAAAGCCTGCTCTTGTCTGGCTAAATGTATATATTATTCCCACCAAACTGCCCTGAAAGCACTACACTTAATGTTCATATTCACATATTAATGCTACTCTCACTTCTGGTTAGAGAAGCTTCTCTTTTCAGATGGCGATGACCACTGGGATGACCCAAAAGGCAACATAGTGCTGAGAAGAAGGGATGGAGGAGTGCCCAGCACTGAAACATCTCTGTCACACCCTCCAAGGCTCAGGGTCCATCGTGGAAGAGGGAAAGGAAGAGTCAAAGGAAGGGTACGACTCCTTACAATGCAACTGCCCAGACAGAAATTGGTCTCGATATCCATGACCTCACAGTGCCTAGCAATACCTTCACAAGACCCTCAAAATAGAAGAAAAAGATGCTGACATCAAATTAAAAGAGAGACTAATGGAGAGAGGGAGGGGCTATGATGGAGATTGGAGTTCTGAAGGGGAATGGGGGGAGGGGAGGGAAGTATCATGGGTTTGTTGTATGTAAGTATAGAAGTTGTTGATTAAAAAATTAAAAATAAATAAATAAATATAATAATTTAATAATTTTCCTTCTCAGTGCTCTTTTTCATTCAATTCTTTTGATTAAAATTAGAAATGAGGGCTACTGGAGAGATGGCTTAGTGTTTAAGGCGTTCACCTGCAAAGCCAAAGGACCCAGGTTTGATTCCCCAGGACCCACATAAGCCAGATGCACAAGGGGCACACTCATCTGGAGTTTGTTTGCAGCGGCTGGAGGCCCTAGTGCCCCCATTCTCTCTCTCTCTCTCTCCCTGCCTCTTTCTCTCTCTCAAATAAATAAAGAAAAATAAAATGTTTTTTTTTAAATGACCTTGGGTGATGTGGGCCCACAGGGTCACAAGTTTGAAGCATGACTGGCTGGGGTGGCAAACTGCCCAGATGGCACCCAGGGTCTTCATGGACTGGACAGTACAGGTGCGGAGTCCAGAGAGCTGGGCCAGTGTGGGGCCCTAGCTGGGCTGTCCCTTTTCCGAAGGTGTTCCTCTATGCAGCTGCCTTCGAGAGTATTCATTTTATTTGTTCATTATTTGGTCCCATCCTCCACTTGGGGCTTTAACACGTGGCATGACGTCCACAGATGATTCAGTCTGATGAGCGTGGAACAGTCTTGTTCCCCATTCCCACATTATGGCACCAGGGAACCAGCAAAATTCATACACTTTTTAATTTTTCCCCAAATTTACTGTCACTCCTGCTTTTCCCATGCTGACTGGCAAGCAAGCCCCGTGCTGTACATTTGCTCTGTGCTCGCGCCCCCTGCTGGTCTATCCAGGAAATGCTGCAGGCCATTTCCTGAATTCGCCTCTTCAGCTGAGCAAAGTTGCAGCCAGTTTTTCAAATGCAAAAGGCAGAACAGAACCGAAACGGATCCCCAGGCCCAGCAACATAGACTGTCCGCCAACAGCATGCATGGGCTTTGTCCCTGTGGCTTAGGGTGACTGCTCAGGCTCCAGTCAACAGGAACGAGTGCTTGAGGTGAAACCACCCCCTTTGAGTCATGCTTGAAGGATGAGTGTGTCCCCTCCTCACTTGTGTTTGGCTTGAGCTGGTGAGCTACTGTCGTGGTCCCACCTGAATCCAGGGCACAGGGTCCTACACTGGAGTATGAGGTAAGTCTCTGGTGCCTCCAGTTGCAGCACCTGCCCCTCCCTGCTCATCCTGCTGTGCCCCAACAGCCTGTACACACTCTACTTTTCCTTTTATTATATATTTTATTTTTATTTATTTATTTGACAGAGAGAAAGAGTGAGAGAGAGAAAGAGAGAGAGAGAATGGGCACACCAGCGCCTCCAGCCACTGCAAACGAACTCCAGACGCATATGCCACCTTGTGCATCTGGCTAATGTGGGGCCTGGGGAATCGAACCTGGGTCCTTTGGCTTTGCAGAAAAACGCCTTAACCATTAAGTCATCCCTCCAGCCCCTTTTATATTATTATTATTATTTTATTATTATTATTATTATTTTTTTTTTTGGTTTTTCGAGGTAGGGTCTCACTCTGGTCCAGGCTGACCTGGAATTAACTATGTAGTCTCAGGGTGGCCTCGAACTCTCAGCGATCCTCCTACCTCTGCCTCCCGAGTGCTGGGATTAAAGGCGTGCACCGCCACGCCTGGCTCCCTTTTATTATTTTTAACTTATTTATTTATTATAGAAAGAGGCAGAGAGAGAGAACGGGCACACCAGGGTCTCTAGCCACTACAAACAAACTCCAGACGTATGTGCCACCTTGTGCATCTCTCCTGGGGACTCAAACCCGGGTCCTTAGGCTTCGCAGGCAAGCGCCTTAACCACTAAGCCATCTCTCCAGCCCCTCATCTCCATGTCCATGAGGCTTTGCCCAGGGTAGCACCAGTCTGAAGTCATAAGCAGTGGCAGGGCACAGGCCAGAGACACAGCCCACACTGACACTTGCAGTAGCCTGAGGTGTTCTTTTAGCGTCAGGGACCTCCAGTCAAGCAAATCCCTCCCATCCTTGACTTTCCTGACACAAAGGATTTCAGGACAAACCAATATGAAGGAGAGATGGAGGGCTGTAGCAGTGGCTCAGCTATTAAGGCGCTTACCTGCAAAGCCCAAGAACCTGAGTTCAATTCCCCAGTGCTCGTGTATCACCAGATGTACAAGGTGGTGCATGTGTCTGGAGTTGGTTTGCAATAGCTAGAGGCCCTGCTATGCCTATTTTCTCTCTTTCTATCTGCTCTCTCTCTCTCTCTCTCTCTCTCTCTCAATCAAATGAAAAGGAAAGATCGAGTTTGTTGAGAGATATTTTAAACAAAGACTTAAGCACAGGGCTTCGTATAAAGAGCAGTACTCCGGAAAAGAAAAAGAAAGCCGGGCGTGGTGGCGCACGCCTTTAATCCCAGCACTCGGGAGGCAGAGGTAGGAGGATCGCTGAGAGTTCGAGGCCACCCTGAGACTACATAGTGAATTCCAGGTCAGCCTGGACCAGAGTGAGACCCTACCTCGAAAAAAAAAAAAAAAAAAAAAAAAAAAAAAAAAAAAAAAAAAGACATACTCAAATGTAGCTGTGGGCTTCTCAAAAGACAGCCACACTTCATTATTGTCTTTACGATGTAACAATATATTTGACTTGGTGAGGGTTTTTGTTTGTTTTTGTTTGTGTTTTGTTTTTCCAAGGTAAGATCTCACTCTAGCTCAGGCTGACCTGGAATTCATTCTGTAGTCTCAGGGTGGCCTCAAACTCATGGCAATCCTCCTGCCTCTGCCTGGGATTAAAGACATGTGCCACTATGCCCAGTTTGACTTGATGAGTTTTGACATTATCACCTTCAAAGGGTTGCTAAGGAATTTAAATAAGATCACAGGGTGGTCCCTGAGGCAGACAGGACAGGATTACAGCTGATAAGGTAAAAACCCTAAATCATCCGGTTGAGTCTTGGCGGGTGTGGTGGGGGTGGTGCACACCTTCAATCCCAGTGCTGGGGAAGCAGAGGTAGGAGGATCACTGTGAGTTCGAGGCCACCCTGAGACTACATAGTGAATTCCAGGTCAGCCTGGGCTAGACCCTACACCGCCCGCTAAAAAAGTGAGTCTTGTTTGTAAGATTCCCAGAAACCATTTGGGAGGCTGGGACAGAGGATCCTGGGCCAGAGGAGGTTGAGATACACAAAGCTAGGATAGAGAGGCCTGGCTGACTCCCTCTGGGTTCTGGTTGCCTGCAGCTGCCCCACCTCACACCATTCTATATAAGATAGAAAAGGTCTCCACAGGGTGCTGAGCCTCCCTGAGCTTGTCTCGGCTCCCAGGCTGCACCCACCCATGCCCTTGCCTGGTCAGTAGTAAGTAAACAGAGTGAGACTAAGCTGTGGGGTAGCGACCTGGACAGACTTTCCCAAAGCAAAAGGGTCACCGTGGTCCATTCAGAGGATGAGCACCCAAACAAAGGATTTGGCATCAGGGCCAGGCCTGTGCCTGCTGAGGGAGCAGGGCCTGGCAGGGGAGAGAGACCTAATTCTGACCCCAAGGCACCTGCCACCAGGGATGCACAGTTACGTCGGCATGATTGCTGTTCATTGGCAATAATGAAGTATAAGAATGCAATCACTGGGCTGAAGAGATGGCTTAGTGGTTAAGCGCTTGCCTGTGAAGCCGAAGGACCCCAGTTCGAGGCTCAATTCCCCAGGACCCACGTAAGCCAGATGCACAAGGTGGCGCATGTGTCTGGAGTTCATTTGCAGAGGCTGGAGGCCCTGGCACACCCAGTCTGTCTGCCTTTCTATCTCTCTCTTCTTGCAAATAAATAAATCCACCCTCTGAGCTCCTTGTAGTGGCCAGACTAGCCCTTGAGAGACACAACCGAGTGTGGCCACTTTGTTCCACAGAGCCACCTGCTGGGGTGTGCTGTCTGGGGATCAAGCCAGAAGCTGGCAGCACGCATAGCTGTGGGGATAGGGTGAGCACTCCAGTGGGGTGTTGGAATCCGTAGTGGTAAACACACACACACACACACACACACACACACACACACACACAAGAGAGAGAGAGAGAGAGCGCTGCATCTTCTGGAAGGGAGAAAGGGCCCAGCCTGGGACTCACAGAACAATGCACCTGCCTCTGTGGCTGGCGACTGACTCCTGCAGCCTGCTAGGCCTTCCACAGCCTCTCCTGTTTGAAAAACCGCATTGGTTGGTGTGACAGGAAGGAAGTGACACAGGAATCGGGGTGTATTTGCGAGCACTGGGTTCTTTATCAGCTCTTGGCTGGGCTTTAACCTAGGAGGTAAGGTGCTGAACTGTCAAGATCACACAGAACTCCCGATGAGTCAGCGGTCTGAGGTTCTTCTTGTCTTATGAATTCAAAGAGCTGAAATTCATAAACCAGAGGGCAAAGGTGAGAGAGGTTTTATTACATTCTAGAGAGAACTTTAGGCAGAGCTCCTGTACAGCAGGAGGGCAGCAGTTTCAGAAATAGAAAAGCCCAGAAGCTGGGCATGGTGGCGCATGCCTTTAAACTCAGCACTCGGGAGGCAGAGGTAGGAGGATCACCGAGAGTTCGAGGCCACCCTGAGACTACATAGTGAATTCCAGGTCAGCCTGGACCAGAGTGAGACCCTACCTTGCAAAAAAAAAAAAAACAAAGAAAGAAAGAGAAAAGCTGGCTTAGAGACCCAGACTGGGGTCTTTTCTAGGTTCTGAGTGGGGGCTAGAACTGATCAGCCCCCAGCAGATCTCTAAGAAGAGATCAGACTTAATCCTTCGAGGAATCTTAATCCTCTAGGAAAGGGGAACTCCTTGCGAAGGAGAGGCTCAGGTGGTATTTAAGGAAAAACAGATCTAGGGAATTCCTTTGGGCAGGAAGAGATAAGAAGGAGCTAGAGCCACCAGGGCGTGGTGGCGCACGCTTTTAATCCCAGCACTCGGGAGGCAGAGGTAGGAGGATCACAGTGAGTTCGAGGCCACCCTGAGACTTCATAGTGAATTTCAGGTTAGTCTCAGCTAGTGCAAGACATTGAAAAAACTAAACAATAGCAAAAAGCCAGAGGGGCTGGAGAGATGCCTTAGCGGTTAAGGCACTTGACTGCAAAGCCAAAAGATCCTGGTTCAATTCCCCAGGACCCATGTTAGCCAGAAGAATATGTGTCTGGAGTTTGTTTGCAATGGCTACAGGCCCTGGCATGCCCATTCTTTGTCTGTCTGTCTCTCTTCTCTCTCTTTCCTTGCAAATAAAAACGTAAATAAATAATTTTTTTTTTTTAAGCCAGAGCCTTCTCTGACTTCTAGCAAAGTACAGACTGCAAGACAAAGGACAGGCCTTGTCACCCCTCAACTGCCTCAATAGAATAGAAGACTGAGCTGGGTGTGGTGGTGCATTCCTTTAATCCCAGGACCGGAGAGGTAGAGGTAGGAGGATCGCTGTAAATTTGAGGCCACCCTAAGACTACATAGGGAGTCCAGATAAGCCTGGAAAGAGTCATTCACCTGCCAGCCACCCATAGGTTTAATTTTAGTACTACCTTTTTTCAAAAAAAAAAAAAAAAAAAAGGATAGAAGGCTGGAGAGAAATGAATGTCCAAGTCAGGGGCTTAGGGGCTCAGCAGAACAGTAATTGCCTGGTATGCGTGGGTATTGGATTCCCGGAGAAGTCAAACACACTCACACGTGCATGTACGCACATACTCGTGCACACATGCATGCACACACATGGCATGTGGAGAATCACAAATAAGCCCTTGCTCTAGCAAGGACAGGTGTCTGCCACCTTCAAGATGGAGAGCTTAGTTGCCATCAGCTGCCGCAAGGGGGTTGCTGGGTCCTGCAGGGGAAAGCTCCCTCTGGCTGGCCCTGCTCAACTTGGTTCTTAGTAGCTGGATATCTACCTGATGGGGTGGGGGTCTATCATGAATCCTGGAAAGTCCTTGAACCCCAAGGCCTGAGTTTGTGTGTGTACTTAACCAAAGAATTGGGCAAACCAAATTGAGAAGGAATAATTATTAAATTATGATATTTTTTTAGGAAAGTACAAAACTAAGGGAAGGAAAATTGATACACCCACGTGGTCTGAGAACCCAGGTCATGGGCCTGGAAGAAATGTGAAAACAGGGGCTTTGAAGCCTAAGGACCCAGGTTCGATTCTCCAGGTCCCACGTAAGCCAGATGCACATGGTAGCACATGCATCTGGAGTTTGTTTGCAATAGCTGGGGACCTGGCGTGCTCGTTCTCTCTCTCTCTCTCATAAGTAAATAAAAATGAAAATAGTGGTGGCATACACCTTTAATCCCAGCACTTGGTAGGCAGAGGTAGGAGGATCGCCATGAGTTCAAGGCCACCCTGAGAGTACCTAGTGAATTCCAGGTCATCCTGGACCAGAGTGGTGACACCCTACCTGGAAAAACCAAAAAAAAAAAAAAAAAAAAAAAAGTTTCTAAAGAAATTTTAAGAAATGTGAAAACTGATTTAGAGAGAAAAGAGAGAGAAAGTACAGACAGCTCCTGCCATGTGGAGGGCAAGACAGAAGGAGAGTCCAGCTTCCTCTATGATCTCTAGCAAAGCCCAACCTCATTCCTGACTTAAAAATATATTTTAAGCCAGGCGTGCTGTGAGTTTGAGGCAACCCTGAGACTACATAGTGAATTCCGCGTCAGCCTGAGCTAGAGTGAGACCCTGAAAGGAATGCTTCAAATTCCAGAATTGGCTCTCTGCCAGCAAATAGGTAGAAGATCACCCTTCTTGCTGGTTCAGAGCCTGCATCCTGCATGAACCTAAATAAAAAGAACAGACTTTTGAGTACGTGACTCTGGCCTAATGAGATAACCAAAAATGAGCTAACTAACTGCTTATCTGGCTTCTGTGAACTGCTTGCACCATAAAAGGAAAGATTGTAACGTAAAAGTATATAGATAGAGGTGTAGGACAATAGAGAATGTAAGCAAAAAAGAAAAGCAAGAACTAAAGTAATGCCATGACAGGCTCTAGGAATATTCACAGGTCTGAATTTCTATTTCCGGGCTGAACTGACACAGCATTTTTGCAGTTACTGAAAAAACCCCAGACTGCCCAGTACCCAAAATAATCCTTGAAATGAGCCAGACAGAAGAAACTAAGCAAATGTTATACATACTTGTGATCCTCAAGTTACAGATAAGATGGCTCAAAATGCCATAGTAACCACATAACCAATGAGCATACTACATGTACATTATTTTTAATTGTTAACCAATCATGTTATAAATTCTCCTCTCCTTTGTTTGAACCCAATAAAAACTGCCCTGATTCTAAAGAGAGGGTCTCCAGTCCTCTACCCCTGCGGAGCGCATGACTGAAGGGACCCCAGCTTCCGCTGGAATAAAAATCCCTCTTGCAATTTGCATCAAGATCGTTTCTTGGGGTGATTTGGGGTGTCGCCTTTCCTGAGACAGAGCCCGGGGAGTTCCCGATTTGGTCTTACAACCCTACCTCAAAAAAACAAACAAAAAATTATTTGTTTGTTTGTTTGTTTGTTTGAGAGGGTCAATGAGAGAAAGATGCAGAGAGAGAAAGAGAGAGAATGGGTGTGCTAGGGCCTCCAGCCACTGCAAACGAAGGCCAGATGCATGTGCCCCTTGTGCCTCTTGCTTGTGGGTACTGGGGAATCGAACCTGGGTGCTTAGGCTTGGCAGGAGAGTACCTTAATCACTAAGGCATCTCTCCAGCCCTATTTCTTTTCTTTCTTTCTTTCTTTCTTTTTCTTTTCTTTTCTTTTTTTTTTTTTTTTTTTTTTTTTTTTTGGTTTTTCGAGGTAGGGTCTCACTCTGGCTCAGGCTGACCTGGAATTCACTATGTAGTCTCAGGGTGGCCTCGAACTCTCGGCGATCCTCCTACCTCTGCCTCCCGAGTGCTGGGATTAAAGGCGTGCGCCACCACGCCCGGCTCTCTTTTCTTTCTTTCTTTCTTTCTTTCTTTCTTTCTTTCTTTCTTTCTTTCTTAATAAAAAAACCACTTTATTATTATTTATTTGACGGAGAGAAAGAGGAGGTGAGAGAGAGAGAGAATGGGCACACCAGGGCCTCCAGCCACTGCAAACAAACTCCAGACGCATGCACCCCCTCGTGCATCTGGCTTACTTTGGGTCCTGGGGAATTGAACCTGGGTCCTTTGGCTTTGCCGGCGAGTGCCTTAACTGCTAAGCCATTCCTCCAGCCCCATGCCCATTTCTGAATTTTGTTTCCAGGTGCCCAGCCACCCTAACCCTAACCAAGCTACCCGGCTCCCTGACAAACCCAGAACTGTGGTTCTCACAGCGTCACTGGGGCCAAGCGCGCGCTGCGTGGCCCTGCGTGGACGTCAGATCCCTGTGGCCATTTGCACCTGAGTTCTCTCAAGATGGACGGGAGCAGCTGGGAACAGAGACCGACAGCCATAGAACCAGGTGTGCTACCACCTCAACACTGAGTCTCCAGGTACTCGGGTTGTCCTGTGTGAGCACCCAGAGAGGTGTGAAGTGTGAAGGTCCCACTATTCAGCGCGCCAGGAGACGCCGAACGCAGTGCCTATTCCCTGACTGCCTTGTCACTCTTCCTTGTCACCCTCTCTCCGTCCAGCTGAGAAAATCTGCACATTGTTGACAGCCTGACCTACGATTAGCTGTCGTCCCAAGTGGAGTTAGGTCCATGCCTCTGGCCATCTCTCTTTTGGGACCATTTAATCACCAATTGCAATGCATACAGTTCTTTCTTTTGGGGGCTGGAGAGATGGCTTAGCGGTTAAGGCGCATGCCTGCGAAGCCAAAGGATCCCAGGTTCGATTCTCCAGGTTCCATGTAAGCCAGGTCCACGTGGTGGCACCTGCGTCTGGAGTTTGTTGACAGTGGCTGGAAGCCCTGGCACGCCCATTTTCACTCTCTCTCTTTCTCCCTCTCTGTCTCTAATAAATAAATAAAAATAAGCCGGGGCCAGGCGTGGTGGCGCACGCCTTTAATCCCAGCACTGGGGAGGCAGAGGTAGGAGGATCACCAAGAGTTCAAGGCCACCCTGAGACTACATAGTTAATTCCAGGTCAGCCTGGATCAGAGTGAGACTCTACCTCGAAAAACCAATAAATAAATAAAAAATCTTTGGGCCGGAGAGATGGCTTAGCAATTAAGGCGCTTGCCTGCAAAGCCAAAGGACCCAGGTTCAACTCCCCAGGACCCATGTAAGCCAGATGCATAAGGGAGTTCGTTTGCAGTGGCTGAAAGCCCTGGGGCACCCATTCTCTCTCTTTCTCTCCCACTACCTGCCTATTTCTGTATCTGTCTCTCAAATAAATAAATAAAAATAAAATATTAAAAATAGACCACGGAGCCTGGTGCATGGGCCACCGTGTGCGACCACGCAGAGCGTCCCAGCACCGGCACACATTACACCTGACGGGCAGGTTGGTTGGTTCAGCACCCTTACAGAGACCCCAGCACGGTGCCCCGTCAGGAAGAGCAAGGAGTTCTGGCAGTTTCATGGACATGTCGGGAGGGCATGTCTCCATCTTCACAAGAGGGTGACCAAGCCAGCAACTGCCATGCAGGCAGGCACAGGTCCAGAGCTCCGTCTAGCCATGGTACCCCTCTGCTTCACTTTATTTTTTTATTTTTTTTAAAATATATTTTATTTTGTTTATTTATTTATTTGAGAGAGAGGGAGATACAGAAATAAGCAGGTAGAGAGAGAGAGAGAGAGAGAATGGGTGCGCCAGGGCCTCCAGCCACTGCAAACGAACTCCAGATGCATGCACCCCCTTGTGCATCTGGCTGACGTGGGTCCTGGAGAATCGAGCCTTGAACCGGGGTCCTTAGGCTCCACAGGCAAGCGTTTAACCGCTAAGCATCTCTCCAGCCCACTTTATTTTTATTTCATTTAAATTTTTTAAAAAGATTTTATTTTTATTTATTTATTTTTCTTTTTTAAAAAGATTTTATTTTATTTATTAGAGACAGAGAAAGAGGGAGAGAGAGAGTGAGAATGGGCATGCCAGGGTCTCCAGCCACTGCAAATGAACTCCAGATGCATGTGCCACCATGTGCATCTGTCTTACGTGGGACCTGGAGAATCGAACCCGGGTCCTTAGGCTTCACAAGTATGTGCCTAAACGGTTAAGCCATCTCTCCAGCCCTATTTTTATTTATTTATTAGAGACAGAGAGAGGGAAAGAGAGAGAGGGAGAGTGAGAATTGGCACACCGGGCCTCTAGCCATTGCAAACAAACTCCAGACAAGTGTGCCCCCTTGGGCATCTGGCTTATGTGGAACCTGGAGAATCGAACTGGGGTCCTTAGGCTTCGCAGTCATGTGCCTTAACCGCTCAGCCATCTCTCCAGCCCTAAAAATTGTTTAAAAATATTTTATTTCCTTATTCATTTGACAGAGAAAGAGAAAGAGAAAGGAAGAGGCAGATAGAGAGAGAGAGAATGG
Organism: Orientallactaga sibirica; assembly: GCA_036365145.1. Lineage (NCBI taxonomy): Eukaryota > Metazoa > Chordata > Mammalia > Rodentia > Dipodidae > Orientallactaga > Orientallactaga sibirica. The sequence continues at coordinate 2,418,650 of JAEOAD010001845.1, forward strand.
GCACACCAGGGTCTCCAGCCACTGCAAATGAACTCCAGACGCATGGGCCTCTTGTGCGTTTGGCTTACGTGGGTTCTGGGGAATCAAACCTGGGTCCTTTGGCTTTGCGGGCAAAGATCTTAACTACTAAGCCATCTCTCCAGCCTTTTATTTTTATTTTATTTGTTTGAGAGCGAGAAAGAGGCAGAGCGAGAGATAATGGGTGCGCCAGGGCCTTCAGCCACTGCAAGCTCCAGACACATGCGCCACCTTGTGCATCTGGCTTATGTGAGTCCTGGGGAATTGAACCTGGGTCCTTTGGCTTTGCAGGCAAATGCCTTAACCACTAAGCCATCTCTCCAGCCCCCTGTGTTTCACTCTTGGTCATCCCTGTGCAAGCTCTCCAGCTTGTGGCCAGCATTATGAGAAGGTCGGGGGTGGGGAGAGAGACAATCGGGGAGTTGCTGGGGTGGGGAGGGTATCTCCAACCCAATGAAAGCCGTGCTTCTCTCTTTCTCTCTGGGGTCTGACTCTTACCAGAAGACTAGAGGCAACAGAAAGATATGTCTGGGGAGAATCTGTACCCCTCTGGGACCACCACTAAAACTGGGGTGCTGTGGGTCTTCCACAAGGAAGGCTTGCCACCTTCACAGTGGAGGCCTCCCCAAGACCACCCAGATGCTCATGTGCACCCTCAACCCCCACCAGCACTCTGCCTTCCCTTCAGACTTGGAGAGAAGCTGAGGCAGCCCAAATGTGGCCCTCCCAGCACACCACCTGGGCCCTGCAGCAACAGAAAAGCTTTTAGGGCAGGCAAAGCATGTGGGTTCCCTCACCTTCCAGAGGGAACAGTGTTCCAAATGCAGCCCCCGGCAGTGGGAGGCCACTGGCCACGGGGCTGTCTTTGATCTTTCCAGCAAATGGAGCATACTCCATCTCCATTTCACTTAATTCTGGCATCCCACTTAAAACAAGTCCTTTGGGCTGGAGAGATGGCTTAGTGATTGAGGCACTTGCCTGCAAAGCCAAAGGACCCAGGTTCGATTCTCCAGTACCCACGTAAAGCCAGATGTGCAAGGTGGTGCGTGCATGGTTCGTTTGCAGTGGCTAAAGACCCTGGAGTGCTCGTTTTTTTTTTTTCTCTCTCTCTCTGTCCTCTCTCTCTCACTCTTTGGTTCAATTCTCCAGGACCCACATAAGACAGAGGCAGAAGGTGGCACCTGTATCTAGAGTTCGTTTGCAGTGGCTGGAGGCCCTGGCACACCCATTCCCTCTCTCTCTCTCTCTCTTTCTCTCTCCCTGCATCTTTCTCTTTCTCAAATAATAAATAAATAAATAAATATTTTAAAAAGCCAGGTTGCCAGGTATGGTGGTACACGCCTTTAATCCCAGCTCTTGAAAGACCAAGGTAGAGGGATCACTGTGAGTTCAAGGCCACCCTGAGACTACATAGTGACTTCCAGGTTAGCCTGGGCTAGAATCAGACCCTACCTTGAAAAACTAATAATAATAATAATGATAATCAACAGCCAGGGGCTGGAGAGATGGCTTAGCAGTTAAGCGCTTGCCTGTGAAGCCTAAGGACCTCAGTTCGAGGCTCGATTCCCCAGGACCCACATAAGCCAGATGCACAAGGTGGCGCATGCATCTGGAGTTTGTTTGCAGTGGCTGGTGCGCCCATTCTCTCTCTCACTCTGCCTCTTTCTCTCTCTGTCTCTCTCAAATAAATAAAAATAAACAAAAAAATTAAACCTTAAAAGCATGTGTCACTACACAGGCTACTTTGTCTCTAAAATAATAATAATAATAATAATAATAATAATAATAATAATAATAATAAAGAGCCAGCTTAGCCAGGGGTCTGGATGGACAGAGCCTTGTCAATACCAAGAAGGAAGGAAATGGATGAAGGGGGCAGAGGTTTCGACAGCTGGAGGGGAGTGTATAAATGTAGGCAAGAGATGGGGAACATGCCGGGCGTGGTGGTGCACGCCTTTAATCCCAGCACTCGGAAGGCAGAGGTAGGAGGATCGCCAAGAGTTCGAGGCCACCCTGAGACTACATAGTTAATTCCAGGTCAGCCTGGACCAGAGTGAGACCCTACCTCAAAAAATAAAAAAAAAATAAAAAAAAAAAAGGAGAGAGATGGGGAACAGCAGGCTGGTCACTAGAATGTAGGCACCAGCCATGGGGAATGGGGTTCAGAGGAAGCCACCTGCTCCAGCGCCCAGGAGAAACAGCACCATGTAGTAGGGCCAGTCTGATAGGGAAATAAAGAGGTGCTCTCCTCCTTAGCCCCACCTTTATTTATTTATTTATTTTTTTCAGGTAAGGTCTCACTCTAACCTAGGCTGACCTGGAATTCACTATGTAGTCTCAGGGTGGCCTTGAACTCACTCCTAACTCGGCCTCCCAAGTGCTGGGATTCAAGGCATGTGCCATCCTGCCTAGCTCTACCTTTTAAAAAATATTTTATTTTTATTTATTTATCAGAGAGAGAGAATGGGGACACCAGGGCCACCAGCTGCTGCAAATGAACTCCAGACTCATGGGCAACCTTGTGCATCTGGCTTACACGGGTCCTTAGGCTTCATAGGCAAATGCCTTAAGTGCTAAGCCATCTCTCCAGCCCCTTGAGGCGCGCACACGTGTGTGTGTGTGTGTGTGTGTGTGGTGCTCGCATGTTCACATGTGTGTGAGTGCATGTGTGAGTACACATGCATGTGGAGGCCAGAGGTTGATGTTGGTGTCTTCCGCTATTGCTGCTCTCTACCTTATTTGAGGCAGAACTGGCTAATTCACACTCAGCTGTTCTATTCTGTTCTAGCTAGCCAGCTTGCCCTGTCTGTCCCTCCTGAATGCTGGGATTACAGGCAGGCCCCTACAAACTCATGTCCTCCAAACAAGCGCTTATCAACTGAGCCATCTCCTCAGTTCTGATTGTCCCTTATATCTTCAAAACACCTGAATATTCTAGGTCCTCCACTTTCTCTTTTCCTAAAATTCCTGGAGTTCACTTTATGTAGTCTCAGGGTGGCCTCGAACTCACGGCGATCCTCCTTCCTCTGCCTCCCGAGTGCTGGGTTTAAAGGTGTGCGCCACCATGCCTGGCTTTCTTTTTTTTGTTTTTGTTTTTTGTTTTGTTTTTTAATTTTTAAAAATTTATTTGAGAGAGGGAAAGAAAGAGAGAGAGAGAGAAAGGGAGGGAGAAAATGGGTATGTCAGGGCTTCCAGCCACTGCAAACCAACTCCAGATGCATGAGCCACTTTGTGCATCTGGCTTACGTGGGTCCTGAGGAATCGAACCGAGGTCCTTTGGCTTTGCAGGCAAGCGCTTTAACCACTAAGCCAACTCTCCAGCCCCCTTTTTTGGTTTTTGGAGGTAGGGTCTTTCTCTAGCTCAGGCTGACCTGGAGTTCACTATGTAGTCTCACAATGGCCTCAAACGAACGACTATCCTCTTACCTCAGAGCTGGGATTAAAGGCGTGCACCACCATGCCCTGCAAAATCTCGTACAGCATCTTGCTAAGCCCCAAGGGTGGGATGGGGTACTCCCAATTCCACACACCATCTCCTGTTTGTCCTGCTCCAGGCCTCTGAGCACAGAAGTCCCACCAATGAATGACTGAATGATGATATAGATGGATGCAGTCTGTCTGGATGTCTGTCTGTCTGTATGTATGGTGGATGTCTATCTGTATGTCTGTCTGTATGTATGTATGGTGGATGTCTGCCTGTCTGTATGTATGGATGGATGGATATGTATGTATGTATGTATGTTTGCATGTATGTATGGATGGATGGATGTCTGTATGTATGTTTGTATGTATGTATGTTTGTATGGATGTATGTATGTCTGTATGTATGTATGGATGGATGGATGTCTGTATATACGTATGTTTGTATGTTTGTATGGATGTATGTATGTCTGTATGTATGTATGGATGGATGGATGTCTGTATATACATATGTTTGTATGTTTGTATGGATGTATGTATGTCTGTATGTATGGATGGATGGATGGATGTCTGTATGTATGCATGTTTGTATGTATATATGCATGGATAGAGGGATGTTTGTATGTATGTATGTATATATGGATGGATGGATGGATGTATATGTACATATGTATGTATGTATGTATGTTTGCATGTCTGTATGTATGGATGGATGTCTGTATGTATGTATGTTTGTATGGATAGATGGATGTCTGTATGTATGTATGGATGGATGGATGTCTGTATGTATGGATGGATGTCTATATGTATGTATGTTTGTATGTATATATGCATGGATAGATGGATGTTTGTATGTATGTATGTTTGTATGTATGTATGCATGGGGGTATGTATGTATTTTTGCATGCATGTATGTATGTTTGTATGGATGGATGGATGGATGGATGTCTGTATGTATGTATGTTTGTATGGATGGATGGATGTCTGTATGTATGTATGTATGGATGGATGTCTGTATGTATGGATGGATGTCTGTATGTATGTATGTTTGTATGTATATATGCATGGATGGATGGATGTTTGTATGTATGTATGTTTGTATGTATGTATGCATGGGGGTATGTATGTATTTTTGCATGCATGTATGTATGTTTGTATGGATGGATGGATGGATGGATGGTGGATGGAGAGATGAATGGTAGGTGAATGACGGATGGTGGATGAATGGTGTGGGTGGTGGGGCAGGAAGAGCTCAGAAAGAAAGGGAGACACAGCCTGGCCCGGTGGCCCACACCTTTAATCCCGGCCCTCGGGAAGGTTCTGTGAGTTCGAGGCCAGCCTGAGACTGCTTAGTAAATTCCAGGTCAGCCTGGGCTACAGAAAAAAAAGAGGACCTTACTCCCCCTTTGAAGGTTTTCAGAGAGCATGGGTGGTCTAGGCCAGGGACGGCAGGCCCTCGAAGCCCACTTCTTTCCATGGCGTTCTGCCCCCCACACCATGCTGCCTTGTGCCTCAAACCCCGTGTGTTCTGCCCCTGGCTTTTCTTGTGCGCCTTCCGCCTGCCTCTGATCTTTGCAGCTCTGGAAGCCTTTAGTACTTCAGGTGAGGCATTCCTGCACCATGACCCCTGTGCGGGGTGGGCTGGGGAGAGTCAGGTAGAATCTTCCAGGCCTGTTGGAGCCCTACCCTGCCTGGATGTCAGCATTATACTGCTGATGCTGGAGTTGGCAACTTCCCAGGTATTCTTTGATGTTTTCCTGAGCTGAGGGCAGGATCACGCTATGAGCTACAGTGACTAAAGTCCATGTAGGGTCAGGCTCTGCCCAAGGCCAAGGTGAACTAGCAACAGAGGAGGGCGGGCCCAGGCAGAGTCCCAGGAAAAACCTAAATGTGGAGGAGAAAGAAAGGAGGAATGAAGAAAGAAGGAAAGGAAGGAGGAGAGGGAAAGATAGAAGGAGGGGAAGAAAAAAAGAGCAAAGAGGGGTGGAGAGATGGCTCAGCAGTCAAGGCACTTGCTTGCAGAGCCTAATGACGGGAGTTCGATTCCCCAGTGCCCATGTAAAGCCAGATGCATAAAGTGGCATATGCATCTGGAGTCCATTTCCAGAGGCTGGAGGCCCTGCTACACCCATTCTCTCTGTCTGTCTTCTTTCTTTCTCTCTCTGCTTGCAAATAAAAATAAAATTATTGGGCTGGAAGGATGGCTTAGCGGTTAAGGCATTTGCCTGCAAAGCCAAAGGACCCAGGTTCAATTCCCCAGGACCCGTGTAAGCCAGATGCACAAAGTGGTGCATGTGTCTGGAGTTTGTTTGTAGTGGCTGAAGGCCCTGGTGGGCCCATTCTCTCTCTCTCTCTCTCTCTCTCTCTCTCTCTCTCTCTCTCTCTCTCTCTCTCGGACTATCTCAAGTAAATAAATAAAACTTTAGAGCTTGGAGTGGTGGCGTACGCCTTTAATCCCAGCAATTGGGAGGCAGAGGTAGGAAGATCACCATGAGTTAGAGGCCACCCTGAGACTACATAGTGAAATCCAGGTCAGCCTGAGCTAGAGTGAAACCCAACCTCGAAAAACAAAAACAAAAAATAAATGAAATAAAATTATTTTCAAAAGAAGAAAGAAAGAAAGAAAGAAAGAAAGAAAGAAAGAAAGAAAGAAAGAAAGGGGTTGGGGAAATGGCTTAGCAGTTAAGGCGCTTGCCTGCAAAGCCAAAGGACCCAAGTTTGATTCGCCAGGACCCACGTTAAGTAAGCCAGATGCACAAGGTGGAGCGTCCATCTGGAGTTCGTTTGCAGTGGCTGAAGGTCCTGGCACACTCATTCTCTCTCTCTGTCTATCTGCCTCTTTCTCTCTCAAATAAATAAAATAAATTATTTTTAAAGAAAAGAAAGAAAGAAAAGAACAAAGAGAAGGCTGGATGTGATGGCACACTCCTTTCATCCCAGGATTTGGGAGGCAGAGGTAGGAGGATTGCAGTGAGTTCAAGGCCATCCCGAGACTACATAGTGACTTCCAGGTCGGCCTGAGCTAGAGAGAGACCATACCTAGAAAAACCAAAAACAAACGAACAAACAAACAAACCACAAAGAAAAGAGGAATGTGGAATGTATAGGAGGGGAAGGAGGGGAAGGGGAGATGGAGATTTTGGAGATGAGGAAGAAAGGAAGACAGATGCAAAGGGGGAAGGGACGGGGGGACAGGGAGGGAAAAAAGGGTCATGTTTCCACCACTTTAAGTGACCCCAAAAGAGTGGAGTGTAACACACGTGAGGACAAGGGGCGAGGCTCTGGGTCCCTCGCTGAGAAACTCACCTAACCAAACCCCCTGGGCCACCAACCCCTCTTCCAGCTTCTGGCGACCTTAGCGCCTGTATCTGGTGGCACTCAGCACCTTAGCGCCTTGTTCATCCACATGCTGAAGTGACTCATTTCACACGCCCCCCCCCCGTGCCCAGGTTTCCCCTGAGCCAAGCTTATCCTCTGGACCCTGGCCACCAGGTCCAAGACCACACCCCGGCCTTGACAGTCTCACGCTAACCCCTGAAGTCAAGGCAGTTCTGTAGTTCTGTTCTCTCCTCTCCTCTCTCTGCACTTCCTGTCTGGGAAGGGTGGGGGGTTTCTGCTCACTGTCCACAGAGCTTCACCTGTTCCCCCAGCTCTTGTGGGTCTCGGCCATCAGGTCCTCTTCATATATCCATGGAACCCTTGAGCCCCTGTGTCCACTCCCTGGACCAATGTATCCCTATATGACCTTCTTTTTTTTTCTTTAATAAATTCAAAAAAAAATTATTTATATTTTTGTTTTGTTCTTTTTTTTTTTTTTTTGGTTTTTCGAGGTAGGTTTTCACTCTGGTCCAGGCTGACCTGGAATTCACTATGTAGTCTCAGGGTGGCCTCGAACAATCACTGTGATCCTCCTACCTCTGCCTCCCGAGTGCTGGGATTAAAGGCGTGCGCCACCATGCCTGGCTTTCTTTTTTTGTTTGGTTTTTTGAGGTAGGGTCTCACTCTAGTCCAGGCTGATGGAATTAACTATGTAGTCTCAGGGTGGCCTCGAACTCATGGTGATCCTCCTACCTCTGCCTCCCGAGTGCTGGGATTAAAGGCGTGTGCTACCACACCTGGCTGTTGCTTTGTTTTTTGAGGTAGGGTCTCACTCTAGCTCAGGCTGACCTGGAATTCACTATGTAATCTCAGGGTGGCCTTGAACTCATGGCAATCCTCCTATCTCTGCCTCCTGAGTGCTGGGATTAAAGGCATGCACCACCACGCCCAACTAAACAAAATTTTATTTATTTGACAGAGAAAGAGGGAGAGAGAGTGGGCACACCAGGGCCTTCAGCCACTGCAAATGAACTCCAGGCGCATGCGCCCCTTTGTGCATCTGGCTAATGTCGGTCCTGGGAAATCGAACCTGGGTCCTTTGGCTTTGCAGGCAAGTGCCTTAACCACTAAGCAATCCCTCCAGCTCCCTATACATGCCCTTCTTCTGCAGCCAGCCGGCTTCCAGAAAAATGGGGTGGGGAATCCCCAATGCTGTTTGCAGTCCAGCTGTGGCAGGGAACTCTCAGTGCTACCCAATCTGGCTTCTCCCCTCTCCTGACTCCAGCTCCACTTTAGCAAGTGGTCATTATTCTGGAAGGTTCCTTTGCCCCTCCTGTCTGCTCCAGTCTTCCTCGGCTCTGCGTTGTCTGTCTACACCTGAGTGCTCCGTGTGAACATTCTCTCCCCACCAGAACCCGACACACCAACAAAGCAGGACAGGCCTGCTGGGCGCCTGCACAAAGAGCCATTCAGGAAGGCTTTATCCTAGGGTTTGAGGGCTGGGCCTTGTCAACATCAGCCAAGCTTGCTGTCAGGATCTCCATGAGCTGGGGCCCTCTTCCCTCTTTCCAGGTATTTCCTGGAAGCAAGAGTGCTTCCGAGGATGCCACGCACAGAAGCACCCCCACACACACACACAGGTGGAGCCCTGTGTTCTTGCAAGAAAGGGAAAGGATGTCCCGGGGCTCGGCACTGCTTCACAGCCCAGGCACCTGCAGCAGGTGGGAAGGTACTGAAGCTAACTCCAGGCCGGCTTTGCACTGTGTATGAAGGAAAAGCAAAGTGTTGGCTGTGGGTCTCAGCAGCCCGTCAATGGAGAAAGCGTGGCTGTTTGGGCTCATAGCAAACTGAGGTGGAGACTCACCACGGGAGACCGGGAATTGCCAAATACTGATTAGTGCTGAGTCCTGGATGGTGTTTGGGAGCTGTCCCTCTGACTGAATTTCCTTCAAGGCACTTTCATTTCACAATGTGGCTTCACTTTACCCACCAAAGGTCAGTGAGCCAATGGAAAGAGCTAAGTAGCCGGGCGTGGTGGCGCACACCTTTAATCCCAGCACTCGGGAGGCAGAGGTAGGAGGATCGCCATGAGTTTGAGGCCACCCTGAGACTACATAGTGAATTCCAGGTCAGCCTGGACCAGAGTGAGACCCTACCTCAAACAACTTCTTTAATCGTAGACAATATCCCATGGTACTTCCCTCCCTCCCCCCACTTTCCCCTTTGAAACTCCATTCTCCATCATATGCCCTCCCCCTCTAAATCTCTTTTATTTTGATGTCATCATCTTTTCCTCCTATTATGATGGTCTTGTGTAGGTAGTGTCAGGCACTGTGAGGTCATGGAGATCCAGGCCATTTTGTGTCTGGAGGAGCACGTTGTAAGGAGTCCTACTCTTCCTTTGACTCTTACATTCTTTCCGCCCCCTCTTCCACAATGGACCCTGAGCCTTGGAAGGTGTGTTAGAGATGTTTCAGTGCTGAGCACTCCTCTGTCCCTTCTCAGCACCATGGTGCCTTCTGAGTCATCCCAAGGTTGCCACCATCTGAAAAGAGAAGCTTCTCTAACCAAAAGTGAGAGTAGCATTAATATATGGGTGTGGACATTAAGAGAAGTGCTTACTATGCAGTTTGGTGAGCACAGTATATACATTTAGTCAGACACCAGCAGACATTACACCCTTAGGGCTCATGACTACCCCTGTTGTAGGTTTTCAGAATTAGGGATGTGTTCCCTCCCATGGAGCAGGCCTCCAGTCCAATTAGAGAGCAGTTGGTTTTCCCCATAACAGACATGCCACTCTTGCACCCATTGATTCATTTGGCCTGGCTAGCCAAATTTAAAGCTTGCACTGTTCACTGTTGAATATCTTCCCTGGTGTTTTCTCTCTCCCATTGACCTGCATGCAGCATAGCTTTTTCCAACTTTCTGCTCAGCTCCAACAGGATTTCTCAGTGACCTTGCAGCCCAAGTGTGTGGAGTCTTCAGCAATAGGGTCTTACCATCTATTCCTGGTGGGAAACCAAGGGCCTCAGCAATGGCCTATAATGTTTTGGGGGTATCTGTGACCTCCCTGGCCAACAACTCACTGGAAGGTATCCCATCCCTGGCACTGAAAATTTTCTAGTAACAATCTATGGCTTCTGAGTGTTCCATTGTGAATGTCATTTTTCTCTTTTTTTATGAGAGAGAGAGGGAGAATTGTAGTGCCAGGCCCTCTTGGCCATTGCAGCCAAATGCCAGATGTGTGTGCCCCCTTGTGTGCATGTGCAACCTTGCAACGTTGGGTCACCTTGTGCGTCTGGCTTACATGGGACCTGGAGAATCAAACATGAGTCGTTATGCTTCACAGACAGCACCTTGACCAGTAAGCCACCCCTCCAGCCCTTTTAAAATTATTTATTTATTTATTCATTTATTTATTTGAGAGAAAGAGGCAGAAAGAGAGAGAGAGAGAGAGAATGGGCATGCCAGGGCCTCCAGCCACTGCAAACAAACTCCAGATGCATGTGCCCCCTTGTGCATCTGGCTTACGTGGATCCTGGGGAGTTGAACTGGGATCCTTTGGTTTTGCAGGCAAATGCCTTAACTGTTAAGCGATCTCTCCAGCATCCAGCCATTTTTTTTTTGTTTTTTTGAGGTAGGGTCTCACTCTGGCCCAGGCTGACCTGGAATTCACTATGTAGTCTCAGGGTGGCCTCGAACTCATGGCAATCCTCCTACCTCTGCCTCCCAAGTGCTGGGATTAAAGACATGCACCACCATGCCAAGTTCAGCTATTTTTTTCCTCATTTATTTTATTGACAACTTCTATAAGTTCTATAAACCATGATATTTCCCTCCCCTCCCCCATTCCCCTTCAGAACTCCAACCTCCATCATATCCCCTCCCTCTCTCCATTAGTCTCTTTTTTAATTTGATGTCACCATCTTTTTTTCCAATTATGAGGGTCTTGTGAAGGTATTGCTAGGCACTGCAAGGTCATGGATATCAAGGCCAATTTCTGTCTGGACAATTGCTTTGTAAGGAGTCGTACCCTTCCTTTGGCTCTTCCATTCTTTCCGCCCCCTCTTCCGTAATGGACCCTGAGCCTTGGAGGGTGTGACAGAGATGTTTCAGTGCTGGACACTCCTCCATCCCTTCTTCTCAGCACTATGTTGCCTTTTGGGTCATCCCAGTGGTCATCGCCATCTGAAAAGAGAAGCTTCTCTAACCAGAAGTGAGAGTAGCATTAATATGTGAATATGAACAGTAAGTGTAGTGCTTTCAGGGCATCTTGGTGGGAATAATATATACATTTAACTAGACAAGAGCAGGCTTTATACCCCTAAGGCTCATGACCTCCCCTGCCATAGAGTTTTGCTTAGTTTTTTCAGTACCAGACATGTATTCCCTCCCATAGAGTAGGCCTCCAGACCAATTAGAGAGTAGTTGGTTTCCCCCAGAGCAGACATGCCACTATTGCACCCTTTTGGTCATTGGGCCTGTCTGGCCAAACTTGAGGCTTCCAGTGTCCACTGTTTTCACCGCTGATGACTTCTGTCTCCCATACGGCTGCATGCAGTGCAGCTTTTTCCAGCTTTCAGTTGGCTGGTCTACAGGGAGAAGGTTTTCTGCTCAGCACCAGCTTGCTTTCTCAGTGACCTTGCCTCTCAGGCAAGAGATGTCTTGAGCAATAGGGTCTTACCATCTGTTTCTCAAGGGAAACCAAGGGCCTTGGCAATAGCCTGTAACGTTTTGGAGGCTACAGGGACCTCTCTGGCCAACAACTCACTGGAAGGTATGCCATCCCAGGCACTGAAAATTTTCTAGTAACAATCTATAGCTTCTATGTGCCATTCAAAAAAGTCGTTTTGCATAAGTCTTATTCAGAATATCTTGAATTTTGATTGATCCTCCCCTGCCCTTCTTTTATACATTCTCTTCCCCTGGCCTCTCTTAGGCCTTTCCCCTGCCTGTAATCTGTTCCTGTACTTACATATATACAATACCATCCCCTTAAGTCCTTCCCTCTCCTTCCTTCCCTTATAAGCCTTTTCTAGCTTCCTGGTTTCTGCTACCAATTTTTGGTTCCAGTTCACACACAAGTCTATACATTTGTAGCTAGGATCCACATATGAGAGAAAACATGCGACGTTTGGCTTTCTGAGCCTGGGTTACCTCACTTAGTATAATTCTTTCCAGAACCCTCCATTTCCCAGAAATTTTCATAATTTCATTTTTCTTTACCACAGAATAGAACTCCATTGTGTAAATGTACCACATCTGTTTTATCCATTCATCTGTGGAGGGACATCTAGGCTGCTTTCATTTCCTAGCTATTGTGAATAGAGCAGCAATAAACATGGTTGTGCAAGTATCTCTAAGGTAGTGAGAAGAGTCTTCTGGATATATGCCTAGGAGTGCTATAGCTGGATCATATGGTAAATCTATTTTTAGCTGTCTCAAGAACCTCCACACTGATTTCCACAATGGCTGGACCAGATTACATTCCCACCAACAGTGTAGAAGAGTTCCTCTTTTTCTGTATCCCGCCAACATTTATTGTCATTTGTTTTCTTGATGGTAGCCATTCTGACAGGAGTGAGATGGAATCTCAAAGTAGTTTTAATTTGCATTTCCCTGGCTAAGGATGTAGAACACTTTTTTAGATGTTTATATGTCATCTGTATTTCTTCTTCTGAGAACTCTCTAGTTCCATAGCCCGTTTTTTAATTGGGTTGTTTGATTTCTTATTGTTCTGGTTTTTGAGTTCTTTGTATATTCTGGCTATTAATCCTCTGTCAGATGTATAGCTGGCCAAGATTTTCTCCCACTCTGTAGGTTGTCTCTTTGCTCTATTCACAGTGTCCTTTGCTGTACAAAAGCTTTGTAATTTCATGAGATCCCAGTGGTTGATTAGTGGTTTTATTTCCTGAGCAATTGGGGTTATATTCAGAAAGTCATTGCCTATGCCAATATGTTGAAGGATTTCCCCTACCTTTTCCTCTAGCAGTTTCAGAGTTTCAGGTCTGATATTAAGGCCCCTGATCTACTTGGACTTGACTCTTGTGCATGGAGAGAGACAAGGATCTATTTTCATCCTTCTACATACAGATATCCAGTTTTCCCAGCACCACTTGTTGAAGAGGCTATCTTTTCTCCAATGGATATTTTTGGCATTTTTGTCAAAAATCAGGTGGCTGTAGCTGCCTGGATTAATATTTGGGTCCTCTATTCTGTTCCATTGATCTACATGTCTGTCCTTATGCCGGTACCATGCTGTTTTTGTTACTATGGCTTTATAATATAACTTAAAATCAGGTATGGTGATACACCAGCCTGATTTTTGTTGCCTAAAATTGTTTTGGCTATTCAAGGTTTTTTTGTGCTTCCAGACGAATTTTAAGATTGTTTTTTCTATTTCTGTGAAGAATGCTATTGGGATTTTAATGGGGAACGCATTAAATGTGTAGATTGCTTTTGGTAAGATTCACATTTTCACAATACTGATTCTTCCAATCCAAGAACATGGGATGTCTTTCCATTTCCTTGTGTCTTCTGCAATTTCTCACTTGAGTGCTTTTTGTTTTGTTATGTTTTTTAGTTAGGTTTTTTTTTTTTTTTTTTTTTGTCTTTTTGTGGTAGGGTCTTGCTCTAGGCCAGACCAGCTATTTTTTTCCTCATTTATTTTATTGACAACTTCTATAAGTTCTATAAACCATGATATTTCCCTCCCCTCCCCATTCCCTTCAGAACTCCAACCTCCATCATATCCTCCCTCTCTCCATTAGTCTCTTTTAAATTTGATGTCACCATCTTTTTCCAATTATGAGGGTCTTGTGAAGGTATTGCTAGGCACTGCAAGTCATGGATATCAAGGCCAATTTCTGTCTGGACAGTTGCATTGTAAGGAGTCGTACCCTTCCTTTGGCTCTTCCATTCTTTCCGCCCCCTCTTCCTCAATGGGCCCTGAGCCTTGGAGGATGTGACAGAGATGTTTCAGTGCTGGACACTCCTCCATCCCTTCTTCTCAGCACTATGTTGCCTTTTGGGTCATCCCAGTGGTCATCGCCATCTGAAAAGAGAAGCTTCTCTAACCGAAAGTGACAATAGCATTAACATGTGAATATGAACATTAAGTGTAGTGTTTTCAGGGCAGTTTGGTGGGGATAATATATACATTTAGCCAGACAAGAGCAGGCTTTATACCCCCAAGGCTCATGACCTCCCCTGCCATAGACTTTTGCTTAGTTTTTTCAGTACCAGACATGTATTCCCTCCCATAGAGAGGGCCTCCAGACCAATTAGAGAGTAGTTGGTTACCTCAAGAGCAGACATGCCACTATTGCACCCGTTTGGTCATTGGGCCTGTCTGGCCAAACTTGAGGCTTCCAGTGTCCACTGTTTTCACTGCTGATGACTTCTGTCTCCCATAGGGCTGCATGCAGTGCAGCTTTTTCCAGCTTTCAGTTGGCTGGTCTATAGGGAGAAGGTTTTCTGCTCAGCACCAGCTTGCTTTCTCAGTGACCTTGCCACTCAGGCAAGAGATGACTTCAGCAATAGGGTCTTACTATCTGTTTCTTAAGGGAAACCAAGGGCCTTGGCAATAGCCTGTAATGTTTTGGAGGCTACAGGGACCTCCCTGGCCAACAACTCACTGGAAGGTATCCCATCCCAGGCACTGAAAATTTTCTAGTAACAATCTATAGCTTCTATGTGCCATTCAAAAAAGTAGGTTTACATAAGTCTTATTCAGAATATCTTGAATTTTGATTGACCCTCCCCTGCCCTTCTTTTATACATTCTCTTCCCCTGGCCTCTCTTAGGCCTTTCCCCTGCCTGTAATCTGTTCCTGTACTTACATATATACAATACCATCCCCTTAAGTCCTTCCCTCTCCTTCCTTCCCTTATTCCCTTATAAGCTTTTTCTAGCTTCCTGGTTTCTGCTACCAATTTTTGGTTCCAGTTCACACACAAGTCTATACATTTGTAGCTAGGATCCACATGTGAGAGAAAACATGCGACGTTTGGCTTTCTGAGCCTGGGTTACCTCACTTAGTATAATTCTTTCCAGAACCCTCCATTTCCCAGAAATTTTCATAATTTCATTTTTCTTTACCACAGAATAGAACTCCATTGTGTAAATGTACCACATCTGTTTTATCCATTCATCTGTGGAGGGACATCTAGGCTGCTTTCATTTCTAGCTATTGTGAATAGAGCAGCAATAAACATGGTTGTGCAAGTATCTCTAAGGTAGTGAGAAGAGTCTTCTGGATATATGCCTAAGAGTGCTATAGCTGGATCATATGGTAAATCTATTTTTAGCTGTCTCAAGAACCTCCACACTGATTTCCACAATGGCTGACCAGATTACATTCCCACCAACAGTGTAGAAGAGTTCCTCTTTTTCTGTATCCCGCCAACATTTATTGTCATTTGTTTTCTTGATGGTAGCCATTCTGACAGGAGTGAGATGGAATCTCAAAGTAGTTTTAATTTGCATTTCCCTGGCTAAGGATGTAGAACACTTTTTTAGATGTTTATATGTCATCTGTATTTCTTCTTCTGAGAACTCTCTAGTTCCATAGCCCGTTTTTTAATTGGGTTGTTTGATTTCTTATTGTTCTGGTTTTTGAGTTCTTTGTATATTCTGGATATTAATCCTCTGTCAGATGTATAGCTGGCCAAGATTTTCTCCCACTCTGTAGGTTGTCTCTTTGCTCTATTCACACTGTCCTTTGCTGTACAAAAGCTTTGTAATTTCATGAGATCCCAGTGGTTGATTAGTGGTTGTATTCCCTGAGAAATTGGGGTTATATTCAGAAAGTCATTGCCTATGCCAATATGTTGAAGGGTTTCCACTACCTTTTCCTCTAGCAGTTTCAGAGTTTCAGGTCTGATATTAAGGTCCCTGATCCACTTGGACTTGATTCTTGTGCATGGAAAGACACAAGGATCTATTTTCATCCTTCTCCATACAGATATTCATTTTTCCCAGCACCACTTGTTGAAGAGGCTATCTTTTCTCCAATGGATATTTTTGGCATTTTTGTCAAAAATCAGGTGGCTGTAGCTGCCTGGATTAATATTTGGGTCTTCTATTCTGTTCCATTGATCTACATGTCTGTCCTTATGCCGGTACCATGCTGTTTTTGTTACTATGGCTTTATAATATAACTTAAAATCAGGTATGGTGATACACCAGCCTGATTTTTGTTGCCTAAAATTGTTTTGGCTATTCGAGGTTTTTTTTGTGCTTCCAGACGAATTTTAAGATTGTTTTTTCTATTTCTGTGAAGAATGCTATTGGGATTTTAATGGGGAACGCATTAAATGTATAGATTGCTTTTGGTAAGATTCACATTTTCACAATACTGATTCTTCCAATCCAAGAACATGGGATGTCTTTCCATTTCCTTGTGTCTTCTGCAATTTCTCACTTGAGTGCTTTTTGTTTTGTTATGTTTTTTAGTTAGGTTTTTTTTTTTTTTTTTTTTTTTTTTTTTGTCTTTTTGTGGTAGGGTCTTGCTCTAGGCCAGACTGACCTGGAATTCACTATGTAGTCTCAGGTTGGCCTCCAACTCATGACGATCCTCCTACCTCTGCCTCCCAAGTGTTGGGATTAAAGGCGTGTGTCACCATGCCCAGTTAATTTTTTAAAATATATTTTATTTATTTATTTATTTATTTATTTATTTATTTATTTATTTATTTATTTATTTATTTAAGAGAGAGAGAGAGAAAGAGGTAGAGAGAGAGTGAGAGAGAGAATGGGCATGCCATGGCCTCCAGCCACTGCAAACGAACTCTAGATGCATGCACTTCTTTGTGCATCTGCCTTACGTGGGTGCTGGGGAATTGACCTGGGTCCTTTGGCTTTGCAGGCAAATACCTTAACCGCTAAGCCATCTTCTCCAGCCTTTTTTATTTTTTTTTGAGAGAGTATATATTTTTTTGTTGTTTTGTTTTGTTTTGTTTCGAGGTAGGGTCTCACTCTATCCCAAGCTGACCTGGAATTCACTCTGTAGTCTCAGGGTGGCCTCAAAATCATGGTGATCCTCCTATCTCTGCCTCCTGACTGCTGGGATTAAAGGCGTGCGCCACCACGCCCGGCCGAGAATATCTTTTTAATAACAGTCCCTGCCCACTGCCGTGCAGATACAAGCTCATCAGGCTCCCTGAGAGTCCACAGCTCAGACACTGCAATTACACAAGGCCAGCTCTGTAATTACTCTGAGGTCAAGTCCTGGGTCAGGGTGAGATCATGAATCCTCGCTGCACAGGCTCTCAATGCCCCTCACAAGGGCAGCAGGACAAAGTCGTTGGGAAGCCTCAGATGGAGGCAGGGTTAGGACAAACTGCACACAGCACCCCAGAACCAATGGGCTGAGGAGGGGGAGCTACCTTGGAGCAGGATGACAGATGAGCCCAACTGGACCTGCAGCTGGATAGAAGCAGGGTCAACAGCCTTTATGGAGTTGCGAGGTTGACCTCAAATTCACACACGTGTTTCCAGAAACTCCTCACAGGAGCTGCATGGGTTGGTCATGGGTGATGCTGGGAGAATAAGACCCTGGGTGCATCTCAGGAGGTTTGAGAGAAGGGCCCAACCTGCCAGGAACAACAGTGGCTGCACGACGGACAGCAGTGGTGCCACAGGATAGTAAGGCCATAGGCATAGGGTAGGCATCGGGGCTGGGCCCTATTCTGCTCTGATTTCTCCGCTGTGTGTCAAAGGGACATGAATCCCTGCTGGAAAAATACTGGCTAGAGGACACACCCAGAAGACAAGCCTCCGGTTGATGGTTAATCTTGCACGGGCCATTTGCCTAAAGACCAATCTGCAGGTTTCTAAAAACGTCCCCAGCTGGAGCCGAGTGATAACACGGGGTAGGGTGGGGCTGTGCTATGACCCTGGGTGTCACCTTTATGATTCAAAGGCTGATGCCCCCCCACCCCTATGTCATGGCTTCACTGCCCTGCCCATTCTCTGTGGTCAGGTGGACAGACGGAGGACCCCTCCCCAACACAGCAAGCAGCTATACAGACTCTCAGTCATCTCCCTAAACAGCCCCCAGCCATGACCTTGACTCCACCCTGCTTCCCCAAGGACATTCAACTCCCACGTGAGGGTCCCTGAGCCCTTCAGAGGTTTCCTGAGCCTTCTATCTCTACAGCTACCTCCTGCTGTAAGACTTCCTAGTGCTGTCACAGTAAAAAAGAGTCCTCCAGCAGGGGACACCAGTCCCACCAGTTGGAAATCTTTCCCTTCTTTTTGGGGGTCAGGGACTTTAAAATTTTTTTAAATTATTTATTTGAGAGAGCAAGAGAGAGAAAGAGGCAGACACAGAGAGAGAAAGAATGGGCGCTGGGCATGCCAGGGCCTCCAGCTACTTTAAACAAACTCCAGATGCATGTGCCACCCTGTGAATCTGGCTTATGTGGGTCCTGGGGAATCAAACGGAGGGCCTTTGGCTTTGCAAATGCCTTAACTGCTAAGCCATCTCTCCAGCCCGACTTTTGTTGTTGTTGTTGTTGTTTGGTTTAGGAGGTAGGGTCTCACTCTAGCCCAGGCTGACCTTTAATTCACTATGTAGTCTCAGGGTGGCTTCGAACTCCCAGTGATCCTCCTACTTCTGCCTCCAGAATACTGGGATTAAAGGTGTGTGCCACCACGCCCGGCTGTCTCTCCCTTCCTTCTGGGGCTCTTCCTGCCTTTAGTGCAAGTCTCCTCTCAGCTTTGGCCCTTTGGAATGGACTGGTCCTCAGAGGGACATGAGTCTCGGTTACTAGCTGCCTACTAGTCCCTGAAGGTCACCCGAACCATGGGGTACCGGAGCTGGTACTTGGAGGCCTGGAAAAGGCTCACCCCGAAGCGTGCCTACATAGTTCCCATCTTCACCATCTGGATGCCTCAGTCCAGGGTAGGCGCCTGGGTCACGTGGCCTGTGCAACCTGTGTCTTCAATATGTGATGCCCAAGAACTCAAAGGGCCCCTGCTTAAGACTCCTATCCTGGAAAACAGGCAGAGATTTACCCAAAAAAAAGAACACGGAAACTGACAAGCTAGCCAGAAGTTTAATATATAAACCGAAAGCTATGGGCTGCTCTCAGGCCACACAGGCCCCTCAAGACAACGTTATGGTCCAGAGACGAGAAAGCGGTGACCCCAGGGCTGAGAATACCAGGATGTAGATACACCATGTGGTTACATCAGAAGAAAATGCTGAAGTAACTTAATTGCGCATTCCATCTATAGAAAGTGAAGTTAGGGGCTGGAGAAATGGCTTAGCAGTTAAGGCGCTTGCCTGCAAAGCCAAAGGACACACGTTCGATTCCCTAGGACCCACGTAAGCCAGATGCACAAGATGGCATACGCATCTGGAGTTCGTGTGCAGTGGCTGGTGGCCCTGGCATACCCATTCTCTCTCTCTCTTTTTCTCTCTTTCTCTGTCTCTGCCTCTCTCTCTCAAAATAAATAAATAAGCAGATAAATTTAAAAAATTATTTCCTTAAAAAAAAAAAGAAAAACAAACTGAAGTTAGAGCTGGGAGTGGTGGGCACACACCTTTAATCCTAGCACTCAGAAGGCTGAGGTAGGAGGGTCGCTGTGAGTTTGAGGCCACCCTGAGACTACATAGTGAATTCCAGGTGAGCCTGGACTAGAGTGAGACCCTACCTCGAAAAACCAAAAAATAAAAATTAAAAAAAAATAAATAACAGTGAAGTTACACACACTTTTTTTTTTTGGTTTTTCAAGGTAGGGTCTCGCTCTAACCCAGGCTGACCTGGAATTCACTATGTAGTCTCAGGGTGGCCTCGAACTCATGGTGATCCTCCTACCTCTGCCTCCCAAGTGCTGGGATTAAAGGCGTGCGCCACCACACCCGGCCTAACACACTTTTTTAAAACTCATTACTCATCTGTATTTGTTCTGCACTTTCCAAATAATTACAAAAATATTATTTTCAAAACCACAAAAGTGATAAGAACATAAATTTGTACATTTTATGTATTTATTTATTTTATTTATTTTTTATTGACAACTTCCATAATTGTAGACGATAACGCATGGTAATTCCCTCCCTCCCCCACTTTCCCCTTTGAAACTCCACTCTCCATCATATCCCCTCTCCCTCTCAATCAGTCTCTCTTTTATTCTGATGTCATGATCTTTTCCTCCTGTTATGATGGTCTTGTGTAGGTAGTGTCAGGCACTGTGAGGTCATGGATATCCAGGCCATTTTGTGTCTGGAGGAGCACGTTGTAAGGAGTCCTACCCTTCCTTTGGCTCTTACATTCTTTCCTTCACCTCTTCCGCAATGGACCCTGAGCCTTGGAAGGTGTGATAGAGAATTGAACCTATGTCCTTACACTTCACAGGCAAGTATCTTAGTTGTCGAGCAATCTCTCCAGCACTCCCACCATGGTTCTTTCTAATAAAGGAACGTAGAGGAGGTCAGGGTGAGGGAGACCTGGGCTCTTAGGTCACCCCTGGTCTCAAACCCAGAGCCTTCTGTCCGCATGGTCTAGGATGGCCATGTTCAGGTAGTGAGGGTCCCTCTGAGCATGCTCAAGGGAAGGGGAGGCACTGGTCACTCCGTGTGTGACCCAAGGCTCAGGTGTCATCGTAACTCAGAGACAAAGCCTCGCTACATCCTGACACGTATCTCTGGATTACTTCCTCAGAGAGAGCCCAGGTCAGCAATGTCTGGGTGTTCTGATGGATGGCAATAAGCACAGACAGGCTGACTGTCCCCAACTAGTCCCAAAGAATGAGCAAGGGAATGCCCCAGGTAGCTGTATGTCAAACTCCACCTGAACTTGAGACTTCCAATGACCCCAGTGAGCCCTTACTATCCCCAGTGCTAAGGCTAATGCCTGCTCACACCTCGCTTTCCTCTCTTCCCACCCTCTTCCCCTATCTCTCACTCACCCTAGCTCTACCTCCTCTATCTTTCCTTGTCTCTTGTCATCTCTGTGCTTCACTCCACCCCCCTCCCCAGCCCCCAGACAAAGGCCCGGGGACACACGCAGATGAGCAGTCAGGGTGGCCAGGGGCAAGGTTATCCTGCAGGCTTAACTCCAGGCCCAGAGTCAACACTACGGCTTAGGGTTAGCGGAGGCTGGAGCATCCGACGTCTCGTGACTTCCGAGGCCGCTGCTCAGCAACTCGGGCCTCAAAACACAGCTTCCCAGTAAACAAACCCTGTTCCAGACAAAGGTTAATGACTGCCGGTCACGAGCCTCCTCACGGTCGGTGGGTCTTTCTCCACAGCCTTCATCTGTGTGTCCCAAGTGTGCAACAGGAGGATTCAGGGGAAGCAGTAGTGTAGCTGCTCCTCCAGGTCTCGCTGAGTGGGCACCAGGGTTTGTGGTTTTTTTTAAGTTTTTTAAAATATATTTTATTTATTTATTTATTTATTTGAGAAAGAGAGGGAGAGTGAGAGAGAGAGAATGGTGGATCCAGGGCCTCCAGCCACTGCAAATGAACTCCAGATGCATGCGCCTCCTTGTGCATCTGGTTTACGTGGGTCCTGGGGAATCGAACCGGGGTCCTTTGGCTTTGCAAGCAAACGCCTTAATGGCTAAGCCATCTTCTCCAGCCCAGGGTTTAAAAAAAATATTTATTTTATTTATTTACTTATTAGAGACAGATAGAGAGAGAGAGAGAGAGAGAGAGAATGGGCACACAAGAGTCTTCAGCCACTGCAAATGAACTCCAGATGCATGTGTCTCCTTGTGCATCTGGCTTACGTGGGTCCTGGGGAATCGAACCGGGATCCTTTGGCTTTGTAAACAAACACCTTAATGGCTAAGCCATCTTCTCCAGCCCAGGGTTTAAAAAAAATATTTATTTTATTTATTTACTTATTAAAGACAGATAGATAGAGAGAGAGAGAGAGAGAATGGGCACACAAGAGTCTTCAGCCACTGCAAATGAACTCCAGATGCATGCGCCTCCTTGTGCATCTGATCTAGCTTACGTGGAGAATCTGGAAAATCGAACCTGGGTCCTTTGGCTTTGTAGGCAAATGCCTTCACCACTAAGCCATCCCTCCAGCCCAGGACCAGGGTTTTTAAGACATGACTGTCTAGTTCCCATGATGGGCACCCCAAATGGATACCTCCCCCAGCTCTTGTCATCACCCTGCTGTGCCAAGGCTGGCACATGGTGAACACCACGAAGATGGTGTCACAGCTGGGTTCAAGCTCCCCTCACTGCTCACCCATCATGGCAGCAAGAGTGACTTAGGTCCCTGCTCACTCTGGTCACTGCAGCCCTTGGTGACAGGGGCAGAGGCTTAGAGGGCAGTGACTGTCCCTCCTCAGTACAAGCTGCAGCCCTCCCCCGAAGGAACCCTGGGCGTGTTGGATGTCTTCCCACACCTGGACCCATGGTTCTTTCTGAGTGGAAGCTGCAGAATGCTGGGCCTAGTCCTTTGAGGGCACTTGTCCCTGGGCTGATGTCCATGGGCACGCTTTGGTGGACAGTGAGAGAGGGTCTAAAACCTATGGCCTTCATCCTCCTGGAATGCAGGGCAGCATTCCCCACTTAGTGCTTCCTCCTGGAGCAGGACAGAGATGGGGACAAGTGGGAAGAAGCCCCCAGAGGACACAAAAGAACAAGGGCCAGGTAGCCCCACCAATGGTTCACTGCATTCCAGCTGTCCTCATGGAGGGATCGGCCACACTGGTGTCTCTGAGGACCAGGAAGGTCCAGACCTCTGAATACTAGGGTACTGGGTCTCAGGTCTAGTGATGCCCCCAAACTGCCTCTTGGTGGAAACTGGGCCATGTGGCCAGCCAGTGTTCAGGCTGTGGTGGCTGAGCAGCAGTCCCCAACTCAGGGTCCTGACCACAAAGGAGGGTGCATGGCAGTCGGAGAGGATGTTGGTTCTTGGACAGAGAGGCCACTCCTTCTGCCAGGATGCTCAGGGATAGTGGCCAGGGGGCTGGACATGTGAGCACCATACGCAACTGTGGTGTGTGCATGAGGAATGGAGGTCCCCTCATGCCTGGTCAACTGCTGACCACGCTGGAAATGATGGGTGCCTTGTCACCACGATGTCCCATCCTCCTCCCTGATTTTCTTGGGTCTGCCCTCCTCACCCCCTCAAAGGAGCTATGGTGTAGGAGCAAAATGGCATATCCTTCCTTTAGTCACATATACACACATATATGGTCACAGGGTGAATTAAAAGGCAAGAAAGAAGCCGGGCGTGGTGGCACATACCTTTAATCCCAGCACTCGGGAGGCAGAGGTAGGAGAATCGCCATGAGTTCGAGGCCACCCTGAGACTACATAGTTAATTCCAGGTCAGCCTGGGCCAGAGTGAGACCCTATCTCAAAAAAAAAAAAAAAAAAAAAAAAGAAAAAAAAATAAAATAAAGAAAAAAAGAAAGAAAGAAAGAAAGAAGGAAAGAAAGAAAGAAAGAAAGAAAGAAAGAAAGAAAGAAAGAAAGAAAGAATTGTGGTAGTTTGAATTAGTTTCCCCCCTAAACTCATGTATTTTGAATGCTTGGTTCCCATCTGATGGTAATTTTGGGAAGAAGAACCTTGCTGGAGGAGGTATGTTGTTGGGGGGTAGGCTTTTGGTGTTATAGCCAACTTCCACTTGCCAGGACTCAGCTCACTCTCCTGCTGCTGTTTTGCACCCGCTGTCCAGGAGCAATGCCCAGCCTCTGCTCATGCCACGGTCTCCCCTGCCATCAGGGAGCTTCCCCTCGAGACCGTAGGTCAAAATAAAACCTTTCCTCCATCAGCTGCTTCGACTGGGTGCTTTGTCCCAGCAACGAGAAGGTAATGAAAAGTTAACTATGAGAATAAAGCTGCCGGTCATGGTGGCGCACGCCTTTAATCCCAGCACTCGGGAGGCAGAGGTAGGAGGATCGCCGTGAGTTCGAGGCCACCCTGAGACATAGTGAATTCCAGGTCAGCCTGGGCTAGAGTGAGACTGCACCTTGAAAACCTAAAAACAAAACAAAACAAGAGAAAGCCAATAGAACAGACTCCTTTGGGGGAGGGGATTTCAGAGCTAGAAGATCCCACGCCCCAGAGGGTGCTGCACTTTTATTGAATGAGGGAAGCCCACCCACCCAGAGCCCATGATGATCAGCTTAAATGAAGACAAAAATGAAGATGCTGGATGGTCCATGACACATCCAGAACTACACAGGTCCTAGAAAGCCCACGGGGAAGAATTTTCACTTAGGACAGGAAGAAAAAGAAGGAAGTGGGGTCACCTTCTTTGCCATCATGGGATAGAATATAGCCACCTACTATGGGGCTTTTTCCTTATCTGTCTGCCTAACCAAGGAGACTATCTATCTCCTATTGTGTTTCTTTCTTTCTTTTTTTAATTTTTTTTAAATTTTTTTAATTATTATTTTATTTATTTTTGGAGAGAGACACAGAGAGACAGACAGAGAGGGAGACAGATAGAGATGGGCGCGCCAGCAGTCTCTCAGCTGCTGTGAACGAAATCCAGATGCGTGTGCCCCCTTGTGGTCAAGTGCGGCATTGCACCCTTGAGTCACTTTGCATCTGACCTGGAGATTGGAACCGGGTTCTTAGGCTTAGCAGGCAGGCGCCTTAACCACTAAGCCATCTCTCCAGCCCTTAATTTATTTTTTATATTGACAACTTCCATAATTGTAGACAATAACCCATGGGAATTCCCTCCCTCCTCCTGACTTTCCCCTTCACAACTCCACTCTCCATCCTACCCCTTTCCCTTCTCAGTCTCTTTTTTATTTTGTGCATCTGGCTTTATGTGGTACTGGGGAATTGAACCCAGACTGGCAGGCTTTGTAAACAAGCACCTTTAACTGATGAGCCGTTTCCCCAGCCCCTCTCTTTTATTTTGATGTCATCATCTTTTCCTCCTATTATGATGGTCTTGTGTAGGGAGTGTCAGGCCCTGTGAGGTCATGGATATCCAGGCCATTTTGTGTCTGGAGGAGCACGTTGTAAGGAGTCTACCCTTCCTTTGGCTCTCATATTCTTTCTACCACCTCTTCCACAATGGACCCTGAGCCTTGGAAGGTGGGTTAGAGATGTTTCAGTGCTGAGCACTCCTCTGTCCCTTCTTCTCAGCACCATGGTGCCTTCTGAGTCATCCCAAGGTCACCACCATCTGAAAAGAAAAGCTTCTGTAACCAAAAGTGAGAGTAGCATTAATATATGGGTATGGACATTAAGAGAAGTGCTTACTGGGCAGTTTGGTGAGCACAGTATAAACATTTAGCAAGATGCCAGCAGACATTACACCCTTAGGGCTCATGACTACCCCTGTTGTAGGTTTTCAGTATCAGGGATGTATTCCCTCCCATGGAGCAGGCCTCCAGGCCAATCAGAGCGTGGTTGGTTTCCCCCATAACAGACATGCCACTATTGCACCTGTTGGCTCATTTGGCCTGGCTGGCCAGATTTAAGGCTTGCAATGTCCTCTGTTGAGTACCTTCACTGGTGTCTCTCTCCCATGCATGCAGCGTAGCTTTTTCCAGCTTTCTGTCAGCTGTTCCACATGGAGGAGGCTTTCAGCTCAGCTCCAGCAGGATTTCTCAGTGACCTTGCAGCCCAAGTATGTGGAGTCTTCAGCAATAGAGTCTTACCATCTATTCCTGGTGGGAAACCAAGGGCCTCGGCAATGGCCTATAATGTTTTGGGGGTATCTGTGACCTCCCTGGCCAACAACTCACTAGAAGGTATCCCATCCTTGGCACTGAAAATTTTCTAGTAACAATCTATGGCTTCTTAGTGTTCCATTGCCCAGAAAAGTAGGTTTCCATATGATTTAGATTCCATATGACTCTTAGATTTTGATTAGCCCTCCCTCCACCTTTCCTTTACTCAATCTCTTCCCCTGACCTCACTTAGGCATTTTCACCCCCGTTAATCTGTTCTTCCACTTACATATATACAATACCATCCTATTAAGTGCATCCCTCCCTTTCTTTTCCCTTTATATCCGCTTTCTAGCTTACTGGCTTCTGCTACTGACTTTATTCCTGCTCACATAGAAGTCCAATCATTCGTAGCTAAGATCCACATATGAGAGAGAACATGAGACATTTGGCTTTCTGGGCCTGGGTTACCTCACTAAGTATAATCTTTTCCAGGCTGACCTGGAATTCACTATGTATTCTCAGGGTGGCCTTGAACTCATGGCCATTCTCCTACCCTGCCTCCCAAGTGCTGGGATTAAAGGTGTGTGTGCCACCACGCCCAACCTCCTATAGTGTTTCAATTTCAGATGACGTTGTCCCTAATGGTCACCTAAGCCTTCAGGACTGTAAGTAAGGAACAATTCTCATTGTGTTTTTTTAAAATATATTTTATTTATTTATTTGAGAGAGAGAGAGAGAGAGAGAGGAAGAGGAAGAGGCAGAGAGAAAGAGAATGGGTGCGCCAGGGCCTCCAGCCACTACAAACGAACTCCAGACGCGTGCTCCACCTTGTGCATCTGGCTAACATGGGTCCTGGGGAATCAAACCTGGGTCCTTTGGCTTTGCAGGCAAGCGCCTTACCTACTAAGCCATGCCTCCAGCCCAGGCTTCATTCTTTTTGTTTTTCAGCGCTGAGAATCAAACCCAGGGCCTTGTGAGCTACACCCCAATCCTGACAGCATCTTTTACGTTGGATAGTTGCTCACCCTGGGAAGCAGAAATCGCCTCATGGATGTGTGGCTGCAGAAATACAGATGTGTGTGTGTGTGTATGCGCGTGCACACGCTGAGAGGTAATGGTGACTTTTGGTATAGTGCACAAACTGGACACTGGTCCCGCAGCAATAGAGTGGTGGACGACTTGTGGCATATTCTTCCCGGGACATTGCAGTTATGACATGAATGAAGGGTCACCCCTGAGGCACTCAATGAGCCTCACCACCGCACTGAGTGACCCAGCTTAGAGCCGAAGGCACGGTCTGAGCAGGGTGGCTTCAAGGTGTTCAAGAGGTGAAAATCAAAGTTATAGTCTCAGGAGCTGGAGAGATGGCTTAGCGGTTAAGACACTTCCCTTCAAAGCCAAACGACTCGGGTTTGATTCCCCAGTACCCACGTAAAGCCAGATGCACAGTGGTGAATGAATATGGGGTCTGTTTACAGCAGCAAGAGACCCTGGAGCACCCATTCTGTCTTTCTCATCCTCTTTCCTCTTTCTCTCTCTCTGCTTGCAAATAGGAGTGGGAGATGGCTCAGCAGTTAAGATGCTTGCCTGCAAAGCCTAACAACCCTCATTCAATTCTCCAGTGCCCATAGCAGCACATGCATCTGGAGTTTGTTTGCAGCGGCTG
Organism: Orientallactaga sibirica; assembly: GCA_036365145.1. Classification (NCBI taxonomy): domain Eukaryota; kingdom Metazoa; phylum Chordata; class Mammalia; order Rodentia; family Dipodidae; genus Orientallactaga; species Orientallactaga sibirica. Next base: position 2,445,692 of record JAEOAD010001845.1, read on the forward strand.
GAGGCCCTGGAATACCCATTCTCTCTCTGTCTGTCTCTCTCTCTCTCTGCTTGCATGTAAATAAATAAAAATTTAAAATAAATAGCCAGGCGTGGTGGCACACACCTTTAATCACAGCATTTTGGAGGCAGAGGTGGGACAATCACCAGGAGTTCAAGGCCACCCTGAGACTATATAATGAATTCCAGGTCAGCCTGGGCTAGAGTGAAATTCTACCTCGAAAAAAGCAAAATAAAGAAATAACAATTCAAAGTTACAGTCTCAGGAGGAGGGCATCCCTGAGAGGGAGCAGGAACTTTGGGGCTCTGGAATGTTCTGGGTCTTGGCCTCAGCGGTAGTTATATGTGTGTGTATTCATCCACCTGAAAAAAAAAAGGTGTTGGAGGGCTGGAGTGATGGCTTCACAGTTAAAGTGCTTACTTGAGGAGCCTAAGGACCCAGGTTTGATTCCCCAGGACCCACGTAAGCCAGATGCACATGGTGGCACATGTGTCTGGAGTTTGTTTGCAGTGGCTGAATGCTTTGGTGTGCCCATTCTCTCTCTTTCTCTCTCTATCAAATGAATAAGTAAATAAACTTTTTATTTCCCCCTTTTTTTTTGGTTTTCGAGGTAGGTTCTCACTCTAGCCCAGGCTGACCTGGAATTCACTCTGTATTCTCAGGGTGGCCTCAAACTCACAGCGATCCTCCTACCTCTGCCTCCTGAGTGCTGGGATTAAAGGCGTGCGCCACCACGCCCAGCTAATAAACTTTTTTTTTTTTTTTTTTTTTTTGAGGTAGGGTTTCACTCTGGCCCAGGCTGACCTGGAATCCACTATGTATTCTCAGGGTAGCCTGGAACTCACGGCGATCCTCCTACCTCTGCATCCCGAGTGCTGAGATTAAAGGCGTGCGCCACCATGCCTGGCTTAATAAACTTTTAAAAATTAAAAATAAATAAAAACTAAAAGAAAATACTGTTTAATGCTCATATTCACATATTAATGCTACTCTCACTTCTGGTTAACAAATGCTTTTCAGAGGTCATGACCACTGGGATGATCCAAAAGGTCTTAGTGCTGAGAAGAAGGGATGGAGAAGTGCCCAGCACTGAAACACTGTCCATTCTCAACACATCACACCCTCAAGGCTCAGGGATCATTGCGGAAGAGGGACGGATAGAATGGAAGAGCCAAAAATAGACGGGCCCTACAATGCAACTGCCCAGACAGAAATTGGCCTTGATATCCATGACCTTGCTGTGCCTAGCAATACCTCCGCAAGACCCTCATAGTAGAAGTAAAAGAGGATGACATCATATTAAAAAAAGAGACTAATGGAGAGAGGGAGGGGATATGATGGAGAGTGGAGTTCTAAAGGGAAGGGGAGGGGAGGGAAAAATACTCACCTTTGGTAAGAAAGTATGTTTTGTTGTCAATAAATATTAAAAAAAATAAAATAAAAATAAAAATAAAAAAAATAAAAAATAAATAAATAAATAAAAACTAAAATAAATGATGTTTGAGTCAGCCAGCTGTCTGTCACTCCAACAAATGCCTGAGGTCATCCACTTATAAGGAGGAAAGTCTTATTCAGGTGTATGATTTTGGAGGCTTCGGTCCTTGGCTTGTCCATTCTAGCAACACATGGTGGAGCCTGTGGTGGCACAAAACCTCTCGCCTCATGACCAAACACAGAAAGAACAAAATAGAGGGCTGAGAGATGCTCGTTGGTTAAAGAGCTTATGTCCAAAGCCTGATGGCCTGAGTTTGAACCCCCAGTACCCAGATAAAGCCAGATGCTCAAAGTGTCCCATGCATCTGGAGTTCTTTTTCAGTGGCAAGTGACCCTGGCATGCTCATTCCCTCTCTATGCTTGCAAAGAAATACTTAAATAAATATTTCAGTTTTTCGAGGTAGGGTTTCGCTTTAGCCCAGGCTGACCTAGAATTCACAATGCAGTCTCAGGATGGCCTTGAACTCATGGCGATCCTCCTACCTCTGTCTCCCAAGTGCTGGGATTAAAGGCGTGTGCCACCATGCCCAGCTGGGTCACTATGCCTGGCTGGTCTGATACATTAAAAAAATATTTTATTTATTTGAAATAGAAAGAGGGAGATAGAGAGAGGGAAAAAAAGATGAAGAGAGAGGAGGGAGGGAGAGAATGGACACATCAGGGCCTACAATCTACTCTAGATGCATGCGCCACATCGTGCATCTGGCTTACATGGGTACTAAGAAGTCAAATCTGGGTCCTTAGGCTTCACAGGCAAGCACCTTAACTACTAAGCCATCTCTACAGCCCTGGGTGTTTTTTTGTTTGTTGAGATAGCTGGTCCCCTCTAGCGTCATGGTGACCTTTTTAAAAATTTTATTTATTTATTTCTCAGAGAGAGAGAGCCTTGAACAGACAGAGAGAACTCCAGCCACTGTAAACAAAGTCCAGATGCATGCGCCCTTTGTGCATCTGACTTACATGAGTCCTGGATAATCGAACTAGGATCCTTTGGCTTCACAGGCAAATGCCTTAACTGCTAAGCCATTTCTCCAGCCCTATTTTTGTTTGTTAAGATAGGGTCTCACTCTAGCCCAGACTGACCTGAAATTCACTATGTAGTCTCAGAGTGGCCTTGAACTCACAGTGATCCTCCTACCTCTGCCTCCCCAGTGCTGGGATTAAAGGCGTGCGCTACCTCGCCCAGCTATTTTGTATTGTTTTTGAGGCAGGGTCTCACTCTAAGCCAGGCTGACCTGAAACTCACTCCATAGTCCAGGATGGCTTCAAGCTCACAGCGATCATCCTACTCAGCCCCTTGAGTGCTGGGATTAAAGGCGTGTGCCGGCACATCCAGCTTCTGATTGTTTTCAAAAGCATTTCTAGTGAAAGCAAAGGCTTCATGAAATCTGCCTGCCTGCCTGCCTGAGCTACTTCACGTTCTGGGGAGGGACTTGCCCATCTGGAAAGCCTCGTGTGGCCAGTCTCGCACAGTCCTGTTGAGCTGGCTCTGTGGGCAGTGCTGGGAAGGGAAGGGCAGGGGCAAGGTGGGCTGACTAGGGCTGGCTGGGTAGGTCCCCTGTCTTATGAACTCACAGGACTGAAGTCACAGATACAGGGGCTCAGCCAGCCTCAAATAGCGGTCCAGAGCTCAGGACTTCGTAGAGAACCAGCCTCCCCACTGGTGCGCCTTATATTTCTGAGGCACAAAGAAGATGAATCATTTGTCTGGAACTCAGTGAGCTGCAAACGCTGGAAGGAAACAGCTATAAAAAGGAAAAATAGACATGTGGGTGGGGTTATAAGTGGGGAGAGGCCTGGGAACAGGCATCGGACTGCAGCAATAATTCCGGGGGCCCGGATCACTGGGAGAAGCTATGTGGAAACTTGTTGTCCACCTGCCCATAGGGACACTGGATTACTGAGTAGTAAGAATACTTGGGCAGTGAAAATGCCTTCCTGAACTGCCCAGCACCTGAGGGAGCGCAGGTCACAGCCTCCGATGTGTGTGGAAAGAAAGGGTCACTGTGAGATTCCTGTGATGGCCTTACAGAGGCCAGCATTGTCCTGAAGCTTACTTCCTGCCTAACCAGGAGACCAGAGTCCCAGATTGAGGAGAAAGAGAAAGGCTTAGCTCTGACCTTGGGCCACCGCTACTGCCTTTGGCCTCACATGGGGGCTACTGGTCTGCCCACCCAGGTCCTGGGGCAGGAGAAAGGTCCCCATGTTTTACCCTCAGCCTCAGCAATGGATAGAGCCCATGCAGGACTGTGGGGACCACCAGAAAGCATAGGTGGCAATGCTGAGACCACCTAGAAAGTTTTGAATCTAGGGCTGGAGAGATGGCTTAGTGGTTAAGGCGCTGGCCTGCGAAGCCTGAGGACCCAGGTTTGATTCCCCAGAATCCACATAAGCCAGCTGCACATGGTGGAGCGTGCGTCTAGAGTACGTTTGCAGTGGCTAGAAGGCCTGGCACATCCATTCTTTCTCTCTACCTCTTTCTCTCTCTTTCTGATAAATCAATAATAAAATGTTAATTTAAACAAAAAGAAAATTTAAGGCTTAGTGGTTAATGCACTTGCCTGCAAAGCCAAAGGACCCAGATTCAATTCCCCAGGACCTATGTAAGCCAGATGTACAAGGTGGCACATGAGTCTTAAGTTTGTTTGCAATGGCTGGAGGCCCTGGAGTGCCCATTCTTTCTCTCGTTCTCCCCTCTCTCTCCCTCTTTGCATTTTTCTCTCTAAATAAGAAATAAAAAATATTTTAAAAAGAAAGTTAATATCTAGGCAGGGGCCCTAGCCCTGGTGGGGAGCCTTACCCATCCACAGGGCTTGGGTCCCAACCTTGCCACCAGAGTCATTTCTGGACTTTTCTCAAGAAACTACCTACCATGATGCAGGCAGACTATGGAATTCACTCACTCACAGGGTGCAGAACCTCAGAGATCACACTGCAGACTGTTGTCCTAGGTGGGGAGGGGGAGTATCTCATTTACACACCCCTTTCTTTTGTGGAAGGTTCTAGAGGGTCTGAGAAAAAAGGGCCAGTGTTCACATACCTGGTCTGTGCCATGTGGGCTTGGCAGGGATCTTCCCTGACCCCTGCCCTCCAGCCCCCAACCTTCCATGAAGGCCTCACACTGCAGGTTCAGAAGGGGCTTGGCCCCCACCTCATCCCCCTTACTGGTCCTGGCGGGGCCAGGCTACATCTCCTCTCCCACTCTCCACACCATCCCTTCCCTCCCCGTTGTTAGATCTGAGCCGGGATCAGAACTAGCTGGGGCAACGTGAATGAGAAAGCGACAGACTGCTTTATTGGGGTCAAGTAGTGAAGGACTATAAGCCTCATTTCAGGTGGGAGACTACAGTGGCATATTTACAGCTGAAGGACTTTTATACAAAATGAGGGGCAGGAGCTGGAGGGATGGCTTAGTGGTTAAAGCACTTGCCTGCAAAGCCAAAGGACCCAGGTTCGATTCCCCAGGACCCATGGAAGCACAAAATGAGGGGCGAGAAGAACATACACAAAGATGTGGGTCAGGGGAGAACAAGATAGGAACAAGACCATTTCCCTTGCTAATGAGACAGTTACAACTTAAAAAAATTTTTTTTTATTATTTTATTAATTTTTGGAGAGAGACACAGAGAGAGACAGACAGAGAAGGAGAGGGAGACAGATAGAGATGGGCGTGCCAGCAGCCTCTCAGCTGCTGTGAACGAAATCCAGATGCGTGCGCCCCCTTGTGGGCAAGTGCGGCATTGCACCCTTGCATCACTTTGCATCTGGCTAAACGTGGGACCTGGAGATTGGAACCGGGTTCTTAGGCTTAGCAGGCAGGTGCCTTAACTGCTAAGCCATCTCTCCAGCCTTTTTTTTTTTTTTTTTTTGAGACAGAAAGAAAGAGGAAGAGGCAGAGAGAGAATGGGCATGCCAGGGCCTTTTCAGCCACTGTAAACGAACTCCAGACCCGTGCGCCCCCTTGTGCCCATGTGCGACATTGTGTGCTTGCATCACTTTTGCATCTGGCTAAACGTGGGACCTGGAGATTCGAACAAGCATGCTTAGGCTTCCCAGGCAGGCGCCTTAACCGCTAAGCCATCTCTCCAGCCCACAATTTAAAAAAAATGTTTTACTTATTTATTCAAGAAAGAGAGAGAGAGAAAGAGGCAGTAGAGAAAGAATGGGCACACCAGAGCGTCTAGCCACTGCAAACAAACTCTAGGTATATGCGCCACCTTATGCATCTGGCTTAAGTGGGCACTGGGGAATTGAACCTGGGTCTTTCTTTAGGCATTGCAGGCAGGTGCCTTAACTGCTACACCATCTCCCCAGCCCAGTTACAACTTTTTTTTTTTGAGGTAGGGTCTCACTCTAGCTCAGGCTGACCTGGAATTCACTATGGAGTCTCAGGGTGGCCTCGAACTCACGGTGATCCTCCTACTTCTGCCTCCCCAGTCTGGGATTAAAGGTATGTGCCACCACGCCCGGCTACAACGTTTAAGATTGTACTGTCTTCAGATTATGAATATGATATTGTATAGAACAATGGCTTCCCATTGAACAGGTGTTCCTTTTTCGGGCCCAAAGTCTGGGGCTATGTTATTACCAAGGAATTTGACCTTCATTCACAAGCCTCTGTTTCAGGGCCCGCTTGTCTCAGCAACTTTAGAACTTTATTAAGCAACCTTAGGGCTTTATTAACCTTCACCTGTCCCCAGGTCTCACTGCTCAACCCGGGAGCCTTGTTCTCTTTGTCTCTGTCTTTGTATGTCTCTCTCTCTAGCTCTCTCTGTCTCTGGGTTTGTCTCTGTCCCTTTGTCAGTGTCTCAGCTTCTCTCTCTTGTGTCGTTATTTTTATTTTTGACTCTTTTGAGGTAGGTCTCACACTAGCCTAGACTGACCTGGAACTTACTCTGTAGCCTAAGGCTAGCCTTGAACTTACAGAGATCCTCTTACCTCAGTCTCCAGGTGGATTCCAGGCGGATTAAAGGCGTGCACCAGCATGCCGGCTTCTTTCTCTATGTCTTTTTTATTTTTCTTTCTTCTTTTTTTAGAGTTCTTTCTCTATGTCTAGTTCTGTGTTTCTTCTTCTCTCTGTCTGTATCTGTCTGTCCCTCTATCTCTCTGGGTTTCTTTCTTCCTTTCTTCTCTTTCTTTCTTTCTTTTTTTCTTTTTTGTAGGTAGGGTCTTGCTCTAGCAAGACTTACTCTGTATTCTCAGGGTGACCTCGAACTCATGACAATCTTCCTACCTCTTCCTCCCTAGTGCTGGGATTAAAGGTGTGTGCCATCACGCCCAGCTTCTTTTCTTTTCTTTTCTTTTCTTTTAATTATTTATTTATTTTGCCTATTTGCAAGGGGAAAGAGAAAGAGAGAGAGAGGGGGGGGAGAGAATGAGAATATGGGCATGCCAGGGCCTCTAACCACTGCAAATGAACTCCATATGCATGTGGCACTTTGTGCACATGGCTTTACATACTGGGGAATTGAACCAGGGTCATTGGGCTATGCAGGCAAGTGCCTTAACCACTGAGCAGTCTCTCCAGGCCTCTCTAGGTCTTTTTCTGTTTTTAATGATCCAAGTCTTTATCTCTTTCTGTCTCTATTGGTCTCTCTCTTTCTTGTCTCTCTCTTTTTTTTTTAACTTTTAAAATATATATTTATTTTTTTATTAAATTAATTAATTTTTTTATTTGAGACAGAGAGAGAGGAAAAGGCAGAGAGAAAGAGAGAATGGGCGCACCAGGACCTCCAGCCACTGCAAATGAACTCCAGACTCATGTGCCCCTTTGTGCACCTGGCTTACGTGGGTCCTGGGGAATCTAACTGGGGTCCTTAGGCTTTGAAGGCAAACACCTTAACCACTAAGCCACTTCCCTCAGCCCCTTTCTCATCTCTCTTTCAGATCTTATCTCTATTATTCTTCCTCTCTCTCCTCTCTCTCTCTGTTTCTTTTCTTCTTTCTTTCTTTCTTTTTTGTGGTTTTTCGAGGAAGGGTCTCACTCTAGCCCAGGCTGACTTGGAATTTACTATGTATTCTCAGGGTGGCCGTAAACTCTCAGCAATCCTCCTATCTCTGCCTCCTGAGTGCTGGGATTAAAGGCATGCGCCACCACGCCCAGTCTCTCTCTGTTTCTGTCTCTTTGGGTCTCTGTCTCCACAGCTGCCTCTTCCTGACCTCAAAGCCCACCCTCCTGTCCATGCTCTGTAAGCTGGACAGTTGAAATGTCAACCTCATCATTTCCTGCTGGCCTCCTCCCTTTCCCTTTCTGAATTTCCCTGTGTGTGATGACAAAGGTCAGGCCCCTGAACTTGCGCGTCCTGGAGCGATGCCCCTTTTCATCTCTGATATGCAGGGACCTCAGTGTGAGCCAGTGTGGCAGGACCCAGACAGAGCCCAGCCCTGGGAGCCATCATCCAGTGGGCCTGACCACTGATGAGATGAGTAGATATAGATTTAATTTTAAAAAATCCTATCATTCCATTCTCTCTCTCTCTGCCTCTTTCTCTCACTCTCTCAAATAAATAAATTAAATATATATATATATATATATATTTTTTTTTAAAAAGGGCTGGAGAGATGGCTTAGCACTTAAGGTGTTTGCCTGCAAAGCCAAAGGATCCCAGCTTGACTCTCCAGGACCCTCATAAGCCAGATGCAGAAGGTGGCGCATGCATCTTAGTTCGTTTGCAGTCGTTGAAGGACCTGGTGTGCCCATTCTCTCTTTCTTTCTCTCGCTTTTTCAAATAAATAAATAAATAAATAAATAAATAAATAAATAAATAAATAAATAAATAATATTTTTAAAAATCCTATCATTGGGCTGGACAGATGGCTTAGCGATTAAGGTGCCTGCCTGCTAAGCCTAAGAACGCCGGTTCCAATCTCCAGGTCCCACGTTTAGCCAGATGCAAAGTGACGCAAAGGTGCAATGCCGCACTTGCCCACAAGGGGGCGCACGCATCTGGATTTCGTTCGCAGCAGCTGAGAGACTGCTGGCACGCCCATCTCTATCTGTCTCCCTCTCTCACTGTCTGTCTCTCTCTGTGCCTCTCTCTCAAAAAAAAAATCCTATCATTATCAAAAAGAACAAAAAACAATCTCTTTAATCCAAGCACTTGGGACGCAGAGGTAGGTGGATCTCCGGTGGACTGAGGCCACGCTGAGACTACATAGTGAATTCCTGGTCAGCCTGGGCTAGAGCGAGATCCTACCTTGAAAATCAAAACAACAACAAAGCAAAAAGGGAAAAAAGAAAAAAAAAAGTCCTGTGAATTCTAGGAAGGCCAGGGGTTGGGGCAGGGACATAGTGTAGGGAGGGTCAGTAGAGTCCAAGCTGCCAGAAGAGGCCCTCCTGCAGAGCTGACCCCTGAGGGTCAAGGTGGGAGGAGCACTCTGGAAGGAGGCCTGTAGGGGGCTGGGGGTGGCACTGCCTCCCCCTCAGGAAGCTGAGGATGGATCAAGGAATTGGAAGAAACACAGAAGGGGGTCTGGAGAGCCCAGTGTTGAGATCATGGGTTCCATGCACCATGCACAAAAATGTTTGCATGAAAAGGATGCTTCCCGGCCACTGGGGACCTCTCTGGAAAGGACGGATGGCTCTCTGGGGCGATGCTGCCTTCCCTGGGTCTCCTGGTCAGACCCCTCTGCGGGGAGCAGGACTCAGCCTCCGTTTCCTTCTCCCCCAGACTTCCCTGGAAGAACAGAAATCAGGAACTCTCTGGATGCTGGCAACAGCCCCAGGTCCTCGGAGAAGCAGGAGGCCTGGGGTGGAGGGGGCGTCACACCGTGCTTCCTGTGAGCAGAGACAACCTCCTGGCTCTGCATACAGAGGGGGAAGTGACTGTGACCACAGACTGCCTTCTGGGGGCTCTGAGGGTCTGAGGACAGCCAGCTTCCAGTTGAGCAGGGCAGGGCAAGCTCAACATGAACCACCTATTAGTTCTATTTGCCAGGGGTCCTGCCTCCTCCCTGGGGAGTGGGCCTGGCACTGCCCCCCACCCCGGGCCTCCAAACTTACCCAGGGGCTGCATCTGCCTTGGCACAGGGGGAGGGGTGGACTGGACCTGTGACAGGGGGCGGCTCTGCTGGCCCAGGTTGGGCGGCTCTACAGATAAGGCATTAACAGCACTGTGGACGCACCCTGCGGATCTGCTGACGCCTCCTTTCCCTCCATTCCACCCAGGTGCTTGCAGTGAGGTGCCAAAGGTTCTCTATAAAGCGCTGGGGCTCCCAGCCACCTCCACTTGCCCTCCAGCTCTTGAACTGCCTACACGTGCCAGGCCTGGCCCAGCAACCACCATGGTGAAGCTTGTGTTGCCCAATGCTGGCCTGGAAGACCGGATTCCATCCCTGGATGAACTGGAAACCATTGAGCAGAAGGAAGCCAGCACCCGGCCCAAGTGGGACAATAAGACCCAGTACATGCTCACCTGTGTGGGCTTCTGCGTGGGGCTGGGCAATGTATGGCGCTTTCCCTACCTGTGCCAGAGCCATGGAGGAGGTAGGATCGGGGCAACTAGGCGGGGCTCAGGCTAAGGCCAAGTCCCCGTGGGGGTCTAGCAGTAAACAAGAGACTAGCCAAGGAAACAGCTGGGCACCCCTCCCAGACCCTCAGCACCCCAGAGGGTCACAGGGGGGAAGGAGGAGGTAGGGAGATGGTCTCAGCTTCTTGGTAAAGGAGATGAGTTCTGCCTCTGCCAGTGTGGCTCAGGTGCCTTATATGGCTCTCAGGAACAGCCTCCCCTGAAGGTGGGGACAATGAGGAACAGCCAGATCCCCCAGTGGAGCCCCCCCTACCAGTGGGTCAGTGGGTGGAAGGATCCATTTTGGAGGTGGGCACCATCTGATCCTATCACATAGAGGAAAGACCTGGGCTTGTTGGAGAGGGTGGACAGAGGTTAAGTGGGCAGAACCCTAATTTTTAAAAATATCTTATGTTTATTTTATTTTATTTATTTATTTATTTATTTTTTATTTATTTATTTTTTTTTTTTTTAAGGTAGGGTCTCACTCTAGCCCAGGCTGACCTGGAACTCACTATGTAGTCTCAGGTGGCCTTGAACTCACAGTGATCCTCCTACCTTTGCCTCCCAAGTGCTGGGATTAAAGGCTTGCACCACCATGCCCGGCTCTTATGTTTATTTATTTAAGAGAGGAGGTCGAGAGAGAGGACAGAAAGAGAGAGAATGGATGCGCCAGAGCATCTAGCCGCTGCAAACAAACTCCAGATGTATGCGCCACCTTGTGCCTCTGGCTTATGGGGAGTCGAACCTGGGTCTTTTGGCTTTGCAGGCAAATGCCTTAACCACTAAGCCATCTCTCTAGCCTCTGTGCTCCTAAACTTTAAGCTGCCCTTTGACCAACGCACACAGGCCCTGAGCAAGGGGCTGCCCTAAGTCTCTTGAAAGCCACAGCCTGTGCTCGCAACCTCCAAGGGCCTTGGCTTCCCTGGTAAGACCCCACTTCTCCCTACCTGCAACGTCCTTGTCCTACTGAGGTGACCCTGAATTCCAAGAGAATCAGGGGGGCATAGCTGGGGCATGGGGGGCGACAGGTGCTCCTCTGCCCACCACAGAAACAGATCACGCACATACATGCCCGTGCCCTGTTTCCTTTGATCCATTCCCCCCCCCCCAGTGACTGCTGCACCCAGGATCCCCCCTTGGTGAGGACTGCCTTGGGCTCAAAGGGGACCTTCCAGCACCATTTATTCACTGGAGTCCAGGCTCTGCCATCCTCAACATGTCATTGCCAGAGGAGGTGTGGGCTGGTTCCATTGGTGCAGAAACTGGCTCTTCTGGGCCACCGTGGGTGTGCCACAGGCAGGCTGTGTGGGTTCCAGACATTCTCCTTTAAGTGCAAGTCTCTCTCGGGAGCTTCCCTAGTTTCCAGCTGGTATATGTGCCATCTCTCACACTGGCATCGTGAGGCCTCTGGCTTATGGGGAGTCGAACCTGGGTCTTTTGGCTTTGCAGGCAAATGCCTTAACCACAGCCATCTCTCTAGCCTCTGTGCTCCTAAACTTTAAGCTGCCCTTTGACCAACGCACACAGGCCCTGAGCAAGGGGCTGCCCTAAGTCTCTTGAAAGCCACAGCCTGTGCTCGCAACCTCCAAGGGCCTTGGCTTCCTGGTAAGATTCTCCCTACCTGCAACGTCCTTGTCCTACTGAGGTGACCCTGAATTCCAAGAGAATCAGGGGGCATAGCTGGGGCATGGGGGCGACAGGTGCTCCTCTGCCCACCACAGAAACAGATCACGCACATACATGCCCGTGCCCTGTTTCCTTTGATCCATTCCCCCAGTGACTGCTGCACCCAGGATCCCCCCTTGGTGAGGACTGCCTTGGGCTCAAAGGGGACCTTCCAGCACCATTTATTCACTGGAGTCCAGGCTCTGCCATCCTCAACATGTCATTGCCAGAGGAGGTGTGGGCTGGTTCCATTGGTGCAGAAACTGGCTCTTCTGGGCCACCGTGGGTGTGCCACAGGCAGGCTGTGTGGGTTCCAGACATTCTCCTTTAAGTGCAAGTCTCTCTCTGCCTCGGGAGCTTCCCTAGTTTCCAGCTGGTATATGTGCCATCTCTCACACTGGCATCGTGATAATACGCTGTCATTTCAGCAAAGCTGAAATGAATGGTCCTCTTTGGATACTGTTTATTTTTATTTATTTATTTGTTTGTTTGTTTGTTTGTTTATTTATTTATTTATTTTTTTGAGGTAGGGTCTCACTCTAGCTCAGGCTGACCTGGAAGTCACCATGTAGTCTCAGGGTGGCCTCGAACTCACGGCGATCCTCCTACCTCTGCCTCCCAAGTGCTGTGATTAAAAGCGTGCGCCACTATGCCTGGCTTTTGGGTGCTGTTTAGATATGCAAGTTAGCTATGTATGATGGGAACTCCTACTGGGGCAGGGCCTCACAGGAGGGGGTAGTGCCTGTGTCCTGTTGCTCTGTTTACCTCCAGTGGCTCCAGGTTTCAAAAGCCCCTCCCCTATTCTCAGCCCCCCTGTACTACCAGAGATTCTGCCTAAAGGGGTCCTACTGTAAAGAGACACCCCCCACACACAAGCAAACAGACTTGGGACTTCCTTCCACCTCCACACAGGAGGGAAATCCCCAGGCTGTCCTGCACTTTCGATCCTGGTGATGTACAGGTGCCACATGGGGTGTGTTGGGGGCGGGGGGCATGGTTCAAAGGAATTAGGACTCTCCCCTGCCTGGGAGAGGAGGGCTGGGCCTGAGTCAGCCCCACAGGCAGCTTTGTAGGGTTCCTGTAAAAGAGCTGTCCCGTGGCTCATGACTTATATGGTCAACTGAGCTACAGAGTACATTTCAGGTCAGCCTGAGTTAGTGAGACCCTGCCTTGGAAAACAAACAAACAAAAAAAAAAAGGAAAGGAAAGGAAAGAAAAAGAGGAGAAAAGAAAAGAAGAAAGAAAGAAGGAAAGGAAGGAAAGGAAGGAAGGAAGGAAAGAAGGAAGGGAAGGAAAGAAAGGCTGCAGAGATGGCTTAGCGCTTAAAGCGCATGCCTGTGAAGCCTAAGGACCCAGGTTCGATTCTCCGGGTCCACGTAAGCCAGATGCACAAGGGGCACATGCATCTGGAGTTCGTTTGCAGTGGCTGCAGGCCCTGGCATGCCCATTCTCTCCCTCTCTCTCTCCTTCTCCCCCCGCAATAAGTAAATAAAAATGAAAATAAAATCTTTAAAAGTAAAGAAAAAAAGAAAAGAAAATGTGTGCGAGATGCAGGCATTGATGGAAATCAGATGGGGGTTCCTTGGTCTGAGCCGGAGATGCACTAAGTCTGGGGACCATGGGGCTGCAGACCCCCGGTAAGAGGGGTGTGGTAGAGCAGGCAGCATCAGAAGGACTGGCGGGAAAAGGGATCACATAGGCTCTGGTCCCAGGTTCGGGTCCCTTGGGCACAGTGTTCTGGGACCTGATTCCCTGAGAGATCCTGAGTCTGGACCCCAAGGGACAAGGTTGGGTGAGGCAGGGAGAACAGGGTCATAGGATGACTCCACTTTTTTGGGGGGGGGGTTCGAAGTAGGGTCTCATTCTAGCTCAGGCTGACCTGGCATTCACTATGTAGTCTCAGGGTGGCCTCGAACTCATGGCGATCCTCCCATCTCTGCCTTCCCGAGTGCTGGGATTAAAGGCATGTGCCACCACGCCCGGCATGACTCCACTTTTGAGGGGACCCCACCAATCCCTGGGCATCTCATGTGGAGACATCAGGTCACTTCCTGGGCCTCAGGGGCTGTTCCTTCCTAAGACCTCATCAGCTACAGTGGTCCCGGGTAGCCAAGGGACCTGCTCGGCCCTCCCAGGTGAGCTTTCATGCCTTTGGGTCACTCTGTCCTCTTCCCGCTGACCACTTCCCTCATAGAAGCCTGAAGGAATGGAAACTGGGATTTTGGCCAGGTGGACACAGGAGGGAGACAGTTAAATGGACTTGGAGGATACACGGTCCCCTCCCACAGGCTGCTGTGGGGTGAGAGGCCATGGCAGGGTGTGGCCAAGGGGACCTTGGGGCTAAGTAGTGTCCCTGGGGAAGTAGCACCCCCCCCCATCTGTGCACCTCGTGCTCACATCGCTTGAATGTTCATTGGGGCAAGCAAGCTTTCTGCATGTGGCAGAAGTCACCAGCCACACAGACCACCCGCTGCAGAGAACACAAGACCCTGCTCTTAGCCTAAGCTCCCCTCCCTCCTCTCTTCTTCCCTCCCCTCCTCTCCTCTCCTCTTTCTTCCTCCTCTTTCCCTTCTTCTTTCTTCTTTAAAAAAATATTATTTATTTGAGAGAGAGAATGGGCGCACCAGGGCCTCTAGCCTCTGCAAACGAACTCCAGATGCATGCACTCCCTGGTGCCTCTGGTTTACGTGGGTCCTGGGGATTTGAACTGGGATCCTTTGGCTTTGCAGGCTAAGCCATCTCTCCAGCCCCTTGCTCATTCCTTCTCCTCCCCCCAGGTCTTAGAGACAGAACAACATCTTGGTTTTCTTCCTTCTGGTAGACTCCTTATCACCGTCTCTCTTTCCTGTCCCCACCTGCCGGCCAGGTTGTGAGTTCTTGAAGCTTCCCTTATGTAAACAGCAAACACCAGTCGACATTGAGCTGCATAGAAGGCCTGGTCTCTGGGGACCTTTGGACATTGGTCCTTTGCCGTTCCATCCTGCAAGAGCCCCGGCTTCCCCACAGTCGACACCTGCACCCCTTTCTCTGCCCCTACACCCTTCAGGGAGGAGGCACAAGTGTGCTCAGAGAGATCCCAGGCAGAACTAAGACCTCGTTTTCCACGGGCACTTCCACGGGCCTTGCTCACGCTTCTTGGATCTAGGGATGCCAGTTGTGCCCCCACGTTATTCGTGGCTGACTCACCCCCACCAGACAGGGAGGGCAGATGCTAGCTCACCATCCTCAGCACACTTGCTGGGTTCACCCCAGGGATCCAAGGCCCTCTGCGAAAGATCTCGCTTCTCTTTGTCTTTTCTGGGAACCATCTGGTCTTCTCTGTTCTCTTTATCTCTGTGTAGTTCTCATCCATCTCGGTCTTTCCTTGTTGATCTCTTTCTCTGGTGTTTGTTTGTTTGCTGTCTCTGCTTTTAATTCTGGCTCTTGTAACTCTTTCTCTCCCTTCTGTCTTTTCCTTCCTTTTGTGCCGGTCCGTCCTTATCTGTGTTTGTCCTAGGCTTTCTGTATCTCCCTATCTCTGTATCCTTTTCCTTCCTGTCTCTGTGTCTTTCATTCTCTCTCTTTGTGTCTCTTTATCTGTTTCTCCTCGCCTCTCTGTCTGGAGAGCTTGTCTCTCCTTGTCTCCTCTTTCTTTCTCTCCGTACCTCTCTGTCCGCAGGGAAGATGGTACCTTGGCCTGACGGCTGCATCCTGGGAGGCGTTCCAAACCTGGATGTTTGGACGCCTTGATCTCCTATGGCAGACCCTGGGACACCAGGACGTGAAGGGCTGCGATGTGGGTGGGGCTGTGGTGGACAGAGTTGTCCTTTTTACAGGTCCTGGGCTGGGGTCCTCCTAGCAGGATGTCTCAGGTTCTCTCAGGTGTTCAGGGAAACCCGGGGTTCAGACTGTGCCTGAATATTCCCAGGTCCTGGGGGTTTTTGAGGTCTTGCTCTAGCCCAGGCTGACCTGGAATTCACTCTGTAGTCTCAAACTGGCCTGGAACTCACAGCCATCCTCCTACGTCTGCCTCCCAAGTGCCAGGATTAGAGGCGTGTGCCTCCTTGCCTGGCCGCCTAATTTTCTTAGAGCTGTTGTCTTATAAGCTTCCAGGAAGGGTGACAGCTACACTTCTATCTTGTTCCTGTTTGTCACCAGGTAATCCCCACATCACATGTGTCTTTAAGAAGCTAATCATTAAAAAAGAAAAAAAAAAGAAATTCCTTTTCTTTTCATGTTTCTTTCTTTCTTTCTTTCTTTTTCTTTCTTTTTGTTGTTGTTTTGTTTTTGAGGTAGGGTCTCACTCTAGCCCAGGCTGACCTGGAATTCACTATGTGGTCTCAGGGTGGCCTTGATCTCACAGCGCTCCTCCTACCTCTGCCTCCCAAGTGCTGGGATTAAAGGCGTGTGCCACCATGCCCGGCAAAGGTGTTTTTTTTTTTTTTTTTGAGTAGTTTTTTTTCCCTTTTTATTGTCAGCTTCCATACTTACAGACAATAAACCGTGATTATTCCCTCTCCCACTTTCCCCTTCACAAATCTACGCTCCATCATGTCCCCTCCCTCTCTCCATTAGTCTCTCTTTAAAGAGTATTTTTATTTGGTCAGCCTGGGCTAGAGTGAGACCATACCTTGAAAAATAAATAAATAAAAATAAAAATATTTATTTTTATTTATTTATTTGAGAGGGACAGAGAGAAAGGGAGAAAATGGCTGCATCAGGGCCTCCTGCCACTGCAAACAAACTCCAGATGCATGCATCACTTTGCACATCTGGCTTGCCTGGGCACTGGGGACTCGATCCTGGGTCCTGAGGTTTTGTAGGCAAGCGCCTTAACTGCTGAGCCATCTCTCCAGCCTGAGTTTGGGTTCTTATTCCATGGCTTCTACTCTGAGCTTTGTTCTCACTGAGTGAACAGACCTCCAGTAGAAACAATCCCACTTCTTTTTTTTTTTTTAAAGATTTTTATTTTATTTATTCATTTATTAGAGACAGAGAGAGAGGGAGAGAATGGGCATGTCAGGGCCTCTAGCCACTGCAAACAAACTCCAGATGCATTCACCACCATGTGCATTTGGCTTATGTGGAACCTGGAGAATTGAACCTGGGTCCTTAGGCTTAGCAGACATATACCTTAACCACTAAGCCAACTCTCCAGCCCACAATCCCACTTCTTAATCTGCACTTCTCAGTGTGGAATTTTCGAAAGAGACTGGGAACTTGAAAATACTGAAAGTAAATGCAAGTCAAAATTCTTTTTTTTTTTTTTTTGGTTTTGCGAGGTAGGGTCTCACTCTGGCTCAGGCTGACCTGGAATTAACTACGTAGTCTCAGGGTGGCCTCAAACTCTCGGCGATCCTCCTACCTCTGCCTCCAGAGTGCTGGGGCAAGTCAAAATTCTTGTTAGCATTGTGATTTCCCAAATCCTTTGCCTCCTCTTCCGCGTCAGCAGCATCCTGGCACTCACGCTGGTTTTCCTACAGGAAGTGTGCGCATTACACCTGGCTCTCGTGGCTGGAAGCAGCACTTTTCTTAAGGCAGCATGCCAAGCTTTACTTTAAAATGGTCCCAATGCACTTAACTTTCTCATCAGCTTAGACACTGAACACCTGCCATGTCAGAGAGACGAGTGTGTATGTGGCTGCAGGTCCCCTAGCTGGGCAAGGCCATCATCAAGGCCATCCCCTGCCCCATTTCACCCCAGCACTGACTTATTTCCACATAGCATCAGGCTTCAAAGAGTTTCTTTCTTTCCTTCCTTCTTTATTTTTCTTTCTTTCTTTCTTTCTTTCTTTCTTTCTTTCTTTCTTTCCTTCTTTTTCTTTTCTTTTCTTTTTTTTATTTTCAAGGTAGGGTTTCACTCTAGCTCAGGCTGACCTAGAATTCACTGTGTAGTCTCAGCATGGCCTCGAACTCACGGCAGTCCTCCTACTTCTGCCTCCCCAAGTGCTGTGCTGGGATTAAAGGTGTGCACCACCACACCCGGCTTTTTTTTTTTTTTTTTTTTTTTTTTTTTTTTGAGATAGGGTCTTGCTCTAGGCCAGACTGACCTGGAATTCACTACGTAGTCTCAGGGTTCAGAGTTTCTTAATGGTTCATAACTAGAGTCCAAATACAGTGGTCAGAATGTTCCCTCTGATGAGAGGGTAGCCTGAAAACTTATAACTGCAGGAACAGAGGGCCTTCGTGGGCTTCTACTCTCAACTTCTGTGTGGCAAAAGACACAGGACATAAAATGCACTCTTTTTATATTTATTTCTTTATTTACCTAAGAGAGAAAGAGAAGGAAGAAGAGGAAAATAGAGAGAGGAGAGAGAGAGAATGGGCACACCAGGGCCTCCAGCCACTGCAAACAAACTCCAGAGACATGCGCCACCTTGTACATCTGGCTTACATGGGCACTGGGGAATCGAACCTGGGTCCTTAGGCTTTGTAGGCAAGCGCCTTAACCACTAAGCAATCCCTCTAGCCCTCTTTTAGCCATTTTTAAGTTTCAGTTCCCAGGCATTAGGTGCATTCATAGGGTTCTGCAGAATCACCACCATCCATCCCTAGAATTTTCTCACCCTCCTGAACTGAAATTGTCTCAATTATCACCACCCCAACCCATGCAACCTCTGTTCTACAGTCTGTGAGTGTAATATCTCCAAGGTGGACCCTGCAATGTCTGTCTGTCTGTCTGTGAATGACTGTCATCTTCCTCAAGAGTAATCTCTCTGGGCTCTTCCAATAATTAGAATTTCCTTCTTTAAAAAACATTTTGCATTTATTTATTTGCAAGCAGAGAATGAAGAGAGACAGACAGAGAGAATGGGTGCACCAAGGCCTCCAGCTGCAAGTGAACCCCAGATCCATATGTCACTTTGTGCATCTGGCTTTACATTGGTCCTAGGGAATCAAACCTGGGTTGTTAGGCTTTGCAGGCAAGAGACTTGACCATGAAGCAATTTCTTCAGCCTTCTCCTCTTTTTAAAAATTTTATTTTATTTATTTATTTGAGAGAGAGACGGAGATAAATAGGCAGATAGCGAGCGAGTGAGAGAGAGAGAGAATGGGAACACCAGGGCTTCCAGACACTGCAAATGAACTCCAGATGCATGCGCCTCCTTGTGTAGCTGGCTTACATGGGTCCTGGGGAATCAAACCTGGGTCCTTTGGCTTTGCAGACAAGTGCTTTAACCATTAAGCCATCTCTCCAGCCCAGCCTTCCCCTTTTGTTAAGGTTGAATAATATTCCACTGTATGGCTGGGTCACCATTTGTTTAGCCACTTAACTACTGGTGGACATCGGAGGCCCCCACCTTCATGCTGCTGTGAAAATAGGCGTAAGACTCTACTTCCGCTCCTTTCTGTGTATTTCTTCACGTGGGATTGCTTGATCACATGGTCATTCTACATTTAATTTTATCAGGAATGGCCATTCTGTGAATGCCACCAACACTATTGAGGGCCCCGTCTCTCCACCTCTGCCTATGTGCATTGTTTCTGGTTTGTGGTATGCAGTTGGGCTCTTACAGTTGTGACTTACGATTTCCCAGTAATTAACAACAGTTGCATTTGATTTGTTTGACTTTATTTTCCGAGGTAGGGTTTCGCTCTAGCTCAGGCTGACGTGGAATTCACTCTGTAGTCTCAGGGTGGCCTTGAAGTCCAGGCAGTCCTCCTATTTCTGCCTCCCGAGTGCTGGGATTAAAGGTGTGCGCCACCACACCCAGCTTTCGGTGCATCTTTTCATGTGTTGTGTTTCACGTCTTTCTAGAGACTGCCCATCTTTAAGTTCGCTTTTGTCATAGTGGAGTTTTCTCCTCTATATATTCTTTTAGGCCATATATATATAATTTATTTGCAAGAAAAGAGAGAGTGAGAACAAACATAGGCATGCCAGGGTCATTGCAAATGAACTCCAGGTTCATGTGCCACTTTGTGCATCTGGCTTTATATCGGCACTGGGGAACTGAATCCAGGTTGTTAAGCTTTGCAGGCAAGTGCCTTAACCACTAAGCCATCTTTTAATACCTCACCAGCCACAGGTTTTTTTTTTTTTTTTTTTTTTTTTTTTTTTTGGGTAGGGTCTCACTCTGGTCCAGGCTGACCTGGAATTCACTATGTAGTCTCAGGGTAGCCTTGAACTCACGGCGATCCTCCTACCTCTGCCTCCGGAGTGCTGGGATTAAAGGCATGTGCCATCACGCCCAGCTTAGGTTTTACAAATATCTTCTTCCCACTTCACAAGTTGTCTTCTTAACTCTATCGATACCTTTTTATTATTATTAATTTATTTTTTTGTTGTTTTCTTTGAGGTAGGATCTCACTCTACCTCAGGCTGACCTGGAATTCACTATGTAGTCTCAGGCTGGCCTTGAACTCATGGAGATCTTCCTACCTCGGCCTCCTAAGTGCTAGGATTAAAGGTGTGTGTCACCATGCCCGGCTTATTATTTATTTTGAGAGAGAAAGAAAGAGGTAGAGAAAGAGAGAGAATGGGCATGCCAGGGCCTTCAGCCTCTGTGAACAAACTGCAGATGGGTGCCCCCCCTTGTGCACATGTGCGACACTGCATGCTTGCATCACTGCGTTTGGCTACATGGGACCAGGAGGTTCAAACATGAGTTCTTAGGCTTTGCAGGCAAGCACCTTAATCCTAAGCCATCTCTCTAGCCCAATATTTTTTTGATATATAATATTTAAAATATATATTTATTAGCTGGGTGTGGTGGTGCACGCCTTTAATCCCAGTACTCAGGAGGCAGAGGTAGGAGGATTGCTGTGAGTTCAAGGCCACCCTGAGACTACATAGTGAATTCCAGGTTAGCCTGAGCTAGAGTGAGACTCTACCTCGAAAAACCAAAAAACCAAATATATATATATACATATGAGGTATGCCAGAGCTGATGGCCACTATAAACTTTGCAGTGCCACTTTGTACATCTGGCTTTACATGGGTACTGGGGAATTGAACCCAGGCTGGTAGGATTTGCAAGCAATTGCCTTTAAGTGCTGAACCATCACCCCAGCCCTTGATATACAGTATTTAAATTTTCCTCTATTAACACAATTCTCATAGAAATTGAATGAACACACAGGCCACACTGAAGTTTGCTTGATTTTTTTTGTTTGTTTGTTTTGTTTTTCAAGGTAGGGTCTCACTCTAGCTCAGGCTGACCTCGAATTCACTGTGTAGTCTCAGGGTGGCTGCGAACTCTTGGCGATCCTCCTACCTCTGCCTCCTGATTAAAGGTGTGTGCCACCGTGCCTGGCTAAGATTGCTTTCTTACAGCACAGTAGGGACAAGGGACATGCTTGCTTGATTTATTTATTTATTTATTTATTTATTTATTTATTTATTTAGGTTTTGCAAGGTAGGGTCTCACTCTGGTCCAGGCTGACCTGGAATTCACTATGTAGTCTCAGGGTGGCCTCAAACTCTCTGTGATCCTCCTACCTCTGCCTCCCGAGTGCTGGGATTAAAGGCGTGCGCCACCACGCCCGGCTATTTATTTATTTTTGAGAGAGAGACAGAGAGGGAGGGGAAGACAGAGGAATTGGCACACCAGCAGCCTCTCAGCTGCTGCGTGTGGGACCTGGAGATTGGAACCAGCATTCTTAGGCTTAGCAGGCAGGCGCCTTAACCGCTAAGCCATCTCTCCAGCCCTTTCTTTTTTTTAAAAAAAAAAAAATTCTATTTATTTATTGAGAGAGAAAGAAGCAGATAGAGAGAGAAAATGGGCACACTAGGACCTCCAGCCACTGCAAATGAACTCTAGATACATGCACCCTCTTGTGCATCTGGCTTACATGGGCACTGGAAAATCCAACCCGAGTCATTAGGCTTTGCAGGCAAGCGCCTTAACTGCTGAGCCATCTCTTCCACAGGCTTTCTAATGTCAGGGTTGTTAGGTCTGTTATAACATTGGGTTTGCACAGCCTGGAGCCATGTGGGAAGCAGCTGTTCATATCCATTAGTGTGCTCAGCAGACCTTAAAACCAAGGACACACACGCGAACAAACAGCCTCTGTGAGCTGAGGCGTTCTTGGCTCCCTCAAGCCGCTCAGTGTCACCAGCAGAGGTCCCTTCTCAGGCTGACCATAGACTTGGCATTGGCAGTGTAATAACACAGGCCCCTGAAACGGGATCCCAGAGGCTGATAATTGCTCACTCTGCCTACAGGGCTATGATCCGCAAGTGGTCTGGGGTGTACAGCCCTAGTCAGGAGACCCCTGTGGCTTTCTGTTTCACTGTTCCATGAGCCTGGTGACATTGTTAGATGCTTTTTTTATGAAAGAGAGAGAGAGAGAATTGGCACGCCAGGGCTCCAGCCACTGCAATTGAACTCCAGATGCGTGTGCCACCTCGTGCACATGCATGGCCTTCTGCATGCATCATCTTGTGTGTCTGGCTCACGTGGGATCTGAAGAGTTGAACATGGGTCCTTAGGTTTCACAGGCAAGTGCCTTAACCACTAAGCCATCTGTCCAAGCCAAGACTATATTTTTAAAAATATATTTTTAAAGCTGGGCGTGGTGGCGCACGCCTTTAATCCCAGCACTCGGGAGGCAGAGGTAGGAGGATCATCATGAGTTCAAGGCCAGCCTGAGACTACATAGTGAATTCCAGGTCAGCCTGAGCTAGAGAGAGACCCTACCTCGAAAAAAAATTATATATATATATATATATATTTAGGGTTAGGTTGCTGGCTCAATGGTTAAGGCAATTGCCTGAAAAGCCTAATGATTAGAGTTCCATTCTGGAGTTTGCAGTGACTTTGTGGTCTTGGAACACCTATATTCTCTCTCTCTCTTTCTCCCTATTTGCAAATAAAAATATTTAAAGGCTGGGTGCAGTGATACACGCCTTTAATCCCAGCACTCAGGAGGCAGAGGTAGGAGGATCACTGTGAGTTCAAGGCCACCCTGGAACTACATAGTGAATTCCAGGTCAGCCTGGGCCAGAGCAAAACTCTACCTCCAAAAAGCAAGAAAAAAAAATTAAAAATAGTTTTCATTTGAAGGAGAGAGAGAGAGAGAGAGAGTGGGAGAGAAGGGAGAGAGAAAGAATAGGAGCACCAGGGCCTCTTACCACTAAAAATGAACTCCAGGGCTGGGGAAATGGCTTAGCAGTTAAGGCACTTGCCATGCGGCCCTAAGGACCACGGTTCGATTCCCCAGGACTCGTGTGAGCCAGATGCACAAGGGGGAACATGCATCTGGAGTTCATTTGCAGTGGCTGGAAGCCCTGGTACACCCATTCTCTCTTTTTCTCTCTCTCTTTGCCTCTTCCTCTCTCTCTAATAAATAAATTAAAAATAAATTGAAAAAATGAACTCCAGACACATGGGCCATTTTGTGCATCTGGCTTTACATGGGTCCTGGGAATTGAACTCAGGCTTTGCAAGCAAGCTCCTTAACAGTGAAGCCATCTCTCCAGCCCCCCAAGGACTATATTCTATTTTTTTTTTTTTTTTTTTTCAAACTATATTCTTGAAGTCAGCAGGTAATGTCAGCCTGTGTGACCCTGGGAACTGGGGACAGTCTGTCCACTAAGGGTCCCTCTAGACTGTACAGTTCACTCTGCACTGCCATGGCTTCTCGGTATGTCTCAGGTCTGTTCAAGGGCAGTGGGGATATTGGTGGCATTTTCTTTAGGACAAATTCTGTAAGTGCTTATCCCCAGGACAGCATGATGGCCTGCAGAGTGATGTGTCCTGTTTGTCCCTTTCAGGGGCCTTCATGATCCCGTTCCTAATCCTGCTTGTGCTGGAAGGCATCCCATTGCTGTACCTGGAGTTCGCCATTGGCCAGCGGCTGAGGAAGGGCAGCGTGGGCGTGTGGAGCCCGTCCACCCAGCTCTGAAGGGTGTAGGTACGTGCGTGTCCCCAGGGGTCTGCCAGGCTGGGCTCAGCTCTGAAGGGGGTGCCAGGCTGGGGTCAGCTCTGAAGGTGTAGGTGCGTGCGTGTCCCCCAGGGGTCTGCCAGGCTGGGCTCAGCTCTGAAGGGTGTAGGTGCGTGCGTGTCCCCAAGGGGTTTGCCAGGCTGGGCTCAGCTCTGAAGGGTGTAGGTGCGTGCGTGTCCCCCAGGGGTCTGCCAGGCTGGGCTCAGCTCTGAAGGGTGTAGGTGCGTGCGTGTCCCCCAGGGGTCTGCCAGGCTGGGGTTTGTCCAGCCTAGTCTGCTCTTGGTCATTGGGAACCTTCCAGGTCAGCAGAGACCACCTAAGTTGCCACAACCCCAGGGCACAGGACAGTCAGGAAGGTAGGGGAAAGCACCAAACTCAATGGCCCCGGGGTGGGTTCTGCAAGGGATCCCTGGGGCCGGAAGAGGGAGCTGGCTGCCTGCTCTGCCTGCCTTCTCTGTCCACTCCCACACACTCAGCAAGGAGGCCACCAGGACTGACCCTGTGCCTGGGTATGGTCATTCATTTGCAAATTCTGGCCTGGAAGTAGCCTTACTGTAGGGAGCCTCGCTGAGCAGTTACGGCTCACCGAGCCCTCAGAATGTGGGTGGGTGGTTAGAATCTCCAACCAGGCGGAGAAGGGCAGGGTCCACGGCAGAGAGAGTTCCTAGGTGTCGGTCCCAGAAGCCACAGGGCTACACAGCCCGAAGCCCATGCCTATGCACTGGCTTCTCTTTGCCTTCGAGCCCTTCCCCCATCTCTGGCTCTCTCCCTCTGCCTCCTCTCTTCTGTCTTCCATTTTCCCTGTCTCTACTCATGTCAAGCGGATATAGTCACATTTGGTTTTTCATTTGACCCTGAACAAGCCCATCCAAGTGTCCCTTAAGATGGAAGCCATTGTTCACTGGGACCTCTCACGTGTCTCTCAGTGGCAGAGAAGGCTTTTCTGAGCCTAAGCACTTCTCCTGGGCTTGGGGCTGGTCACATGGGCCACTTCCTAAGTCAGGGCCGTTCCCACTAGGATCTTCAAAGGCTCTTTGCAAGGGTCCTGGGGCCAGCTGCCTGGACACGCTGTCTGGAGCTGCCGGCTGAGCAGGGGAGGATGGAGAGCGGGGTGGTGGTGGTCGGGGTATCCCTTAGCATGCTCTGGGTGAGTCGGGTACTATCACAGCTTCCGTGGGGTGCAGCTAGGCTCAGGCCATATCTGCTCTGCAGTGTGGGGGGAGAAGTCTGATCCTGTGGGGTGGCACCCAGAGGCGATCTAGGTGCCCACCACAGTGACACCCCCCCTCGTAGGCATCGCCTCCATGTTCGTCTCCTTCATGGTGGGCCTGTACTACAACACCATCATTGCCTGGGTCATGTGGTACTTCTTCAACTCCTTCCAGGACCCTCTGCCATGGAGCGAGTGCCCGCTCAACAATAACCACACAGGTGAGTCTTGGCCAGGCAGTGGACCACAGCCCCTGTCCTCTAACCCCTGACTCATCTGACATGATGCACTATGGGGGTCTGCCTGCACTTCCTGTTGTTGTTGTTGTTGTCACTCTAACTCATTCTGTAGTCCCAGGCTGGCCTCCAACTCACAGCGCTCTTCCTACCTCTGCCTCCCAAGTGCTAAGCCTAATGATTAGAGTTCCATTCTGAGTTTGCAGTGACTTTGTGGTCTTGGAACACCTATATTCTCTCTCTCTCTTTCTCCCTATTTGCAAATAAAAATATTTAAAGGCTGGGTGCAGTGATACACGCCTTTAATCCCAGCACTCAGGAGGCAGAGGTAGGAGGATCACTGTGAGTTCAAGGCCACCCTGGAACTACATAGTGAATTCCAGGTCAGCCTGGGCCAGAGCAAAACTCTACCTCCAAAAAGCAAGAAAAAAAAATTAAAAATAGTTTTCATTTGAAGGAGAGAGAGAGAGAGAGAGAGTGGGGAGAGAAGGGGAGAGAGAAAGAATAGGAGCACCAGGGCCTCTTACCACTAAAAAATGAACTCCAGGGCTGGGGAAATGGCTTAGCAGTTAAGGCACTTGCCTGCGAAGCCTAAGGACCACGGTTCGATTCCCCAGGACCCGTGTGAGCCAGATGCACAAGGGGGAACATGCATCTGGAGTTCATTTGCAGTGGCTGGAAGCCCTGGTACACCCATTCTCTCTTTTTCTCTCTCTCTTTGCCTCTTCCTCTCTCTCTCTAATAAATAAATTAAAAATAAATTGAAAAAATGAACTCCAGACACATGGGCCATTTTGTGCATCTGGCTTTACATGGGTCCTGGGGAATTGAACTCAGGCTTTGCAAGCAAGCTCCTTAACAGTGGAGCCATCTCTCCAGCCCCCAAGGACTATATTCTTTTTTTTTTTTTTTCAAACTATATTCTTGAAGTCAGCAGGTAATGTCAGCCTGTGTGACCCTGGGGACTGGGGACAGTCTGTCCACTAAGGGTCCCTCTAGACTGTACAGTTCACTCTGCACTGCCATGGCTTCTCGGTATGTCTCAGGTCTGTTCAAGGGCAGTGGGGATATTGGTGGCATTTTCTTTAGGACAAATTCTGTAAGTGCTTATCCCCAGGACAGCATGATGGCCTGCAGAGTGATGTGTCCTGTTTGTCCCTTTCAGGGGCCTTCATGATCCCGTTCCTAATCCTGCTTGTGCTGGAAGGCATCCCATTGCTGTACCTGGAGTTCGCCATTGGCCAGCGGCTGAGGAAGGGCAGCGTGGGCGTGTGGAGCTCCGTCCACCCAGCTCTGAAGGGTGTAGGTACGTGCGTGTCCCCCAGGGGTCTGCCAGGCTGGGCTCAGCTCTGAAGGGTGTAGGTGCGTGCGTGTCCCCCAGGGGTCTGCCAGGCTGGGGTCAGCTCTGAAGGGTGTAGGTGCGTGTGTGTCCCCAAGGGGTTTGCCAGGCTGGGGTTTGTCCAGCCTAGTCTGCTCTTGGTCATTGGGAACCTTCCAGGTCAGCAGAGACCACCTAAGTTGCCACAACCCCAGGGCACAGGACAGTCAGGAAGGTAGGGGAAAGCACCAAACTCAATGGCCCCGGGGTGGGTTCTGCAAGGGATCCCTGGGGCCGGAAGAGGGAGCTGGCTGCCTGCTCTGCCTGCCTTCTCTGTCCACTCCCACACACTCAGCAAGGAGGCCACCAGGACTGACCCTGTGCCTGGGTATGGTCATTCATTTGCAAATTCTGGCCTGGAAGTAGCCTTACTGTAGGGAGCCTCGCTGAGCAGTTACGGCTCACCGAGCCCTCAGAATGTGGGTGGGTGGTTAGAATCTCCAACCAGGCGGAGAAGGGCAGGGTCCACGGCAGAGAGAGTTCCGAGGTGTCGGTCCCAGAAGCCACAGGGATACACAGCCCGAAGCCCATGCCTATGCACTGGCCTCTCTTTGCCTTCGAGCCCTTCCCCCATCTCTGGCTCTCTCCCTCTGCCTCCTCTCTTCTGTCTTCCATTTTCCCTGTCTCTACTCATGTCAAGTGGATATAGTCACATTTGGTTTTTCATTTGACCCTGAACAAGCCCATCCAAGTGTCCCTTAAGATGGAAGCCATTGTTCACTGGGACCTCTCACGTGTCTCTCAGTGGCAGAGAAGGCTTTTCTGAGCCTAAGCACTTCTCCTGGGCTTGGGGCTGGTCGCATGGGCCACTTCCTAAGTCAGGGCCATTCCCACTAGGATCTTCAAAGACTCTTTGCAAGGGTCCTGGGGCCAGCTGCCTGGACACGCTTTCTGGAGCTGCCGGCTGAGCAGGGGAGGATGGAGAGCGGGGTGGTGGTGGTCGGGGTATCCCTGAGCATGCTCTGGGTGAGTCGGGTACTATCACAGCTCCCGTGGGGTGCACCTAGGCTCAGGCCATATCTGCTCTGCAGTGTGGGGGGAGAAGTCTGATCCTGTGGGGTGGCACCCAGAGGCGATCTAGGTGCCCACCACAGTGACACACCCCCTCGTAGGCATCGCCTCCATGTTCGTCTCCTTCATGGTGGGCCTGTACTACAACACCATCATCGCCTGGGTCATGTGGTACTTCTTCAACTCCTTCCAGGACCCTCTGCCATGGAGCGAGTGCCCGCTCAACAATAACCACACAGGTGAGTCTTGGCCAGGCAGTGGACCACAGCCACTGTCCTGCAACCCCTGACTCATCTGACATGATGCACTATGGGGGTCTGCCTGCACTTCCTGTTGTTGTTGTTGTTGTCACTCTAACTCATTCTGTAGTCCCAGGCTGGCCTCCAACTCACAGCGCTCTTCCTACCTCTGCCTCCCAAGTGCTGGGATTAAAGGCGTGCGCCACCCAGCCCGACCTCCTTACACGTTCTTATGCAGTTGACTGTACTTAGATTTTCTGAGATTCCGTGCAAAGACCAGAACCTCTTGAACCCATAGGGCATTTTTAAATCCACAAGGCAGCTGGGTTCAGTCGCTCAGACCTTCTGTCCCAGCACTGGAGAGGCTGAGGCAGGAGTATTGCTACGAGTTTGAGAATACCCTACAATGTAATGAGTTGCAAACCAGCCTGGGCTAACAATGTGAGATTGTCTCAAAAAAAAAAAAAAAAAGCCGGGCGTGGTGGCGCACGCCTTTAATCCCAGCACTCGGGAGGCAGAGGTAGGAGGATCGCCGAGAGTTCAAGGCCATTCTGAGACTACATAGTTAATTCCAGGTCAGCCTGGACTAGAGTGAAACCCTACCTCGAAAAACCAAAAAAAAAAAAAAAAAAATCCAAGGTCCAAGAAGAAAGCCTTAATCATGGTGGTTAAGGTGTTTAATGAATGGAGCAGGAGAACATTGCTGCTGGCCCCAGGTCACTAGCTGGGCCTTGTGACACTCTTCAGAACACAGGTCCTTCGTATCCAATGTCAGTGCTCACTCGTACCCTATCACGTTCCATGGGCCTCTGCACAGACGGGCTACTCTGATGGAAATGTCCCATTCCCCCCACACTCATTCTTCCAAGCCCATCCTCCACGGAAAGAGGCACAGGTCTCTGCCTGTGGGGACAGATTTGGCTCACAGTAATCCACACAGCTGCAGAGGGATAGAAGCGACCTGAAGTCACCTCTGGTCCAACAGCACAGAGTGGCTGTGAGGGTTGTGGGTTAGCCCTGTGCAAAGGGAGAGCTGTCAGGATGGCCGTGATAGCCACAGGACAGGTCTCCCCAGGGCCTCTCGGTGGCACTTTTTTTTTCTCTTTTTCTTTTATTATTGATTTATTTGAGAGCAACAGACAGACAGACAGAGAAAGAGGCAGAGAGAGAGAGAGAGAGAGAATGGGCGCACCAGGGCCTCCAGCCATTGCAAATGAACTCCAGATGCATACGCCACCTTGTGCACCTGGCTTATGTGGGACCTGGGGAATCGAGCCTCGAACTGGGGTCCCTAGGCTTCACAGACAAGCGCTTAACTGCTAAGCCATCTCTCCAGCCCTGTTTTTTTGTTGTTGTTGTTTTGTTTTTTCAAGTAAGGTCTCACTCTAGCCCAGGCTCACCTGGAATTCACTCTGTAGTCTCAGGGAGGCCTCGAACTCATGGTGATCCTCCTACCTCTGCCTCCCAAGTGCTGGGATTAAAGGTGTGTGCCACCACGCCCCGCTGTGGCACTTTCTCTTGATGGTTCTTCCAGACAGAGGGGCCCACAGTGGTGAGCAGGTATGAAGTTAGACCTTTCTGAGCACATCATGGCTGTCAAGTCCCATAGACCCTGTACCAGCTGCTCCTGGATGGACTGGAACTTTCCCCAAGGGCCAGAGCAGAGGGTGGAGGAGAGAGGGCATCAGAGGGAGTCAGGGTAGCGGGAGGAGGAACCAGAGGAAGAGCGGGCACTCTGAGGTTTGGACCCACACCACAGCCTGACAGTGTCCCAGCCAACTTGCACACATATGTACACAGGTGTGAACGTGTATATGTATGGGCGTGCGTGGTGCATGGTGTGTGCATACAGGTGTGCAGGTATGGTCACCTGTGTGAGTGTGTTCATGTATGTTCATGGCTGTGTCTTTGTGTACTAGTATATCTGTCTCCGATGTCAATGCCTGGCCACCCAGCCAGGTTTCTGCTGTTGAACCCTACACTGTTGTTCTCTGTGTGTTCCCTGGGGTGACCCACACCCTGACTTGGGCACATGCCCTCTCTCACAGGCTATGAGACAGAGTGTGCCAAGAGCTCCTCCGTAGAC
The DNA here is from genome assembly GCA_036365145.1 of Orientallactaga sibirica. Classification (NCBI taxonomy): domain Eukaryota; kingdom Metazoa; phylum Chordata; class Mammalia; order Rodentia; family Dipodidae; genus Orientallactaga; species Orientallactaga sibirica. The sequence continues at coordinate 2,475,389 of JAEOAD010001845.1, forward strand.
TATTTCTGGTACCGAGAGACCCTCAACATCTCCACCTCCATCGACGACTCAGGGTCCATCCAGTGGTGGATGTTGCTCTGCCTGACATGTGCCTGGAGCGTGCTGTATGTGTGTATCATCCGGGGCATCGAGACCACCGGGAAGGTGCGACCCTCCAGGTTGTGGAGCTTGGGGGTGGGCTGCAGAGCTAGGGTCCCCACAGCTAAGCCCACTCATCTCATCACCTCTCCCTAGAGTACTCATCCTTGGGCTCACACATTGCCAGTTGTTTTTTTTTTTGTTCATAGAAAAATGAATGACATTTTATTTTTCATTTCTTGCTCAAAAGAATAATGTCCCATAGAACAAAGACATTATGTAAATATACGAGACAAATGAACTTGTAACTCAACCATATCTTTTCTTTTTTTTAAAAAAATATGTTTTATTCATTTATTTATTTGAGAGAGAGAAAGCAGCAGAGAAAGAGAGAGAAAATGGGCATGCCAGGGCCTCCAGCCACTGCAAACGAACTCCAGATGCAGGCGCCCCCTCGTGCATCTGGCTTACGTGGGTCCTGGAGAATCGAACCGGGGTCCTTTGGATTTGCAGGCAACTGTTTAACCACCACGCCATCTCTCCAGCCCAACCATATCTTTTCAATGAGACAGCCAGGTCATGTCCCTAAAGATACACATAAAAAGGGTCATTGTTATAGTTTGAATGTATGTCCCCCATTGGCTCAGGGGTTAAACTTGTAACTTGGATCTCCAGCCATCTACATTGCCAGGTTTTTTAAAAGAATATTTTTATTTCCAAAAAAATTTAGCCAGGCATGGTGGCGCACACCTTTAATCCCAGCACTCAGGAGTCAGAGGTAGGAGGATCGCCATGAGTTTGAGGCCACCCTGAGATTACACAGTGAATTCCAGGTCAGCCTGGGCTAGAGTGAGACACTACCTCAAAAAAAAAAAAAAGAGATAGAATGAGAGAGAATGAGAATGGGTCATGCCAGGACCTCCAGCCACTGCAAATGAACTCCAGATGCATGCAACGCTTTGTGCATCAGGCTTTACACGGGTCCTGGGAAACCGAACTCAGATCATTAGGCATTTCAGGCAAGCAAGCATCTTAACCGCTGAGCCATCTCTCCAGCCCACATGCCAGGTTTTGAGTATTCCATGCTAGGCAAGACTTTTTTTTTTTTTCTCCAACACACTTTATAAATGCATACAAAATTAACTCAGAATCTCTCTCCGGCTGAGTCAGATAATAAGGGAAACTGGCAAATGGCAGAATGAGGCCTAAACACACACACAACACACACACACACACACACACACACACACACACGGGACGCCTCAGCAGGGTATCCTGAAAGGCCAGTCCTTTCTGGTCTGACGCCTGGCCCTGACTCATGCTGTGCCCTCTCCCTACTGTCTCCAGGCTGTGTACATCACCTCCACCCTGCCCTATATTGTGCTAACCATCTTCCTCATCCGCGGTCTGACCCTGAAGGGTGCCACCAATGGCATCGTCTTCCTCTTCACGCCCAACGTGAGTCTCTGCCCTCCGTCTGCCGTCCACCCTGGAGCTCTAGATCCCGGGGCTGAGGCCTCAAGACCAGCCCCTATCCATAATGTGTCAGCTACCTGGCTGCTGCCTAAGCCAATGCCGTGGCTGTCAAGTGGGGCCTGATAAGGGAACTGCCTGCCAACGGGCCCTCAATACACTCATGCTGGGGTGGGGACTGCGGGTTGACTTAAGTTTGCCTTTCTGGTTTTTTTTGAAAGTTTTTAAAAAATGTATTTTATTCATTTATTTATTTGAGAGCGAGAAAGAGGGAGAGAGAGAAAGAATGGGCGCACCAGGGTTTCCAGCCACTGCAAACGAACTCAAGACGCATCTGCCCCCTTATGCATCTGGCTTACTGTGGGGCCCAGAGAATCGAACCAAGGTCCTTTGGTTTTGCAGGCAAACGCCTTAACTGCTAAGCCATCTCTCCAGCCCTAACTTTGCCTCTCTGTGACAGCCACTGTTTGAGGAAGGAGCTAGCTGACCTCTTTTACCAGGCTATGGCACCTTGCCCTCCCTCCCCTGACCAGCCACTCAGACCCGTTTCCCTTTCCTTGGACACCCTCCTTGGTCTCCCTGGACCTGGTGGTCCCTGCAGTCATAGCTGGGCGTCCTCTCTGAACAGGTCACAGAGTTGGCCAACCCCAACACGTGGCTGGATGCAGGTGCTCAGGTCTTCTACTCTTTCTCGCTGGCCTTCGGGGGTCTCATCTCCTTCTCCAGCTACAACTCTGTGCAGTGAGTATGGGTGAGCTTGAGGGAGGGTGCGGGGGCTGTGGGGGTCTCCGGGAGTGCACCTTAGTGTCTGGGCCTGTCAGACCTCACGGAACTCTTGTTGTGTGGCTAGGTGGAAAATGCAAACGCACACACTGTTCATGAATATCGGCCAGCATGCATCAGCAGCGGCCTGCTGAGAGGATCTGTCAAAGTACAGACCAGAGCAGAGCAGAGCAGGAAACACGGACACGTGCTGGGGAGGATCTTCCTCAACCTGGTCCTCTGAAGAATTAATTAATTAATGGATTTTTATTTTTATTTATTTAGTTAGTTTTTTGAAGTAGGGTCTCATTCTAGCCCAGGCTGACCTGAAATTCACTATGTAGTCTCAGGCTGGCCTTGAACTCACTGTGATCCACCTACCTCTGCCTCCTCAGTGATGGGATTAAAGCGTGTGCCACCATGCCTGGCTTTTATTTATTGTTTTGTAAAAATACTTTATTTATTTATTTGAGAGAGAAAGCCCCTGCGCGCACGCAAGAGAGAGAGAAAGAGAAGAGAGAGAGAAAGGGAGAGAGAATGGGTGCACCAGGGCCTCTAGCCACTGCGAATGAACTCCAGGTGTATGCTCCACTTTGTGCATCCAGCTTTATTTAGGTACTGGGGCATTTGAACCTGGGTCCTTGAGCTTTGCAGGCAAGATGAAGAGTCTCACTCTAGCTCAGGCTGACCTGGAATAGTCTCAGGGTGGCCTCAAACTCACAGTGATCCTCCTACCTCTGCCTCCCAAGTGTTGGAATTAAAGGTGTGCGCCACCACGCCCGGCTTCGCAGGCAAGCGTCTTAACCACTGTTTGTTTGTTTCTAGGTAGGGTCTCACTCTACCCCAGGCTGACCTGGAACTCACTCTGTAGTCCCAGGTTGGCCTCCAATTCACAGGGAGCCTCCTACCTCTGCTCCCCAAAGCTGGGATTAAAGTCATGTGCCACCACGCCTGGTTATTTATTGTTTTCAAAGTAGACTCTCATTCTAGCCCAGGCTGACCTGGACTCACTCTGTAGCTCCAGGCTGGCCTCAAATCATGGCAGTTTCCCTACCTCTGCCTCCCCAAGTACTGGGATGAAAGGCATATGCAACTATGCCTGGCCCCACGATGAGCTCTGCCGTCTGGTCTTCAGTGTGCTGCCTCTTCTGTCCCCAACTCATGCCCACACTGTTCCCAGGCTATCCCCAAGATCTCCAGGTCTTAGGGTAAGATGTCCCTGCAGTCCACCCTGTAACCAGGTTCTGACCTGTTGGCTGTGTTCCTGCCTGCCTCAGATCTACACCCGTTCCTGACACTACCCAGAAAAGACCAAGCTATAAAGGAGCCCCCAGCACCTCTCAGAGGGATATAGGTGGCATATGTTTTTGTTTTGCATTTTTCATATTTTATTTTTATATGTTTATTTATTTTACTTGACAGAGAGGCGGCAGGGGGGGGGAGAGAATGGGCACACCAGGACCTCCAGCCACTGCAAATGAACTCTACACGCATGCATCCCCTTGTGCATCTGGCTAACATGGGTTCTGGGGAACTGAACCTGGATCCTTTGGCCTTGCAGGCAAATGCCTTAACAGCTAAGTGTCTCACTCTAGCCCAGGCTGACATGGAATGCACTATGTATTCTCAGGGTGGCCTGGAACTCACAGTGATTCTCCTACCTTTGCCTCCCCAGTGTTGGGATTAAAGGCCTGTGCGCCACCACGCCTGGCTTTGGTCTCTTCCTCGTAGGTTTAAGCAGCAGCGCCTGGCCCAGTGCATCAGGCCTGTCTTCTGTAGCCAGCAGCTGGTCAGGAAGGCAGTGGAGAAATCAGCCAGTGTGAGGGCATGAGCCTGAGGGAGGGAAACAGGGAACTGGAGCAGAGTGAGGGTGGGGACCAAACTGACCTACTTAGGCTCCTGCAGGGAGAATTGGTCTGTGTAGTGAGGGGCAGGGCTAAAGCAGGCGTGTGGCCTTGACAGTGATGGTGGGGCTGTTCTGGGAACTATGGTAGGTAGGTAGGTATGAGGGGAATGAGGGGATGGACTATTCTTTTTTGTTTTTGATTTTGATTTCCCCCCCATAGGGTTTTGCTCTAGCCCGGGCTGATCTGGAATTCACTATGTAGTCTCAGGGTGGCCTTGAACTCACAGCGATCCTCCTACCTCTGTCTCCCGAGTGCTGGGATTAAAGGCCAAAGCCCATTTTTTTTTTTTTTTGGTTGTTGTTTTTTCAAATATTTTGCTGGGCATGCGCCTTTAATCCCAGCACTTGGGAGGCACAGGTAGGAGGATTGCTGTGAGCTTTGTGAGTTCAAGGCCACCCTGAGACTACATAGTGAATTCCAGATCAGCCTGGGCTAGAGTAAAACCCTACCTTGAAAAAAAACTTTTTTTATTTATTTGTGAGACACAGAGGCAGATGAGATAGAGAAAGAGGAGGGGGGTGGGGGGAGAAAGAGAGAATGGGCATGCCAGGGCTTCTAGCCACTGCAAACAAACTCCAGATGCATGTGCCACTTTGTGCATCTGACTTTACATGGGTACTGAGAGAAATAGAACCTGGGTCTTTTGGCTTTGCAGGCAAACGCCTTAACTGCTAAGCCATCTCTCCAGCCCACTTTTTTCTTTTTTTTCTTTTCTTCTTTTTTTTTTTTTTTTTTTTTTTGGTTTTTCGAGGTAGGGTCTGTCTCTAGCCCAGACTGACCTGGAACTCACTATGCAGTCTCAGGGTGGCCTCGAACTCAAGGTGATCCTCCTACCTCTGCCTCCTGAGTGCTGGAATTAAAGGCATGCGCCACCACTCCTGGCTCAGCCCTTTTTTTTTCTTTAATATTTTATTTATTTATTTGCAAGCAGAGAGATACAGAGAGAGAAAGAGAATGGGCACACCAGGGCTTCTAGCCACTGCAAACAAACCCCAGATGCATGCACCACTCTATACATCTGGCTTACATGGACATAGGGGACTAGGACCCAGGTCCTTAGGCTTTGTAGGCAAGCACCTTAACCGCTGAGCCATCTCTCTAGCTCCTTCATTTTTTTTTATCAAAAGAATTTTTTGTTTTGTTTTGTTTTTGTTAATTTACTTGAGAAAGAAAGAGAGAGACATAGAGATAGAGAGAAACAGAGAGAATGGGCACACCTGGGCCTCCATTCTCTGCAAACGAACTCCAGATGCTTGTGCCACCTATGCATCTGGCTTACGTGGGTCCTGGAGAATCGAACCTGGGTCCTTTGGCTTTGCAGGAAAGCACTTTTAACCACTAAGCCATCCCTCCAGCCCACCAGGGCCTCGAGCCACTGTAACCGAACTCCAGATGCATGTGCCACCATGTGCACCTGGCTTACGTGAGACCTGGAGAATCAAACCGGGTCCTTAGGCTTTGCAGGCATGTGCCTTAACCGCTAAGCCATCCCTCCAGCCCGCCCCTCCATTTTTTGGTAGAATCTTCTTGAATGGTGTAGTCTGTGGCCAAGAGGACACTGGGGGGGGGGGCGTACACTGAAGCTGGGTGTGGCCACATTGCATCTGGACCAAGATCATGTGGTCACTGCATCGTGGGTCCCAGGCTTTAGAAGGCTTCCTTTGATGTCACTGGGAAGGTGGCCCTGGAAGTGCCCCTGCAGGTAGGAGAAGGTGACCCTGCAGAAGGAGGCAGGTGGAGGTGATTTATGGCCGCTTCATTCAGATAATGTGTATCCCCATGCAATCCGCCCACATGAGGCCACAGCTCAGTGGTCTAGGTACATCCCCAGAACTGCACCCCCATCTAGTTCTAGAACATTCTCACAAGAAGGCACTCCTGTCCTCCAGGCCTGGCCCTTGGCAGCACTCACCCATTTATCCATTTCCTATGAGTGGACCCAGCAGCATGTGGCCTTGGCATCTGGCCTGTCACAGATCCCATGATTCCATGCTGTGTGTGATCGCCAGTGCTTTGTCCCTGTGTGGCCTCAGTTCTCCATACTTTCTTGTGATTGTCACATTTGGGGCGTAGCCCTTCCTCCTGTGTAGGATGGTGTCTGTTGCGGTTAGCTTTGCGTTGCTGGCAGAAAACACCCAGCCAAGAGCAGCTTGTGGCGAAAAAAAATGGGGTTTTATTTTGGCTCACAGACTCGAGGGGAAGCTCCACAATGTCAGGGAAAAGAATGGCATGAGCAGAGGGTGGACAACAGGAACAGGAGAATGTGCCAAACACTGGCAAGGGGAAGCTGGCTATAACACCCATAAGCCCGCCCCCAACAATACACTGCCTCCAAGAGAATGCAGTCCTGAAATTGCCACCAGCTAGGGACCTAGCATTCACAGCACCTAAGTTTAAGAGGGAACACGTGCATCAAACCACCACAGTGTCACATTGCAGTTTGATGTGTTCTTCCCTGCTGGCTCTTCACACAGCATCAGGCAGAGTGAAGAGAGCTGGGCGGGGAGGTTGGTGGGTTTAAGAGGCTCAGGATGTGCTGAGTGTTTCTGGCTGGGGCCTAAGGAGCTCAATTCAGTCACAGTGGAGTCTTCAGCCTGCGACTAAGTGTGGCTGAGGGTAGGGAAGGAATGGACCATGGGCCTGGGTATGGTCCACTGAGCTGAGGTCACGAGGGGATCATACCTTCTGTGCCCCTGAGGGTCAAGAATGCCTGGAGTGGCACAAACTCTGGGGTGGTCAGCTGATGAGAAAACCACCTGGGGACCTTAGCCAAGACAGCCCCTCCTGTGACGTGGATGATGTATGTCCTGCCGAGGAGCACAGGGTTGCAAGGCCAGAAATCCAAAATGCTACCTTGTCCTAAATGCCAGGATGGGTAAGCCCCAGTCAGAACCTGCTACGACCTATTTTCTTCCTTTTTCTTTTTTTTTTTTTTTTTTTTTTTTTTTTGTTTTTTTGAGGTAAGGTTTCACTCACTCTAGCTCAGGGTGACCTAGAATTCACTATGTAGTCTCAGGGTAGCCTCGAACTCATAGTGATCCTCCTACCTCTCTGCCTCCTGAGTGCTGGGATTAAAGGCATGTGCCACCACGCCCAGCTTTATTTTCTTCCTTTTTAACCCAGACAGATGGTTCACCTAGACCCAGGGTCTACCTGATTCTGCACAATTTCTCCCAAACAAAAATCAGTAGTATAGGGCTGGAGAGGGGCCTTAGCAATTTAGGCACTTGTCTGCTAAACCTAAAGGACCCAGGTTCGATTCCCCAGCACCCACACAAGCCAGATGCACAAGGTGGAGCACAAGTCTGGAGTTCATTTGCAGTAGCTGCAGGCTCTGGCGTGCCCATTCTCTTTCTCTATCTGCCTCTTTCTCTCTGTCTAATAAATACCTTTCTGTTTTGTTTTGTTTTTCGAGGTAGGGTCTCACTCTAGCTCAGGCTGACCTGGAATTCACTATGTAGTCTCAGGGTGGCCTCGAACTCTCGGCAATCCTCCTACCTCTGCCTCCTGAGTGCTGGGATTAAAGGCGTGCACCACTATGCCTGGCATAAATACATTTAAAAAATTTTTTAAACCTGTAGTATAACTAAGTAATTAATAATAAATAAAATACATAATTAATAATTAATCAATTTTTTAAAACCTCATTTAGAGAAACTTAGGAGGGGAGAGGCCCAGCCTCCAACCTGTAGGAGTTTTCACAGCTGCTGACCGGGCAGGGGACTGTCCTTTCCCTGTAAGGCTGATCACCAGCCTGACTGAGGCTTAGTTTGGTTTTCTTGTTATTGATATGTGTGTGGTGTTTGTTTGTTTGTTTGTTTGTTTTGGTTTTGGTTTTCCGAGGTAGGGTCTCTCTCTAGCCCAGGCTGACCTGGAATTCACTCTGTAGTCTCAGAGTGGCCTTGAACTCATGATGATCCTCCTACCTCTGCCTCTGAGTGCTTGGATTAAAGGCGTGCGCCACCACGCCCGGCTTGGTTTTTTGTTTTTGTTTTTGTTTTTTGCTTTTTCAAGGTAAGGTTTCACTCCAGCCCAGGCTGACTTGGAATTCACTGTGTAGTCTCAGAGTGGCCTCAAACTCACAGCGATCCTCCTACCTCTGCCTCCCGAGTGCTGGGATTAAAGGCGTGCGCCACCACACCTGGCCTAGTTTGGGTTTTGAGGTGTCTTGGGCTTTCAGAGGACCCCCGAGCCATGAACTGTGGGCTAAGATTGGCATTGGAATGAGAACAGCAAAGGTCACCAGCCATGGGCTCAGGGTCATTCTGGCCATCTTGAGTCCTCAGTTCTCCCATGTGTGCAGAAGACGTGTGCCCCGGCTTTCCCTGAGTCACATCAGCCTCACTTGCTGTGGGGCTCTGTTCAGGGACCCAGCGCTAAGCCTGGGCAAGCTGTTCCTTCCATGCGCTGCCCTCATTCTGAGCCAGGGGATGCAGGCCTCACCTGTGGACCAGCTGTGTTGACCTGTGACGACACTGCTCTTGCCCCCAGCAACAACTGCGAGATGGACTCCCTGGTTGTGTCCGTCATCAATGGCTTCACATCCGTGTACGCAGCCACCGTTGTCTACTCCATCATTGGCTTCCGAGCCACGGAGCGCTTTGACGACTGTTTGAGCAAGTGAGTTTCCCGACCTGGCACTTAGGCTGGGCCCTTAGCGGGCCTGTGGGTAGAGTCCCATCCAAGGCTAGCTCACTGTGCCCAGGGACGGTACCAACCCCTCTTGCTGCTTCTAGGAACATCCTGACACTCATCAATGGGTTTGATCTGCCCGAGGGCAATGTGACCCAGGAGAACTTCGAGGCTATGCAACAATGGTGTAATGCCACCAACCCCACAGCCTATGCACAGCTGCAGTTCCAGACCTGCGACATGAACTCCTTCCTCTCCGAGGTGGGTGCCATGGGGGGAGGCCCCTGTGCCATTCAGAGCCTCCAGCCTCCCAGGGGATGGGAAGGACACCTCAGCCGTTCCCTGAGGGTTGTACCAGGCCCTTTGCATGGTCAGTGTCTGGGCCTCTAGAGGAAGTGGAAGCTGAGATTAAGTCAGGAGGCTGGGACAACTGTCCACCTACCTGTGTCCTGCCACCCACAGACCCTGATCCCACGCCCACTAGTCCTCCATGTCAAAGGCTCAAACACCCCCTAAAGTTTATTTATTTATTTATTATTTATTTTATTTTATTTATTTATTTGAGAGCGACAGAGAGAGAGAGAGAGAATGGGCACACCAGGGCCTCCAGCCACTGCAAACTAACTCCAGATGCATGCGCCACTTTGTGCATGTGACTTACGTGGGTACTAGGGAATCAAGCCTTGAACCTGGGTCCTTAGGCTTCACAGGCAAGCACTTAACCACTAAGCCATCTCTCCAGCCCCCCTAAAGTTTATTTTTAAATGTTATTCCTTCTATAGGAGAGGAAAGAATTTATAACTTTGTGTTTTGTTTTGTTTTGTTTCCGAACTCTTGGTAATCCGTAATCCTCCTATCTCTGCCATCACACTCAGCTTATAACTTTGTTTTGTTTTTTTTTTTCTTCTTTTCTTCTTCTTTTTTTTTTTTTTGAGGTGTAGGGTCTTGTTCTAGCCCAGGCCAACCAGGAATTCACTATGTAGTCTCAAGGTGACCTCAAACTCATGGCAATCCTCCTACCTCAGCTTCCTGAGTGCTGGGATTAAAGGCGTGTGCCACTACGCCCAGCTTATAACTTTGTTTTTGATTTTACTGGGTGACCAGAGCCAGACTGGCTTCCTTGACCTCAGGAAATGGAGGAAACCCATGCATTGTCTTAATACTGAAACTTTTTAAAAAATATTTTTATTTATTTAATTATATGAGAGAAAGAGGCAGAGAGAGAGAGAGAGAATGGGCACACCAGGGCATCCAGCCACTGCAAATGAACTCCAGATGGCATGCTCCCCCTTGTGCATCTGGCTTATGTGGGGCCTGGAGAGTCGAACCGGGATCCTTTGGCTTCGCCGGCAAGCGCCTTAACCACTAAGCCATCTCTCCAGCTCCATACTGAAACTTTTGAACCCTATTCTAATGAGTAGCGATGGCTACAAGCCCTTATGGCTCATAGGCTAATTTTATGTCTAATCTTGTGGTTTCCTCAGTGGGGTGTCACCCATGTATTTTGGAGGGCGCTGGTGATCTGTAACGGCCCTTGATACATGGGGAGGGATGTGATTCTCAGAGCCATCTGGAGGTGGCCAGGAAATGACCATGAGAGCCGGTTCCCATCAAGTTCCTGAGGATGATTCTTGACCAAGTTGATGATTCCTCTGCCAGGGCCTCCTGCCACAGCAACTGGGCAGCACTATCTCCATGCACCCCTCCCCCACCATGCCATGAGTGCCCACAGCCATTTGAATTGGGAGCACCACCAGGCTGTATGCTTGAGTGACTGGCTCAAAGTCCTGTTTGCATTTCTGAGCCACTCTGAGCCCAGCTATGAGGATTAGCTCCTTCACGGACCAGATAGCCTGCCCGTGGCCATGGTCACATCTATCTGCAGCTTGGAACTCCAGCTGCTGCTGGGTGATGGCGTCTGCTCGTTGGCCAAAACAGATTAGGTTGGTTTTTTTTTTTAAAAAAAAAAAAAAGATTTATTTTTATTTATTAATTTATTAGAGACAGAGAGAGAGAGAGAGAGAGAGAGAGAATGGGTGTGCCAGGGCCTCTAGCCACTGCATACGAACTCCAGACACATGCACCACCATGTGCATCTGGCTTAAGTGGGACATGGAGAATCGAACCTGGGTCCTTAGGCTTCATAGACATATGCCTTAACCACTAAGCCATCTCTCCAGTCCCCAGATTAGCTTTTTTGTTTGTTTGTTTTTTTGTTTTGTTTTTTTAAGTAGGATCTCACTCTAGCTCAAGCTGACCTGGAATTCACTATGTAGTCTCAGGGTGGCCTTGAACTCACGGCGATCCTCCTACCTCTGCCTCCCAAGCGCTGGGATCAACAGATTAGCTTTGAGCTCTAAAGGTAAAATCTCAGCCCATTTCACACAATAACCCACATGTGTCAGGTCCTTGTTCAGGGTGACCTGTGTGGCCACTGGACACCAACAGAGGGACAGAGGCCCCAGGTGACTGTGTACTCATGCACAGGGTGTGGAGGGCACAGGCCTGGCCTTCATCGTCTTCACCGAGGCCATCACAAAGATGCCGGTGTCCCCACTGTGGTCCGTCCTCTTCTTCGTCATGCTATTCTGCCTGGGCCTCTCGTCCATGTTCGGGAACATGGAGGGCGTGGTCGTGCCCCTGCAGGACCTCAAGATCACCCCCGAGAAGTGGCCCAAGGAGCTGCTCACAGGTGTGTGGCCCACCCTCTCCAGGGGAGACCCTCCCCCCTGTACTCCTCAGGGTGGCAGTGAGTGTAGTTGTGGGCAGAATACGCTGGTGGCAGTGAGTGTAGTCGTGGGCGAAATATGCCGGTGGCCACAGCTCTGCCTCCCTGTCGGGCCCACAGGCCTCATCTGTTTGCTGATGTACTTCATCGCTTTCATTTTCACCCTGAAGTCCGGCCAGTACTGGCTCTCCTTGCTGGACAGCTATGCTGGCTCCATCCCTCTGCTCATCATCGCCTTCTGTGAGATGTTTGCTGTCGTCTACGTGTACGGCGTGGACAGGTAGGAGGGGGCGGCGCCAAGAAGCTAACTTGCAGAATCCCTGCAAGGCTGAACTAGCCAAGTTAGGGCTCCAGGGACATAGACGCTTCATGTCTCAGGGCCCCTTCCCAGGAGTGGGCTGGCATCAGCTTGGTGCTGGCACTTGTATCTGTGAGGTAAAGAGAGGCCGGAGGGCTGGAGAGATGGCTTAGCGGTGAAGGCGCCTGCCTGCTAAGCCTAAGAACGCCTGTTCCAATCTCCAGGTCCCACGTTTAGCCAGATGCAAAGTGACGCAAGGATGCAATGCCACACTTGCCCACAAGGGGGCACATGCATCTGGAGTTCCTTCACAGTGGCTGAGAGGCTTCTGGCACGCCCATTCTCTCTCTCTATCTCTCTCTCTCTGTCTCTCTCTGTGTCTCTCTCAAAAAACAAAGAGAGAGAGGGGCTGGAGCATACAGGCTGAACGGACACCTCCTGTCTCACCAGAAGTGATTCAAACTATAGTTACTGGGTACCCCTGGATCTACCAGGATTTGCAGGCAGGCAGACTAGGAGCTGATCCATAGTAACCTGGGTTCCAGAGAAAGTACCAAAAACAAATTCAAACATATCTAATAATGCGATTTATAAAAAGTTATAACTCGGGAGGCAGAGGTAGGAGGGGCCATGAGTTCAAGGCCACCCTGAGAGCTAATTCCATGGCCTGGTGAAAAACCAAAAAAAAAAAAAAAAAAAAAAAGTTATAATCAGGCTTGCTAGGGAGATGGCCTGGAGTGCAAGGACCTGAGTTCACGTCCCCAGATCCCACGTGAAATACCAGGAGTGGTGGTGTACACTTAGAGCCTCAGAACTGTGGGTCCGGGCAGAGGCCGGAGTCCCTGGGACTCACTAGCCAGCTAGTCTAGCTGGATTAGTGAGCTCTAGGGTTAGCAAGAGATACTGGCTCAAAGAATAAGATGGTAATGGGCTGGAGAGATGGCTTAGTGGTTAAGGCACATGCCTGTGAAGCCTAAAGACCCCGGTTCGATTCGCCAGGTCCCACGTTAGCCAGATGCACAGGGTTGCGCATGTATCTGGAGTTTGTTTGCAGTGGCTGGAGGCCCTGGTGTGCCCATTCTCACTCTCTCTCTCTCTCTCGCTCTCTTGGGTAATGGACTGAGGAAGAGCCACATCATCAACTTCTGGCCTCCATATGCATGTACGCACACACGCACACACACACACACACACACATGCACCTACACACCCACATGTTCCCCCCACAAACATATATACATGTATTACACATACACACATGCACCTACACACCCATGTGTGCCCTCTGCAAATGTATATATATATACACATTACATATACTCACACATGTGTGTCCCACATACATGCATACACATGTGCACCTGCACTCTCACATGCTCCCCCACAAACATACATGCACACACTGCATATGCATGCATGTGCACCTGCAACCCACATGTGCCTCCCACAAGCATACACACACATTACATATACTCACACACAATGTGTATGTGTGCATATACATGTGCCCCACACATGCATGCATACACACACTACATACACATACACACGTGCATGTATACCTGCATACCCACATATGCCTCCCACAAGCATACACACACATTACATATACTCACACACAATGTGCATGTGTGCACACACATGTGCCCCACACATGCATGCATACACACACTGCATACATACACACATGCATGTGCACCTGCATACCCACGCGTGCCTCCCAAAAACATATACACACATTATACTCACACGCGTGAGTGTGTGCACACACATGTGCCCCATACATGCATGCAAACACACACTGCATACACACATGTGCACCTGCACACTCACATGTTCCTCCCACAAACATGCACACATCACATGTTGCATACCCACCCACAACAAACATACATATACTCACACACAATGTGCATGTGTGCATATACATGTGCCCCACACATGCATGCATATACACACTACATACACATACACACATGCATGTATACCTGCATACCCACATGTGCCTTCCACAAGCATACACATTACATATACTCACACACAATGTGCATGTGTGCATACACATGTGCCCCACAATACATACACATACTATATACACACATGTGCACCTGCACACTCACATGTTCCCCCACATACATACACACACTACATACACATACACACATGATGTACACCGACCACCCACATATGCCTCCCACAAACATATACACACATTACATATACTCACACACGTGCCCCACACATATATACATACATATCCACACTACATACACACACACAGATATAATCAAAAGACTCTAAATGAGACCCTCAATTGGGGGTCCAGAGCAGCCCTGGGGCTTCAGCAAGGGTAGAGAGCAGAGAGTAAAAGTGGGGAGCAGGGCAGGGACAGGAGGGCCAGTGTGAGAGGCAGTGGGACTCATCTTCCTTGGGATGGGGGACTCAGCTGTCTCAGGTTGGGGGGAGCTAGTGCTGTACACACGAGGGCACCCCATCAAAGGCTTCTTCTGATCAGAACATAATTCTTTCTAGGGAGAGAGAGGTCAGCAGCCAGGTGGAGCTTGGTCACTAAAAGGCAGGGAGGGAGGCCCTGAGAACCAAGGACCACTTCCAGACATCCACTGGGCTAAATATCTCTCCGCCCCTGTCCCCGTCACCATTGCTGGACAGTGGTCCAGGAAGCTACATCCTCGGTAGGGGCCGGATCACAAACCTCTCTCAAATGATCTGGTGCTATCCATTAAAACGAAGCTGGCGAACGCTCTCTGCCACAGGCTCTGGCTCTGATAAACCTATTTCAAGTCACGCAGGATGCAGAGGAGATTACACCATGAGTGGGGGCCAGACTTGAACTGCCCAGGAGAGTGGCCGAGAGCCTCAACATCCAGCACATGGTGTCCACAAGGAACATAGATGTTAAAACGTGTGGTCGGCTGCAGCTGAGCTGGGATTGTGACATATGCAGTGGTCGGGATGCCCCACCACCTATGAAGGGCGTGAGTTCAGTGACCGCTTAAGGACATAAGGAGAGGCAGGCACCAGACGAGGGACAGGATAGATGGCCAGACTCCCCAAAGGCCATTCTCTCTTCGCCTGTATCTAAGTCCCAGTGTCCCCTGGGGTCCTGGACAGTTCTGTCTGTCCCATCCTGATCACAATAAATCACTGTGTCACACAGAGTTGGACACAGGACAGGCTTGGAACTGATCAGGCAGTGGAGAGCACAGCCCAATCTCAGGGTGCTGAGACTTGTATAATACTTCAGCAGGAGATGAGTCTGATGGCCTGCCGTCCTCCTGTCCCTGTTGTCACATTCTAGGACATGGCTGAGTGTGAACTCTTCACAGTTCACATCAGAATGCTAGGCTAGTATCTCAGTGCATTGAGGGTTCCAGGCAGCTGCTGGCCATGACAACTTGGGGCCCCTCTAAGTGTGGGGGACATCTGCCTACAAGGACAGGTGATCTCTTTGAGGGAAGGCCAGGGCGCCACAAAGACAACATCACTGTCCAGACGCAGAAGCCTGGACAGTCCTTGGCCTTCAAAAAGCCAGGCACTAGCAGATCCACAGTGACATTTCCTTCTGGTCTCTCTTCAGGTTCAACAGGGACATTGAGTTCATGATCGGCCACAAGCCCAACCTTTTCTGGCAGGTCACGTGGAGAGTGGTCAGCCCGCTGATCATGCTGGTCATCTTCCTCTTCTTCTTCGTCATAGAGGTCAACAAGAAGCTCATGTATAGCATCTGGGACCCTAATTATGTGAGTGCCCGGGTGGTGGCTGGGTGCAGGAGGTCACTGAGCAAAAGGTGGGGGTACGAGGAGGCAAGGAAAACCTTGGGGTTCCTTCCCAACCTCCCCCCGCCCCACCCCAGAAACAGACAGGTAAAATGACAGGACTTGGAGAACTTTCCCTCACGCATCATCTGCTGCTCTCTCCCTAGGAGGAATTCCCCAAATCTCAGAAGGTTCCATACCCAGGCTGGGTGTATGCTGTGGTCGTGGTTGTGGCTGGGGTGCCGTGCCTCACCATCCCCTGCTTTGCAATCTACAAGCTCATCAGGAACCGTTGTCAGAAGACTGGGGACCACCGTGGGCTGGTCAGCACTGTGTCCACAACCTCTGTGAATGGGGACCTGAAGTACTAAGCGGGCCTGGTGCATGGAGGGCAACAGACGGTGTGGGCAGGCGGGAAGAGGCAGGACCCTTGCGGCGGGGCCGGGCTGCGACCTAAGTTAACGTGTGAAGATACACTCCTGTGCTTTGTGCACCACCTAAGAGTGCACACATGTGTTGTGCAAATATGAGGTACGCATGCGTAGTTGTGTCTGTGTGTACATATATATAGATCCGTGTGCATGTGTGTGGTACTTACATGCATTAGTGTGTGAGTGTATAATGTAGGCATATGCATGCATATGTGTCTGTATGTGTATGTGTTTGTGCATGTGTGTCAGTATTGTGCCTGCATGTACATGCATAACTATACATGTGTATACGTAATGCATGAATGTGTATATACAGGGGAAGTGTCTGCATGTTTTTGTGTATCTGTGTGTATATACATGTATTATCTGAATATATATATATGTAAGTGTTTATGTGTGAGTCTATATGTGTGTGTACTCATGTATTGATGTGGATATGTGTGCTTTGTGCACACATGTGTATACATGGCATGTATACACACCTGCACATGACCCATTCATAAACCCATGTACACATATGTATGTAAATGTATATCTACATGTGTGTGAGTTATGCATTATACGTGTGGAGGCATGAATACATATGTATGTATACATGTGTGTATGCATTATGTACTGGTATGTGCACGTGCCTGTTATCTGTGTGCACATAGCACACATGTGGACATGGGTTTACACTGCTTGTGACACTTGTGCCAACCACTCAGGCCTGGCTGCCTTTCCATGCACCCTCATATTGGGCATGAACTGTGGCCCCACAGTAGCCTTGTTTAGGGGCCCACCTGCCATGCACACGTCCTGTCCCTCCGCCTGCAGTGGGAAGGCAGGAGGCAGGCACACATGCTCTGGGTATACGTTGTCAATGTCAACCTCTCAGCCCTTGCTGTGGTCCCCAGGCTTCAACCCTGAGTTCAAGGCATGGGTCCTTTTCCTCCTCAAGGAGAAGCCCAGGAGGCTGGCTGGCTGGCTGGCTGGCAAGGCTAAGAAGGCTTTCCTTGACTTGGAAAGCACACCCCGGCTTTCAGAGCCCCAACCCACTTAATCATTGCTCGACGGAGCAGTTCAGCCCAGCTCCCGTCGGCCTGGCTGTGACAGGAGCTATCCATGTGCTAGAGACACACCCAGCCCATGAATCTTTAGCCAGGTGCCGGCAAAAGAGGGTTATAGAGTAACTTTGATAAAAATAGCCACTGCCGCTGCGCCCTGGGCACCTTAGTGAGCGTGAAGCCCAGATTGCCTCAGCCCCTGGGGCACTCAGTAGAGCCACCTCTCCTGCCACAGCCTTGTTGTTCTCACTTTCACACCTAACCTCAGCCGCAGGCACATGGTACTTGTGGAGTGTGCTCTAACAATCGGCTGCCCTCCTTTTTCTGTAGAAAAGCCCAATTTTAAGTTGAACTGAACTTTCTGAGAGGGTAGAGGCTGGGGTGGGCACTGGGGCCACATCTTGCTGCTCAGACTCCTGCCACTGCCTCTGTGCACCCATCGCTGGTTACTGAGTCTTGTCCTCAGACCTCCTTCTGTGCACACTGGTCATTGGGAGTCATGGACCACAGAGCCCCACTCAGAAGAGTATGATTGGCCCCATGGGAAGGTGAGGGTCCCACCCTGGTAGCTTCAGTGGGTCGCATTCCCCTTTCCCACAAGCCCCTGGGGCCTCACTTGGGAAGATACTCGTCTTTGGGGTTCTCAGGACACCCTGCCATGTGTAAAGTCTCCCCTTGTGGCCTGGCTGGGGTCAGTCATGTCCCCTGCTGTCCCCGGTAGGGAATTGCTTGTAAGCCCCATTGATTTTTTTTTGTAAAATGTGACTGTGACAGAAATGCAGGTTGATGGGTCTAAAGTGCCCCTGTCTGAATAAACCACTCTATTTAATATTCATGGCTGAAAGTCATTATTCCGGCATAGAAGGGCAAGCAGGACGTGGGTCAAATGCCAAGAACCTGGAAGGAATGGCATGGCCAGTGACTTTGGCTTCACCTCTCGGTTTTGTCTTCTTCTCTGAAGAAGTCTTGGCATGGGAGGAGATCTGGCAGCACAGCTCAGCGCGCCACAGTGAGACTAAGGAATGGCAGGTGGCAGGTGTCATCCTCTGGGAGGTGACAGGCGAGCCTTTGGCTTCAGTGTGTAGGGGATTACAAGGTGTAGCAGGAAAGGGGAAGGAAGAAGAGGAAGAATTACAAGAGACTTGTCTAGCATGTGGTGGATGTCACCTCCCCTGCCAGGGACCTCCCCCCCTCTTATCTCTCTTCAACCCTTTGCCCACTTAAGACCCAACTTTGCTCTCATACTGAAAACGCATCCCATAGATTCCTGGGTTCTGGGGCCCACATATTTGGAATTGTGGATGTAGTTGAGAGAACCTTGTACAAAGGAATGGAAAAATTACAAGCACAGGGGGCCTTAGCTTGTCTCCAGAAGTGTCAGGGGATGGAGTCCCGAAACCTACGGAGCATATACAAGCAGAAGGTGCCAGAATACAGTAGAGATAACGCCAGCTGCTCCAGGGCGTCAGGGGAGCTGATAGAAGAGGGTTGAAGGAAGTCCCCAACCCCCAAAGACTAGCAACACATGGTAAGAAAACCCCCATGCCTGTCCCTCCAAAATCCCATCTGTGGAGGGTCACGGGCTAGTCTTGCAGGGTCCGTGCTAGGCCAATGGTGTGGAGCTATTGTGGACAAATTCAGAACAGGGCCACTGAGAAGCAGACTCTTAAAAACTGTGTAGCTTGCTGCATGCAGGTCAATGGGAGAGAGAAAACACCAGTGAAGGTACTCAACAGTGAATGCTGCAAGCTTTAAATCTGGCCAGCCAGGCCAAATGAGCCAATGGGTGCAATAGTGGCATGTCTGTTATGGGGGAAACCAACTGCTCTCTAATTGGACTGGAGGCCCGCTCCATGGGAGGGAACACATCCCTGATACTGAAAACATATGACAGGGGTAGTCATGAGCCCTAAGGGTGTAATGTCTGCTGGTGTCTGGCTAAATGTATATACTATGTTCACCAAGCTGCCCAGTAAGCACTTCTGTTAATGCCCATACCCACATATTAATGCTACTCTCACTTTTGGTTAGAGAAGCTTCTCTTTTCAGATGGTGGTGACCTTGGGATGACTCAGAAGGCACCATGGTGCTGAGAAGTGACAGAGGAGTGCTCAGCACTGAAACATCTCTAACACACCTTCCAAGGCTCAGGGTCCATTGCGGAAGAGGGGGCGGCAAGAATGTAAGAGCCAAAGGAAGAGTAGGACTCCTTACAACGTGCTCCTCCAGACACAAAATGGCCTGGATCTCCATGACCTCACAGTGCCTGACACTACCTACACAAGCCCATCATAATAGGAGGAAAAGATCATGACGTCAAACTGAAAAGAGAGGCTGATTGAGAGGGGGAGGGGATAAGATGGAGAGTGGAGTTTCAAAGGGGAAAGTGGGGGGAAGGAGGGAAGTACCATGGGATATTGTCTACAATTAAAGAAGCTGTCAATAAAACAAATTAAAATTAAATTAAAATTTTAAAAGCTGTAGCTTGAAGATGAAGCCCTGCCCAGGCACAGGAAGGGCAGGTTCTCTCTTGGGCTCCTGTCCCTGAGAGATGAAGCCTGTGTGCAACATTCACATATAAGGCCAAGATCAGCTCCTTCTGAGCGTGCCTGGTGAGCGTCCTGCACATGTTGAGACTAGCAGCACATACTGGGAGCAGCACATACTTCAGCAAGAGAGAGAGGGACTCCAGAATGCGCTGGGTGAATGTAGACGTCAGCAGCCACAGGCTGTGCTCTGCGAGTGCATTCATGGAACCTGTGTGAGAGAAGACCGACCACAGGCAGCTTGGTCTGCTAAGAGCCTCAAGGGGCAGCTGAGAATGAGCAGTGGGTGGCTTCCTGATACACCCAGGGCTCTGGACCTTGAGGCCTGAATCCATCTGCTGCTGTCAGCATCAAGAGGGTTACCCTGGGGAACACAGTTTGCTGGCTATTCTGCTGTCTTTTACAGAAGGTGAGCCTGTGATGATGTCCACACAAGTTTAGTTACAGAATACATAGGTTTGGGGGCTGGAGAGATGGCTTAGTGGTTAAGGCATTTGCCTGCAAAGCCTAAGGACCCAGGTTCTATTTCCCAGTGCCCATGTAAAGCCAGCTATACAAGGTGGCTCATGTGTTTGGAGTTTGTTTGCAGTGGCTAGAGGCCTTGGTACACCCATTCTCTCTGTCTCTCTCATCTATCTCTCTTTCTGCTTGCAAATAAAAATAAATACAAAAAATTTTTTTTTGGGGTTTGTTGAGGTAGGGTCTCACTCTGGCCCAGGCTGACCTGGAATTCACTATGTAGTCTCAGGGTGGCCTCAAATTTACGATGATCCTCCTACCTCTGCTTCACGAGTGCCAGGATTAAGGTGTGCATGACCACACCTGGCTACAAATATTTTAAAAAAGAAGAAGGGGAAGAAGGAGGAGGAGGAGGAGGAGGAGGAGGAGGAGAAGAAATGGAAGCCGGGCGTGGTGGCTCACGCCTTTAATCCCAGCACTTGGGAGGCAGAGGTAGGAGGATCGCCATGAGTTCGAGGCCACCCTGAGACTACATAGTGAATTCCAGGTCAGCCTGGGCTAGAGTGAAACTCTACCAAAAATAAAAAAGAATAAATGGGTTTTAACAGACAACCAAACTTCCAGTGCTGGTGCTAGGTTCCTGAGAGCCCCAGTGCAGGTAGCAAGCAGCCCTCACTGAATATCATGACACTGGATTCTGAGGCTTGGGAAAGCTGAGGCAAGGCAGTGGACCCAAGGGTGTTGGGACAGGCCACCGAGCAGCGGGAACATGACTCCAGTTATCAATTAACCGAACTTGAAATAAACGAAATGCCCCCGAGGAGGGACTCACTGATCCACTTCCACAGTCCAGCCGAGGTTTCACAGGGCCTAGCAGGGACAGTTTGCATCAGAGCACTAATCCCCCCCCTACACATACACACCCACACATTGCACCTGCACCCGACGTGATGGCCCAGGTCACCGAGCTGGGCCAGCTTGAGGATGGTGAGGACGAGAGGCCCAAATGGGACAACAAGCTGCAGTACCTCCTGAGCTGTATCGGCTTTGCCGTGGGGCTGGGGAACATATGGAGGTTCCCGTACCTGTGCCAGACCTACGGAGGAGGTAAGCTGTGGACCACTGGGACCCTCGCTTAGCCGGGCGGACCTGCCTCCGCAGCCTGTCCTGTCCTTGGGCAGAAGCTGTCTCTTCCTGGAGACTCTAATTTTCCATTTCCCATGGAGAAGCCTAGTGCCTTCAAAACCATTGCAGGGGTCTGAAGAGATGGCTTAGCAGTTAAAGTACTTGTCAGCGAAGCCTAAGGACGCAGGTTTGATTCCCCAGTCCCCACGTAAGCCAGATGTACATGATGGCACATGAGTCTGGAGTTCATTCACGGTGGCTGGAGGCCCTGTCATACCCCTTCTCTTTCTCTATATCTGCCCTCCCCTCAAATAAATAAAAATGTTTTTAAAAAATTATTTTTAGACAGGCGTGGTGGCACACGCCTTTAATCCCAACATTTGGGAGACAGAGGTAAGTGGATTGCTGTGAGTTTGAGGCCACCCTGAGACTACCGAGTGAATTCCAGGTCATCCTGGGCTGGAGTGAGACCCTACGTTGAAAACCAAAAACAAACAAACAAAAAAATTATTTTATTTTAATTTATTTTTATTTTTTGGCTTTTTGAGGTAGGGTTTCACTCTGGTCCAGGCTGACCTGGAATTAATTATGTAGTCTCAGGGTGGCCTCGAACTCACAGCAATCCTCCTACCTCTGCCTCCCAAGTGCTGGGATTAAAGGTGTGCGCCACCACGCCCAGCTAAAAAAAAAAATATTTAAAAACCCACTGCATGGCAGCCAGCCTTCCAGGATCTTGGACCAGGGCAGAGTGGGGAAGGAAAACTATTGTTCAGACCACATTGCTCCTTGTTTGAATATGGGCAGCAGCCTTTCCATTTCCTGTCACCGCCTTGATTTCTTCCTGGTTCTTCACAGGGTCTCAGGGCAAACTTCCTGAGTTTGCCAAGGAGTGTCCCCAAAGAAGGAATCCTCCTTGAGAGCCCAGGGGCTGTGCAGTCAATCAGTCAGGACTCCTGATTGTTAAACCAGCCACACACAAAGCCCTTTCCCTGATAAAAGAACTGACCCCCACGCCCACACGGCCACCCTCACTCTGATACCTGCTCCCCTCTATGTGGCCACACAACTGCAGCTCTTGTCTTGACATCCTGACATGGGAGGGACAGACAGGCTCTGACATCAAATGTCACTTAATCTTGTTCCCCGGTGTATGGCACAATGCAGGCCGGGCTGGAAGGCCAGGTCAATTTGGTCCCTAAGTTCCCTCAGCTTCAATAAGACCCGAGATCTCCCAGGACTCACGGGACTGTCGTCCCATTCCACGATGCCTCTGCTTTTGTCATAGAAAACTTTTCTCTAGTGGAAACACGAGACGCATCTCTTTCAGGGGCCATATATAAGCTTTTGACCTCGCTGTCCAGGAGGCAGACAGGGATATGAGGGTGTGGGCTCTGACTGTCCCAGGTGGACAGAGCACACCAGGGCTGGGAGGGTCTGTGGATCACACCACAGCAGGACGAGAAGAGAGAAAGCCACTTCTTATGTGCCAAGAAACCTTAAAGTTTACTTTTATTGTTGTTTTTGTGTGTGTGTGTTTGAGGTAGGGTCTCACTCTAGCCCAGGCTGACCTGGAATTCAGTATGCAGTCTCAGGCTGGCTTCAAACTCACAGTGGTCCTCCTATTCCAGCCTCCCAAGTGCTAGGATTAAAGGTGTGTGTACCATGTCAGCAAGGTTTACTTTTTTAAAAGTTTTATTAATTTTTTTGAGAGGTGTTGGGGGGAAGAAGAGGCAGACACAGAGAGAGAATGAGCACTCCAGGGCCTCCAGCCACTGCGAACAAACTCCAGACACATGTACCACCTTGTGCATCTGGCTTATGTGGGTACTGGGGAATTGAACCTGGGTCCTAAAGCTTCACAGGCAAGTGCTTTAACAACTAAGCCATCTCTCCAGCCCCAGGCTTACTTTTTTAAAGTTTATTTATGTATTTGCAATAAGAAGGAGAGAGAATGAGAAAGAGAGAAAGAGAGAGAGAGAGAGAGAATGGACACACTAGGGCCTCCAGCCACTACAAACTAACTCCAGATCTGGCTTTATGTTAGTACTGGGGAATCAAACCCAGACCATTAGGCTTTGCAAGCCAGTCCTTTAACCACTGAGCCATCTCTCCAGCCCCTTTTATTGCTTTTGTGGTGCGGGAGATTGACCCCAGGGTCTCTGCATGTGATTCAAGCAATCACTCCACCATAACCCCAGGTTTATGCATTTTTCTTTTCTTTTCTTTTTAATTTTTATTTGTTTATTTTATTTATTTGAGAGACAGAGAAAGAGGCAGATAGAGAATGAGAGAGATGGGAGAGAGAGAATGGATATGCCAGGGCCTTCAGCCACAGCGAACAAACTCCATAAGCATGCACCACCCTGTGCATCTGGCTTACTTGGGTCCTAGGGAAACGAACTTGAGTCCCGTGACTTTACTGTCTAATGCCTTAACTGCTAAGCCATCCCACCAGCCCTCTTTTCTTTTTTAAATAAAGTTTTATTTTATTTATTTGAGAGAGAGAGGAGAAAATGGGTATGCCAGGGTCTCCAGTCACTGCAAATAAACTCCAAATGCTTGTGCCACCTTGTGCATCTGGCTTTACGTGGGTACTGGGGAATTGAACCAGGGTCCTCAGACTTTGCCAACAAGCTCCTTAACTGCTAAGTCATCTCTCCAGCCCTATACATTTTTCTGATTCAAAAAAAGATTTATGGCTAGGCATGGTGGGGCATACCTTTAATCCCAGTACTTGGGAGGCAGAAGTAGGAGGATCACCATGAGTTCGAGGCCACCCTGAGACTACAGAGTGAATTCCAGGTCAGCCTGGGCTAGAGTGAGACCCTACATTGTGGGGAAAAAAAAAAAGATTTATGGTATGCAAAGCTTTCTGAAGTCAGACAAATGGGGGAGGGGAGGATCACATGACTGCTGCCAGGGTTCAAGGGTCTCCCTGGGATTGAGGTGGGGCAGGGCACCATGGCCTCAAGTCTCCTCCCTACAGAACAAGCCTCTTGACACTTCAGTTATCTCAGTGCATAGGGCGCTGAGACAGGGGCATCTAGAGTTTGAGACCAGCCTGGGCTACATAGTGAGACCAAGTCTTAAAAGCAAGTAAGGACGGGGGCTGGAAAGATGGCTTAGTGGTTAAAGCGCTTGTCTGTAAAGCCTAAGGACCCAGGTTTGATTCCTCAGTGCATAAAGCCAGATGCATAATGTGGTGCGTGCATCTGGAATTCATTTGCAGTGGCTAGAGGCCCTGGCAAGTCCATTCTTTCTCTCTCTCTAGCTGCATCTCTCTGTCTGTCTGTCTCAAATAAATAAATGAAATCTTTTTCTAATATTTTATTTTTATTTATTTGAGAGAGATACAGAAATAGGCAGAGAGAGAGAAAATGGGCGTGCCAAGGACCTACAAGCCTGCAAATGAACTCCAGATGTGTGTGCCCCTTGTGCATCTGGCTTCACGTGGGACCTGGGAATCGAGCCTGGGTCCTTTGGCTTCACAGGCAAGCACTTAACCACTAAGCCATCCCTCCAGCCCCTGTTTAGAGCCCCAGTGCAGGTAGCAAGCAGCCCTCACTGAATATCATGACACTGGATTCTGAGGCTTGGGAAAGCTGAGGCAAGGCAGTGGACCCAAGGGTGTTGGGACAGGCCACCGAGCAGCGGGAACATGACTCCAGTTATCAATTAACCGAACTTGAAATAAACGAAATGCCCCGAGGAGGGACTCACTGATCCACTTCCACAGTCCAGCCGAGGTTTCACAGGGCCTAGCAGGGACAGTTTGCATCAGAGCACTAATCCCCCTACACATACACACCCACACATTGCACCTGCACTGACGTGATGGCCCAGGTCACCGAGCTGGGCCAGCTTGAGGATGGTGAGGACGAGAGGCCCAAATGGGACAACAAGCTGCAGTACCTCCTGAGCTGTATCGGCTTTGCCGTGGGGCTGGGGAACATATGGAGGTTCCCGCACCTGTGCCAGACCCACGGAGGAGGTAAGCTGTGGACCACTGGGACCCTCGCTAGCCGGGCGGACCTGCCTCCGCAGCCTGTCCTGTCCTTGGGCAGAAGCTGTCTCTTCCTGGAGACTCTAATTTTCCATTTCCCATGGAGAAGCCTAGTGCCTTCAAAACCATTGCAGGGGTCTGAAGAGATGGCTTAGCAGTTAAAGTACTTGTCAGCGAAGCCTAAGGACGCAGGTTTGATTCCCCAGTCCCCACGTAAGCCAGATGTACATGATGGCACATGAGTCTGGAGTTCATTCACGGTGGCTGGAGGCCCTGTCATACCCCTTCTCTTTCTCTATATCTGCCCTCCCCTCAAATAAATAAAAATGTTTTTAAAAATTATTTTTAGACAGGCGTAGTGGTGCACACGCCTTTAATCTCAACATTTGGGAGACAGAGGTAAGTGGATTGCTGGGAGTTTGAGGCCACCCTGAGACTGCGAGTGAATTCCAGGTCATCCTGGGCTGAGTGAGACCCTACGTTGAAAACCAAAAACAAACAAACAAAAAATTATTTTATTTTAATTTATTTTTATTTTTTGGCTTTTTGAGGTAGGGTTTCACTCTGGTCCAGGCTGACCTGGAATTAATTATGTAGTCTCAGGGTGGCCTCGAACTCACAGCAATCCTCCTACCTCTGCCTCCCAAGTGCTGGGATTAAAGGTGTCGCCACCACGCCCAGCTAAAAAAAAATATTTTAAAACCCACTGCATGGCAGCCAGCCTTCCAGGATCTTGGACCAGGGCAGAGTGGGGAAGGAAAACTATTGTTCAGACCACATTGCTCCTTGTTTGAATATGGGCAGCAGCCTTTCCATTTCCTGTCACCGCCTTGATTTCTTCCTGGTTCTTCACAGGGTCTCAGGGCAAACTTCCTGAGTTTGCCAAGGAGCGTCCCCAAAGAAGGAATCCTCCTTGAGAGCCCAGGGGCTGTGCAGTCAATCAGTCAGGACTCCTGATTGTTAAACCAGCCACACACAAAGCCCTTTCCTGATAAAAGAACTGACCCCACGCCCACACGGCCACCCTCACTCTGATACCTGCTCCCTCATGTGGCCACACAACTGCAGCTCTTGTCTTGACATCCTGACATGGGAGGGACAGACAGGCTCTGACATCAAATGTCACTTAATCTTGTTCCCCGGTGTATGGCACAATGCAGGCCGGGCTGGAAGGCCAGGTCAATTTGGTCCCTAAGTTCCCTCAGCTTCAATAAGACCCGAGATCTCCCAGGACTCACGGGACTGTCGTCCCATTCCACGATGCCTCTGCTTTTGTCATAGAAAACTTTTCTCTAGTGGAAACACGAGACGCATCTCTTTCAGGGGCCATATATAAGCTTTTTGACCTCGCTGTCCAGGAGGCAGACAGGGATATGAGGGTGTGGGCTCTGACTGTCCCAGGTGGACAGAGCACACCAGGGCTGGGAGGGTCTGTGGATCACACCACAGCAGGACGAGAAGAGAGAAAGCCACTTCTTATGTGCCAAGAAACCTTAAAGTTTACTTTTATTGTTGTTTTTGTGTGTGTGTGTTTGAGGTAGGGTCTCACTCTAGCCCAGGCTGACCTGGAATTCAGTATGCAGTCTCAGGCTGGCTTCAAACTCACAGTGGTCCTCCTATTCCAGCCTCCCAAGTGCTAGGATTAAAGGTGTGTGTACCATGTCAGCAAGGTTTACTTTTTTAAAAGTTTTATTAATTTTTTTGAGAGGTGTTGGGGGGAAGAAGAGGCAGACACAGAGAGAGAATGAGCACTCCAGGGCCTCCAGCCACTGCGAACGAACTCCAGACACATGCACCTCCTTGTGCATCTGGCTTATGTGGGTACCGGGGAGTTGAACCTGGGTCCTTAGGCTTCACAGGCAAGTGCTTTAACAACTAAGCCATCTCTCCAGCCCCAGGCTTACTTTTTTAAAGTTTATTTATGTATTTGCAATAAGAAGGAGAGAGAATGAGAAAGAGAGAAAGAGAGAGAGAGAGAGAATGGACACACTAGGGCCTCCAGCCACTACAAACTAACTCCAGATCTGGCTTTATGTTAGTACTGGGGAATCAAACCCAGACCATTAGGCTTTGCAAGCCAGTCCTTTAACCACTGAGCCATCTCTCCAGCCCCTTTTATTGCTTTTGTGGTGCGGGAGATTGACCCCAGGGTCTCTGCATGTGATTCAAGCAATCACTCCACCATAACCCCAGGTTTATGCATTTTTCTTTTCTTTTCTTTTTAATTTTTATTTGTTTATTTTATTTATTTGAGAGACAGAGAAAGAGGCAGATAGAGAATGAGAGAGATGGGAGAGAGAGAATGGATATGCCAGGGCCTTCAGCCACAGCGAACGAACTCCATAAGCATGCACCACCCTGTGCATCTGGCTTACTTGGGTCCTAGGGAAACGAACTTGAGTCCCGTGACTTTACTGTCTAATGCCTTAACTGCTAAGCCATCCCACCAGCCCTCTTTTCTTTTTTAAATAAAGTTTTATTTTATTTATTTGAGAGAGAGAGGAGAAAATGGGTATGCCAGGGTCTCCAGTCACTGCAAATAAACTCCAAATGCTTGCGCCACCTTGTGCATCTGGCTTTACGCGGGTACTGGGGAATTGAACCAGGGTCCTCAGACTTTGCCAACAAGCTCCTTAACTGCTAAGTCATCTCTCCAGCCCTATACATTTTTCTGATTCAAAAAAGATTTATGGCTAGGCATGGTGGGGCATACCTTTAATCCCAGTACTTGGGAGGCAGAAGTAGGAGGATCACCATGAGTTCGAGGCCACCCTGAGACTACAGAGTGAATTCCAGGTCAGCCTGGGCTAGAGTGAGACCCTACATTGTGGGAAAAAAAAAAAAAGATTTATGGTATGCAAAGCTTTCTGAAGTCAGACAAATGGGGGAGGGGAGGATCACATGACTGCTGCCAGGGTTCAAGGGTCTCCCTGGGATTGAGGTGGGGCAGGGCACCATGGCCTCAAGTCTCCTCCCTACAGAACAAGCCTCTTGACACTTCAGTTATCTCAGTGCATAGGGCGCTGAGACAGGGGCATCTAGAGTTTGAGACCAGCCTGGGCTACATAGTGAGACCAAGTCTTAAAAGCAAGTAAGGACTGGGGCTGGAAAGATGGCTTAGTGGTTAAAGCGCTTGTCTGTAAAGCCTAAGGACCCAGGTTTGATTCCTCAGTGCCCACATAAAGCCAGATGCATAATGTGGTGCGTGCATCTGGAATTCATTTGCAGTGGCTAGAGGCCCTGGCAAGTCCATTCTTTCTCTCTCTCTAGCTGCATCTCTCTGTCTGTCTGTCTCAAATAAATAAATGAAATCTTTTTTCTAATATTTTATTTTTTTATTTATTTGAGAGAGATACAGAAATAGGCAGAGAGAGAGAAAATGGGCGTGCCAGGGCCTACAGCCACTGCAAATGAACTCCAGATGTGTGTGCCCCCTTGTGCATCTGGCTTACGTGGGACCTGGGGAATCGAGCCTGGGTCCTTAGGCTTCACAGGCAAGCACTTAACCACTAAGCCATCTCTCCAGCCCATGAAATATATTTTTTAAAACAATCAGGGGGCTGGAGGGATGGCTTAGCAGTTAAGGTGTTTGCTTGCAAAGCCAAAGGACCCAGGCTCGATTCCCCAGGTCCCACGTAAGCCAGATGGACAAGGGGGCGCATGCGTCTGGAGTTTGTTTGCAGTGGCTGGAGGCCCTGGTGTACCCATTCTCTCTCCCTCTCTCTTTCTTTCTTTCTGTCAAATAAATAAAAATAAAATATATTTTAAAAGAAAAACAAGAGCTGGAAAGATGGCTTACTTGTTAAGCCACTTGCCTGTGAAGCCTAAGGACCCAGGTTCGATTCCTCACTACCCACGTAAAACCAGATGCACAAGGTGGCACAAGCATCTGGAGTTCAACTGTAGTAGCTAGAGGCCCTGGTGTGCTCATTCTCTTTCTATCTCTCTCTTTTTTTTTTAAATCTATCTAGCTACCTCTCTCTTTCTCAAATAAGTAAAATATTTTAAAAACTATTTTAAAAATAAATGAATGAGAGCCAGGTGTGGTGGCACATGCCTTTAATCCCAGCACTCAAGACGCAGAGGTAGGAGCATCACCATGAGTTCAAGGCCACCCTGAGAGTACAGAGTGAATTCCAGGTCAGCCTGGGTTAGAGTGAGACCCTACCTCAAAAAAACAAAATAAATAAATAAACAAATACAAGCAAATAAAAAGCATGGAAGGCCTGAAAGCCTGAGTGGAGGTCCCATGTCATCCTGGGACTTGTGCTGGCAGTACTGTCGAGGCGCATACTGAAAGCGCAGGGAACATGGCTGTAGCAGACAGCTTCAGGTTCACTGGGATGAACTTCCAGACCAGGCACAGTTATGGAAGAAGGGATATTTATTATAGCTTACAGATCCAGGGGAAGTTCCATAATGGCAGGAGAAGTTGGCCTGTCTTCATAGGACCAAACACAGAGAAAGAAGCCACAAGCCAAAAACCACACAGCACAGCACAGCACACCTCAGGAACTCCAGCTAGGCACTCTTTGCATATCTTTACAATGGAATTTCAAACCCACCACCACACCTTAAGATCCACCCAATGACACTGCCACCAGCCAGGTGGCTGCAGATGCAAACTACAAACTAATAAAACACTGAATATATTGGGGGCCATCAATTCAAACTACCACAGAGGCCAAGTCTACACCAGTCCCAGAGTGCTAGGTGCCTGCTGACCGAAGGCAGTTGGGGCTTCCTTGTCCCTTACAAATTCATGTGCCTACTGCCCCAGCCCGTGTCCTTGCAGGGGGCAGGGGGGATTTCTTCGTCTCTTATCCCCTTGCCCTGCCTATTCACCTCATGCAGGGGCCTTCCTCATCCCCTACCTCATCGCCCTGGTTTTTGAGGGGATCCCACTTTTCCACATTGAGCTTGCCATTGGCCAACGCCTGCGGAGGGGCAGCATTGGAGTGTGGATGGCCATCTCCCCTTACCTCGGCGGAGTAGGTGCGCCTCCCTCTGGGACTCTGTCTGCTCAGGTCCCTCGGGACCTCCTGGGTGGGTGGGAGCAGGGCATGCCCGCGATGGGATGTGGCAGACACAGGAGAGCGGGGGACAAAGGCACGCGGAAACACATGGGGCAGAACGTGTGTGTGAGGGGAGAGAGGAGTTCACTCTATTTTCTCACTGGCTCTGGGTCCCCCACTCTGTCTGCAGGCCTGGGCTGCTTTACGGTGTCCTTTCTGGTCAGCCTGTACTACAACACTGTCCTCGTATGGGTCCTGTGGTTCTTTCTCAACTCCTTCCAGCATCCGCTGCCTTGGAGCACCTGCCCACTGGACCTTAACAGAACAGGTAGATCCTGCCAGGAGCCCAGAGACCCTGTGCCCGATGCTGGGATAAACACAGATGATAGAATCACAATGTAGCAGACAGTGTCAGGTTTGCTGAGATGAACTTCCAGACCAGGCACAGTGATGGAGGAAGGGATATTATTTATTGAAGCTTACAGATCCAGGGGAAGTTCCATAATGGCAGAAGAAGCTGGCCTGCCTTCACAGGGCCAAGCAGAGAGAGAAAAGCCACCAGCCATACAGCACACAGAGCAAAGCTACAGCCAAAAGCCACAGCACACTTCAGGAACTCCAACTGGGCACACTTTGCATATCTTTTTTAAATTTATTTTTTATTTTTATTTTTTATTTTTGGAGAGAGACACAGAGAGACAGACAGAGAGAGAGGGAAAGGGAGACAGAGAATGGGCACGCCAGCAGTCTTTCAGGGCTGCGAATGAACTCCAGATGCGTGTGCCCCCTTGTGGGCAAGAGCAGCATTGTGCCCTTGCATCACTTTGCATCTGGCTAAACGTGGGACCTGGAGAATTGAACGGGCATTCTTGGACTTAGCAGGCAGGCGCCTTAACCGCTAAGCCATCTCCCCAGCCCAACATTTTGCATATCTTTACAATGGAATCTCAAACCCACCACCACACCTTAAGATCCGCCCAGTGACATTGCCTCCAGCCAGGTGGCTGCAGGTGCAAACTATAAACTAATAAAACACTGAACATATTGGGGGCCATCTATTCAAACTACCACACACAGAGTGCATATGTGTCTCCTGAAAGGCACGCTTGAAATCTAGTCCTGGGGCTGGAGAGATGCTCAGCAGTTAAAGGCGTTTGTTTGCAAAGCCTGATGGCCAAGGCTCAATTCCCTAGTACCTGCGTAAAGCCAAATGGACAAAGTGGTGGGTGGATCTGGAGTTCATTTGCAGGAGCAAGAGGCTCTGGTGTACCCATTTCTCTCTCTCTGTTTTCAAATAAATAAAAAATATATTTAAAAGAGGGGCTGGAGGGCTGGAGAGATGGCTTAGCAGTTAAGGTGCCTGCCTCCTAAGCCTAAGAACGCCAGTTCCAATCTCAGGTCCCACATTTAGCCAGATGCAAAGTGATGCAAGGGTGCAATGCTGCACTTGCCCACAAGGGGGCGCACACATCTGGAGTTTATTCACAGTGGCTGAGAGACTGCTGGCGCGCCCATTCTCTATCTGTCTTCCTCTCCCTCTCTCTCTGTCTCTCTCTCTCTCAAAAAAAAAAGAGGGGCTGGAGAGAGAGCTTAGCAGTTAAAGGTGCTTACAAAGCCTAAAGGCCCAGATTTGATTCCTCCAAAAGCCAGATGCACAAAATGGCACCTGGAGTTCAATTGTAGTGGCAAGATGCCCTGGTGCACCCATCCTCTCTCTCCTTCTCATTCTCTTACTCTCTTTCTCTCTCTTCACCCTCTCACTGCTTGCAAATAATAAATTATATATGTATGTATGTATGTATTTTTTTTGGAGAGAGACACAGAGAGAGAGAGAGAGGAAGACAGAGAATGGGCACGCCAGCAGCCTCTCAGCTGCTGCTAACAAAATCCAGATGCGTGCGCCCCCTTGTGGGCAAGTGCGTCATTGCGCCCTTGCATCACTTTGCATCTGGCTAAACGTGGGACCTGGAGATTGGAACCGCTGGAGATTGGAACCGGCATTCTTAGGCTTAGGAGGCAGGCGCCTTAACCCCTAAGCCATCTCTCCAGCCCTAAAAATATTTTTAGGCCAGGCATGGTGGCACATGCCTTTAATCCCAGCATTTGGGAGGCAGAGAAGTAGAAGGATTAAAGTGAGTTTGAGGCCACCCTGAGACTACATAGTGAATTCCAGGTCAGCCTGGGCTAAAAGCGAGACCCTACCTTGAAAAAAATATATACATACATATGTATATTTTTTTAATTAAAAAAAAAGAAATCCAGTCCTTCATGTCCCCTATTGGCCTCTGGCTACTTGTTGGGCCCAGGTCCACCTGGGCAGGGACATTCACAAGAAAGCATTTGAGGGCTGGAGAGATGGCTTGGCGGTTAAGTACTTGCCTGTGAAATCTAAGGAGCTCGGTTCAAGGCCCAATTCCCCAGTACCCACATAAGCCAGATGCACAAGGTGGTGCATGCATCTGGAGTTTGTTTGCAGTGGCTGGAGGCCCTGGTGTGCCCATTCTCTCTCTCTCTCTCTCTCTTTCTCTCTCTGCCTATCTGTTACTCTCAAATAAATAAATAAAAACAAAATTTAAAAAAAAAAAAAGAAAGAAAGCATTTGATCTTGTATAGACACTTCTCCATCTCAGCCTCAGGTCCAGAGGAGTAAGAAAGAACCGAAAGTGTGTGGGGGGGAAGGAAAGCAGACACTTCAGAGGCAGCTCATGTTAGGCTGGCTGTGCTTGAGGCCTTGGTGTGGACGGGTCCCAAGCCCCACAGCCAGCGGGTGACGGGGCGCCTGGCTCCAGGGTTTGTGCCGGAGTGCCAGGGCAGCGGCACCGTGAGCTACTTCTGGTACCGGCAGACACTGAACATCACACCTGACGTCAGCGACAGTGGAACCTTCCAGTGGCAGCTGTTCCTCTGCATGGTGGCCTGCTGGGCGATTGTGTATCTGTGTGTCATCAGAGGCATTGAGACCACAGGGAAGGTGAGTATGGGGCCCGGAACCCTCCGGGCTGCCTGCACGCTATGTGTGAGGGGTCTGTACTCCTGGAATGGCCACTTCTTGGAGAACTGACCCCTCTGCTGACTGGCCATACTCTGCTCTGGAGCTGAGCTACCTCAGACAGCTGCCTTCCTTTCCTCTGCATGTTCACACACGTGTCCATTCTCCTCTGTGTGTCTCTATGTCGAAAGCATGCTCCTTTGGGCAACACTTATTTAATTGGATCTTATATATATATATAAATTTATTTGAGAGAGATGCAGATAGAAAGAGAAGAGAGGCAGATAGAGAGAATGAGCACTCCAGGGCCTCCAACTACTGCAAACGAACTCCAGACACATGTGCCACCTTGTACATCTGCCTTATGTAGGTTATAAAGAATTGCAATTGCTCCCAGGTCCTCAGGCTTCACAGGCAAGAACCTTAACCGCTAAGCCATCCCTCCAGCCCTTAAATTATATATATATTTAATTTGTTTTTCAAGGTAGGGTCTTGCTCTGGCCCAGGCTAACCTGGAATTCACTATGTAGTCTTAGGATGGCCTCAAACTCACAGCGATCCTCCTACCTCTGCCTCCTGAGTTCTGGGACTAAAGGCGTGCGCCACCACTCCTGGCTTCAATTCCTTTTCTGTCTGTCCCACCTTTTTACGTTTGTTTGATTTGAGGTAAGGTCTCACTGACCTGGAATGCACTATGTAGTCTCAAGGGGGCCTCGAACACAGTAATCCCCTAACCTTAGCTTCCCTAGTGCTGGGATTAAAGGCGTGCGCCACCATGGTCTGCCCACCTTTTGCTTTCTAATGTCTTACAAGACCTGCCTGGCTCTGCTCTGAATAGGTGGTTGTCTTGAAAAGAGATGGAGAGCAGTGGTACCGCTGGGGTTCCCTGAGGTAGCAGCAAGGCCCCGGGAGCCGTCCTGTGTCCCCTACGCTGTCATATGCATGTTCTGCGAGGGGGGGGAGGGGAGGCTTGCTCCCTGGCCTTGCCTTTGACCATGGGCCACAGAGCTTCTGCAACAGACCTGCTTCTCTGTCGTGCTCTTGACTAGCTCTCACCAGGGCATTACACTCCACAGCACTGGGTTGTCCAATAGATCCTGAGATTCCAAATGATCCCATCATGGAAACCCCAGAAAGAGGCCTGGCGGCTCCACGAGCTCTTTGTATG
Source organism: Orientallactaga sibirica (assembly GCA_036365145.1). Taxonomy (NCBI): domain Eukaryota; kingdom Metazoa; phylum Chordata; class Mammalia; order Rodentia; family Dipodidae; genus Orientallactaga; species Orientallactaga sibirica. The sequence continues at coordinate 2,509,825 of JAEOAD010001845.1, forward strand.
AGGCCTGGGCACAGTGAGAGAAGAATGTCCCATGGACATCTTTGTCACATGGACGCCTACTGAACTGAAGCTTCCATGCCAACTGAGGATGGGGGCTGGCCCTGCCTGGGAGAAGAAGGGTGTGGGCCTGGCTCTGGGGACAGCTAGGCCACCGGAGTGAAGAGAACAGAGCAGAGCGGATGTTAATCACAGGGAGCCCAGAATTAAGATGGAAGGGGAGCTTGGAGAGGGGCGGAGGAGAATGCAAAGTCAGAAACACGAAGGTGCTCAGGAAAGGCGGGAGGGAAGGCCAGAGCCATTACAGAGGGGAGGCTCAGGAAGAGCAGGCTGGGAGCTGTGGAAGGCAAGGCTGGGGGTGGGGAGGGGAAGCTTTGAGATAAAGAGATGGAGTGTGACCATGGAGGCTAGGCAAGGAGAGGGGAAGGCTGGGAGTGGAAGGTGGGGAGATGGAGAAGGGGGCACAACCCAGGCATGTACTTAAAGGGCCTGACTCCCGTCCTTGAGATAAGTCCTGGGAGGTTAATGCCCGCCTCAGCCAACACCACAAGGCACAAATATGAAAATGAAGGCCCGTGCGGTATCGTCAATGTGCCCAAATCAAGACCCGGATCCCACACTGACCCCACATCCCCAGTGTACCTTCTGCTGGCTGGGTCTCAGAACAGTACCTGAGACTGAGGCCACCCTGCATCTGACCCTTTGGCGTCCCCCAGGCCATCTACTTCACAGCCCTGTTCCCTTACCTGGTGCTGACCATCTTTCTCATCAGAGGCCTGACTCTGCCTGGGGCAGCAGAAGGTTTGACCTACCTCTTCACTCCCAAGGTGAGTGGGCCTCAGGCTTCCAGAGAGCATGCCCGGGCAAATGTGAGGTGAGGCCAACCCCAGAGTGGTGCAGGTCAAAAGAAAGAGGGTGCAGGAGTCTCAGGAAGAGGGCACACAATCAGAGACAGCTTGCAGGGCTTTCATCTGGGACAGGCGGTCTTGGACACTGTGGATGTCCGCTAAGGATGGGAGGGTAAGGGGCTAGGGTAGGGTGCAGGAAGAAGCTAGCTAAGGACCAGGTGTCTCACACCTAGAGTATGCACTGGCCCCCATAACAGGGAGCCACAGAAATCAGGGGACCTGTCCCCCATGGCTTTGACCAGATCCCTTGCACCAGACAAACAGCAGTGTATAAAGACAGCCCCCTGCTTCAGCAGGGCAAAGTAAGAGTCCTAACGCCTTCGGGCCTGCCAGTTCTCAAGCGAGTCCAGCAGAGAGACAGGCTGTCAGCCGCATTTCAGAACAGGCGTTGGTACCACCACCCCTCCAGGCCTACGCTCACTTCGGAAATATCTAAGCCACACCCCACCTGCTCATGAGCGTGCCCCCAACGAACCCGGGGAAGGTGCCAGAAAGGTCAGATGGGCCAGTTGGTGTGGTCTGGCGGGTATGATCTGCTTTCTGGGTAATGAGGTCTTCCTGGCTCATTCCAGATGCAAATTCTCAAGAATCCCCGGGTGTGGCTGGATGCAGCCACCCAGATTTTCTTCTCTCTGTCCCTGGCCTTCGGAGGACACATTGCTTTTGCAAGCTACAACCCGCCCAGGTAGGCGGCAGGCCTGGGGTGTGGAGTCCTTCTCAGCCCCGATGCTGAGCCAGCGAACCTGGGACAGACGCAGTAAGCACTTTTAATATCGGGATGAGAGTGAACTATGAACCTTCAGGTGGGAATGCCATGCTGAACTGTGGCTCCCTAAGTCCCTGAGCCATCCCTGGAGACAGTAAAGGACATCCCCCGGGGAGTTGCCAGGGTGGCCCTCCCTGGCAGCTGCTGGCACCTCCCAGGCAATGCCTCTGAGTCACAGGTCTTTGTAATAGCAGAGATGCTGCAAGAACCATGACCTCCATTGTGAAAGAGCAGAGCAAGGCGATAGGAATGCATGCGTGCGTGTGCCACAGTCAACCAAGGATGAAACAAGGGGACATCGTTCGAGGCATGAAGGGATTTCACAAGATGTCTTGACACAGTGGCTGACACAGGTGGCACAGCCCGAGGCTGAGCAGACAGTGGCTGGCAGATGTCTTTACAGAGTGCTCCTCGTCAGAGATTTTGGCGGCCTCTGCGTGAGGCGATCACCAGCAATCTCCTGTACTTTTGACTATTCATGTGTGAACTACTTCACAGCTTCGTTTTTGTTGTGGCTGACATACACAACTCCGTTGCAATCTGATTTAAAAAAAAAAAAAAACTTATTTATTTATTTATTTATTTATTTGACAAAGCGAGACCGGGAAATAGGCAGACTCAGGGAGGGAGAATGGGCGCACCAGGGCCTCCAGCCACTGCAAACAAACTCCAGACGCATGCGCCACCTTGCGCACCTGGCTTACATAGGTCCTGGGGAACCGAACCGAGGTCCTTTGGCTTTGCAGGCAAACGCTTTAACAGCTAAGCCATCTCTCCAGCCCTGATCTGACTTTTTAAAAAAAATAGTTTTATTTTTATTTATTTATTTGAGAGAGAGAAACAGGCAGAGAGAGGGAGAAAGAGGAAGAGTGAGAGAATGGTTGTGCTAGGGCATTCAGCCACTGCATACAAACACCAGACACATGTGCCACCTTGTGCATCTGGCTTACGTGGGTCCTGGGGAATTGAACCTGGGTCCTTTGCCTTTTCAGCAAGTGCCTTAAGTGCTAAACCATCTCTCCAGTCCTGATTTGACTTAAAAAATTTTTTTTCGAGATAAGGTTTCACTCTAGTCCAGGCTGACTTGGAATTCACTATGTAGGCTCAGGGTAACCTTGAACTCACAGTGATCCTCCTACCTCTGCCTCCCCAGTGCTCAGATTAAAGGCATGCACCACCATGCCCAGCTCAAAAGTTTTTATTTATTTATAAGAAAGAGAGAGAAAGTGCATGTCAGGGCCTCTAGCCACTGCAAATGAACTCTAGACACATGTACCACCTTGTGCATCTGGCTTATGTGGGTTCTAGGAAATCCAACCTGGGTCCGTGGGCTTTGCAGGCAAGTGCCTTAACCTCTAAAGCCATCTCTCCAGCCTTGATTTGATTTTTTTGTTTTTTGTTTTTTTGAGGTAGGGTCTCACTCTAGCCCAGACTGACCTGGAATTCACTATGTAATCTCAGGGTGGCCTCATGGCAATTCTCCTGCCTCTGCCTCCCGAGTGCTGGGATTAAAAGTGTGTGCCACCACACCCAGCTGATTTGACTTTTTTTTTGAGAGAGAGAGACAGAGACAAAGAGAGAGGGAGAGGAAGACAGAGATGGGTGTGCCAGCAGCCTCTCATCTGCTGCGAACGAAATCTAGATGCATGCACCCCCTTGTGGTCAAGTGTGGCATTGCGCCCTTGGATCACTTTGCATCTGGCTAAACGTGGGACCTGGAGATTGGAACCAGAGTTCTTAGGCTTAGGAGGCAGGCGCCTTAACCCCTAAGCCACCTCTCCAGCCCTGATTTGACTTTTTAAACAAACTTTTTTTTGAGGTAGGGTCTTGCTGTAGCCCCAGGTGGACCTGGCATTCACTATGTAGTCTCAGGATGGCCTTGAACTCACCATGCTCCTCCTACCTCTGCTTCTCAAGTGTTGGGATTAAAGGCATGCGCCACCACACCGAGCTTTTAACAAAAATTTTGTATTGAGAATTTTCATACATGAACATATTGTAATTTGATCATATCCCCTTCCTAGAACTCTCTTTGATTCCACTCCTGTTCTACTGAACATCTTCCTTTTTCCAAATCGTCTTTCTTCTGTTTTCATGTCTCATTCTTTTTGTCCCTCTCAGTCCTCTATGTTACCATGTTGAACATTTTTATTCTTTTCATACTTGGCAGATGTTGACCAAAATGTGTGTGATTCACGGATCATAAAATCATAAATGTAGTGTTGTCAATGTTACTGACCTCCCGAAGGAGCCTGGAGGTTGAGACCAGGATGCTGACACATACAGCTGGCATGGCCTTGTGACCCAGGGTGCACACAGCTCAACAGGGTGGAGTGACCTTGGTCTTAACATAATATAGCCAGGACATATTATGCCAGGCTCTGACAGACTGTGTAATTTTTTTTTTTTTTTTTTTTTTTTTTTTTTTTTTTGGTTTTGCAAGGTAGGGTCTCACTCTGGTCCAGGCTGACCTGGAATTCACTATGTAGTCTCAGGGTGGCCTCGAACTCTCGCGATTCTCCTACCTCTGCCTCCCGAGTGCTGGGATTAAAGGCGTGCGCCACCACGCCCGGCTTCAGACTGTGTAATTTTTTATGCCCTCTCTGAGGTAGGAGGATGCATGAGGAAGAGCAGGGTAGGGCCCTGCATGGCCTGGTCTCCAACAGTCCTCTTTTTTTGTTTGTTTGTTTGTTTGTTTATTTATTTATTTTATTTGAGAGTGACAGACAGAGAGAAAGAGGCAGACAGATAGAGAATGAGCATGCCATGGCCTCCAGCCACTGCAAATGAACTCCAGATGCATGTGCCACCTTTGAGCTGGGCTGGTGTGGAGGAACATGTGGAGGGGCTGAGGTCACCCCAAGAACCCCACATTCCTCAGGTTTGCAGTGGGGGCACCTTGGACTGTAAGAGGAGCTAAGGAAGTCGGGCGTGGTGATGTATGCCTTTAATCCCAGCACTCAGGAGGCAGAGGTGGGGGATCACTATGAGTTTGAGGCCAGCCTGAGACTACGTAGTGAATTCCAGGTCAGCCTGTACAAGAGTGAGAGCCTACCTTGAAAAACCAAAATAATACACATACATACATACATACATACATACATACATACATACATACATACAAACAAACATTCATTCATTCATTCATACATGCTGGGTGTGGTGACACACGCCTTTAATCCCAGCACTCAGGAGGCAGAGGTGGGGGATCACTATGAGTTTGAGGCCAGCCTGAGACTACGTAGTGAATTCCAGGTGAGCCTGAGCTAGAGTGAGACCCTACCTCAAACAAACAAATCTCTCCCCACCCCCATCCCCCAAAAAAGAGAGGCTAGAGCTAGGCATAGTGGTGCATGTCTTTAATCACTGTGAGTTCAAGGCCACACTGAGACTACATAGTGAATTCTGGGTCAACCTGAGCTAGAGGGAAACTCTACCTCAGAAACCCCCCCCCAAAAAAAAAAGAGGGCTAGGAGAGAATTCCCCTATTTCCTCCCAAAGGAAGCCTGTTTTTTAATTTTTTTTAATTTATTTTTTATTTTTCTTTGAGAGAGAAAGAAATAGGTGGAGAGGAAGGGAGGGAGAGATAAAGAAAATGGGTGTGCCAGGGCCTCCAGCCACTGTAAATGAACTCCACACACATGCGCCCCCTTGTGTATCTGGCTTACATGGGTCCTGGGGAATCAAACCTGGGTCCTTTGGCTTTGTAGGCAAGCGCCTTAAGCACTAAGCCATTTCTCCAGCCCATGGAAGCCTGCTTATTTTGTTGCTTGTTTTCTTTTGTTTTGTTTTTCTTTTTTATATTTTATTTATTTATTTGAGAGAGAGAGAGAAGGAGAGAATGGGTGTGCCAGGGCCTCCAGCCACTACAAACAAACTCCAGATGCATGCCGCCCCCTTGTGCATCTGGCTTACGTAGGTCCTGGAGAATTGAACCTGGATCCTTTGGCTTTGCAGGCAAATGCCTTAACTGCTAAGCCATCTCTCTAGCCCTGTTTTGTTTTTCAAGGTAAGGTCTTGCTCTAGCTCAGGCTGACCTGGAATTCACTGTGTAGCCTCAGGCTGGCCTCGATCTCACAGTGATCCTCCTACCTCTGCCTCCCAAATGCTGGAATTAAAGACGTGTGCCACCACAGCTGGTGGCAGCCTGGTTTTGACCCACAAAGCCCGTGATGGTTATGTGCTCTTGTCCAGGAACAACTGCAAGAAAGACGCCGTGACCATCGCCCTGGTCAACAGCATGACCTCCCTGTATGCGTCCATTATAATCTTCTCTGTCCTGGGCTTTAAGGCAACCAACAACTATGAGCAGTGCCTGGACAGGTGAGCCACAGGTATCGCCTTGGGCTTTGTAGGTTATGTGATGTGAGATGCATGTCCTATTTTCTCAGATGAGTGGGCTGGACAGTGTCCCTCCAGATTTTCTTTTTACTGGGAACCTCAGAATGTGACCTGTCTTTGTGATGAAACGAAGGTAAGGATTGGGCTGAGGCCATCCCGGAGTAGGCTGGCCTTAAATCCAATGAGCAGATGTCCTTATAAGAGAAAGAAAAGAAGCCGGGCGTGGTGGTGCACACCTTTAATCCCAGAACTCGGGAGGCAGAGGTAGGAGGATTGCCGTGAGTTCGAGGCCACCCTGAGACTGCATAGTGAATTCCAGGTCAGCCTGGACTAGAGTGAAATCCTACCTCAGAAAACAAAAAAAAAAAAAAAGAGAGAGAGAGAGAGGGAGGGAGAGAGACAGAGAGAAAGAAAAGAAGCTGGGCATGGTGGCACACGCATTTAATCCCAGCACTCGGGAGGCAGAGGTAGGAGAATCGCCATGAGTTCAGGGCCATCCTGAGATTACAGAGTGAACTCCAGGTCAGCCTGAGCTAGAGTGAGACCCTACCTTGAAAAACCAACCAACCAAACAAAAAAGTCCTGGAGCTCTATGCCTGTCATCCAGGATATGCAGTGAACATCAAGAGACCCAGGCAGCCTTGCTCCCATGGCCTTGTCAGCTGCAGCCCTTGTGGCCTCTCTCTTGTCCGCAGCTTTCCCCAGCTGACGTTCCAAGTTCTTGAATCTGCAACATCCTGGAATGACCACAGTAGCTTAGGCTTCGCCCTCACAGCTTCACACATCAGCTTCTCAGGGGCTCTGTGGGGACACGGACCCTGTCGTACATTGCCTTGCCTCCCAGGTTTCCTTTGAAATCTAGGTGGAAGTTTCTTGCATTTTACATGGTTGCAACATCAGCATCACGTGGATAAATATAAAGATCCAAGGCCCACTCAAGCAGTATCTGGGTCCTCCTGAGCCGTAAGAGGCTTCTGAGCACCTCAGTGGACGAACATGAGAAAACCATGTCCTGGGCTGGAGGGATGGCTTAGCAGTTAAGGCACTTGCCTACAAAGCCTAAGGACCCAGGTTCAATTCCCCAGGACCCACATAAGCCAGATGCACAAGGGGGTGCCTATGTCTGGAGTTTGTTTGCAGTGGCTGGAGGCCGTGGTGTGCCCATTCTCTCCCCACCTCTCAAATAAATTAAAAAATAAAATAAAAAAAAAAAACCAACCATGTCCTGGGTAGTCCTGTGTGAGCAGGATTTCCAGAGTCTCTCTTTTCTCAAGGAAAATTCTTTCAAATGAATTTTTAAAAATATACCCAAAGCCTGGCATGTGTCAGGTCTAAGATACCCTCAAGTCACTTTTCCTATTACCTCAGTGAAAAGTAATTGATTTCTTTCTTTCTTTTTTTTTTTTTGTTTGTTTTTCATGGTAGGGTCTCTCTCTAGCCCAGGCTGACCTGGAATTCACTATGTAGTGTCAGGGTGGCCTCGAACTCACAGCGATCCTCCTACCTCTGCCTCCCAAGTGCTGGGATTAAAGGCGTGCACCACCACGCCCAGCAGTAATTGATTTCTTTTAAAAAATATCTTATTATTCATTTACAAGCAGAGAGATAGGTAGATGATGATGATGATAGATAGATAGATAGATAGATAGATAGATAGATAGACAGATAGATAGATACACAGATAGACAGATAGACAGATAGATAATGGACATGCCAGGGCTTTTTACCACTGCACAGGAACTCCAGATGCATGTGCCACCTTGTGTGTCTGGCTCTATGTGGGTACTGGTGAATTGAACTCAGGCTGTCAGACTTTGCAAGCAAATGCCTTTTAGCCACTAAACCATCTCTCCAGTCCACTTGATTTATTTTTAATCTCACTAACCTCTTTAGCGGCTATATTCTCCTTGTCAGAAACTTTAAGAATGCTCTTTTTGGGGGCCCAAATGCATCATTTTAAAATCTTTCTGCTTTGCTTTCTGCTCCCAATTCCCACTGTAAACCTGGCTGAAAGCAGCCATTAAAAACCACGCCACAGCTTGAGAGCTGGGTTGGCTTGGAATTTCTTCTGCCAAATTAGTTTGTCCGCTCCTTTGGAATGCAGCTTAATTCAAAGACTTGGAACAAAGATAACATGTAGACAAATTCTTTGCCAGAATATAACAGAAATGGCTCCAGCTCAATCCCCAGTATCGTCTTCATTCCCACGTGAATGCCCATGGGCTTGACCTTCACCGTCAGCATTCCTGCCAGTGTTCTGGTCTTAGGAACTCCTGTCAGAATCACCCAGTAAACTCCGCTCATAGCATCTATGCTGTTCCAAATCCCTCCTGCAAACCAGTTCCATCGGCTTAGGGGACCATTGGGCTTTGTCACAACAGCAACCCTCTTCTCTAGTACACTTTTCAGTGTTGGCTTCTTTTGCATCACTGTGACGACAATACCGGAATCAATTCAAGGGCATATGGTTTCAGAGGGTTCACTCCAAGGTCAGTTGGCACCATGCACTTGGGCAGAACATCATAGCGGCAGGATTGCATGATGGAGGAGACCCATTTTCTCTCTGTCTCTCTTTTATTTTATTTTATTTTTGGTTTTCCAAGGTAGAGTCTCACTCTGGCTCAGGCTGTCCTGGAATTCACTATGTAGTCTCAGGGTGGCCTTGAACTCACAGTGATCCTCCTACCTCTGCCTCCCAGGTGCTGGGATTAAAGGCGTGCGCCACCATGCCCAGCTCTCTTTTCTTTTTCTTAAAGAAGTTTATTTATTTATTTGACAGAGAAAGAGAGAGGTTGATAGAAAGAGAGAGAGAATGGGCATGCCAGAGCCTCCAGCCACTGTAAACAAACTCCAGATGTGTGTGCCCCCCTTGTGCATCTGGCTAACATGGGTCCTGGAGAATCGAACCTAGGTCCTTTGGCTTTGCAGGCAAACGCCTTAACTGCTAAGCCATCCCTCCAGCCCAAGACCCATTCTCTTCATGACAGACAGAAGGCAGAAAAAGGGAGACAGGCCGGGGTGGTGGTGCACACCTTTAATGTCAGCACTTGGGAGGCAGAGGTAGGAGGATCACCTTGAGTTTGAGGTCATCCTGAGACTCCATAGTGAATTCCTGGTCCAGGCCAGCCTGGGCTACAGTGAGACCCTACCTTAAAAAAAAAAAAAAAAACAGGGCTGGGGAGATGGCTTAGCAGCTAAGGCACCTGCCTGCTAAGCCTAAGAACGCTGGTTCCAATGTCCAGTGGTTCCAATCTCCAGGTCCCACGTTTAGCCAGATGCAAAGTGAGGCAAGTGCACAATGCCGCACTTGACCACAAGGGGGCGCACACATCTGGATTTCGTTCACAGCAGCTGAGAGACTGCTGGCGCGCCCTTCTCTGTCTCCCTCTCCCTCTCTATCTCTCTCTCTGTCTCTCTCTTCAAAAATAAATTAAAAATAATTTAAAAATTTAAAAAAACAAGAAGAAGAAGAAGAAGGAGAAGGAAAAGAAAGAAAGAAAGGAAGAAGGAAGGAAAGAAAGAAAGGAAGGAAGGAAGGAAGGAAGGAAGGGAAGGGAAGGAAGAGAGAGAGAGAGAAAAGAAAAAGGTAGACAGGAAGGGACCGGAGACAAGCTATCTTCTGGTGACCCTCCTCCACCCAAGCACTGTAGGGACACTCCATATAAGTCTGGGCTGAGTGGAAAGGACTCTCCAGGATGGCTCAGAGAGCAGCTGTCTTAAGAGGATCTATACCCTGCTGATGGCTTGGCCCTCCACCACTGCTGCAGGACACTGGGTTTTTGTACAGAAGTGAGGGTGGAGAAGGGGTATGGGCACCAGACACCTATTTGCGAACCTTGATGAGCCAACGGCCTTTCTTAAAGTGCTGCCCCTGCATGGCACCTCTCTCACCAATGGTGTAGAAAGGTGCCCTTCCTCAGCTGTATCCACACAGGAGAGAGCCCTCTTCCAGGCCTGGAACTGAAGACAGTGTTCCCTCCCCAGTGAGCCCCATTAAGTACTGACCCTACATGGGTGTCCATGGGACCCCAAAGGAGCAAGAAGTGATGCTGCATTTCCCCTGACCACTGCACTGGCCAGTGCAGAAAGCCGCCTCAGCAGCTTCTTCCTTCTTCTCTGCAGAAACATCCTGAGCCTCATCAACGAGTTTGATTTCCCCGAGCAGAGCGTCCCTAGAGAAGACTACCCCGCTGTCCTCCTGCACCTGAATGCCACCCAGCCAGAGAGGGTGGCCCGGCTCCCCCTGAAAGCTTGCCATCTGGAAGACTTTCTGGATAAGGTAACCACAAGGGCAGGCCAGATCTGTTCCGGGAAAGCAGGACCACACACACAAAGGAGCTTGGGCTGCAAATGACTGGGAATAGTTCCCATAGATCCATGTCCATGCCCAGCCTGGGGAAACTATGAATGAAAGATTCCTGTCCATCTGTGTCTGGGCCAAGTTGACCTGAGCGAGTCAGCATTGCTAGGGGCACAGACCTCAGGAGGGGCATCCAGAGCTTGGGTCACAGGGGCACCCAGGCAGTAGGCATTCAGGAGGTGGGCCCTCAGGGTGGTGGTTCTTTTTTTTTTTAACTTTTATTTTATTTTATTTTATTTTATTTTATTTTATTTTATTTTATTTTATTTTTTTATTTTATTTTGGAGAGAGACACAGAGAGAGACAGAGAGAGAGAGAGAGGGAGGGAGGAAGACAGAGATGGGCACGCGAGCAGTGTCTCAGCTGCTGAGAACAAAATCCAGATGCGTGCGCCCCCTTGTGGTCAAGTGCAGCATTGTGCCCTTGCGTCACTGCATCTGGCTAAATGTGGGACCTGGAGATTCGAACCGCTGGAGATTGGAACCAGTGTTCTTGGGGTTAGGAGGCAGGCGCCTTAACCCCTAAGCCATCTTTCCAGCCCAGGGTGGTGGTTCTTGACACGTGACCCCAAGACCCTGAATTTCCTGCTCAGCTGCTCACTGTACTTTGTTTAAGGAAAAGGTACCTTCCTTCTCGCAGCCTGTCTTCCCAGAAGGGCAGGGTCGTGCCTCGGCCCTTGACACCCAGAGGGATGTGTGTGCACGCATGTCTGTGTCCAGTGTGCGGTAATATGCATCACAGTGTGAGTGCATGTGTGTCCTGGTGTAGGGTGTGTGCCTGTCACGGTATGAGGTGGTATGCATGCATCGTGGTACAGGCACACGGGTGTCATACTGGGGAATATACACACATCACAGGGTGGGCGTACAAATGTCACAGTGTGGCCTCACATGTGCCATGGTGCAGGCTATACCTACCACAGTGTGGGGTATACACACATCACAGCATGGATGCAACTGGGTCATGTGAGTGTACACACCACAGTGCAGATTGTGTCATGTTTAACCATGGGTGTATTTGTGTGTGTTCTGATCCAGGCCATGTACCTGTAAGAGTGTGGGGTGTCCACCTATCATGGGGTGGTCACACATGTAGCATAATTGCATATATATCATATCACAGTGTGGAGTATATATGTCACATTGAGCAGTCCACATATGCCACAGCATAGGTGTAGCAGACAGCCTCAGGTTTGCTGGGATGAACTTCCAAACCAGGCACAGTTATGGAGGAAGGGATTTATGGAAGCTTACAGATCCAGGGGAAGTTCCATAATGGCAGAAGTTGGCCCCTTTCTCAGGCCCGGCAGAGAGAAAAACCCCAAAGCCACCGCTGCCACCACCAGCACAGGCAAGCACCCTCCAGGACCCTCAGACACAGCTCAGGCACTCTGCATTATCTTTAGACCAGAATTCCCCACACACACCTTGGGGATGGACCCTAGGATCCACCAACAGTGACCCCTCCTCCAGCCAGGTGGCTGCAGATCTAAGTTACAAGCTGTAATAAATTCCTGAATGTATTGGGGGGCAGGCATCCACTCAAACTAACACAGGGGTGTACATGTGTCATGGCTCAGGGTATCTGTGACAGTGTGGGGTACACACACGTCATAACATGGGTTCATATGTGTCATGGTGTGGTTGTGTGTGTGCATGTGTCCCACGGTACAGTCCTTGTGTTGCAGAGTGCCACGGGCCCGGGCCTGGCCTTCATCATCTTCACAGAGGCAGTTCTGTACATGCCAGGAGCTCCCGGATGGGCCATCCTCTTTTTTGGGATGCTGTTCACGTTGGGCCTGTCCTCCATGTTTGGGAACATGGAGGGGGTCATCACGCCACTCCTGGACATGGGAATCTTGCCCAAAGGCATCCCAAAGGAAGCTCTGACTGGTGAGTGAATAGGTAGATAGCTGAAGGGTTCGCTGTACTGGCTAGCCCGCTGGACAGGTCGTCCACTGCTGCTCCCTGTGAATACAGAGCTCTAGGGGCCACGTGTGAGTCCCCATGGGAACTTGGGCCAAGTGGCTCCCAATGGGTCCAGGGTGCGGGACGGGTGGCAGAGAACAAGCAGTTGGGAGGAATGAGAGGAAAGGGGGTAAAGAGGGAGGGAGGACTGGAACGCCCCTCCCCCATTCCTACTTAAACCAAGCAGGTGTTTTCTTGCTGCTGGGCACAGCTCAGAGGGAGACGAGGAGGAGAAAGGCTCTGGGAGCTGGGAGCAAGGAGATCTGGACCATCTCCTGATGCCAGGGGCCTCCTTGTCCCCCCATCCTTCCCACTGCTGTCCCTAGGGCTAGTCTGCCTGGTGAGTTTCCTCTCAGCCATCTGCTTCACACTGCAGTCTGGAAGCTACTGGCTGGAGATCTTTGACAGTTTCGCAGCTTCTCTCAACTTGATCATCTTTGCATTCTTCGAGGTGGTCGGGGTCATCTATGTGTACGGAATGAAACGGTAAGCTGATCTCCATGGAGCCCCACCAGGGAGGGTCAGGGAACGAGATTGGGACTGGCGGGGGTGGGTGTGCAGATCAACCCACAACTGCTCAGACTCTGGAAAGCACTCAGAGGAGATGCCCTGGAGTGGAGTCCAGGCAGGGGTCACGGTGTCCAAGACTGGCTTCCAAAGGAGGACATCCTCGGGCTGGAGAGATGGCTTAGCAGTTAAGGCATTTGCCTGCAAAGCCAAAGGACCCAGGTTCGATTCCCCAGGACCCACATAAGCCAGATGCACAAGGGGGCACATGCATCTGGAGTTCGTTTGCAGTGGCTGGAGGCGTGCCCATTCTCTCTATATATATATATCTCTCTCTTTCTCTATATCTCAAATTAAATAAATAAATAAATAAATAAATAAATAAATAAATAAATAAAAATTCAAACGGGGATGTCCTTGAGGCCGCATGAGGAGTCCTGAGTCTGTGTCTTCTGCAGGTTCTGTGACGACATCGAGTGGATGACTGGGCAGCGACCCGGCCTGTACTGGCGGGTGGCATGGTGCGTGGTGAGCCCCCTATTGCTGCTCAGCATCTTCTTGGCATACATCATCCTCCTGGCCCACAAGCCACCCAGCTACAAGGCCTGGAACCCACACTATGTAAGTCCTTCCCATGGGAATGTAGGAACCCCTTGCAGCCCTCATGGTGCTATCCAAGGCCATGCCCAGGTGTCCCACACATGGATGTTACCTGACCACTTGTAGGAAACCGCGGATGTAAATACATGATTTGCTGTAAGGCCTGAGATTGCCAACAGTCTAGTGCCCTGCCAGGATCCTAACTCTGTGTGGCAAGAGCTTTGGCAGTCAGGGAAGTGTGGACCCTAGCGGTATCTAGGCTGGGGATAACACAGGCACCTGCCCACCAGCCACCTTCTTAGAGATGCAGTTTCCTCCCATACTTCTTGTGTGTGGGAAAGGGCGATCAAGCACCCAGGAAACTGGTCTTTAGCCATCCACGATCACTGCGGCCACAGGCTTTCTGCAGACTCCTCTGCAGGGAGTCAGCCCCATCCTGCCTGTGGGCTCTGTTCTTAGTCCTGCCCCACCCTGTCTTGTCCCTGAAGGTTCATACGTGCACATCTCAGAACCTCCCTAGTCACCCATACTTCCCCTTCTTAGGAGCAAGGGTGCAACTCCCCTCCAAATTCCTGGCTAGAGAGGAAATCCTGGCAGAACAGCAAGGGCTGGTGAAGGGGGACATTCACTTGACAGCTTTTCATGACAAGGGTCCCATTAGATGTACCTGCCACATCCCTGTATGGCCTCCATTGCAGTTAGCTTTGCATTGCTGGCAGAAAACACCCGACCAAGAGCTGCTTGTGGGATTTATTTTGATTTATGGACTCAAGGGGAAGCTCCATGATGGCAGGGGGAAATGATGGCATGAGCAGAGGGTGGACATCACCTCCTCCTGGCCAACATCAGGTGGACAACATCAGTGGGAGAGTGTGCCAAACACTGGGCAAGGGGAAGCTGACTAGAACATCCATAAGACCCAACAGTACATCACCCCTAGGAGGCTCCTATTCCCAAATTGCAACCAGCTGGGGACTTAGCATTCAGAACACTTAAGTGTATGAGAGACACCTGAATCCAACCACCACAGCCTCAGATCAAGTACCAGAAGGTGGGTGAATGATTTCACCATGTCACTAAGAAGCAAGTGTGAGATGCAGGGTGGATGCTGTGAAGCCTGTGCCAACCCTTAGGAGGGGCTCAGCAAGTGGTTGTTCTGGCTGTGACAACCCTTAGGAGGGGCTCAGCAAGTGGTTGTTCTGGCTGTGCCAACCCTTAGGAGGGGCTCAGCAAGTGGTTGTTCTGGCCATACTCCTTTCCTTTTCCTTTGACAGAGAAGCTGTGTGCTCACTCTCTTATCTCAGGAAAAGGGGGTTAAGCTTCCCCTTGGCTCAACTTCATGGTGGTTGAGGGTTAGTCTGGTTCTACCAGAGCTGGTCAATATGGTGTCTGCCAAGGGCGCCTGTGTGAACATGCTTTCCTGTTCCCACAGGAACAATTTCCCTTGAAGCAGGAGAAGCTCTACCCAGGCTGGGTGCAGGTTATCTGTGTGCTTCTGTCCTTTCTGCCCTCGCTGTGGGTTCCAGGATTCGCATTGGCTCAGCTACTGTTCCGGCACAGACAGAAGTGGAAGGATGCTCGGCTGGAGAGTGGTCTGAAGCTACAGAACGGAAGACACTGCTGAGTGCATGGGGTGGGTGAGGGGCCCAGCCTCTGGCCACTCAGAACTGGCCTCATTACATGCTTTCCATTGCTGAGTAAACATGATTAACTGCTTTCCCCTACTCTATGGGTCCTGGGCAGCTGCAAGGATGTCCTGGGCATCTGTCTGTGTGATGCCATTCTTCTGACCTATGCCCTGCATGGCATGGTCTGTGCTACCACTGCTGGAGTCCACACTGAATGATGCAGCCTTGAATGGATTTGGTTGGCACAGCGATGGGGCCATGGATTCCCTTTCCAGTGAGGGGGCCTCCATGTTGCTGATTATAGCAATCCCACCTCAAGGCTGGTCTCCAAAGCAGATCTGAGTTTTAAAGGGGAAGCTCCAAGGAAGCAGAAAGCCATCTTCCTTTGCCAACATCGGTCTGGGGAGGCCACATCCACAAAGGGACTAGCAGGAGCAGATGTCAGAGGACCATCAGAGAACCCAGATGCCCCCTGCCCAGGAATGCCACTGGGAGCCACAGTCGGGAGGTGCCATTTTATTTTCCCACAGTATCTATTTCTTTTTTATTTGAGAGAAAGAGAGAGGGGCAGATAGAGAGTGATAGAGGCACATGAGGGCCTTAGCCCACATCAAACAAACTCCAGATGCATGTGCCACCTCGCACATCTGGCTTTACATGGGTGCTGGGGAATTGAACCTGGGTCCTTAGGCTTTGCAGGCAAGTGCCTTGACTGCTGAGCCATCTCTCCAGCCCAGTGTCTATTTTTCACTTACCAGGAATATACAAAAAAACTCATTGCCCATGAAGCTTCCTACTGTATCAGGAAAGAGTGGTAATCATTCATTCATTCACTTCTGGTCACTTTCTGGGATTCTTTCCTGCCGAGTCTGTGCAGCCCTCAATCAGCCACCTGTAACTTTAAAATCACAGATTGGGGGCTGGAGAGATGGCTTACTGGTTAAGGCATTTGCTTGTGAAGCCTAAGGACTCATGTTTGACTCCCCAGGTCCCATGCAAGCCAGACCACACAGTGATACAAAGTGCAATGTTGCACATACGCATAAGGGGGCACACACGTCTGGAGTTTGATTGCAGTGGCTGGAGGCCCTAGTGTACCAATTCCCTCCCCTTCCCTCTCTTGCAAAAAAAAAAAAAAAAAAAAAAAACACAGAAGGGCTCTCCCCAGCAACTCAGTGCTTAGACTCCCCCCACCTTCCATCAGCTCTGTGGACCCAAGGTCAGCTCTAAAGCATGGGGCCACGGACAGGTGTGTTTGCTTTGAACTTGCCCCACAGGGTCCATGGTTGCTAGTGACTTCATGCTGCTAAAAGGGCCCAGGTGCAAACTCTGGTGTGTTTTAAATAAGTACCTGACCAGGTGATGCTGTCCACGGTGCTGAAGACCTCAGCCAGCAAGATTTATAATGCGTGTGAAAAATGACTCATGCTGGGACCGGTCTTTGCCACGGCCAGCCAGACCCCTGGGGGCGTCTATAGTTGACTGCCTGCAAGTCTGATGCATGCAAAATAAGGAGACGACCCCAGGGTTCCCTGCTCAAAGCATTCAAACCCACAGAAGGGGACGTACTGTGCTTAGCCCTGGCATTGTGGACCATGACACCTCTCAGGGCCCACCACAAGACAAAAAGAATGTATGATGGCATGGTGAAGCCACTAAAGAGAACAGTGTGGTGCCCTGAGCTCAGCCTCATGTGAACTGAAATGCCATGCATTCTCACTGCAGGTCAGTTCTCTTTCCACAACCAATACCAAGTGACTCATACCCAAGGGCATTGAGTGGCTCAGAAGTGGCTAAGCCCAAGGCTGGGCTTTGGGGCCCTTCTGAATCCATGAGTCCACAAAACCCACAGGATGGTCTCTATGGTTCAATCTGATTTATTGTAATTTAATTTTATTTTATTTTTGGTTTTTCGAGGTAGGGTTTTGCTCTATCTCAGGCTGACCTGGAATTCACTATGAAGCCTCAGGGTGGCCTCGAACTCATGTCAATCCTCCTACCTCTGCCTCCAAGGGCTGGGATTAAAGGTGTGCGCCACCACACCTGGCCAGTCTGATTTTGTTTTTTTTTTGTTTGTTTGTTTGTTTGTTTTTGGTTTTGGTTTTTTTGAAGTAGGGTCTCGCTCTAGTCCAGGCTGACCTGGAATTCACTATGTATTCTCAGGGTGGCCTCGAACTCACTGTGATCCTCCTACCTCTGCCTCCCAAGTGCTGGGATTAAAGGTGTGCGCCACCACGCCCGGCCCAGTCTGATTTTTTAGAAGTATATCTTTTAAATTTTATTTTATTTTTAGAGAGAGGAGAGAATTGGCATGCCAGGGCTTCAGCCACTGAAATTGAACTCCATATGCTTGCACCACCTAGTGGGCATGTGCGACCTTGCACTTGTCTCACCTTTGTACGTCTGTCTAACATGGGAGGGTCTTTAGGCTTTGCAGGCAAGTGCCTTAACCACTAAATCATCTCTCCAGCTCTAAATTCTTTAAAATTTATTTGCAAGTAAAGAGAGAGAGAAGACACAGAGAGAGAGGGAATGTATGGACATGCCAGGGTCCAACACTGCAAACAAACTGCAGACACAAGCACCACTTTGTGCATCTGGCTGTACGTGGGTACTGAGGAATCGAACCTGAGCCATTTGGTTTTGCAGGCTGAGCCATCTCTTCAGCCCAAAGTTTACTTTGTTGTTGTTGTTTATTTTTATTTATTTATTTGAGAGTGACAACAGAGAGAGAAAGAAAAAGGCAGAGAGAGAGAGAATGGGTGCACCAGGGCCTCCAGCCACTGCAAAGGAACTCCAGACACATGCACCACCTTGTGCATCTGGCTTACGTGGGTCCTGGGGAATTGAGCCTTGAACCGGGGTCCTTAGGCTTCACAGGCAAGCGCTTAACCACTAAGCCATCTCTCCAGCCCCCAAATTTACTTTTTTTGTTTGTTTGTTTTCAAGGTAGCCTGGGCTGATCTGCAACTCACTCTGTAGCCACAGGCTGGCCTTGAATTCACAGCAATCCTCCTTCCTTTGCCTCCCAACTTCTGGGATGGAAGATGGACCACCACACCCAGCTTTAGTCTGCTTCTGAGTGTCTTTTTACACAGACTGTCCCCCATCAACTTGCAAGCTCCTTTTGGGAATGAAGCAGCCCAGGGTGGGGAGGTGGTTCAGTGGTTAAAGGCACTTACTTAAGCCTGCCAGCCAAGTGACATCCAAATGACACAAGCATTTAGTGTTCATTTGCAGTGGCAAGAGGCCCTGGTGTGAGGAGTTCAATCCTCAGGACCCGTGTGTAAGTCCAGTGCAGAAGAAGTACGCCTGTACTCCCAGCGCTGAGGAGGCAGAGGCTTGATTCCTCAGGTTTGATGACTAGCCAGGCTTGCAGAGTGGGTGAGCTTCAGGTACAATGAGAGACCTTGCCTAAGACAAAATAAGAAGCTGGAGAGGCCGGGCGTGGTGGCGCACGCCTTTAATCCCAGCACTTGGGAGGCAGAAGTAGGAGGATCGCCGTGAATTTGAGGCCACCCTGAGACTACAGAGTGAATTCCAGGTCAGCCTGAGCTAGAACGAGACCCTACCTCGAAAAAAAAAAAAAAAAAAAAAAAAAAGGAGGAGGAGGGGGAAAGGGAGGGGGAAGGGGGGGAAAAGGAGGGGGAAAGGGAGGGGGAGGAGGAGGGCATGGGGCACACGTCTTTATTCTCCGCACCCAGGAAGGAGGCAGATGTCAGAGGCTCCCTGGGAGTTTGAGGCTAGTCTGAGAATATATATATTCACATAGTGAATTCCAGGTCAGCTTGGGCTAGAGTGAACCCCCTCCCCCCAAATAAAATAAAAAATAAGGTGGAGATGATTGAGAAAATCGCTTGATTTTGACCTTTGGCCTCCACATGCATCTGTGCGGGTGTGCAGGTGTGCGGGTGTGCACACGCGCGCGCACACACACACACACACACACACACACACAGTGACGCAGTTATGAACAACATATCAGCTTCGAAATCAATAAGGCCCCATGTCTGTCAACCAGCCACTCCCCTCGCAGCACCTTTGGTGAGCTCAGTTCCATCCTCTGACTAAGGCTAGCATTACATCTGCAGAGATAGCCCTTTAGACTCTGGGATCAAAGATAATTCTAGACGCCTCCCTCCCCATCACTGCTCCACAGAACACCTGACCTCCATAAAAAGTGTACCTGGGGGCTGGGGGGATGGCTTAGCAGTTAAGGTATTTGCCTGCAAAGCCAAAGTAATCAGGTTCGATTCCCCAGGGCGCACATTAGCCAGATGCACAAGGGGATACACGCATCTGGAGTTCGTTTGCAGTGGCTGGAGGCCCTGGCACACCCATTCTCTCTCCCTCTCTCTCTGTCAAATAAATAAATATAAATAAAAATTTTTAAAAAGTGTACTTGGGACTCATTAGGAAAGACGCCACCACCTTGGGCTGGGAGTGTGAGCCTGCAATGGGGACACAGGGCTGCAGGTGCAGGCCCACGGATTTATGCCTTGTTGAGCCCCGCCCGGATCCATTCCTTCTTGCACTTGGGCGTGTGAATGAAGGCTGCTTCCCAGCTACAGGAGAGCGGACCACAGAAGTCACCTTCCTGATAGCATCAGAGGTGCTTGACAACCAGGCTTCATAAAACCACCATTGGCCTACAGCCAGGTAAACTTGACTCTAGCCCAAAGAGGCCCATCCAGCCTTGGAGGACCCACCTGGCAGCTTCCGCCACCTGGGAGCTGGCAAGCCACAGCCGCTCCAATGCCACATCCGCACCAGCATCTTGCCAAGACTCAGAAGGTCAAGGTGAGGAAGCGTGTGAGACAGAGCCTGCCCAAGCTTGCAGACACCAGGACCAACAGCAGCTCCTCACATAGTCCCCTGAACGGGCCATAGGTCCCACCAGAGAACAAGCTCTGTGCATAAAGAAATTCCTGAGAATCAGGTGTGAGTCATAAACTTAACTGTCCTCCGACTGTTCTGCGGTCAGGAGTGTGGAGCCAGGCAGCGTCTACACACAGCACGCTGGATCCCATCATTTGGTTTACAGTGGTGCCCCCACTGCCCAAAGCCAACAGCGGCTGGCGGAGTCTCACACCCTAATTCTCTTCAGCTTCCTTCTTCCACTCTCAGGGACCCCTGTGATGACCCGGGACCCACCAGATGGTACAAAATGATCTTTAGCGTAAGGTCAACGGGTCAACACCCTCCATTTCATCCAAAGCCTTAACCCCGTTGTAGTATATCTGCATATTCGTAGTATCTGGGGACCTGGACATTTTGAAGATCATTGCTCTGTCCACTATAAGCTCCCCGGGGGAAACTCTGAATGAAGCCCACCAAGGTTTAGGAACTCCCTCTGGTTCTATATACCCCTCCCAAGTGAGAACCCAGCCCAAGCCCAGAGTGTTTCCGGTTCAGGAAGGAAATCCCTCACCCTGAAGGGAGATGCTGCCTTCCTCCTCAAATCTTTTTCAATTCTGTTCCATTCTGAATTCCGCTTGCTCCATAAACACATGCCCGTGTAACACCCTAACAAGCTTCATGGAAGGCTCGGATCGAAGAGAAGCCCAAGGCTAGGTTTTCCTTCTCTTTTCAGCTGTCATTTCTGCTTAGCCTTGGTCAGATTTAATGATCTAACGATAGTTGAAGAGCGAGCTCAGTGCTTCATGGGCTGGGCCTGATCAGGACACAAGCCCTTTGAAAGGGTTTAAAACGTTGGCAGGAACACAGGTGATCCAGAGAAAAGCTGGAACAAGATACACCTCCGCCTGGGGCTGGAAAGATGGCTTAGCAATTAAGGCGTTTGCCTACAAAGCCTAAGGACCTGCGTTCGATTCCCCAGGACCCACATGAGCCAGATGCAAGGTGGCGCATGCAACTGGAGTTTGTTTGCAGTGGCTGAAGGCCTGGAGTGTCCTTCCCTCTACCTACTTTCTCTTTCTTTTTTTTTTTTTTTATAGTTTTTTTTGTTTATTTATTTATTTATTTATTTATTTATTTATTTATTTATTTACTTGAGAGAGAGAGAAAGAAGCAGAGAGAAAGAGCGATAGATAGCGAATGAGCACGCCAGGGCCTCCAGCTACTGCAAATGAACTCCAGACGCATGTTCTACCTTGTGCATCTGGCTTACGTGGGTCCTGTGGAATCAAACCTAGGTCCTTTGGCTTTGCAGGCAAGTGCCTTAACCACTAAGCCACCTTTCCAGCCTGCTATCTACTTTTTCTCTTTCTCTCTCTCAAATAATATTTAAAAAAAAAAAAAAAGACGCACCTGCCTATAGACAGGATGCTAGCACCCGGTGGAGGTGACTGAAAATTTGCCATCTGTCACTGTCACACAGGCCCAGCTGTGTCCAGTGCACATGGCAGACTTACAGTCGCGTGCCATGCCGAGGTGAGCCCTGGCCTCTGTTCCTGGATTCCCCGACCTGTTCTGATCTGTTCTCCAATGTCCTCTGCCCCGGGCCTGGGTCAGCTCCAACGGACTGGCTGCCAAGAACCTGGGACACACATCCTTCATAAGGAACGTTACAAGATGCATGCTCCCTGGACTTGGGTCTGTCATAAATGCATTAATCACCAGATACACTAAAGCCAGGGAGGACGAACAAAGTGACACCGCCACCCAGGCGTGGCCCATCACCCGGCATCTGCGCTGGGAGTCCCACCCAAGCTGCCTGTGACCCCAAGGGGACAGCCTGGAAGACTTGGGAATTAATTACTCGCTACTCAGCCAGTCCGAGGTGCCTTCTGTGGTGGGGACTCCCCTTCACACCACCACGTCCCTTGTAGTGGGGACTCTTCACACCACCCTCATGGCCCTTGTGGTGGGGACTTCGCTTCACACCGCCATGTCCCTTGTAGTGGGGACTCTTCACACCACCCTCATGGCCCTTGTGGTGGGGACTTCGCTTCACACCGCCATGTCCCTTGTAGTGGGGACTCTTCACACCACCCTCATGGCCCTTGTGGTGGGGACTTCGCTTCACACCGCCATGTCCCTTGTAGTGGGGACTCTTCACACCACCCTCATGGCCCTTGTGGTGGGGACTTCGCTTCACACCATCATGTCCCTTGGTTCTGTCCTGATTCCCCATGTGATCACCAGGCTGTTAGACACATGTCCAGCTCCATGGTGAGCTGGCTTCTCTGCGGGGAATTACCTGAAGAGTGATCGATTTGTGTGCAGAAGCTGGGGTGGGGGTGGGCAAGGACGAACCCTGGGTGAGTCCGTGAGCCATTTACTGCAGGAGCACAAGGAAAGCTCTCAAAGGCTGGGATCTGGCTGCTTTGCCAACGGGTTCCCAGGACACCGCTGCCCTCCAGCAAGCCTGGCTGCCTCACTTGCTTCCTGGGTCATGTGCCCACAGCCTTGCCCTCCATGGCACCTCCAATTCACCTGCAAACCCCTAAGCTGACCTCAGAGCCTGTGGCTACCTGCTTCACCCCAGGATCATACACAAACTTCCCGCACACCCCAGCAGGTCTCAACATGGGCCGTGCTGACCCTACCAGGTATCTCCACTCAGGACAAGTCCTGGAGGGCCCCCCCCAACCCTCAGGGACACAGCCCACTGTGACCCAGCAAGTGCTCTGAATGCAGGCCAGAGACCCTCCTCACCCCAGTCCCTCGCAGTTAGTCACCTGAGACTCCCCCCCCATTTCAGCCCTTGAGCAACAGCCATTCAATGAAGGGACCAAACTGACACCATGACAGGCTTCATTAAGGCACCACCCTAACTAGGCCAAAGTTTCAATTTCCCAGAGGGGCGGGATCTGGGGGCTGAGTCAGTTCCTGGAGCCATGTCCAAACATGCGCAGACATGTCCCTTTCACCCCAACCAATCATGTTAAAAGATTGCCTAACCAGCCTGGAATTCCCCCTAGCTGTGTTTATTTTTATTAATTATTTATTTTTGGAGAGAGACAGACAGAGAGAGGGAGAGAGGAAGACAGATAGAGAATGGGCGCGCCAGCAGTCTCTCAGCTGCTGTGAACGAAATCCAGATGCGTGCGCCCCCTTGTGGTCAAGTGTGGCATTGCACCCTTGCGGTCACTTTGCATCTGGCTAAACGTGGGACCTGGAGATTGGAACCGCTGGAGATTGGAACCAGCGTTCTTAGGCTTAGGAGGCAGGCACCTTAACCGCTAAGCCATCTCTCCAGCCTGCCTAGCTGTGTTTAAAAGGGGCCTGCAAGCTCCTCTCAGGGTCGCCATTTTGTACAAATGGTTAACCTCTGAATGCTGGCTGATTCTGCAGAATAAACACTCTATGCTTTTACATACCATTTGATTCTGGGGCCTTTCTTCAGCAATTTTCAGACCCTTAGATTCACCACTACCAGATCAGGACACCCTATGACACCACATCCAGAGAGGGGCCCATCATACTCTTGGTCCCAGGGCTGCCCCTTCAGAGCCAGCACCCCTAAACCCCAATCTTCAGAGGGCACTGTCAGCTCCACCTCCCTGCCAATCCCTCCTTCCCAGTTTCTTTCAACATCCCCCACCCTATTAAGCTTTGGACCCTGCCTTGTTCTGTGGGTGGGCGCCCACCTCTGCCTCAGTGACAAAATGAGACCTGACTCAGCTGCTCATTTGAAAAACCCGTCCATTTCCACAATTCCCAGGCTGGCTGTTACACCTCGTCTGTATCGGCTCTCTACAGGTTGTGTCCCCAAGTTCAGTTCCTATTGATTGAAGCTGGCACATGCCAGGGACTCCACACTACCTATCCAAAGACACCCCCCACACACACACACACCCCGAAAGTGAGCTGACAGAGGGACAGATACAATGAGGTACACGGGGTATTCCAGGATTATGAATGGGGGATGGAGACCTGAGCAAGCTTGACACCAGGGCCTCACTCTCCCTTACCTCTGCCTGCCTCTCAGAACACTCTGGAAAGATCACAACACATGGTCCACACTGAAGACAATGGCCCCAAATCGGGACTTAACCTGAGTTAGGGTATTGAGGGGGGGCGGGGTGCCACTTCATAGGTGTTGCCCTAGGGCTGGAAGGGGAGGGGCTGCCATGGGAGCCCACCCAGTCCACAGCTTCATGATGATGCACATCGGTGCTTACGCAGCGCAGTACATGACCCAAACAGGAGACATATTCGTTTTTATCTTTTTTTTTTCCTCCAAGGCAGGGTCTCGCCCAGGCTGACCTGGAATTCACTACGGAGTCTCAGGGTGGCCTGGAACTCATGGTGATCCTCCTGCCTCTGCCTCCCGGGAGCTGGGATTAAAGGCATGCGCCACCACGCCTAGAACCTTCAGGAGGCAGAGGTAGGAGGATCTCCGTGAGTTTGAGGCCACCCTGAGACCTCCATAGTGTATTCCAGGTCAGCCTGGGCCAGTGAGACCCTACCTCAAAAAACCAAAAACAAAAATCTTTTTAAAAAGTATTTTTAATTTTTATTTATTTATTAAAAACCTGGGTCCCTAGGCTTCCCAGAAAGTGCCTTAGGCAACTCCTAAGCCACCTCTCCAGCCCACTAATTATTTCTTGTTTGTTTTCTTGGAGGTAGCATCTCTGTTTAGCCCAGGCTGACCTGGAACTCACCACAGGCGATCCTTCTACCTCTGCCTCCCAAGCGCTGGGCTCAAAGGTGTGTGCCCTCATGCCAGGCTGGCTCCCACTGACTGTTCTTTTTTTTTTTTTTTTTTTTTTTGAGAGACAGAGAGAGGAAGACAGATAGAGATGGGCGCGCCAGCAGTCTCTCAGCTGCTGAGAACGAAATCCAGATGTGTGCGCCCCCTTATGGTCAAGTGCGGCATTGCGTCCTTGCATCACTTTGCATCTGGCTAAATGTGGGACCTGGAGATTGGAACCGCTGGAGACTGGAACCAGTGTTCTTGGGCTTAGGAGGCAGGCACCTTAACCACTAAGCCATCTCTCCAGCCCCCACTGACTGTTTTTAGTAGGTTTTTACCTTCAGCCTGTCCTCTGGGCTGAACTCCCAGGTGTGTGCTGAGATTAAAGGCGTATGCAACCACTCCAGCCTAGGTGATTTTAATATATTAACATAGACCTTGCTTATTGTATGTATATATTCTTGCTGCCTTCTCTCTCCCCCCAAATGTATGGCAGGTGCTTTGGACACGTGCATGCGTATGTATGTATGTATGTATGTATGTATACATGTGCAGAGCTTTGTAAGGAGGAACCTCCATCTTCTTACTTTATAGTTCCTGCCTGGCCCTGCAACTCATAATGTGGAAAATCTGCCTCCTGAACGCTCAGATCGTGCGTGGAAGAAAGGCCCTAGCTCAGGAGCCGACTCCCAGTAAGAATTTCTCACAAGCCAGCAGTCAGCCTTGGAATACCTGCAGCCAGACCCCACACAGCTGCACAAACATGAGACCTTTGTTTTTAATCTTTTTTTCCAGGTAGGGTCTCGCTCTAGCCCAGGCTGACCTGGAATTCGCTATGTAGTCTCAGGCTGACTTTGAACTCACAGTGATCCTCCTACCTCAGCCTCCCGAGGTGCCAGGATAAAAGGTGTGTGCCACCACGTCCAGCAAGAGACACGTTTAAAACTGAAAATCAAAAAAAAAAAAAAAAAGCCGGGCGTGGTGGCTCACGCCTTTAACCCCAGCACTTGGGAGGCAGAGGTAGGAGGATCGCCGTGAGTTCGAGGCCACCCTGAGAATACATAGTGAATTCCAGGTCAGCCTGGGCCAGAGTGAAACCCTACCTCGAAAACCAAAAAAAAAAAAAAAAAAACTGAAAATCCCCAAGTCAGTTCCCTCCCTGAAGCCACCACGGGCCTGTCTAGGAGCCCCAGCAGGAGTGTTCACGGCACAGGTACCCGTGACGTGACTCCAGCTCTGGGTAGTGGGCAGGACATGTGGACATTCATGGGTTCAGACAAGAGTGGTGAAGGAGCAGAGGTGCCAAGGCCCCCTACTTGGGGAAAATTCATGGGTTTTCCTAAGGCCTGGGTGACACAGGGCCCCGGTTTACCCCAGGATGGGTGGTCAGAAGGAAGTCATCCACCCCCCACCAACAGTGCACTGCCCAACTCCAAACCAGCAGCCTGGTGGCACGCTGGAAACTGGGTCCAAGAGCCCCCACTGTGAGAGCAGGGATGACAAGCTCCTGACAGTATGGGCCAGGGTGGCTTCCACAGCCCTAAAGCCCACCCAGGTCCCCTACTTCCTCCTGGCAGATGGTGGCTGAAGGGGGGGGGTCCTGTCATTAGAGGGACTCAGTTGGGTGGGCTCTGTGGTGGTTTGATTCAGGTGTCCCCCATAAACGTAGGTATTCTGAACG
The DNA here is from genome assembly GCA_036365145.1 of Orientallactaga sibirica. Taxonomy (NCBI): domain Eukaryota; kingdom Metazoa; phylum Chordata; class Mammalia; order Rodentia; family Dipodidae; genus Orientallactaga; species Orientallactaga sibirica. Next base: position 2,536,184 of record JAEOAD010001845.1, read on the forward strand.
CTAGTCTCCCCAGCTGCTGGCAATTTGGAAATTAAAGCCTCTTGGAAGGAAAGTATTGTTGGGGGCAGGCTTATGGGTTTTTTTTTTTAATTATTTTATTTATTTTTTGGAGAGAGACACAGAGAGAGATAGACAGAGAGGGAGAGGGAGACAGAGATGGGCGTACCAGCAGTCTCAGTTGCTGTGAACGAAATCCAGATGCGTGCGCCCCCTTGTGGCCAAGTGCGGCATTGCACCCTTGCGTCACTTTGCATCTGGCTAAATGTGGGACCTGGAGATTGGAACCGCTGGAGATTGGAACCAGCGTTCTTAGGCTTAGGAGGCAGGTGTCTTAACCGTTAAGCCATCTCTCCAGCCCGGGCTTATGGGTTTTATAGCCGGTTTCCCCTTGCCAGTGTCTGGCACACTCTCCTGTTCCTGTTGTCCACCTGATATTGGCCAGGGGGTGATGTCCACCCTCTGCCTATGCCATTGTTTTCCCTGCCATCATGAAGCTTCCCCCTCGAGTCTTTAAGCTAAAATAAAGCTCTTTTTTCCCCCCACAAGCTGCTCTTGGTTGGGTGATTTCTACCAGCAATGCAAACGTGACTGCAACAGCCTCTGTTTCCTTGAAGACACAGGGAGGAAGCTGAGTGTAGCACAGAAAGCAGGACATTAGGGTACACCTCTGCCCTACCACCCACGGTTCAGGGGTCTTTGGAGGACCACCAGCCTCACAGCAGGCCAGCTCATGCAATACAGATCCTGAGGAGGAGGGAGCAGTGTCCACAGTCAATCTGCCCGAGGGGGGTTAGTCAGTCCAGGATGTTCTTAAAGTCTGTGGTCAGGGCAGGGTCAGCTGCCACCTTGAGAATGGCCATTGTTGCTTTGGGGAGCTTCTGGAACAGCTGGTTTTGGGCTGCAACAGAGAGATGGATTCAAGACTCCCGTCCAGAAAAGACCCCAGTCCTCATCCCGGGGCCTGGAGATGCACCAAGAGGCCTGTAGGGCCAAGTACCTGCAGGTGGGGGCAAGGAGACCCAGCCTAGAGACACCCCCCCACCCACAGGGGGCCACACCAGTTTCCCAAGTGTGGTAAGAGGAGAATGGGGAGACTTGAGCTGAAATTTCCTCACTGCAGCATTGGGGGGAGAGCCAGAGCAGAGGCTGTGAGGATCCAGATAAGGGTTTAAAAGGTTCCAAGATGGGCTAGAGAGATGGCTCAGCAATCAGGGTGCGAGTCTGTGAAGCCTAAGGACCCGAGTTCAATCGCCCAGTACCCACATAAAGCCAGATGCACAAAGTGGCACATGCATCTGGAGTTCTTTTGCAGTGGCTAGAGGCCCTGATGTGCCTCTTTCTCTCTCTAGTAAAAAAATTTTTTTTTGGTTTTTCAAGGCAGGGTCTCACTCTAGCTCAGGCTGACCTGGAATTCACTACGTAGTCTCCGGGTGGCCTCAAACTCACAGAGATCCTCCTACCTCTGCCTCCTGAGTGCTGGGATTAAAGGCGTGTGCCACCACGCCTGGCTAATAAAAAAAAAAAAGGTTGCAAGACAGAAAGACTTTACTCTGTGGGGCTCTCTCTCCTGAGTTGGAACTCGCACAGTCAGAAGGAGCAGTGTGGCCAAAGCAGAAGCAGGGCTGTGCAGACACCTGGCTTCGCCAACCACAGGCTGCCTGTGCATGCTCTTGTCCCATCAGATGGATCAGGGTGTGTCTGGCACCTGCACCCTGACTGTGATCTAACCAGACCCTGGGTGGGCTTGGGGGGCCATGAGCAGGGACCTCGCTTCCACTCAGCAATGCTTACCAGTCCTGAGAGGCCCCAGGAGACACTTGTAGGTGGCAGGGTGGCAAGCCAGCTTGAGTAAGAAGGCTTGGTAGCAGAGCCATTGTGCAGCTTCAGACGGAAATGGGCCAGAGGCACCTTTGCCTCCAAGTGACGTCCCTGGGGATAGGGCAAACCAAGGTTGAGGAACCCGGGTGGTTGCAAGCCTCTACTCCCCTCTAGGGTGCTCTAACCCTAACCCAACTGATTTGCCAAACAAAGTTCAGAGGTCAAGGCCCAGGAACGGAGGATGGCCATGCTGGTTTTGGGGCATCCTGGCTTGGCCTGGACTGCAGACAATGTCATTGTAACCCCCTGTCCGCCCCACCCCGAGCGTATCACCGTGGCCTGCCTGCGCACAGCGTGCACACCTGCATTCCTGGCTCTCAAGGTGGAGTAGCAGCAGGACGCTGTGTCAGAGATGATTTTCAAGAAGAAGGAAGGGTTCTTCTGAATGCGCTGGTCAAACGGAAGCTGCAGCACGCATGCGTGGAACCTGGGCAGGAGCCACCGAGACAGGGAGGCCTCTGATTAGAGAAGCTCTTGTGTCTGCATGGAGCTATGTGCATCCTGTGTGCACATGTGAATTATACACGCACACCCGGGGGCACCATGGGTCCTGTGTGCTGCACATTCATGTGGCACGTATGTATACAGGTGATTGCGTGTCAACACACATGCCTGTGTATGTGCATGCATACTGCCATAGAACCAGACCCGTCTCAGGCATCTCGGGCGTTTGTTTTTTGTTTTTTGTTTTTTTTTAAAATTTTATCTTGGTTTTTCAGGTAGGGTTTCAATCTAGCCCAGGCTGACCTGGAATTCACTATGTAGTCTCAGGGTGGCCTTGAACTCACGGTGATCCTCCTACCTCTGCCTCCCGAGTGCCGGGATTAAAGGCATGCGCCACCATGCCCGGCACATGCACTTGGTTTTAATGACCCATGAGCCACCTCTGGAATGTGCCCATACATCAATCAAATGGACCACAGAGACTCAGCCTCACGACAGCTCTGCTGAGGTGTGTACCACAGGTACCACGGACAGGCCCTACACACTACCAAGCTGGGGAAATATTTCCTGTGGGGTAGAATGTTCCTGAGGGAAGCAGTGGCCATGGGCTGGCTGGTGGTGGGTCAGCGCCTCTACTAGCAGCACTCCCATGTCCCAAGACTCTACACAAGACCCACTTGAAGACCCAGCCATTCCAGGGCAAAGGCAGCTGAGGCTGGTGGGGACATGGCTGGCATCTCTGCCATGTCTGTGATGTCACCCTCCTGTTTTTCTGTCATCTCCACTCCCGCCTCAAGGCTTCTTTTTTTTGGGGGGGGTGGCACTTTCTCTGGGCAAGGTGGTCAGACACAGGAATCAATCCAACTGTCCTTGCTATATGCCATGGGGGCATAACGTGTTTACGTGCCAAGCACATTTCTGGAAAGGTGTCGAGGCAATTTACAAACAAGCACACAGGGACTGGGCCAGGGGATCCTGTGGCGAGCGGCGTCCAGGGCTGTACTGTGGTGAGCAGCGTCTGGGGCCACACCATCCATGTTGCCCTGTCAAGATGGTGGCTGGCACCTTGCCAAAGGCGTTGAGCTCAACTCTTGGCAGTAAACAGGAAGTTATGGTGATTGGCCAGGAGGCATATCCTCATTGCATCAACGTATCAGCTTCAGCCAAGTTAGCTTTCTCGCCTAGCAACTATGTTATGATTGGTCTCCATAGGATATATAAGCTGTGCTATTTCCTGTAATAAAGGGTGGTCTTCCATCCAAGCAAGCAACAAGAGTGGTGCGTGTGTCATTAGTGTCCTGACTGGTCGGCGACAGATCCAAGGGTAGAATATGGAAGAGGATGACCGCCCGGCATCTAGCTTGTCACCCAGCAGGCTGCCCTGTGCTGTCCAAATACTCAGGCACTTGTGTTAAGACCATTTCTCTGTCGCATGACACTGACAAAACGGCTTCTGCAAGCTCACACTGAACTCCCGTGATGGACAGCCACCTCGTGTTACACCATGGATACACTGCGTGACTAGTCTCTGCAGCACCTCTGCAAAGCAGCCAGCCTTTGATGAGCTGAGGAAAGCCACTCCTCCTGTCCCTGTCCCAGATGGAGACCTCAGACAGCAAGGTTCTATGCTTATAGCTGCGCTGAAGTGACCAAGTAGTGGGTGACACAGCATCCAGCTTAATGAAACACAACCCACGGTGGGAATGTGCAAATGGGACTGGATCCCACTGATCAGCCAGCCAGTCCTGGTTCTCAACACCAGCCAGGACAGGAATGTTCTAGAAGCACTAGCTAGTGTGTGGGACATAAGCACAGCCTGCTTGGAACCATGTCTCTCTGAGGCCTTCGTGGAATACGCAATCAGCAACAGCCTCTAGTCTCTGCAGCTGCAAGTCCCCCACCTCCCCTGTCCTCAAGGGCTCTGTACCCCGACTCTGCTGCCTGCTCCAAGATCAGCACCAGACAGCGTCACCACAGGAAAGGATCAAGGAGAGGATCTACCCACCAGCAGAATATGAACTGTGCGGACATCCGTCACGTGCAACGCCGACGAGACTGAAGGCTGCCTGCTGCCAACCCCAGGCCAACACACTGCCCGCGACTGGGAAGAGCAGCCAGAGGCCGAGTTTGAAAGCCAGAGAAAGAATCCAAGTCTGACATTTCTAGCCCAGTGCCTCCCTCTGGTGGCCGCACAGCCCGTGACCCACCTGTAGGCCTGAAGCAGGAAGATCTTGTGCAGGTTGATGCAGACGGTCTGGAGGCTGTTCACCTGGAGTCCAAGACGGAAGAGAATGTCAGCGGCATCCCCCGATGGCAGCTGTGTCCTTTCCAGACAGCTGTGTTGTCAGATAGGGCAAGAAACCCCCCAACCCCCCCCAGGGAAATCCAGCTGGGTCCTTACATGTTCCCAGGAGAGGGAGAAAGCAGGATGGGATAGAGGCTGGAGCCCATCATGGAGGCTCTCCCAGGACAGTCCCCTCAGTGGCCATGGCTTCAGAGCCTGGGACCCCGTCTTCCTATGAGGACATGTGCTAGTGCTGGGAGGGGCAGGGACAAGCTGCAGGATGCTCAGGGGCCCTTGACACACATCTACATGCATCCAGGCTCCTCATACATATATTGCATCCATGTCTACATGCTCCTCCCGTATGTACACACAGGGATAATGCATGTGCATGCCTATGCACATGTCTACACACTTGCACATGCATATAGGTACACCCAGGACAACAGGACCTACAGCTCCAGAGACTTCATGATGCAGAGTAAAACTGCTACCACATGCTCACCTGCAAGTCCAGGAACAGACTGTGACACTTGAGCCGCAAGACTGCCAGGAGCTTGTGATGCATGACCCTCCCAGCCTTGGAGCCACGATGGAAGGTGAGGCTGGCCCTGATGGAGGTTCCAGCATAGCTAAGGCACAAAACAGCATTAGCCGTGCATTCCTGGCTTAGCCATGTGTTCCCGGCTTAGCCGTGCATTCCCGGCATAGCCACTGCTCTGCGGTCAGCTCCAACGCCTTCCCTCTCTGTTCAACACCGAAGCCTCAGACAGGCTGTGTCTTCACGTGGTAGTGGGCCTCGGGCTGTGGTGAACAGCCCTCATTTTGCCTAAGCCTGGGATGTGTTTACTCATCATTGACAAAAAGGCCAAAGTTCCGATGGAAATAGCACACAGGAAACCACAGAGCCACCAACCCCGTGCTTCGTTTGGATGGTGACAAGTCATAGGAACTGCTTCCCCCGCCATTCAGTGACACTCACTGAGGGCGAGTTAAGGGCTGTGTTCTCAAAGAGCCAAGGCCAGGCCGGGTGTGGTGGCGCACGCCTTTAATCCCAGCACTCAGGAGGCAGAGGTAGGAGGATCGCCGTGAGTTCAAAGCCACCCTGAGACTGCATAGTGAATTCCATCCAGGTCAGCCTGGGCTACAGTGAGACCTACCTCAAAAACAAAACAAAAAAATCAACAGCAAAAACCCAAGGCCACAAGCCGGGCGTGGTGGTGCACACCTTTGATCCCAGCACTTAGGAGGCAGAGGCGGGAGGATCGCCGTGTGTTCGAGGCCACCCTGAGACAACATAGTGAATTCCAGGTCAGCCTGAGCTAGAGTGAAACCCTACCTCAAAAAACCAAAAAAAAAAAAAAGCTAAGGCCAGGCTGGGGAGATGGATCAGCCGTTAAAGTGCTTGCTACTGAAGCAAGAGAGCTTCTCAGGACAGAAACTGCCAAGTTCAACTCCTCAGAACCTGCGTAACAAGTTGGGTGTGACCATGCACAGCTACAATCGCAGTCTGCAGAGCATGGGGACTGGAGGGTTCTTGGAACTTGCTGACGGAGAGCGGACAGTAGCTCTGGGTTGAGGGAGAGTCCCTGTCTCAAGAAAACAGGAGGATGAACAGTAACAGAAGGAAATTCTGTTCTTTCTTTAAAAACGTTTTGTTGATTTTTATTTATTTATTTGAGAGTGACAGATAGGAACTCCAGATGCTGCATGCAGCCCCCTTGTGCATCTGGCTTACGTGGGTCCTGGGGAAATCGAGCCTCGAACCGGGGTCCTTAGACTTCACAGGCAAGCGCCTAACTGCCAACTCATCTCTCCAGCCCGAAATTCTCTGTTCTCCATGTGCATGCACACGGAGCGTACATCTGTATGTACAACACACACACACACGTGTCACCGCCTCTTAAGCAGTGAAACAAGCAAGGGAACAGTTCAGGAGCAACGGATGTGCCCAGCACTATGGCATAGGCTTGGGCTACAGGAGACAGCAACTGAAGCTGGGAACTCAGAATCCCAGGGAGGGGCTGGAGAGATGGCTTAGCGGTTAAGGCGTTTGTCTGCAAAGCCTAAGGACCCCGGTTCAATTCTTTCTCCCGGTCCCACGTAAGCCAGATGCACATGGTGGTTCATGCGTCTGGAGTTCGTTTGCAGTGGCTAGAGGCCCTGACATGCCCATTCTCACTCTCTCTTTCTCCCTGTCTCTGTCCCTAATAAATAAATAAATAAATTCATTAAAAAAAAAAAAAGAGTCAGGGAGGCCAGGGAGCTGGGCTCCCGGATGCCAGGAGCAGCAATAGCCAAGGGCACGAGGCCCTTCCCTCACAACATGAACTCCTGATGACTACTTTGAAGACAGGCGAGTTCAGACCTCACAAAGGAGCTCTGAGCAGCTGTAACAGTCGAGACTAGGACAGGAGCAGCTCTCTTCTGCCGCAAGGTCAGAACTTTTGTACCTCTAACTCATGGAAGAAATGGCCCATCTACAATCTATTCTGTCTGTGCCGAGCCTGAGGCTAGGGTGTGAAATTCAGGCAGTGAGAACACCTTTATCCAATACAGGAGGAGGGCCCTGGCTGCACTCCTCACGCTTAGCTCTGACCACAGCCCATGGCTTCAAGTGAGGCTGAAGATGTCAGCTCCCAGGCAGGAAGGGCGCATCCGGTGGCCTCTGGCACTTGGGGCTTGACACTCGTCTGTGCCCAGAAATAGCAACAGGAGGGAACGGCCCACAGAGCCGTGTACAGAGCCCTCTGATCCCACGAGGGGAGCATGTGGCTCCTTCCCCCAGCCGGTGGTCTTACCTGGAGTAGTCGCAGAACACCTCCAGCGTCTGGGTGTCCAGTAGCAAGCCACACCAGGGGAACAAGCAGTGAGCGGGCAACTGGTGAGGGACGGCGGCATCCTGGGTGCCACCCTCCACAGGAAAGTTCACGATTGTCTTCTGCAGGTTTATCATGCAGCCATACTCGGGCACGCCTTGGACCAGGGTTCTGAGGAACAGGAGCAGTGTCAGCCATGGGACAAGGATGACACCAAGAAGGTCCCAGAAGCACTTAGCACATGCCATGAAATCTCCCAAAGATTCTGGTTTTGTTTTTATTTATTCATTTGATAGAGAGAAGGGGGAGAGACAGAATGGGCGTACCAGGGCCTCCAGCCACTGCAAACCAATTCCATATGCATGTGCCCCCTTGTGCATCCAGCTTACGTGGGTCCCTTGGCTTTGCAGGCAAATGCCTTAACTGCTAAGCCATTCCTCCAGTCCCCCCCAACCAAAGATTCTTTAGGCCTAGAGGGAAGGCTGGACACAGTCCTGCTGTGGACTCTGCACAGCTCTTGTCTTCTGGGTTAGACACACGAACAGTGGAACAACGGAACCAGCTCAGAACAAGACAGCCAGGCCTCACACAGGCAGGCATGAATTGTAACTCTCTGATGGCCATATTTTAGCATCCACGTAGTGAGGTGTGGTGGTTGGATTCAGGTGTCCCCCATAAACTTAGGTGTTCTGAATGCTAAGCCCCCAGCTGATGGACATTTGGGAATTAATGCCTTCAGGAGGCGGTGTCTTGTTGGGGATGGGTATAGTGGTTTGACTCAGGTGTCCCCCATAAATTCAGGTGTTCGGAGAGCTAGGTCCCCAGGGGATGGAGATTTGTGAATTAACGCCTCCTAGAGGCAGTGTATTGTTGGGGGCGGGCTTATGGGTGTTATAGCCAGCTCCCCCTTGCTAGTGTTTGGCACACTCTCCTGTTCCTATTGTCCATCTGATGTGGCCAGGGGGTGATGTCCACCCTCTGCTCGTACCATTGTTTTCCCCTGCCATGATGGAGTTTCCCCTCATGTCTGAAAGCCGAAGTAAACCTCTTTTTCCCCACACGCTGCTCTTGGTTGGGTGATTTCTACCAGCAATGGGAACCTCACTGCAACATGAGGCCTCTTTCCCCCATTAAAAAAAAAAAAATTCTAGTCTGGCAGCTCCCGCAGGGACTTGTAAATGTAGTTAGGGTCCTCCATCAGTTGGCACCAAAAAGACGAAGCTGTTCACATGTGGACAGCACCCCCCCACACACACACACTCAATGAGCTGACAGACTTGTGACCTCTATGAGGGCCCAACAAGATGGCAGCCCAAGCCTGGACTACATAGTGAGATAGTGAGTTCCAGGTCAGCCTGGGCTTGAAATGAGACCCTGCCTTGAAAAAAAAATACAAAAGACTGGGTGTGGTGACACACGCCTTTAATCCCAGCACTCGGGAGGCAGAGGTAGGAGGATCGCAGTGAGTTCAAGGCCACCCTGAGACCACATAGTGAGTTCCAGGTCAGCCTGGGCTAGAGTGAGACCCTGCCTCAAAAAAAAAAAAAAAAAAAAGAAAAGAAAAGAAAAACTGGGTGGTATATACCTTTAATCACAGCACTCAAGAGGCAGAGGTAGGAGGATTGCTGTGAGTTCAAGGCCAGCCTGAGACTACACAGTGAACTCCAGATCAGCCTGGGCTAGAGTGAGCTCCTACCTTGGAACTCTCCCCAAAACGATGGCAGCCCAAGGGCTAGCTGGCTCACGTGGCCACTCCTGCGGCTGTCTACCTGCCTGTGCACACTAGACCCTTGTGACTGGTCCCACCACTGCCCCAGTCAGCTCCCTACCCTATAGATGTGCACAGACAGCTTCACCCAGCAGCCACGGCCACTGATATCCATGCACAGCCATGTCCCTGACAAGGCGCTCAGGGCAGAAGGGTCCTCTGGAATGTTCCACACCAGCAGCAGTGTCCCTGGTCCCACAGTGGCATCTGGCCACTGGCCATGTGGATCCTGAGGTCTGTAGATGTAGCAAGGATGCCACAGGCCTGGGCTGTGGTCTTCCCGTATTCTGCCTACCCTAATGGGCATGGCTTACGGCTCATTACAGCAGACCGTGTAGGCCCTATGCATGAAGACCCGGGGGCTGGAGGGTAGATTCATGACGGGCTATATCCAGTGCATTGTCACCAAAGATGGATCCGTGGCCACTGGAAACCACCTCTATGGCAATGACGATTGCTGGGAGTTCCGTTCCGTTTCGTTTGATCACTTTCAGGTTTCTCCTCTTATAAAACCACCCTAAAAAGAAGCCCTCTTACTCCATGATGCCAGAAAAGACCTCACTCCTCACTCTTTTTTTTTTTTTGGAGAGAGACAGAGAGAGACAGAGGAGAGGGAGAGACAGATAGAGATGGGTGCGCCAGCAGCCTCTCAGCCACTGTGAACGAAATCCAGATGCATGCGCCCCCTTGTGGTCAGGTGCGGCATTGTGCCCTTGCGTCACTTTGCATCTGGCTAAACATGGGACCTGGAGATTGGAACCGGTGTTCTTAGGTTTAGCGGGCAGATGCCTTAACCACTAAGCCATCTCTCCAGCCCAAGACCTCACTCTTTGATCCCCCAGCTCTGAGGCAGGGTCCCAGTACCTGATTCCACTTTGAGCCATAAAAAAAATCAACTTTAGAACTAAGCCTTGGTATGCCAACAACCCTCATCTGACCTCTGCACTGTAACCATGTTCTGGAATACGCACTGTTCTCCACTAGAATGTATATGGCAAAAAGAAGCAAAAAGATTACACATAACGCCATGCCTCAAAACACCACTGTGAGGCTGATAAGATGGCTCAGAAGTTAAGGTGCTTGCCTACAAAGCCAAAGGACTTAGGCTCCATTCCCCAGGACTCACATAAAGCACATGCAGGTGGCACATGCGTCTGGAGTTCATTTGCAGTGGCTAGAAGCCCTGGCACACCAATTCTCTATCTCTCTCAAATGAATAAATAGATAAATAAAGTATTTTTTAAAATACCACTGTCCAGGGGCTGGAGAGATGGCTTAGCAGTTTAGGCAATCGCCTGCGAAGCCAAAGGACCCAGGTTCAATTCCCCAGGACTCATGTTAGCCAGATGCACAAGGTGGCGCATGCGTCTGGAGTTCGTTTGTGGAGGCTGGAAGCCCTGGCAATGCCCATCCTTTCTCTCTCTTCATCTCTCTCCCTCTCTCTGCCTCTTTCTCTCTCTCAAATAAATAAATAAAAATAAAAAATATCAGGCTGGAGAGATGGCTTAGTGGTTAAGGCACCGGCCTGCTAAGCCTAAGAACCGGGTTCCAATCTCCAGGTCCCACGTTTAGCCAGATGCAAAGTGATGCAAGGGTGCAATGCCACACTTGACCACAAGGGGGCGCACGCATCTGGATTTCGTTCTCAGCAGCTGAGACTGCTGGCGCGCCCATTCTCTGTCTCCTTCTCCCTCTCAGTCTGTCTCTCTCTGTGTCTCTCTCCAAAAAAATAAATAAAATAATTTTTAAAAAATTAAAAAATAAAAATTAAAATATTTAAAAAAATACCACTGTCCAAATTCTTAGGTCTCTTCCCAATAAATAATCCTATAAAGAAAAACAATTCCACAAAGCTGTGGGCCCACTCCCAGAGTGCCCGTTACTTGTGGCATAAAACGCAGCCTAGAGGCTATTAGTCATGATTACGCCCAGGGCTGGCACCTCTCTCAGAAGGTCAGAGCACTAATGGGCTCGGCCGTGGGGAACAGGAGTTACTGTCTGTTGTCCTGTCTGGAGACTTTCTAGACCATAGCACTGAGCTATCCCTCACCGCACAGCATGCTGGGTACGTAACTGACAAGAGTCTCAGCTGGACGGAGCTGGCTCTCTCAGCCCCACAGATGTCCCAGGCCTGACTGCACAGGTGAAGTGCCCATGCCATTCTGCAGTGATGGCACGGGGCCTCAGCAACAAAGGCGTTCCGAGCACACAGATTTACTATCAAGTACGTCAGCCGTACATATGTCAAAATCGTACAGCAGAGGCAGGCATAAAGGTCCTTACCTGAGGAAATCCTTCGCCCGGGCCAGATGAGGCGTAACCAACAGAAAGTCATCAACTAAACGTAAGAGCACCCTAAAACGATAAAACGAGACATGCAGAGTCTGTGGGTGAGGGACTCTGACCTCAAACACCTAAGAGTGACTTTCCAAAAGAGCCCAAGTGACAACTTCACTTTCTTCCAAACAGAAAGTGATGCCTTAGTAACTCTGCATGAAACAGGTGTGATAAACTGGCTTGATTCTTGTTTGCAAACTATTTTTTTAGGGCCTGGAGAGATGGCTTAGTGGTTAAGCACTTGCCTGTGAAGCCTAAGGACCCCGGTTCGAGGCTTGATTCCCCTGGACCCACGTAAGCCAGATGCACAAGGTGGTGCATGCATCTGGAGTTCGTCTCAGTAGCTGGAGGCCCTAGCATGCCCATTCTCTCTCTATCTGCTTCTTTCTCTGTCGCTCTCAAATAAATAAATAAAAATAAATAAACAAAAATATTTTTCATGTATTTATTTGCAAGCGGGCAGGGAGGAGGAGGAGAAAGAATGGGAGTACCAGGGCTGCCTGCCACTATGTACCACTTTGTGCATTTGGCTTTGCGTGGGTACTGGGGACTTGAATCCATACCAGAAGGCTTTGCAAGCAAGCGCCTTTAACTGCTGAGCCACCTCACCAACCCTTGCCTGACTCAAAGATACAACAATGGCAACACCAGCATGCCAGGGAAGCCAAATGACAAGATGCACAGACCCACGAGCGCCCACTCTTGAGATGGCAAAGGGGGGCACTTACCCATCCTGCAGTATTCCGGCAAACAGCTTGTTCTCCATGTCCCCATAGCACAGGCTGCAGAGCAGGGTGGACAAGATGGAGCCCTGTGGGATCCCCTGATACTGGACGTAGTACCTGGTGAGGGCGGGGACAAGGCTGAGCAGCGGCCACAGGGGGCTTCCCACTCAAATCTGACATACACAACGTGTACACCCATGCTCGCGGACATCCCAGATGCATGTGCACAGAGACTGGGCCCCCACAGGGACCCTCCACACATGAGCAATGACATCAGTGTATCAATAACTAACACGACACCAACTTAAGCACCATCCCTACACATCCCTCAAGCCAAGTTTGCCACTGTAAGTTGGGAAGATGGTGACTACATCCCCGTTCTCTGACTTTAAATTAATTTAAATTAAGTTAAATTGAATAATAATAATAAATAATAATAATAATAAATTAAATTAAGTTAATTTAAATGGCCTTTAAATTCTGTTTTAAATTATTATTTATTTATTTATTTGAGAGAGAGAGAGGGAGAGAGAGAATGGGCACACCAGGGCCTCCAGCCACTGTAAACGAACTCCAGACACATGCACCACCTTGTGCATCTGGCTTACATGGGTCCTGGGGAATTGAACCGAGGTCCTTTGGCTTTGCAGGCAAATGTCTTAACCATTAAGCCATCTCTCCAGCCCTTTTTTTTTTTTTTTTTTTTTTTTTTTTTTTTTTTTTGGAGAGAGAGAAGGATAGGAATGGAGAGATGGCTTAGCAGTTTAGGCAATTGCCTGCAAAGCCAAAGGACCCAGGTTCAATTCCCCAGGACCCATGTTAGCCAGATGCACAAGGTGGCGCATCGTCTGGAGTTAAGTTTGTGGAGGCTGGAAGCCCCTGGCAATGCCCATCCTTTCTCTCTTCATCTCTCTCCCTCTCTCTGCCTCTTTCTCTCTCTCAAATAAATAAATAAAAATAAAAATATCAGGCTGGAGAGATGGCTTAGTGGTTAAGGCACCGGCCTGCTAAGCCTAAGAACCGGGTTCCAATCTCCAGGTCCCACGTTTAGCCAGATGCAAAGTGATGCAAGGTGCAATGCCACACTTGACCACAAGGGGCGCATCATCTGGATTTCGTTCTCAGCAGCTGAGACTGCTGGCGCCCCATTCTCTGTCTCCTTCTCCCTCTCAGTCTGTCTCTCTCTGTCTCTCTCCAAAAAAATAAATAAAATAATTTTTTAAAAAATTAAAAAATAAAAATTAAAATATTTTAAAAAATACCACTGTCCAAATTCTTAGGTCTCTTCCCAATAAATAATCCTATAAAGAAAAACAATTCCACAAAGCTGTGGGCCCACTCCCAGAGTGCCCCGTTACTTGTGGCATAAAAAGCAGCCTAGAGGCTATTAGTCATGATTACGCCCAGGGCTGGCACCTCTCTCAGAAGGTCAGAGCACTAATGGGCTCGGCAGTGGGAACAGGAGTTACTGTCTGTTGTCCTGTCTGGAGACTTTCTAGACCATAGCACTGAGCTATCCCTCACCGCACAGCATGCTGGGTGCGTAACTGACAAGAGTCTCAGCTGGACGGAGCTGGCTCTCTCAGCCCCACAGATGTCCCAGGCCTGACTGCACAGGTGAAGTGCCCATGCCATTTCTGCAGTGATGGCGGGGGGCCTCGGCAACAAAGGCGTTCGAGCACACAGATTTACTATCAATGCGTCAGCCGTACGCATATGTCTGTCGTACAGCAGAGGCAGGCATAAAGGTCCTTACCTGAGGAAATCCTTCGCCGGGCCAGATGAGGCGTAACCAACAGAAAGTCATCAACTAAGCGTAGAGCACCTAAAACGATAAAACGAGACATGCAGAGTCTGTGGGTGAGGACTCTGACCTCAAACACCTAAGAGTGACTTTCCAAAAGAGCCAAGTGACAACTTCACTTTCTTCCGAACAGAAAGTGATGCCTTAGTAACTCTGCATGAAACAGGTGTGATAAACTGGCTTGATTCTTGTTTGCAAACTATTTTTTTAGGGCCTGGAGAGATGGCTTAGTGGTTAAGCACTTGCCTGTGAAGCCTAAGGACCCGGTTCGAGGCTTGATTCCCCTGGACCCACGTAAGCCAGATGCACAAGGTGGTGCATGCATCTGAGTTCGTCTCAGTAGCTGGAGGCCCTAGCATGCCCATTCTCTCTCTATCTGCTTCTTTCTCTGTAATAGCTCTCAAATAAATAAATAAAAATAAATAAACAAAATTATTTTCATGTATTTATTTGCAAGCGAGCAGGGGAGGAGGAGAAAGAATGGGAGTACCAGGGCTGCCTGCCACTATGTACCACTTTGTGCATTTGGCTTTGCGTGGGTACTGGGGACTTGAATCCATACCAGAAGGCTTTGCAAGCAAGCGCCTTTAACTGCTGAGCTACCTCACCAACCCTTGCCTGACTCAAAGATACAACAATGGCAACACCAGCATGCCAGGGAAGCCAAATGACAAGATGCACAGACCACGGCGCACTCTTGAGATGGCAAAGGGGCACTTACCCATCCTGCAGTATTCCGGCCAAACAGCTTGTTCTCCATGTCCCCATAGCACAGGCTGCAGAGCAGGGTGGACAAGATGGGCCCTGTGGGATCCCCTGATACTGGACGCAGTACCTGGTGAGGCGGGGACAAGGCTGAGCAGCGGCCACAGGGGCTTCCCACTCAAATCTGACATACACACCGTGTACACCCATGCCAAGGACATCCCAGATGCATGTGCACAGAGACTGGGCCCCACAGGGGACCCTCCACACATGAGCAATGACATCAGTGTATCAATAACTAACACGACCGCAACTTAAGCACCATCCCTACACATCCCTCAAGCCAAGTTTGCCACTGTAAGTTGGGAAGATGGTGACTACGTCCCCGTTCTCTGACTTTAAATTAATTTAAATTAAGTTAAATTGAATAATAATAATAAATTAAATTAATTTAAATGGCCTTTAAATTCTGTTTTAAATTATTATTTATTTATTTATTTGAGAGAGAGAGAGGGAGAGAGAGAATGGGCACACCAGGGCCTCCAGCCACTGTAAACGAACTCCAGACACATGCACCACCTTGTGCATCTGGCTTACATGGGTCCTGGGGAATTGAACCGAGGTCCTTTGGCTTTGCAGGCAAATGTCTTAACCATTAAGCCATCTCTCCAGCCCTGTTTTTTTGTTTTTTTGGTTTTTTTGGCTTTTTTTTTTTGGAGAGAGAGAAGGATAGGAAGACTGATAGAGATGGGCGTGCCAGCAGCCTCTCAGCTGCTGTGAATGAAATCCAGATGTGTGCGTCCCCCTTGTGGTCAAGTGCGGCATTGCGCCCTTGCGTCACTGCATCTGGCTAAATGTGGGACCTGGAGATTGGAACCGCTGGAGATTGGAACCAGCGTTCTTAGGCTTAGGAGGCAGGCGCCTTAACCGCTAAGCCATCTCTCTAGCCCTTTTTTGGCTTTTTTGAGGTGGGGTCTCACTCTAGCCCAAGCTGACCTGAAATTCACTCTGTATTCTTGGGCTGGCCTCGAACTCATGGTGATCGTCCTACCTCTGCTTCCCAAGTACTAGGAAAGGCATGCACCACCACATGCCACCATGCCTGGCAAAATTTTAAGCAAGAAGTATATTCAAGCAACCGGACACTTGAACCAGGATTAACTCCCTATAGAGCAATTTTACCTATGACAGACTGCCTCCAGGTGGCGGTCCTGCACAAAAAAGTAAATGCCTGGCTAGAGAGATGGCTTAGCGGTTAAGGCTAGGTCAGCCTGGACTAGAGTGAAACCCTACAAAAGAAAGAAGGAAAGAAAGAAGGAAAGAAGAAGGAAAGAAGAAAAAAAAAAAAGACCAAACATCCAACCTCCTATCTGACCCCAGGCACAAGAATCACACATCCCTGCAGGCTGGTCGGCTGTGAGGCAGCTCCAGCCCAGGCCTGGGTTCCCTTCTCCACAGAGTACCTCATGGAGTAACCAAGCTGTATCAGGACCTCTGTTCACAAAGGTCTGTTGGGCAGGCAACAGGTGAGAAAAGAAGCCCCTGATGGTTCCAAGAAGGGGAACATGGGGGGAGAAGGACAGGGTTAGAGTCAGGTACATTAAGTGCTGGAACCAGTCGGGGTGGGGGCGCCCTCAGCAGAGTCTGGCTGGCCTCCATCCACCTGCCCCATCCCCACCCACCTGCCACCAATCCTCAGGACACTGTTGCGCACAAAGTGCAGGAAGCAATCAAACAGGCTGTTGCTGGTCTCGTTCAGAGAGGAGCTCTGAAAAAGAACACATGGAAGGTGGGCGTGGTGGCGCATGCCTTAATCCCAGCACTCAGGAGGCAGAGGTAGGAAGATCACCGTGAGTTCAAGGCCACTCTGAGACTACAGAGTGAATTCCAGGTCAGCCTGAGCTAGAGTGAGACCCTACCTCGAAAAAACAAACAAGTAAATTAAATTAAATATTAAAAAAAGAAAAACCTGGGCTGGAGAGATGGCTTAGCGGTTAAGCGCTTGCCTGTGAAGCCTAAGGACCCCAGTTCAAGGCTCGACCCCCCCAGAACCTATGCAAGGCAGATGCACAAGGTGGCACATGCATCTGGAGTTCATCTGTCTCTCTGCCTCTTTCTCCCTCTCTCTCTGTCTCTCACTTTCAAATAAGTCAATTAAAATTTAAAAAATTAAAACAAACAAACAAAAAGCTGAGGAAAACTCTAAAGTAGAAGTGTCCCTGGCCTGCATTTTCTAGTTGAGGAAGGTGGCATCAGGCACGGGGACCTTCTGCCAAGGAGGATGGCCTGGGACACGGGGACCCTCTGCCAGGGACAATAGCCTGGGTCACGGGGACCCTCTGCCAGGGAGGGTGTTGGCCTTTTCACACTGGAGCAATAACCGGGCAGGGGCCAGCGTGGCCTGTCACTGGGAAGCGCACGCACCTGCTCAATGACCACGGCATCCCTCAGAGCGCTCGTGTCCTGCAGTTGCTCCACAAACTGGCGCATGTACGGCTGGAGGTTGGAGAGGGTGGAGACCTGTGGCAAAGAGGAGGAGGCAAGGCCTTAAGGAGGACGAGTGGCACTGTGGTGGTTTGAATAGATGACCCCCAATATATTCAGTGTTTTATTAGTTTACAGTTTGCATCTGCAGTCACCTTGCTGAAAGCAATGTCAGTGGGCGGTTCTTTTTTAATTTTTTTAAATTTTTATTTATTTTTGGAGAGAGACACAGAGAGGAAGAGGGAGACAGATAGAGAGATGGGCGCACCAGCAGTCTCTCGGCTGCTGTGAACGAAATCCAGATGTGTGCGCCCCCTTGTGGTCAAGTGCGGCATTGCGCCCTTGCGTCACTTTGCATCTGGCTAAACGTGGGACCTGGAGATTGGAACCGGGTTCTTAGGCTTAGCAGGCAGGCGCCTTAACCGCTAAGCCATCTCTCCAGCCCAGTGGGCGGTTCTTAAGGTGTGGTGGTGGGTTTGAGATTCCATTGTAAAGATATGCCAAGTGTGCCTAGTGGGAGTTCCTGAAGTGTGCTGTGGCTTTGGGCTGTAGTTCTGCTCTGTGTGCTGTGTGCCTGGTGGTTTTTCTCTCTCTGCTTGGTCCTGTGAAGGTAGGCCAGCTTCTCCTGCCATTATAGAACTTCCCCTGGATCTGTAAGCTTCAATAAATGTCCCTTCCTCCATAACTGTGCCTGGTCTGGAAGTTCATCTCCGCAAACCTGAAGCTGTCTGCTACAGGCACCAAAGGCATGGCCCGATAATGGAGCAGAGGGGGGACACCCCACCATGAAGCTCTTGGGGGCAGGGGAGAGGGCAGAAGCTGGCATCCCTGCAGTAGGAGGCTTAGCAGGAGCAAGCCTCGCTGCAGTTAGCTTTCCTCAGCCTCGGTGCCTCCACGATCCGTGGCCACCAACACCCGCTGCACAGGAATTGCCCTGACTTCCCCACAGGCGCGTGCAGACGGGATAGAAGGACTGGTGCCTCGTCTCCTTCCTATGACAGACACTCTCTGTCTGTTGTGTTTGCTTTTTGTCACCGCGGCCACTAGCACTCAGGACTCAGGTCCCCAAGATAGGATCTCATCAGAAGCGATACAGTGCCACCTAGTGTGAACACCAGGAACAATTCCAAGTGTGTCAAGTGTGAACTGGCCAGAGACAGGTGTGCACTGGCTTTCTGGCTTATTTGTTTTTGCTTTTGTTTGTTGTTTGTTTTTTTCTGAGACGTGGTCTCAATATGTAGTCTAGCTTGTCCTCAAATGTACAATCCCCCTGTCTCAGCCTCCCACGGGCTGGGATCACACACCAGATTTGAACTTTGAAATACCCCTATTAGAACACACTATTTTATTTATTTGAGAGAGAGGCAGAGAGTGAGTGAGAGACAGAGGGAGAGAGAATGGGCACTCCAGGGCTTCCAGCCACTGCAAATGAACTCCAGACGCATGTGCCACCTTATGCATATGGCTCCTGGGGAACTGAACTTGGGTTCTTTGGCTTTGTAGGCAAGCGCCTTAACCACTAAGCAACCTCTCCAGCTCACACTATTTGTTTTAAAACACTCATGCAGCAGGACTCAGAAAATAGCAGAATAATGAAATATGAGATTTGCTTTAAAAAATCAATGCCATACTTGAGGAATGCCTATACTTACCTCAAAAATACTGTTTTGGGGGCTGGAGTGATGGCTTAGTCAAGGTCCCAGGTTCAATTCCCCATTACCCAAGTATGTCAGATGCACAACATGGTGCATATATCTAGAGCTCTTTTGAAGTGGCTGGAGGCCCTGATGCCCTAATGCACCTATTTCTCTCTCTCTCTCTCTGTGCCTCTTTCTCTCAAATAAATTAATTAAATTAAATTCATTTTAAACATACTGTTTTCCATGAAGACATAAAGCTATTAAGGTCTTTACAAATTCAAATATGGAAAATAAACAAAAACAGAAGGGCTGGAAAGATGGCTTAGCAGTTAAGGTGTTTGCCTGCAAAGCCAAAGGATCCCAGTTTGATTTCCCAGGAACCACATAAGCCAGATGCACAAGGGGCCACATGCATCTGGAGTTCGTGTGCAGTGACTGGAGGTCCTGGTACGGCCATTCATTCTCTCTCTCAAGTAAATAAATTTTAAAAAAATTTTTTTTAAAAGAATACCCCTGTGCTCAGCAGGTTTACTGAAGTGCTGGGGATTAAGTCACACAGGCCAATTAAAGTACTAGAATTAACCTGGCAAATAGAACCAAAAGGGAATCCTTAGAAAACATGTGCACTTTTCATGCCAGGAATAACAGTTTATATCTGTAATCCCAGCACTTGGGAGACTGAGATAGGAGGATCACTGTGAGTTTGAGGCCAGCTTAGGCTAGAGTGAGATTTTGCCTCAAAAACAAAACAAACACAAACAAACAAAAAAACCAGCATTAAAAAAAAATTAAACAATAAGCGACATAACTCTAAATAACCAGCAGATCAGCATAAACCACAACAAAATTAAGAAAGATTCTGAACTGAAGGACAGTGAAATACAGCATACCAGAATATCCACATATTCACTAAAGTGAATATACACTAAAGTGGTTCTTAGAGGGAACTATAGATGCTTACTTGGGGAAAAATAACATAAAAATAAAATAAAACAAAACAAAACTTAAAATAGAAGGGAGTGAGTAATAGGGAGTAGAAGCCAGTGGGGCAGAAAGCAAGCGGGAGAGAAAGTGTGGGGGCAAGAACTAGGACTTTTGGGATCAAGGCTAAAAAGGGGCAAAACAAAAAAAAAAAAAGAGAGAGAGAGAGAGAGAGAGAAGAAAGCCAGGCGTGGCGCACGCCTTTAATCCCAGCACTTGGGAGGCAGAGGTAGGAGGATCGCCATGGGTTCAAGGCCACCCTGAGACTGCATAGTGAATTCCAGGTCAGCCTGGGTGAGAGTGAGACCCTACCTTGAAAAACTAAAATAACAATAATAATAATAATAATAATTAATTAATTTAATCTAATTAAAATAATTATAAAGGGGGCTGGAGAGATGGCTTAGCGGTTAAAGGCGCCTGCCTGCTAAGCCTAGAACGCTGGTTCCAATCTCCAAATTGACGCAAAGGGCTCAATGCGCACTTGCCCACAAGGGGCGACGCATCTGGATTTCCTCGCAGCAGCTGAGAGACTGCTGGCCATCATCTATCTGTATTCCTCTCCCTCTCTCTCTGTCTCTCTCTGTGTCTCTCCAAAAAAAAAAATATATTCACATAGAAACCACAGGGCCTCTAGTGTCCAACCAGCATTAAAAAAATTAAACAATAAGCGACATAACTCTAAATAACCAGCAGATCAGCATAAACCACAACAAAATTAAGAAAGATTCTGAACTGAAGGACAGTGAAATACAGCATACCAGAATATCCACATATTCACTAAAGTGAATATACACTAAAGTGGTTCTTAGAGGGAACTATAGATGCTTACTTGGGGAAAAATAACATAAAAATAAAATAAAATAAAACAAAACAAAACTTAAAATAGAAGGGAGTGAGTAATAGGGAGTAGAAGCCAGTGGGGCAGAAAGCAAGCGGGAGAGAAAGTGTGGGGGCAAGAACTAAGACTTTTTGGGATCAAGGCTAAAAAGGGGCAAAAAAAAAAAAGAGAGAGAAGAGAGAGAAAAAAGCCAGGCGTGGCGCACGCCTTTAATCCCAGCACTTGGGAGGCAGAGGTAGGAGGATCGCCGTGAGTTTGAGGCCACCCTGAGACTACATAGTTAATTCCAGGTCAGCTTGGCCCAGAGTGAGACCCTACCTCGAAAAACCCCCTCAAAAAAGGGGGGCAAAACAGAAAGAAAAGAAAAGAAAGGAAGGAAGGAGCCGGGTGTGGTGGCACACGTCTTTAATCCCAGCACTCGGGAGGGAGGCAGAGGTAGGAGGATCGCTGTGAGTTCAAAGCCACCTCGAGACTACATAGTGAATTCCAGATCAGCCTGGACTAGAGTGAGATCCTACCTCAAAAAACATAAAAAAATAAAAAATAAGAGAAAGAAAGACCTACCATCTGCAGACAGAGCCCAATACCAGCATCTTACGGAAACAAAAAGAAAATCCATGACTCTTATGACAGAGCCCAGCCAGGCACAACTGGGAAGGACGACCACACCGGCGTACCCAAAGGCACAGGAAATGTTTCCACATACCGGCAACACAGAGCCTGATTGAGGCTAGATGGGACAGAACAGGAGCTGAGATGCCACAGGCCCACTGTGTGGTCCAGGCTGGCCTTGAACTCACAGAGATCTTCCTCCTTCAGCCTCTGAGTTCTGGAATTATAGGCATGAGTCATCGTGCCAGCTAGATCTTTTCTTTAAGTTAAAAAAAAATTTTTTTATTTATTTACTTATTAGAGACAGAGAAAGGGAGAGAGAGAGAGAGAGAAAGAGAGAAAGAGAGAAAGAGAATGGGCGTGCCAGGGCCTCCAGCCACTGCAAACAAACTCCAGACGCATGTGCCACCATGTGCATCTGGCTTACATGGGTCCTGGGGAATCGAGCCTCGAACTGGGGTCCTTAAGCTTCACAGGCAAGTGCTTAACCGCTAAGCCATCTATCTAGCTCCCCAGCTAGATCCTTTTATTAGAGGGTATTATAGCCATCGTATACCCACTCACATGAAGGAATCCACGAACAAAAAAAATTCAGGGCAAAATGAATCCTAGCTCCAGTTCACACTAAAATAGAAAAGTGATTCTAAGCCAGGTATGATGGATGGCACATGCCTTAAATCCCAGCCACTCGGGAGGTAGAGGCAGGAGGATCGCTGTGAATTCGAGGCCAGCCAGGGACTACAGAGTGAGCGCTAGGTTAGCTTGGGCTAGAATGAGACCCTACCTTGAAAACACCAATAAATAAACAAACAAACAAATAAACAAATAAATAAATAAATAAAATAAGCTGGGCACGATAGCCCTCGCTTTTAATCGCAGCACTTGGGAGGCAGAGGTAGGAGGATCGCCATGGGTTCAAGGCCACCCTGAGACTGCATAGTGAATTCCAGGTCAGCCTGGGTGAGAGTGAGACCCTACCTTGAAAAACTAAAATAACAATAATAATAATAATAATAATAATAATTAATTTAATCTAATTAAAATAATTATAAAAGGGGCTGGAGAGATGGCTTAGCGGTTAAGGCGCCTGCCTGCTAAGCCTAAGAACACTGGTTCCAATCTCCAAATTGACGCAAGGGCTCAATGCCGCACTTGACCACAAGGGGGCGCACGCATCTGGATTTCGTTCGCAGCAGCTGAGAGACTGCTGGCACGCCCATCTCTATCTGTCTTCCTCTCCTCTCTCTCTCTCTCTCTCTCTGTGTCTCTCTCCAAAAAAAAAAAAATATTCACATAGAAACCACAGGGCCTCTAGTGTCCACAACTCATTGCATCTCAGCGTTTGCCAGAGCCACCTGCCCATCTTGCCTCAGTAAGACAGCAAAGGAACTGCCACCCACGAGTGTGTGTGCATCTCTCCCAGGCCTGAGCCCCAGGAAACGCCTCCACCTTTGTCTTCACCTGCCTGCCCAGAAGCACACTGAACATAACTATCCAGCCGCTCCCTGAGCATGGGGGGATGGCGGAGGCTCCTCTCAGAAACAAACACTACCCAGTGAGAGGGGCTGGGCACTCAGGGTGACAGGGTCCCTGAAAGTAAAAAAGCAGGCAAGTCTACAACTTGGTAGACATCAAAGGATGAGGCCGGGCATGGTGGCGCACACCTTTAATCCCAGCACTCGGGAGGCAGAGGTAGGAGGAGTGCTGTGAGTTCAAAGCCACCCTGAGACTATATAGTGAATTCTAGGTCTGCCTGAGCTGGAGGGAGACCCTACCAAGAAAGAGAGAAAGAAAAGGAAGGAAGGAAGGAAGGAAGGAAGGGAGGGAGGGAGGGAGGAAGGAAGGGAAGAGAGGAGGAGGAAGAGGGAGGGAGGGAATGAGGGAGGGAGGGAGGTTTACATGGGTCCTGGGGAATCGAAATGGGGTCCTTAGGCTTTGCAGGCAAACACAACCATGAAGCCATTTCCCCAGCCCTTTTCTCTTGTTTCTTTCCATGGTTTATCCCAGGCCCTCCACATAGGCTCTCAAGCCACATGGATGCCTTTCCTGGGCTCTGTCCTTCTCTCAATAAAAATAATAATTTAATAACTCTCCTCGGTCTAATTTTATTCAGTTCTTTGATTAAAATTAGAAACGAACTTAGGGCTTGGGGGTTCAAGGACTTTCCTGAACCCCTAGCACCCTGTTACACCAGCACCCCATGGAGGGAAGGGGAACATGCACCAGGATCTCACACAAATGTCCCAGGTAAAACACAGGCCAAGCCGGGCGTGGTGGCGCACGCCTTTAATCCCAGCACTCGGGAGGCAGAGGTAGGGAGGCGCCATGAGTTCAAGGCCACCCTGAGACTACAGTTAAATCAGCCTGGGCCAGAGTGAGACCATACCTCGAAAAACCAAAAAAAAAAAAAAAAAAAAAAACAAAAACAAAAAACACAGGCCAGAAACATAGATCTCAGTCAGCGCAACACCCATGACCAGGCCTGTCATGAACACGCTACAGCATGGACCCACAGGGGCCTGACCTGTCTCCGGAAGGACTTGCAGATGTGGCCCTGGGCCGTTCTCCGAACCACAGCATACTGACGGACACAGTAGGTGTTCTCTTGGGGCTTAATCACGCTGGCAACCACTTCTATCAGCTTGTCCTGGGGGATGGCGTCATATGCCCCCGTCACGTCTGCCTGGAGAACACACATGCACATTACTGAGCATGGCACCTTGGCTCCATGAGCCTGGACCCCAGAGCCTCTAGCAAACCTTGCCTCCACCCTGATAAAATACCCACACATGCCCATCGCACTGTGGGATTCTGGGAGAGACCCCACCCAGACCGAGGATCCCAAGGGAAGGCACTTTTCCTCTCTTGCATTCATCAGCCCCCACTCAAGACCCTTTGGGCAGCACAGGCCTGCATTTCTCTGTCTGGCCCCAAGACTCGGGAGGGCGTCTGGCAGATCCAGACACTGGAACTGCAGTCTGGCAGCTGAGCTGGGTTGGGTCCCTTCTCTCTGGCTCCAGAAAGTTCTCCCACACTGAAGGGCTCCAAGCAGTCCCGGGAGGGAGGTGGCCCCAGAAAGAATGCGGTCACCTGTGCCCCTGCTTCTGAGAGAATCGGAGGCCATGGCATCCTTGGTCTCCTGTAGGGTCGGACACTACTCCCCAACCCCACCAGCCAGAGCCAACAGCGCTGTCACCCAGCACTGGTCACTCTAAGAGGGCCTCCAGCTCCCAGAAAACAGACTATGACAGAGAGCAGATGTGACGGGTGAGGGGTCAGACACCCACCTTAACGAAGTACAGTCTGGGCGCTGGGTCCTGAGCACGCACACGCAGCACAAAGTCCCTCCAGACTCTGTAGATGTCGTCCATGCCCAGCAAGGAGGCCCCCAGGAGGCCGGGACGCTGTGCCCGCTCATAGTTGAGCACACTGAATAACGTCTTCATGCGCTGGATGAAATGCTGGGCCTGGGCCACAGGTGACAACTGTCAGAAAGGAGACTGGTAGACTGTGTCAGGCTGCCAAGCTTTCCCCAGAACAGGCGGCAACCCCCACCCCAACCCACCCCAGAGCAATGTTCTCAAAGGACCCATCACAGTATTCTGGTAATTCACCCAGCTACACCACAGGCCCTCACCTTACCGGCCCTAATCTATCACTTATAGTACGCCTTCCTGTGGACACTGAATGTCCACATGGAAGATGCTGGCCCCAGGGACACATGGCCAGCACCCATGAGGGTGACCTCTCCTGGGGACACGTGTGCTCGCTGGACTGGGGCTCAGCTCATGGCCACATCACTCTGAGTCATCTCTGTCTGCTGGGACATCACCAATGACAGTCACCCCCATGCCACACACAGACACTGGGAGGGAGGGGCCAGAGCTGTAGTTGCCACACAGCTAAGGAGACGGGAACCAGGAGCGAGAAGCGTTAGCCACGGACGAGGTCTTGGATCCCACAGGCTGATGGCAGCTGCCTTCTAGTTACTTAGAGCCTTGGCATGGAATGTACAGAGTGCCCACCACACCCTGCAGGGTCCCTGGGCACCTCCAGTGTCCGAATGCCCTGTGCCCTGATGACTCACGAGCCTGTCACCCATCTCCCGAGCCCTCCCACATGCCGATTTTCAGGACTAAGGGAGGAGGTCCTTGCTGTGTCAACCCAGGGCTCACAAGGCCACAAGCGCTTGCGCAGGTCAAGCAAAGAGGCCCAGACACACATATGGTCACCTTCTTCTCTCTGTGCAGGGCTCTGGTGTCCATGTTCACGACAGGCCGGAGACCATTGGGCTTGGGGATGAAGCGCAGCTTACATGCTGGCGGCAACGGCCAGGCTTTCTGGTACTGTCTGACCTCGGCTGGCGACAGCTCCCGCAGCCACGCTCTCTCAAAGTGCTGCCTGTGACAGAGAGCCATGAACAACTCACACAGAGCTCAGAGCAGGGTGCCAGACACCTGACCGTGCTGCAGGCTACCTCCAGAGCCACAGATCCTTACAATGTCCGTCCAGAGGGCCTGGTACCTATCCTACATAGGTCCCTGGGACGCCTGACCCCGTGGCCAGTCCCCAATGCCCCCTTCTTGGGATTCCCATGAGTGCAACTGAATAGCTCAGAATACAGGTAGGGTTGGATCTCAAAGAAGCTAAAGCCATAATCTGTACTCTACAGACCTCATGCTGACTTCCTCTCTGTCCCCTCACTGGGTACAGTAAATCCAAGCTTTACCAGCTCAGAACCTCAGCCACCAGAGCCCACGGCAATGTTCAGAATGGGCCCCAGCGGTGTTCCACAAAAGCAGGTCCCTCCCACGTGTGTCCCACAGAAGTGGGACCCAACTGTCTGACCCACATGCTAAGACATGCTTCCGTTCAGTATGACTTCCTCCCCCTTTAGGGATCCTACACATGGGGTAGCCCAAACCCGATTCCACAGTTTAGAAAGTGGGGCCTCGGAGCAGTCCGTGGGACAGGATGAAGATGGGGTCCCTGTGCAGACCTGCAAGGCCCATGAACAGGCTAAAGGGTGCTACACACAACGGAGTCAATGTATGCGCGCAGACAGCGTGACACACAACGGAGATGCTGCCAGGTACCTGATTCCGCTCTGCTGCAGCTTGCTCCACACACTCTTGCGGTAAAAGAAGAGCCTGTTCTTCTGGAAGGTGGTCTCCGTGACGTAAAAGAAAGACCGGAGCAGCTGGACCACATACGTGTCCATGAGCCAGAACAGGAACGCAGCCAGGATCCGCTCCCTGAGGCGGTGCTCTGCAGCTGGGACACAGCCGTCCCCTGAAATAAGACAGTCAGTACTCATGACCCACTCTAGACCAGGGATGCCCAACACGGCAGCCACAGGCCACTAGAACGTGCCAGGTTCCAGGCTGACCAGTGATGCCCAACACGGCAGCCAAAGGCTACCAGGTCCCAGGCTGACCAGGGATGTCCAACATGGCAGCCACGGGCCACTAGAACGTGCCAGGTTCCAGGCTGACCCAATGCAGCAGCCATGGGCTACTATAAGGTACCAGGTTCCAGGCTGACCTGGGATGCCCAACACGGCAGCCACAGGCCACCAGGTTCCAGGCTGAGTGATCTACACAGCAAAACCAGGGACCAGAGACACTTTTGTGGACAGCCTCTCCAAACCATGTTGGGTTCTCAACAAACCAGTCAGTAAACCTTTCCTTTTTTTAAAAAAAAAAAAAAAAAAAAGCCAGATGTGGTGGTGCACGCCTTTAATCCCAGCACTCGGGAGGCAGAGGTAGGAGGATTGCTATGAGTTCAAGGCCAACCTGAGACGACATAGTGAATTCCAGGTCAGCCTGGGTTAGAGTGAGACCCTACCTCAAAAAAAAAACCTGTTGAGAAGCTTCTCTTTTCAGATGGCAGTGACCTTGGGATGATTCAGAAGGCACCATGGTGCTGAGAAGAAGTGACAGAGGAGTGCTCAGCACTGAAACATCTCTAACACACCTTCCAAGGCTCAAGGTCCATTGCAGAAGAGGGGGCAGAAAGAATGTAAGAGCCAAAGGAAGAGTAGGACTCCTTACAACGTGCTCCTCCAGACACAAAATGGCCTGGATATCCATGACCTCCCAGTGCCTGACACTACCTACACAAGACCATCATAATAGGAGGAGAAGATGATGACATCAAAATAAAAGAGAGACTGATTGAGGGGGGAGGGGATATGATGGAGAGTGAAGTTTCAAAGGGGAAAGTATGGGGAGGGAGGGAAATAACATGGGTTATTGTCTACAATTATGGAAGTTGTCAATAAAAAAAATAAACTTAATAAAAAAAGTTTTAACTTTTTTTTTTTTTTTTTTGGTTTTTCGAGGTAGGCCAGGCTGACCTGGAATTAACTATGTAGTCTCAGGGTAGCCTCGAATTCACGGCGATCCTCCTACCTCTGCCTCCCGAGTGCTGGGATTAAAGGCGTGCGCCACCACGCCCGGCTCGTTTTAACATTTTTATCTATCTATTTATTTGAGAGAGAGCACACGCCAGGGCTTCCAGCCACTGCAAACGAACTCTAGACACATGTGCCACCTTGTGTATCTGGCTTACGTGATTACTGGGGAATCGAACCTGGGCCCTTAGGCTTCACAAGCACCTTAACTGCTAAGCCATCTCTCTCCATCCCTCCTGTTTGCTTTTTTTTAGGATGGTGTGAACTGAAGTTCTTTGGCAAAGCCACGACTGTGTTGAAGATCCTGCACACTGACGGACTATAATCTGTGCCTGTGGAGATTTGGGACACTGCAGACTGAGAGCCAAAAGCATCCTGGGATAGCTTTAGTCCCCTAGTAGACACGTTTACTCCCAGCTCCTGTCACTGACCAAACAGGTCCCCATGTCAATGCTGGGGAGGGGACTTGATGGCCTACCGTAATCCCAGCATTCAGGAGGTAGAGGCAGAGGATCAAGCAGAGGGCAAGTTGGCTAGCCAGACTAGCTGAAGCTGAGAACTCTGGGTTCAAGTGAGAGACGTTGCCTCAGTAAATAAAGTGAAGATTGAGGAAGACACCCTACATCAACCTCTAGTCTCTACATGCGTGTGTACACACACACATGTACCTACACACATGCAAACATACATGCAAATGCAAACATAAATAAATACGAGCCGGGCATGGTGGCGCACGCCTTGAATCCCAGCACTCGGGAGGCAGAGGTAGGAGGATCGCCGAGAGTTCGAGGCCACCCTGAGATTACATAGTGGATTCCAGGTCAGCCTTGGCTAGAATGAGACCCTACCTCAAAAAAAAATAAAAATAAAAATAAAAATAATAAGCCGGGTTTGGTGGTGCACGCCTTCAATTCCAGCACTTGGGAAGCAATGATAGGAGGGTTGCTGTGAGTTCAAGGCCACTTGAAACTACAGTGAATTCCAGGAAAGCCTGGGCTACAGCAAGACCCTACCCCGAAAAACAAAACAAAGTGGCTAGAGACCCTGGCGCGCAAATTCTCATTGTGTGTCTCTCTCTCTCTCTCTCTCTCTCTCACACACACACACACACACACACACACTCAAAAGGAAAATGTAAAATACCTCACACAGTTGAAAACCAAAAACAGAAAAATGCCTAAATACTGAATCACAAAAGTAATTGCTGGGCATGATAGTTCACACCTTTAATCCCAGCACTTGGGAGGCAGAGGCAGGAAGATCACCTGTGAGTTCAAGCCACCCTGGGCAAGAGCGAGACCTTACCTCAAAAAAAAAAAAAAAAAAAAATCACAAGGCTGGAAAGATGGCTTAGTGGTTAGCATTTGCCCGCAAAGCCAAAGGACCACAGTTCAATTCCCCAGGACCCACGCAAGCCAGATGTACATGCATCTAGAGTTCATTTGTAGCTGCTGGAGGCCCTGGCATGTCCATTCTCTCTTGCTCTCAAATAAACAAACAAACAAAAAACTGGAGCTAATCTTTAAAAAAAAAAATCACCGAAGTTAGAAAATATCCCAACATCACTGATATCAAAATTACCACATGCAGCTAAGGCAGCACTTACAGGGAAATGCATAGCCAAATATCCAACTTAAGATGTTAGAAAAAGAAGGGCTGGAGAGATGGCTTAGCGGTTAAGGCGTTTGCCTGCAAAGCCAAAGGATCCCGGTTCAGTTCTCCAGGACCCACGTAAGCCAGATGCACAAAGGGCATCTGGAGTTCGTTTGCAGTGGCTAGAGGCCCTGGCGTACCAATTCTCTCTCTGTCTGCCTCTCTTCTCTCTCTTTCCCTCTCTGCTGGCAAATAAATAAATAAACATTTTTTAAAAAGATGTTAGAAAAAGAATGCCAGAATAAGCCCAAAGGAAAGTGGGAGGCCATAAACACCTGTGAGAAATAAATGAGAATCAAAAGAAAAATCCAGCCGGGCATGGTGGCGCATGCCTTTAATCCCAGCACTCGGGAGGCAGAGGTAGGGAGATCGCTGTGAGTTCAAGGCCACCCTGAGATTACATAGTGAGTTTCAGGTCAGCAGACCCGACCTTGAAAAACCAAAAAAAGAAAGAAGAAAGAAAGAAAGAGAGAGAGAGAGAGATAAAGAAAGAGGAAACTCTAACAGAAAGAACTGATGGGCTTCTACGGAGACTCTAGAATCCCCATGTTCAGGTCCAAGGAGGTCTTGGATCAAGAGAAGGACACGTTCAAATTGCAGCTTTGGAAAAGTGATGGTGGCGCTGGATGTCAATTGACAGAAGCCTGAAGCAGAGCCCAGATTAAGCAAGAAGCGTGCGTCCAGAATAAACTAGAGCCGCCTTGTGCCTTGGGGGGACAGACACAGGGAGGAGCTGAGGAGTCATTTCCTGCAGGGGGGTCCCTGTATGGCCCAACAAGTCCCTGCAACACTGGGCTGCGGACAGTAACAGCTGGGGACAAGGGAGCGGCTGAGATAAAGGAGTTAAGGGCAGGTGTGTTCAAGGCTGTTACAGAAACCATGTTGGTCTGATGCTACAGGTAGGACACTAGAAGGGTTGAGACAAGAGCCAGCAGCGTCTAGTGGTCACAGCATAGACAGAAGCCATCACCAAGGTCACCCTCTGCTCAGTACAGGAAGGCTCGGAGTAAACGGCTGCCTCTGCTTTCATATCATTTATCCAGTCGACAGGAACCTACAGTGACCGTGGTAAGGTAACAGCTCTGAGGGTGGGGCAGGCACTTTCAAACTTTTTTTTTTTCTGGTTTTCCAAGATAGGGTCTCGCTCTAGCCCAGGCTGACCTGGAATTCACTATGCAGTCTCAGGGTGGCCTCAAACCCACGGCGAGCCTCCTACCTCTGCCTCCCAAGTGCTGGGATTAATGGCGCGTTCCTTCCTTCCCACCTGTTGCCAGTGTCGCCCCCCCCCCCCAATTCCATTTGTTCACCCCACTGTTCTCAGGACCTAGAATCTTAGTAGAGACGGAGCCGGAAGGAGCTTGGAGACAGAAATCAGATCGAGTCAACCCAACTGCCAAGTGCAACAAACCACAGCTTGGGCTCCTGCCACCTCCTGCTTCTTTTTCTGAGCTCCGTGTTCAGCTGGAGGCCTCGTGAGTCCTAAAGACTGACTTTAAAAAATATATATTTTGTGCCGGGCGTGGTGGCGCACGCCTTTAATCCCAGCACTCGGGAGACAGAGGTAGGATTGCCGTGAGTTCGAGGCCACCCTGAGATTACATAGCTGATTCCAGGTCAGCCTGGACCAGAGTGAGACCCTACCTTGAAAAACCAAAACACACACACACAAAATATATATATATATATAGTTTTACTTATTTGAGTGAGTGAGAGAAAGAGGTAGATAGGGAAAATGGGCCGGAGCCTCTAGCTGCTGTAAACAAACTCCTTATGCATCTGGCTTATGTGGGTCCTGGGGAATCGAACCTGGGTCCTCTGGCTTGGCAGGCAAGTGCCTTAACCACTAAGCCACCTCTCCCGCCCCTAAAGACTGACTTTGCTCACCTGGGCTACTGCGCAGCCAGACACAGTCTTGAACCTTCATCTTCCACGTCAGTTCTCCCAGAGAGAGCTTGGCGTGCTTGCCCAGAGACAGAAACTTCTTCGTGTTCCTCATGAAACGACGCTCATTGCGCCGGGAGCCCCAGAGATCTGCGGGCACCAGCCTTCGGAGACAGGCCCGCAGGAATGCATACACCTGCCAGGGGCTGCTGTGCAAGCGCAGCAGCTGTACCACAGCCTGTGGTCCTGTGTCCCCAGGGACTGCTGCGGGTGTCCTGGACTGGTTGGTTGTGACCCGTAGTGGGCAGTGCGTCCT
This sequence comes from Orientallactaga sibirica, assembly GCA_036365145.1. Lineage (NCBI taxonomy): Eukaryota > Metazoa > Chordata > Mammalia > Rodentia > Dipodidae > Orientallactaga > Orientallactaga sibirica. Next base: position 2,567,771 of record JAEOAD010001845.1, read on the forward strand.
AAGGAGCGCTCTGTATGGGCACCTGGCATGGTTTGAAAGCAGCTGCTGGAATAGGGGCCGCATTCGCCAATAGCGAGGCGACAGACGGCGCCTGGTGTAGGGTGCTGCAGACCCCGTTGGTGGCAAGCCTAGAAAGATGGTCTCCAAGAGTCTCCTGGCGCCCGTCAGGCTGGGCCGCAGGGTGCTGAGCAGAAACGTGTGACCCAATTGCTCTTGGCCACCCGGGCAGGAGTAGAGGCAGCGTTTGGTCTCCACATATTGCTGAGGCCTCAGGGCATCTTGGCATCGCTGTGACATCGGTGAGGTCCGGGAGCTGGCTTCCAGCTCACAGCACACCAATGGGGAGGAGACGCGCGCGGCCCCTGAACTTGACGCCTTTCCCTCCGAAGTTGTGGCTTCCATGACAACTCTTGTAGAAGTCTCGGCAGGACTTGGAACCCATGCCTTGTCTGGGTGGGCTGGAGTTGCCTCCCTGTCGAGTCCTTCCTCCTGCACCTGTTGGTACCTGGGCTTCTTGGCCAAAGGCAGACTTCCACTTGGGCTGTCCTGATGTCGTTTTGCACCTTGGGCCGGCGCCTCCCGTAGCCGGCTTGTGGCTCCCAGGCTCCTGTGTCTCCTGCCTGCATGTGGCATCACCACGGAGAAGGGCCAAGAATCGGCGGGGGCGGCCAGTTCGTACAGAGGCGACCCGCACACTTGGTAGGCACAGCTTGGGGGCACCAGCAGGTAGAGCGCGCAGCGCGACAGCAGGTGGACCAGCACGTCGTCGCCCACGCGGCGCAGCAGCAGTCCCCACGCGCTGCTCACGCGCAGGGACTCGGTCACCGTGTTGGGCAGGTAGCTGCGCACGCTGGTCGTGAAGGCTATGGGCGGTCCACCCCGGGCCCCGTTCAGCAGCGCGAAGCCAAAAGCTAGCACGTTCCTGGAGCCGCGCTCACAGAGCCTCTGCAGGACCCTGGCCACCAGCTCCTTGAGGGAGGACACCTGGGTAGGAGGACAATGGTCTTGAACTCCGGGGAGGAAAAGGAACCCAGGCAACACCGCTGCTTCGTGTCCCGCCCCCACCCACGAGTGTCCCCGCCCCCCACCCTGGGGATGACGCCCACCTGGCGGAAAGAGGGGGCAGCCGGGGGAGGGTGGGCATCTCGAGGCACGCACACCAAGCATTGGTCCACCAGGGCTCGGAAGGCCTCAGGGTCATCCTGTCGCACGAGCTGGCGGCCCTCGGGCCCCAGGCGCCCCACGAAGGTCTCCAGTGGCAACACCTCGCGGTAGTGGGTGCGCAGCAGGGCGCACACGGCCTGGCACCCGGGCGCGCAGGCCATCGGGATGGAGGTCCACGTCGAGGCGCCCGCGTGCTGGTGCCAGGCTGAATCCAGACCACGTACCCGCCTCCAGCCCGCTCCTCCAGTGCACGTGCCATGGGAAAGAGCCCCTTGCAGGGGAAGGGGTGAGGCCAGACCCAGAGGAAGAGGCGGGGTCGTGGCCAGAGGAAGAGGCGGGCTCATGGCCAGAGGAAGAGGCGGGATTATCAAACACCTCTGTTCCATGCCGTTGGAGGTCTCAGCGTTTGGGCCTAACGCCAGCATCGCCTTGTCACCGAGCCACGGGATGCGCAGAGATTGATGGATTCCAAGGGGTAGTCGGCGACCTGGTGCTTTCCACACCCCCTTTCTTCCGGGACTTCGGTCCATCACGGGGCCCAAGCTAGAGAGTGGTTCCTAAGGATGCGGGGCTCCTGTCCCCGGGGAAGGGGAATGATCGTCCTCCGTGAATGTGAAAGTGGCTCTGCCAGCCCGGCCCCAGGGCGCGGACGGACCCCCGGGCGCAGGCGGTGGGCAGCCACACTTTCCCGCGGTCTGCTCCTTCTCTAAGCAGGTTGTCCCTGTTACCACCTCCTCGGGCCTCTCACTACCCCAGCGCCCCTCATCCGCTGGCCCAGAGCCATTGGTCACCTCCCAAGAGCGTCTGGAGGGGTGATGGAGAGCCGTGGGCACAGAGCCATTGGTGCCCGTCTTTCTGCCCCAGTGCCACTTATCCGCGGGCCCAGAGCCATTGGTGCCCTCTTTCTGCCCCAGCGCCCCTTGTCCGCGGGCCCAGGGCCATTGGTGCCCCTCTTTCTGCCCCAGCGCCCCTTATCCGCGGGCCCGGGGCCATTGGTGCCCCTCTTTCTGCCCCAGCGTCCCTTATCCGTGGGCCCAGAGCCATTGGTCACCTCCCGAGAGCGCCTGGAGGGGAGATGGAGAGCCGTGGGCACAGAGCGTCCAATGGTCCAGAAAGAACCAGGAGACCCAATTAGGTTTCCGCAGAAACTGCCCCCGCCCCCGCACCAGACACAACATCCAGGTGGCTGGTGGCAGCCACCGCGCTCAGCGTAGTGGCGACACCACCCGCAGCCCATGGCTTAGGGCTGTTCAAGTTTGAATCGGTGCTTAATGGGGCATCTGCGGGCTCTGCAGTACCGGAGTTGTGCAAACACTGGAATGCTAACAGATGTAACCTTTCGTGCTCTTTGGGCTTGCTGAGGGAATTGCTTCTATTTGGGGAGCTAGCATTTGAGCAGGCCTCGAACCTTCTTCCCCTGATAGGAGGTTTGATACCTCGTAATGCATCAGGATTACACGTTGCTATTTCCGAAGTCCCTTGTGGAGTGGATGCCGGTCTTCTGGAGGGGATGGGTTTGAAATTTGTTCAGTTCTGCTTCTAGCAGAATTGAGACTGGTCTGAGTTTGTTTTCCCCCAACAACAACGTTATGATAGTCTGGCTCCCCAAAGAAACCAGAATAGAAAACATCATTTAAAAAAAGGGGGGGGATAAAGCCGGGTGTGGTGGCACCTTTAATCACAGCACTCGGTAGAGGTAGGAGGATCAACATGAGTTCGAGGCCACCCTGAGACTACATAGTGAATTTCAGGTCAGCTTGGACCAGAGTGAGACCCTACCTGGAAAACCAAAAAAAAAGGGCGGGGGGGCTGGTGGTGAAGCCCGGCCTGGTGGCACACGCCTTTAATCACAGTAGGATTATGAGTTCAAGGCCACCCTGAGACTACAGAGTGAATTCCAGATCAGCCTGAGCTAGAGTGAGACCCTACCTTGGAAAAAAATATTTTTAAAGGGTGAGGGCTGGAGAGATGGCTTAGCGGTTAAGGCATTTGCCTGCAAAGCCAAAGGATCCTGGTTCAATTCTCCAGGACCCAAGTAAGCCAGATGCACAAGGGGGTGCATGCATCTGGAGTTCGTCTGCAGTGGCCAGAGGCCCTGGCATGCCCATTTTCTCTCTCTCCCCTCTTTATCTCTCTCAAATATATAAGATAATTTAAATTTTTTTAAATGGGTGAGGGGCTGGAGAGATGGCTTAGCGGTTAAGGCCCTTGCCTGCAAAGCCTAAGGACCCAGCTTCGACTCCCCAGTACCCATGTAAAGCCAGATGCACAAGGTGGCGCATGCATCTGGAGTTCATTTACAGTAGCTAGAGGCCCTGGTGCACCCATTCTCTCCATCCGCCTCTCCTTTTCTCAAATAAATAATAAATAATAACATTTTTTGAAAGGCTATGGTCAGGTGTGATGGCACACTTCTGTAATCTCAGCACTTGGGGCGACACGCCGGCTTGATGAGCTCCCGGTCGCTGGAGTGTTAACATCCTGAAGTCTCTGTCTAGTGTCCTTGCATGGACTATTGACTGTTGCTTCTGAAATGCAGTGGCAGTGTCACATGTTCAAACACAAAAACTGTTCAGAATAAAGTTTGTTTTGTCTTTTGTAATTTTTTTTATATTTTATTTTTATTCAGTTGAGAGAGAGAGAGATACAGAAATAGGCAGGTAGAGAGAGAGAATGGGCATGCCAGGGCCTCTAGCCACTGCAAACAAACTCCAGATGCATGTGCCCCCTTGTGCATCTGGCTTACGTGGGTACTAGGGAGTTGAACCTTGGTCCTTTGGCTTTGCAGGCAAGCGCCTTAACCACTAAGCCATCTCTCCAGCCCCTGTCTTTTGTAATTTTTTTATAAGAGAGTGAGAGAGAGAATTGGCACGCCAGGGCCTCCAACCACTGAAATGGAACTCCAGACCCCTCCAGACATGTGCCACCTTGTGCACTTGCGTCACCTTATGCAGCAGCTGGCTTACATAGGATCTGGAGAGTCGAACCTGGGTCCTTAGGCTTTGCAGACAAACTCCTTAACCGCTAAACTTTTCTTCAGCTCACCGGCTGCCCAGTGCAGGGAGAGTTCTATTCAGAATGAGCCTCCATCCCCAGCGTGACACTCGGCAGTCCCCCCAAACAGACAGATTCTGCATGGCTCTGAGGCTGGCCAAGAACCTATCTGATGACGGGTGTACTTTTTTTTTTTCCCCTGTCTTTGCGGACATGGACCACTAGGTGGTGTAAAGTCAAACATCTGGCTGTAATGTGCGTGCGCTGGAGCCTGCTCTGGACAATCCCAGCCCTGCCTTTCAGACGAGGCCCCTCCTGCCTGCCTGCCTGCCTGCCTGCCTGCCATACTAGTCTCGACCCCTGCATGTTTTCCTAAGTTTGGAGTAGTCACAGATTCACAGTGTGCTTGTAAGGGCTACAGCCAATTCCAAGGAAGTGCTTGAGACCTAGGACAGCTCACTGTGCCACAGTGTGGAAGTCTGCATGGTCTATGGAGAGGTGATTTTTTCCTGGCCCTTTCTTGGTACTGCCCTCCTGGGTCCTGGCTCTTCTTTCGTCACATCAGCAGCATCTTCGGATCTCAGACCGAGACTTTTGCGTCACCATCCCTCGGCCTTCCTTTGTAGTGCCCCCTCCCCGCACCCACTTAGGGTCCACCAGGAAAATCCAGCATGACCTTCCACCTTGAGCCCCTCAGCATGATGCCCTCTGCAGGGCTCCTTGTGCTGTGTCAGGTATCAATCACAGCCCTGGGAATCAGGACCTAGGTATTTTTTTAATTTATTTATTTATTAGAAACAGAGAGAGGGAGAGAGAGAGAATGGGCGCACCAGGGCCTAGACACATGTGCCACCTTGTGCATCTGGCTTATGTGGAAACTGGAGAATTGAACCAGGGTCCTTAGGCTTCACAGGCATGCATCCGCTAGGCCATCTCTCCAGCCCATCCTAGGCATTTATTATTATTATTATTTTTTGGGTTTTCGAGGTAGGGTCTCGCTCTGGTCTAGGCTGACCTGGAATTCACTATGTAGTCTCAGGGTGGCCTCGAACTCATGGCAATCCTACTTCTGCCTCCCGAGTGCTGGGATTAAAGGCGTGCGCCACCACGCCCGGCCCTAGGCATTTTTTGTGCCCTGCATACTCCAGTGTGGCAAAGGCAGTGCAACCAGAAAGGCAGAGGTCCTGCCCTGGCTCCTCCACGCTCCCGGATGGCCATGTCTCACAGACCCAAGTGTGCTCTCAGCGCACACAAGGGCTCCTGTGTGTACTCACAGCTCCGTGTTGCTTAACCATGAGCACAGGTGCTGAAGCCATCAACGTCACTGGGACACAGAAAGGTGCCAGAGTCATCCTCCGCTCCCCCTAGGAACCACTTACAAGCTCTGGGTTTTTAACCTGGCCGTTCTGACAAAGTGATAAAATGGATTCACCTTACATGTAACCTTTGAGACTGGTACTTTTCGCCCGGCGTGGTGGCGCACGCCTTTAATCCCAAAACTCGGGAGGCAGAGGTAGGAGGATCGCTGTGAGTTCAAGGCCACCCTGAGACTACAGAGTGAATTCCAGGTCAGCCTGGGCTAGAGCGAGACCCTACCTCAAAAAAAAAAAAAAAAAGAAAGAAAAGAAAAGAAAAGAAGGGATTGGTACTTTTCACTGGGTGCTATGCCTTGAGACCCACCCAGGTTGTTGGGTGTACAGATAGGAGAAGTGAGGCCAAGCGGGGACTGTGGAGGGGGGCTGAACCCCAGCAGGTGCTGACAACTGGCTGATGGAGGCTAGCAGCTTCTCCCCACAGGAAGGGGATGAAGGAGAGGACCCCAGGCTGTTTCCATAGCCAAGGAGCAGCATGTGGGGCTTGGCCCTGGGAGCCATGAGGCTGTCTTCCAGGAGACTCTCAAGGGTCTATTACCCCAGTCCGCTGGTTCCACAAGACCCCCGCTGTTGTGTCTCCTGGAGTCTCTCCCCAGAATCAGGGCAGGGCTCTGGACAGTCCTACTGTTCTGTGATGGCTTGTCATGTCCAGAGAGGGCACTTGTTGATTCTTTTTTTTTTTTTTTTTTTAAAAAGCTCAGGCTGACCTGGAATTCACTATGTAGTCTCAGGGTGGCCTTGTGATCCTCCTACCTCTGCCTCCCGAGTGCTGGGATTGTGTGATTCTTTTTTAAAAATATTTTATTTTTTATTATATATATATATATATATATATATATATATGGGGGGGGGGAGAATGGGCAGGCCAGGGCCTCCAGCCACTGCAAACTCCAGACACATGCACCCTCCTTGTGCATCTGGCTTACGTGGGTCCTGGGGAATCACACCTGGGTCCTTTGGCTTTGCAGGCAAACGCCTTCACCACTAAGCCATCTCTCCAGCCCCCCACCCCACTTGTTAACTCTTAATACGAGCAACTATCTTCATGTATACAGTTTCACTATTGACACAGCAGTTTCACTTCCATTATTTCTTCACCATTAAACACCTCGGGAAGTATGTGGGTGTCACCGTGCACTTTCATAGGCCTGAGGCTGGTGACTCCGACATCCCAGGCCACACAACAAGAAGGTGGGTGGGCACTGGTTCTGGAGTTTAGGACTCCTGACCCCACCCAACTTGGCCCCTTCCCAAAGTGACTTTACCCTCATCTTGTAGCAATGAGGCCTTAGTCCATCTCCTTCACAGCACTGCCTCCTTAATCCATTCTGAGGTCGCCCCGCCTCTGTTTGCTTGATCTTGCCTGTTAAAACACCCTTATAGGAACCAATAAAAAGTACTTAGGGTAGAAAAATCCCTCTGAATGTCGTGATTTAATTCTTGCGGCTTGGCAAACAGAGTGCAGTTCCTGTTTTACATCTTTGGAGTTTTGTCCCCTCGGAAGTTATTTGATGAAATTTAAGCAAACAGTCTGATAAAATCATCCACCCGGACATGGGAAGGTCGAATTTGCTCAGGGAATTAAGTCTGCCAATTATTCCTGTGTGTACACGAGCCAGGCTACCAAGCAAGGTCAAGATTCCTCTCTCTAGGGACAGAGGGTCTGTGAAGTCCTTTAGAAGAGGGGACCTTCTCCATCTGGGCAGATCAGAACCCCTGGTGTGAGCTGGTTGTGATTACAAACAGCAAGAGTAAATGACCAGCAAAGCACTGGCTCAGACTCACAGAAGAGCATTGAGCTGGGGGCTGCTTTTTCAGTTTTTCGGGTTTTTTTTTTTTTTTTGGAGGGGGGTGGACAGATAGAGATGGGCGCTCCAGCAGCCTCTCAGCCGTTGCGAACGAAATCCAGATGCGTACGCCCCCTTGTGGTCAAGTGCGGCATTGCACCCTTGAGTCACTTTGCATCTGGCTAAATGTGGGACCTGGAGATTGGAACTGCTGGAGATTGGAACCAGTGTTCTTAGACTTAGGAGGCAGGCATCTCTCCAGCCCTGTTTTTTTTGTTGTTTTTTTTTTTTTTGTTGTTTTGTTTTTTTGAGGCAGGGTCTCAAGCTGGCCTGGAATTCACTATGTAATCTCAGGCTGGCCTCAAACTCACTGCAACCTTCCTACCTCTGCCTCTGGGATTAAAGGCATGCACCACCATGCCAGCTACTTTTTATTTATTTGTTTTTTTAAATATATTTTTAAATTTTTTTTTTGTTTGTTTTGTTTTGTTTTTCGAGGTAGGGTCTCACTCTGGTCCAGGCTGACCTGGAATTAACTATGTAGTCTCAGGGTGGCCTCGAACTCACGGCAATCCTCCTACCTCTGCCTCCCAAGTGCTAGGATTAAAGGCATGCACCACCACGCCCAGCTATTTTTTAAATTTTTATTTGAGAGAGAGAGAAGCAAAGAGAGAGAGAGAGAGAGAGAGAGAGAGAGAGAGGCAGAGAGACTGGGCACATGAGGGCCTTCAGCCACTGCAAACAAACTCCAGACATATGTGCTACAATGTGCATCTGGCATACATGGGTCCTGAGGAACCAAACCTCGGTCCTTTGGCTTTGTAGGCAAGTGATGTAACAGTTTTCCTTCCTTCCTTCCTTCCTTCCTTCCTTCCTTCCTTCCTTCCTTCCTTCCTTCCTTCCTTCCTTCCTTCCTTCCTTTAATTTTTTTGAGGCAAGCCCAACAGACTGGCCTTTCTTAAAATGCAAGAGAGAGAGTGAGAGAGAGAGAGGGGGAGAGAGAGGAAGAGAGAGAGGGACTTGGCATGCCAGGGCCTCCAGCCAGTGCAATCGAACTCCAGATGCAAGTGCCACCTTGTGTGTAAGAGCACACTTGTGTCACTTTGTGTGTCTGGCTTATATGGAACCTGGAGAGTCGAACATGGGTCCTTAGGTTTTGTAGGCAAGGGCCTTAAGTGCTAAGCTATCTCTCTAGCCCTGCTTTTTACTTTTTGTTTGTATTTATTTTATTTTATTATTTTTATTTATTTTTGAGAGAGAGAGAGAGAGAGAGAGAGAAGATAGAGAATGGGCATGTCAGGGCCTCTTTTAGCTGCAAACGAACTCCAGATGCATGCACCACCTTATGCATCTGGCTTATGTGGGTCCTGGAAAATCAAACCTGGGTCTTTTTGCCTTAACTGCAAAGTCATCTCTCCAGCCCTTATTTTTAATTTTTAACATTTTGGGAGAATTCACTGTGTACTCTCAGGCTGGCCTCGAACTCAGCCATCCTCCTACCTCTGCCTCCTGAGTGCCTGGATTAAAGGTGTGCACCACCACATCTGGCCATGCTTTTTATTTTGTAAAGGAGTCCACTTAACTCCTTCCCTAAAAAGGCAACTCTGTCATTGCTCAAAAGAAAGATCTAGGGCTGGAGAGATGGCTTAGCGGTTAAGTGCTTGCCTATGAAGCCTAAGGCCCCTGGTTCGAGGCTCGATTTCCCAGTACCCACGTAAGCTGGGTGCACAAGGTTGCACATGCATCTGGAGTTCATTTGCAGTGGCTGGAGGCCCTGGTGCACCCATTCTCTCTCTCTGCCTTTTCCCTCTCTCTGCCTCTCTGTCGCTTTTAAATAAGTAAATAAAAAGAACGATGTTCTTTTTTAAATATTTTATTTTTCTTTATTTATTTGAGAAAGAGAAATAGGCAGGGGGAGAGAGAATGGGCATGCCAGGGCCTCCAGCCACTGCAAAGGAACTCCAGATGCACGCGCCCCCTTGTGCATCCAGCTTACAGGGGTCTTGGAGAATCAAACCTGGGTCCTTTGGCTTCGCAGGCAAGCGCTTTAAACACTAAGCCATTTCTCCAGCCCCAAGAACTATGTTCTTAAGAAAAAAGTCTAAGCTACCACCAGGAGATTGCCTTGAGTTCCTGAGATGCCACAGCTAGCCACTGCCATGTCGTCCTCTGTTATTGAAGTTGGCTCTTACACACTCTCCTGTGTGCATGTTTGTGTGTGCATGTTTGCGTGTGCGCATATGTGTGTGGAGGCCAGATAACCTCAGGTGTCGTCCTCAGGGTTGCTGTTCATTAACTTTGAGACAAGGTCTTTCATTGGCCCGGAGCTCAGCACTTAGGGTAGACTGGCTGGCCAGTGAGAGCTGGGGATCTGCTTGGGTCTGCCTCCCCAGCACTGGGATTGCCAAGTATATGCCACCATATTGGATGTGTTTTATGTGGGATCTGGGGACCAAGCTCTAGTCCTCATGATTGCTCAGCAAGTGTTTTAATATTTTATTTATTTATTTATCTATATTTATGAGAGAGAAAGAGGCAGAGAGAGAGAGAGAGAATGGGCGTGCCAGGGCCTTCAGCCACTGCAAACAAACTCCAGATGTGTGCGCCACCTTGTGCATCTGGCTTAAGTGGGTCCTGGAGAGTCAAACCAGGATCTTTTGGCTTTGCAGGCGAACGACTAAACCGCTAAGCCATCTCTCCAGCCCTGCTCACAAGTGTTTTATTGATTTGCTTTTTTAAAGTCCCTGTTTTTTTTTTTTTTTTTTTTTTTTTTTTTTGGTTTTTCCAAGGTAGGGGTTCACTCTAGCTCAGGCTGACCTGGAATTCACTATGTAGTTTCAGGGTGGCCTTGAACTCACAGTGATCCTCCTACCTCTGCCTCCCAAGTGCTGGGATTAAAAGCGTGTGCCACCACGCCTGGCTAAAGTCCCCGTTTTGTATATTAAGAACAATTATTTGTTTTTTATTTTTCTTTATCTGAGAGGGAGGGAGGAAAAGAGGCAGAGAAGGGGGCATGGGGGAAATGGGTGCACCAGGGCCTCCAGCCACTGCAAAGGAACTCCAGACGCATGCCCCAACATGTGCATCTGGCTTACGTGGGACCTGGAGACTTGAACCTGGGTCTTTAGGCCTTACAGGCAAGCACCTTAACCACTAAGACACCTCTTCAGTCCTCAGCAAGTGTTTAACGAGACGTTTCCCTAGTCCTGTTTTGTTGGTTTAAAAAAATATTTTATTCATTTATTTGAGAGATACAGAGACAGACAGAGGGAGGGAGTGAAGGAGGGAGAAAGAGAGAGAGAGAAGGAGGGAGAGAATGGGCGTGCCAGGGCCTCCAGCCACTGCAAACAAACTCCAGACGTATGCACCACCCTGTGCATGTGGCTTACATGGGTACTGGGGAATCAAACCTGGGTCCTCAGGCTTCACAAATGCCTTCACTGCTAAGCCATCTCCCAGCCCATTTACTTGTTTTTAAGTGGAGATAACTGTGTGTGTGTTTTTAATAGAAATTCTTTTCATTTTTTATTTTATTTACTTGAGGGAGAAAGAAAGAAGCAGATAAAGAACGGGTATACCAGGGTATCTAGCTGCTGCAAATGAACTTCAGATGCATGCTCCACCTCATGCATCTGGTTTAGATGGGTCCCAGAGAATCGAACCTGGGTCCTTTGGCATTGTAGGCAAGTGCCTTAACCGCTTAGCCATCTCTCCAGCCTGATAAATATGTTTTGTTTTAGGATTTTCAGAATGCCTATTTAGCCCAGGCTGACTTTTATTTCTGCTTTATCACTCATATTCAGTCATGGGCTACATGTGTTTCATTTAAAAAAATGTCAAAGGGGCTGGAGAGATGGCTTAGCGGGTAAGGCGTTTGTTTGCCTGCGAAACCTGAGGACCCTGGTTCCACTCTCCAGGTCCCACGTAAGCCAGATGCACAAGGGGGCGCATGCGTCTGGAGTTTTGCTTGCAGTGGCTAAAGGCCCTGGCATGCCCGTTCTCACTCTCCCTCTCTCTCTTTCCCTCTCTCTGTCTCTATGGATGTGTGTGGTGCTGAGCATGGACATAAGGGGGGGGGTCAAGCTGTTTTCCTCTCTTATCACCTCAGTGTTACTTCACATCTGCAGAGCAGGAACCACCTTAGATGCTGTGCACAGAAGAGCTGTGAGAATCGGTGGGATGAGGTAGCCAGGTGTCAGCTGCAGAACAGTCCCCAAGAGCCATACCCTGGCACCTGGAGCCTGCCAGTGACCTCCAGGGCAGAGTGGACTTTGCAGATAGAATCAAGCCGGAACCCATGGGGTGGGGATGACCCATGTGGGGCTGATAGGACCACGAAGTCCTTATAGGGAGGCAAGAGAGGCGGGGTAGGAGGATGTTAGGAAGGGGCTTTGAGCAGTGGAAGGTGTAATTACAGCTGTAAAACCTGTAAAGGCAAGAACGACCCCCAACCCAGGCCCAGCCCTGCCCCTCCTCAGGGCTGACCAGAGAAATCCATGCCAACACTGCTGTTCAGAGCCATGGACTTTGAGTGACTTGCTGAAGCAACCTGAAACCCTGTCTCAGTCCTGTCTTCTGGAAGTTGCATTCCTGTAGAAATTGCCGGAGCCAGGCCCGTCTCCCCTTATTATCACGAGAATGTTTCCTGCGACAGTGCTGCTTCCTCTCACTGCTGACGTGGGGACCACATTAGCAGTGTAATCCCAGCTGGCAGGCACTGGCAGCTGCACCTCACGGGCTGCCATCTCTCCTCCAGAGGCACCAAGCAAACCCCTCCGCCTGGCTTGGGCACTGCCTGGCCTCTCATAGCGAGAGCCAGGTCTTCTCTTCCTGGGGCTCCTCCAGTCAGTCTCAGGACCACCTCTTGTCCCGGGATCCAAGTGTTATGAACCCGTGGACACCATGTTCTATGCAGGGCTGTGCTGGGAACAGAAGATCCCTAGGCTCTGCCCACCACACCTATGAGACTGTATTTGCATTAGCACGTTCGAATACTTTTTTTGGTTTTTCAAGGTAGGTTCTCACTCTAGCTCAGGCTGACCTGGAATTCACTATGTAGTCTCAGGGTGGCCTCGAATTCATGGCGATCCTCCTACCTCTGCCTCCCGAGTGCTGGGATTAAAGGCGTGCGCCACCACGCCTGGCTCAAATTCTTTATTTAAAGGAAGAGAGCATGGGTGCACCAGAGCCAATGCAATGAGCGAACTCCAGACACATGTCACATGTGCCACCTTGTACTTCTGGCTTTACCACATATGTGGGTACTGGGGATTGGAACCAGGGTCTTTAGGCTTTGCAGGCAAGAGCCTTAACTGCTGGGTCATCTCTCCAGCTCCTGCATTAAACTTAAATTGCTCACACTAAAGGGATTACATGAGGCCAGTCTTTCTTTAGACTCACTGAGTCACGTTTACAATGCCTATTGTCACCTACAGACTCCTACGTGTGGATTTGGATTCCAGCTTGCACACACCGGACTCTTGCGTCATGCACACAGGTGCACATGGGGGTGAATGACCTCCTCGGAGCAGCCCCGAGCGAGCAGCTTTCAGGTGAGGGAGGAGGGCACTGTGTAGACGGAGCACAGGGAGGACGAAGGGTGCGTGTGCATGGGCTCTCAGAAACCACCTTCAGCCACAAGCGAGCCTAAGGTCCACCCATGCAACACAATGCTCTGGAGTTCCACCCTCCACCCACCTTTGAAAATGCCTTTCTTCTGGGCTGGAGATGGCTTAGCCGTTAAGGCTCATGCCTGCGAAGCCTAAGGATCCTGGTTCGATTCTCAGGTCCCATGTAAGCCAGATGCACACAGTGGCACCTTGTGTCTGGAGTTCGTTTGCAGTGGCTAGAGGCCCTGGTGTGTCCATTCTCTCTCTCACTCTATCTCTAATAAGTCAATAAAAACAATTTTTTTTTAAAAGCACCTTTCCTCTGACCCTGTTCCTGTCTCCACAGCATCGTCCCCGAGTACGGCTGACCTGAGCACTGGTGACCGTGACTGGCCCTTAATGGCAGAGACATGAGCTCTTAAGCTGGACGCTGGGAGGCACCCTTGTCTTCTTTCAAAAGCATCTTGTGTGTTGACTTCCGCAAGAGATTAAACTTCAAACATCTGAACTAGCTTCCATTATTCCAGGTCAAAAACAACGTCACAGCCAGAGAAATTTATTTTAAAATAGAAACATACATACATTAAGCTTAAAACAATCAAATTTTAAACAAAAGGGAGAAAGAGCCATGTGATCCCAGAGTCCATATGGAATGATTTTCCATATGCATTTGAAATTCACTTAAGGAGCACTTAAAAAAAACAACTTGAAGTAGCAATCTGCCACCCTCCTCCGTCTGAGCACTCAGGTGTCCCCTGGGTCCTACAAACACTCCTGTGCAGTCACCCTCGGGCGGACCACTCATGCCTGGCACTGGCACTGGCACTGAGATCCAAGTTCATGTGGGGGGGGGGGCGGCGGCATCAAGTGCTATGTGCTCCTTCCAAACACAAGAAGAAGGGGGGTGCTCAGAGGATGCTGAGACCCGCCCACAGGGATTTGGCAACGCAGAAGATGTGGTGTCCAGGGATCCCCAGCGCCTCCAGGAATACTCGGCGTCCCTGAGCGAGCGAGAGCTGCGCTGCCTGGAGGCCGGGGTGCGGCACTCAGTCTGGGTGGGATTTCAGCTTGGGCTGCTCCTCGTAAGACTCCCCATATTCGTTCACTCTGCTCTTATCCACAGGATAAAGCCTGCAATAACAGAGACAGAGACCCTAGCAAGGCCGGCCCATGTGGTCCTCAAGGGCGGAGGACGAGTGTCCCCTGAGATCACTCCCAGGCTGGCCTCTGCATTACACTGGGTCAGCAGAGGTGCTCAGAGCTGCCTTCTGCCTCTGAGGTTTGCTGTGTGCAGGCTGGAAGAGACCAGCTAGAAGAGGATGGAGGCCTGGAAAAGGGGGTGGGGGGAGGGGCGTCACTGTGGGGACCGAGAGACACTGCAGGTGCAGTCTCCAAAGCAGCGGTTCTGAAGCTCTGCTCCGTCCGTCACGAGAGGCCCAGGCCCCACTCCTGAGACACCAAGGCAGGACGGAGGCAGCGCTCACCCTTGGAGCTCCTCACAGCCCACAATGACACCAACCAGGTTTCAACTCGAAACAGACCCACTTCTCATCAAGAGCCCTGGAGACAGGAGGGTCAGGGCTTGGGAATGACTCCAAGGCAGCCCTGCTGGCCGGAGCCAGACACGCGAGCCTCCAGCACAGCGTGCAGCAGGTCCATCAGTGCCCGAATGCCCACAGCTCACTTCTACCTTCAGGTGTGCCAGGGAACTGACTGTGGATCTGACAAGCAGAGAAGCGAACCTCACACAGCACGTGAGCGTGGCTCTGTACTCCTGTGACAACAGTCCTGTCCTCCTAAACACACTTGTCACAGCCTGGAAGGAACATCCACAGGGCAGCTGAGGAGACTCTGCAAGGAAGGTCCCCTGCACTGGCAGAGTCACCACAGGGTGGGAGACTCACCCCAGTGACAGTGGGGGAGGGAGCCTCCAGCGTGGTAACAAGGGAACAGGAAGAGGGACCTCGAGGACACAGGCAGAGGTCTGAACACCCAGTGGCAGCCTCGGGGGTTACAACACTCCTCAAAGAAGCCCTATTCACCTCGGGACTTAGGCCTTGGGGCCAGGGGACACAGTGGTCCAGGCCAAGGGCAGGGCACTGTCTACATGATGGAGGCCAGAATCCCACCCAGAGGGGACAGAGCAGGCCAGGCGAGCACTTGTGTCTCAGTAGAACACACAAAGCGTTTCCTTGGCTGAGCTCGGAGTGCTCTGCCAGGGCTGCCTGCTGGCTGCTAGGGGTGCAGTCAGGTCCCAGGGAGGGAGCCTCTCTGCAGAGTCAGCAGCCTCTGCCTGCAGGGCGTGCAGCGTGCCTTGCTTGAGGGCTGTCTACTACACAAGCCGACACAGGACAATTGTGCAACAGCACAACCCCTTGCTCAGCTCCATCACGTGACACAGCTGAAGCTCTAGTTGGGGCAATACAGCAAGGAACCACCTGCCAAGCCTTTGCCTGAAACGACGACAGACAGGTGCTGGTGCACACTCACCACCGCTGGTAAAGGTAGACCAGGAATACCACGTCGTCCCTGAAGCAGGCCAGCCGGTGGGATGTGGGCATGGTGATGATGAAGGCAAACACGTCGTCAATGAAGGTGTTGAAAGCCTGCAAAGCAGACAAAACCATGCAGCCGCTGCTGGGCTGGAATCACTTCCTCTCAGGCAATGGCAGGACATGTCACCATGACCTTTATGGACACGAGGTCAGGAAAACAAGGCAACATAGAGATGCTGAGCCAGCACTGTGGCAGGGTCCCCAGGCCCGCCTCAGGGGATCGCTGGCTTTGTCAGAGCCCAAGGACGGGGAGAAGCACGAGCAGAGCACAAGTACTTGGGCTGGCCCTCCTCAGGACTCTTCATCTGCCGCAGAGAACTGAAGCTGTGTGAAGTGCAAGTCACAGCACAGCTCGCAGGCCCCAGCACTGCTGCACAGCCCGCTCAGGCGTATGGCCTCCGGGCCAGGGGTGTCTGTTTTGACAACGTTGTCAAGAAGGAACATGGTCTTTCACCCCAAACTCCCCCTTATCCTGAAAACAGGACACACTTTGCCCTTTACAGTCTGGTTCTTCAGTTTATAAAGACATCTTAGTATTTCTCATCAAACACAGGCTCAGAGCCTACCTTGTAGGTGAAGGCCTTCCAGGGCAGATGGGCCACCGACTTCATCTGTGGCAAGGAAAGACACAGTCAGCCACGGGCAGCCCAGAGAACACAGGGCCACTGCCCGGGCGCTGAGCAGACACCGCAGCCTTACCTTGTAGTTGACGAAGAGCTGGGGCAGCATGAAGAGGAAGCCGAAGGCGTAGACTCCTGGGGAGAGACGCCCCGTGAAGAACCAAGCACACTGCACACGGCACAGATACCCAGACACCCTTGGCTGCAGTGCCAGCGAACTCACCAACAGAATGAATGCCCAGAGCAAGACGCTTTTTATTGCATGCACTTAACTTTTGTCCCTGAGAATCAAGCATGTGCTGACACTGGGTCACTGTGGGCTGAGGACAGGAAATGCAGCCACACGAGGTCCCCATAGGGTTCAATCTCGGACTCACCAAAGAATGCTGCTGCCCAGGGGCCACCTACTTAGCGGGATGCTGTCCTCCCTGGCTGCTGCTCACAGCCCATCCCAGGTGCCTGGCCACAGGATATACAGGGCTCTGGCCAGTCTCCCAGCATGTCAACACAAGGTGCCCTGCCACACCGTGTTCTGGGTGGTTCTATGAAACCAGGTGTTCAGATGTGGTGTGAATGCTAGTGTAATGCTATTTCCTTCTTAAGGCTTGCCAAGTTCAATGGGGCAGTCTTGCTTGACTCTCAGGCGCCAGGGTGCTGGGTGCTGCGGAGGCACCTATCATGGGACCCTGCCCCCAGGTGAGGGAGGAACAGCACCTAGTATGAGCACCACCACTGAGCAGGAGCAGCACCTAGTATGAGCACCACCACCGAGCAGGAGGAGCACCTAGTATGAGCACCACCACCGAGCAGGAGCACCTAGTATGAGGAGGAGCAGCAGCACCTAGTATGAGCACCACCACCAAGCAGGAGGAGCAGCACCTAGTATGAGCACCACCACCGAGCAGGAGCAGCAGCACCTAGTATGAGCACCACCACCGAGCAGGAGCAGCAGCACCTAGTATGAGCACCACCACCGAGCAGGAGGAGCAGCACCTAGTAAGAGCACCACCACCGAGCAGGAGCAGCACCTAGTAAGAGCACCACCACCGAGCAGGAGGAGCACCTAGTATGAGCACCACCACCGAGAAGGAGCAGCAGCACCTAGTATGAGCACCACCACCGAGCAGGAGGAGCAGCACCTAGTAAGAGCATCACCACCGAGCAGGAGGAACAGCACCTAGTATGAGCACCACCACCGAGCAGGAGTGACAGGTGGACTTACCGTTCACGAAGCTGTTGATCAGCCACGAGTACCAACTGGAAGACAGAAAGAGACTCTGAGAGAGGCCCAAGGGCTTGTCAGCGGACGTTAAGTCAAAGGAGAAGCATCTGTTCTGAAGACCCTCCCAACACCCAGGCACTCCAGGACAGCTGGATGCCAAAGGAGGCCTCGTTTCCAGCAGAACCAGGCCAGCCGACCTGGGGCTGAGCCCTGCCCCTGGCTGTGAGATTCCATAACCTGCCTGGGAGCTGAGGCAAACCCGAGGGGTCTGCACACACAACTGCTCTGTGGAAATGAGCTCACACGGGGCAGACAAGAGTTCGTTCCCACCAGGCTTCTAGTGAAATCAAAACCAGCTGCCTGTGCAGAGCTCACAACACTGGGATCCCCTCTAGCGAGGGCCACAGCTTGACCCAGGACCCCAAGTCCAGTCCCTCTGACTGTTCACATCCAGCTGAAGTCTAGAGCAAAGCAGCTGTGTAGTTTGTGCCAACTCCATTCAAGCTCTGTCCTCAAAGCACGGTGCAGCAGGGGAAAGCCTGCACTTCCCAGGTAGGAGGCACCATGTCCACTGCAAGATGAATAAGGCCAAGGATGGTGGGTCCTTGCAGCCCTTCTTGTGAGAACCCGGGACCCACAAAGCGTAGCAAGGGTTCCCATCTTGTCACCAAGCAGCAGGGGCAGAGCCCGGCCCCCAGGTGTGCATTCTCTGGGCTCAGAAACCAAGCTGCAAAGTTCAAGCACAGGTATGCACACCCACCTCTTGTACTTGATGTTCAGGAGTGAGTAGACGGCTCCCCCGACACAGAGAGGGTAGAGCAGGTAAGACAGGTACTTCATGGCCTGCGAGAGACAGAGGCAGCTTCCAGTTAAACAGCCAACCAGCAAACATCCCTCAGCAGATGCGTGTCACGGAAGTTAACTTATGACAATGGAAAGCAACCAAAAAAGACAGGACCAGACATTTTGGCACTGGTATAACTGCAGCAAAGACCCCAAGTGAGAGCTTGCACGCATGCCAGGACAGCAGTGACAGTGACGCATCGACCCTGGATGCATCAGACAAGCCCCCTGCAATGGGGTCCCAGGTTCAGGCTACATCTGCATGGAGGGCTGGCCCATCGCACTAACATTTGAAAACCAAGCTGAGGAGTTTGAATGTCAAGACCAAAAGCATCCTTGCACAAACGCCATCACACGCGCCAAGCCCAGCTCTTGAGCAGCGTGGCTACAGTGAGGCCTTGCTGTGATTAATGAGGTAGGCATGAACAAGGAAGCGGCTGCCTGGCGGAAGTGGCTTCACACTCAAGAGGAACCCTCGCACTCTTGCAGGTGACAGGATGACAGGACCTGCTTTGCCAGCAGGACTGGGAACTGGGCCCGTGAGTCCTTCTCCCCCAGGGAAGAAGAGCACGTCCCTGCGTTTGCTCTCGGGACTCTGCTCAGGCTCACCCATCGCCCTCCCAGCAAAGTTGTTCCCAACAGTCCATGGTGTCCCAGCTCGGCTTCCGAGCACCCCACTCGCCAAACCATCCTATCGTTTACCTGGGTGTCATATTTCTCAGTCTTCCTCTCAGACTCACTCGAGGTGCCAAACTGTTTTAAAACACAACATCACTGAACTCAGAAAGAAATCTCGGCATGGGGCTGGGGCTGCAGCAATGAACAGTGTTGGACCCACAGGACAACGTGCCCCTGGGCCCAAGCAAATACTTCCCCATCACGCACTTACCACACCACCCCTGTCCCCACACCCACAAAGGTTCCAGACCCTTACTTTCTACTAGGTCTCCCGAGTGAGGAACTGAGTGAAGCTCTAACTAATAAGAACTAATAAGAAAGCTGGTACCAGGGCTGCAGGAGCCCCACAGCCAAGAACTGCAGGACCACCCAGGCTAGGAACCCCTACCTTGGCATGCACCTACCCATGTGCTAGGAAGCCCTGTGCCAGGGTGTAAGCACTGGGTCACGTGACGGTCATGTGACTTCACAGGGTGAGTCTGCTCAGGCTGAGTGAACAGGAGAAAGTGGAGTCTGGAAGGGGCAGAGAGCTCACCTGGAACACGGGCCTCAGGCCCCTCCAGGCCACTGTCATCTTCAATGCCTTCTTCACTTTCCAGAGCTGAAGGGGAAAAAGAAGCCCTGCACACTTAAGATTCAGAGATGCTGGAGGGAGGCGCTGAAGGGACGAGGCCTGACGTCATGGTCCTGGCCCCACCTACTCACTGCCTCTTTCCCTGCGCCCCTCCTGGCCAGCACGGACCACGGAGGTTCTGCCCCCGAACTTAGGGCTGCACCTTCAATGCGACTTTGGCTGGCATCACTTCCTGAGGTCAGACGTAGCACATGGCTCCTGACAAGGGTTTTCATGCTGCTCTGAGACAGGGAGGGCCAATGCCTGGAGCTCCAGGGTCACACAAGCCTCAAGAGGCTCCTGCAGTCCCAAGGCCTGTGCTGACCACAACCCAGGAGGGCTGAGCTCTGACGAGACTCCTGGCTCTACCCCTTGCCCAGTACCATCTTCCAGACATGGTCTCCTCCCATGAGCCCCTAACAGCAGTAATGCATCGTAAGGAACCAAGTGACATTAGACACTGCCCACGTGGCTGTCCTTTCTCATCTCTCAGCCAAACAGGTGCTCCATGAAGGTCACCTCATCTGTCTACCTCATAGCAGCTTGTCCAATGTGTTGATGCAGGGTCTGCCCACCAGGACGCCCCCTCCCAAGTCTACCTCAAGATACTGCCCACCTGGGTGGACCCCTCATCCTCAGAGACTGCCATCCCAGCACTTCCAGCAGCTTCTCCGGGGCTCATGTATTTCTAGAACACTGACCCGCCTCGGGTTAGCCCACCAGTCCCCCAGAAAGGCGAGCAGCACTGACAGAGCTCAGAGCCGAGGAGCACAGGCCTCACACAAACCTCGGCCCAGGGCGGCACGCAGCACTGACCTCAATGGCGGCCCCGATGCCAGCTGGGATCAGCACCAGGAGGCTCGTCTGCTCATCCAGCAGGAAGAGGAAGATGACGACGGTGCTGAAGCAGCGCCAGAGCACTGGGGACAGAAGTACACGATGAGGTGAGAGTGGTGCTGCCCCCACCCAGGCATCCCTGCACAGAGCTTCCTGGGTCCCTCCTAGCCCATGTTGCCCCATTCAGAGGAAACCAGTTTAGGGGTAGAGTGCAAATCCTTGGTTCCAGGCCCAACATCACAGGAGACAGAAAGAGTAGTTAACAATGATGCATCTCTGAAAGCATCTAAAACAGACAACCAGAGGCCAGAGAACGGGGCGGAGGGCGGGCGCGGGCGCACAAGCCCAGCGAGGGGCGGTTCCGCACTCTCTCACCCCTTCTCTACGCTCCTGGTTGACTCTTTTATGCAGCTGTGCTGTGCTTTTCAAGTTGGACTTTAAAGATACGCCTGGTCAGGGCCACAGCTGCTGCCATTAACAGGAGGTCCCCCTCCCAGGAGACTAGCGACACGGAGGGCTGCCCTTGGTCGGCCTTTATAAAGAAAAGCAAGGCCTTATGCAGCAGCCTTGCTGAGGTTTGATTGTAGCCGCAAACCTGGCTCTGGCTGGACTCAGGCAGAACAAGCGGCAGCCTCCCTGTTTGTTCCTCACACCCGTGTCCACCTCAACAGCCCCCCACTCGGGTCCTACAGCCCTGCACCTTCTAGAAGGTCAGAGGAAGCCATTGCTCCAATTTCATACCGTGACAACATTACACTGCTCTTACACAATAGGGACTCTGTGTTGGGAAACTTCCTCTGAAAACTGACTCCAAGGCAAGCAGCCAGAACCCCTCGGATTATAGACAGTGTCCTAGGCCCCCTCTGGAGCAGAGGTAAGTTGTCATGATGGAGGATGGAGGTACATGTACACCATGAACAACCTGGCCAACAACAGGACCAGGCACCCTGTGCTGCCCCAGAGGGCTGACTCTGTACTGTACACGGTAAGGACTGTGCCAGGCCCTGGACCCCAGCAGTCTAGAGTCTGGGTGGTTCTCAGGACTCAAAGACACTCAGGTGACTGACTGCTGAAGCAGGAGCCTGGACAGGCACTGCTGCCTGAGTGAAGAGCCCAGCACAGCTGGGGCTTCGGGGGGAGACACACGTGCAGTGCTGCAGGCAGGAGTGTCAAGGCGGCTGAAGCTCCCAGGCCCACCTGCTTTGGTGGACATTCCGATCATGCTCTTCTTTTTCTTCCAGAAACTGATGTCGTTTTTAAATGCCAGGAAATCAAAAAGAAGCTGCAAAGAACCAAGAGGACAGCAGTTGTGAACCCATTGCTTTCACACTGAATGGAATCCATTCACTCCCCACCTGCTCTGCAGGCCAGAGCCACAGAACCTGGCAGGGGGCATGACGGGATACTTCTCAACCACACACCATTGACTCAAATCCTAGGGAGAGGGCCCTGGGGTGAAGCCAGTCAAGGTTCCTGCCTCGGCCCTGAGTCCTGCTACCCAGGACAGTGGTCCCGTCTCACTGTGTAGACCTCTCACCGACTCATCTGTATAGACACTGGCCTCTTAAATAAGTGACATCTGCTGTGGGAAGCGTTGGGGTGACTGGTGCTCAAAAGTTCAGTGCACTCCAGCACCTCCCATTCTCCACCTGACCACACCGAGCCTGCGGCAGGAAGGCGGCTCTTGGGCAGTGCTGTGCTCCATGGAGGACAGAAGCCCCCACACAGGAAGGACTCCTAATTCTTCTGAGTGTCCACTACAGGGACAGCACAGTCCCAAGGGTGTTGGCTCTTGGACAAGGGGTGTGAGAGATTAGGTGGCTATGTAGTACCCATGGCTACAAGGTCAGTTGACCACCGCTGGTCACTAGTGCCCAAGGAGCCAGTCCATTTGCCCTTATTACCCATGCCAAGAATGCAAGAGACAGCTCACGTGAAATGCTGCTACAAAGAAGGTCAAGGCTAAGAGATATAAGTTGGTGTCTACAAAAATCCCCTTCACTTCATCTGCGTCTTTTTCTGAAAACCCTGCAAGGAAAAGAGAGGCCCTGTTGTAACCCAGGACGAGCTGGCCATCTCAGGCTCACCCAGTGGCACAAAGACTTTTCTAGACTCATCAAACTTGTCACCATTTAAAATATGGTGTTCTGAATAAAGCCCATTCCCAGCTCTCGCACAGGGTCATGTACACACACGTAAGTGGCACTGAGACACCGTGAGCATGACCAGATGTGCCAGGCCGTGGGCAGCCGCTGGACAAATGGCTAGTGCACACCTCTCACCCACCAAACAGCCCAGCCCAGCCCAGCCCAGCCCAGCCCAGCCCAGGGCACCCACCAAACTGCTGCAGGGAGTACACGGCGTCCTGCATGTGAATCCAAAAGCGCAGCCGCCCCAGTGAGATCTTGTCGTAGGACACGGTGAGCGGCAGCTCCGTGGTCGAGCGGTTGATGACCTGCCGCCGAGAGTCACAGGTGGCGGCGGGCTGCCAGCACAGCTGGGCTCAGCAGTCTGCAGCCACACACTGAATCCTGACGGCCCCATGCCCTGGAAGATCCTTGCCCATTTCTGTCCTTGCACAGCCCTGGCTAGGACACTTGTGCAACTTCCTGTGATCACAGTCTGCTCAGAGCCCACCCTTATCTTGGGCCCCTCAGCACTCAACAAAGGTCCTTCCCACAGGATGACAGCAGCTCCAGCTGCTCTGAGGAGGCAGGCATCCTGTTGTTCCACCCACTCGCAGCTCTCTTCCTGAGCGCTCACTCTATCCTCCTTTCCACCACTGGGTCCCACACGTCCTTCCCGACCACTTCCCTGGGAGCCCGTCTGTGTGAGCAGCCCATGCACTCCAGGTGTGCCACGCTTCTTTCCAAGCTGCGCACCACCCAGGAGACAGGCTTACCATCAGCACCAGCCAGGAGCCATCCAGGCTCCTAGGTGAGCTGAGCTGAGCTGAGGGACAAGTGTGAGCACCCGGCTGAGCACTGTGATCCTGCTCTGAAAGAGTGGGCACTTCAGCCCACACCCTGTAGCATGTCCACTCCAGTGGTGAAGGCGCACACTGGTGCCATGTTTCATGAGACGGAGTGCACCATCTGATCCACGTGCCCTGACTGAGACTGCTGAGGGGAAGGGTGTGGAGGACACATGGAGTTGAAGCGTGTCAGGATCCACCACACACTAAGCTTGGGTATCCTGGGCTCAGCAGCCAGTACTGAGGCTTCACACAGGCCTCTGGGCACCAAGTGGCCAGGCTTGTGCCAGGGATACCATTGTGTGGTCCTCTCACATAGCTCACTAGCTGCACTACTCACTGGCCAGGGTGCCCCCTAAACTGGCATTTGTCTGAGAAGTGGCTCACAAGAGACAAAGCAAGTGACACGCTCTGCAGGGAAGCCTGCTGACTGCATGCCCTTGTGTCTGACAGGACCTCCAGCAGAGCACATGGCTGTATTTGCTCTAACAAGAACACTGGGCTAGGCACCCTGCAGATGCTGGCCTGCAGCCTCACCTGAGACCTGTGCAGACACATGGACACCCAGTCACTGCGTACTGTCTCCCAAGACCTTCTGAGGAGCCAGCACCATCAGGCTTTTCACAGGCACCCCCAAGATTGGAAAGTAGGACATGTGCATTTCAGAAGTGCCAAGAGAAGCAAGTCAGAGAAGGGCGGGGAGCCAGTCAGAGCCAATCCCCAGTGACTGCCTTGCCCTAAGCCTGTAGAGGCCACCTAAGTGCAGGTGGCACTTGAGCAACGCCTGGGGTCCAAGGGAAGGACTGTCCAGAGAATCTGCCACCCCGAGTCTTGGGCAGAGTGGACTCAGCAGTGGCTGGTCAGGCAGAGACCAGCTGTTCACCCTGGCGAGCTTCTCTGCTCTCTGAGCCTCAGCTTTTGCTCCTCCACAGTAAGAAAGCAACAATTGTTACTGGAGCTTCAAAAAACCGAGGCTGGTTGCAGGGAGTGCGGTGCAGAGGCAAGCTGGTGCTCACTCAACCCGCAAGACCTAGGACCTAGCCACAAGCTGGTGCTCACTGCACCGTGTTTACCTAGGACCTAGCCACAAGCTGGTGCTCACTCACCCACCTGCACCCTGTGTGCAGAGGCAAGCTGGTGCTCACTCACCCACCCGCACCCTGTGCTTACCTGGGACCTAGCCACAAGCTGGTGCTCACTCACCCACCTGCACCCTGTGCTTACCTAGGACCTAGCCACAAGCTGGTGCTCACTCACCCACCTGCACCCTGTGCTTACCTAGGACCTAGCCACAAGCTGGTGCTCACTCACCCACCCGCACCGTGTTTACCTAGGACCTAGCCACAAGCTGGTACCGTGTTTGGGACCTAGCCACAAGCTGGTGCTCACTCACCCACCTGCACCCTGTGCTTACCTAGGACCTAACCACAAGCTGGTGCTCACTCACCCACCTGCACCCTGTGCTTACCTAGGACCTAGCCACAAGCTGGTGCTCACTCACCCACCCGCACCGTGTTTACCTAGGACCTAACCAGAACTCACCTTCCTGCCCCGAACCATCTCAACTGTGCAAAGATGCAAGCTCCTGGCAGCAACTGTTACATCGTCCAGGAAGGGCTCAGCATGGTGCCCAGCAGAGTGACATTAAACGTTAACCACTGCCAAGTCTCTTGACAACGCAAAGCCGAAGTTCAGCCACAGCTCTCCTGCTCTCTCTTTGGGGGAACGGCAGCCCTCACCGACTGTAACACGGGCACCAGAACCCAGATAGCAGCCACTTCACCTTCACAGGATCTTGGGTTCACCCATGGCTACCCCAAGAGCTGTGGCTCCTTCCTAGGAAGGGCCCTAACACCAATCTCTGGTCCTAATGCAGGACCAGTCCTGTGGCAGAGTCTGTGCAAGACCCTGTGAAGTGACACAGGCCTCACACACCATGGATAGGCATGTGGGAGCCGATTCAATGGAGCTCTGCTGGCTTACCAGCTACGGTCATGACGCATGATCTCCCAAGAGCCCTCAGCAGGAAGAGGGTCCCACAGAAAGCCAGGGGCTGAGGCTGCCAACCCAGCCAGGTCCTAAGGCAGAGCTCTACCCAGTCATCACATTGCGTAGGCAGTGTGCTGTCCCACCATGTGTGCAAGCTCTCTGCTAGATCAGAGACAAGGCCTCTGACCGCTCCTGCAGGACCGAGTCCCCGCTTCCCAGGCGTGGCCCAAAGCTGAGAGAACCCGGCTCACCATCAGGTCCTTCACCCGGCTGCTCAGCTGGTCAATGAACAGGATGGGGAGGTAGTGCACTGTCTTCCCAAGCTGGACCCTGGGAGTTGAAGCACAATGTCCCCAAGTCAGTATCAGACCAAACACACCCAGAAAGCAGGCTGCACTGGGAGCGTCGGATTCAGCACCACCTTAGACTGCATCTTGGTCACGGCAAGCCCAGGCCACAGCCAAACAGAAGTAGGAAATGCTAACACCATGTGACAAGTCATTGCTCCAGCAGAAGACCACCTCCCTCCAGCGGTGGAGCGGTGCTCACCCTCAGGAGTCCCAGCCCCTGGAAGGAGGTGGTCTGCACATGGAAGGCTGCCTGAGAGGGAGGCTAGTGACAAAAGGCAAGGCTGCCCCCAACTTTTTTTTTTGGTTTTTCGAGGTAGGTGTCACTAGCCCAGGCTGACCTGGAATTCTCTCTTAAGTCTCAGGGTGGCCTTGAGCTCATGGTGTTCCTCTTACCTCTGCCTCCTGAGTCTGGGATTAAAGGCGTGCGCCACCACACCCGGCCCTTTTTATATCACCTTGTATGTGCTGGACCAAGTGTACAGCTGCTCACATATTTAAAAACAAGGTTCAGCGCACCGTACAGCTTTTGCTATATGTGCAGAGTCCTAGGTCTGCTCCTCAGCATGGGGTGGGGACAAAAATAGTATTTTGAGGCTAAGGCATCTCTGTGGTAGAGGGCTTGCCTACCATGCAAGCCAGGTGCTATCACAAGCAACACACATGCAAAAGAACAGATTCTAGGCTTACAGAAGAGAATTAAACTTGCAATAGCGCAGAATTGAGCTATAGTGAGTGCAACTGACAGACACCACGTGATGGCCTGTTGACGGGGCTCAACCCTGGGCTCCCCAAACACAGAGCCAAGGGCCAAGCAGGAAATGATCACACAGTAACAATGGCAGGCAACAGCAAAGCCAGAACCTGAAGACCAGCTCTTGAGTAACTAAAAGCCAGGTCCATGGCCCAGGTGGCATGAGGGCAGGCTAAAGCCAAGAGCAGCCATAGCTAACTTCTGCTTCGTTTCTGCCCAGGAGGCGCTATCAGGACTCAAGGGCAAGCTGTCCCGGCTGGAAGTGCACTCTTCCCCACATCCTGTCAGGCACCTTCCACAGCATGACCTCCAGGAGGGCGGAAGAATCTAGGACTTTGGCAGCACTCAACACAGGAGGATCCAGGACTCAGGCGTAACCCACCCTACCACCCCAGGGCTCCTCCAGTACTAACCCCCCAGCCCTGCCCCGCCCCTGCTGTAAGCTCTAGCAGCAGCCTTCCTCCCCAGGTCCCCCCGGACACTCACATCTTCATGTACCGATGCACATCTGCGGGCAGGGAGGACCCGTCAAAGACAAAGTCATCCACCATCACATTCAGGGTCAACCGAGGTCTCCAGTGAGAGACAGGCTCATCCAGAGCATTCGACGGCTTCTTCTCTGCTTCTATCTGCTCCTGTCAAGGACAGAAACAGAGGTCACGAAGCCTGGGGCGGCCTGGGGAAGCAGGACAGTCAGCATCTCCACCTGCTGCCCAGACAGGTAGAGGGGGAGGAGTGCCCAGCAGAGGCGCCATGGGGACCCCAGGCTGCCAGTCCCTGCCCACCCCTCTCTCCCTTCATGACAGTCACGTGGGATCCTGAGGGGCAGAGCAGAGGGATCGTGGAGCTGGCTGCTAAGGTCTGCAGCTCCCAGGCTGGGCTGGGTGGGGAGAGTGTCATTCTAGCTGGCTAGTTCAGGAAGCAGGATCCCATCTCCCCCTAACAAGAGCTCCCACACAGCACTTCCATTGCTAGGGGTCTTCCACAGAACAGGCGCCAGGAGGGGGACCACCGGCCCTATGGGACACCGTGAAGCTCGCTCCCCAAAACACAGCATGAGAATGCAAGCTGGGGGGGGGCTTCTGTTTTGTTTTTAAATCTGCTCCCAGTCCTTAAACTGTGGCTCTTGCTTGTTTTCACTTATCACACCTTCCACTCACCACAGACCTAACACTGAATATTGCCATTTTTACCCCAGGCCCAAGGAAGGACTAGTATGTTGGGTTTTGAGATGCGCTCTCTTCTGCAGCCTAGACTGGCCTGCAGCTTGTGGCAATCATCTTGCCTCAGCCTTTCATGTGCTGGGATTACAAGCAAGAGTTACCATGCCTGGTCAAACAATCACTTTTTTGAGTCCCAGGCTTCCCTTTAAAAAAAAAAAATTATTTGAGAAGGAGGCAGAGAGAGGGCACAGAGAGAAGAGAATGGGCACACCTGGGCCTCTAAGCCATTGCAAACAAACTCCAAGTGCATGTGCCACCTTGAGCATCTGGCTTACATGGGTACAGGGGAACTGAACCTAGGTCCTTAGGCTTAGCAGGCAAGTACTTTAAGCACTAAGTTATCTCTCCAGCCCTTGTTTTTTAAATTTTTTTGTTTTGAGGTAGGGTCTTACTCTAGCTTAAGCTGACCTGGAACTCACTCTGCAGTCCCCGATGGCAATCCTCCTACGTCTACCTTCTGAGTGGTAGGATTAAAGTGTGCACCACCAGGCCCAGCTCCACTTTTCCTTTCTGCACATAGTTTTCTTTTTTCTTTTGTGAGGTAGGGTTCACTCTAGCCCAGGCTGACCTGGAATTCACTATGTAGTCTCAGGGTGGCCTCAAACTCATGGTAATCCTCCTACTTCCCCAGTGCTGGGATTAAAGGCGTGCGTGCGCCATCACACCAGGCTGCACAGTTTTATACAGATGAACGCAATGTAACTAGTGCCCATCTCCTTTGTATACATTTTAAAAATATATTTTATTTTTTTATTTATTTGAGAGAGAGAAGGGGAGAGAAAGAGAAAATGGACATGCCTGGGCCTCCAGTCACTGCAAACAAACTCCAGATGCATGTGCCCCCTTCTGCATCTGGCTTACTTGAGTCCTGGAGAATTGAACCAGGATCCTTTGGCTTTGCAGACAAGCACCTTAACCACTAAGCCATCTCTCCAGCCCCTCTTTTGTATAAATTTTGAATTATGGCTCTGAATAAATGTCCAGTCTACAGTCCTACACACAGTAGTCCTAAGTAAAGAATCCAGATAGAAAAGTGCAAGTGAGCTCTGCAGGTCAAGCTACCACACCAGGAAGCCCCACACCCCCTTCAGGGGGCCAGGGACCAGAGGGGGGTCTGGAAGAGGGCTGAGGATCACTGCTCAGCCCCAACTTGCTGTAGCTTTATCTTGTAAGTCCATGGAAAATCATTCAGATCAAAGATCACCATGGATGCCAGTGGTATGTGAACTGCTCTCCTGTCCAGCAAAGCCCGTACAGCAGTCTGTGTAAGCTGCTGTGGACACATGCACCCCTGGGCAGGGATGTGGGAAGACACTCACCTGTGCAGCAGACTCCCCAGTGAGCAGGTTAACTTCCTCGGGCTTGGGAATCATGTAGGTAGTCAGAGGGCTGACCAGGTGGACCTGCTTCCCATCGTGCCAGGGCAGGATCCCAGCATGATGCAGGAAAATATACGCATAGAGGGTCCCATTGTTTCTGGTTTTCTTTGGTACAGAAACATTAACTGTCCTGAAACAGAGGAAGCAGTCATTTCAAACACACACGTGTGAACTTTTACTTATGTAGCCCACACAGGCCTCCAGCTTGAGGTTTCCCAAGTACTAAAATTACATGTGTGGGACACTGTGCCAGTTACATTCTGCACACACACAAAGAGGCTACTCAGATCTCTTTAAATATTTCATTTTTATTTATTTATTAGGAGTCTGGGAGAGAGGGAGAATGGGCACACCAGGGCATCCAGCCACTGCAAAGGAACTCAGGTGCATGCGCCACCATTGCATCTGGCTTATGTGGGTCCTGGGGAATCGAACCCAAGGCCTTTTGGCTTTGCCTGCAAGCGTATTAACCGCTAAGTCATCTCTCCAGCCCTCAGATCTCTTTAGGTAAGTTTCACATTGTCAATTTTAGCTCAGGACTCCTGACAACAAACCCACCAGCCTAGGCTGTTACAGCTCCCAGAACATGCACATGTCTGGAGCCCTTCAGCAAGGACACGCAGCTACAAGTGAGGTGAAGAAGGCAGCACTCCCTGCCTCTGATCACGAGGCCAGAGAAGACAAGAGAACTCTAAAGAGCCCAGGTGGAAACTGTCACTGGACTTGGAAAGTGATCATTTCGTTCCTATTGCACACAAAGTAATCTGACTCAAAGTCACAGGGTCAGAGTTCCGAGCCTTGTTTGAGTTCAATATGAAGCAAGCGCCTCTCTGGCCCTGTCAGGAAGCTTGGACCTCTTTGCTGGGGGGGCTGGTTTTAGTTGTGAATATGACAGACCACTGGCCTCCAAAACAGAGTTTTAGCCGTGTGGCCTTTGCCTGCACGGTGGGTTTCTGTGAACAAACGAAACACTGCCCGTTTATGTCTATGGAAGTACTCCATCCCTACCTCTTCACAACTTTAAATGCAGAGTTCTAAGGAATTTTTGCTGTAAAAAGAAACACAAAGAGCCAGGATTCCACTCCCCGTCATGGGCAGAGGTGTTTCTAGGCACTGGGTGGCTCTCCGCTCACATGGGGTGCTGGCTGCACGCCGGTGCCCTGCAATACTTGTGGGTGATAGGTGCACGCACACAGAGGTGGGGCTAAAGGACAGCTGTGCTTGGAGCTCTTGCTGCTCAAATGCCCTCCAGGCTCCAGAATAAAAGCCTCCCTCTCTCTCTCCTGGGCAACTGGCACAGGGCCCAGAGCCTGACACACAGGACACAGTATTCACCTCTGTGAAAACTACACCTGACTGAAGGTGAAGGAGCCAGCACTTCCTGGCTCCATTGCATCACTGAATAACTCCCAAGTAAAGAGGCACATGAGCCCGAGCAGTGATGAGCTTGAGAGGGGAGGGCTGACTGATTAGCAAATCTGATGGCCTTCCGAGCAGAGTAAAATCCTGAGTTGACAAGCAAGTCATTTTTAAAATTATATCTGAACTTTTACAAGTTGGAATCATGTCAAACACGAAACCATGTTTAATTCTAAAAAGTACAATTGGGGGACTGGAGAGATGGCTTAGCAGTTAAGGCACTTGCCTGCACAGCCAAATGACCCAGGTTCGATTCCCCAGGACTCACTTAAGCCAGATGCATAAGGTGGTGCATACGTCTGGAGTTCCTTTGTAGCTGGAGGCCCTGGCGTGCCAATTCTCTCTCGTATCAGCTTCTTTATCTCTCTCTCAAATAAATAAGTAAAAGAAAAAAAAATTTTACAGTTGTGCTGAAGAGATGGCTCAGCGGTTAAGGCGCTTGCCTGTGAAGCCTAAGGCCCCAGGTTCAATTCCCCAGAACCCATATAATGCCAGATGCACAAGGTGGTACATGTGTCTGGAGTTCATCTGCAGTGGCCAGAGGCCCTGGGGCACCCATTCACTCTTTCAAGTAAAGAAAAAGAAAGTACAGAACAGTTTGATCCACTGCAATGTTGCATTGCGCCATCACACCAGGCTGCACAGTTTTATACAGATGAGCATAATGTAACTAGTGCCCATCTCCTTTGTATACATTTTAAAAAATATATTTTATTTTTTATTTATTTGAGAGAGAGAAGGGGAGAGAAAGAGAAAATGGACATGCCTGGGCCTCCAGTCACTGCAAACAAACTCCAGATGCACGTGCCCCCTTCTGCATCTGGCTTACATGGGTCCTGGAGAATTGAACCAGGATCCTTTGGCTTTGCAGGCAAGCACCTTAACCACTAAGCCATCTCTCCAGCCCCTCTTTTGTATAAATTTTGAATTATGGCTCTGAATAAACGTCCAGTCTAAGTCCTACACACAGTAGTCCTAAGTGAAGAATCCAGATAGAAAAGTGCAGGTGAGCTCTGCAGGTCAAGCTACCACACCAGGAAGCCCCTTCCCCCTTCAGAATGCAGGGGGCCAGGGACCAGAGGGGGGTCAGGAAGAAGGCTGAGGATCACTGCTCAGCCCTAACTTGCTGTAGCTTTATCTTGTAGGTCCATGGAAAATCATTCAGATCAAAGATCACCATGGATGCCAGTGGTATGTGAACTGCTCTCCTGTCCAGCAAAGCCCGTACAGCAGTCTGTGTAAGCTGCTGTGGACACATGCACCCCTGGGCAGGGATGTGGGAAGACACTCACCTGTGCAGCAGACTCCCCAGTGAGCAGGTTAACTTCCTCGGGCTTGGGAATCATGTAGGTGGTCAGAGGGCTGACCAGGTGCACCTGCTTCCCATCGTGCCAGGGCAGGATCCCAGCATGATGCAGGAAAATATACGCATAGAGGGTCCCATTGTTTCTGGTTTTCTTTGGTACAGAAACATTAACTGTCCTGAAACAGAGGAAGCAGTCATTTCAAACACACACGTGTGAACTTTTACTTATGTAGCCCACACAGGCCCCCAGCTTGAGGTTTTCCAAGTACTAAAATGACATATGTGGACACTGTGCCAGTTACATTCTGCACACACACAAAGAGGCTACTCAGATCTCTTTAAATATTACATTTTTATTTATTTATTAGGAGTGGGGAGAGAGGGAGAATGGGCACACCAGGGCATCCAGCCACTGCAAAGGAACTTCAGGTGCATGTGCCACCATTGCATCTGGCTTATGTGGGTCCTGGGGAATCGAACCCAAGGCCTTTGGCTTTGCCTGCAAGCGTATTAACCGCTAAGTCAACTCTCCAGCCCTCAGATCTCTTTAGGTAAGTTTCACATTGTCAATTTTAGCTCAGGACTCCTGACAACAAACCCACCAGCCTAGGCTGTTACAGCTCCCAGAACACGCACATGTCTGGAGCCCTTCAGAAAGGACGTGCAGCTACAAGTGAGGTGAAGAAGGCAGCACTCCCTGCCTCTGATCACGAGGCCAGAGAAGACAAGAGAACTCTAAAGAGCCCAGGTGGAAACTGTCACTGGACTTGGAAAGTGATCATTTCGTTCCTATTGCACACAAAGTAATCTGACTCAAAGTCACAGGGTCAGAGTTCCGAGCCTTGTTTGAGTTCAATATGAAGCAAGCGCCTCTCTGGCCCTGTCAGGAAGCTTGGACCTCTTTGCTGGGGGGGCTGGTTTTAGTTGTGAATATGACAGACCACTGGCCTCCAAAATAGAGTTTTAGCCACGTGGCCTTTGCCTGCACGGTGGATTTCTGTGAACAAACGAAACACTGCCCGTTTATGTCTATGGAAGTACTCCATCCCTACCTCTCCACAACTTTAAATGCAGAGTTCTAAGGAATTTTTGCTGTAAAAAGAAACACAAAGAGCCAGGATTCCACTCCCCGTCATGGGCAGAGGTGTTTCTAGGCACTGGGTGGCTCTCCGCTCACATGGGGTGCTGGCTGCACGCCGGTGCCCTGCAATACTTGTGGGTGATAGGTGCACGCACACAGAGGTGGGGCTAAAGGACAGCTGTGCTTGGAGCTCTTGCTGCTCAAATGCCCTCCAGGCTCCAGAATAAAAGCCTCCCTCTCTCTCTCCTGGGCAACTGGCACAGGGCCCAGAGCCTGACACACAGGACACAGTATTCACCTCTGTGAAAACTACACCTGACTGAAGGTGAAGGAGCCAGCACTTCCTGGCTCCATTGCATCACTGAATAACTCCCAAGTAAAATGGCATATGAGCCCGAGCAGTGATGAGCTTGAGAGGGGAGGGCTGGCTGATTAGCAGGTCTGATGGCCTTCCGAGCAGAGTAAAATCCTGAGCTGACAAGCAAGTCATTTTTAAAATTATATTTGAACTTTTACAAGTTGGAATCATGTCAAACACGAAACCATGTTTAATTCTAAAAAGTACAATTGGGGGACTGGAGAGATGGCTTAGCAGTTAAGGCACTTGCCTGCAAAGCCAAATGACCCAGGTTCGATTCCCCAGGACTCACTTAAGCCAGATGCATAAGGTGGTGCGTACGTCTGGAGTTCCTTTGTAGCTGGAGGCCCTGGCGTGCCAATTCTCTCTCGTATCAGCTTCTTTATCTCTCTCTCAAATAAATAAATAAAAGAAAAATAATTTTTACAGGTGTGCTGAAGAGATGGCTCAGCGGTTAAGGAGCTTGCCTGTGAAGCCTAAGGACCCAGGTTCAATTCCCCAGAACCCATATAATGCCAGATGCACAAGGTGGTACATGTGTCTGGAGTTCATCTGCAGTGGCCAGAGGCCCTGGGGCACCCATTCTCTCTTTCAAGTAAAGAAAAGAAAACAGAACAGTTTGATCCACTGCAAACAGTTTGAGGGTCCACTGGCAATGTTGCATTGTCTTTTAAGTGATCCTGACCTCTGCCTCCCGAGTGCTGGGATTAAATATGTGCCACCACACCCCTCGTTGCATTGCTTTTTTTGACTTTCTTTTTGGTTACTTTTTTTTTTTTTTTTTGAGGTAGGTTCTCACTCGAGCCCAGGCTGACCTGGAACTCACTATGTAATCTCAGGGTGGCTTCAAACTCACAGCAATCCTCCTACCTCTGCCTCCTGAGTGCTGGGATTAAAGGCATGCGCCACCACACCCAGTACATCAGGTGGACTATGACTGAGAAGGCATGGGCTGCTGCCTACTACATGTCCATCAGACAAGAGCAAAACCTACTTCCTAAGTGGCAAGGTCATCACCTGCCTTCACATGAATGTCTGTGTATTTCCTATGTTTATTTTATTATTTTATTTTTATTTATTTGCAAGCAGAGAGCACTAGAAAGAAGAAAGAATGGGCTAGCAAGAGCCTCCAGCCACTACAAAGGAACTCCAGATTCATGTGTCACTGGGGAATTGAACCTGGGTCCTTAGTCTTTGCAGGCAAGTGCCTTAACCATTAGACCTTCTCTCCAGCCCTATTATTTTTAAAGACATGAGGAGAGCCTGCCAGGCTAGTGCAATGCATTCCATACCCAGAGCTATCACTGACACGATGGGCCCCACCTCAGCATTCTGTCCTCAGCTCACACCTTTCAAATTTGGTCTCCACATCAAAGTCTTCCACATTCAAGACCAGGTCCACGTTGTTCTCTGCACCAAGGCTGGACCGCGTGGTGGTGTAAACACTCAGCTGGAAAAGGTGTGGCAAGAGTTAGCCCGAAAGACCAGGGCAGAAAACATACCGTGGCTGTAAGGGAACAAGCAATCTGAGGACTACAGGGCCAGAACCCAAGTCTGGCCAAAAGTGGCTGTGTGTGATGAGGAAGAGGAGGAGGCCAAGGGAGAGGGGGAGGATACAACCAAACTGATGAAGCCCGGCATGCTGTGCAGCCTTTAATCCCAGCACTCGGGAGGCAGAGGTAGGAGGATCGCTGTGAGTTCGAGGCCACCCTGAGACAACATAGTTAATTCCAGGTCAGCCTGGGCCAGAGTGAAACCTACCAAAGCGAAAGGGTGACTTGGGTGGAACCCTCACCGGGGATGCCCGGCAACGACAGATGACAAGGGGGCAGTGCCAGCAGCCTTGCAGCACAGGGCTGCAGGGAGAGCTGTCCCTTCTAGAGGGGCCTCCCTCCCCACAGCGCGAGACGCCCTGCGATGACTTCTCCAAGCCCACTCCGCGTCCGCGGTCATCGGGGGGCAGATGGGCGCTGACAAGTGGGCATCTCAGGCCGGGGTGGGGGTGGGAGGCTCGGGGGTGTCATCAAGGCTGGGGCCGGGCGCGGGGCACGGGGTAGGGGCGAGGGCCCGGCGCCGAGGCTGGCAGGCGCTCACCTGCAGCTTGGGCCTCCGCGCCAGGTAGGGCTGGATGCAGTTGGCGTGGCCGGCGCACGGGCGCGTGTACACGATGCCGTACATGACCCAGCAGGTGTGCACCACGTACACCACGAACACGCCCACCACCAGGCTGGTGAACGAGCTGCGGCCGCTCCACATGGCGCCCCGCGCGCGCGCGCGCCCCGCAGCCGCTCACGCCCTCGCCGCCGCGCGCCCTCGCCGCCACCACCAGCGCCGCCGCCGCGGGCAAAGCAACGGGCCGCGAGCGGGACGCCGGCCGCCCCGCATACTCCCCGCCGCCCACACCTGGCGCTGCGGGATTCGCCGGATGCCGCCGCCCTCGCCCTCGCCGATTCCGCTTCCGCTTCCGGAAGCGGACGCACACGCGCACGCGCGGCTCGGGAGCGGCGGGCGGGACACGGCCGCGTTGCGCACGCGCATTCGAACGGAGGGCGCGCGGGTGACGTCACTCGCGAGCGCCGGGCTTCCGGCGCGCGCGGGGCATTGTGGGAGGCGCGCGGTGGCTGTCAGGGCGCGCAGGGGCTGTGGGCGCCTAGGAGCTCTTCTGAGAGCGCATCGAAGGGTTGAATAAAATAGGGCGGGAGAAAAAAAGTCTTAAGGATCCAGGTTCGATTCTCCTGTCAACCAGATGCACAGGGGGCGCATGCATGCGTCTGGGGTTCATTTGCAGTGGCTGGAGGCCCTGGTGCGCCCATTCATTCCCTTTCTGTCTGCTCTGTCTCTCTCTCTCTCTAAAAATAAGTAAATAAAATAAAAATGTACGTTAAAAAACAGTTAAAATAAGACGGACGTGGTGGCGCACGCCTTTAATCCTAGCACTCGGGTGGCAGAGGTAGGAGGATCGCCATCAGTTCAAGGCCACCCTGAGACTACATACTGAATCCCAGGTCAGCCTGGGCTAGAGTGAGACCCTACCTCGAAAAACAAACAAAAAAGTTAAAAATAGGGCGGGAGGGCTGGAGAGGTGGCTTAATGGTTAAAACACTTGCCTGTGAAGCCTAAGGACCCAGGTTCTATTCCCCAGTACCCGTGTAAACCAGATGCACAAGGTGGCACATGCGTCTGGAGTTCTTTTTAGTGGCCAGAGGCCCTGATGTGCCCATTCTCTCTACCCCTCTCTCCCTGCCTCTTCTCTCTCTCTTAAATAAAATAAAACATTTTCCAAGCTGGCATGGTTGCGCACACCTTTAATCCTAGCACTCTGGAGCATAGGTAGGAGGATCGCCATGAATTTGAGGCCACCCCGAGAATATAGAGTGAATTCCAGATCAGCCTGTGCTAGTGTGAGACCCTACCTTGAGAAAGAGAAAAAAGGGAGGGAAAGATGGCTCAGTAGTTAAGGCACTTGCCTGTAAAACCTAAGGGACCCAGGTTCGATTCCACAGGACCCATGTAAGCCAGCTGCTCGAGGTGGATCATGCGTCTGGAGTTCTTTGCTGTGGCTGGAGGGCCTGGAGTGTCCATTTTCTGTCTTTATCTGCCTCTTCCTCTCTCAATAAATGAAAAATAACATTGAAATAAAATTTTAAAAAGTTAAACGATCTCACACACTCAGGAAACTCACCCAGATGCGGGAAGATTTTGGGCTTTTGTTACAAAATTGATAACAGAATATAAATTGTCCAGAACTGGTCGAAAGCAGTGTAGAAATCCTTTCAACACTTTGTGCACGTTAGCTGCCAGCAGGCATTGGGGGAAAGTTCTTGAGTCTGAATCTAAGGACACTCTGCAAGCCTGAGGACTGCTAAAGTGGCCATTTTCACTCCTCTCACCCACCCTGCTTTGCCTCAGTTTCCCACCGCTGAACTCTTCCTTGCTCCCCATATCAGAAGAATGCCTCCTGTGGGTAATAAAAGCATGGGTCTTGCCTAACACAGAGGTGTGCTCTGTCTCGAGATTTTTTTCCTTCCTTCCTTCCCTTCCTTCCTTCCCTTCCTTCCTTCCTTCCCCTCCCTCCCTCCCTCCCTCCCTTCCTTCCTCCCTCCCTCCCCCCTCCTTCCTCTTTCTTTCTTTCTTTCCTTCCCTTCCCTCCCTCCCTCCCTCCCTCCCTCCCTCCCTCCCTCCCTCCTTCCTTCCTTCCTTCCTTCCTTCCTTCCTTCCTTCCTTCCTTCCTTCCCTCTCTCTCTCTCCTCCCTCCCTTCCTTTCTTTTTTAGAAAGAGAGCAAGAGAAAAAGGCAGATAAAGAGAGAGAGAATGGATGCACCAGGCCCTCCAGCCTCTGCAAATGAACTCCAGATGCATGTGCCACCTTGTGCATCTGGCTTACCACATCTGCTCCCTACTGAATAAGACCATTTGTGCCTCTTCATTTTAATGTCCTTTAATATTTCTTTTTAAAAAATATATTTTATTCATTTATTTATTTGATAGAAAGAAAGAGGCAGAGAGAGAGGGGGGGGAGAGAATGGGTGCACCAGGACCTCCAGCCACTGCAAGCAAACTCCAGATGCATGTGCCCCCCTTGTGCATCTGGCTTACATGGGTCCTGGAGAATGGAACAGGGGTCCTTTGTCTTTGCAGGCAGGCGCCTTAACCACTACGCCATCTCTCCAGCCCCTTTAAGATTTCTAGGTTTACGATATAAAGTTAATGTGGGGGGAGGGATCAGGTTCTTTATTAATTAATTTTAAAATTAATTAATTTTTTAAGGTAAGGCCTCGCTATAGCCCAGGCTAACCTGGAATTCACTATGTAGTCTCAGGATGGCCTTGAACTTATAGCGATCCTCCTACCTCTGCCTCCCAAGTGCTGGGATTAAAAGTGTGTGCCACCACGCCTGGCTTCCCAGTCAATCTTGATGCTGAGCAAACTGTTCCTATCAGAACATCCTATGCAGCATCTGTTACCTTGATAT
Organism: Orientallactaga sibirica; assembly: GCA_036365145.1. NCBI lineage: Eukaryota > Metazoa > Chordata > Mammalia > Rodentia > Dipodidae > Orientallactaga > Orientallactaga sibirica. Next base: position 2,605,868 of record JAEOAD010001845.1, read on the forward strand.
ACATGCAGCCTCCATACCAGACTCCAAGCTCTTTGCAAGGGGGCTGTTGTAGTTACCTTCACATTGCTGGCTAAGCACAAGCAGCTGATGGAAGGAAAGAGTTTATTTCAGTAGCTGGGCGTGGTGGCGCACACCTTTAATCCCAGCACTCGGGAGGCAGAGGTAGGAGTATCGCTGAGAGTTCGAGGCCACCCTGAGACTACATAGTTAATTCCAGGTCAGCCTGGGCCAGAGTGAGACCCTACCTTGAAAAAAAAAAAAAAAAAAAAAGTTTATTTCAGCTTACAGTTTTGAGGGGAAGCTTCATGATGGCAGGGGAAAGCATGGCATGAGCAGAGGCTGAACATCACCTCTGCCACCACAGGTGGACAACAGCAGCAGTAGAGTGAACTGAACTCACACTGGAAAGCTAGGGGCTGATAGACCTCAAGATCCACTCCCAGTGACACACCTCCTCCAGCAAGGCTCCGCCTCACCAGTTGCCTTCAGCTGGCAACCAAGCATTCAGAACACGGGAGTTTATAGGAGACATTTGATTCAAGCCACCTCATTCCACCCCTGGTCCCCATAGACTCATGACTGTGTCATCATGTAAAAATACATTTAGTTTTTTTTTTTTTAATCTCAAATCTGCATGCTCTCCCTTTAACTCAAGCTGCTCTCACTCTTGTTTGGAGAATATGCTTTATTTTGCAGGTGGTAGAGAAAATGGAGGAGAGCCAAGATCCATCCATAAGACAAGTCTTCCAGGGCCCAGGAGAAATTACAGGGGAAGTGGCAACATGAATGCTGCTTTCACTGCTAGCCTGACAACCAGTCCTAGGCTGATGGTGACAGACACAGTAATTAATCAGAACCCATCAAAACAGAACCCCAGAGGCTGAAGAGAACTCAACACTAAATCAGATTGCCCACAGGCCTGCCATGGCTCAGGGAATATTGCAGAAGAGGGGGTGGTAAGATTGTAAGAACCACAGAGTGGGTAGGAGGATCCTGAGGCACCGTCTCCCACTATTCCACAGGGACTGACTGAGGCCTTCACAGCCCCACAGTGAATACCAGAACCCCACTGAGGAGGGCCTCCAGGGTAACAAGTGCTGAAACAAGGAGATAAAACAGAATAACCTCTTACCATTTATATAAAATAAGAAAAAGGATAGGCACAGCAGAAAAAAAAATGCACGTTAAAAGACTCCATAGTGGAGCTGGAGAGATGGCTCAGCAGTTAAGGTGCTTGTCTGCGTTCAGTTCTCCAGAACCATGTAAAGCCAGATGCACAAAGAGGCTCATGTTTCTGGAGTTCATTTGTAGTGTCAAGAGACCCTGGTGTGCCCATCATCTCTCTTTTTGAAAATAGAAAAATTGAAAAGTCTCTCTCTCTCTCTCTCTCTCTCTTTTACCCCAGGCTGACCTGGGAATTCACTATGGAGTCTCAGAGTGGCCTCGAACTCACTGCGATCCTCCTACCTCTGCCTCCCAAGTGCTGGGATTAAAGGCGTGTGCCTCCACGCCCAGCCCCCCTCTTTTTTGGGGGGGGAGGTTTTCGAGTAGGGTCTCATTCTAGCCCAGGCTGACCTGGAATTCACTATGTAGTCTCAGGGTGGCCCCGAACTCATAGTGATCCTCCTACCTCTGCCTCCCGAGTGCTGGGATTAAAGGCATGCACCACCACGCCCGGCTTTCCCTCTCTCTGTTTTGAAATTCGATCCCAACACTGTCCAAGGTCTCTTAACTGTGATCCTGTGAAACAAAAACACAGGTTAAATGTACATAATGGCACAGAGTAGACATTCACACTGCAAAAGACACTATTGGACATAACCAGGAAAGATTGGACTCATGCAAGATCTAAAACAAAAGCTGGGCATAATGGTGCACACCTTTAATCCCAGCTCTCGGGAGGCAGAGGTAGGAGGATTGCCGTGAGTTCGGGGCCATCCTAAGAATACATAGTGAATTCCAGGTCAGCCTGAGCTAGAGTGAAACCCTACTTCAGAAAACCAAATAAAATAAATCTAAAACAAACAGGGCAAACATCAAGTCCTATAGCTCCAAGTTCAACATCTCTAACCACTGATTAGGTCTCGGAGGTTCCAATTCCACCCCTCCAGCCGGGCTGCCCACAGCTCAGGAAAACATCCCACGTGGGCAGCTTACCTCAGCAACGGCTCTATAGTTCTGGCGTCTCTAACATCCTGGGGTCTCCACTACAACCCCAGTTCATCCTTGCTATGACTCCATGGTTTCTACCCACGGGCTCTCCAACAACCCTGCATTACGTCACCCAGAAGCCATCTCTGAATGGATCATGTTGCAAATCAAAATGACCCTCTCTGTGTTATACTTCCAAAACCAGTACCAGGTGGGCCTCGCTGCCAGATTATTAATCTAGGGGGGTAACAAAGCCAACTTGAAGAGCAGGAGAACACTTCCACCATTCTTCCTTCAGGTCCTCGACTTTCAAAAGTCAGCATTCTTCCTGCTGCTGTCCCAATGTAGAACAACTGGACCACTTTCAGTTGGGGTCATGTCTCAATGAATTGCAGCTGAAGTGGGCTACTCTCTCCTACCCCCAGCTTTCTTTCTATGCCATATCCTTGTGTTCTGTGTTCTGCCATTACTTTTGTAAAATATTTTTGAATAATATTACTTAATTGCTTAATTAATTTTTAACAAAGTGCCATGTGTTTATTGGCAGCTTAAAACAATGTTTTAAGAAGGATGCTAGAAATCTGAAATCAAGATGTCAGCGGGGTTAGGCTCCCTCTAAAGGCTCTAGGGAAGAATTTCTCTTGCTTCTCCTAGCTCCTCTTAATTTATTTATTTATGAGAGAGAGGCAGATAGACAAAGAGAAAGAGAGAGCAAGGGAGGGAGGGAGAATGGGTGTGTCAGGGCCTTAATCCACTGCAAAGAACTCCACACACACACGCCACCTTGTGCATCTGGCTTAAATGCTCCTGTGAAATCAAACTTGGGTCCTTAGGTTTTCTTCCTTTTTTTTTTTTTCTTTTTCTTTTTTTTTTTTTTTTTGGAGGCAGGGTCACACTAGTCCAGGCTGACCTGGAATTCACTATGTAGTCTCAGGGTGGCCTTGAACTCATGGCGATCCTCCTACCTCTGCCTCCCGAGTGCTGGGATTAAAGGCGTGCGCTACCATGCCCGTCTTCAATCCCCCTTTTTAAAAATGATGTTTTCAATTCTGGTTAACCGCTAAGCCATCTCTCCAGCCCAAGAAAAGCTAAATTTTAAAAGTAATGGCAGGGGGCTGGAGAGATGGCTTAGTGGTTAAGGTGCCTGCCTGCTAAGCCTAAGAACCCAGTTCCAATCTCCAGGTCCCACGTTTAGCCAGATGCAAAGTGATGCAAGGGCGCAATGCTGCACTTGCCCACAAGGGGGCGCACACATCTGGATTTCGTTCACAGCAGCTGAGAGACTGCTGGCGCGCCCATCTCTATCTGTCTCCCTCTCCCCCTCTCTCTATCTCTGTGTCTCTCTCCAAAAATAAATAAAATAATAATTTTAAAAATTTTTAAAAATTTAGCTTTTCTTAAGTTCTCAGGACAGGGAAGAGCACAGGCAGCCTCTCTCTCACACAAACTGCCTTTAGCTCAGTCTGCACAAAGCTCTATTTCCCTTCATAAGCCAAACATCACAGTCCACAGTTCTTACCACACTTAGATCTTCAACTCTGGCCAGAATGGCCCATCAAGCTCTTCTTACAACACTGAAAAGTGTCTCTTGGGACCAAGTTTTCAAATGCTTCCACATTCCTTCCACAAATACATTTGAAAAGATCAAAAGCCACATAATCATGTTTCTAGCAGCAACGACCCCACACTCAGTACCAATTTTCTGTTGTAGCTACCTTCGCATTGCTAGGACAAAACACTCAATCAAAAGCAGCTGATGGGAGAAGAGGATTTGTTTTGGCTTATAGTCTTGAGGGGGAAGCTTCATGATGGCAGGGGAGAGTATGTGGGGCATGAGCAGAGGCTGGACATCACCTCTGCCACAGCAGGTGGAAAACAGCAGCAGAAGAGTGAGATGAACTAACACCAGGAAACCATGACTAATAAAACTCAAGGCCCAGCCACATAACACATCTCCTCTAAGCCTTGCTCCCAAGCTGCCATCAGTTGGGGTCCAAGCATTTAAACACATGAGCTTATGGGGGTACATCTGATTCAAACCACCACGGTGGCCCTGCTCTCTACTGCTCCACTCAGCCTGAGGATAAACCTGTGGCTCTGTGGTCTTCAAGAGATTAGCACAAACCCTAGGGCTGGAGAGACGGCTTAGTGGTTAAGGTGCTTGCCTGCAATGCCTAACAAACCAAGTTCAATTCCTCATAAAGCCAGATGCACAAAGTGGCACATGAATCTGGATTTTTGTTTGTAGCGGCTGGAGGCCCTGGCATGCCCATTCTCTCTGTCTGTCTCTCTTCTCTCTATCTCTTTCTCATTGCAGATTAACAGACAAACAATCAACCAACCAACCAAACAAATAAATATTTTAAAAATTCCTTTTAAAACACAAACTCCAGCTGTTAGGGACCAGGGAACAGCAGGCTGTTGAGGTAGGGGGTCTTGACTTCCTCAGACGGGGGCTCAAAATCCGGGAGATCTGGGATCTCTCTCTTTCTCTATTTTTCCTACCTCCCTACCATTCTTCCTTCCTCCCTTCCTTCCTTCCTTCCTTCCTTCCTTCCTTCCTCCCTCCTTCCTTCCTCCCTCCCTCCCTCCTTTTCTTCCTTCCTTCCTTCTTTTCTTCTTCCCTCCCTCCTCCAAATATCTCATTTTCCTCTTGGGTTCCAAACCCATTCTCAGAGGTGAAATGGGATTGGTCCCACCTTTGGTCAGAGCCCATCCCTGGCATCATCTACAGTGGCATGCAGACTGGGACATTTGCCATCTGAGTCCCTACAGAAAAGGAGCCCACGCAGCTGTACAGATGGCCTGAGGGATCTGCTGCGGTCACTCACACTCTATGGACTTGGCCAGGGGGGTGTTTTCACAACCTCCTGCACTATTCAGGTTCTGCACGAGGACGGTTGTCTCTGCATCATCTCCTCATAGGGCCTTGGCCCCCTAGTGCTGCTTCTGAGCTAGGGTGGCAGCACTCAAGAGAAAGGTGGGAAAGAGCATGGGTCTCGACAAAAACCCCTTGACAAGGGGGGAGGGGAGGGAAATATCAGGTGGGGTTTTTTGTATGTAAGTATAAAAGTCAATAAAAAACAATAATTTATTTTAAAAAATAGAAAAAAAAAAAACCCTTGACAAGCATCAGAGGTGGGTGCTGTCTGGCCCCAGCAGAGCCTTTGAATTTCCCTTCACACCTTGGCATTCCTCGGGGGGTGGCAGCTTCCTGCTTAGTCCCCCAAAATGCTCTCCAGCCTTTTAAATCTTTTTTTTTTTGGGGGGGAGAATGGTGTGGAACCCATATACTTATCCTTCAGCAGGATGAGGGGGTGCTGTCAATATGTCTGGGTGTCCAGCTCCATTGCCTTCTGCAAGTCATATTTTGAGCCAGTCTCTTTACTGATCCCGAGCTTGTAGGGCTCTGATGAATCTTGTCTCTGCTCCTCTGTGGGACGGGGGTTACGGGCCTGTGTGGCCACACCTAGCTGTTGACTAGGGATCTGGAAATTCGAACTCTGGCAGTCTCAGGCCCCCTCAGACCCTCATGCTTTGCAGGAAGCACACTCAAGCACTGAGCATTCTCTCTAGCCCTGTCTCCACGCTTTCCTGATCTCGTCTGTCCCCAAAGCTCAACCAGACCATGTGCACTGGGCTTTCTGGGGCAATTAAAGACTAAATAGCCGTGACTTCTCAGACAGTCAGGATTGTTTGTCTCTTTCCCCAGCACTGATTTCAGCCTTGTGAACTGATACTGGCTTCACTCCAGCTGCCCACAGATTGCAAGGATTGCCCACAGTGTCACAGAATCTCACTAGGCCGGATAAATTATTATTATTTTTTTTTGGTTTTTCAAGGTAGGGTCCTATTCTGTTCCAGGCTGACCTGGAATTAACTATATAGTGTCAGGGTGGCCTCAAACTCACTTCAATCCTCCTACCTCTGCCTCCCGAGTGCTGGGATTAAAGGCGTGCGCCACCACGCCTGGCCTAGATTCTTTTTAAAAAAAATTAAATTAGTTTATTTGAAAGACACAGAGAGAGTGAGAAACACAGAGAGAGACAGAGACAGAGGGGTGGGGGAGAGAGAGAGAATGGGTGCGCCAGGGCCTCTAACCACTGCAAACAAACTCTAGATGCATGTGCCACCTTGTGCATCTGCTTATGTGGGTACTGGAGAATCTAACTGAGTTCCTTTGGCTTTGCCAGCAAACTCCTTAACTGCTAAGCCATCTCTCCAGCCCCCAGGTAGATTCTTGAACATGTGCTTATGCAGATTCACGCTAGCATATATAACATTTTTGTAAATATTTTTATTATTTACTTATTTTGAGGCAAGCACAGCAGTCTGGCCTTTTTATGAGAGAGAGAGAGAGAGAGAGAGAGAGAGAGAGAGAGAGAGAGCGCCATGGCTTCTAGCCACTGTAATCAAACTGCAGATGCATGCACCACCTTGTGCACATGTGTGACCTTGCACATGAGTTACCTTGTGCATCTGGCTTACATGGGATCTGGGGAGGTGAACATGGGTCCTTTAGACTTTGCATGCAAGAGCCTTAACTGCTAAGCCATCTCTCCAGCCATATATATATGTATATGTGCATATATATATATCTGGATTTTTGAGGTAGGGTCTCACTCTAGCCCTGGCTGACCTGGAATTCATTATGTAGTCTCAGGCTGGCCTGGAACTCATTGCAATCCTCCTACCTCTGCCTCCTGAGTGTAGGCCATTTGGTCACTTTTTTTCGAGGCAAGGTCTTACTCTAGCCCAGCCTAGCTGACCTGGAATTCACTCTGTATTCTCAGGGTGGCCTCGAACTCATGGCGATCCTCCTACCTCTGCCTCCCAAGTGCTGGGATTAAAGTTGTGTGCCACCACACCCGGATATTTGGTCGCTTTTTTTTTTTTTCATTTTTCAGTTTTTCAAGGTAGGGTCTCACTCTAGCTCAGGCTGACCTGGAATTCACTCTGTAATCTCAGGGTGGCCTTGAACTCATGGCGACCCTCCTACCTTTGCCTCCCGAATGCTGGGATTAAAGGCGTGCGCCACCACGCCCGGCATTTGGTCACTTTTTAAAGCTTATTTATTTATTTATTTATTTGAGAGAGAGAGAGAGAGAGAGAGAGAGAGAGAGAGAGAGAATATGAGGGAATGAGAATAGGTGTACCAGGGCCTCCAGCCACTGGAAACGGACTCCACTTATGCATCTGGCTTATATGGGTACTGGGGAATTGAACCCAAGTCCTTAGCCTTCACAGGCAAGTGCCTTAACTACTAAGCCATCTCTCCAGCCCCATTTGGTTATTATTATTATTTTTTTTTGCCACAATCTTTGCCTGGGATGAGGGCTTCTCTGGTGTTCTGACTTGATCTGTATGGTTCAAATTGGGCCAGTGCTGTAGGGCACTTAACCAGGGGCCTTGCGTTAGAGGTGCAGTAGGCACCAAAGTGGGTGGCAAGCTCTTCACACATCCAGCTTTGGACGTCTTGAATGCACTGGTACCCACTGAACCATCTTGAATGCACTGGTACCCACTGAACCATCTTGAATGCACTGGTACCCACTGAACCATCTTGAATGCACTGGTACCCACTGAACCATCTTGAATGCACTGGTACCCACTGAACCATCTTGAATGCACTGGTACCCACTGAACCGTCTTGAATGCACTGGTACCCACTGAACCGTCTTGAATGCACTGGTACCCACTGAACGTAGTGTGGATGCTGTCGCTGTGCCTCAGGGTCATTGCTGGCATTGATGGTCCAATTCTGAAGGAGGAAAATCAATGGGACGCGGGACTTGGCTGCAGAACAGAGCCCTGTCATTATCTCACACAAAGCCAGGCCAGCCTTCCACAGAGCTCCCAGTGTGAATCGGGGTGGGTCTGTGTCACCTCAAGAAATCTGTTTGTGAGCAAATAATAGATTATAGTCTCTGGAACTCATGGGGAGCTAAACAGCTTTTGACAGCCAACAAGCTCATGGAAATGACTCTTTCAGAGGCAGATACGGTTTCATGTCTCATCAGCCGTTCGGGCTCTGAGCCGAAGCCTTGAGGCCTTCGCCTAAGCACCAGCTCGACACTGGCTGTCGCTGTAATTATCCCCTTGACGAGTGCGATAATGACAGCTCTGGATCTGCCACCTCGAGACCCAGCACCAGGACACACAGCCCCCTTCCTGAGCTAGGAAAAGCCACCACAAGCTAAGAGGACCACGGACTCCTTAGACGTGGCTGCGGGTACAGACATACAGGTATATATAACAAAGAGGCAGTTCCAGTGCAAGGCACGTAGCAGTGGGTGTGTCAGGAAGAATAGCCATGATGGGAGAGGGGACCTTTTCCTGAGAATGGCATCTATTTATTTATTTGAGAGAAAGAGGCAGAGAGAGAGAGAGAGAGAGAGAGGATGGGCACACACCAGGGTCTCCAGCCACTGCAAACAAACTCCAGATGCATGCACCCCCTTGTGCATCTGGCTTACGTGAGTCCTGAGGAGTTGAATCCTGGTCCTTTGGCTTTGCAGGCAAACGTCATAACCATTAAGCCATCTCTCATGGCCTAGATAAATGTTTTTTTTTTGAGGTAGGGTCTCACTCTGGCTCAGGCTGACCTGGAATTCACTATGTAGTCTCAGGGTGGCCTCGAACTCTCGGCGATCCTCCTACCTCTCCTCCCGAGTGCTGGGATTAAAGGCGTGCTCCACCATGACCGGCCTAAATAAATTTTTTTAAAAGATAAAAGGCCTGCTCAATCACCTTGAACTGGCTGCTTTCTGCACCGTTGAGCCATAATTCTGAGTTTGCTCTGTGGGACAAGCACAAACAAGGAAGGCCCGGCTCATGGACCCATAAGTCAACAGCTGTGAGAAGATGACATCTGCAGGGAGGTGGGGGAGCCGAGAACATGTGGGCAAAGGGCAGATCATGGGCAAGAGAACAGAGGGAACGGGGTTGGGCCAGGGGCAGGCCCAGGTGGGGCTCTTTCCATATTGACCCCATCATTCTCAGCAGTGTCACTCATGCCAGGCCTGATGGGTCATGGGAGGGACAAGTTCTGACCATGCATACTTTACTTTGAGCTACCAGAGGCTTCTTTTTTGGTTTTTGTTTGTTTTTTAGAGGTAGGGTTTTGCTCTAGCCCAGGCTGACCTGGAATTCACTATGAAGCCTCAGGGTGGCTTTGAACTTATGGTGATCCTCCTACTTCTGCCTCCCGAATGCTGGGATTAAAGGCGTGCGCCACCACTCCCAGCTACCAGAGGCCTTTTTTTTTTTTTTTTTTAAATTTGAGAGAGACAGAGAGAGAGATAGAGAATGGGCGTGCCAGCAGCCTCTTAGCTGCTGTGAACGAACTCCAGATGCATGCACCCCCTTGTGGGCAAGTGCAGCATTACACCCTTGCCTCACTTTTTGTGTCTGGCTAAATGTGGAACCTGGAGAATCAAATGGGTGTTCTTAGGCTGGGCAGGCAGGTGCCTTAACCACTAAGCCATCTCTCCAGTCCACTAGAGGCTGACCTGGAATTCACTATGTAGTCTCAGGGTGGCCTCAGATTCATGGTGATCCCCCTACCTCTGCCTCCGGAATGCTGGGATTAAAGACATGTGCCACCACACCTGGCTTACACCAGAGGCTTTTAAAAATTATTTTATTTTATTTTATTTTATTTTATTTTATTTTATTGAGAGAGAGAGAGAGAATGGGTGCATCAGGGCCTTCAGAGGTTGTGAACAAACTCCAGGCGTGTGCACCATAAATAACATTGTGTGCTTGCATCCCTTTGTGTTTGGCTACGTGGGACCTGGAGATTCAAACATGAGTCCTTAGGCTTTGCAGGCAAGCACCTTAACCACTAAGCCATCTTTGCAGCCCAGCTTTTCTTTTCTTTTCTTTTCTTTTCTTTTCTTTTCTCTTCTCTTCTTTTCTTTTCTTTCCTTTTTTTATTCGAGAGAGACAGAGACACAGAGAGACAGACAGAGAGAGAATGGGTATGCCAGGGCCTCTCAGCCACTGTGACTAATTCCAGACATGCGTGCCCCCTTGTGGACAAGTGCAGCATTGCGCCCTTGCATCACTTTTTGTGTCTGGCTAAACGTGGGACCCGGAGAATTGAACAGGCGTTCTTAGGCTTTACAGGCAGGCATCTTAACTGCTAAGCCATCTCTCCAGCCTGGCTTTTCTTTTTTTTTTTTTCGAGGTAGGGTCTCACTCTAGCTCAGGCTGACCTGGAATTCACTATGTAGTCTCATGGTGGCCTCGAGCTCGTGGCAATCCTCCTACCTCTGCCTCCCAAGTGCTGGGATTAAAGGCGTGCGCCACCACGCCCGGCCTGGCTTTTCTTTTTAAATGAATTAATTCATGTTTATTAAGTGGTAGCTTTGTATGGACATCAGTACCAGAGGAAATTCAGCTTTCAGGAGAACTGGCTCACTGTGTCCTGGGACCTGCAGAGGAGTTCATCCCGGACTGTTTATGGCCACTGGGTCACATAAACAGAAGGTGCACGCATGTAGTTTGGGGCCAGCAGAGGAAGTGCTGGGCCTGGAAGTCCTGGGGAAGAAAACTCCCAGGAAGGTGTGTCCTTGGTTTCCAGATTAAGAGAAACAGGATGTACGAGTTGCTGCCCCCAGGTACTCTCAAACTGTCAGGGTGACAGGAGGGTCCCAGCTTGAGCCATCTCCCATTTACCTGGGCGTTGAACCGGGAAGTCTTAGATTTGCCGGGATGAGGATCCTGGGAGATGCACCACCTTCCCTGATGGGCCTGCTGTGTCTGGACAGGGTGAGCTACTTCCAGTTTAAGTCAGTGATGCTATGCCTTGAACTTCTTTGTAATTTTATTTTTCTTCTTTTGTTTTTGTTTTTGTTTTGTGAGCTGGGGTCTCACTCTAGTGAGTACACAGCCTGTCTGTAATGATGGTTGGCATGCTGTCCTGCTCCTGGCCAGGCCCTGGCTGAAGGGCTGCTGGGGAAACTGGAGACTGCTGAGGTCCTTGGTAGGTCATCTGATGCCTGGGTGGTCTGCTGGTGTTGGACACTGAACAGTCTGAAATGCAAATGTACCACTTTCCTGAAGTCTGGCCTGAATGCACATATAAAAACATAAGTTTGGGCTGGAGAGATGGCTTAGCAGTTAAGACATTTGCCTGCAAAGCCTAAGGATCCCGGTTCGATTCTCCAGGACCCACATAGGCAAACACAAATGATGCAAGCACACAATGTTATTTATGGTGCACACATCTGGAGTTTGTTCACAGCCTCTGAAGGCCCTGATGCACCCATTCTCTCTCTCTTTCTCTCTCAAAAAAATAAAATAAAATGTTTTTTAAAAAAAGTCCACGTAAGCCAGATGCACAAGGAGGCACATGCGTCTGGACTTTGTTTGCAGTGGCTGGAGACCCTGGCGCACCCATTCTCTCTCTCAAATAAATAAGTTAATTATTAAAAAAAACATAAGTTTTCCCAGGCATGGTGCTGCCCACCTTTAATTCCAACACTCAGGAGGATGAGGTAGGAGGATATCATGAGTTAAAGGCCAGCCTGGGCTATAGAGTGATTTCTAGGTCAGTCTGAGCTAGAGTGAGACTGTTTCAAAAAATAAAAATAAAAGGGCTAGAGCGATGTCTTAGAAGTAAAGGCAGTTGCTTGAGAAGACTAAGGACCTATGTTCCATTCTCCAGGTCCCATGTAAGCCAAATGCACAATGTGACCCAAGGGTGCAAGGTCACACATGCGCACAAGATGGGCAAGCATCTGGAGTTTGATTGCAGTGGCTGGACGTCCTGGTGCACCAATTCTCAATCTCTCTCTCTGATAAAAAAAATAAAAATAAACCTTAAAAAAGAAGCTCTTTTAAAAGGAAGGAAGGAAGGAAGGAGGGAGGGAGGGGGGGGAAGGAAGGAAGGAAGGAAGGAAGGGAGGAAGGAAGGGAGAAAGAAAGGAAGAAAGGAGGGAAGGGAAGTAAACCCATAAGTTTTTCATGGTGCCATTTCTCTGAATTTTGGTACCCAGGCCCCCAACAGTGCCAGCCATGCCCGGTCATCCTGAGGACAGCACCTTGCTTTTCCTATTTTAAAAAAGAACTTTTGGGCTGGAGAGATGGCTTAGTAGCTAAGGCGCCTGCCTGCTAAGCCTAAGAACGCTGGTTCCAATGTCCAGCGGTTCCAATCTCCAGGTCCCACGTTTAGCCAGATGCAAAGTGACACAAGGGTGCAATGCCGCACTTGACCACAAGGGGGCGCATGCATCTGGATTTCGTTCACAGCAGCTGAGAGACTGCTGGTGCGCCCATCTCTGTCTTTCTCTTCCTCTGTCTATCTCTCTCTCCAAAAATAAATAGAAAATAATAAAAAAAATTTTAAAAAAGAACTTTTTTGGGGGGGGCTGGAGAAGTTGCTTAGTGGTTAAGGCACTTGCCTGTGAAGACTAAGGACTGAAGTTCAATTGCAGTGGCTGAAGGCCCTGGCATGCCCATTCTCTATCTACCTCTCTTTCTCTCAAATAAATAAATAAGACATTTTTTTAAAGAACTTTTTGGTCTGGAGAGATGGGTTAGTGGTTAAGGCACCTGCCTGCTAAGCCTAAGAACACCGGTTCCAATCTCCAGGTCCCACGTTTAGCCAGATGCAAAGTGACTCAAGGGCGCAATGCCGCACTTGCCCACAAGGGGGCGCACGCATCTGGAGTTTGTTCACAGTGGCTGAGAGGCTGCTGGCTCACCCATCTCTGTCTTCCTCTCCCTCTCTCTCTGTCTCTCTCCAAAATAATTTAAAAAGTGCTTTTAAAAAAAGAACTTTTTATTGACAACTTTTCTAAACATAGACACTAAACCATGGTAATCCCCTCCCATCACCCACGTTATCCCCCTCTCGTATCCACCCTCCATTGACTCTCTTTTTCTTTCCAATTAGCTTCTCTGCTATTTTGACGTCATCATTTTTCCTCCTATTATGCAGGTTTTGTGTAGGTAGTGTCAGCCACTGTGAGGTCATGAATATCAACGTCAATTTGTGTCTGGAAGATTGCGTTGTAAGCAGTTATTCCCTTCCTTTGGCTTTTACGTTCTTTGCACCACCTCTTCCGCAATGGGCTCTGAGCTTTGGAAGGAGTGATAGAGATGTCTCAGTGTTGAACATTCCACTGCAACTTCTCAGCACTATATAGTGTATTTCGAGTCACCCCAGTAGTCGCTGTCATTTGATGAGAGAAGTTTCTCTAACCAAAAGTGAGTGTAGCATTAATATATGGGTATAAACACAAGTGTTGGGCTGGAGAGATGGCTTTGTGGTTAAGGCGCCTGCCTGCTAAGCCTAAGAACACTGGTTCCAATCTCCAGCGGTTCCAATCTCCAGGTCCCACGTTTAGCCAGATGCAGTGACGCAAGGGCGCAATGCCGCACTTGACCACAAGGGGGTGCACACATCTGGATTTTGTTTGCAGCAGCTGAGACACTGCTGGTGCGCCCATCTCTGTCTTCCTCTCCCTCTCTCTCTCTGTCTGTCTGTCTCTGTGACTCTCTCCAAAAATAAATAAATAAATAAAAATAAAAATAAACATAAGTGTTTAGAGGGCACTTTCATGAGCATAATAATTGGCATTTTACCAGATAACAGTAGTTGTTACTCCCCTAGGGCTTATGACCTCTCTAGCCATAGGCTTTTGACGAAGTTTTCAGTACCTGTGGAGCAGGCTTCCAGTCCAATTAGAGAGCAGTTGTAAGCAGTTATGCCACTATTGCACCTGTTGGCACATTTGGCCTGGCTGGCCAGCCATAAGGCTTGCAGGGTCCACTGCTGTTTAACACCATTGGTTTCTCTCAGCTTCTTTTTCAGTGTTTTAAAAATATTTTAAACATGTATATATATATATATATATATATATATATATATATTTTTTTATTTTGGTTTTTTTCGAGGTAGGGTCTCACTCTGGCTCAGGCTGACCTGGAATTAACTATGTAGTCTCAGGGTGGCCTCGAACTCTCAGCGATCCTCCTACCTCTGCCTCCTGAGTGCTGGGATTAAAGGCGTGCGCCACCACGCCCGGTTTAACTTATATTTTTGCAAGGAGAGAGACTGAGAGAAAGAGGGGGCGGGGAGACAGAAGAGAGTCGGGGAGAATGGATGCACCAGGGCCTCCAGCTGCTGCAAACGAACTCCAGACACATGTGCCACTTTGTGCATCTGGCCTTACATGCGTGCTGGGGAAACAAACCCACGCTGTTGGGCTTTGCAGGCAAGTGCTTTAACCACTGAGCAATCTCTCCAGCCCCTCTTCCAGCTTGTTTAATCAAGGCTACCAAGAACACCTGGGTGCCAAGAGTGACTGTGTCAGCGCAGCCCAACCCTGGCTGGCTTGGAGTATAAATGCTCCTTTTGAGTAGATCTGCTCTGGCCCTGGGAACCTTGCATGGGCATGACAAAGCTGAAATAATGTCTTAACACGGAGCCTGGTCTGTTAATGTCAGTTCCATGTCAGAAGGTGTTGAGTTGAAGCCCTGGATGAGGCTGCCTGGGCTGGGAGGTCATGGACTCCTGTTTTCCTAGTTGCCTGAGGATCTGGAAAGATTGTTTTATTTGAAAGTTTGGTTCAAACTGCTTTTTTTTTTTTTTTTTTTTTTTTTTAAATCTCTGCTTAGCAGAGAAAAAGATTGAGACATCGGTCTTCATTCCTGCCACTCACATCCCTAATGACATTTTCATTTCCAATTTCTGCCGAAATGACAGAAATAGGAGAGGGAGAAAAGCTTTATTGATTCTTTAGAAAATTCATCTATCAGTGTACATACCTGACATTTTATGCTCTGGCCAGTGGAATGGAAGAGGAAGTCCAGAAAAACCAGTGATAATGTGCAGAAATTCGAAATATGATGCAGGTGGGGAAAGCTAAATTTATTAATAAGTTAAAAATATTTAGTTATGTATTTATTTATTTGAGGGGGTAGATAGATGAGAGAGAGGGAAAGAGAAAAAAGGGAGTGAGAGAGACAGAGAATGGGCATACTAGGGCCTCTAGCCACTGCAATGAAGTTCAGATGCATGCGCCACCTTATGCATCCGCTTTATATGGGTACTAGGGAATCAAACCTGGGTCCTTTGGTGGTATAGGCAAGTGTCTTAACTTCTAATCCATCTCTCCATCTCTGAAAGATAAGACAAACTTAAACAAATTATTTATTTGCAAGGGGGGGGGGAGAGAGAGAGAGCAAGCAAGAGAGAGAGAGAGAGAGGGAGAATGAGAGAATGAGAATGGACGTGTGGGGCCTCTTGCTGCTCAAAATGAACTCCAGATGCATGTACCACTTTGCATCTGGCTTTATGTGGATACTAGGCAATTGAACCCAGGCCATCTGGAGTTCGTTTGCAGTAGCTAGAGGCCCTGGCATGCCCATTCTCTCGCTCTCTTTCCCTCTCCCTGTGTTTTTGTTTTTGTTTGTTTGTTTTTGTTTTTCAAGGTAGGGTCTCCTGTAGCCCAGGCTGACCTGGAATTCACTATGTATTCTCAGGCTGGCTTCGAACTCACAGTGAACCTCCCACCTCTGCCTCCCGAGTGCTAGGATTAAAGGTGTGCACAACCATGCATAGCAGATAGAATGGGGGTGCCAGGGCCTCTAGAGCTGCATCTGGCTTTACATGGGTACTGGGGAGTAGAACCCTTTACGTCAGGCTTTGCAGGCAAGTGCCTTAACCTCTGAGCCATCTCTGCAAGGAACCTTCCAGAAATGAGGCAGAACAGGGACAGAGCGAAGCAAGTGCTTCACTTACCAAGCCGTCTCTGTCACCCTGAAGTTTGTGCATGTGTACATATCCATGACCTTGGCCATGCTAGGCAAGTGTTCTACCCCTGAATGACATCCCAGCCCCAGGCTGTTTTGAAACAGGCTCTTCTTGTGTGGCCCATGCTGACCTCCCATGTGCTGAGTTAACAGGTATGTGCCCCCCCGTCCCCGCCCCCTGCCCAGCTCCTGATCATCTCTGATGAGTTTTGAACAGGATCCTGAATGTGTAGTTTTCACCCGGCCACAAATTATGTCGCTGGTTCTGATTGCCCATAATCTGTTTTTGCTTGCTTGCTTGCTTGCTCAGTTTTGGAACACACACAATGATTTCAGAATTGCTAGTCACGTCTCGGGCTTTACTCACGAAGGGAGGCCAGTATCCATACTGCTCCATCTGCCTTGTGGTCTGCAGTTAGAATTCTGCCTGCCTCCAGCCATGCCCTGGACCATTTCTCCCCGCTCCTCAGAGAGCTTCACTTGTAAAAAAGCACCTTTAACTGCTAAGCTCTCTCTCCAGCCCTTCTTTCTTTCTTTCTTCTTTCTTTCTTTCTTTCTTTCTTTCTTTCTTTCTTTCTTTCTTTCTTTCTTTCTTTCTTTCTTTTTTTGAGAGAGACAGAGATAGAGAGAGAGGGAGACAGATGGAGATGGGTGTGCCAGCAGCCTCTCAGCTGCTGAGAACGAAATCCAGATGCGTGCGCCCCCTTGTGGTCAAGTGTGGCATTGCGCCCTTGCGTCACTTTGCATCTGGCTAAACGTGGGACCTGGAGATTGGAACCGCTGGAGATTGGAACCAGCATTCTTTGGCTTAGGAGGCAGGCGCTTTAACCCCTAAGCCATCTCTCCAGCCCCCTTTTTTTTTTTTTTTTTTTTTTGCTTTTTGAGGTAGGGTCTCACTCTAGCCCAGGCTGATCTGCAACTTAATCTGTAGTCTCAGGCTGGCCTCGAACTCACAGAGATCCTCCTACCTCAGCCTCCCGAGTGCTGGGATTAAAGTCGTGGGCCAACCCCCCTCCTAGCAAAAGTAGCTATTTTAAATCTTTTTTAAAAATTTGTTTACTTATTTATTTGAGAGTGACAGACACAGAGAGAAAGAGGCAGACAGACAAAGAGAGAATGAATGGGTGCACTAGGGCTTCCAGCCACTGCAAACGAACTCCGGATGCATGCGCCACTTTGTACATCTGGCTTACGTGGGTCCTGAGGAATCAAGCCTTGAACCGGGGTCCTTAGGCTTCACAGGCAAGCGCTTAACCACTAAGCCATCTCTCCAGCCCAAAAGTAGCTATTTTTAAAACCTTTCTTTATTGACAACTTCCATTATTATAGACAATAAACCATGATAATTCCCTCCCCTCCCCTCCCCCACTTTCCCTTTCAAATATCCACTCTCCAGAATATCCCCTCCCCCTCTCAGTCTCTCTTTTATTTTGATGTCACCATCTTTTCCTCCTATTATGAGGGTCTTGTGTAGGTAGTGCCAGACACTGTGAGGTCATGGATACTGAGGCCAATTTCTGTGTGGAAGAGTGCATCGTAAGCAGTCCTACTCTTCCTTTATTTCTTACAGTCTTTCAGCCCCCCTTCCACAATGGACCCTGAGCCTTGGAAGGTGGGTTTGAGATGTTTCAGTGCTGAGCACTCCTCTGTCCCTTCTTCTCAGCACCATGATGCCTTCTGAGTCATCCCAAGGTCACTGCCATCTGAAAAGAGAAGCTTCTCTAACCAAAAGTGACAGTAGCATTAGTATATAGGTGTGGACATTAAGAGGAGTGCTTAAAAGTCAGTTTGGTGAGCGTAATATATGTATTTAGCCAGACTTGAGTAGGAATTACATCCCCCACCATTCGCTTTTGACTAGGTTTTCAGTATCAGGCATGCATTCCCTCCCATGGTGTGGGCCTCCAGTCCAATTAGAGAGCAGTTGGTTTTCCCCATAACAGACATGCCACCATTGTACCCGTTGGCCTGGTTGGCCAAACTGAAGGCTTGCAATATCCACTGTTGTTTATCACTGCAGATGACCTCTCTCCCATAGGGCTGCATGCAGCACAGCTTTTTCCAGCTTTCTGTCAGCTGGTCTACAGGGAGGAGGTTTTCAGCTCAGCTTCCAGCTTGATTTCTCAGTGACCTTGTAGCACAAGCACGTGGAGTCTTCAGCAAATAGGGTCTTACCATCTAGCTCCGGTGGGAGACCAAGAGCCTTGTCAAGAGCCCTCTTCTCCCTCCCTTATAGCCCCTTTCTAGCTTGCTGGCCTCTGCTACCAATTTTTATTCCATCTCACATACAAGTCTAACCATTTGTAGCTAGGATCCACATATGACAGAGATAGAAGAGAGACAGAAAGAATGGGCACGCCAGCGTCTCCAGCTGCTGGAAATGAACTCCAAATGCTTGCATGCTCCACTTTGTGCAGCTGGCTTTATGTGGGCACTGAGGACTTGCACCTGGGTTGTTAGGCTTTGCAGGAAAGTGCCCCAACCACTGAGCCATCTCTCTAGCCCAGACATATCTATTTTCAAAGGTGAACTATATTTCTGTAGCCCTTCAGGACCAGCACAAAGTCCCCCACGGTAGGATGCCTGCTCTGTTCCCGTCCCTGACCCTCTCATTCCATGGGCTTCCACCCCCTTCCTTGAGGAAGAACAAACACTAAGGAGGAAGAGGAGGGAGGCTGGGCTGTGGAGGGATGAGAGTCACTGCAGGTCTTGATGCTGTTGCCTGCTGGCTGGCCACACACAGGTGGGGTAGTGTGCCCTGGGAGCTGGTGTGGGGGCAACCTAGCAAGATCAGATGAATTCAAGGGCACATGAAGACCTCTGTTCTCTCTCTTTGCCCGGTGGCATCTGTTGTCAAGTTCACAGGCCAAGTCTTAACATAGGGCTCAAGAAGGGAGACCTCGAACACAACACGGCCTATCACCACTGCCCCTGGCTGCCCACAAGCACTAGATGGCAAAATCCTATTGCTGAAGACATCCCACACTTCTGTTGCAGGCCACAGCCCGGAAGCCAAGCTGGAGCTGAGCTGGAAGCCTCTTCCCTGTTGGCTAGCTGGCATGGTGCCGGAAAATGCTACGTACGCTGCCGGGCCAGTCTTAGCTCTCCAGCTTGGTCTCCAGAACCCTGGAGAGCAGCTCTCAGTGCTGGGGTGGGGCTGTGTCTTGGTGGGTCACAAAGCCCTGGTCCTGTGTGAGATGTTGTGGGGAAGACTGGGCATCTTTGGAGCACCCCCCTTTTGTTTTTTGAGGTAGGGTCTCACTCTGGCCCAGGCTGACCTGGAATTCACTATATAGTCTCAGGGTGGCCTTGAACTCACGGCGATCCTCCTACCTCTGCCTCCCGAGTGCTGGGATTAAAGGTGTGTGCCACCACGCCCGGCTCTGGAGCCCCCTTTTATGCTTCACTCACACTTCCTGTGACTACCCTAGCCATTCCACAGGCCTGTACCCTTGTTGCTAAGCTCTCTGGCTGGGTGGCCACGTGGACTCCCCTCCCGATCTCCTCTCTGGCTGGGCCATACCCTCGGTCCACATGCAGTGCTATAGTCACTGTTTCCCACCCTCTGAGAGTAGAGATAGCCACGGGAATGGTTCTCGGCAACCTTCTGAGTCTGGGCAGGGTGGGTTGGCACTCCAGACTGCTCTGCAGAGCCTGAGTAGATGTTTGCACACAGGCAGGTCTTCAAGGACCTCTCACTGCCATTGCTCTTACTAAAGGCAAGCCGGTCACCACCTTGCCAGGCTCTGAGGAATCTGCTGGGTCACTAGCCAACAACGTACCTCTGAGAGTTGACAAGTCAGCAGTAGACCACGGGTCATACTGATCCACGATGCCACCATGCCAGGAACCTTCCTAAGTACTTGGCACATTTAACTTGTCCAATCCTGGGCTGGAGAGATGGCTTAGCAGTTAAGGTACTTGCCTGAGAAGACTAAGGACCCAGGTTCAGTTCCCCAGGACCCATGTAAGCCAGATGGTGGCACATGTGTTTGGAGTTTGTTTGCAGAGCCTGGAGGCCCTGGCACGCCCATTCTCTCTTTCTCTCTCTCTTGCTCTAACTGCCCCTCTATTTCATAAATAAATAAATGAATGAATAACTTGTCCAATTCTGCTAACAACCAGCTGAGCTGGGTACCAGGTCCCTGTTGACAGATGAGTAAACTGAGGCTGAGTAGCTGGAACCTTACTCAGGAAGGGAGAAGGGAGGCCATGCAGCTGCTTTGGCCCCGAGTCCTGCCTGCCTCTTCCCTATGCATCCCCAGCCCCCGCCCCCCCCCAGGAGGGGATAAAGAAAGAGTCGAAAGAACAACTCGTGTAGGGAAATCAAGTCCTCAGATTTCCCTACATGGCAGTGGGCCTATAGTGTAGCACTCTTTGCCACCTTTGGGTCCTGGATCTGTTCATTTCCCCCTTTCTCCTAAGACTTTAAAACAAGCACTTTTGGGCTGGAGAGATGGCTTAGTGGTTAAACGCTTGCCTGTGAAGCCTAAGGATCCTGGTTCGAGGCTCAGTTTCCCAGGACCCATATAAGCCAGATGCACAAGGGGGCACATGCATCTGGAGTTTGTTTGCATGCCCATTCTCTCTCTCTACTTGCCTATTTCTGTATCTCTCTCTCTCTCTCTCTCAAATTAATAAATAAATAAAAATAAAATATTTTAAAAAATGAGCACTTTTGCCAGGCATGGTGGTACCGCACCTTTAATGCCAGTACTCGGGAGGTAGAGGTAGGAGGATTGCTATGAGCTCGAAGTCACCCTAAGACTACATAGTGAATTCCAGGTTAGAGCAAAACCCTGCCTCAAAAAAAAAAAAAAAAAAAAAAAAAAAACCCAAACCAAAACTAAAAACAAACAAAAACCCCCTCAAAATCAGCACTTTTGGAAGGATACAATGTTTTAGAATATTAGATATACCTTCTCGGTGTTCACCCCGAGCTTCCAGGATATCAGCATGCCTAGGAACTAATTGCCCCAGTCCAAATGTCAACCATGGGTTTAGAGCCAGCAGTGGGCTTAGCCACGGACCTGCAGGATGCGGCTTACTGCAGTGGGCCCCCCTCCTTCCCACTGAGGCCAAGGGCATGATTTAAAAAGGGCATTTCTGCCCCCATTGATACTGTGTAAATATATACGCCGTCCAAAAGAAATCAAATAAAAAGTTCTATCTGACGGAATCCTTCATCTATACAGCAAACAACTCCAAGGAAAGTGGAGCTTAGCTCTCAGAATAAGTAAAATTATTTAAATTCTAGATAAACACAGTCGGTGTTGGATACATTCAACAAGAGCTGTCTGTGAAGTTCAGTTATATAAATGGAACCCTATGTTCATTTAGACAGCAGGGCTTTTAAGTCAATATGGCTTGTGGATTTTTCTTCACACCACCTGTTTGCTGGTGTTTGACACCTACTCTGGGGACCTCCTAGGCCGGTGCCCCTGAACGGCAGCTTCTCCAGGACATGTGGTACCCACCCAGGGGAGAGGCTGCTTCTTGGGGTGACTCTTCCTGTATCCATATATGGAGAATTTCCTCTAATAAATTGTAAAAAAATTTTCATTTATTTATTTGAAAGAGAGAGAGAGAGAAAGGCAGATACACACACACACACACACACACACACAGAGAGAGAGAGAGAGAGAGAGAGAGAGAGAGAATGGGCACACCAGGGCCTCCATCACTGCAAATGAACTCAAGACACATGTGCCACCTTGTTCATCTGGCTTTACATGGGAACTGGGGAACTGAACTTCAATCCTTTGGCTTTGCCGGCAAGCGCCTTAACCACTAAGCCATCTCTCCAGCCCTCCTGTAATAATTTAAGTCCTTTGAAAACCAGGCAGGAAGGAATAGACACAGGTCCGTTGTTTTAGCTGGACATGTGGCGTAAACTTAGTCTGAGAATCTGAGGGCCACGTTTGGTTGGCATGTATCTTTGTGCAACTCCCTAGGTCTCAGAGCGACCAATTGTCTCATTTGCATGGAAGGACTTTACTAAGACGTAAGGGAGTGATGCAGGACAGCCCGGCCCCTGGTTCTGATGCCAGCCCAGTGCTTCCTGCAGGCTGCTCCTTGGAAGGTGACCGTGAGCCTCTGAGCCATGGGCAGCAGGCATCCTGGGATGACGCTGTGATGAGCTCATTGCACGGGGTTTGGTTTGTGTCATACGTGACCTATATGAGAGGTCACAGCAGTGACATTTTCCTTCCTGAAGGGCTGTCTTAGGAGCCCCATGACCTGAGACCTACGGTGTCACCCTGTTGTGAATGAGTCTCCAGCAGGGGCTGCTTGCTGGGGGCAGGGGGTGGTCCGAGGGAGAGGATACAGAACTGCCTTCCTGGGCTCCTGAGCTGGCTGCCTGGATCTTGGTGATGGACCTTATCCAGGATGACTCAGCTACTTTTGATGCCACCCATGACTCAGCTACTTCTGATGCCACCCAGCATCCTGGTTAATTCAGTGGTTGATGCTTTAGGATTGGTTAGTTTGTCCAAACACAAGTTTGTTTGTTTGTTTGTTTACTTATTTGGTTTTTCGATGTAGGGTCTCGCTCTAGCTCAGGCTGACCTGGAATTCACTATGTAGTCTCAGGGTGGCCTCGAACTCACGGTGATCCTCCTACGTCTGCCTCCTGAGTGCTGGGATTAAAGGCGTGCACCACCATGCCTGGCAAAACACAAATTTAAATTTCTGGTTCCTAGCCAGGCATGCTGGCGCACACCTTTACTCCCAGCACTCGGGAGGCAGAGGTAGGAGGTTCACCGTGAGTTCGAGGCCACCCTGAGACTATAGCGTGAATTCCAGGTCAGCCTGAGCTAGAGTGAGACCCTACTTCCAAACAAAAAAAATTTTATGAGAGAGAGAGAGAGAGAGAGAGAGAAAGAGAGAGAATTGGTGCACCAGGGCCTCCAGCCACTGCAATGAAACTCTAGGCACATGCGCTATCTTATGCACATGTGCAACCTTGCGTGCTTGCATCATCTTGTGCATCTGGCTTACATGGGATCTGGAGAGGTGAACGTGGGTCCGTAGGCTTCACAGGCAAGAGCCTTAACCACTAAGCTATCTCTCCAGCTCTGTTATTGTTTTTGAGTCATGTAGCTCAGGCTGGCCTCAAGCTTACTATGCAGCCAAGGATTACCTTGAGGTCCTGGTCCTTCTGTCTCCATTCTTCACATTCTGGGATTACAGGTGTGTGGCGTTATGCCTGGTACATGAAGGGGTGAGGTGCCTTGCATGGGGAGGCTGGGAATGGAACCGCACACCTGGCCCCTCTGTGTTCTCATTTGACACTGCAGCCTTCTGCCGCCGGGACCCCTGGGGGAAGCGCAGCCTGACTGCTATTGCTGTGGGGGTTTCTCTGAAAATGATCACCCCACCATCAATGAGACTGGAAGAGAGGAGTTTATTTACCTGAGGAATGAAGCTAGGATGGCTCCTCAAGAAACTTCAGCCCCGAGCTAAGATTTTACTTTCATTTTATATTTTTCATAGCTGTGGTGCGGTGTAAAGCAGAACAGCTGGGTTTTACAGAAGCAAAACGTGGCTGTTAGCTTGTGTGGTCTATATAGTTCCAAAACAACTTTCAGAACATGCACATGAATCATTCCTGTAGTGGGCTCGCCCTAACCGTGAACTCTATTTTACTTTGTTTTAGTTTAAACTGTCCTTCCCTCTTATCGCCCCTCTGAGGCCTTTCTTGGAAAGTTTTCTCTTTGAGATTTTCTTTCTTTTCTCTCTCTCTCTTTTTAAAATTAATTTATCTACTTGAGAGAGGGAGAGAGAGAAAGAGGCAGGCAGACGAGAGAGAGAGAGAGAGAGAGAGAGAGAGAGAGAGAGCACGCCAGGGCCTCCAGCCACTGCAAACAAACTCCAGATGCATGCGCTCCCTTGTGCATCTGGCTCACGTGGGTCCTGGGGAGTCGAACCGAGGTCCTTTGGCTTTGCAGGCAAACGCCTTAACCACTAAGCCATCCCTCCAGCCCCTCTTTAAGATTTTTCTATCTGCTGACAAAGATTAAGTTCAGCTCCTCAGCAGTTAACTCTTACAGTGGCTCAGTGAATCAGCTTTCAACTTTCCAGCTTCTTTTCTATCACACTGCCTCCCACTCTTGGGCTTCAATGCTTCCCTGCTCCGGATCCTCCCTATTTCTGAACTCAGGGCAGAATGGGGTCAGTGGGGCCCAGGACGAGAAGAATGACCAGTCGTCCATGGAAACCTCTCAGTACTGGGCACACCTGTATGGCTGGGGACTCTACCAGGGGGAGGCCATCACGCTTTGTCCCTGACCTCGTTTGTCATCACCCAAGTTCTCTATCTCTGTTTCTCTCTGCACCTCTCCTCCACGCTGCTGGCCTCCACGGCAGGACCTGAATACTGACACCAGTGGCTGCATACTTCAGTTGAAAGCTTCAGGCCAGGTTTTGCCAAGCTTGCCTCTGGCCACTGAAGGAACAGGCTGCAAAAAGCAAGGGGCCAGGGTACGACCGTTTGTTCTTTTTTTTGCTTTTCTAGTCCCTGATTCACATGGTTTCTTAGCTTCTATCCACTGAGAACTGGGTGTGGGGGTGTGTGTGTGTTATGGCTACAGCATCAGGTGGGCTGTGTTTGTGACCTGGCACCCTGAGAGGAGGGGAGCAGGTTGGCCTAACCAATATTAAACACACCCACTTCCCACAGGGGATCTGGAACCTGGGACTTGCTAATTACCTGTGTTTCCACAGAGGAGACCCTCCTGCAGCCAGCAATCAGAACGCAGGTAGACGCTGTGACCTTTGGGCTGGGCCAGTCAGATGAATCTACAGAGCTTAAGGGAAGATCGCGGGGTGGAGGAAATCCAAACAGAGGAGTCCGTTTACCCTTTAAGCCAGGTATCTTGCTGTTGCGGAGCCTTTATTAAAAACGCTTCTCTCAGAGGAATCACGTGGCTTTTCTGGCCTCGAAAATGCAGACTTTGTGTCTAAAGGTCACTCTGCAAAGAGCTCAAATCCGATGGTAAAGAGCAGAGTGGGCAACCAAGGCCCCGCTGAGCAGGAGGTGGTGCGGTGCCCTCCCCTTCGAGAACTCGGCGACAGCACCCACTTAGCATGAGAATTCTGCTTCGGATTTTTCAAAATGAACACGAGAGCCCAGCTTCTATTTCAAGGACAAATGCCAAAGTCGGCATGCATGTCTCTAGTCCTGCAGGGAAAAATTGAGATTGGACCTAAGTGACAGAATTGTGAATGTAACACAAGAGCGCCCATCCACCCTCTCACCCACTCGTCCACCCATCCATCACTCTTCCCATCCATCTACCCATCCACCTATCCACTCATCAATCCCTCATCACAACCATTTACCCATCCATTCATAGCTCATCCATCTATCCATCTACCCACCCGCTCACTTATCCGTCCACCCTCCTACTCACGTGTCCATCCGTCCACCCACCCACTCACTCACCCATCAGTGCACTCATCACCCCTCCCATACGCCCATTCACCCTCAGATCCACTCACTCATCCACCCACCTGCTTATTCACCCCTCCCATAAGCAAGGAAGTAAACGCATTGAGCCTTGCTATCCGTCTGCCAGGCATATTCAAGACACTGGTAGAAGTGAACAAAACCAATCTGGTCCCTGCTCCCAGTCAAACTTGGAAGAATGCGGAAAAACCAGATCTGATTCAAAATGGCATCTGTTAGGGAGGTTTGGAAGAGAATGGCAGGTTCAAGGAGTGTAGTTCAGGGCTGTGAAGCTAACTGTAGGAACAGGCTACCGTGTGCACTCCTGGCACAGCACACGGCTGCATCCTGCTGCTATTGTGGTGTGCTACGGTGTCCGCTTAAAATGTTGCATGGAGAACATAATCCTGCACCACACTTGTTCTGGCAAACTGCACATCATAATAAAAAGTAATATCCCTACCCTCCAAGGCTCAGGGTCCATTGCGGAAGAGGGGGCAGAAAGAATGTAAAAGCCAAAGGAAGGGTACAACTTCTTAAAATGCAACTGTCCAGACAGAAATTGGCCTCGATAGTCATGACCTTGCAGTGCCTAGCAATACCTTTGCAAGACCTCATAAGAGGAGAAAAAGATGATGACATCAAATTAAAAGACAGATTAATGGTGAGATGGAGGGGATATGATGGAGAGCAGAGTTGTGAAGGGGAAAGGGGGGAGGGGAGGGAAATATCATGGTTTATTGTATGTAACTATAGAAGTTATCGATAAAAAATAAAAAAAGTAAATAGGGCTGCAGAGATGGCTTAGTGGTTAAGGCACCTGCCTGCTAAGCCTAAGAACGCCTGTTCAAATCTCCAGGTCCCACATTTAGCCAGCAGCAAAAGTGATGCAAGCATGCAATGCTGCTCCTGCCCACAAGGGGGCGCATGAGTCTGGAGTTCATTCACAGCAGCTGAGAGGCTGTTGGCATGCCCATTCTCTCTCTCTCTCTCTCTCTCTCTCTCTCTCTCTCTCAAAAAGTAAATATTCCAAGGTGCCTGCTTATTTTTCAACATCTATGATAATAGATACAAAATGTATGCAATATAAAAAAAAGTCAACGGACTATTGACATTATCATCAAGGTTTCTGGCCACAGCAGGCTACTAGCAGTGACATTTTGGGTCACCAAAGGTAATGTGAAGAAGTGGGTGAGGAGCAGGAGCCGAGGGAGGGCCACAGAGAGCCCCAAGCAGCTCCATGGTTACTGACACAGTCGTGTTCACATCTAAGTGGAGAATCAGCTGTGCAGCCATCACCAGAGGCTGCCTGGAGGGATGGCAAGAAGAGCTAAGAGAGGTGAAGGCTGCAAGGCCTGTGGTCAGCAACTACCCTGATGTCAGTGCCTTCAATGACAACTTCCATAACCCACACTGCCACCCTGAAAGCCCTTGTCTCCAAGATGGCAGGGAGACAGGCACCGCTGGGCTGAGCATCATTGTCCTGTGGTCCACAGAAAGCATTGAAAAGAAGGTTGGGGCTGGTGACCAGAAGTGTTGGCTGTTCACCTGTGAATGAGACAACTAGAACTGGCTGCATTCTTTATGCAGCATGAAGTTTTCATCATCATCATCAGCATTGTTATTTTGGTTTTTTGAGGTAGGGTTTCACTCTAGCTCAGGCTGACCCGGGATTCACTATGTAGTCTCAGGCTGGCCTCGAACTCACAGCGATCCTCCTACCCCTGCCTCCCCAGTGCTGGGATTAAAGGCATGCGCCACCATGCCCGTCTGCTTTTCATTATTTTTATTTTAAAAATATATTTTATTTATTTATTTATTTGAGGGAGAGAGAAAGAGGTAGACACACACACACACACACACACACACACACACACACACAGAGAGAGAATGGGCGCACGGGGCCTCCAGCCACTGCAAACAAACTCCAGATGCATGCTCCACCTCGTGCGTCTGGCCTAAGTGGTCTTAGGGAATTGAACCAGGGTCCTTTGGCTTTGCAGGCAAATGCTTTAACTGCTAAGCCACTTTCTCCAGCCCAGTTTTCATTATTTTTAATTAAAACTGTCTCTTTTTAAAAATATTCTTTAGAGCTGGGCATGGTGGCACACACCTCTAATCCCAGCACTCGGTAGGCAGATGTAGGAGGGTCGCCGTGAGTTCAAGGCCATCCTGAGACTACATAGTGAATTCCAGGTCAGCCTGGGCTAGAGCAAGACCCTACCTCAAAAAACCAAAAAAAAAAAAATTATTTAGCCAGGCGTGGTGGCGCACACTTTTAATCCCAGCACTCAGGAGGCTGAGGTTGGAGGATCGCTGTGAGTTCAAAGCCACCATGAGACTACATAGTGAATTCCAGGTAAGCCTGGGCTTGAGCAAGACCCAACTTGGAAAACCCCCAAAAAATTATTTATTGGAGCTGGAGAGATGGCTTAGCCAGATAAGGCGCATGCCTGCGAAGCCTAAGGACCCAGGTTTGATTCCCCAGAACCTACGTAAGCTAGATGCACATGGTGGCACATGCATCTGGAGTTCGTTTGCAGTGGCTAGAAGCCATGGTGTGCTCATTCTCTCTCTCTCTAATAAATGAATATAAAATAAAAATATTATCTGTTTATTGATTTGTAAGAAGAGAGAGAGAACGAAAGAGGGGGAGAGAATGGGTACCCCAGGGCCTCTAGCTACTGCAAACAACTGCCAGATGCTTGCACCACTTTGTACATCTGACTTTATGTGGGCACAGGAGAATTGAATTTGGGCCATTAGGCTTTGCAACAAGCACCTTAACCATTGAGCCATCTCTCCATCTTTGTCTCTTTTCTTGGTAAGGATAGCTGTGTGTTTTATAAAAATTTTTTTATTGACAACTTCTATACTTACAATAAACCATGATAATTCACTCCCCTCCCCCACTTTCCCTTTCACAGCTCCACTTTCCATCATATCCCCTCCCTCTCTCCATTAGTCTCTCTTTTAATTTGATGTCATCATCTTTATCTGCTATTATGAGGGTCTTGTGAAGGTATCGCTAGGCAGTGCAAGGTCATGGATATTGAGGCCAATTTCTGTCTGGACAGTTGCATTGTAAGGAGTCGTACCCTTCCTTTGGCTCATATTCTTTCTGCCACCTCTTCTGCAATGGATCCTGAGCCTTGGAGGGTGTGACAGAGATGTTTCAGTGCTGGGCACTCCTCTATCCCTTCTTCTCAGCACTATGTTGCCTTTTGGGTCATCCCAGTGGTCACCACCATCTGAAAGAGAAGCTTCTCTAACCAAAAGTGAGAGTAGCATTAATATATGAATATGAACATTAAGTGTAGTGCTTACAGGGCATTTGGTGAGCATAATATATGCCTTTAGCCAGACAAGAGCAGGCTTTATACCCCTAAGGCTCATGACCTCCCCTGTCATAGACTTTTGATTAGTTTTTTTTTTCAGTACCAGGCATGTATTCCCTCCCATAAAGCGGGCCTCCAGCCCAGTTAGAGAGCAGTTGGTTTCCCCCAGAGCAGACATGCCACTATTGCACCTGTTCGGTCACTTGGCCTGTCTGGCCAAACTTAAGGCTTCCAGTGTCCACTGTTTTCACTGCTGTTTGTGTGTATGTAAGTAGAAGAACAGATTACAGGTAGTGGAGTGGCTTAAGTGAGGCCAGGGGAAGAGATTGAGTAAGAGAAAAGTAGAGGGGAGGGTCAATAAAAATTCAAGATATTCTGAATAAGACACATGAAAGTCTACTTTTTTAGATAATGGCACATCTAGAGGCCATAGATTGTTACTATAAAAATTTCAGTGGCTGGGATGGGATACCATCCAGTGAGTTGTTGGCCAGGGAGCTCTCTGTTGCCTCCAAAACATTACAGGCTATTGCCAAGGCCCTTGGTTTCCCTTGAGAAACAGATGGTAAGACCCTATTGCTGAAGACATCTCTTGCCTGAGAGACAAGGTCACTGAGAAAGCAAGCTGGTGCTGAGCAGAAAACCTTCTCCCTGTAGACCAGCCAACTGAAAGATGGAAAAACTGCACTGCATGCAGAGTATGGGAGACAGAAGTCATCAGCTGTGTGTTTTTTTAAAGCCTTGCTTTTCCCTATACACTTTAGGCTTTTTTTAAAAAATTGCTTTCTATCTGGTCAAATTAAGATTTTTAAGGACTTCAATTTAATTAATTTGTATTTATAAACTGTATTTTTCTTTTCTTTTCTTTTCTTTTTGAGGTGGGGTCTCACTCTAGCCCAGGCTGACCTGGAATTCACTCTGTGTTATCAGGGTGGCTTCAGACTCATGGCAATCCTCCTACCTCTGCCTCCCGAGTGCTGGGATTAAAGGCATGCGCCACCATGCCCAGCTCTGCAAACTGTATTTTTCAAAAAGGCCAACATGTGCTTGCTTTGGCAGTACATATACAAAAAGGCCAACAAACTGAAAGTACCTGTTAATAACTCTTAAATAATTTCCTTTTTAATTTATTATTATTATTATTTTAATTTTTTATTGACAACTTCCATAATTGTAGACAATATCCCATGGTAATTCCCTCCCTCCCCCCACTTTCCCCTTTGAAACTTCACTCTCCATCATATCCCCTCCCCCTCTAAATCAGTCTCTCTTTTATTTTGATGTCATCATCTTTTCCTCCTATTATGATGATCTTGTGTAGGTAGTGTCAGGCACTGTGAGGTCATGGATATCCAGGCCATTTTGTGTCTGGAGGAGCACGTTGTAAGGAGTCCTACCCTTCCTTTGGCTCTTACATTCTTTCTGCCACCTCTTCTGCAATGGACCCTGAGCCTTGGAAGGTGTGTTAGAGATGTTTCAGTGCTGAGCGCTCCTCTGTCCCTTCTTCTCAGCACCATGGTGCCTTCTGAGTCATCCCAAGGTCACTTCCATCTGAAAAGAGAAGCTTCTTTAACCAAAAGTGAGAGTAGCATTAACATATGGGTGTGGACATTAAGAGAAGTGCTTACTGGGCAGTTTGGTGAGCACAGTATATACATTTAGCCAGATACCAGCAGATGTTACACCCCTAGGGCTCATGACTACCCCTGTCATAGGTTTTCATTATCAGGGATGTATTCCCTCCCATGGAGCAGGCCTCCAGGCCAATTAGAGAGCGGTTGGTTTTCCCCATAACAGACAAGCCACTATTGGCTCATTTAGCCTGGCTGGCCAAATTTAAAGCTTGCAGTGTCCACTGTTGTGTATCTTCACTGGTGATTTCTCTCTCCCATTGACCTGCATGCAGCATAGCTTTTTTCAGCTTTCTGTCAGCTGGTCCACATGGAGGAGGCTTTCAGCTCAGCTCCAGCAGGATTTCTCAGTGACCTTGCAGCCCAAGTGTGTGGAGTCTTCAGCAATAGGGTCTTACCATCTATTCCTGGTGGGAAGCCAAGGGCCTTGGCAATGGCCTGTAATGTTTTGGGGGTATCAGGGACCTCCCTGGCCAACAACTCACTGGAAGGTATCCCATCCCTGGCACTGAAAATTTCTAGTAACAATCTATGGTTTCTGAGTGTTCCATTGTCTAGAAAAGTAGGTTTCCATATGACTTATTTATATCCTCTTAGATTTTGTTAAATAATTTATTTTAAAATTTGGGCTTTGGCTAAAGAAATTGCTTAGTGGTTAAGATACTTGCCTGCCAAGCCTAAGGACCCTTTTTCAACTCTCCAGATCCATGTAAGCCAGATGCAGATGAGGCATGCCCACTGGGTGGTGCAAGCATCTAGAGTTTGATTACAGTGGCTGAGACCTTGGTGTGCCATTCTTTCTTTCTCTCTCTCTCTCTCTCTGTATGTGTGTGTGTGTCTCCTCTCCCTAAAATAAAAATAAATTTAAAAAATTGGGCTTACTGGTAGACTGCCTATCATGTTCAAAGCCCTGGCTTCGAGCTGGGCATGGTGGCACACGCCTTTAATCCCAGCACTTGGGAGGCAGAGGTAGGAGGATTGCCATGAGTCTAAAGCCACCCTGAGACTACAGAGTGAATTCCAAGTCAGCCTGGGCCAGAGTGAGACCCTACCTCAAAAAAACAACAACAACAAAAAGCCCTGGCTTCTATCCGCAACACCATGCAAACATTTATGTATGGATGTTCAAATTTGCAGGGCTTGGTGCTCAATCTCCTGAGGTGTTCTGAGTTAAACTGTGATACAAAAGCTAGGCAAGGAGCCGGGTGTGGTGGTGCACGCCTTTAATCCCAGCACTCGGGAGGCAGAGGTAGGAGGATCGCCGAGAGTTCGAGGCCACCCTGAGACTACATAGTTAATTCCAGGTCAGCCTGGACCAGAGTGAGACCCTACCTCGAAAAACCAAAAAAAAAAAAAAAAAAAAAAAAAAAGCTAGGCAAGGGCTGGAGAGATGGCTTAGCGGTTAAGGCAATTGCCTGCAAAGCCAAAGGATCCAGGTTCGATTCCCCAGGACCTACGTAAGCCAGATGCCAAGGTGGTGCATACATTTGGAGTTTGTTTGCAGTGGCTGGAGGCCCCGGTGTGCCCATTCTCTCTCCTTCTCCCTCCCTCGCTAACATATATAAATAAATAAAAGTAAAAAATATACATAAAAAAAGCTAGGCAACAAGAACTTGTGTCTCCTAGCTCTGGAGGCTGGAAGTGTGATATCTCAGGCTTTTTTTTTTTTTTTTTTTTTTTTGGAGAGAGACACAGAGAGAGACAGAAAGATTGGGAAAGGAAGACAGATAGAGATGGGCGCGCCAGCAGCCTCTCAGCTGCTGTGAAAGAAATCCAGATGCGTGCGCCCCCTTGTGGTCAAGTGTGGCATTGTGCCCTTGCATCACTTTGCATCTGGCTGAACGTGGGGCCTGGAGATTGGAACTGCTGGAGATTGGAACTGGCGTTCTTAGGCTTAGGAGGCAGGCGCCTTAACCACTAAGCCATCTCTCCAGCCCATATCTCAGGCTTTTGGAGGCTCTGGAGAGGATTTTCCCCAGTCCTCAATGGGGACAGCCACCCTCAGCATGCCTTGGTTTAGAGACCCCCCATGGTGTCCTCTCCTCATGTATCTTTTTGTCTTTAAACAAACTCCAGACACGTGCCCCACCTTGTGCATCTGGCTTACGTGGGTTCTGGGGAATTGAACCTGGGTCCTTTGGCTTTGCAGGTGAGAACTTTCACCGCTGAACCATCTCTCCAGTCCTCCTCATGTGTTTCTATCATGAAGTCTTTTCTCCTTTCCTCATAAGGACTCTATCCATGTTGCAATTCGGGCCATTTATAGTTACAGTGGTGGCAAAGCTCTCTCCTTCAAAGGCTGATGAGTTAGGACTTTATAGACCTCCGGGAGCCCTTCACAGTTCAATCTGTACCCCCCCCCCGCCATAGGTCAGCACCATTAACCAAACGTTCTTTCCACAGTGAGCTAGAATGTGCTCGCTCCAAGATCAACTGGTGTATCTGGTGTCGCAGTGAGGTTCACATTGCTGGTAGAAATCACCCAACCAAGAGCAGCTTGTGGGAAAAAAAGAGGTTTATTTTGGCTTACAGGCTTGAGGGAGAATCTCCATGATGGCAGGAGAAAACAATGGCATGAGCAGAGGGTGGACATCACCTCCTGGCCAACAGCAGGTGGACAATAGCAACAGGAGAGTGTGCCAAACACTGGCAAGGGGAAGCTGGTTGTAACACCCATAAGCCCACCCCCAACAATACACTGCCTTCAGGAGGTGTTAATTCCCAAATCTCCATCAGCTGGGAACCTAGCATTCAGAGCACATAAGTTTATGGGGGATGCCCGAATCAAACCACCACATCTGGTATGCCAAGTTTGGGCTTTATTTTCTTTCAAGGCAGGGTCTTGCTCTAGCCCAGGCTGTCCTGGAATTTACTATGTGGTCTCAGGGTGGCCTTGAACTCACATTGATCCACTTACCTCTGCCTCCTGAGTTCTGGGGTTAAAGGTGTGTGCCAACACGCCCAGCAGAGAGAGAATGGGCACGCCAGGGTCTTTAGCTGCTGCAAACGAACTCCAGATGCCACTTTGTGCAGCTAGCTTTACATGGGTACTAGGGAATAGAACTTGAGTCCTTTGGCTTTACAGGCAAGCACCTTAACGGTTGAGTCATTTCTTCAGCCCTCATGAGAGTTTCTGAGTGGGATTCTTACGTGCTCGCTTGGTGGTAGAGCTCTCAGAAGACCAGGGGGCAGGGATGGAGCAAACAAGGCGAGAAAGAGAAGGGACTAAAATCAGGTAAGGTTTCAGGTGCAGTCTAACTCAGTTTGATCTCACAGGGGGGTCAGGTCAGGCTTAGCTGGCCCTAGGCCAGGTCTGGGACATGCTCAGGGACCAGTGACAATGTGAGCTGGTGGAGCATCACCCACAGCAGATGGGATGCCAGAGATGATGGGGGAAGGAGATCACATGGACATGAAGGGACCCCAGTGCACCTGGCACAGTTAGTGCATTCGCCAGGTTGATGTCACACCTTCCTCTGCACTGTTACTCTTTATTTATTTTGTATTTAACTTTTTTCTAAAATTTGATTTATCTTTAATTATTTGAGAGAGAGAGAGAGAGATTGAGAGAAAGAGAGGGGAAAGAGAGAGAGAGAATGGGTGCACCAGGGTCTTCAGCCACTGCAAACAAACTCCAGATGCATGCACCACTTTGTGCATCTGGCTTATGTGGGTCTCGGGGAATGAAACCTGGGTCCTTTGGCTTTGCAAGCAAGCACCTTAACCGCTAAGCCATCTCTCCAGCCCTTATTTTGGATTTTTTTGACATTTATTTTTTACTTTTTGTTTTTGGAGAGAGACAGAGAGAGACGGAGAGGGAGAGGGAGACAGACAGAGATGGGCGTGCCAGCAGCCTCTCAGCGGCTGTGAACGAAATCCAGATGCGTGTGCCCCCTTGTGGTCAAGTGCGGCATTGCGCCCTTGTGTCACTGTGAGATTGGAACCCAGTTCTTAGGCTTAGCAGGCAGGCGCCTTAACCGCTAAGCCATCTCTCCAGCCCCCTATTTTGGATTTTTGAGGAAGGGTCTCACTCTAGCCCAGGCTGGCCTGGAAGTCACTCTGCAGTCCCCAGCTGGCCTCAAACTTACAGTGATCCTCCTACCTCTGCCTCCAAGGTGCTGGGACTGAAGGCGTGCGCCATCACGTCAGGTTACACGCTGTTACTCTTTTTTTGTTGTTGTTTTTTCGAGGTAGGGTCTCACTGTAGCCCAGGCTGACCTGAAATTCACTATGTAGTCTCAGGGTGGCCTTGAACTCACGGCGATCCTCCTACCTCTGCCTCCCGAGTGCTGGGATTAAAGGTGTGCGCCACCACGCCCGGCCCCAACTTTCTTTTAAAAACAAATTATTTATTTATTTTCATGCTTATGTGCTTGTGTGTGTGTGTATGGGCATATCAGGGTCTCTTGCTGCTGTAAATGAACACCAGATGCCACTTTGTGCATCTGTCTTCATGTAGGTGTCTGGGGAGTTGGACCTGGGCCAGCAGGCTTTGCAAGCAAGTGTCTTTAAGTGCTGGGCCATTGCTCTAGCCCCAAACTTTTTTTTTTGGAGAGAGACACAGAGAGAGACAGAGAGGGAGAGGAAGACAGATAGAGAATGGGTGTGCCAGCAGCCTCTCAGCTGCTGTGAACGAAATCCAAATGCGTGCGCCCCCTTGTGGTCAAGTGCGGCATTGCGCCCTTGCGTCACTTTGCATCTGGCTAAATGTGGGACCTGGAGATTGGAACCACTGGAGATTGGAACCAGCGTTCTTAGGCTTAGGAGGCAGGCGCCTTAACTGCTAAGCCAAGTCTCCAGCCCAACTTTTTTTTTTTTTTTAAAGAAACTGGTTTTCTCAGGTGTTTGTTACAGTAACAGAAACTGACTAGATCAGCACACGTCAACATTTCTGTTCATTTTATTTGTAACTTTGTTGATCCGTAGGAGCTTGCTACGATTAATCTCAGCTGTCAACCTGACAGGATTTAGAATCACCGTGGAAACAAATCCCTGGGCATGCCTGTGAGGACGTTTCTAGATTAGGTTATGTGATGTGGGACCACCCATCTGAATGTGGACAGTGGCAAGCTGTGGGCTGTAGTCCTGGACTAAATAAAGAGAGAGAGGGGGAGGCTGGAGAGATGGCTTAGCAGTTAAGGTGCTTGCTTGCAAAACCTAAGGATCCAGGTTTGCTTCTCCAGGTCCCATGTAAGCCAGATGCACATTCTCTGTTTTTCTCTCTCTGTCTCTAATAAGTTCAATGAATAAAAAATATATATTGAGGGGCTGGAGAGATGGCTTAGTGGTTAAGCGCTTGCCTGTGAAGCCTAAGGACCCTGGTTCGAGAATCAATTCCCCAGGACCCACGTAAGCCAGATGCACAAGGTGGTGCATGCATCTGGAGTTCGTCTGCAGTGTCTGGAGGCCCTGGTGAGCCCATTCTCTCTCCCTCTCTCTCTGCCTCTTTCTCTCTGTCCTGTTGCTCTCAAATAAATAAATAAATAATAAAATAATATATTTAAAGAAAGAGAGGGAGGGAGCTGAGCACCACTGTTCATCGCTGTCTGCTTCCTGACCACAGGTGTAATGTGACCAGCTGCTTCACACTGCCACCGCCATGCCTTCCCCACCGTGAACTGTCACCTTGAGCTGTTACCAGAATAAATCCTCCCTCACTTACACAGCAATGAGAAACATTTCTCCCTCCCTCCCTCTCTCTCTCTATATATATTTATACAGTTTTTTCAGAGTTTCACATCTCCCCTTGCTTACTACCTGGGACATTTCCTGCTTCATGTCTTTGAATGCCAGGCATATGTCTTGCCCTGATGTTCTTCATCATCTATTTTTTTTTTTTTTTAAATTTATTTGTAAGGAGGGGGTGGAGGATGGGTGTGCCTGTAGCCACGGCAAACGAATCGTGATGCATGTGCTACTTTGTGCATCTGGCCTTATGTGGGTCCTGGGGAATCGAACCCAGGCCATCAGGCTTTGTAAGCAAGTGTCTTGACCACTGAGCCATCTCGCCAGCCTTTCTTCTATTTTTTGTTTCCTGGAAGGCTTGGGACAGGACAGAAGCTAGTGGTTGCAGGGGCCTGGCGTAGGGGCTGTCTCAGTCCTGGGGGTCATGGCTGGGTTGGGGTGCCTTTGTTTTGTCCTCAGCACTCATCTCTGAGAGGTTTGGCTGTCACTCAGCCCCTGTGCCCTTCCCTCCCCCCCAGGACTATTCAGGGTCTAAAGTGCTTTGATTTGTTCTGAGGACCAAGGAGGGGGCAGGTCAGGCAGCTGCAGCCTTGTGTGTGATCTATCTTCAAGCCATGGTTGTCATAGGCACCTCCCCACCCTGTGAACAAGCCCAGCTGTGTGGATGGCTACAGAGTGGTTTGCACTATCGGCAGGGGGCCTGCTGCCAGCAAGCTGGCCTCAACCTTTGGAACTACTGTGACCAATGCTGTGGTGGGTCCTGGGCAGAAAGACCATTGTTCTATATGTGGGACTGGGTCTGGGGTCAAAGTAGTATCTGGTTGTCATTCTGTGGGACCAGACCGGAAGTGGTTGGGTTGCTCCTTTTTTTTTGAGAGAGAGAGAGAGAGAGAGACAGAGAGAGAGGAAGAGGCAGAGATATATATAGAGAAAGAATGGGTGCACTAGGGCCATTTCAGTTGCTGTGAATGAACTCCAGATGCATGCGCCCCCTTGTGGGCAAGCGCTGCATTGCTCACTTGTGTCGCTTGCATCTGGCTAATCGTGGGACCTGGAGAATTGAAGGGGCATTCTTAGGCTTGGCAGGCAGGCGCCTTAACCGCTAAGCCATCTCTCCAGCCCTGGGTTGTTCTTTTATATATTTCATTTATTTATTTGCGAGGGGGTGGGTAGAGACAGCGGGAAGGAGAGACAATGGGTGCCCCAGGGCGTCTAGCCACTGCAAACGGACTCCAGAAGCATGCACCATTTTTGCATCTGGCTTTACATGGGCACTGGGGAATCCAATCCGGGTCATTAGGCATGGCAGGCAAGGGCCTTAACTTTTGAGCTATCTCTCCAGCCTTCTGGTATGTTCCTTTGCAAATATGACAATGGTTGTCATGTAAGTTGAGGTTGCCTGTTCTGTCACAGGCAATGCCTGGAGAGACAAGCCATGTTGTGAGGGTGTCATCATGACGTTGTTGTCCAGCGGACCTGTCATGGCTTGTGCCAAAAAGTGTTGCACTTAACCAACTATAAAGACAGCCATGGCTGTTTCTTCTGGTGAGGCTGGATCTACCTGTGTTTAAAGAGCCACATGGGCCGGGCGTGGTGGTGCACGCCTTTAATCCCAGCACTCGGGAGGCAGAGGTAGGAGGATCGCCACGAGTTCGAGGCCACCCTGAGACTACATAGTGAATTCCAGGTCAGCCTGGGCTAGAGTGAAACTCTACCTTGAAAAATAAGAAAAACAAAACAAAACAAAAAAAAGAGCCACATGGGTCAAACAGTGAACAAGAGACCCTTCAAGGCTCATTCATGAGGCCCTGGACATGAGCCAGGAAGGAGCTCTTAGGCTGCGGGGCCTGAGACCAGACGTGTGTGGGGCCCCCAGGGATACTGAGATAGGAGAAGGGCCATGAGAAAGTGAGCCCGTGACCAAGCAGGTGCAATAGGAAGTGGGCGTCTTGTGTACCCGCAGGGGTGTAGAGCTGGAGTGCAGTCAGGGCCACCTTTGGCACAGCTGTGTGGGAACCCCGCAGATCTACTCGCTCTGGGGAGGCAGATGTGGAGGTGCATATATGAGAGGTGTAGAGTGGGGTGGGAGGCAGGCTGAGGGGTACCGGGAGAACGAGCTGGCTCTGCCCCCCTCCCCCTTGGCGGGTGTTATACACAGTGACTAAAACCAAGCAGAAAAGTGCCAATGCAGCTGAGGTCATTTTCCAACATAGATTTCTTTTATTGTTCATGAAAACCCACACAAGACACTGACAGTGAGACAGACAGATACTGATAACACCTGGATGGCTACCCCAAGTTGCTCCTGGAACCTGTCCCTCCTTACAGCCACACTGCAAATGATCTCGAAGCCAAGAGGGCCAACGTTTCCTACTGAACCCCAGATTCCAGTCCCCGGCGTCCATGTCCACTTGCAGAGGACACCTGAGGCTGCCTCCCCAAGACAGACACGTGTGCCATCTTTTGTAGGGTGCACGCTAGGTCAGAGTTCATCCGCCATCAGCTCCAGGGTGAATGACGACATCGGCTTTTCCCTCCAGGCTGAAGTCAGCGCCCCCCCCCGGAGGCCGCCACCCGCTGCCCTTCTTTTCCTTGATATTGCTAATTGCTCTTGTAAACAAAATCTGGAAGGCCAGCAAACGGATTTGCATGAACTAACCTTGCGTTTGGAGAAAGTGTTTTGATTCGTAGGTCGATATGATTTTTAAATGCCATTCCCTAACATGGAACATACCCCTATTGATGTGTTGCGTGCCAGAGAGACATAAAACCGTGGATGGGGGTGGGGTCTTTTTTCAAAAGGCCAAGCCGACAAGGATTTTCAGGCTGTCTTGGAACCCTGGATGGTGCAGGGTCCTCGGGGTGAAGGGTGGGGACACTCTCCGGCAATGAAGAACATGTTTTTTTTCTTTTTCACAGTAGGATCTCACTCTAGCCCATGCTGACGTGGATCTCATTCTGTAGTCCTAGGCTGGCCTTGAACTCACAGTGATCCTCCTACCTCTGTCTCCCAAGTGCTCGGGTTAAAGGTATGTTAAAGGCGTGCACCACCACACTCAGCTAAGAACACGTTTTCTTCAGTGATCTGGGGGTCCACAGGGAGGTGACTGCAAACTGACCAGGATCCCCAGAGGCCAGGAGTGGTAGGTCTGCCAAGCTTATGCCACGGGTTCCAGGTCTCTCAGGTACAAGGAAATGAACAGAATTCCTTGCAAATCCCCCAGACCCAGCATCCTCTGCAGCTCAGAACAGAACAGAACAGACCCCATGTGTGATGTGTGGACAGGATAGTCAGGCCACAGCATTTGCTCAGAGCCAAGCACCAGGAAACGGACTTTGCACGCAGTAATGTCTTCTACCTTCGACACAGTCAGACAACATAGGATACTTGGCATAAATTTGAGCAAAAGAAACGGTCCAGGCAGCTAAGTGAGCACGTGCATTCTTGAATATGTACAACTACCAAGGTCCCTTTCCTACAGCACAGGGGACAGCAAGACCTGTGCTGGATGACCATGGACAGCAAAGCTGGCCTTTCAGGGACAGATGATGACCAGAAGTTTCCCACGCAGTGGGGAAGGGGGTAGGGCTGGCCTCATTGTGCGCGCAGTGCTCTGACAGCCGCACACACGGCACGTCCGCTCAGTGGCATGGATCAAGTGTGAACAGTCATAGGATGAATGTAATCTTTGATTTTTTTTTCCCATACAGCAGAGGGGAAGGTGGACGTGGGCCTCCTTCCTGAACACGTGGGTCTCCCTTCTGTGCGCCCCCTGCGATGGTGAGATGGCCCGGCCAGCCGCCTCCCTCTGCTCTACACCAGCAGCCAATGGCGTAGCTGGAAAGAGAGCAATGTTTATTCAGAAGCAAAGCACATCCATGGACAGTGGTTCATGGGGGGGTCAGAGACCTCTGTTGTGCTGAGCTCTACTGTGACAGGTGACAGACACTAGCCCTTGGGGAAACCTACCCAAGTACTGATGGATGCCACTCCTGACAGCCACCAAGGACTAGAGGCCAAGTATAAACTTGTAAGTAACACATTCCTTGATGAATGAGAGTCCCTAAAGTTGGGCAAGGTGGCACAGCCTTTTATCCCAGCACTAGCACAGCTGAGGCAGGAGGATTGCTGTGCGTTTGAGGTTAGCCTGGGCTACATAGTGAGCTGCAGGCTACTCTGGGCTAGGTAGAGTGAGAGTCTGTCTTAACAAAAACAAAATGAAAAACAAAACAAACAGCAACAGGTTACTAGCTCAGCAGCTAGTTGGTTGCAGGTGCGCAATTGGGCAGGAGGCTTGCCCGAGGGTGGGACGTGCCAGGCACCTGTTGGTCCAGGGATAGCTCAAGACTGTCCTCCTGTCACCTTGTGAGTAGTCTAGTGATGTCCCCCGTGGTCCTGCACTGACATCTTAAAATATTTTATTTATTTGAGAGACACAGAGAGAAAGGAAGAAGCAGAGAGGAAGAGAGAATGGGCATGCCAGGGCCTCCAGCCACTGCAAACAAACTCTAGATGCATGTGACCCCTTGTGCATCTGGTTTACGTGGGTCCTGGGGAATTGAACTGGGGTCCTTAGGCTTTGCAGGCAAATGCCTTAACTGCTAAGCTATTTCCCCAGGAGGGAGGGGGGGGCCTCAGGGTGACTCCCAGATGCCCACAGACTGAGATCAGGCCATCCACTGACAAATCAACAAACCTAGGCCCCAGGGCAGCAGCCTGCTCTGAGCATAGGCAGGAATCAGAATGTCGCTACACCCAGAATCAGGACCAGAGATGATGCGTGAGCAGTCACAGCACTACATAGGAATGGGCAGGGTGTGGAAAAGGTGATACAATGGGTAATTCGCCAGAAAAATCAGGACTCAAAATACAGTTGTTTATTACTAAGATTAGAGTGGGCTCCAGATAGCCACCCCCCCCAAAAAAATACAGCTATTGGGCTGGGGAAGATGGCTTAGCAGTTAAGGCACTTGTCTGCAAAGCTAAAGGACCATGGTTCGATTCCCCAGGACCCATGTAAGCCAGATGCAAAAGGAGGCACATGCATCTGGAGTTCATTTGCAATGGCTGGATGCCCTGGCATGCCCATTCTCTCTCTTACACACACACTCTCTCTCATAAATAAATAAATAAATAAATAAATAAATAAATAAATAAATAAATAAATAAAAAATATTTTAAAACTACAGCTGTTATAGGTGCAGACATGGGAGCTGGGGCAGGGTCCATGGCTGTACTGTGAGCTGTTTACATAACAGAACAGCACTGGGCAGTCAAGTTGGGGAACAAGAGCTTCATACTGAGATATTTATTTATTTTTAATTTTATTTATTTAGAGAGAGAGAGAAAGAGAAAGAGGTAGATAGAGAGAGAATGGGCATGCCAGAGCCTCTAACCACTGCAAACAAACTCCAGATGCATCCACTCCTTGTGCATCTGGCTTACGTAGGTACTGGGGAATTCAACCTGTGTCCTTAGGCTTTGCAGGCAAGCACCTTAACCATTAAGCCATCTGTCCAGCCTATACTCAGATATTTCTGGTCAAAGGGGGATGGATATAGGGCTGGGTTTGCCCCACCATCTGAAACAGCCCCAAAGTGGATCCTTATATGTTTGAAAGACAGTGAACATCACCTGCCTTTCATCCTCAAACGAGAAGGAACCAGATCAGCTAGCTGCTCAGCCCACCTCCTCAAGCGCCTTCTGGATTTCAGTGTATGGGGTGGGAGCCAGCAGGGAGGTGCTGGCTGGGGCGTGGGGAGTCTCTGTAGAGGTGGGCAGAGCCCCTGAGCTGCATGAGTGGAGTGGGGTGTAGGGCTCCTGATAGGGTCTAGGGAACCAGCTTTGAGGCTTCCCTGAGGGCTGGAACAGCGTGTCCCATCAGCTGGGCTGGAAACCACAGTGATTTGCAGACCTGGTGAGCACTCAGTCCAGTGTCCAGCCGAGGACATTCAGCCTTACTTACAGTCCATGCTGCGTAGCGGCCCAACCTTCAGATCTTACAGAGCAAGACCACGAAGGTTCTTGGTAATCCAAGAATATTTAAAGATTCAAAACGATCTAGGATGTAATAAGGAAAAACTACCCGTCTGTGCTATGACTGAACCTCCAGAGCCCACGTAAGCCAGATGCACAAGGTGGCGCATACATCTGGAGTTCGTTTGCAGTGGCTGGAGGCCCTGGCATGCCCATTCTCTCTCTCTCCCTCTCTCTGTTGCTCTCAAATAAATAAATAAAAATAAATTTAAAAAAACATGCAACCGTAGTGTGCAGAGTTGGTCACTTGTCACTGAACCAGGACACCAGACCGGACACAAAGATCAAATCTTAGGTCACTGTGCTGTGCATGTCCAAAAAGTTAAGAGGAGGTATAGAAGATTTAAGAAGACCCCAAATAAACCTCAAAATGATAAAATAAAAGTTAAGGGCCCAAGAGCCGGGCGTGGTGGCGCATGCCTTTAATCCCAGCACTCGGGAGGCAGAGGGAGGAGGATCGCCGAGTGTTCGAGGCCACCCTGAGACTACATAGTTAATTCCAGGTCAGCCTGGACCAGAGTGAGACCCTACCTTGAAAAAAAAAAAAAAAAAAAAAAAAAAAAAAAAAAAGTCAAGGGCCCAAAAGGCAACATGGTGCTGAGAAGAAGGGATGGAGGAGTGTCCAGCACTGAAACATCTCTGTCACACCCTCCAAGGCTCAGGGCCCATTGCGGAAGAGTGGGCAGAAAGAACGTAAGAGCCAAAGGAAGGGTACGACTCTTTACAATGCAACTGCCCAGACAGAAATTGGCAGTGCCTAGCAATACCTTATCAAGACCCTCAAAATAGAAGAAAAAGATGAGGACATCAAAATAAAAGAGAGACTAATGGAGAGAGGGAGGGAATATGATGGAGATTGGAGTTCTAAAGTGAAATGGGGGGAGGGGAGGGAAATATGTGTTTGTTTTTTTAAATATATTTTATTTATTTATTTGAGAGAGAGAGAAACAGGTAGAGAGAGGGAGTGTGTGAGAGAGAGAATGGGCATGCCAGGGCCTCCAGCCACTGCAAATGAACTCCAGATGCATGCGCCCCCTTGTGCATCTGGCTTACGTGGGTCCTGGAGAATCGAACTGGGATCCTTTGGCTTTACAGGCAAATGCTTTAACAGCTAAGCCATCTTCGCCAGCCCCAATATGTGTTTTTTGTATGTAAGTATAGAAGTTGTCAATTAAAAAATAATAATTAATAAAAAAAAGAGTTAAGGATCTAAATGTGCTTGGCAGATAACAGAAAATTAAACATTTCAGCAGCAAATGTCAGTGAGGACTGGAGAGATGGCTCAGTGGTTAAAGGTGCTTCCTTGCGAAGCCAGATGGCCTGGAATCAATTCCCCAGTACTCATGTAAAGGCAGATGCACAAAGTTACAAAGCGGCACATGCAGTGGAAGGAGGCCTTGGTGTGCCCATATTCTCTCTCTCTCTCCTTTCTGTCTGCCTCTCTCATAAATAAATAATAAATAAATAAATCAATAAATTAGTGAATAAAAAATAAATGAATAATGAAACAAAGGCAACGGGAAAATGCCTGGGGACCTATTCACCACAGGACATAGGCTTCATAACAGAAGGGGCCCGGAACAAAAAAGAGGGGCTGGAGAGATGGCTAGTGGTTAAGGCGCTTCCCTGCAAAGCCTAAGGACTCGGGTTCAATTCCCAAGGACCCACGTAGAGCCAGATGCACAAGGTGTGCTGCATGCATCTGGAATTCATTTGCAGTGGCTGCAGGCTCTGGTGTCCCATTCTCCTTCTCCCCCTCTTTCTCTTCTCTCTCTCTTTCAAATAAATAAATAGAATGTTTTTTAAAAGGACACAGGAAAAT
Organism: Orientallactaga sibirica; assembly: GCA_036365145.1. NCBI lineage: Eukaryota > Metazoa > Chordata > Mammalia > Rodentia > Dipodidae > Orientallactaga > Orientallactaga sibirica. The sequence goes on from JAEOAD010001845.1 coordinate 2,649,750, forward strand.
GGGGGCAGGGAAGCAGAGAGAGAAAGAGAGAGAGACACACACAGAGAGAAACATAGGGACAGACAGAGGGAGAGAGAATGACACAGAGAGAGAGAGAGAGAGAGAGAGAGAGAGGCATATGGAGACCCAGAGAGACAGGAAGAAAGAAACAGACAGATCAGAGCAAAGAGCTGTGTGGTAACTTCAAGTAGCAAAATACACGTGTAATTGGAGTCTCAGAAAGGGATGGGGTCTAGGATTGATGGCTGAAAACCTGGCACAGGTGATAAAAACTATAAACTCAAGAAGCTCACTGTGTTGTGGGGACAGGAAAGGCAGAAGTGTCACACACCTGACTGCACGGGCAGAAACTGCACCCAGAGAGCAAATCAGTTCCGTACCTGTTTCCTGAAGTTGAAAAGAACTGACTCCAACTACACAGTGTTTACGAACACAGAAATCATTCAGTTACAAATATGTATACATGCACGTATGTATGTATGTACTTACATATGTATGTATGATCTGTCATTAATCTCTGTTTCTTTCTATCATCTAAATATATCTATTCTCTATCATCTATTATCTGTATCATTTAGCTATCTCTTCTTTTTTTCTTTTTGTGTTTTCGAGGTAGAGTCTCAGGTAGCTCAGGCTGACCTGGAATTCACTCTGTATTCTCAGGGTGGTCTTGAACTCATGGCGATCCTCCTACCTCTGCCTCCCGAGTGCTGGGATTAAAGGCATGCACCACCATGCCTGGCTGAAAAATTTTTTTAAAAGAGATAGCTAGCTGGGCATGGTGGGCGCACGCTTTAATCCCAGCACTCGGGAGGCAGAGGTAGGAGGATCACCGAGAGTTCGAGGCCACCCTGAGACTACAGAGTGAATTCCAGGTCAGCCTGGACCAGAGTGAGACCCTACCTTGCAAAACCAAAAAAAATATTTTTTTTTCATTTATTCATTTAAGAGACAGAGCGAGAGAGAGAGAGAGAGAGAGAGAGAGAGGGAATGAGAGAGAATTTGCAGGGCTTCTTGCCACTGCAAATTAACTCCAGACACATGTGCCACTTTGTGAATCTGACTTTATGTGGATATTGGAAAGCTGAACCCAGGATGTTTAGGCTTTGCAAGCAAGTGCTTTTGACCAATGAGCAATTTCTCCAGCCCTAGCGACCTCTTCTCTATGAACAAGTAAATACTTTGAGAAGAACCAGAGGAACACACTCTTGGTTGAGACCCAGTTTCTTTAAGGACAGACAACAGGTTTGGGCTGTAGTCACCACTTCTATTTAGTTTACATGTGGTAGGCTCATGGAACTTGATCATGTTAGGCAGACAAATCACCAGTGGCCGTGTATGGACCAGTGACTACAGCTGCTGTGTATAACTGTGTCCCTGAAGTTCCTTCAAGTGAGAGTAAGAGAGTAAGAGAATACACACTACAGCACGGTGGGAACACACAATGGCAAAGACAGGTTTCTAAAGTGCGGCTGGCTACAAAAATGACCCAGAACTGACAGGGTGTGACTTGTAGCTCTGACATCCACCATATCCCAGGAAGATGTTTGAAAAGAAGCCCACACTTGGGGCTGGAGAGATGGCTTAGCAGTTAAGGTGTTTGCCTGCAAAGCCAAAGGATCCTGGTTTCATTCTCCAGGACCCACGTAAGCCAGATGCACAAGGGGGCACATGTGTCTGGAGTTCATTTGCAGTGGCTGGTGGCCCTGGCATGCCCATTCTCTCCCCCTCTTTCTTTCTCTCTCTCAAATAAATAAATTAATTAATAAAAAAATTTAAAAAAAGAAACCCACACTTGACACAGCACATCAATGCTGAGGTACCAAGTGGAACGAGAACTCGGAGGGCCCAAGGAGCGAGGCTGGACCATGCCACAGAGCAGCAGGCAGTGAGGTTAGACCACACCAGAGCAGAAGGGATTGAGGCTAGACCATGCCACAGAGCATCAGGGAGCGAGGCTAGACCGCACCACAGAGCAGTGATGACCACATGTGTCAGCACACACCATGGACCTCAGTGGACAGAGGGCTGACATCATCCTTCTGGCTTAGGACTAGGGATTCTTGCTTTCAGGAACACAGGCAATGTGAGAGTTTACTGACACACAAAGGTGGGGAATTTATCAGGAGAGCTTTCTAAGGGCCTGTGCCAAGGATTTAAAAAATATTTTATTATTTATTTGCAAGCAGAGTGATACAGACAGAAGGGGAGGGAGGGAGGGAGAGAGAGAGAGAGAGAGAGAAAGAGAGAGAGACACAGAGAGAATGGGCCCTCCAGGGCCTCCAGCCACTGCAAATGAACTCCAGATACATATGCCACTTTATGCATCTGGCTTATGTGGGCCCTGGGGAATTGAACGCAGTTCTTAGGGTTTGCAGGCAAGCGTCTTAACTGCTGAGCCATCTCTCCAGCCCAAATTACCCTGGAAGGAAAGAGGCACGTGCCGGCATGATGGATGACGTAATATCAAGCGTGCATGAGTCTCAGGAACACAGCACACAAAACAACAATACCAGAAGCCCGACAGCAGCAGCAGTGTCTCACTGTGATAACTCAAGATGGAAATGGAACACTGGACAATAATAGCGCTGTAGCCAGGAGGAGGGAGACTTACATCTTTGCAAGCACTTCTCAGAAAGTGGGTTGAGGGCTGAAGAAGATGGCTTAGTGGTTAAAGCGTTTGCCTGCAAAGCCAAAGGACCCTGGTTCAATTCCCCAGGACCCACGTAAACCAGATGCACAAGGAAGCGCATGTGTCTGGAGTTCTCCTGCAGTGGCTGGAGGTCCTGGCAAACTTATTCTGTCCTTCTCTCTCTCCATTTCTCTCTACCTCTTTCTCTCTCAAATAAATAAATAAAATATATTTTTAAAAAAGAAAATGGGCCAGAGCAATGGCTTAGCGCTTTAGGCGCCTGCCTGCTAAGCCTACGAATGCCGGTTTCAATCTCCAGGTCCCACGTTTAGCCAGATGCAAAGTGACGCAAGGGCGCAATGCCACACTTACACCAGTAGGAGCAGAGCTGTATTAACTATAGACACCATGTTGTCTAACACACACACCGTTTTTGTTTTTTTTTTTTTGGTCTTTCGAGGTAGGGTCTCACTCTAGCTCTAGCTCAGGCTGACCTGGAGTTCACTATGTAGTCTCAGGGTGGCCTCGAACTCACGGCGATTCTCCTACCTCTGCCTCCTGAGTGCTGGGATTAAAAGTGTGCGCCACCACGCCCGGCTCACACAGAATTTTTTAATCAAAGTTGATCAAGTTGAACAAGGCCATAAGGAAGTCTGAATACATTTCAATCAGGTATTGACATGACTGAGCACGGTGCAATTAACGTATAGAATAGCAGCCAAGCCGGGCGTGGTGGCGCACGCCTTTAATCCCAGCACTCGGGAGGCAGAGGTAGGAGGATCACTGTGAGTTCGAGGCCACCCTGAGACTACATAGTGAATTCCAGGTCAGCCTGTGCTAGAGTAAGACCCTGCCTTGAAAACCCCCCCCCCAAAAAAAAAGCTGGGGATTTAAAAGCAGACTTATAAGCAAGTTATAAATAAAAGGTTCTACAATGGAAATTAAAATACATTTTACGGCTGGGTATAGCGGTACATGTCTTTCATCCTAGCACTCAGGAGGCTGAGGTAGAAAAATCACCAGGAGTTCGAGACCAGCCTGTATTAGAATGAGACCCTACCTCAAAAAAACCAAAAAATTAAAAATATGTATTTATTGATTTGCAAGCAGAGAGAAGAGAGACAGAGAAAGAACAGGTGCGCCAGGGCCTCCAGCTGCTGCAAATAAACTCCAGACACATGCGCCACCTTTTGCATCTGGCTTACGTGGGTCCTGGGGAATCAAACCCAGGTTATTAGGCTTTGCAGGAAAGTGCCTTGACCTCCATCATTCCAGCCCAAAAATAGTTTAAACTAAATAATAAGGAACACTACATCTGGGCTAGAGTGAAACCGTACCTCGGAGCCTCCCCGCTAAAACAAAAGAATACTATGTCATAAACTGTGAAATGCAGCAAATGAAATTCTTTTGAGGGAAATTCATAGCTTTGGCTGCTTAGCCTGCTATTAGAGAAAAGAAAGGATGAAATGATCGAAGTTAAGGTCCAAATTAAGATGTTAGTGAAAGCGTAGCAGAGTGGGCACTAAGGAGATAGAAGAAAAAAAAAATACCGAAGAAGAGGGCCGGGGTGATGACTCAGTAAGTCAAAGACAATTATCTGCAAAGCCTGCACACTGGGGTTCAATCCCCCAGCCACCCACATACACATGGACACCAAAAGTAAAGTGTTTGCCATGGAAATGTGGCAGTGGCACGAGGCCCTAGCACACCCAAACACACACACACACGCGCGCAAATAAATAAATACAAATACAAATTTATAAGAGCATAATAAAGGCAGGAGCTGGATAAAAGGTGAAAGCGGATGAGAACCTAAAATGAGCTGAGCGAAGTCTGAGCTGGAGACTGAAAAGATCAACCAATACAACACCATGTGAAGAGACCTTCCGGTGAACAGCTTCCGGTGAGCGAGGCTCTGCCAAAGTGGGCAGGAATCAGTGGGATGGCGTGAGGACGCTTGTGCAAATTAGGGTGGTCAGATAAGGCTCTGGGCCACTTCTCTTGTGTTTAGAATGGGAGAGTGATTTTGAGGGAGGGAGGACAATGCCAAAGGAAGGAAGACAGATGCCAGGCTTGGGTCATGCCCAGGACCGGGACTTTGCAGGAAGTAGAGGGAGGGTTATCAGGGTGAGGTTCAGACCAAGTTGTGAAGCCACGGCTTCTCTACACCAGCCCAGTTCTCAGACCACTTGATCTTGCAGGGTCAGCCCATTTAACAAGCTCTGATCTGCCAGGCATGGTGACGCATGCCTTTAATCCCAGCACTCTGGAGGCAGAGGTAGGAGGATCACCGTGAGTTCGAGGCCACCCTGAGACTACATGGTGAATTCCGGCTTAGCCTAGACTACAGCAGATCCTACCTCGAAAAACCAAAAACCAACCAAACAAACAACAAAAAGTTCTAATTTGCCGGGCGTGGTGGCGCACGCCTTTAATCCCAGCACTTGGGAGGCAGAGTTAGGAAGATCATCATGAGTTCGAGGCCACCCTGAGACTACATAGTGAAGTCCAGGTCAGCCTGAGCTACAGTGAGACCCTACTTCAAAAAAAAAAAAAAAAAAAAAAAAAAGTTCGAATTTGTCTTTAGCCCCCAGCCTCCCCATTCTACCTACCCTGAGCCATATTCATGGTCCCAGTCCTCAGGTCTGACCAAGAGTGAACAGTGTGGTGCCCGGGGCCTATGGGCCACTAGGAATGGGCTCTTGTTAGGGCTGTGGGCTGGGGCAGGGGAGTCTGCTGCTGTGATGAGCAGTAAAGATGGGACGCAGGGGTTGGGGGGCCAGTGGGAAGGGTAGATTCCCACCACAGCCTCCTCCGACCTTCATTGTGACCCACAGCCTCCTCCCCAACCTGGACGCATGGCCACCTTTTACTGTTCAAACAGGTGGTCACCTGGGGTGCATCTGTCTCCCGGGACAGGGGAAAGGACAGTTGACACATGCCAGAGTACCATCCAGGCTCACCTCCCACTGGCCCCTTGTCACCATGTGCTCTTTGGACTTTTAGAGGGACAAGGTTATGTGTCAGGGTTGTGGAAGGTCAAATGCATTGACTGTGAACTCTCAGCGACACATGTGCTCAGAGCACACGATACGTGTGTATGCACACACATTCACCTGGCTTCTAAAGGTGAGAAGAAGGGTAATTCGGCCACGGGGGATGCTGCTCTCTCCTGGGAATCTCCCTGTCCTTCCTGTTTGACCCTCTTCTCACCCAGCTTTGTCTCTCTGCCTCTCTGCTGCCGTGCTGGACATGTGACCAGTTCCGGGCATTTGTAAACTTGCCTCCACCTACCCCAGCCCATCTTTTCCCCCCTTTTAATAGTTTTATTCATTAACTTTCAAGGAGAGAGAAATCGAGAGAAGGAAGACAGAGAGAATGGGTGCACCAGGACCTCCAGCCGCTGCAGCCCAACTCCAGATGCATGCACCACTTTGTGATTCTGGCTTTACATGGGTACTGGGGAATCGAACCTGGGTCAATAGGCTTTGCAGGCAAGCACCTTAACTGCTGAGCCATCTTTCCATCCCAACCCATCCTTTTTTTTTTTTTTTTTTTTTTTGGTTTTTCAAGGTAGGGTTTCACTCTAGTCCAGGCTGACCTGGAATTAACTATGTAGTCTCAGGGTGGCCTCGAACTTTCGGGGATCCTCCTACCTCTGCCTCCCGAGTGCTGGGATTAAAGGCGTGCGCCACCACACCCGGCTTCAACCCATCCGTTTCTTACCCCCTGAGCTGTTCCAGGACCTCTGTCTTTATTTTTTTTATTGACAACTTCTTTAATTGTAGACAATATCCCATGTTATTTCCCTCCCTCCCCCCACCTTCCCCTTTGAAATTTAACTCTCCATCATATTCCCTCCCCCTCTCAATCAGTGTCTCTTTTCAGTTTGATGTCATGATCTTTTCCTCCTATTATGATGGTCTTGTGTAGGTAGTGTCAGGCACTGTGAGGACTCTGTCTTTAAATACACTCCTCATTGTAGCCCAGGAGGGAAGGATGAACCCCTTCCCTCCTACATTGCTCAGTGTTCCTATGGGTCCCTTCCCTTATTATTATTATTATTGTTTTTGGTTTTGCAAGGTAGGGTCTCACTCTGGTCCAGGCTGACCTGGAATTCACTATGTAGTCTCAGGGTGGCCTCGAACTCTCGGCGATCCTCCTACCTCTGCCTCCCGAGTGCTGGGATTAAAGGCGTGCGCCACCACATGCCCGGCTGGTCCCTTCCCTTATACAACATCCCTGCTGAGATCATTCTGGCTCTTTGTCTTGGTGGCCCTCTCTGTCTGCTCACTGTCCTGTGCTCAATCTGGAACGCCAGGGTGGCTCTAGCCAGCACTAAGGACCTGTTGGTGCGACGCATGCTTTTCTGCATATAGTCTCCTGGCTTTCTGGAATGAGGACACTAGATGAGTCCCCTCTCCAAGGGCAGGGCAGGCAGGGCAGGGGAGGGTGGCAGACTCACCGTGAACTGGCGAACCTCCCCTCTGTCCACCAGCTGATGATCCCTCTCAGGCGTGATGGCGTAGGCCAGTTTCTAGGAGAGAATGGAACTGTTGCTGTGGTACCTGGCCCTGGCTGGCACACGCTGAGACACAGGACTCCCCTCAATGGGGTTAGGTTTGGGAACCATAGCCTGAACCTTGTGGGTGGGCTCACATCCCGGGAGGGGCCCTGTGTGACCACTCACCTCTCGGAAGGACCCGGGCAGGCTGCAGAGCTTGTAGGTGGCATAAATGGGCACCATGGCCATGGAGGACGTGGCGATGAGCCAGCCCACTGCATTGGCCCAGTCTGGGAAGATGTAGGCTCCGTAGTGAGGGGGCCTGAAGGTTACGATGCTGACAACCACCACAAACTGAAACAAATGGACACTAAGGTCAGGCAACGCTGGCCCGTCAGCATTGGATGGGGCAGGAGTTAGCAAGTGGCTTGCCAGAGGGTCTCCTGACCACACTGAGCCATAAATGGCAGGCGCTGGCCAGGCCTCATAGTCAGGAACCCTGGGTTTAGTCTGAGTCGAGCCACATCCTCCTGGGTCTGCAGGTGGACTGTGGACTTATCTATGTACTGTGAACCTTCATGTGAACTTCACGCCTGCAGGTGGACTGTGGACTTATCTACGTACTGTGAACCTTCACGTGAACTTCACGCCTGCAGGTGGACTGTGGACTTATCTATGTATTGTGAACCTTCACATGAACTTCACGTCTGCAGGTGGACTGTGGACTTATCTATGTACTGGGAACCTTCACGTGAACTTCACGCCTGCAGGCGGACTGTGGAATTATCCACGTACCGTGAACCTTCATGTGAACTTCACGTCTGCAGGTGGATTGTGGACTTATCTATGTACTGTGAACCTTCACATGAACTTCACGCCTGCAGGTGGACTGTGGACTTATCTACGTACTGTGAACCTTCACGTGAACTTCACGTCTGCAGGTGGACTGTGGACTTATCTATGTACTGGGAACCTTCACGTGAACTTCACGCCTGCAGGCGGACTGTGGAATTATCCACGTACCGTGAACCTTCACGCAAACTTCACGTCTGCAGGTGGACTGTGGACTTATCTACGTACTGTGAACCTTCATGTGAACTTCACGTCTGCAGGTGGACTGTGGACTTATCTATGTACTGGGAACCTTCACGTGAACTTCACATCTGCAGGTGGACTGTGGACTTATCTATGTACTGTGAATCTTCATGTGAACTTCATGTCTGCAGGCGGACTGTGGACTTATCTATGTACTGTGAACCTTCACGTGAACTTCACATCTGCAGGTGGACTGTGGACTTATCTATGTACTGTGAACCTTCACGTGAACTTCACGTCTGCAGGTGGACTGTGGACTTATCTATGTACTGTGAATCTTCATGTGAACTTCACATCTGCAGGTGGACTGTGGACTTATCTACGTACTGTGAACCTTCACGTGAACTTCACGTCTGCAGGTGGACTGTGGACTTATCTATGTACTGTGAACCTTCACGTGAACTTCACGTCTGCAGGTGGACTGTGGACTTATCTATGTACTGTGAACCTTCACGTGAACTTCACGCCTGCAGGTGGACTGTGGACTTATCTATGTACTGTGAACCTTCACGTGAACTTCACGTCTGCAGGCGGACTGTGGACTTATCTATGTACTGTGAACCTTCACGTGAACTTCACGCCTGCAGGCGAACTGTGGACTTATCTATGTACTGTGAACCTTCATGTGAACTTCACGTCTGCAGGTGGACTGTGAACTTATCTATGTACTGTGAACCTTCACGTGAACTTCACGCCTGCAGGTGGACTGTGGACTTATCTATGTACCGTGAACCTTCACGTGAACTTCACGCCTGCAGGTGGACTGTGGACTTATCTATGTACCGTGAACCTTCACGTGAACTTCACGCCTGCAGGTGGACTGTGGACTTATCTATGTACTGTGAACCTTCACGTGAACTTCACGCCTGCAGGTGGACTGTGGACTTATCTACGTACCGTGAACCTTCACGTGAACTTCACGTCTGCAGGTGGACTGTGGATTTATCTATGTACCGTGAACCTTCACGTGAACTTCACGCCTGCAGGTGGACTGTGGACTTATCTATGTACTGGGAACCTTCACGTGAACTTCACGAACCTGCTGCAGTGGACTGTGGAATTATCTACGTACCATGAACCTTCACGTGAACTTCACGTCTGCAGGTGGACTGTGGACTTATCTATGTACTGTGAACCTTCACGTGAACTTCACGTCTGCAGGTGGACTGTGGACTTATCTATGTACTGTGAACCTTCACGTGAACTTCACGTCTGCAGGTGGACTGTGGACTTATCTATGTACTGTGAATCTTCATGTGAACTTCACGTCTGCAGGTGGACTGTGGATGTACCTTCTTCATGTGAACTTCACGTCTGCAGGTGGACTGTGGACTTATCTCACATGAACTTCACGTCTGCAGGTGGACTGTGAATTATCTATCACGTGAACTTCATGTCTGCAGGTGGACTGTGGACTTATCTATGTACTGAATCTTGAACCGCCTCACATGAACTTCACGTCTGCAGGTGGACTGTGGACTTATCTATGTACTGTGAACCTTCACGTGAACTTCACGTCTGCAGGTGGACTGTGGACTTATCTATGTACTGGGAACCTTCACGTGAACTTCACGTCTGCAGGTGGAGTGTGGACTTAGTACCTTCAACCACGATCTATGTACTGGGAACCTCCACGTGAACTTCACATCTGCAGGTGGACTGTGGACTTATCTATGTACCGTGAACCTTCACGTGAACTTCACGTCTGCAGGTGGACTGTGGAATTTATCAGGTGGACTGTGGACTTATCGCACCGTGAACCTTCACGTGAACTTCACGCCTGCAGGTGGACTGTGGAACTTATCTGCAGGTGGACTGTGGTGAACCTTCACGTGAACTTCACACCTGCAGGTGGACTGTGGAATTATCTATGTACTGTGAACCTTCACGTGAACTTCACGCCTGCAGGTGGACTGTGGATTTATCACGTGAACTTCACGCCTGCAGGTGGACGTGGAACCTTCCGTGAACTTCACGTGAACCTGCAGGTGGACTGTGGACTTATCTATGTGAACCTTCACGTGAACCTCACGCCTGCAGGTGGACTTGGACTTATCTGCAGGTGAACTGTGAACTTCATCTGCAGGTGGACTGTGGACTTATCTACGCATCGTGAACCTTCACGTGAACTTCACGTCTGCAGGTGGACTGTGGTCTTATCTACGTACTGTGAACCTTCACGTGAACTTCACGTCTGCAGGTGGACTGTGGACTTATCTATGTACCGTGAACCTTCACGTGAACTTCACGCCTGCAGGTGGACTGTGGATTTATCTATGTACTGTGAACCTTCACGTGAACTTCACGCCTGCAGGTGGACTGTGGACTTATCTATGTACTGTGAACCTTCACGTGAACTTCACGTCTGCAGGTGGACTGTGGACTTATCTATGAACTTCACTGCAGGTGAACCTCACGCTGTGAACCTTCACTTGAACTTCACGCCTGCAGGTGGACTGTGGATTTATCTATGTACTGGGAACCTTCATGTGTATTTCCTGTCTGTAGATAGACTGTGTACATATTTGTGTACCTAAACATGTACTAAATCCCTATGCATGTACTACATAAATAACTACCTACACACGTACTGTGTACCTGTATGTAAATCTCATGCCTGCAGGTGTATTATTTGCCTACACATATGCCTCACACCTACACATGTCCTGTGCATTACATGCAATTGTCTTGTCTACACATGTACTATGGACTTAAACTCAAACTTCATACATGAATGTGTGCTGTGTACCTCTCCCTGGATTATGTACCTATGCATGGATTTTGTATCTCTGTGTGTATTATGCTCACACATGCGCTGCGGTTTCTCAGGAAACAGGACACCCCAGCGGATTCAGCTTAACATGTTCCTTTGAGTGTGAATACTCACCTGCTTGGCATTTTTCTTAAAGTTAGCAGAATTAATGTGCAAAAGTGTCAATTTGTAAAGCACATTTGAACATGCCCATCTCACTCTTTTTTTTTTTTTTTTTTTTTGAGGTAGAGTCTCACTCTAGCTCAGGCTGACCTGGCACTCACCCTATAGTACCAGAAAAAAGGAAAAGAAAAAAAAAAAGTGCTGGGTCTGCCAAAGGCTCATTCCTGCAAGTCAGTTGATTTTGATCTGGTACGTCTGCCTCTGGAGTGTGACCAAGGGAAGTGCTGCAGAAGCCAGGTGACAACACACCTACAGTGCATGCACACCTTCTCCTTCTAGCCACGTGTCACAGGGCAGCTGCCGCACAGTGACTTGAGGAAACATCCGATAATGTGCAAGTTCTCTTTTCTGCTAACATTGTAACATTTCATCAAAAATGGGCTCTAAAATTAAGCAGAGAATGTCATAAAGCAGTGGATCTGACATGTCCACCAAGTTAGCCAAATGAAGAACTGTGAAGCCAAGCTGGGCGTGGTGGCGCACGCCTTTAATCCCAGCACTCGGGAGGCAGAGGTAGGAGGATCACCGTGAGTTCAAGGCCACCCTGAGACTACATAGTTAATTCCAGGTCAGCCTGGGCCAGAGTGAGACCCTACCTCGCAAAACCAAAAACAAACAAACAAACAAAAAAAAGAACTGTGAAGCCTAGCTTGCGGGCTTGATCTAACACTCTAAGATGCATGTGTGAGATGAAGGTTTTGGGTGTCGGTTGAATGTCGCAACTCCCAGGGCCAAAGTCAGCCCATTGGCGCTGGGGCGGGGGTGGCTTACCGAAACAGAAGTGTCCAGAAAGGAACGGAAGGGCCAGTGCTGCGGGGTTCCTAGGAGGACACACCTCTGAACATCAGTAGAGGTGGTGTCCTGATTATGGCCATATGGTGATCTCCCAAATAGAAATCAACCTCCTGGGGGCTGCAGAGGGCTGCACGCTGGCTCAGAACACGGACGCTGGATCTACGTCACTGCTCACTGGGGCGTAAGGCCAGGTCGCCTTCCTGACATCCTTTGCAGCTCAGGTGGGGTGTCCCTTGTTTCTTCCTATGCCCCCCACGCCCCCGCTGTGAATTCTGCTGTTAAGACCCCTGCCTCTATACCCCTAGGGATCTTCTCACACAAGACCGCTGTTGGTCCATGATAGGGTCTGGTTCGAATCACTAGCCCCACTCCAGGCAGCATCATGTGCCCCTATGAGTTCAGGGGCTGTGCTTGGGCCTGGGTCACCTTCCTACAGGCTGGAGGGATTCACTGTGTCTGCCACCTTGGTGTCTGCTATCCGAATGTGGGAGGGGCTACAGCCAACCCACAAGACCATGTTTAGTAGAACCCCGCGTGCCCAAGCAGAGCCTGGCAGACTGCCGGCTCTACTTTGCTGAAGCCCTGCTCTAGATTATGAAGGCCAGGCAGCTGCAACAGAGTTGAGGAAGAGCCCCGGGGAGCCTGGGGACAGTGTAGGTACCCCCATCCTCAAGCCCTCTGCTCCGAGAGTTCTCCATTCTATTCGCACCTTCGTGGACATCATGGCCTCTCCTCCAACACACAGGCAGGACCCACTTTAACCTTAGTGGGGTCCAAGGTCAGCTGGGATCACATGGGACTTTCTTCCAGGTGGAAGATGCCTTCAGGATCATGCGAGGGACCAGTTTACCCTCCTCGGATGAGTCCTGAGACTCACCGAATGCCAGTCACAGTGACCCGGATTTCGACGCATGGGGACAGGCTCAAGGGCAGAGGCAGGAAGCATCCAGGGCCCCCAGTCCTTACCAGAAGAAAGCAGGGGCTGACCAGCTTCCAGCACAGCCGCCAGTACAGACTGGGCCGCTGCCCCGTCATCTGCTTGATATCATCGCTGAACTGCCGGACACCTGAGGGGGGAGCAGTAGCCATGGGCCCAGTCAAAACACTAGACACACACAGGTTCCGCTTGACTCCAGGGCCCTCCCCATTCACACTGAATAGCCCTGACTGTACCCAGCCACTTGCAGGACTCCACGTACTGGCTGGCCCATAAGATGCCCTGGGGAGGCATGTGGTCAGGTGGCTGAGCCGTGGGCCCAGGGACACTTCAGGCCCACCCTGCCTCACTCAGCCCCCCGCCCCCCGGCCCACATTTCTTGCTTCCCTCTACAAGCATATTTTCCCACTTTTTAAAAGTTGAGGTAAGCTGGGTTTGGTGGCGCACGCCTTTAATCCCAGCACTCGGGAGGCAGAGGTAGGAGGATCGCCGTGAGTTTGAGGCCACCCTGAGAATATAAAGTGAATTCCAGGTCAGCCTGGGCTAGAGTGAGACCCTTCCTCAAAAAACCAAAATAAATAAATAAAATAAAAAAATAAAAAGTTGAGGTAAGATGAATGTAACAGAAAATATACCATTTTGACTATTTAAGTACACAGTTTAATGGCACTAAGTACAATTGCATGGCTGTGCCACCCCCCTTCTATCTCTAGAATTTTTTCTCTCTCATTTTCTCTCTCTCTCTTTCTCTGTCTTTTTGGTCTTTTGGGGTAGGGTCTCGCTCTAGCCCAGGCTGACCTGGAATTCACTGTGTAGTCTCAGGCTGGCCTCAAACTCATAGTGATGCTCCTACCTCTTCCTCCCGAGTGCTGGGATTAAAGGTGTGCACCACCACACACGGCCAGAACTTTCGCAGCTTCCCCAAGTGAGACTGTGTCCACATTCAACATTCTGTCCCTCCCCGCTCCAACCCCTAGCACTCCAGTCTACCTCTGTCTAGGGACTTGGTTTCTTTAGGGACCACGTGGGTAGAATTGCAGTGTGTGTCCTTTGACAACTGGCCTCTTTCAGGTGGTATAATGTCCCTGAGCTTGGAGCATGTGTGCCCTATGTTAGAGCCTGTGTCAGAATTTCTTTTTTTTTTTTTTAAGGTTGAATGTATGTATATAATCTCCAATGTATGCATGTAATATTTTTATGAAAACATATTTTTAGCTGGGTGTGGTGGCACACACTTTTTAACGCCAGCACTCGGGAGGCAGAGGTAGGAGGATCACCATGAGTTTGAGGCCAGCCTGAGACTCCATAGTGAACTCCAGATCAGCCTGGGCTAGAGCAAAACCCTACTTTGGAATCTCCCCACCCCACCAAACAAGATATTTTTAGACATTTAATAAATAGTGTTTTATCCCCAGGAGCACTGAACTTTAGAAACATGTTTCTTTCAGTAATATCTAACTCTTTCAGGAATTAATAAGGGGATATTCACAGCTACTCCCTCGACTCAGAATCTGGCCTGGCCTCTTATTCAAGAGACTGCTGTGCTGTGGTGAGCTTTGGATGGCCCAGCAGCCTCATGGTCTCATCAGAAAGATGACTCTGGGGCTGGAGGGATGGCTTAGCGGTTAAACGCTTGCCTATGAAGCCTAAGGACCCCGGTTCGAGGCTCGATTCTCCAGTACCCACGTAAACCAGATGCACAAGGGGGTGCATGCATCTGGAGTTTGTTTGCAGTGGCTGGAGGCCCTGGCACACTCGTTCTCTCTCTCTCTCTCTCTCTCTCTCTCTACCTGCCCATTTCTGTATCTCTCTCTCTCAAATAAATAAATAAATAATAAAATATTTAAAAAAAAGAGAGAAAAAAAGAAAGATGACTCTGGGGCTGGAGAGACTGCTTAGTGGTTAAGGTGCTTGCCTGCAAAGCCTAAGGACCCATGTTTGACTCTTCAGATCCCACGAAAGCCAGACGCATAAAGGTGAGGCAAGTGCAAGGTCACACATGCCCACTAGGTGGTGCAAGTGTCTGGAGTTCAATTGTAGTGGCTGAGGCCCTGGAATGCCAATTCTCTCTCTCTAAAAAAAAAAATAGGAAGATGGCTCTGGGTGGCTTGTCACCAACTCCAAAGCCCCAGCAATAGTCGGTGCACGAACAGCAGATGTATACTCAGCAATGAGCCAATGGTCCTAGCTCATGAGCTACAAACAGAACTCAGGCGGTTGGGATCCACACACAGGACACATGTGTGACACAACTGTAAGGAGAGACGGCCATTGTCTGACCTCCCTCCTGCAAGCTGATAGCATTATCTCATCGAGGCCCCTTACAAGAGACAGATGGGTCAGCCTGTCATGCCCAGATGGAGCCAAAGTCATCCTGTGCTCGTCAGCAGGGTCATGGCTAGCTGGACAGGGTGCCTTCTTCTTCTTCTTTTTTTAAATATATCTTATTTTTATTTATTTGAGAGAGAGTGAGAGAAAGGCAGATATAAAGAGAGAATGGGCACACCAGGGCCTCCAGACACTGCAAACAAACTCCATACACATGCACCACCTTGTGCGTCTGGCTTACATGGGTACTGAGGAATTGAACCTGGGTCCTTAGGCTTCACAGGCAGGCACTTTAACTGCTAAGCCATCTCTTCAGCCCAGGATTCCTTCTTTATGTCAGCAACTGAGAAGGGCACAGGATCCCATCAAGCCTCACTCTCCTACCCAATCAGGGTGCCCTCATGATGCAGTCCCTCGGAATGTCTCCTGGATGCCACCTGGCTGACTGCGGCCTCAGCCAGCAGAACAGGCCCCGCCCTCTGCGATGCGGTGTGAACTACAGCTGAAGCCTCTTTCCAAGACAGCAAGATAACACTGACAGCATAGCCCCAGTCTTCCTGCCTGGACTTACCATAGAACCAGGCCACCCCAATGGCTTCAATGAGCACGCCAAAGAGGATGGATGTACCAGCGGCAAAGTGGTCCAGCAGTGTGAAGACATAGATGCCTCCCTAGAAGAGATGGGTACCCAGGATGAATTTGGGGTCTGGCTGCAGCCACTCCCCAACCAAAATGCTTTAAAAAAAAAAGATAATCTCTCCTGGGAACTCACTCTGCAGATGTATTTACTCCTTAAAAAGTGTGATTTAAGGGCTGGAGAGATGGTTTAGCGGCTAAGGTGCCTGCCTGCTAAGCCTAAGAACACTGGTTCCAATCTCCAGGTCCCACGTTTAGCCAGATGCAAAGTGATGCAAGGGCGCAATGCCACACTTGACCACAAGGGGGCGCACGCATCTGGATTTTGTTCACAGCAGCTGAGAGACTGCTGGCACGCCCATCTCTATCTGTCTTCCTCTCTGCCTGTCTGTCTCTCTCTCTCCAAAAATAAATAAAAAATAATTAAAAATTTAAAAAAAAAGTGTGATTTAAGTCACTCTGCCCCCGAACCACTTCTTCTCTCCTTTTCTGAGCTTTGGGTGACGAGAGAGGAAGCACCCAAATGGGAAAGTGGCCTTGGCCCTACAGACAGGCCTCTGACACCTTCCAGCCCCGCTCCCACCCCCAGGAAAGCGGCTTCCCACAAGCCTCCCGGGCGCTGTCCAGGTGCTGAAATGTCTCCGTGACCAGACTCCAGACCCACACCTGCCCTGCCCTGTGAGTGATTACAGGGCGATAGATTTATTCTGGGCATAGTGTGACTTTCTTAGAAATGATACCGTCTGTCCATCCCAAAGGCACCGATAGCGCCCTCAGAGGCTGGGGCTAGCAGGACATAAGCAGGCAACTACATACGTTGGTGACGCAGAAGAGAGACAGCAGGAAGGTGGCCAGGACGATGCCCAGCGTGAAAAGCTCCCGATGCCGGTGAAGCAGCTGGAATTCATCAATGAGACCGGTGATCACAGACTCCATGCCGCCCATCTGCAGGACACAGATGTAACACTCAGCAATGCCTGCCCACGCTGCCCTTCTCACTTGATGGATGGACACCCAGGTTGGCGCATAGGAGGGTCTGCATAGCAGCCCATTGGCAGAATGAAGAAAGATCTCTGGGGCTGGAGAGATGGCTCAGTAGTGAAGGCGCAAAGCCTAACAACCCAGGTTCAATTGCTCAGGACCCACGTAAAGCCAGATGCCCCTTTCTCTGCCCCTTTCTCTCTCTCAAAATAAATAAAATATTTTTAAAAATATTTTATTTTTTATTTAATTGACAGAGAGAAAGAGGGGCAGAGAGGGAGGGAGAGAGAGAATGGGTGCGCCAGGGCCTCCAGCCACTGCAAACGAACTCCAGACACGTATGCGCTTTTGTGCATCTGACTAATGTGGGTCCTGGGGAATTGAACCTGGGTCTTTTGGCTTTGCAAGCAAATGCCTTAACTGCTAAGCCATCCTTCTAGCCCAAAATATTTTTTTTAAAGAAAGAGCTCTGGCTGGGGCTTTCCTGTTGACCTGGCCCTCAGAGAGAGACAGACAGAGAGAGAGAGAGACCCTGGAGGGTGACCATAGTCACCTTGAAGTCACTGGGCCAGTGAAGTGCTACATGGATGAGATGGCATCTTCTTCCAATGCCTTGAATGAATGATGGTGCAAGTATGTTACCAGAGCAATATATCCCTCCCACAGTCTCAATCTTGGAGTGCAGCTGGCCTGACACTATGTTCCCAAGTCACATGATGATGGGGCCAGTCGGGTGGGCCTTGTGCCCCGTAAGCATCGCTCATAGGATGTCCCCTCTCAGGCACAGGACCATGGAAGCCACTGGGCCACAGAGCTAGGCAAAACATGAAGGTGGGGCTGTAGAGTGTGACCTTCATTCCTGGAGAGAGGGGTTCTCAGCTCAGTCTTTCCAGGAAGAAAGCCACAAGGTGTCCCTTAGCCAACCCGGGTGTCAGGACTTAGTGGACAGTCCTGGGAAGATGATGGGATAAGAGAAGCCAAAGAAAGTACAGTGGTCGCAACCCCTTGAAGAACCTGGGCACCTGGAAGCTGCTCAGCCAGGCTCCGTCTCTTCCGGGGAAGCCCAGGTATCAGGGAAGGTTCTGCTATGCACAGCCCTGTGGCCAGTCACTCTGCTATTCTGAGTGCAGCCTTTGGCTGTTGGGGCTTGGTTCTGCATGCATTGTGATCCTGGGACGCCCAGGGTAGGGCACCTTGATGCCCAGGGTGGGAAGAAACACAAGCTACACTCCCACATCACCACTCAGGCATGTCTGAGTCTCTCACGTGGGCTCTGTGCAAGGAGTGGGGCACTGTGAGAGGGCATGCCTGTCCACACGAGGCCATGTCCTCCGAGAGCAGGCTGACAAGGAGCCACAGCGCAGGGCCCCAGGCTACTCACGGCGCTGTCGATGCCCAGGGTCAGCAGCATGAGGAAGAAAATGGCAGCCCAGGCAGAGGAGAGCGGGAGGGTGGCGATGGCCTCAGGGTAGATAATGAAGATGAGTCCCGGTCCTGCAAGCAAGCAGAAGGCCAGCAGTCGTAAGCATGCGCAGCCTGGCCAAGATGCCAGCGAGCTGACTGCTGGGAGCGCCCCCACACTGTTCTCCTCCAGTGCTTCCTCCCAGGTCCTACCCACTAGGAATTCAGTGAACACAAGGCCAGGATTGCAGGAGATTCACCTCAAGAGCCCAGCAGAGGGCTTCTGCTCTCTCAGCGTGCACCCTTGTGCCACACCTCACTTGTGTCCCCCCATCAGGCCATGGAGGCTGGGGACAGCAACACACAGAGCAGAGACAGCAAAGAGAGATGGGTGGGTGCCTCTGTCCCAGCTAACTCCAGCTGACATCTTTCCAGCTGGCTTAACTGTGTGGAGCAGGTCATAGGTGCACCACGGGGTCATGTGTGAACACACTCCAAAATACATATGCATGCAATGCCACACACAAACACACACACTCCCAGGCCCATGTGCCCATATGCATACCAAACACACTTGTACAGTCACAGTCATATATGAACACACAGGAAATGCACACATACACAAATACACACATAAGCACACACCCATCACACTATTTGAAAGCTGGATTTTTTTTTTTTTTTTTTTTTATTGACAACTTCTATACTTACATACAAAAAGTGCATGATATTTCCCTCCCTGGATTTTTTTTTGTTGTTTTGTTTTGTTTTGTTTTTGAGGTAGAGTCTCACTCTAGTCCAGGCTGTCTTAGAATTTAATATGTAGTCTTGGGCTGGCCTTGAACTCATGGCGAACCTCCTACCTCTGCCTCCTGAGTGCTGGGATTCCAGGCATGAGTCACCATACCCAGCCTCCTAATTTTCTTTTCTTTTCCTTTCTTTTCTTTTCATTTCGTTTCTTTTCTTTTCTCTTTTCTTTTCTTTCCCTTTCCTTTCCCTTCCTCTTTCTTTCTTTCTTTTCTTTCTTTCTTCTCTCTTTCTCTCTTTCTCTCTCTCCCTCCCTTCCTCCCTCTCTTTCTTTCTTTCTTTCTTTCTTTCTTTCTTTCTTTCTTTCTTTCTTTCTTTCTTTCTCTCTCTCTCTCTCTCTCTCCCTCCCTCCCTGCTTCCCTTCCTTTCCTTCTTTCTTTCTTTCTTTCTCTTTCTTTCTTTCTTTCTTTCTTTCTTTCTTTCTTTCTTTCTTTCTTTCTTTCTTTCTTTCTTTCTTTCTTTCTTTCTGAGGTAGGGTCTCACTGTAGCCCAGGCTGACTTGGAATTCACTATGTAGTCTCAGGCTGGCCTTGAACTCATGGTGATCCTCCTACCTCTGCCTCCCGAGTGCTGGGATTAAAGGTGTGCACCACCATGCCTGGCTTTGGAAGCTGAGTTTTACACACACAGTAATGCTTGGTCTTGTCCCTGACCCCCACGCTTATGACATGTGAGCAAACTAGACTCCTCTGTGCTTGTTGCAGCCTGTGAGTACTCTGTCCATGCAATGTGCCCCACAAGGTTACCTCCCAGTGAACATTCATGGGTGAGTGTGGCTCATGTCACCCATCATTCCTGCAGCAGGGCTGAGGTGCTGAGAAGTATCTATCTACTGGGACTCAAGGAGGGCAGAGCACCCCACTGGAACGGAAGGTTTGACACAAGAAAGCAAGAAACGGGGCTGGAGAGATGGCTTAGCAGTTAAGGAGCTTGCCTGCAAAGCCAGCTTCCCAGGATCCACATAAGCCAGATGCACAAGGGGGTGTGTGTGTCTGGAGTTCATTTGCAGTGGCTGGAGGTCCTGGAGTGCCCATTCTCTCTCTCTACTCTTTCTCTCCCTTTCTCTCTGGATTGGTATTATAGTTTGGATCTGGAAAGTTCCACTGAGATTCATGTATTGAAGGCCTGGTCCCCAGCTGGTGGCACTACTAAGAGATGGTTGGATCAATAACCCCTTATCAGTGGGACAATCCATTCTGAGCTCCTGCCGAATGGGCTGGTGGGAGATGAGACCTAGCTGTTGAGTGATAACACTAGGAGTGTGCTTTCTTTTAAAAAATTTAAAAATTTTTTATTTTTCTTATTTTTGGAGAGAGGCACAGAGAGAGAGAGACAGAGAGAGAGGGAGAGAGATAGAGAATGGGCGCACCAGCAGTGTCTCAGCTGCTGTGAACGAAATCCAGATGCGTGCGCCCCCTTGTGGTCAAGTGTGGCATTGCGCCCTTGCGTCACTTTGCATATGGCTAAATGTGGGACCTGGAGATTGGAACCAGCGTTCTTAGGCTTAGGAGGTAGGCACCTTAACCGCTAAGCCATCTCTCCAGCCCTAAATAATTTTTTTATTTTAGAGAGAGAATTAGCACTCCAGGGCTTCAGCCACTGCAATTGAACACCAGATGCTTGCGCCACCTAGTCGCATGTGCGACCTTGCACTTCCATCACTTTGTGCGTCTGGTTTATGTGGGACCTGGAGAGTCGAACATGAGTCCTTAGGCTTTACAGGTAAGTGCCTTAACCGCTAAGCCATCTCTCCAGCCAGTGTTTTTCTTTCTTTACTGTCCACCTTGAGGCTCCCCCGTGCCACGCAGATGGTTGCTCTTGGACATCTGTGAGTTCAATTAACCTCTTCTTTATAAAGTTTCCCAGCCTAGACGTTTTGTTACAGCAACAGAAAACAGAATGTGACACCATGTCCCCTGCCCACCTCCCTCCCCACGCTTGGATACAACTTACAGATGTGAAGAGATGCTCAGGGCTCAGAAGGTACCAAGTGGGGCAGAAGAAAGAGATCATGTTCCCGAGACTTGGGGACCACGGGGGCCAGGGTCTCCAGATGTTGACTACGAACACACTGCTTGCTAACGTCACAAGCAACCAGCTTCATTTTGGTGAACCGTGCTCAAACCTACTCTGGTCCTACCACTCTGGGAGATTGTAGCAGCTTAGTCTTCCACTACTCGAGCTTGGAGAGACCCCCACTGTGGCACCCACTCCCAGGGGACCCAATTGACAATGTCTGACAACGTCACCACAGCCCACGCTGTCGACAGGGAACAGGTGGCTGAGCGTCTGAGGTGTTGGCTGAGCCAAATCATTGTATTTGTGCATTAAGATTTGTGGTTGCAGTGGCTGTGTGGCACCAGCACAGAAGATGGTGAAGGGGCAGGGTAGGAGGGTACAGGGGGCAGGGCGGGTGGATGCATCTTATGGGTGGTCAGCTACCCTAGAACACAGGCTGGTCCCAGTTGACAGCAGTTAAATTGGCAGCTCTCAGGGTGGACATGCGTCTGGTTCTAGGCACTGCGCTGGCTTTGCAACCACAGGGAGCAGAGTGAGGTCCGGCAGCGTGGGGGGCTCACCGTCTGTGGCCACGTCCCCGATGGGCACATTGTGCTTCTGTGCCATGTACCCCAGGAAGGAGAAGACAACGAAGCCAGAGGAAAAGCTGGTCAGGGAGTTGATAGAGGTGGTGATGATGGCGTCCCTGTGGGAACAAGACAGGACATCCTGGAGCTGGCGGAGCCGCGACTCTAAGACTGTCCGTCATTATTCTCCATTTGCAGCATCTGGGAAGGGCAGGTTAGGAGGGGTGGCTTCTCAGAGAAGCAGTGCCAGGCTGCTTCTTGGCTCGTTGGTGTCATCGGGGTCCATGGAGGTGGGAGAGATGACCACCGTGTGTCCTGCTGGGCTACCATGACACCCCCTGACCTCACAGAAGAGAGGAGATCCAGCGGGGCTGGTTGTGGAGGGAGGAAGGCATAGCTGCATATCCAGCCCAGGGAGCTGCTCCCAGGGGTGACATACATCTCCGTGTGTCTCAATACCTTCCTTAAAAGTGAGCACAAGCCGGGCGTCATGGAGCGCACCTTTAATCCCAGCCCTTGAGAGGCAGAGATAGGAGGATCACCGAGAGTTCAAGGCCACCCTGAGAGTACAGAGTGAATTCCAGGTCAGCCTGAGCTAGAGTGAGACCCTACCTCAAAAAACAAAAACAAGGGCTGGAGAGATGGCTTAGCAGTTAAGGCGTTTGCCTGCAAAGCCAAAGGACCCTGGTTCGACTCCCCAGAACCCACATAAGCCAAGTGCACAAGTTGGTGCATGCATCTGGAATTCGTTTGCAGTGGCTGGAGGCCCTGGTGCATCCATTCTCTGTCTCTCTTTCTGTCTCAAATAAATAAAAAAATATATTTTAAAAAATTGTATGAAGCCAGCTTGGAGGTTGAGGCAGGAGGATGGCTGTGAGTTCAAGGTCTGTCAGGGTTACATAGTGAGTTCTAGGACATCCTGGGCTACAGATCGAGACCCTGTCTTTAAAAACAAAACAAAAACAAACAATAAGAAAGATATCCAGGCATGGTGGCACACACCTTTAACCCTCGCACTCAGGAGGCAGAGGTAGGAGGATCGCAGTGAGTTCGAGGCCACCCTGAGACTACATAGTGAATTCCAGGTCAGCCTGGGCCAGAGTGAGACCCTACCTTGAAAAAAGAAAGAAAGAACAAAAGAAAGAGAGAGAGAAAGTTGTGTGGCTCAGAGGTTTTCTAAGCAGAGATTTTTCTCTAGGGGACATGTCATTTCCAAAAGCCAGCACCCGCAGCATCAGCGCTGTTGTCTCGTTTTTTTTTTTTGTTTTTTTTTTTTTTGTCAACAGCTACCAGTGACAGGAGCTGGGGACTTACCTATAGCAATTGTTGGTGAACTTATTGTAACTGGAGAAGGCAATCAGCACTCCAAACCCGACGCCCAGGGAGAAGCACACCTGGGTGGCAGCATCTATCCACACCTGCCGCGGGCAGAGAGGGGAGAACGGGAGCGGACGATTAGACGTGACTGCGGGCAGGGTGGGGACTGTCACACAGCACCCATCCACATGACAGTGTAGGCTCCCTGTCGGCCTACCACAACTACACCCAACTAAGATGCTGTGGCCCTGTGAGGCAGCCAGCCAGGCCTCCCTCCTCGGACTCTTCGGTGTGCACTCAACATCATGTGCAGGCCAGGTGTCCGTAGTCAAAGCCATCTTAGGAAACAAACCCTGCCATATCCTGAGGCCAGATACTGGTGTCCAGCAGATGGCACACCCACGCTTTGAACGTGATAAGAAGAAGGAAGGTGAGTGCCATTGCTTGCGCCCAAATGAGAAACTCAGCCACAGCGTGCTGAGTCAGGGCTGTGCGGAGACCATTCAGTGAGCCACGCCTGTCTTGTCCCTGTGTAAGCCACGCAGGTGGGAAGTTTGTTTAAAAGGAGCTGCTTCCCGTGGCTCTGGGCCAGACCTACCACCTTCTGGGGGCTGGGTAGTACCAGGAGCTATCCCTGAGTGTCCACATGGTCCAGGGTGGTCTGTAGAGTCTAGAACACTAAGCCACTGGTATCAGAAGTACTGGGCAGGCTGGAGGGGGTCCAAGTGGCTACTCTGAGCTTGATGAAACAACAGAGCAGATGCTGCTAAGGACACTAGAGCCCCAGGCTGCAAGGGAGCTGGCACCTCTGTCCTTTGTTCAGAGTCTCTGGGCCACACCAATTTGGGGACCGTAGGTTTGAGGGCAGCTGGCTGGCCAGGTGGTCAGTGCTGCAGAGAGGAGCAAGGCCTCAGTGAGATGGAGAGGTCAATCCTGCTGTGGTCAGGCAGGCAGTGAGAAAAGGGCTGTAGAGATGGCTTGGTGGTTAAGGCGTTTGCCTGTGAAGCCTAAGAACGCAGGTTCCAATCTCCAGACACACAGTGATGAAAGTGTGCAATGTCGCACGTGTGCACAAGGGGGCGCAAGCGTCTGAAGTTGGTTTGCAGCAGGCTGAACATCCTGGTGCATCCATTCTCTCTGCCCCTTCCTCTCTCCTTCTCCCACTCAAAATTAAAAAAATTAAAAATGAAAAGCATTAATTAGCTCATGTGCCTGCCAGGCACCTGCTGAGTTCACAGGATGTATGGCACAATGCAGGTCTGGCCCTAGCCAAACCGCATGCTAAAAGAAACCAGGCCACACCCCTCGGGTTTTCTCACTAGGATGGCGGGTAGTCAATGATGGGTAAGACTCCATGAGATGGGATAATCTAAGACAGGCACCGTCGCATGTGATGATCCCTTGGGGCCTGGGGTCAACAATGGCTTGGCAAAGAACCATGCCTCCCAGGGTTGCCAATAATAAAAACAAAAAGGAGGATATGTATGGCACAATGCAGGTCTGGCCCTAGCCAGGCTGCATGCCAGGAGAAACCAGGAAGTGGCTTCTGTGGACATGGCATCCTGCACTGGCCTAGCTTGACAACAGCTACAGTCCCATGCTCGTGAGAAACCTGGTGTGAGATGATCTGTCCAGAGACAGGCTGTCATTGCTCACAAGAAGGGGACTACCCCATACAATGATTGGCCAGCCAAACCCCTTAAAACCCCCTACACTTCCTTGAATAAACGAGTTTGCAGCAGCTCACCCTCTGCCTGCTTCCACCCAACTCCCAGAGTCTGTGTTGTGACTCCGCGCCTCTCACTCCCAACTCAGCAGAGACCCTGCTATCCCTCCTGGGCTGGCCCTAGGGGGGACCCCAAAAACAGGACAGGGTGGAATTGCTGCCTTACTATAGTTTGGACCACCCACTCATATGTAGGAAACCTGTCACAAGGCTCTCTAGTCCTGGGGACTATTGAGCTGTGGGGAGGGGGGAGTACTCACAGATGCCTCGCACAGCCGGTAAAAGTCCACACTCAGGTACGCTCTGATGCCATCCATGGCTCCAGGGAGGGTGACTCCACGCAGGAGCAGAGCAGTGAGGACCACATAGGGCATGGTGGCTGTGATCCACACAACCTGGGAAAGAGAGGGTTAGCAAGATGCATGGACCACACACAACCCCTGGTGGGAGCAGGATTGAGGAGGAAGTGAATGGGGGGTTGGTGTGTACCAGAGTGAGGTGGCCTCACCTGGGAAGCCAATGGGAGTGAGTCTGGAGTGACACTAGGGCATGCCTTTCCTCTTGTGCATATTTCCCCCCAGGAATTAAAGCAGGTCGGCAAGAGAACAATTCCCCTGTTCTTGCTCTGTAGAAGCCAGCGGGAATGGCTCTGATCTGTGGCACGTGAGTGACTCACCCTGATTGGGCAAAGGTGTGCTTTGGGTATGCAAAAAAGGATGACTTGAGACAGCACGGACTGGGAAGAAACACCCATCATTATGTGAGGGCGAGGCTTCCATGTATTGGCAAGAAAGGTGACATGGCCATTTGGTCAAAATTGCCATGGGCAGGGCTGGAGAGTTAAGGCGCCTGCCTGCTAAGCCTAAGAACGTCGGTTCCAATCTCCAGGTCCCACGTTTAGCCAGATGCAAAGTAACGCAAGGGCGCAATGCCGCACTTGACCACAAGGGGGTGCACGCATCTGGATTTCGTTCGCAGCAGCTGAGAGGCTTGTGGCGTACCCATTCTCTGTCTTCCTCTCCCTCTGACTCTCTCTGTCTCTCTCCGAAAAATAAAAAAATAAAATAAAATTGCTATGGGTATCCATACAATCCCAAATATCTTTTTAAAATTTTTTTATTGTATTTATGAGGTTGTGGGGGGATCAGCATGCCAGGGCCTCCAGCCACTGCCAATGAACTCCAGATGCATGCGCCACCCTGTGCATCTGGCTTATGTGGATTCTGGGGAATTGAACCTGGGTCTTGTGGTTTTACAGGCAAGCACCTTAACCGCTAAGCCATCTCTCCAGCTCCCAAATAGCTTTTATGTTTTAGAAAAAACTATTTATTTAATTTTTTAAAATTTATTTGAGAGGGAAAGAGAGAAGCATATAAAAAGAGAATGGGCAGCCACTGCAGACAAACTCCAGATGTGTGCGCCCCCTTGTGCATCTGGTTTGTGTGGGTCCTGGGGAATCGAACCTGGGTCCTTTTGCTTTGCAGGCAAGTGCCTTAACCACTTAAGCCATCTCTCATGCCTCCAAATATCTTCATTGGCAAGAAAAATTCAAACAGTGCCATTTTTTGTCTTCATGCTGGACACCTTGTGTGTGCTGCCCTCTCAATGCCCTTCACCAAACAAAGTGAGTGCCCGCTTCCAGCCACCACGGCCACATGTTCATCTCCATCCAACCATGCATATATGTCCACCCGCCAACCTTGGTCACATGTCTACCCCTTCTTCACCAATGGCCACCTACCTAGCCTCAACCTAACCACAGCCACCTGTTCCTTCTTCCCCAGCCAGGACAATCTGTCTCCTTCCCCCTCCACCTATGGTCATTTATGGTCCCCTCATCTATGACCACGTGTCCCCTGCCCCGGCCACGTGTCCTCACCTTCCCTGAGGTCTTCACTCCCTTCCACAAGCTGAAGTATAGGAGGAGAATGACCAGCACCAGGCAGGCCGTGAGCTGCCACTGGGGTGGGCCCAGGTCGTCGATGCCACGGCTCTGGTGGAGATGCAGCACACCACGCCTGAAGAGAAGCAGCAGATGGTTCTGGAGGGAGCGTCCACCCCGGCCCACCCCCCCACACACACACCAGACCTGGAACTGGACAGCTGAGCTGGCCCCGAGCCCTGCCCTCCTCAGCTCCACCTAGCAGAAAGCACCTCATCAGTGCAGGGTTCAGGACCAGCCCCTGACTGAGACACAAGGCCAACTTTGAGATGGACAGAGAAGCCAGCCTAGCTTGCCAGAAGGTTCCATGGGAAGCCAGTCTGATTCCTCACCCACTGGGAGGGAGGAGCCAGTTTGGGTTTACAGAGGAATGGAGCCTCAGAAACCACAGAAAGATGCTGAGTGAAGCCGGCACCTGCTGTTGCCCAAGGGACAGTCTCTGAACAGCAAGTTGAACACACAAGTGCTTCCGGAGTGCGATGGCTCCCAGCCCTGCGCACACAAGTTCCGCTGTTGTAAAGGTCCCAAGGAATGGAAGCCACGTGTGGCTGAACTTGTTTTTTTTTTTTTTTTTGGTTTTGCAAGGTAGGGTCTCACTCTGGTCCAGGCTGACCTGGAATTAACTATGTAGTCTCAGGGTGGCCTCGAACTCTCGGCGATCCTCCTACCTCTGCCTCCCGAGTGCTGGGATTAAAGGTGTGCACCACCACGCCCGGCTGAACTTGTTTTTGAAGGAGCCTCGCTTGAAGGCTAGAGCACGCGGGAAACGTGTTTCCTCTGGGCCTCGCCATGTGCAGGCAGCAGTGAGATCTCCACAGACAGAGGCTTTGAGCCGGTCATCTGGAAAGTATCTCCACCACAGCCAGTGCAGGGTGCACAGCTGAAAGGAACCCGCACATCCCAGGTTTGTTTGACTGTAGGCCGGCTGAGGTCCCCAGGAAGTCACGCCTGGCCCTTATCATAGAGCACAGACAATCCCAGGAGCGGGCATCAAAGTGCCACGCTGGAGACTGTCCACCCTCACAATCTACAATCACAGCCAGCCTGGTGGCTGCTGGCAGTGGGGGCAGAGTGAAGAGCTGGGCTCAGCAGTCCAGCCATGCCCCAGCAGTGGTTAGGATCAGGGTCCCCAGGCAGGTTGATGACATCGGGGAAGCGGACAGACGACATACCATGGCACCACCACCAACACCCTTTCTTCTATAGCGCACAAGTCATTTGCTCAGCATGTGGCCCACCATGGGCACCCTGGCAGCTCTCAAGCTGGAGTGTCTCAGCAGGTGGGATAAGTCACCTGAGTTGGAGGAGGACAGGCCACGACACTCCACCCACCCTACGTCGGTAGGAGGCTTCCAAAAATCTCCTCACCCCACCATGGGCCTCTTGCTTTGCTGTCTCAGCCAGGACGATCATACTTGTCACCCATGAGAGAAAGGACTTCTCAGAACAATGTCCTGAGTCTCTGACCCACACAGCACACTGTCCTTTCTCATGGCACTAGCTACATTTTACAGTCAGACACACACACACACACACACACACACACACACACACACACACACACCTGCCTGGAGGGTGGCGTGCACAGAGCTTGGGTGTGAGGTGTGACCCTGTGTCCCTGGCTGCACAGCCTTGGGTCCGAGGGAGGGAGGTGGTGCTTGGGACAAGCACCGCCCCCCCCCCCGGGCCATGGGTCTTGGAGCTGCTCCCCATCCCCCTGTGGATTTGCCAGTTACTGTTGGTTTGAGCACAGGCCTGTGCTGGGTATATTTCCTCCCACATTAAAAGGCCTTTAAAAAAGTTTCTCTTAATGTCCATACCCATATATTAATGCTATTCTCACTTTTGTTTTGTTTTCTTTTGCTTATCGAGGTAGGGTCTCACTCCAGCCCAGGCTGACCTGGAATTCACTATGTAGTCTCAGGGTGGCCTCGAACTCACAGTGATCTCGTACCTCTACCTCCCCAGTGCTGGGATTAAAGGCGTGCACCACCACACCCAGCGCTACTCTCATTTTTGGTTAGAGAAGCTTCTCTTTTCAGATGGCGGTGACCTTGGGATGACTCAGAAGGCACCATGGTGCTGAGAAGTGACAGAGGAGTGCTCAGCACTGAAACATCTCTAACACACCTTCCAAGGCTCAGGGTCCATAGTGGAAGAGGGGGCGGAAAGAATGTAAGAGCCAAAGGAAGAGTAGGACTCCTTACAACGTGCTCCTCCAGACACAAAATGGCCTGGATATCCATGACCTCACAGTGCCTGACACTACCTACACAAGACCATCCTAATAGGAGGAGAAGATGATGACATCAAACTGAAAAGAGAGGCTGATTGAGAGGGGGAGGGGATAAGATGGAGAGTGGAGTTTCAAAGGGGAAAGTGGGGGGAAGGAGGGAAGTACCATGGGATATTGTCTACAATTAAAGAAGCAAGCCAGAGTGCTGGAAAGAAGAGACTTGCTCGAAAGGATCTTCTAAGCCCACAATCTGCCCTGAAGAGCAGGCCACGGCGTGGAGGAAGCTGGGACCAGGAGGACAGCCCCTGGAGCTGCAGCCAATGTTCCCAGAGATCAAGAAGCTGAGGGTCAAGCTGGGCATGGGGGCGCACGCCTTTAATCCCAGCACTCGGGAGGCAGAGGTAGGAGGATCACCGTGAGTTTGAGGCCAGCCTGAGACTACAGAGTGAATTCCAGGTCAGCCTGGGCTAGAGTGAGACCTTACCTTGAAAAACCAAAAAAAAAAAAAAAAAAAAAAAAGAGAGAGAGAGAGAGAAGCTGAGGGTCATGGACTTACTGGTCACAGATGGCCGCTCAGGCTCACACCCCAACACTTAAAGACAAGCTTCCACAGGACCAGGCTGCACCCCACAACAGATCGTGCATTCCTGAAGCATTCACGTGCTGAACGCCAGCTAGCATCTAACAAAGAGCAACCAGCCATGACGGGGCAAGGAAACGGGACTCCAAACCAGGAGACATCCCGCAACGTCCACTGCACATGAGATGTAAAAATTAACTCAAGCCGGGCGTGGTGGCGCACGCCTTTAATCCCAGCACTCGGAGGCAGAGGTAGGAGGATCGCCGAGAGTTCGAGGCCATCCTGAGAATACAGAGTGAATTCCAGGTCAGCCTGGACCAGAGTGAGACCCTACCTTGCAAAACCAAAAAAAAAAAAAAAAAAAAATTAACTCGAAACGGGCAAAAGAGCTGAAATTCAAAGGCCCTAAGAAGAAAACCAAAGGGTTGAATCTCCACGACCGTGGCTTTGGCGATGGGTTCTTTGATATGACATAAAGGAGGAAGGAGAGATAAACTTCACTTCATCAAGTTTAAAAACTGTTTTTGGTTTGTTTTATTGAGGTACGGTCTCACTCTAGTCTAGCCTGGGCTGACCTTGAACTCACAGCGATCCTCCTACCTCCGCCTCCTGAATGCTGAGATTAAAGGTATGAACCACCTTGCCCTGCTAAATATTAGTTTTTTAAAAAATATTTAATTTTAATTATTTATTTTGTTTATTTTATTTATTTATTTGAGAGTAATGGAAAGACAGAGAGAGAAAAAGGCAGAGAGAGAGAATGGACACGCAAGGGCCTCCAGCCACTGCAAACGAACTCCATATGCATTCACCACCTTGTGCATCTGGCTTACATGAGTACTGGGAAATCGAGCCTTGAACAAGGATCCTTAGGCTTCACAGGCAAATGTTTAACTGCTAAGCCATCTCTCCAGCCCCTATTTATTTATTTATTTATTTATTTATTTATTTATTTATTTATTTATTTATGAGAGAGAAAGAGGCAGAGACAGACAGAGAGAAAGAGAGAAAATGGGCACATCAGGTTTCTAGCCACTACAAATGAACTCCAGACACATGTGCCATCTTGTGCATCTGGCTTACATGGTCCTAGGGACTCAAACCTAGGTCCTTTGGCTTAGCAGGCAAACCCATTAACCACTAAGTCATCTCTCCAGCCCTAAAAAAAAATATTTCATTCATTTATTTATTTGCAAGCAGAGAGAGATAGAGGAAGAGAAAGAGAAAGAGAGACAGAAACAGAGACAGAGAGGGAGGGAAATGGTGCACCAGGGCCTCCAGCTGCTGCAAACAAACTCTAGATGCATGCACCACTTTATGCATCTGGCTTTGCATGGGTCCTGGGGAATCAAACCCGAGTTGTTAGGCTTTGCAGGAAAGTGCCTTAACTGCTGAGACATCTCTCCTGCAAAAAGCTAGGAAAAACATACAACGGGAGACAATAGGTTTTTTTTTTTTTTTTTTTTTTTTTTTTTTTTTTTTTTTCGAGGTAGGGTCTCACCACTCTGTCCCAGGCTGACCTGGAATTAACTTTGTAGTCTCAGGGTGGCCTCGAACTCACAGCGATCCTCCTATCTCTGCCTCCCAAGTGCTGGGATTAAAGGCGTGCGCCACCATGCCCAGCTCTGGGAGATAATAGTTTTAAATCATGTATCCGTAAAGAGATTAATATCCTCAACAGCAACTACAAAACATTTCACTTCGACAATGAATAAAGGATTTGAGATCATCATTTCCCCAAAGGAGGCACAAGTAGCCGACATACCCATGTTCAACACAGCCAATTGGTAGGGCAATGTAAATTAGAGCTATGATGAAACACCTCTATGATCCACTAGAATGGCTACTATCCTAACAAGCAAACAAGCAAACTGAAAAGGAGCATTGTAGGGCTGGAGAGATGGCTTAGCTGTTAAGGCGCCTGCCTCCTAAGCTTAAGAACCTGGTTCCAATCTCCAGCGGTTACAATCTCCAGGTCCCACGTTTAGCCAGATGCAAAGTGACGCAAGGGCGCAATGCTGCACTTGACCACAAGGGGGCGCACACATCTGGATTTCGTTCTCAGCAGCTGAGACACTGCTGGCGCGCCCATCTCTATTTGTCTTCCTCTTCCACTCTCTCTCTCTGTCTCTCTCCCCCCCCCCAAAAAAAAAGAAAAGAAAAGGAGCATTATTAAGGATGTAGGGAAACAGAGATGCGTGCAGAGTCTGTGGGAGTGCAGCCACTGTGAATTATCATACAGGTGTCAGCTCCACCCCTGAGTATCTACTCAGGAGACCTGGAGGCAGGAAGTTCCCACTCTGTGATCTAGCTAGGCATTCCTGGGTATATGCTCCCAAGAGGCAAGCCTAGCTTACAGTTTACAGCAGATGTGCCCGCCTATGTAGCCACGTTCACTGTGGCACTATGCTTATGGAGTTAGCCTAGGGGCCTGTGAAGAGATGAAGACATAAAAGAAACAATGGTGTGTCCACACTGAAGAAGAATGAAACTGTGTAAAGAAACTGTTAAATGACGTGAATCGTTCTCACCAGAGCAAGCGTTTCATGCTCTTCCTTCTGAACGAAATTCAGTGGGGGAGGGGATGCACAAGCAAACGAAGGGCTCTTCGGGGTTTGGAAGAGGAAGATATGGAGGGGAGGGGAGAGAAGAAAGGCAATAGCGAGGTGAATGTGATCAAAGTACATTATAGGAGCTGGAAAGATGGATTAGTGGTTAAGGCGCTTGCTTGTGAAGCCTAAGGACCCATAGTCAGCTCTCCAGGTCCCACATAAGCCAAATGCACAAAGGTGACGTGAGCGTGAAAGGTTGCACATGAGCACAAGGTGGTGCAAGCACCTGGAGTTCGACTGCCGTGGCTGGAGGCCCTGGTGTGCCAATTCTCTCTCTCTCTTACAAACACACACACACACACACATACACACACACACATTAAAAAATTACAAAAGGCCTGGAGAGATGACTTAGCAGTTAAGGCACTTGCCTGCAAAGCCTAAGGACCCATGTTCAACTCTCCAGGTCCCATATAAGCCAGATGCACAGTGATGCAAGTGCGCAAGGCTGCACATGTGCACAAGAGTGCATGCGTCTAAAGTTTGATTGCAGTGGCTGGAAGCCCTGGCGTGCCAATTTTCTCTCTCTCTCTTTCTTGCATAAAAAAATTACAAAAAAAAAAGCCGGGCGTGGTGGTGCACGCCTTTAATCCCAGCACTCGGGAGGCAGAGGTAGGAGGATCGCCGAGAATTCGAGGCCACCCTGAGACTACATAGTTAATTCCAGATCAGCCTGGACCAGAGTGAGACCCTACCTTGCAAAACCAAAAAAAAAAAATAATAATAATTACGAAAAAAAGTACATTATAGGCATGGGTGGAAAAGCATGATAGAATGCATGACTTAATGCAATTACTGTACCTAATAAAAAGGAACAAAAACTTAAAAAGAACTGAAACTAGAGACACACACTTGTACTTCTGCACACACTGCAGCATTGTTCATGACAGCCAGAAAGTGCAAGCCATGGCGTGTGCATCCACGGAGGGGTGGAAGAGCCAAATGTGACTCGTATCGCAACGGGGAGAAACTCTGGTGATGGGTGGGCTCCGAAGATACATGCCAAGTGAGACATACCAGGTACAGATCAAAGGACGGGCACCATGTGAACCCACTTGCACGAGGTCCCTGGAGGAGTTGGATTCACAGAAAAAGAAAGCAGAACAGTGGGGGCTGAGCTGGAGGAAGGACAGAGACGTCCAGTCAGGGGAGAACAGAACATTCTGGAAATGGATGGTGGTGATGGTGCCACACATGCCTTCTGCCATGGAACAGTGCACTTAAAAAATGGTTTAAAAAGTAAAATGAGAATTATAAGAGTTTTATTTTTGTGATATTTAAAGTTACCTAATAAAGACTTGTTTCCATTAACTTGACAAAAATTTTTTAATTAAAAATGTAAAATGAACCATTATGTATAATTTGCCACAATACCACCTCCTTCTTTAAAAAACAATACTCTTCAGAAGAACCTGCAGTATGAGAATTCCTTGCCAGAACTGAAGGATGTTCTTTAGACAGAAGGACAATGGGGTCAAATGGAGGCGACTACATGGAGACTTGGAGACCCTGGGAATGCTAACAAGGCAGGCATGTGGGAAGTATTTCTTTTGTGGCTGAATATTATTTATTTGTTTGTTTGTTTGTTTATTTATTTATTTATTTATTTATTTATTTATTTATTTATTTACTTTGAGGGAGAGTCTCACTCTATCCTAGGCTGACCTGGAATTCATTCTGTAGCCCCAAGCTTCCATCAAACTCACAGTGATCCTCTCACCCCTGCCTTGTGAGTGCTGGGATTAAAGGTGTGTGCACCACATCTGGTGATATTTATTTACGTAGCTATTTAAAGCAAAGGCAATGTGTTGGGCTACCTGTAACGCTGCAGAAACCTAACAATCACATACAAGACAGGAAGGGGGCTGGAGAGCTGGCTCAGCAGTTAAGGCGCTTGCCTATAAAGCCAAAGGACCCAGGTTTGACTCTCTAGAACCCATGTAAGCCAGATGCACAAGGGGATGCATGAGCACGAGGTCACGCATGCACACAAGATAGCACACACATCTGGTGCTCAATTGCAATGGCGGGAGGCCCTGGCATGTCTATTCACTCTCAGAAAAACAAAAGAATGACAGAAAGGAAGCTTACTAGCACACTGCGTGGGCTCTGAAGTGTGTGTGAAGAGGTACAAAGTCACGGGGAGGTAGACTGGGAGAGCTACAAAGACACATTCACTCCACAACTCACTAAAACATGGAAGAGTTACAGATTATTATACAGCACGACAAATAAAGTGGAGCCTGGCAATTAACAAACTCAAAAGCAGGAGGAGGGCTGGAGAGATGGCTTAGCGGTTAAGGCACTTGTCTGCAAAACCAAAGGATCCAGGTTCGGTTCCCCAGGACCCATGAAAACCAGATGCACAAGGTGGTGCATGTATCTGGAGTTTACTTGCAGTGGCTGGAGGCCCTGGCGTGCCCATTCTCTCTTTCTTTCTGCCCCCCTCTAGCTCTCTTTCAAATAAATAAACAAATAAACAAACAAGCAAACAAACAAATAAAAAGCAGGAATAAAAAGAGAAAAGAAGGACTGGAGGGATACTCCAGAAGGAGAAATATGACCAAGAGAGACATTTCCTAGTGGTAAAGGGACAAAGAAAAATATATTAAATAAAAAATAAAAATAAGCCGGGCGTGGTGGCGCACGCCTTTAATCCCAGCACTCGGGAGGCAGAGGTAGGAGGATTGCCATGAGTTCGAGGCCACCCTGAGAATACATAGTTAATTCCAGGTCAGCCTGGGCCAGAGTGAGACCCTACCTCGAAAAACCAAAATAAATAAATAATAAATAAATAAAAATAAAAATAAAAATAAAAATAAAAATAAAAATAAAAAAATATTCCTGCATGTAC
Source organism: Orientallactaga sibirica (assembly GCA_036365145.1). Taxonomy (NCBI): domain Eukaryota; kingdom Metazoa; phylum Chordata; class Mammalia; order Rodentia; family Dipodidae; genus Orientallactaga; species Orientallactaga sibirica. Next base: position 2,684,653 of record JAEOAD010001845.1, read on the forward strand.
ACCTCCAAATACTCAAGCTTCAAAACTGTATGGACAGAGCACAAATGAGCAGAGCTGTGAAGAGAAACAGACAAACAGTGATGATCCAGGGCAATCCCAACACTCCTTTCCCAGTAACTGACACAGCAAGGAGACAGAAAGTCACAAGGTGTGGTCAGACCCAGGCAGCCAAAACAGAAACCGTCGACCTTCATCAGACTCTTGAGCTCACGTGACCCTCCCACCTTCGCCTCCCAAGTGCTAGGACTGTGGCATGTACCACAGAACCAGCCTAGGATGCACATTCTTTTATTTTTAATTTGAGAGAGACAGAGGGAGAATGGGTGCACCAGGGCCTCTTAGCCGCTGTGAAAGAACTCCAAACGTATGCGCCCCCTTGTGGGCGAGTGTGGCATTGCATGCTTGCATCACTTTTGCATCTAGCTAAACATGGGACCTGGAGATTTAAACAGGTGTTCTTAGGCTTCACAGGCAGGTGCCTTAACCACTAAGCTATCTCTCCAGCTCTCTTTTTAAAAAATGTATTTATTGCCAGGTGTGGTGGCACACACCTTTAATCCCAGCACTCGGGAGGCAGAGGTAGGAGGATCGCCGAGAGTTCGAGGCCACCCTGAGACTAATTCCAGGTCAGCCTGGACCAGAGTGAGACCCTACCTCGCAAAACCAAAAAAAAAAAAAAAAAGTATTTATTTTCAGTGCTGAGTACTCCTATGTCACCATTGCAGAAAAGGTGGCAGAAAGAAAGTAAGAGCCAAAGGAAGGGTAGGACTCCTTACAACGTGCTCCTCCAGACACAAAATGGCCTGGATATCCATGACCTTGCAGTGCCTGAAACTACTTACACAAGACCATCATAATAGGAGGAAAAATGATGACATCAAAATAAAAGAGTGGGGCTGGAGAGATGACTTAGTGGTTAAGGTGTATGCCTGCGAAGCCTAAGGACCCCAGTTCCCATGTAAGCCAGATGCATATGGTGGCGCATACATCTGGAGTTCATTTGCAGTGGCTAGAGGCCCTGGCGTGCCCATCCTCACTCTCTCTCTCTTCCTCTGTCTCTGATAAAAATAAATAAATATAAATAAAAGAGTGACTGATTGAGAGGGGGAGGGGATATGATGGAGAGTGGAGTATCAAAGGGGACAGTGGGGGGGAGGGAGGAAAGTACCATGGGATATTGTCTACAATTATGGAAGTTGTCAATAAAAAAATTATTAAAAGTTTATTTTTATTTGAGACTCAAAGAGAAAGAGAGCAAGAGAGAATGACATGCCAGGGACTCTGGCCATTACCAATGAACTCCAGATGCATGTGCCATCTTGTGCATCTGCCTTATGCGGGACCTGGAGAATTGAACCTAGATCCTTAGGTTTGGGCAGGCAAGCACCTTAACTGCTAAGCCATCTCTCCAGCCCTACACATTCTTTTTTAAGTGCTCACAGAACATTCTCCAAGAAAGACCTGTGTAGGCTTGAACACAAGTCTTGGCATATTTTAAAATACTGAAGGCTTATAAGTAAAACTAGAAAAATATGCTGTCCAAAGGAATTAGTTGGGGGTGGAGAGATGGCTTAGTGGTTAAGACACTTGCCTACAAAGCCTAATGACCCTGGTTCAATTCCCAGGTACCCACATAAAGCCAGAAGCACAAAGTGGCCCATGCATCTGGAGTAAGTTTGTAGTGGCTAGAAGCTTTGGTGCACTCTCTCCCTTTGGAAATGAATTTAAAAAAATAAAAATTTGTTCTGTGACTTAAAAAATTATCTGAAACATCTAGAAAAGTCCAAATATTAACTTACAAAGTCAAAAAGTGGGCTGGAGAGATGGCTTAGGGGTTAAGGCGCCTGCCTCCTAAGCCTAAGAACGCTGGTTCCAATCTCCAGGTCCCACGTTTAGCCAGATGCAAAGTGAGGCAAGGGCGCAATGCCGCACTTGACCACAAGGGGGCGTGCGCATCTGGAGTTCGTTCGCAGCAGCTGAGACACTGCTGCGTGCCCATCCCTGTCTTCCTCTCTCTTTCTCTCTCTCTCTCTCTCTCTCTGTCTCTCTCTGTGTGTCTCTCTCCAAAAAAAAAAAAAAAAAGTCAAAAAGTTCATTAGCCACCATAGAGAATACAAGAAAGAGCAAGGAATACCTTGAATTAAACTGAAACGAAACTACCTCTCAACTTGTTTGCGATGTAGCTAATGCAGTCTGTTAGAGGCTGATTTATAGCTTTAATTTTCTAACTTTCTTACAATTTGTATTAGGAGGTAAAGATAGTATTAAGATAAGTTAGGGTGAGTCTGGAGAAATGGATCAGCAGTTAAGGTTTTGGCCTGCAAAGCTTAATGACTTGGGTTCAGTTCCCGAGTACCCAGGTAAAGCCAGCTGCTCAAAGATGCGCATGCATCTGGAGTTTGCTTGCAGTGGCTGGAAGCTCTGGCGTGTCCATTCTCCCTCTCTTTCTGCTTTCAAAATACATTAAAAAATAATATATATGTATATATGATTAGCCTATGCCAGCATGGTGGCACACGCCTTCAATCTCAGCACTCGGGAGGCAGAGGTAGGAGTGTCACCATGAGTGGAGTTTCACAGAACTGTGAGTCTAAAGGCCATGTGTACTTATGTGCATCAAGTGTGCATCAAGTGTATTTACAGTGTCCTGTCACAACTCCGAGGTTGACAGTGAGTGATGAACCTGTGGCTACAATATTTTCTCACGCATACACACTACAAATGGAAGCTGGAGGAATGTCGGCGAACAGGGCTGAGGAAGGAATTGCAATGGCAGAGAAACACGCAACTATATAAAAAGGACTCATGCTGGGCGTGGTGGCGCACACCTTTAATCCCAGCACTCGGGAGGCAGAGGTAGGAGGATCGTCGTGATTCAAAGCCACCCTGAGACTACATAGTGAATTCCAGGTCAGCCTGGGCTAGAACAAGACCCTACCTCAAAAAAACAAAAATATCCGGGCGTGGTGGCGCACGCCTTTAATCCCAGCACTTGGGAGGCAGAGGTAGGAGGATCACTGTGAGTTCAAGGCCACCCTGAGACTACATAGTGAATTCCAGGTCAGCCTGGGCCAAAAACAAAACAAAACAAAACAAAACCCCCCAAATAAATAAATAATATAGATAAATAAATAAATACATAATATAAATAAATAAATAGATAAATAAGGGCTCGTGCCTATGATCCCAGCATCCCTAGAGGTAGAGGCAGGAGGATGGCAAGCTTGAGGTCAGCCTGGAGTATATACCAAGACCCTGACTCAAAATAAATGAATTAAATAAATAAGATTAAAGGGGCACACTGGGGGTAGATTGCTTGCCTAGCACGTGTAAGGACTTGGGTTGAAGCCCTAGAATCTCAAAGCAAAACAAAACAACAGATCAAAGTAGGGACTAAGGGGCTGGAGAGATGGCTTAGCTGTTAAGGTGTTGGCCTGTGAAGCCAGATGCACAAGGTGGTGCATGCATCTGGAGTTCATTTGCAGTGGCTAGAGGCCCTGGCACACCAATTATGTATTTTTCTTTGTCAAATACATACATATATAAATAAATAAATACTTTTAAGAAGAAAGTACGGACTAGGGAGTTGTTTCAGTGGTTAAAGGTGCCTGCAAAGCCTGCCACACACACACACACACATTCAAGAGACCCTGGCACGCCTGTGCACACACACACACACATTCAAGAGACCCTGGCACGCCTGTGCACACACACACACATTCAAGAGACCCTGGCACACCTGTGCACACACACACATTCAAGAGACCCTGGCACGCCTGTGCACGCGCACACGCACACACACACACACACACACACACATCCTGTCCTGGTTGCTTGCAGTGACAACATGGCACCCCTCAGGGCCATGGGCCTCTGCAGGGCGCAGGGCTCAGCACTTCTGCTCTGCAGGCTACTGGGACTTGCAGATTTCCTCAGTCTGGATTTTAAAAATTGTTATTATGATTATTATTTATTTATTCACTTAGTTGCAAGAAGAGAGACAGAGAGACAGACAGACACACACACACACACACACACACACACACACAGAATGGGCACGTCAGGGCCTCCAGTGACTGCAAACAAACTCCAGAAGCATGCACTGGAGTTTATATGCATCTGGCTTTATATGGGGAACTGAACTCAGGTTGTTAGGTTTTGCAGGCAAGCTCCTTAACTGCCAAACCACCTTTCCAGCCCCAGTCTGAATTTTTTAAAAATTATTTTATTTATTTATTTGAGAGAGGAAGGAAAAGGCAGAGAGAAAGAGAGAATAGGCACGCCAGGACCTCCAGCCACTACAAATGAACTCCAGATGCATGCACCCCTTCATGCATCTGGCTTACACGGGTCCTGGGGAATCGAACCTGAGTCCTTAGGCTTTGCAGGCAAATGCTTTAACTGCTAAGCCATTTCCCCAGCCCCCAGTTTGAATTTTTAAAAACAACAGATGTTCTTTTCTCTAGCATCCCTCAATACACATCACTAATCACACATTCCCTCTAACTTTCTATCGGAAAACCACTTAGAAGGATCAATATCCTCCACACCCTCCAAGCAGAAGCCATAACAGTTATTTTTTTTTAATTATTTTATTTTATTTATTTATTTATTAGAAAGAGAGAGAGCGAATGGGCACACCAGGGCCTCCAGCCCCTGCAAACAAACTCCAGATGCATGTGCCATTTTATGCATGTGGCTTATGTGGGTACTGGGGAATCGAACCTGGGTCCTTGGGCTTCACAGGCAAGCGCCTTAAGCACCAAGCCATCTCTCCAGCCCCTAACCTTTCTGTTCTTTACCAATATCTAAGCTACATTGCAGTCTACCTGACAGCTGTCATGGATGCATTGGCTCAAAAACCTAGTTACTAGAGGCTGGAGAGACGGCTTACTGGTTAATGTGCTTGCCTACAAAGCCAAAGGACCCAGATTCAATTCCCCAGTACCCACATAAGCCAGATGCACAAGGTGGCTCATGCATCTGGAGTTTGTTTGCAGTGGCTAGATGCCCTGACATGCCCATTCTCTCTCTCGCTCGCTCTCTCTCTACGAAGTGGATTCATCCATGTACACATGAAAAGGACATACCTAAGTAGACAAGAGAGAGTTCAGCCTCTCTACATGAACATCACCGTCCACAGCAAACCCTGCACCTGACGGCAATCACTAACATAAACTCTTTTTCCTCCGCCTGTGCCAGACACCACCACCATCCTTCAGGAGACTCTGCCTCACTCACAGTGGCCAGCCAGCGCTGGCCAGGGGCCCGAGAGGCAGGGCAGCTCGGGGACTCCACACACCAGCCAGGCCATGGCACCTCACCAATCGCCTGCATGCTCTCTCACACATCTGTAAATTCACACCTCCATAGTTACAATCTGTTCCTCGGCTTGGGGTAAAACTCTTGGAAATCCAGTTGAGGAAGTTACCACTTATGGCAGCATGGCTCCTCATGTTAAGTGCTCACACATGCAGAAACCCACAAGCACAGGTACACAGGCGCCCATGCACGCCCACACACCCCTGATCTCTAATAAGGGTTAAGAGTAAATGGTGGGGCTGGAGAGATGGCTTAGCAGTTTAGGTGCTTGCCTGATGAGCCTAAGGACCTAGGTTTGACTCCCCAGATGCACAAGGCAGTCCGTGCGTCTGGAATTAGTCTGCAGTGGCTAGATGCTCTAATATGTCCATTCTCTCATGCATGTGCTCGCTCTCTCTCTTAAATAAATAAATAAATAAGTAAATAAATAAATAAATAAATAAGTAAATAAATAAATAAATAAATAAACAGTTGACCTATGCAGGGGCCCTTAGCCCTTCCAGGCTAAGCTACCTAGTGACGTGGGAGGGGACACAAGAACTGACAAGGGACAGAAGAATTTAGAAAAAAAAAGATTCCTGGAGAGAAACTGGTTTGTAAGGGGGGTGGGGGGGGTGGCGGACCAGGCCTGGCAAGGGTACAGGAGAAGGATCCAGAAAACAAGACAAGCCCGCTGGGCATTGAGGGACAGAATGAAGGAAATGAAGCCACGTTTATAAAAGTAAAGAGACATCCACATGACAAAGAGACAGCCATTGCACCCTGTGGGCGGCCTGTCTGTGAAGCTAAGACGCGCAGGCAGCTTGCTGGAGTGGGCAGGGAAACCGAAAGCCGCAGTGTGGTCCCAGCCTAGGCTCATGGGAAGGGAAGGAAGGAATGGGCAGAATGTGAGCCAAGTTCCCTCTCCTGGTGTCTTGCTCCCTGGGAGCCAGAGCCCAGAGCGTGCTTCCTTCCACAGAAGCCTGCAGTGTCTCAGGAGGCCTCCCCTGCCCACTGCAGGAGGAGGTTGGAACAACCAGACATAGGTTCATGTCTATTTCTGCTGCTGCCCGTTCACCAGAGCTTGGCCAAGGACCTTCTAGACTGTCCCCGTGGGACTTTGAAGTACACCTACAAAAGCGCAATAGAGAGCCGGGCGTGGTGGCGCACGCCTTTAATCCCAGCACTCAGGAGGCCGAGGTAGGAGGATCGCCATGAGTTCGAGGCCACCCTGAGACTACATAGTGAATTCCAGGTCAGCCTGGACCAGAGTGAGACCCTACCTCGAAAAACCAAAATAAATAAATAAATAAATAAAAATAAATAAAATAAAAATAAAAGCGCAATAGAACAGGACACAGGCAGCTTTGAACAAGGGCGGGGACAGACCAGCGCACTCATGGGAACAACAGGGGTGGTGACCCTCGGGGCTGCCCCTCCTATTGCCCAGGTGGACAGAAGGTGCTGACCCCTCACTTACTCGAAGTACTCGGCGGCAGGTGTGGTCCCAAAGGTGTCATTAAGGCCCGAGCTGGAGCCACCCGTGTGCGCGTCGGAGCAGTTAGGGCTGTTCCAGGTGTTGTTGCAGTGGACCCACGGGAGGTCCATGGTGAAGGAGGAGAAGAGGTAATGCAGGGCCCAGGCGATGATGACGTTGTAGAAGAAGCCCACGTAGAAGGAGATGAGGATGACCGTGAAGCCCACACCTGGCAATGACAGCACAGCCAGTCAGCAGAGTGCTCCGCTCTCCTCCCCTCCTGCTGTGTCACCATGACCTGTAGCACCACTATGATGAACGGGGTTGGGGGGGACTGGTATTGACTTCACTCTATGATCATCGCAGGGAAGGGGCTGCCACTTTCCAGAGCCACCTATATCTACCATGATGAACAGGGGGGGGACTGGCATTGACTTCACTCTATGATCATCACAGGGAAGGGGCTGCCACTTTCCAGAGCCATCTGTATCTACCATGATGAATGGGGTGGGGGGAACTGGCATTGACTTCACTCTATGATCATCACAGGAAGGGGCTGCCACTTTCCAGAGCCATCTATATCTACCATGACGAACGGGGTGGGGGGGGGACTGGCATGGACTTCACTCTATGATCATCACAGGGAAGGGGCTGCCACTTTCCAGAGCCATCTGTATCTACCATGATGAACGGGGTGGGGGGGGGACTGGTATTGACTTCACTCTATGATCATCGCAGGGAAGGGGCTGCCACTTTCCAGACCCATCTGTATCTACCATGATGAATGGGGTGTGGTGGGGGGGGACTGGCATTGACTTCACTCTATGATCATCACAGGGAAGGGGCTGCCACTTTCCAGAGCCATCTATATCTACCATGATGAATGGGGTGTGGTGGGGGGGGACTGGTATTGACTTCACTCTATGATCATCACAGGGAAGGGGCTGCCACTTTCCAGACCCATCTGCATCTACCATGATGAATGGGGTGTGGTGGGGGGACTGGCATTGACTTCACTCTATGATCATCACAGGGAAGGGGTTGCCACTTTCCAGAGCCATCTATATCTACCATGATGAACGGGGTGGGGACTGGTATTGACTTCACTCTATGATCATCACAGGGAAGGGGCTGCCACTTTCCAGACCCATATGTATCTACCATGATGAATGGGGTGTGGTGGGGACTGGCATTGACTTCACTCTATGATCATCACAGGGAAGGGGTTGCCACTTTCCAGACCCATCTGTATCTACCATGATGAATGGGGTGTGGTGGGGGGGGACTGGCATTGACTTCACTCTATGATCATCACAGGGAAGGGGTTGCCACTTTCCAGACCCATCTGTATCTACCATGATGAATGGGGTGTGGTGGGGGGGGGACTGGTATTGACTTCACTCTATGATCATCGCAGGGAAGGGACTGCCACTTTCCAGAGCCATCTGTATCTACCATGATGAACGGGGTTGCGGGGGGGGGGACTGGCATTGACTTCACTCTATGATCATCACAGGGAAGGGGCTGCCACTTTCCAGAGCCATCTGTATCTACCATGATGAATGGGGTGTGGTGGGGGGGACTGGCATTGACTTCACTCTATGATCATCGCAGGGAAGGGGTTGCCACTTTCCAGAGCCATCTGTATCTACCATGATGAATGGGGTTGGGGGGGGGGACTGGTATTGACTTCACTCTATGATCATCACAGGGAAGGGGCTGCCACTTTCCAGAGCCATCTGTATCTACCATGACGAACAGGGTGTGGGGGGGAACTGGCATTGACTTCACTCTATGATCATCACAGGGAAGGGGCTGCCACCTTCCAAAGCCATCTGTATCTACCCAGAGACATCAAGATGAGGGCTAACAAGGCCATCCGAAGCCATCGACAGGGTATACGAGACCATCCGTGTACATTCGGGGAACCCCTTGGGTCAGCCATGGACACACATCTAGGGGTTCCACGGCTATACAGGACAAGCAAGGGGTTCTCACTGCCACCACAGCCATTCCACAGCAGCCAGGGTCATTTAGACAGACAACCTGGCTCACACAGGACAGCCCAATCCACAGTCACTTGTGACTCGTAGGCCCGTGTGAAATCGCTAGAATCATACCCAGACACCCAGGGGGATCAGAGTCACCTATTCCAACGGGACCAGCAAAGGCCATCTAGAGCTACCCAGGAATGCCCAGTGTCTCTCCAGAGCCACCTGGAGTGACCAACGTTAGTACATAACAATTGCAGTCCTTTATAGCCATCCACAGCAACCTGAGTTTATGAGAGACCATGGAGGGGAAAACGAGGCTGTCCACAGTTACCCAGGGCAACTCGGGGCCTTCAGAGTCACACAGCCGCCCACAGTCATGACAGCTACCCCCAAGACCATCTAGGAAGTTCATAGCCACCGGGAGCCATCGAGACCATGAACGTACAGGGTCACCTTCTACCACCCAGAATCTCCAGGGTCATTCAGGGCAAAACAGGGCCATCAGGGGCACCCAGGGCATGTGAGACCATCTAGAACCTTCTTCTTCTTCTTTTTTTTTTTGTTTTTTGAGGTAGGGTCTCACTCTAGCTCAGGCTGACCTGGATCTCACTCTGTAGTCTCAGGGTGGCCTCAAAATCACCGCGATCCTCCTACCTCTGCCTCCCGAGTGCTGGGATTAAAGGCGTGTGCCACCACACCTGGCAGAGCTTACTAGGGCCTCTCGACCATTCAGGGTTATCCTGGGCCAGAGATAGCCTTCTTTCCAGAATCACAAAACCTGGAAACTGGAGATCAGCTATGTGGCTGGGTGCAGGGCTGTGAACTGGACAGGCGAGCAGTGCGCAGAGCAGGGGCCATCCGAGAACTGGGCAGAAGCGCCAGAGTTTAAAGGCTCCTTTCGTTGGTCAAGGGAAGCTTCCTTACCCCATGGCAGACCAGTCACTTTCTCAATACTGTGGTTCACTTTCCCTGATCTCTGTGAATTATTCTCATTTCCACATTCCTTCTCAGCTTTGCGATACAGTCGGTCTGAGCCGTCACTTTCATTGACTTTATTGAAACCTGCTCAGGTTATGAGTCTTTCCCGCTCCGCTTGTGGCTTGGGGAGAAGCTGAGCTTCAAGGTGACTTTTGCAAGGAGCGGCTTGGGTGGCCCTTGATGCTCTTAGCCCTTTGGAGCTGTTTTCATTCTCTAGACCCACCGTCAGAGTTCTCTTCCTTCACGCCCAAAGCAAAACGAAAGTACTGAAATGTATTTGTTTAACCCAAGGTCAGGTTCAGGAGCTCCATTCCCCCTGCCCCCACCCCTGGCCCCGGGGCCCACCCACCCACCCACCCACCTTGGATGTGTTCAGAAGCAAGTGACAAAATGTCAACTGTTTCCTTTGAAAAAGCCTTCTCCTGGGTGGAATTGGTGGAGATGAAATGATTCAACATTGCAGGAGAATGCTCCTTAGGAAAAAAGGCTAAGTTGTCATTTACAGGAAACTCATCCGGTCAGCCATTTTGGGGAAGCCATGTTGTCCTGGGGGGCTGTGTGGTCCTGCTGTGCCTGCTGTGTGGTGGCCATGCTGCTCAGCACACACGTCATCAGGACGCCTTGTGGTCTGGCTGTCAGGCGGCCATGCCGTTAGAACCGATGCTCTTCCGCAGTGCATCCTGGGAGGTTTTCCCTGGAAGCCGGCTGATGCTGGGACTTTTCAATGTGCGGACTCTGTATGGAATCCTCAGCTTGAAACTTCAGGAACTCCAGAAAGCCTTTGATGGCGCATTTGGGTGGATCTCAGTGCAGTGTGCGAGGGAAAAGCTCCTCGCATCCTTCGAGGCCGCTGCTGTGTGGAGTCCTCCCTCTGGGCTTTACAAGCAACAAGAACATCAACATTCACAGGCGCCAAGGGACAAATCTGACAGGCTGGTGTGGCTCCCAGGACAGACAGGCTTTCAAGGTCAAGGACAAACATGTGGGGAACCAGAGATATCCCTTGCCTGAAAGGGCCAAAGGCTGTCCAGCAGCCTCCACGGCTGGATGAGGGAAAATGATTTCCTAGGATAATGGCCGCAAACGTTGGCTATTTCAACTGGCCCCTCTGGGCTCAGAAAGCTAGCAGCACTGGTCACTTCTTCACCAACACAGCTAACATCACCACCTTTCTCCTTAATGTCCCATAAGACGCAGCCTTGAGCAATCCCCTTTCTTGTTTGATGGCTTAGTGGTTAAGGCATTTGTTGTCGCAGCTGGGCAAACCCCAGCACCTGGGAGGCTGAGGTGGGAAGAGCTCTATGACTTCTTGGTCAGTATGGGCTACTTAGTGAGTTCGAGGCCATCCAGGGTGACAGAGTGAGATTCTGCCTCAAAAAATGAAATGATCGGCCTGGTGTGGTGGCACACGCCTTTAATCCCAGCACTCGGGAGGTAGAGGTAGGAGGATCACCATGAGTTTGAGGCCACCCTGAGATTACATAGTGAATTCCAGGTCAGCCTGGGCCAGAATGAGACCCTACCTTGAAAAACCATTAAAAAAAAAAAGTCTGGGGCTGGGGAGATGGTTTAGTGGTTAAGGTGCCTGCCTCCTAAGACTAAGAACCCGGTTCCAATCTCCAGGTCCCACGTTTAGCCAGATGCAAAGTGACTTAAGGGCACAATGCCACACTTGACCACAAAGGGGTGCACGCATCTGGATTTCATTCACAACAGCTGAGAGGCTGCAGGTGCGCCCATCTCTATCTGTCTTCCTCTCTTTGTCTCTCTCTCTCCCTCTCTCCAAAAAAAAAAAAAAACGTCTGGTCATGGCTGTCACACGAGTCTGTCTTCTAACTAAAGCACCACCTGACACCTTCCCCTTCGTAGCATGGGAAGCAGTCTCCTCTAAAAAGATGCATGCTCACTCTGGTCTGCACTTTCCAGCAAAATTTAAGTGAGAAAATCATGCATTTCCCATTCCAGGAAGCTCAGTGCTAAATGTGAATTTCTGTCAGAACTCCTACAGGGTAAAGTCCTTAATTTCTACTTGGCTTAGTATTTCTTTATATTCACTTTGTATTTTGTTTGCTCCCTTGAGTCGCCTAATCAGGGAGTTTGATAAGCCACCACACTAAACTATGACACACAACAAAATATCATTACTTTGTGGTCCATGTACTGTGAGCATGGTATTCCCACGACATATGAACAACATACCTTGTCTTTGGTTAATAAAATACCTAAATGCCAGCTTCCTGCTCAAGTGGGCACTTGGCCCACAAGAGACACATGGCCGTGGCCTCCGCCATCTACAAGAGCCAGCCCTCCACAAACAGCCACAAGGCTGGCTTTAGGAGACAGCGTGATGAGCAGACTCATTTCTGAAAGATGGGCAGGAGAAAGTACCTTCCCAGCAATTTGGGTGTCTTTAGAAATTACAAGCTCAGGGGCTGGAGAGATGGCTTAGCAGTTAAGAAACTTGCCTGAGAAGTCTAAGGACCCAGGTTCAATTCCCCAGTACCTATATATGCCAGTTGCACATGGTGGCGCATGCGTCTTGAGTATGTTTGCAGTGGCTCGGGGCTCTAGCATGTCCATTCTCTCTTCTTCTCTCTCAAACAAACAAAAATAACTTTAAAAAAAAAATGAAGCCGGGCGTGGTGGTGCATGCCTTTAATCCCAGCACTCGGGAGGCAGAGGTAGGAGGATCGCTGAGAGTTCGAGGCCACCCTGAGACTACATAGTTAATTCCAGGTCAGCCTGGACCAGAGTGAGACCCTACCTCGAAAAAAAAAAAAAAAAAAAAAAAAAAAAAAAAAGCTGGGTGTGGTGGCGCACACCTTTAATCCCAGCACTCGGAAGGAGGATCACCATGAGTTTGAGGCCACCCTGAGACTGCATAGTGAATTCCAGGTCAGCCTGGGCTAGAGTAAAACCCTACCTTGAAAAAAAAAAAGAAAAGAAAGAAAGAAATTACAAGCTCAGGACATGTAAGCATGAGTGTGTGTGTGGGGGGGGGAGCCTCCACAATGAAACCAGAGAGAGACATGGAGCGAGGCAAGGGTGTAGGGAGAACTTTTGTGTGTGCGTGTGTCTATGTTTGTGTAGTCTGCATGTGTATATGCATGCTCATGTATGTGTGGACACAGGTGTGTGTGAGAGATTGATATTGGGTGTCTGGTCTCTCATTCAACATGAAGTTCACCAATTCAGCTAGCCCAGCTGGCCAGCAAGCCAGGGGTGACGGGCACACTCCACCACACCTGGATCTTACATGGGTGCTGGACTCTATTTCTCCATGTTTGTGCATGAAGGACGAATAGCCTGCCCTGAAAACCAAAGGGAACTAAAGAGTTAATCGCTGTCTCTAAAGCTCAAGGCAATAAAGAAGCAACAGAGGCATTTGGACTCTGAGTCTGACACCTTCCCTGAGTGATGGGCTCCCCTTAGCCTAGACGGCCTTGCAGGACCAAAGACCATCTGAGTCTCCCCCCTTAGACATTCCTGGCTGAAGAAGCTTATTCTGAACAAGGACACAAACAGCTACAAGTTCCTTATCTACTGTGCCTGGTCCAGTCTGTTTTTCTTAGGGTCCTCCTTATAAGTTTGAACTCCAGCCTGGCTCAGTGCGTCAGCCTTCATCTGGCGGGAAGGCTGCTGCTCCTCGCTGTATCTCTCAAGAGAAAGTCTGTCTGTACAGATCAAGTCTGGTTTTCTCTTTTGCTTTTCTCGTACTTTTCTTATAATGCAGCAAACACTTGATGCACTAAGCCATCTTCCCAGCCCTGAGAGATTTTTTTTTTTTTTTTTTTTTTTTTGGTAGGCTCTCACTCTGGCTCAGGCTGACCTGGAATTCACTCTGTAGTCTCAGGGTGGTCTTGAACTCACAGCGATCCTCCTACCTCTGCTTCCCGAGTGCTGGGATTAAAGGCGTGCGCCACCACGCCCGACTGCCCTGAGAGATTTTTAAGGACCCCCTCTTAGGGACCTTGTGATGGTGACTTTAGGCTCTGAAGGCCACCCACAGCCTCTTTAGCTGCTCTGTCCACCCTCAAAGCTCAGGAGCCTGGAAGAGAAAGCTGTAATGCCTCAGCCTTAGATGGAATCTAGCCCTTGCCTTGGACTTGCCTGTCCCTTGGCTTGGTTTTCTTGTCCCTCACCCTGACTGACTGAATGGCTTTTTTAAAAAAAATTTATTATTTATTTATTTTATTTGAGAGAGAGATACAGAAATAGGCAGATAGAGAGAGAGAGAGAGAGAATGGGCGCCAGGGCCTCCAGCCACTGCAAACGAACTCCAGATGCATGCACCACCTTGTGCATCTGGCTTATGTGGGTCCTGGAGAATGGAGCCTCGAACCGGGGTCCTTAGACTTCACAGGCAAGCGTTTAACCACTAAGCCATCTCTCCAGCCCCTGAATGGCTTTTGAAAGTGGAGCTGCACTCCTGGTTGGAAACAGGTGGATGGGAGACAGGAAAAGCCATCCCTCCCTGAGGAATTGCATCATCTTTTCTCTGTCATCTCCATTTACCACATGGAGCCTCTACTTCTGAGCCATGGAACTGCACACCGTTTTCTTAAAGAGACTTTAAAAAGACAAAGAAGTACGTGTTCCAGAGGAGCATGACTTTGCCTCGTCCTCCGGACCACCTTCAATCCCAAACAAACAGGAACTATGGAGAGATGGCTCAGCAGTTAAGACACTTGCTTGCAGAGCCTAATGACTGGAGTTCAATTCCCCAGTACCCACGTAAAGCCAGACGCACAAAGTGGCACATGTGTCTGGAGCCCATTTGTAGTGGCTGGGGGCCCTGGCATGCCCAATCTCTCTGTCTGTCTCTCTTCTATCTCTCTGTGCTTGCAAATAAATAAATAAATAAAAATAATTTTTTAAAACAGGAAATAAAGCACCAGGGACTGTTGTTGGCATGGTATTAAACAACCCAAGGTAAGCCAGGTGTGATGGCACACACCTTTAATCCCAGCAATCAGGAGGCAGAGGTAGGAGGATCGCCATGAGTTCAAAGCCAGCCTGAGACTACATAGTGAATTCCAGGTCAGCCTGAGCTAGAGTGAAACCCTACCTCAGAAAAACCAAAAAAAGAAAAAAAGAAAAAGAAAAGAATCCAAGGTAAATCTTCTAACAAAAAGCCAAGTTTACACCGGGTGTGGTGGCGCATGCCTTTAATCCCAGCACTCGGGAGGCAGAGGTAGGAAGATCACTGTGAGTTTGAGGCCAGCCTGAGACTACATAGTGAATTCCAGGTCAGCCTAAGCTAGAGTGAGACAATACCTCGAAAAAATAAAAACAAAAACAAAAAAAACAAAAAAAAAAACAAGTTTCCTTACTCCATGACCATAGAGCCATGACCCTCCACAATCACACACAGATGCCAGAGCTGGGCACTTGCTTCTGTCAGGGGTAGTTTCTGCCAGCCTTGAGTTAGGAGTTGGACAAAAGCAGCTCTTTTTTTTTGTTGTTGTTCCTATTGTTTGTTTTTGTTTTGTTTTGTTTTCAAGGTAGGGTCTCACTCTAGCCCAGGCTGACCTGGAATTCACTATTTAGTCTCAGGGTGGCCTTGAACTCACAGTGATCCTCCTACCTCTGCCTCCCAAGTGCTAGGACTAAAGGCATGTGCCACCACACCTGGCTGGGAACATTTCTTTTTAAAAAAACAGTATTGCTAGGCTGGAGAGATGGCTTAGTGGTTAAATGCTTGCCTTTGAAGCCTAAGGACCCTGGTTTGAGGCTCGATTCCCCAGGACCCACGTAAGCCAGATGCACAAGGTGGCACATGCATCTGGAGTTCGTTTGCAGTGCCTGGAGGCCCTGATGTGCCCATTCTCTCTCTCTCTCTCTCTGCCTCTTTCTCTGTCTGTCACTCTCAAATAAATAAAAACAAACAAACAAACAAACAAAAAAACAAACAAACAAACAAACAAAAACAGTATTACCATGTTTGTCCATGCTGGCCTGACACTCACAGGCCTCCTGCCTTAGCCTCCTGAGAGCTAGGATTGCAGGCATGCACCACTGCATTGCAGGCATGCACCACTGCGTCTGATTACTGCTGGAGGACTCCAGCTATGGGGTTAGGAACACTTAGCTTTCCTATGCTGGCCATGGCCCTGGACTGAACCTGTCTGCCTCCCTGGTTTCTTGATCCTTCAGTCCTTTGACTGCCAGTGGACACCTAGGTTCACATTCTGTAGAAACTTATGGCAGATTTTACACTTGAACGCTCAAGGCTCAGAGACACAGCATCGCAAAACTCTGGCACGGTTGAAGTCCACATAGACACACAGGGGTGCCAACCACAGACATGCCCTCTACCCAGGAATGAGTAGATCCAGTCTCCATCTCAGCTCTCAGGTGCCACCTGGGATGCCAGCCTTAGCTGAAGCTCATGCAGACACCACAGTCTAGGAAGCCATGTTCCATGCTGGGCAAAGCTGGGAGGACACGATAAATTCCTTTGCATCAGGAGCTATTAGTTTGGGTCCATCAACCATGACTGAATAAATGTATGCGAAATAGACAATGGCATGTCTTTTTGTTATTGTTGTTGTTGTTTTTTCGAGGTAGTGTCTCTCTCTCTCTAGTCCAGGCTGACCTGGAATTATGTAGTCTAAGGGCAGCCTTGAACTCACGGCAATCCTCCTACCTCTGCCTCCCCAGTTCTGGGATTAAAGGTGTGTGCCACCACACCCGACAACATGTCTCCTTTGACACCAGAATCATCTGGAGAGTCACAGAGTCCCTAGCCATCTTCCGTCAAAGCAATCAAGATGGTTGCAGACTGACTCAAGCAGTTCTTTCAAGTGTTGACTTCTGCATTCAGAGCCCACAGAGGGTCACCAGCAACAACATATGTCCCCAGAGGGTCTGCCTCATTCTGAGGATGTGTGAGAGAGGGACGGCAGTGAGAGGGAGGTCTCTCGTTACATGGTTCCATTTCAGCGTGGTCTAGTGAATTGTTTAGCCTAAGGAAAAACCTGCTGTCACTCTAACGCTTTTGTATAAGGAGATGCTGAAGCCAGGAGCCAGCCGCCTGCCACCTGTACCTGCTTTTCTCTGCAGTCCACATTTGGACTGCACCAGGGGTAGCGTGTCCACACAGGACCTGTCCTGGGCAGCTGTAAAAAGTCATTTCTCAGGGCTGGAGAGATGGCTTAGTGGTTAAGGTGCATGCCTGTGAAGCCTAAGGACCCAAGCTCGATTCTCCAGGTCCATGTAAGCCAGATGCACATGGTGGCACATGCATCTGGAGTTCGTTTGCAGTGGCTAGAGTCCCTGGTGTGTCCATTCGCACTCTCACTCTCTCCCTCCCTCTGTCTCTAATAAAATAAATAAATGATAATACATTTTTTAAAGTCCTTTCTCCCTCTTAGTCAGAGCAGCAGTTTCTAATCTTGGGGTGAAACATTGGTCCACTGACAGTGCATCGGACACAGGGGGCATTGGGGGGAGGACTCAGCTCTCTTCCACGCAACCACTGCTCAAGCATTTCCAGGAAAAGCCAAAGGCTGCTCTTTCAAGAACTATTTTCTTACCGAGCCAACTGTTCAAGGGGCACCTCCCTCAGGTCGCTTCCAAGAAGAGCTTGGAACCCTCCAGGAACCCTAGCCCTGGGAGATGGTCCTAAGTTGGGACAAGTGGAACCTGGAGCCCACCTGGGGAAACAGGACAGAGCTGGGGTGGACTCAGACTCTGATTGTAAGGAGGTGACCGTATCAGCATCTCCCACACGGAGGGGGCACTTGTCTGGAGACAAGTGAGGTGACGCATGGGGAAGGGTCAGTCTGTGAGCAGGCCGCCTGGGCTCAGTGTAGTCTGACTCACGGTGCTGCAGCCTCCTATCGGCAGTCTTGCAGGCTCACTAATGAACCAGATAGATGATTGCAAGATAGATTATTGATCGCTATATGATGAATGGACAGATGATTGATAAGTGATCAGTTGATAACAAATGACTGCCATATAGATGACTGATAGGTAAATGGGTATGCATATAGATGATAAGGCCGGCTGTGGTGGCACACGCCTTTAATCCAAGCGCTTGGGAGGCAGATGTAGGAGGATGGCTGTGAGTTCAAGGCCACCCTGAGGCTACATAGTGAATTCCAGGTCAGCCTGGGCTAGAGCGAGACAACCTCAGAAAAACAACAAGAACAAACCCACCAGATAATGAGTAAAAGAATGTGTGGACAGAGACTGGAGAGATGGCTTAGCAGTTAAGGCACCTGCCTCCTAAGCCTAAGAACGTTGGTTCCAATCTCCAGGTCCCACGTTTAGACAGATGCAAAGTGATGCACACGCACTTGCCCACAAGGGGGTGCACACATCTGGATTTTATTCACAGCAGCTGAGAGACTGCTGGCGTGCCCATCTCTCTCCCTCTCCCTCTCTCTCTCTCTCTGTGTCTCTCTCTAAAAAAAATTTAAAAAAAAAAAAGAATGTGTGGACAGACAGATGAACGATGGCTCCATAGATTGACAGATGTACAGACAGATCATTGATAGATGATAGGAAGATGGTGGGTGGACAAGAGATAGATAAGTAGATGGTTTACTGATGGCTGTTTTGGCTTACCATTTTAACTCCCTGACCAAACACCATTACTTCAATCTGTAGGATGGCCTGGCCTGGGAGCAAGGTAAATGCTCTGGTGTATGTATACGCCTATGTGTTTTAGCAAAGCCACCTACACACACGACATGGTCTGCTTATCCTGAGAGCTCCAGAGCATCAGTGTGGTCCCGCCACATGTGGCTGAGGCCACGTCCCCTGTACATTACCTTTCAGACGGGACAGATCTTCCAGACACCGGCGGCCCCTTCCCTGTTGAACTGCCCGAGGGCCAGCTCCATGTAGAACAGTGGCATGCCGGCAATGACCATGAAGAGTAGGTAGGGCACGAGGAAGGCACCTGTGCACAGGACATCAGCTTTAGTTAGGGTGACCGAAGAGGGTTCCCTTCATTATCTGTGTTTGGGCCCTGTTGTCCCAGCCTTGGGCACCATCTTTTCACCTCATTATCTGTCCATTTCAAACAGGAATTTCCCATGCAACCATCAGCCAAGGGGACTTTCTGGCTGCGGTGGTGAGTCTCACCTCCACGCCTGTTCCCCACCACTGTCAGCACTCCACATGTCCCTCCTGAAGCCCCATGGTTGTCCCCCACCTCATGTAATGAGCTCTGTCTTGGAACAAGGCAGACAAAGGCTTGTGGCCGTTTCTGTCTTGCTCCTGGTACTGTCCCAGCCTTGACCTGGTCTTACTTGTTCCTTGAAAATTGCGTCCTTGGGATCTATGACCCGGACCCTTCCTCCTTCCCTCAGGTTCTACATTCACAGCCTGCCTCTCCACGGGTCATGGCTGAACTTCTGTTGCCAGAAGGATCGAGAACCTGGAGCCTCTGGGGGTGTCTGGATCCTCCTACACCTGCACCCTTCACCTTGAAAAGGTCAGGGGGATCTCTCAAGTCTCTCTGGCTCCCCTCGACTCTTGACCTTGAGTGACAAAGAGTTTGGCCACGACTGTCTCCTGGGGATGGGACGGGGAGGTAGAGACACCCTTCAGCTCGGTCTTTGGATCGCTTATTGGACCTGTTGAGGTGTCGGGCCTCTCGCCTTTGACGTGATGAAGAGGCCACTGGCTCGTGCATCTGCACGAGGCCTTCCTTCCATAAGCAAGTCTTCTCTTGCATGTAGCCAGTCAAGGAGACCAGTCCACATAAACAGAGGGCCCCAGGAGCTGAACCTGAAATTTCCAGTTGACCTCCCGCCTTACTCCACGTTTCAGCTCTAATACACAATTACTGTTCTTTAGGTGAGGTCAGGAAGTGGAGGAGACGGGCCTGGTGGCATAGGCCTGCAACCCTGGCTACTCGGGAAGCTGAGACAGGAGGATCACAAGTTCAAAGCTTGTGTGGGCTACAGAGTGAGTTCAAGGCTGGCTTGGGAAACAGAATGAGATGTTCCAATATATATATATTTAAAAAAGAAGAAGAAGAAGAAGAAGAGGGCTGGGAATGTGGCTTTAATCCAGCATGCGGGCTAGCAGAGGCTCTGGAGGATTTTCAGTATCTCAAAGAAAGAAAAGAGTGCCACCCTGAGAAAACAGTCATTTTTACCCCTCCAAGTCAGCCTGGGCCTCCACAGACCCTTTTTCGAAAAACCAAAAAAAAAAAAAAAAAAAAAAAAAAGCGAGGTAGGGTCTCAATCTGGTCCAGGTTGACCTGGAATTCACTAGCATGTGCAAGTCTCAGGGATTTAATTTTCAGTATCTCAAAGAAAGGCGATCCTCCTAACTGTGCCTAGTGAAAACAGGATTAAACCTCTCCAAGTTCAAAGCCCTCCACAGAACTTTTTAAAATTTTAAAAAGATTTTATTCTTATTTATTTATTTATTAGAGACAGAGATGGGGAGAGAGAGAGTGAGAATGGGTGCGCCAGAAGCCTCTAGCCTCTGCTGACGAACTCGAGATGCATGCACCACCCTGTACATTGTACATCTGGCTTACGTGGGTCCTAGAGAATCGAACCGGGATCCTTAGGCTTCGCAGGCAAGTGCCTTTACCGCTAAGCCATCTCTCCAGCCCCACAGAACTTTTTTTTTTTTTTTTTTTTTTTGGTTTGCGAGGTAGGGTCTCACTCTGGTCCAGGTTGACCTGGAATTAACTATGTAGTCTCAGGGTGGCCTTGAACTCTCGGCAATCCTCCTACCTCTGCCTCCCGAGTGCTGGGATTAAAGGCGTGCGCCACCACACCCAGCTCCCACAGAACTTTTTAAACACTACTTAAGTAGGCTAAAGACAATATTCTTTGGACTTGTGAGAATTTTCTTTGCAAAGTGAAAATACCGTTGGAAATAGAAGGCAGGGCCCAGATACCTCCAGCTCCTTCCTGGTCCCTGGGCTCTGCCTTCCTCATTCAGGACACTACATGCTCCCAGCTCTCTTGGGCTAGAAACCCTGCAGTGGGCTGCTCCTGGTGAACCTGCCTCGCCTTTCATTGTCAGCATTTCTGGGGGGCACAGAGGCCCCCATGACCTCCACTGTTCCTGGAGCTCCCCTGTCCATGGCCTTCCTATAGGTAGTCCTACCTATACGAGACCCAGGGGCCACGGAGCACTCACCTCCACCATTTTTGTAGCACAGGTAGGGAAACCGCCAGACGTTGGCCAGGTCCACGGCAAAGCCAATGACCGAGAGCAGAAAGTCAATTTTCTTGCTCCATGTCTCCCGCTGCTGGGCCTCCACGGGCGTCTGCGGCGGGTTGATGAGGGTGGAGTTCGTGAGCTGCACCCCGTTCTGCTCTTTAACCAGGATGAGCTCCACCTCCCTGGGGCCCACGGAGTTGGGCTCCTTAGCCAGGGCCACCACGGAGGACATCGGTCCCACGGAGCATTTGTTCTTACTCATGGGCACCCTGAAGCCCAGCAATTCGATCTCTTCCCTTGTGGTCTTCAGCCAACATGGAAAACACAACAATGCCCGGATTCAGTAAACCAGACACCACAGGATGCCTGGGTTGAGCACAGAAGACCCAACACAGTCCACGCACCTGAGATGCAGCCCCAGAACAGAGAGAGGTGAGCAACTGGGATGGGGGAGACCTGCTATGGAGACCCCAGACAGACACATTCCTGCACTTCATCCTTCCTCAAAGCTCTCACTCCTGTCAGGCGTGAGGTTTGTGCCATCTTTAATTTGCTTTCTATAATAACAGCCAGATGTTACCGCTCTCCCAGCATTCAGAGAGCAACTTCACTCATTCCATGTCAGTCTCTGTGCAACTGCATTGGCTCTCTTTACACTTCGTGACACAACAACAAGTGAAATGTACATAGCCAAAATCAGCACGGTAACTGAACATTTAGATTATCACTTTCTCCACGGAGTGCTTGTCCGATGCCCCCTGCCCGTGCACATGGCTTCCCACGGCTTTTTCAGCTGACAGGATACCCTGAATGCCACCCAGGGTCCAGACTGCTGCCATACTAGCAAGGCTCCCAGGGAAGGCATCTTTAGTGGTTTTAGCAGAATTTGGGCAGAATCAGTGGGGGGGGGGTGGGAGTTGGGCATGGAGTGGCATGCTTTTCATCCCAACGCTTGGGAGGCAGATGTGGGAGGATCACCAGGAGTTTGAGGCCACCCTGAGACTACAGAGTGATTTTCAGGTCAGCCTGGGCTAGAGTGAGACCCTACCTTGAAGAAAAATAAATAAATAAATAAATAAATAAATAAATAAATAAGAGGGAGGGCAGAAATGGAGGACAGTGACAGCCTGTGGGCCATCAGCACTGTTCCACTGGGCACACAGTGGCAGAAGCGGGGTAGCCACTCGAATGGGGGGACTTTTCTCTGCATCCCCAAACAAAACCTCCTGACAGAAGTTATTTTATGCACCACTTCTCCGTGGCCTCCTCACCCCGGTGACAAACTCAACTGGCATGCTTTTCACATGTCAAAAAAAAAAAAAAAAAAAGCAGGCCAAAGGGGTTGCAGAGGACTGGGGAGTAGGTGGGACGGCAGCTATAGGCTGGGTTTGGAGAGGATAGGGATCAGAGTGGGGGTCCCAGGACCTTTGCTTTGTTCCGTGTGTCCCTGCACACACAACAGGCTGCCTGCCCAGGAGGCTGGGTCTCAGGGTGGACAAGCCTACCCCACTCCTGAACTCGGGGCTCAGACGTGAAGTGTGCCACAGACTGCAAGATGGCCTTTGAGAAAGCATCGTTTCTCGCCAGGAACGTATGTGTGTGTATGTGGGGGGGGGGTCAGGAATCAAGCTGCTTCACCCAGTCCCATCTTAAACCTGCGCGAGGCTTGAAGCGCTTGGTGGGTTCATAAAATCTCCCCCTCTCCAGGTCCCGGCCACTCCAAGTGGCGTCCAGTCCAACAAGGAGGAACGGCGACGTTCCAGCCGCAGCCCACAGACAGCCTGGAGCGTCCTGGGCAGCGGTGACCACAAGCCCCTGGCCACTGGATCCTGAGCTTGGGAGCCTAAACATCCCGCTCCGAGGACGCGCACGGTGATCACACTTCTCGTCGGGGATGACTTTAAGGTCCCAAATTTTCGCCGCGGGGCTGCGCGCTCAAGAGCCCCGGCTGCTGGCCACTCTGGGTGACCCTACTGGCCCTCCACGTAAGAGCAGGGTGGGGACAGTGGACACGGGCTCCCGCGCAGGATGCAGCCCCTCGTCCTTCCTTACCTGCTCCCTAGCGCGCCTCGCCTCGGCTCTGCGCTGCGTCCGCGAAAGCTCCAGCCCTGGTCCGCGCGCTCGGCTCGGCTCGGCTGGGGCGATCGGTCGCAGTCCGGGGCTCTTATGCGGTCGCGGGGTCCGCCTCGCCCCGCCCGCCGTCGGGGGCGCTCGGTTGGCCTTGACTCCGCCCCGGGTGGGCGGGGAAAGAACCCGGGGCCGCGCCCCAGCATCTCGCCCAGGGGACCAGGGTGGCGGCCAGGAGCCCAAGGCCATACCGGGCTGGCGCATCCCAGCGCTTCCACAGCGCAGGAACTGGGGCATAGCCGAGGAGTCTTGCACCAGACGGGCAGGGTTCCAGGCGGAAACAGTCTGGGGCTGTCGGGGAGGGGGTTCTCCTCTCTATTCTGGTCCCCTCCCCTTGGAGCTGCCTCGCTGGTTTTTGCAGAAGGGGGTCCCAGGGCGAACAGGTTCCAGCGAGGCCCGGAGGGGGAGCCGCAGATCCCTCCACCCCAAGGGAAACGGCGCGGGACCACGCCACACTGGATGGCCCCTTCAATCAATCTCTCCTCATCTGGAAGCTTCTCTGAGACTCCCACCCCGCCCCATGCTGCACGATCCTCTGACCCTCTCCTAGCTGTCGTCCCCCCACCCCCTACTTTGCTGGGGGACAAGATTGCTCTAACCTCCCGCTCCCAGGGGGATGGCCAGCGGGGCAGCACTTCATGGTGGGTCAGTGATGTCCCCCCAATGACCGGAGCCCCACCTAGGCGATCACAGCCTCCCTAACCCTGCCCTGGCCAGCTTAAGCAAGGGCCCTTCCCTCCAGTCCTCTCATCTAATGGGCAGATCTTCCTCTGTGGGTGACCACTCTGTGCAGCCATGGGTCCTGTGATCCCTACGTGTGACCCTGCCCTGGCCTGGCACTCTGGACCTCACCTGACTGAGGCTCTGCAAGGAGCAGCGTCATCCCACCAGGGCTCCAATCACCTAGCTTTGGAAAAACGATTTCCTTGAGGGACCAAGGTGATCCGTGTCCAGGCAGAAGGACTCCCTCGGAATCCTCCTCTGTGGGGGGGAGGGGCGGGAGGGCGATGTTCTGTCACCTAGTGAGACTCAGGACGTCCAGCTGTGAGTAGTCTCAGGGTGATGGGCATCTTTGTGTCCTGTTCCAGAACCCAGGCTTCCTCCCCAGCACCCTTGGCTTCCTGGTCTTTTCCTATTCCCTCCCTCACCACAGATGGCTTAAGACCAAGCGCCCCTTCAGCCTCCGCTGCAGGAAGTTTCCTGGGCTTGGGCCGATGGGCAGACAGACAGTGTGATTGTCTCTGAAGTGATTCAACCTGCATGCTGGAACTTATCAGCCCCAATGGCGAGCTGTTGCCTTGGCTGCTGTGAGCTCAGAGCACTGATGGAAACAGGTGGGGCCGTGGAGCCTCATCTGCTTCCTGCTGCCCTCAGCCTGCCTCTTCCCATGTGCTGAGGACCAGCCACGGAGGCTATGGGAAAGCCCATGCTTATGGCCACTGCTTCAACCTCAGGTACCCACACTGCCTTCTTCTTCTCCTCCTCCTCCTCCTCCCTCCTCCTCCTCCTCCTCTTCCTCCCCCTCCCCTTCTTCTTCTTCTTCTTCTTCTTCTTCTTCTTCTTCTTCTTCCTCCTCCTCCTCCTCCTCCTCCTCCTCCTCCTCCTCCTCCTCCTCCTCCTCCTCCTCCTCCTCCTCTTCTTCTTTTTTTTTTTTGCTGGCACCACTCTGCTTCCTTTCCAGGAGGTAACTTAGCCCCAGGTTGTGAGTGTGGGTGCCCTCTGTGTTAGCGAGGACAAAGGCCAGGCGCTTCTGCAGGGTTGTGGCTGAAGGATGTCTGAGAAGTTGAGGCTCTGGCATATTCGCATGGATTCTATCCCAGTGTGGTGGTTAATCTTGATTGGTGGCTTGTGTGGATTGAGAAGGGCCTAAGACATCAGTATGTCCATGAGAGAGTTTCTGGGTGGGATTAACTAAGAGAAAGACGGGTCCTGAATGTGGGTGGTGGCATCTGAAAGGCTGGGGTCAGATGGAATGAAGGGAGCAAACAGAGCTTTGCTCCTGGCTGCATGAGATGAACAGATTTCCTTGGTCACACCCTCCTGCCATATTTCTGCCTTGTCACAGGCCTACAGGCAACAGAAACCTCTGAAACAATGAACCAAAATAAACCCCTTTCCCTTTAAATTGTTTTCAACAGCTACTTTGTCACAGTGACCACACCTTGAATGCTATCTTTTCTTTTTTCTTTTTTCTTTTTTCCAAAGTAGGGTCTCACTCTAGCCCAGGCTGACCTGGAATTCACTATGTAGTCTCAGGGTGGCTTTGAACTCAGGACGAACCTCCTACCTCTGCCTCCCGAGTGTAAGGTCGCACATGAGCACAAGATGGCGCACATGTATGGAGTTTGATTACAGTGGCTGGAGGCCCTGGCATACCAATTCTCTCTCTCTCTCTCTCTCTCTCTCACACACACACACACTAAAAAAAAAAAAAAAACACACATACACACAGTCTGTTATGGCTCAGGAGAAGGTGCGTTGCGGGTTCTGAGGCTTTTAAAAAAAAAAAAGAGTTGGGAATAACCATTGCATTTGGCAGTCACTTGATGTTCAGTTTTTTTTTTTTTTTTTTTTTTTTTGGGCTCAGGTCTCACTCTGGTCCAGGCTGACCTGGGAGACGGGTTCTGAGGCTTTTTGAGGCCATACAGACGAGAGTTGGGAATGTCTCTCAGCTCACAGACCATGATTGTCACTTGATGTTCAGTTTTGAATGGACCAGAAACAAGACAGATTCAGGAGCAGCAAACTGCTGTCCCAGGCCACGTGACCTAGTGTGGTTCTGGATCAACTTTCCCTTGCACAAGAAGCACAGGGCGGGGCCTCACCTATGAGATTTACACTTAGCAGGTGGGGCATGAATTTCTTTTTTTGTTTTTATCTGGAGAGACACAGAGAGAGACATAGACAGAGGGAGAGGAAGACAGATAGAGATGGGCACACCAGCAGCCTCTCAGCACTGTGAACAAACTCCAGATGCGTGCGCCCCCTTGTGGTCAAGTGCAGCATTGCACCCTTGCGTCACTTTACATCTAGCTAAACGTGGGACCTGGAGATTGGAACTTAGGCTTAGCAGGCAGGTGCCTCAAGGGCTAAGCCATCTCTCCAGCCCTGGGGCATGAATTTCTATCCCATTTCCTGAGTGACCTGAGAAGCCCATTTTGAGAGACACTTATCTAGTATAACCAATGGCACTTGGGAGTTTGCTGTAGACACACTGTAACAGGTCACATAAGGAGCTTTGAAGTTTGGCATGGGGCTAGAGAGATGGCTTAGCAGTTAAGGTACTTGTCTGCAAAGCCAACGACCCAAGTTGGATTCTCCAGTATCCACGTAAAGCCAGATGCACAAAGTGGCACATGCATCTGGAGTTAGTTTGCAGTGGCTAGAGGCCCTGGTGCACCCCTATTCTTTTTCTCTCTCTTGGTTTTTTTGAGGTAGGGTCTCACTCTAGCCCAGGCTGACCTGGAATTCACTATGTTGTCTCTGGCTGGCCTCTAACTTATAGTGATCCTTCTACCTCTGCCTCCCAAGTGCTGGGATTAAGAGTGTGCGCCACCATACTTGGCTGAATATTGTTTTTTTGAACATTCTTTTTGTTTTTTTTGGTTTTGTGAGGTAGGGTCTCACTCTGGTCCAGGCTGACCTGGAATTAACTACATAGTCTCAGGGTGGCCTCGAACTCTCGGCGATCCTCCTACCTCTGCCTCCAGAGTGCTGGGATTAAAGGCGTGCGCCACCACGCCCGGCTTTGAACATTCTTTTTAAAATATTTATTTATTTAAGAGAGAGAAGGAAAGAGAGAGAGAGAGAGAGAGAGAGAGAATGAGTGCTCCAGGGTCTTTTGCTGCTGCAAACAAACTGTGGATGCATGCAACACTTTGTGCATCTGGCTTTACATGGGTATTGCAGAATTTGAACCCAGGACGGCATGCTTTGCAAGCAAGTGCCTTTAAGTGCTGAGCAAACTCCTGAGCCCTGATAGCTGAATATTCTGAAAACACTTTGCTCGTGTGTAAGTGTGAGAGGCTGAACCATGGCAGCCTAGTGTGCATGGTTCTCCAACCCACAGACTTGTGACGTTTCCTACGGAGGCCACCTGATGGAACTAACCCAGCCTGAGAAGTTCCCAAAGACAGAGAATGGTGAACTTCCTGTGTTCAGACCACTCCCCTAGTGTCAAGCCCAGCGTCACAGGAGCTTTGTGACTGTTTTGGGAGATAAAAGACAACGGTGCTGTGTGACGTGTTTGTGCACAGGTGGAAACCACTCTGGAGGTAAGCAGATTCTCAAGCAGGCCCCAGGCCAGTCACTAGGTTGGGACATGAGGTCAGGCCCTGGGTCTGAGAGACTCCCAGGCATTGACTTCTGTTGGCTATCAGACCCCCCCACCCCCGCCCCAGATAAAACAGAAATCAGTATCAAGAAGTTTCTGGGAAGATTTCATGGCGACTTATGTAGAAAATGTTGTGAAATTTAGAAAATAACTACTAGAACTAAACAGAAACTAGCAAGGTCATAAGATATAATAAAATTAGTTGGGAAGCCAGATGTGGTGGTGTACACCTTTAATCCCAATACTCAGGAGACAAAGGAAGGAGGATCGGTGTGAGTTCAAGGCCACCCTGAGACTACATAGTGAATTCCAAGTCAGCCTGAGCTAGAGTGAGACCCTACCTTGAAAAACCAAAAGCAAACAAACAAACAAAAAACCCAAACAAAAATTCGTTGGAGCTCCATATACTAGTAGCAGTTATAAAATGAAATAAAAATAATTCCATTTATGGACTGGAGAAATGGCTTAGCAGTTAAGACGCTTGCCTGCCAAGCCTAAGGACCCATGTTTGACTCTCCAAATCCCCCATAAGCCAGACACACAAAGGTGAGGCAAGCGCAAGGTCGCACATGTCCACTAGGTGATGCAAGTGTCTGGAGTTCGATTTCAGTGGCTGAGGACCTGGCGTGCCAATTCTCTCCCTCAGTCTCTCTCTAAAAATAAAATAAAATAAAAAATTCCATTTATAATAGATTCCATAGCAAAATGCTCAGACATACAACATGTGAGATGGGCACACTCAGAACCTGACAGGGATGGCTGAGAGAATCTTCCCAAAGCCTGAATGAGAGGAAGGACATGGGGCGTGTTTATGACGGACTGATATGTTGCCCATTCTCCTCCAACAGAAACAGGTTCAGCCCAGTCCCAGTCAGACTTTTTTGTTGTTGTTGTTGTTGGTCTCACTCTAGCCCAGGCAGACCTGGAATTCACTATGTAGTCTCAGGGTGGCCTTGAACTCACAGTGATCCCCCTACCTCTGCCTCCTGAGTGCTGGGATCAAAGGTGCGTGCCACCACTCCTGCCCCCCATCAGAATTTTAACATGCTTTTTTTTTTTTTTAATTTTTTTAAAATGTATTTTATTTATTTATTTATTTATTTGAGAGAGTGAAAGAGGCAGAGAGAGAGAGAGAGAATGGGCACACCAGGGCATCAAGCCACTGCAAATGAACTCCAGATGCATGTGCCCCCTTGTGCATCTGGCTTATGTGGGTCATAGAGAGTCAAACCGGGATCCTTTGGCTTTTCAGGCAAATGCCTTAACCGCTAAGCCATCTCTCCAGCCCCTCTAACATGCTTTTAAAAAATAATTAATTAATTAATCAGAGAGAGATAGAAGAGAGACAGAGAGAATAGGTATGCCAGGGCCTATAGATGCTGCAAATGAACTGCAGATGCTTGTGCCACTTTGTGCATCTGGCTTTATATGTTTACTGGGGAATTGAACCTGGGTTGTCGGGCTTTGCAAGCAGGCACTTTCTAGCCCTCTAACGTGCTTCTCTGAAAAATGATTGGGAATGCAAAGGACCTAGAGTAGCAAAAACCATCTTTAAGCTGGGCATGGTGGCGCATGCCTTTAATCCCAGCACTCAGGAGGCAGAGGTAGGAGGATCGCCGTGAGTTCAAGGCCACCCTGAGACTACATAGTGAATTCCAGGTCAGCCTGAGCCAGAGTGAGACCCTACCTCGAAAAACCAAAAATAAAATAAAATAAAATAAAATAAAAACCACCATCTTTACAAAGAACAAAATCAGAGGACACGGGAGACTCCACTCCACAGCATCCTACAACATGAAGTTGATTTTTCCTGTAATTATGTCCTGCCATTGTGTCCTCTCCTTAAAAACAGCTTTCCTGAAATGTGACTGACATGCAGTGTTTGCAGGGCCCAATTTAGTAAGTTACCCACGAGGCTGTGGGGACACCACTGCAGTCCATATGGAATGCAACCAACTCCACCCCTCCTTGTTCTCTTCTCCCCACCCCACCCCACCCAGGCAACTGCTGGCTTGCTTATCACTATCGGGGATCGGCTTGTTTCCCCAGACGTTTTTCATAGTAAAATATTTTACTTATTAGAGAGAGAGAATGGGTGTGCCAGGGCCTCTAGCCACTGCAAATGAACTCTAGACACATAAGCCATCTTATCTGGGTTCTCGCTGTCATATGCTTTTGTAGTTAACATCTTTGATTTGCTGAAAAGTATTCCATTGTATGGGCACAGTGTAGCTTCCTGCAGGGCTATGGATGGGAAACTATCATGATATGGCTGCAGAAATAGAGTTTTGGCTGGAGAGATGGCTTAGTGGTTAAGGCGCCTGCCTCCTAAGCCTAAGAACGCCGGTTCCAGTCTCCAGCGGTTCCAATCTCCAGATTGGATTAGCCAGATGCAAAGTGACGCAAGGGCGCAATGCCACACTTGACCACAAGGGGGCGCATGTGTCTGGACTTTGTTCACAGTGGCTGAGAGGCTGCTGGCGTGCCCATCTCTATCTGTCTTCCTCTCCCTCTCTCTCTGTCTCTCTCCAATCAAAATAAAAATAAATATTAAAAAAAATTAAGAAAAAGAAATAGAGTTTTGTGAACTTCTAGGTCTTTGGGCTCTCATGTTCATGCGGAAATATTTTATTATTATTTATTATTTTTTTGGTTTTTCAAGGTAGGGTCTCACTCTGGCCCAGGCTGACCTGGAATTCACTATGTCATCTCAGGGTGGCCTTGAACTCATGGCGATCCTCCTACCTCTGCCTCCTGAGTGCTGGGATTAAAGGCGTGCACCACCACGCCCGGCTTGATTTTTTTTTTTTTAAATTAAGTTTTTCAACGTAGGGTTTTACTTTTGTCCAGGCTGACCTGGAATTCACTATGTAGTCTCAGGGTGGCCTCAAACTCACAACGATCCTCCTACCTCTGCCTCCCAAGTGCCGGGATTAAAGGTGTGCATCACCATGCCCAGCGGAAAGATCTTTTTTAAAAAACTTTTTAAAAATTATTTTATTTATTTTTTTGAGAGAGACACAGAGAGAGATAGACAGAGGGGGAGAGGGAGACAGAGATGGGTGCGCCAGCAGTCTCAGCTGCTGTGAACAAAATCCAGATGTGTGCGCCCTCTTGTGGCCAAGTGCGGCATTGCGCCCTTGTGTCACTTTGCATCTGGCTAAACGTGGGACCTGGAGATTGGAACCGCTGGACATTGGAACCAACGTTCTTAGGCTTAGCAGGCAGGCGCCTTAACCGCTAAGCCATCTCTCCAGCCCGGAAAGATCTTTTTTAAAAAAATTATTTATGGGCCGGGCGTGGTGGCGCATGCCTTGAATCCTGGCACTTGGGAGGCAGAAGGATTGCCGAGAGTTCGAGACCACCCTGAGACTACATAGTGAATTCCAGGTCAGCCTGAGCCAGAGTGAGACCCTACCTCGAAAAACCAAAAAAAAAAAAAAAAATTATTTGAGAGAGAAAAAAAGAGACAGATATAGAGAAAAAGAGAATAGGCACACCAGGGCCTTCAGCCACTGCAAACGAACTCCAGATGCATGCACCATCTTGTGCATTTGGCTTACGTGGGTCCTGGGGAATCAAACCTGGGTCTTTTGGCTTTGCAGGTAAGCACCTTAACCACCAAGCCATTTCTCCAGCCCAGAAAGATCTTTTACCCACCAAGCCATCTCTCCAGCACTAGTGGAACTGTTTTTCAAAATCTGTCAAACCGGAGGCTGGAGGGATGGCTTAGTGGTTAAAGTACTTGCCTGCAAAGCCTAAGGCCCCAGGTTCAATTCCCAGAACCCCATTCTCTAAGCCTAATAAATAAAATTTAAAAAAATTGGTGGTGGCATGCATGCATCTGGAGGCAGAGGTAGGAGGATCACCATGAGTTGAGGCCACCCTGAGCTGAAGGCCCAGGTCAGCCTGTGAAACCCCATTCTCTCTCTCTCTAATAAATAAAATTAAAAAAATTAAAAAGCTGTTAAGCTGTCATGCAAAGTTGTTATGTCATTGACATTGCCATGGCATATGGGAATGTCTCTTTTTCTGTTGTGTATGTATGTTATGTGTGCATGTGCGCATGTGTGTACACATGCGTGTGGAGGTGTGGTTGATATCAGTACTTTTCTCAATTGCTCTCCACCTTCTAAAAGTATTATGTATTCATTTTTATTTATTTTAGATTTAAAAAAGAAAGAGGCAAATACAGAGAAAGAGTATAGGTGCCTCAGAGCCTCCAGCCATTGCAAATGAACTCCAGGTGCTTTATGTGGATACTGGGGAATTGAACCTGGGTCCTTAGGCTTTGCAGACAAGCACCTTAACTGCTAAGCTATCTCTCTAGGCCCAACCTTGCTTTTTTTTTTTTTTTTTTTTTTTTTTTTTTGAGGTAGGGTCTCACTGCAGCCCAGGCTGAGCTGGAATTCCCTATGTAGTCTCAGGGTGGCCTTGAACTCATGGCAACCCTCCTATCTCTGCCTCCCGAGCACTGGGATTAAAGGTGAGCACCATCATGCCTGGCTCAGTATCATTTTAAGGAACGTTGTCACCATTTTTTAAAAAAGATTTTTTTATTTATTTATTTATTTATTTATTTATTTATTTATTTATTTGAGACAGAGAGAGGGAAAGAGAGGAGTGAGAATGGGCGCACCAGGGCCTCTAGCCACTGCAAACGAACTCCAGATGCATGTGCCACCATGTGTATCTGGCTTACGTGGGACCTGGAGAATCGAACCAGGCTTCGCAGGCATGTGTCTTAAATAGTAAGCCATCTCTCCAGACCCTGTCACCGTTTTTTTTGAGCCTGGGTCGCTCATTGGCCTGGAGCTCACCAGCAAGTCTGGGGTATCCTCCTGTTTCCACCTCCCCAGTGCTGGAGTTATGGGCACCCCACCACACCTGGCATTTTACATGGGTTCTGGGGATCAAACTCAGGTCCTCATGCTTGCAAGAGAGGCACTTTATTAACGGAGCTCACTCCCCAGTTACCACCCTGATGACTTCTTTTTTTTTATTTTAGAGAGAGAATGAGAGAGAGAGAGAGAGAACTGGCGAGCAAGGGCCTCAGGCACTGTAATTGAACTCCAGACGCTTGTGTCACCTAGTGGGCATGTGCAACCTTGCACTTGCCTCACCTTTGTACATCTGACTTATGTGGGATCTGGAGAGTCAAACATGAGTCCTTAAGCTTTGCGGGCAAGTGCCTTTACTGCTAAGTCATCTCTCCAGCCTCCTGGTGACACTAGATAGATAGATAGATGATAGATAATTTATTTACTTATTTGAGAGAAAGAGGTAGAGAGAGAGAGAGAGAGGGAGAGAATGGGCATGCCAGGGCCTCCAGCCACTGCAAATGAACTCCAGATGCATGCATCCCTTGTGCATCTGGCTTACATAGGTACTGGGGAATCCAACTGGGATCCTTTGGCTTTGCAGGCAAACACCGTAACCATTAAGCCATCTCTCCAGCCCCTGCTGGTGACTTGTGATTGAATGCCAGACACTGAGTTGACCCTGTTGCCTGGAGGACAATGTTGTATCCCTGCACGTGTCTGGCGCTCTGTCCTCTGCTGCTTGGCACCTGGCAGCTCTCTCAGGTCACGCTTCTGAGCTTTGGCCAGCAGGACCAGAGCAGTTCTTCCTCCACTCTGAGGAGACAAGGCCACCTGCACTCCCTGAGAGGCAGGTCCGGCCTCCGCTCTTTCTCCTCACCAGAAACAGTCTTTTACAGCTTAGGAACGAGTTGGCAACCGGCTTATACAATAACACTACCCAGCATTCCAAGGGTCCTGCCATCCTCAGCAGACACCCCTGTCCCTTACTACTGCCATGGTCAGGTGGCTCAGTCCTGCCATGAGTGTAGGTGGCATTCGTGCCTTCATGTGAGGGGAGATGTGCAGTCTGTCTGACCCTACCGTTTTGGAACTTCCTGAGACTGTCTGTGGAGCCAGGCACATGGCCTGTGGTATCAGCTGCTTCACACGTTCTAGAAGGTTAAGTGAGTCCATTTGGTGAGTAGGGCCACTCACAGCAAGTGGACTGTGTTGCCCCTTACTGTACTCAGCACCCCTTTCCCCAGGCAGCTTAAGCTGGAACAGGGGGTTGACTACTGGCTAGGATGGTAGGGGAACTGTGCTGGGCTTTTTTTTCTTGTATGCCAATCACTACGGGTTGTTTCCTCTGCCAAGCATGGCTCAGCTAGAAGCTCAGAGGAGCAAGAGCAATGGAAAGCACAGGGGGTCCAACACCACTGAGCCTGCTGCTTGTTTGGTCACTGGTACGCACGCACGCACGCACACCATTCTGTCTGGCTGCTGCTGGATCTGCCACATGTCCTGTGGTCTTGAACCAGTTGACTGCAGATGAGAGCCTCCAGGCCAGGTGTGAAGCACTCAGCCCAAGCCTTGGTTTGAGCCCTTTATATAAAAAAGGCTTAAGCCGGGCGTGGTGGCGCATGCCTTTAATCCCAGCACTCGGGAGGCAGAGGTAGGAGGATCGCTGAGAGTTCAAGGCCACCCTGAGACTACATAGTTAATTCCAGGTCAGCCTGGACCAGAGTGAAACCCTACCTCGCAAAACCAAAAAAAAAAAAAGCTTAGACATAGTTAATGAGTTTTATAGGTGATGTTCATATTATAAATGGCAAGTGGGGCTGGGGAGATGGCTCATGGTTAAAGGTGCTTGCTTGCAAGGCCTGCGAGCCAGGGATAAGATTCCCTAGTACCCATTTAAAGCCAGACACATGTGGTATGTGTGTCTGGAGTTTGTTTTCAGAAACAAGGCCCTGGGATGCCCGTACTCTGAAATAAAAATATTTAAATATTGAAAAAAGCAAAAGTGCCAAGCGTGGTGGCGCACACCTTCAATCCCAGCACTTGGGAGGCAGAGGTAGGAGGATCGCTGTGAGTTCGAGGCCAGCCTGAGATTACATAGTGAATTCCAGGTCAGCCTGGGCTAGAGTGAGACCCTACCTCGAAAAACCAAAACCAAAACCAAAACAAAACAAAAAAACAAAAGCAACAAATGCATTAAAAGCTCACACAAAAAAATTGCTGAAATAACATCAGGTTAGACCACATCCTCTAACTGAACAGAGCTCTAACCATACAAACTGGCCTCATGCTATGCAGATTTATTTCCCTGCATACTATCAATGTGTCCTTTGATCCCTGAAACTGGTAAGTAACCTTGATGCTCACATACATTTTGTGTCTGTGCACGTGGAGGCCAACCTCAGGTGTCCATCAGGTGCTGTTCATCTTTTTTTTTTTTTTTTTTTGAGGTAGGGTCTTGCCCTAGCTCAGGGTGACCTGGAATTCACTATGTAGTCTCAGGCTGGCCTTGAACTCTGAGATCCTATCTCAGCCTCCCAAGTGCTAGGATTAAAGGCATGTGGCACCACACCCAGCCTGTCCACCTTTAAAAAAATATTTTAGGGCTGGGAGATGGCTTAGTGGTTAAGGAGCTTGCCTGCGAAGCCTAAGGACCCAGGTTCAATTCCCCAGGACCCACATAAAGAGATGCACAAGGTGGCACGTGTGTCTAGAGTTTGCAGTGGTGAGAGGCTTTGAGTGTTCATTCCATCTTTCAAATAAATAAAAAAGAAAACAGCCGGGTGTGGTGGCGCATGCCTTTAATCCCAGCACTCGGGAGGCAGAGGTAGGAGGATCGCTGAGAGTTCGAGGCCACCCTGAGACTACATAGTTAATTCCAGGTCAGCCTGGACCAGAGTGAGACCCTACCTTGCAAAACCAAACTAAATAAATAAATAAATAAATAAATAAATAAATAAATAAATAAATGAAACAAACAAACGAACTTTAGATGCATGTGCCACCATGTGCATCTGGCTTACAGGCGTACTGGGGAATCAAACCTGGGTCATTAGGCTTCGCAGGCGAGCGCCTTAACCGCTAAGCCATCTCTCCAGCCCTGTTTTCATATTTTGTTTATTTGGTCACTGTAAACAAACTCCAGACACATGCACCACTTTGTGCATCTTGGCTTGACGTGGGTACTGGGAAATCGAAGCTGGGCTGTAAGGCTTTTTAAGCAAGCACTGAGCCATCTCCCCAGCCTGGAATATTCATTTGCTTTCAACTGAACAAGGCACGTGACAAAACACACCCAAGCACGTAAGATTTTATGTCGTGTCTTTATTCCACCGAAAACCCAAAGTTCTTCACGTGGTGGCATCCCAGGACCATGCCTCGCAGGCTCCCGCAGCTGGGCGGGCACGGCCGCTGCCTGCTATGTACATTCACAGTTCTGACACCACGGACCGAGGTTACTAGCAAGAGCAAAGGAATCAGGAGGAACGAACATCCATTCCAAGTCTGCCTGTCAGGGATCTCCTCTGAGCATGCCCAATGGCGTTCTCAGAAGCCCTTCATCTGCAGACCTGCGGGGCGGGGGCTGCTTCCCGCCCTCAGAATATCTTAGTCCGTTAACCTCCGTCATTGCTGTCTGTCCAGTTTCCTCTTCCAAAAATGGACACGTGCACTCTACAGTTATAAAACCCACCCGCTAGCTACATTTCTCCACGTCCACCAGCCAAGAGCCCTGAACTCTCTCCGCTGCCCGTGCTCCCCGCCCGTCCTGCGGCAGTGTGGCACGGGGTGACCCGAGGTTGGGGGGGGGTTGCTTTTGCATGTCTCTTGGGGAGAAGACACCATGAATCTCCTATGAAGTTAGTAAACACACGAATCTGGACGTACTGGCTCTCTGGTCATTTTCTGTTGCAATGCCCGGAATGTAAAAATCTAATTTCGCTTAGGAGTATAAAAGAAAATGCCAAAGAACCCGGGAGACTTTGCTGAGGATACAAACGAAATCTATGGTTGCTCTTGTGCTTGGAGGATGGGCTATTTCCCAAAAAAAAAAAAAAAAAAAAATCTGTAATCAGGTGACGTCAAAGGTGGCAGCCCAGAACCTACTCTTATATTTCTTCCTAGCCCAGAGAGGGGCTGGGCACAGCAAGGTGGACTGTCTGTCCAAGGGCCTCTCCCTTCCCCCCTGCCATGCTGTCTCCCTCCCCAGCAGAAGGTCTGCATTCATCTCTTCTCCCCTTAAGTCAACAATGCTCAGAGGGGCGGCTGTGCAGCCCAAGCTACCATGGAAACTGGGGCAAAGAGGCAACGGCAGGGCAGCTCCAGACTGGACCTTCTGGCCTGCCAGTTAGCCTATTCAGGAAGCGACAAGTGGGTACATTCCAGTTTGTTCCCTTTGCCTGACTCGATTTACCCACATTCAATGCTCTGACTGGAGTTACAGTGAAGTAGATCTTTTCATATTAAAACTGAAATACCAAACTGGTAACCTTGATAAAAAACATGGGGCCTTAGAAAGACTTAAGGGCAGCAGAACAAGATTCTGGGGACGGGCCCTTGCGGTCAAACTCCCCATGGGCTCAAACGGGAGGAGACCTGTGACACTGCACCCACCCAGACAGTCTCGCAGAGTCTAGCAAAAACAGACCTGTAAATAAATATCCTCTTATGCTAACACGCAAAATGAAGTAGAAAACCAATTTTCTCCTTTTTTTCTTTTAAAAAAAAAAAAAGTTGAATGTGTTTCAAAGTACCCAAGTCAAGTTTATAAAATAGCCAAGGAGCTCCTGCAAAAACAGATGTGTAAAACCCAGACGCCGCCTCTCCACGCTGGGAGCCCAGAAGTGGCACAGAGGCATTGGGCTGGAGACGCGGCCACTGTTCATGGGTGTGCGCAGGATGCCCTGCACTGTGCTCGCCCGGGGACAGATGTAATAGGGACTGCTACAAAGGCTGACAGACACTCAAGACCAGCCTGCTGCCCACCCAGCCTATGGAGTCCCGCCCCACAGGGAGGCCTGAACACCCCCTGCCTGCCAGGGACAGGTGGGGCACACAAGCATCTCCCCTGCAAGCACTCAGTGCCGGGCTTTCCTACACGCTGGGCTCTGAGACAGACTCTTCACAAAGGGTCATTCAAAACACCCAAGTCTCTTGGACCCCAAGCCTGAGAATGGCACTCAGCATGGGAGGACAGGGAAAGCGGACAGCCTCGCAAACAGGGGCTCAAGGCTGCTGGAGGCAGGTGGCGATGAGGGAGGGGCCTCATCCCTCCAGAACTTTCCATCCTAGTCCAGTTTCTTACATGAGTTCTTCCTCCCAAAGCCCGGGTTTTCAGGGCTGAAGTCAGTACAGAAGCCGTTGGGGGTTGGCGCTGGTGGGGTCTGTGCACAGCTGTCGAAATGGGTCTGGTTTGGATACAGGTAGTCTTCCGCGAAGTCGGGGTACATTTCTGCAAAGCCACGGAAGTCAGCTGCAAAGACAAAGGTGCCTGTGGTTACTGGGCCTGGAGTGCGAGTCTCTTCCCCGGGCCCCTGGGAGCATCCATTCTGCCTGTTTCAGGTAGGGCTGCGACTCTAAGTTATTGCTCTGGAAGGTGAAGAGAGAGCGTGTGTTTCAGTTGCTCTCTGCTGCACATGAAACGGGCCTGAAAACAA
The DNA here is from genome assembly GCA_036365145.1 of Orientallactaga sibirica. NCBI lineage: Eukaryota > Metazoa > Chordata > Mammalia > Rodentia > Dipodidae > Orientallactaga > Orientallactaga sibirica. Next base: position 2,722,485 of record JAEOAD010001845.1, read on the forward strand.
AGGGATGGCTCTGGTGTGCTTTCAGCCAGTCCCACCTTTAGAAAACTCGAGATGGCATGATTTTTGAGACCCACAGGGATGGCTTTGCCTCAGCACCCGAGGCGCTGGCTCAGGGCCAAGCCTGTGTCTGCCTGGGAACCTGCTGAGGGCGGGGGGCACTTGTCACTGTGCCTGGACCCAGCAAGCCAGAGACCCTCTGATCCTCTGGTGCATGGACACCGTGATGGGGAAGGCACCTCAGCATCCACTCGTGGGTTTAGTGGGGCTGAAAGGCCGACTCTGAAAACTCAGCCTATGATGCTTTTTGGGGAACCCAACGGCTTTAATGGGAAAGTCTGCATTGCTGTGTGTACTACGCTCAACTGCACGGAAGCCAAGCAGGCCGTGGAACACAATGTTGGGAGTGAGAACAGCAACTGAACACATTCACGCTCAGACACATTCCCACACATGCAGGTCCACTCATCCATACCTCACAGTTGCACACTCAATGTGTGGCATTTGATGCAATTTTTAAAAAATCTGTCCACAACAGGGGGATGGAGAGATGGCTCAGTGGTTAAGGCTCTTGCCTCTAAAGCCTAACAACCTGGGTTCGATTCCCCAGGACCCACGTAAGCCAGATATACAAAGTGGCGCGTGTGTCTGGAGTTCGCTTGCAGTGGCTGGAGGCCCTGGCACACCTATTCTCTCTATCTGCCTCTAAATAAATAAATAAATGAATAAATGAAATGTTTAAAAAAAAAAACTGTCCACAACAAAAATGAACAATGGGCCAGGCATGGTGGCACACGCCTTTAATCCCAGCACTTAGGAGGCAGAGGTAGGAGGATCACCAAGAGTGAGTTCGAGGCCACCCTGAGACTACATAGTGAGTTCCAGGTCAGCCTGAGCTAGAGTGAGACCCTACCTTGAAAAACCAAAATAAATAAATAAATAAATAAATAAATAAATAAATAAATAAATAAATAAAAGTAAATAAAAAAAGGGTACTTCAGGGATTCCCTTGGTCTCCCCGGAGCAAATAAATAATAAATAAATAAAATAAAATAAGCAAAAACATACATTGCTTTAGAAAAGGGCTTCAATTCCTGCAAGTCTGGTGGTCACACCTGGTTCTAGATACCAAGGGCTTTCCTGAGATTCTGCCCCGGCCTGTTCCTGCCACGCTCTCTCAAGGTGACAGTCGTAGCTGACTCTGTCGCTCTCCTGTTAGGCCACGAGAGGAGGAGGGCAGGGGTCCGTGAAGAGCTGAAGCCTGTGTGCAGCCCGAATGGACGCAGCACCACTGTCCACATGTGGAGGCTGAGGGGCACCTTGGGTCGCGTCGGCTGATCTTGCATCGCAATCTAAAAATGCAGATCCGGCCGCTTCTCGGTGTTCAGACCGTCAAGGAGCCACTGTGTGGACCCTATGGACACGCAGCCTCAGGATTCATCACCTGTCTGTCAGATGTGCCCACAGGAGTGAGTTCCCAAGAACAGGTCCTCACGCTGCCTTCATGTGCGTTGCTGCAACACACACTGAGCAGGCTGAGGTGTGAGAGCAGGGTAAGGGGCTTGAGACAGGGACGGCGGGGTGCAGGTGACAGAGCCAAATCCTACAGGAACACAGATCCCATACAAACCAGCTGAGGGGCTGAGGGCCCTCCCCACGGGGTACAGTGGCCAGGCCTCTGCAACGACCACGGCCTCTCAAGCCCAGCTTTAGACCTCAGCTTGGAGCTCAGTTCTACAGATCGCCTGATGACATCAGATCCATAATACCCTTGCTGGATCCTGGAAGAATCTTTCTTCCTCATCCTGGTGCGTGGAGGTGGGGCAAGGGCTCCATCTGGGTTCCCAGGACGCCTGGGGCCGCTCCCCCTCTGTCATGGTCCACTTACCAAATGTGATTCTCCCCCTCTCCTCTTGGTCAATGGCCTGGAACAGGTCAGTCACAGTAAGTTCTGCGACCCCCAGGGCGGTCTTGAGGATGCAGGACAGGTCTTCCTCATCTATGCTGCCATCCTCAGGTGACCCATACATCTGCAAGGGACAGCAGACCATTAACCTGGGGCCTTTCCTGGTCCTGCCCAGTCTTGGTATGCTGACCCCATAGTCATGCCAGCTTTCTGGTGGCCTTGACCCCACCCTATCAGCATAGCCAGCTCCTTCAGGTCCTCTGTTCCTCCACCCTGACTCCTTCTGGGCCTTTATGGACATTCCACACACATGCCTCTGCTCAGACTTGGATGCTGACAAGTCCGAGCTGTGACAACAAACAGAGAAAGATGGGAGACTCAGCTCCAGCGTGGAGCAGCAGAAGGACCACAAAGCAAAGCTGGGGTTTCAGGGCTCCCACACTGCACCTGTTCCTCTGGGGAACACTTGCAGAATCTGGGGATCCAGCCTCGGAGCAAGCAGAGCAGTGTGCTTCCCACCCCACCTAGAGGTCAAAGGCGGAACTGCAGCGTCTCAGGATGCCCAAGCAGACACCAAGGAATGGGTTCACATGCGTGCTGTCATCTCAAGGCAAAGTGCCTCCGTGTTGCCCGCTGCCGGGGGCTAGTTCTCTAAGCCCTGGCCGGAGTAACTCCATTCTGCATCAAGGCATCATTTAGCTGGTGTGTGTGTGCCACACTGTAGCCCGTCAGGCCACGCGTCCCACAGCTTGGCAGTGTTTGCTTAGACCAGCAGAATCCCTAATAAAAGGATACGGTATACACTAACAGGGAACTTCCCCAGTCTGGGTTTCTCTGTGGCTTGTGCAGTCTGAGCTTATAGCCACCTCTGCTGCTCTGACAGCTTTAGAGCCACTTAAACCAGCTGCTTGGGACTTTTCAGTGGCACAGCTGCCTGTGGGTTGCCAATGTTCTCAGCGTTGCTGTGGAGTGTGTGCACTGGGTCGGGGTGAGTGAAGCGGGTCCACAGAACAGTAAATAGAGGTTTTTGACTTTGGAAGAATTGGTCTGGTGGCGATATGAATTACACTTACTTTGAGGTAATGACAAATCCTGTCTCTAGACAGGAAAAGAAACCGAACTTCATGCAGGTAAAAGTATCTGGCTGGCAAGCCCCAAGGGTTTTCATGGAGTCCTTAGGCAGGCTGGGACTCCAGACTCTGGCCCAGCGATGACTAGCTTGCCCCTGGGCTAAGCTGGAGCGGGCAGCTCCTTAACCCCTCAAGTCTGATCTCGGTGGACAGTCTGATAGAGCCTTGGAGGAGAGAAGTCATGTGCATGGGCTACATGTGTTAGACACACTGCAGGTGACAGCCCTACCCAGGCATCCAGACCCAGAGTCCTACTCCATTCCTTTAAAATAAATACATAAATAAATAAATTATTGTATTTATTGAGGGAAGTACAGAGCCAAGGAAAGGCACCCACGTGGCTGGAGATCCCAAGTGGAAGGTGGGCGTGGTGGCGCACGCCTTTAATCCCAGCACTGAGGAGGCAGAGGTAGGAGGATCGCCATGAGTTTGAGGCCACCCTGAGACTACATAGTGAATTCCAGGTCAGCCTGGACTACAGTGAGACCCCACCTTGAAAAACAAAAAAAAGAGAGAGAGAAAAGAAAAAATAGATCCCAAGTGGTGAGGGCCTGGAAAAAGCATGGAAAGAAAAGAGCAAAGAAAGTTCACGGAGCTCCTGCCAGCCTTGCTTAGGTGTATATTATTAAGGCTGAGGAAACAGATTCACAGCCAACACAAGCAGGTAACAAATCTGATCTGATAAGAGGCCAGGAAAACTCCCCACACCTCCAGGGAATGTATCTTGCTTTTCCTACTCATCTTCATTGTCAACTTGACTGGTTTTGCAATCTCTTAGGAGACACACCTGAGTGTTGTGAGGTAACTGTCAGTGAGGCTTATCTGAGGAGGGAACACCCACCCCCAATGTGGTACCATTCCTTGCTGTTGCTCCCGACTGAAGAGAGAGGAAAGAGAGCCGGGCGTGGTGGCGCACGCCTTTAATCCCAGCACTTGGGAGGCAGAGGTAGGAGGATCGCCATGAGTTCAAGGCCAGCCTGAGACTACATAGTGAATTCCAGGTCAGCCTGAGCTAGAGTGAGACCCTACCTCGAAAACCAAAAAAAAAAAAAAAAAAAAACCAAAAAACGCCTTTAATCCCAGCACTCGGGAGGCAGAGGTAGGAGGATCGCCATGAGTTCAAGGCCAGCCTGAGACTACATAGTGAATTCCAGGTCAGCCTGAGACCCTACCTCGAAAAAAAAAAAAAAAAAAAAAACCAAGCCGGGCATGGTGGTGCACGCCTTTAATCCCAGCACTCGGGAGGCAGAGGTAGGAGGATTGCCATGAGTTCAAGGCCACCCTGAGAACTACATAGTGAATTCCAGGTCAGCCTGAGCTAGAGTGAGACGCTACCTTGAGAAACCGCCAAAAAAAAAAAAAAAAAAAAGGAAAAGAAGCCAGCTGATTACCAACATTCCTCTCTCTCTGCTTTCTGACTGTGAATGCTGTGTGCCCAGCTGCCTCGTATCCTGGTCACCATGCCTGCTCCACTGTCACTGTATGCCCTCAGACCGGGAGTCAAAGCAAGCCCTTCCCCCGCAATGCACTCACTCACACAGAACCAATTCATGTGGAGTCCACTCACCCTGAATGCCAGCTGGATGGTCTCCAGTGTCTGCGACGGCCTGCACACCACAGACAACGCCACCACGTACTCACGAAGGTCGATCTTGCCACCACCACTCTGCAAAATATATAAATAAGTAAAACTTTTTTTTTTTTTTTTAAAGTTTAAAAGGAGCCAGGCGTGGTGGCGCACGCCTTTAATCCCAGCACTCAGGAGGCAGAGGTAGGAGGATCACTGTGAGTTCGAGGCCACCTTGAGACTACATAGTGAATTCCAGGTCAGCCTGGGCCAGAGTGAGACCCTATCTCAAAAAAAAAAAAAGTTTAAGAGGGGACTTTCTTAGCCAACTGAGTCTCCAAGGTGACTCCTGGGCATAGCGGGAGGCTCACAGTTAATTCTTTTTTTTATTTTTTATTTAATATTATTTTTTTGGAGAGAGAAGGGAGGAGGAGAAGACAGAGATGGGCGCGCCAGCAGTGTCTCAGCTGCTGTGAACGAAATCCAGATGCGTTCGCCCCCTTGTGGTCAAGTGTGGCATTACGCCCTTGCATCACTTTGCATCTGGCTAAACGTGGGACCTGGAGATTGGAACCAGTGTTCTTAGGCTTAGGAGGCAGGCGCCTTAACCGCTAAGCCATCTCTCCAGCCCTCACAGTTAATTCTTAAAGCGTGGGACTTACATGTGAAGCTTCTCCAAAAAGCAAAAAAAGGAAAAAAAAAAAAAAAAAAAAAAAAAAAGAAGAAAAAAAAAGAAAAAAAAAGTGATGTCACCTGTTCAGGTCTGCCTCTGGAAAACAGGCTGGCCAAGGCCAAGGCCATCTGGGACCTGGGATGTGTGGCCTCCAGGAGCACCCACCTCATCAAACAGTGAGAACATGTCTTCCAGGGTGTCGGAGACGGGGACTTCCAAGTACGCTGCGAACTCCGGAAGCCCGATCTTCTCCCCTCTCTTCATCCTGGCGCTTTCTGAGTACCTGTCCAGGTCTTTTTCAAGTTGTTCTGGTTTCAGCCTAAACAGAACAGAAGGGGAGTCATCCTGAAATCACAGTATAGAGATAATGCGGATTTACTGCTATGTTGGGGACATCAAAATATTAAAATTTTAGCCAGGTGTGGTGGCGCATGCCTTTAATCCCAGCATTTGGCAAGCAGAGGTAGGAGGATCGCCGTGAGTTCGAGGTCACCCTGAGACTACATAGTGAATTCCAGGTCAGCATGAGCTAGAGTGAAACCCTACATTGAAAAAAACAAAACCAAAAAAAAAAATTAAATTTTTGCATAATAGGCAGCAGGTAAGTTTCCAAGCTTGACATGTCAAAACAGTTCGTAGGGAATGCCAGGACTTTTGTTTGCTGCAGCAGGCATGTGCCCCTCAACTTGTGGCCATCCAGGGATAGCCCACAGGGGTAGCTGTGTACTTAGCTGGTGCCCAGCAGAAGGACTTTCTAAAGTCTTTTTATGTGGACATTTGAAAAAAAATAAAATAAAACAGAGCCGGGCGTGGTGGCGCACACCTTTAATCGCAGTACTCGGGAGGCAGAGGTAGGAGGATCACAGTGAGACTACATAGTAAATTTCAGATCAGCCTGACCTAGAGTGAGACCCTACCTTGAAAAACCAAAATAAATAAATAATAAAACAAAAACCAGAATAAGACTAGTAAGAATTATTTCCCAAGAGGTCTCCTGCCACCTCAGCAGCGCCCGGTTCTAATGAATGTAAGGACACTCACCCGAGGCCCCGAACGAGCCTGGCGAACTCTAGGAGGCAGGTGTCAGTGGGCAGGCGGAGCTGTCCTTCTGCCAGAGCCAGCTGGCAGTCCTCGAATGTGTAGTCAGTGACTGAGACACCGAGGGCCCTGCAAGACAGAAGGGGGGGGTTCCCCATCAGCTCCTCATGGCTCCAGTCTGTATGTCACAGTGGCAGTAACAGTAGCAGCTGCTAGGATCTGGCCACTGGAGGGCAGCCAGGAGTGGACAGTGTGATGGTTTGCAGGGAAGAGTTCACTGTTCATGACTGGCCCTGGCCTAGGGGACAGCCTGAGGCCAGCAGGAACACAGGAAGGAATGGCACCAATGGTACTCCCTCTTAGTGGAAGTCAATGGCCGCCAGGCACGCACCCCATTCCATGCCGTGTGCTTCTGCCCTCGTGAGAACTGCAGAGTGACCTCATCAGCCCATGGATGAGAGCTTCACGGAGGTTTCTGTGCTGTAAGTTTCTAGTCTACACAAAATGTTATTTTGAAATTATAAGCAGAGGAAGAAAATTCCTAGCTGGGTGTGGTGGTGCACGCCTTTAATGCCAGCACTAGGGAGGAGGCAGAGGTAGGAGGATCGCCGCAGAGTTGGAGGCCACCCTGAGATTATATAGTGAATTCCAGGTCAGCCTGAGCTAGAGTGAGACCCTACCTCGGAGAACTTCCCCTTCCCCCCCCCCAAAAAAAAAAGGAAAGAAAATTCCTGTAGACATAGGTGGAGCCAAGGTGAGACTGTCTGTCATTAAACAGCTTCCTGGGAACAGGCCTGCCTTGGGGGGTCTGAGGCTGGGACCTTGCACAGAGCGGCTAGGCTTGCGGTGTTCAGGAAACGGCCACAGCATAAAACAAAAATCCAAGTGTCCAAGGAAGAAGACCCGGGGCGGCCCTGCAAGGCTGCATCAGGGCCAAGCTGCCAATTTTGCTCCTCAGTTTCCCCGTGAGCTGAGACTCGATCAGCTCCTCCTGGGTACACACCGGAGATGAGGGCCCACCAGAAGCTCAAAGCGTGTCTTCCTGCGGAAATTGGGAGGAGCTGGCTGGGGCCTGAATCCCATGCTCACTTCCTTGGGTCTGAGGACAGCAGCAGCCCTGCTTCTATGTAACTGAGCTGGAGAGCGCGGATCTGTACAGTGGGAGGGACACGCAGGAGAACAAGTCACTTCTCTATCCAGGAAGCTGGTTCTTCCTGTGGTCTGGCAATGGAAGCCTGGAGGGAGAGTGGAGGGGTTCTGAGCAGGAACTGACACCCTTAATCTACATTTTTTTTTTAATCTTATTTTTTTGGAGAGAGACACAGAGATGAAAGAGAAAGAGAGAGAGAGAGAGAGGGAGAGAGGGATGGAGAGGGAGGAAGACAGAGATGGGCGCGCGAGCAGTGTCTCAGCTGCTGCGAACGAAATCCAGATGCGTGCGCCCCCTTGTGGCCAAGTGCGGCATTGCGCCCTTGCGTCACTTTGCATCTGGCTAAACGTGGGACCTGGAGATTGGAACCACTGGAGATTGGAACCAGTGTTCTTAGGGTTAGGAGGCAGGCGCCTTATCCCCTAAGCCATCTCTCCAGCCCTAATCTACACTTCTTACCCCTGCTTATTCCCTGGAGCCAGTCAGCTGGATGTGACCTGTGCTGGTGGTTACATTGTAAATGTCCCCCATGGCCTCATGTATTTTTTTAAATTTATTTTTATTTATTTATTGGGGGGGGGAGAGAATGGGCATGCCAGGGCCTCTAGCCACTGCAAACGAATTCCAGATGCATGTGCCACCATGTGCATCTTGCTTACGTGGGACCTGGAGAATCAAACCTGGGTCCTTAGGCTTCATGGGCAAGCACCTTAACTGCTAAGCCATCTCTCCAGCCCAGCCTCAGATACTTTTTGAAAAAATATTTCATTTTTATTTATTTATTTGAGAAATAGAGAGGGAACGGGAAATGCCAGGGCTTCTAGACACTGCAAATGAACTCTATATCCATGCACCACCTTGTGCATCTGGCTTATGTGGGTACTGGGGAATCGAACCTGGGTCCTATGGCTTTGTAGGCAAGTGCCTTAGCTATTACGCCATCTCTCCAGCTCAGCCTTAGATATTTTTTTTGGGGGACAGAAAGGAAGACAGAGAATGGGCACACCAGAAGCCTCTCAGCTGCTGTGAACGAAATCCAGATGCGTGCGCCCCCTTGTGGGCAAGTGCAGCATTGCGCCCTGGCGTCACCTTGCATCTGGCTAAACGTGGGACCTGGAGATTGGAACCGGCATTCGTAGGCTTAGCAGGCAGGCGCCTTAACCACTAAGCCATCTTTCCAGCCAGGCCTCAGGTATTTTTGATTAAGCTTCCCACTTAGTCTTCAGCAAGAAGAGCCCCACTGGAGGACGTGTGTAACTGAAGGTGGACCTTCCAGCCCCAACGTGTTGTTTAGAGCCAGCTAGAGTTCAGGCTGTTGTCTCTCTGCTGTGGATGTGAGATGAAGTGAGCCGGCTTCTTCCGCCACGATGAAGCTTCCCCTGGAAACTGTAAGCCTGAAATAAACCCTTTCCTCTTATAAGCTGCTTATGGTCAGGTGTTTTGTTCCAGCCACGAGAAGGGAACAAAGCTCTTCACATGAGCCCTGGGATAAAGGAAACAAGTCCGCAGGACCAGCAGAGGCTTCAACCTGTGCCTGTGGAAGGCAGTGCCAAGATTCAAGACCCCCAGGGGCGTGACAGTTACCATTCACAATTAGCAACTGACATGTGCTTACAAACTTCCTTTCTTTCGTGCACGCCTTTAATCCCAGCACTCAGGAAGCAGAGGTAGGAGGATCGCTGTGAGTTCAAGGCCACCCTGAGACTCCATAATGAATTCCTGGTCAACCTGGGTTAGAGTGAGACCCTACCTTGAAAAACCAAAATACAAAACAAACAAACAAAAACCCCCACTTCCTTTTTCTTGGCACACAGGCTGCTTTAGCCCTGAAGCTAACTGGTGTTCTGGCCATGCAGCCAATCAACAAACACTACGCATGCTTGCGGTCTGTAATCAGCGTGCATGTCCTGCATTGTGGTCAGCAAAGGCCTAGGCAGGGGGTGAGGGTGCATAAAGAAGCTGACGCCATCCCATGGGGCCTGTTCATGGAGCCACGGTGGGTCCTGTAAGCAGGACATGGGCTGTGTCTAGATTCATGAAAAATAACTTCTTCCTACATTTTAGGAGGCAAACTTGTCAAGAACATCAAACAAAACAAACTTTACTGAGAATCTCCTAGAGTGAATGGGCTTCTGGTCATTTCTATAAGAGGATCCTTGGAGCTGCCCTGATGATCAGGTACAAGAAAGAAGCCAGGGGCTAGAGAGATGGCTTAGCCATTAAGGCGTTTGCCTGCAAAGCCAAAGGGCCCAGGTTAGATTCCCCAGGACCCATGTAAGGTGGCGCATGCGTCTGGAGTTCGTTTGCAGTGGCTGGAGGTCCTGGCCTGTCCATTCTCTCTATCTGCCTTTTTCTATCTCTCTCAAATAAATACATAAAAATAGAAACAAAGAAAAGAAAGAAGCCAGGAAGCAGTGATGTGCAGGCCAGCAGAAGCCCCGTCTCCTGGGATGGGAGTGTGGACTACTCCACAGATTGGGCTGAGACAGCTGAGCCACCCTGGAAACTCAGGCTATAGGTAGGTAGGGTGTGACTTTAAGAAAATTTTGGGTTCTGCCCATTAGCCCCCTGAAATTCCTCCAAACTTGTGTTAAGCAGATGCCCTAACCCCCCAAATGCAGCGTGCAGGCAACCTCTCACTGAGTTCTAGAAGATTTTGTCTCTGCTCCCCTGCCCCCACAAGCAGCTCAGATCATTGCAGAAGCCTCGCCCATCGGGGCCACATATGCTTGTGTTGTTGCCTGTGGTGGAGGCTACAGGGCACAAGGGAACGAGACTGGCACCTCAGTTCTACTCTGAGCAAAGCTCTGGAAAGAGAGAGAGTCGGACCAAAGCCACCCGGGGTGAGCTTACAAGGTGCCAGCTGGGTGACATCCCATAAGCACAGCCTAGAACCTGCTACAGGCATTCCCCAGATCCCCAAGGAAGACTCACTGTGTCGTGAACTGGGAGTGAGGCTGGACATGCCCAGGGGGAGAGGCTTTTTGAGGGTCCCTGCAGTTCAGGTGTGGGAGCTACTGACAGAGGGGACAGTGCTCCAGTGAAGCAGAAGCTACTACTCCTGGGGCTGGCAACAGGGAGCCGTCACCTTGCCTGGTGTGTGTGTGTGGGGGGGAGGGGAGATGGAGATGGCTTAGTGGTTAAGACACTTGCCGGCTGGCAACAGGGAGCTGTCACCTTGCCGTGTGTGTGTGTGTGTGTGTGTGTGTGTGTGTGTGTGTGTGTGTAGATGGAGATGGCTTAGCGGTTAAGACACTTGATGGCAAAGCCTAACAACCTGAGTTTGATTCCCCAGTACCCACATGAAGTCAGATGCACAAAGTGGCGCATGCATCTGAAGTTTGTTTGCAGCAGCTGGAGGTCCTGGTGCATTCATTTTGCCTGTCTTTTTGCAAATAAATAAATATTAAAAAAATGACAAAGTGTGTGGAGATGGGCACAGCCAACAGAAGAAGGTCAGAGAGGCGGTCACTGGAAAGGTCACTGCCGCCTGGACAAGCAGGAACCAGGAAGCATGGTCAGCGTGAGTGTGAACTGTACGGGCTGGAATTGGTGAGAGTCACCGAGGAGATTTAACTCCCGACTCCATGCTTTGTCCAGTGGGCGGAGTAAGAACTCCAGCAAGGAGTCTCACTAAATGTTTATACTATGCTCACCAGACTGCCCAGTAAGCTCTTCTCTTAATGTCCACACCCATATATTAATGCTACTCTCACTTTTGGTTAGAGAAGCTTCTCTTTTTAGATGGTGGCAACCTTGGGATGACTCAGAAGGCACCATGGTGCTGAGAAGAAGGGACAGAGGAGTGCTCAGCACTGAAACATCTCAAACCCACCTTCCAAGGTTCAGAGTCCATTACGGAAAAGGGGGCGGAAAGAATGTAAGAGCCAAAGGAAGGGTAGGACTCCTTACAACGTGTTCCTCCAGACACAAAATGGCCTGGATATCCATGACCTCACAGTGCCTGACACTACCTACACAAGACCATCATAATAGGAGGAAAAGATCATGACATCAAACTGAAAAGAGAGACTGATTGAGAAGGGGAGGGGATATGATGGAGAGTGAAGTTTCAAAGGGGAAAGTGGGGGAGGGAGGGAAGTACCATGGGATATTGTCTACAATTAAAGAAGTTGTCAACAAAAAAATACATAAATAAATAAATAAATAAATAAATAAATAAATAAATAAAAAGAACTCCAGCAAGACAGGCCATGGGCAGAAGAATGGTGAAGTTTATAGGAAGCCCCAGGTCTGATGTCGGCCCAGGCTGGTGGCACCTAAATTGATGCCCCCCAGAACAGAAAACTGCGGTGACAGAGGACTTCAGCACGTTTGAAACTTGCAGAATGAAATGAAGATTCAATATCTTTTAGATGTTAAACACGTTGAAACATCATCAGATAAAAGTGAGAGACACCAGCCCAAGGCCAAGCACACTCCCGGAACCTGTTTGGTCACTCGCATGAACCCGCTGCGTGGGGAGGCAGCGGCTCACTCACTTGGCCATGACGTGCCGCACGTTGCTGGCATACAGGGCCGGGTTCTTCTTCTCCTCTTCAGAAGGGCTGTACACGGGCAGGAACTGGGGACAGAGAAGCCACGTGACCTCGAAGAATACAAGACACCCACCCCCCCATAAACGACACCTACATGTTCGTGGTAAATCACTCTGAGAGACATGACATGTTAAATGACTGAGTCACACATGCGGGTGCTCATGCTACCATCAATGAAAAAGCCGAAGACCATTCCTGATCCCTGTTCTTAGGTGAGGATGTTCAAGGATACAGGAACATCAGAAATTCTACTGGATTTTGCTGTACAATTCGGCACTTTCACTCATTGCTCCGTTTTAAGAATTCCTGAAGTTGGCTGGGCGTGGTGGTGCACGCCTTTAATCCCAGCACTTGGGAGGCAGAGGTAGGAGGATCGCTGTGAGTTCAAGGCCACCTTGAGACTCCATAGTAAACTCCAGGTCAGCCTGAGCTAGAGTGAGACCCTACCTCGAACAATCAAAAAAAAAAAAAAAATTCCTGAAGTTGCCAACGGTTCGTCAAGTGAGGACACGCATGCGCCCTTTGCATGGCCATTCACAATATCTTTTCTCTTAAAATCTGGGTCTACCTGAGACTACATAGTTAATTCCAGGTCAGCCTGGGCCAGAGTGAGACCCTACCTCAAAAAAAAAAAAAAATCTGGGTCTACAACAGAGCTAGTTCAAAACCAAGTAGGTGCCGGGTGTGGTGGCTCATGCCTTTAATCCCAGCACTCGGGAGGCAGAGGTAGGAGGATCACTGTGAGTTCAAGGCCACCCTGAGACTACATAGTTAATTCCAGGTCAGCCTGGACCAGAGTGAGACCCTACCTCGAAAAAAAAAAAAAAAAAAAAAAAAAAAACCAAGTAGGTGCCAGGTAGCCCAGACCTTGTGCTGCCGCTCAGGCCTGGCCTGCTGCCTCCTGGCAGCCAGCAGAGTGGGCCTAAGCAGTGGGGTTGACACCCTTAGGTTGGGCCCACAGCCCTACTCAGTTCCATGGGGGCGTGGTAATGGCCTGTCTTGTGCTGGATGTATCTGTTCACTTGGCATGGCTGTGCAGAATGTACCGGAAGCGGGTGGGTCACTTCAAAATTGGGAATGTAAGGTACATGACTTATCTTTGATTTCAGATACAGGCCAATCATCATATATTCCTATCTTAGAAAAAAAAAATAAACAACCATTTTGGCTGTACATATCTTATGGTGTTTAATTTCGCCAAGAGGATGGGCGTTGAGACTCTGGGGACCTGCCAGGGGCTGGAAAGTGGGAGACAGGTCGCAGACTTGGACTAGAGCTGAACAGGATGATGGCAGGATGAATTCAGCTGGGCAAACTAAGCAGGAATATTATTAGAAAAAAATTAAAGCAGTACAGAAAAAAAAAAAAAAAAGGGCCAGGCGTGGTGGCGCACGCCTTTAATCCCAGCACTCGGGAGGCAGAGGTAGGAGGATCGCCGTGAGTTCGAGGCCACCCTGAGAATATATAGTGAATTCCAAATCAGCCTGGGCTAGAGTGAGACCCCCCCAAAAAAGATAGGTTTAGCTTCCTTGTTTATTTAACTAAGTGACCAGGAAGCACCTCTAAGACAGGGACAATGAAAAGACACTCTGAGACAAAGGATATGAAACACTATCTACATACTGGAATGTAGAGCTGTAACCATGTCCACACTGCTCTTGGTTCAATACGGTTTTAACACAGTATCGACGCAGATCTCGGGGTAACAAAGGAGTTGTATAAACCCTACGGATTTCCTGTCCATTGCCAGCCCCCAACATGACACACAGTGTAACAACATGACACAGTGTAACACTGTATCTACATACACCCCAACATGACACACTGCAACACTGTAACTACACACTGTGGTGGTTTGATTCGGGTGTCCCCCATAAACTTAGGGGTTCTGAACGCTTAGGTTCCCAGCTGGTGGAGATTTGCGAATTAATGCCTCCTGGAAGCAGTGTGTTGTTGGGGGCAGGCTTATGGGTGTTATAGCCAGTGTCCCTTGCCACACTCTCCTGATGTTGGCCAGGAGGTGATGTCCACCCACTGCTCATGCTATCATTTCCCCTTGAGTCTATAAGCCAAAATAACCCCTTTTTTTTCCCCCAAAAGCTGCTCTTGGTTGGGTGTTTTCTGCCAGCAATAAGAACCTGACTGCAACTATACACACACTCAACACAGTGTCACACTGCATCTACACTCACCTCGATTTCCAGTTGGTTCTGAAACTGGCACAGTGTGAGCCAAAGGATTTTCAACCTTCAAAACAAGATTTAAGGTATTGGTTAAAAAGTAAGGTTCTGGGGCTGGAGAGATGGCTTAGCGATTAAAGGCGCTTGCCTGCAAAGCCAAAAGACCCAGGTTCGATCCCCCAGGACCCACGTAAGCCAGATGCACAAGGTGGTGCATGCAGTTGTTTGCAGTGGCTGAAGGCCTTGGCATGCCCAATCTCTCTCTGTGCCTCTTCTTCTCTTTCAAGTAAATCAACAACAACAAAGTAAGCTTCCTAATTCTTGCAGTCAAATGACTCCTGATGCTAAAGCAGAGCCACAGATTCACTTCCCCTGTGGGGGCACCACGCTGCTGGCCAGTGACCTCTCAGGAGGGAGGTGGAGCTTTCTCAAGTGCAAACGTCAAGGAAAAAGAGGAAGCGTAAAAGGGCAACCTTATTAACTAGAGCTCTTCACTTTTCCAATTAAATATTCACTTGTGTCTCCGTTTCTCTGTACAGTCATCCTTCCCCTTTGCCCTCCAGCTCAGGGTGTCCTGGCTACAGGACACCTTTCTCCCACATCTAGGCAATGTAGACTTGCCAGCTCTAAGTCATGCCATTGGCCCTCCAGCCTGACTCCCAGATTGCTTGCTGACTTCAGGTCAGCACGGCCATGGCGTGTGTGCAGGAGGGCAAGCAGAGAGCCATCCAGGGTTCACATTCATTCCTCCCAATCGGCTCAGCTCGTCACCCCAAAATCTCTCTGCCCGATTCTGCCCAGACACACCAGCCCCAAACCCAGGACACAGCGTCACTGCAGCCCCTCCTTCCACCCCATCTTCCTGCCTCAGAAACACTGGCTTGACCCCACCACTTGGAAGTGCCACCGAGGTGGGCACCCCCCCAATGCACACACGCCGCCTTGTTCTACTCCAGGACACGGGTTGGAAGCTTCTCTCTCAGCTCCCTTCCCAACATGCAAACCGCTCCAGCCTTAGCACAGTGGAGGCCCTGACGATCTGATGCTCTCGAGTTTGGTCACTGTCGCTCTTCTCACTCTGTGGCGTCAGGAATCACGACACAACTTATCCTGAGTGACTGACCCAGGGGAACTGGGCCCAGCCCTAGGGAGGCGCCTTTCATCCATACCACCCGAGTGAGCCCATGCTTGTGTCAAAGTCCCCGTCACCCCAAACCCGGTGCCACCAGGTGGACAATGACGGTCACTGAGCTGACAGATAGGAGGGGGTGCTGATGACGAGGAACTTGTGTCCCCAGAGTTCAGGAGTGTTACCTGGCCACGTGGACACACTTAGCTTTCACAGTGGGCCCACTCTAACTGCTGCCAATGGTAGTTGTCACATTTGCAAAATTGACAGGGCCAGTCTGGAGAGATGGCTTAGGGGTTAAGGCGCCTGCCTGCTAAGCCTAAGAAACCGGTTCCAATCTCCAGGTCCCACGTTTAGCCAGATGCAAAGTGAGGCAAGGGCGCAATGCCGCACTTGACCACAAGGGGGCGCATGCATCTGGATTTCGTTCACAGCAGTTGAGAGGCTGCTGGCGCACCCATCTCTGTCTCCCTCTCCCTCTCTATCTATCTCTCTCTGTCTCTCTCTCCAAAAATAAATAAAAAATAATAAAAAAAATTTTAAAAAATTGACAGGGCCATGGCAGCCATCGGCGGTCTGTGTTTCCACAGAATGAGAGGACAGACAAGATGACAAGGGTGTCCAACTTACGCTCCGGGTCCTTGCCACGTCCACGTGATGGTGTCCTGTGTGTGAGAGAGCAGATGGCTCCTGAGTGGAGTCAGTTTGTTTGTAAGCCTCCCTCTCCAGCCCAGCCGCAGAAGCCCGTAGGTGTCTTCCTCCCACATCAATGAAGGTGGGAAGAGGGTGCAGGCTCCTGGAGATCTCGACCTCTCAATGCCATCGCTTTCCTCACTCGCCTAGGGCTGCCAATTCTGATGTTCTCCTAAGACCCAGCACCCATTCCCTTTGCCACCTGTCTCAAGGCGTCTCGTGTGACCTTCATCTATGATATCCAAACTTGCTGGTCAGTCACCTGCTCCCCTGTGCCGCCTGGCCTTGGGATCCCACTGCAGCTTCATTCTGTAGCCCAAATATTCACACCATGACTACCACAGATGAGTTCCTTCCAGGTCAGCCCAGGCTGGGGAGGGGACAGAACAAACTCCCCTCCACCGACCCCTACCACCTTGGGGGCCCAGGCAGCATTTCACAAACTGTTCTTCAACTCCAGCAGCCACACAACCCCTGCCATTGTGGGGTGATCTTCGACATTCCATTTCATCCGGACAACCACCGCCTCCTATGGCTTCTGTCCTGGGCCGTCCCTGGTCTGGCCTCTCCCACCCAGGGTCTGGTTCCCTTGTCTATGCTCAGAACTCCGGTATCAGGATTCGTTCTGTAGCTAGACAGCCGAGAAAGCCAACGCAGACCCCAGAGAACTAGCTGCAGGCGCCCCTCCTGTTTCTCTGACAATCTGACAGGGCTCTGGTGAAGGGGTGTGTGTGGAGGGGGAGGAAACAGCCTCAGAGAGGACAGACAGGCTGCTCTGTTCCGGGGTGTGCTGACTCCCAGCAGAGGGCAGGGCCTTCCTCAGGAAACGGACAGGAAATGGACTCTTCTGAGTTTGGGCAATACACATGCAGGAGCCATTTCGCCTACCAGTGTTCGTGGTGACCAGGACTGACATTTCACTAACTGACCATTTGGAAGGCCTCGACTGCGTCTGCCCACACACCTCAGCCTCGTGGCAGGGGATGCCAGGCCTGGGCAGGGAGGCAGATGGGCACCCAGCCCCCAGACTATGTGCATTTCTGAGCCACTCTCACTGCCCCCCCACCCTGACTTATGACCTGAGAGGTTTCCTTCCATGAACTGTCCTCTGTTACCATGGAAACTGATGGCTGTAGACAGGAAAAGGTCGTTGACATAAGTGCCCTCATCCTGTCATGTTCCCCAAAGCTCACTGCACAGAAATGCTGCTATGCACCCAGCACTGTGTCGGGGCCCTGTGGGACTGTCCGTCTCTGACTGTGAAAGCCATGGTAGCACAAGGATGCTTGCCCTGGGGGTCACAGAAGCAGGGTCACCTGGGAGGAGGGCCTTGTCTGGATGCCATCCATACTGATCTAAGGTTCTTTTCATGCCACTCAGGATCCTTGGCCCAACTGTCCTCTCTCTCTCTCTTTTTCTCTGAAAACAAGTCAATAAACTTCTGCCCTGAACAGAGGAGCTGTGACAAGGGCACATGGCATCTAAAACAATCCGATCCCTTGTCTGCTGCCAACCTGGCAGAACAAATATGGCCCTGGATTTTAAAACTGACTGGAGCATGACCCAGACTAGAGGGGCTGCCAAGGACTGGGTGTGTGTGGGCGGGGGGGCCTTACTAAAATGCCACACAAAAGAGCGGGCCATGGGCTGGAGAGATGGCTTAGAGGCTAAGGTGCCTGCCTGCTAAACCTAAGAACCCGGTTCCAATCTCCAGGTCCCACGTTTAGCCAGATGCAAAATGACGCAAGGGCGCAATGCCGCACTTGACCACAAGGGGGCGCACGTGTCTGGATTTCGTTCACAGCAGCTGAGGGACTGCTGGCGCGCCCATTCTCTCTCTGTCTCTCTCTCCAAAAATAAATTAAAAAATAATTTTTAAAATTAAAAAAAAAAAGAGCGGGCCACTGCTTCGTGTGCCAATGCTGGGGTTGTTCTAGAAGACCACCATAGGCCAGGCTTATAATGAGGAACCCTGTGGTGAGCTTGTCCCGTCTTCTACATGGCATGGACAAGGGACACAAAGCCATCAACCTAAGTGCATCAAAGCACCACACAGCTCACTCCTGACGCTGATCCCAAGGGAAGACAACTTACCAGTTTGTTTGCATACCGCAGTACCACAGGCTGGACGGGGACTCCGGGGATGAAAGCACCTGCCAACACAAGCGTAGGTCTCACTGGCAAGCGACGGGAAGTCTGCGGGAGGGCGAGGGCCGACCTCGGGTAAACTGAGTTCTTCTGACCACGTCTACAGGGTCAGCAAAGGAACTCACTGGTCACCTGCACCATCGCTGTCACCCCTGCATGGCCCATGAACAGTCTCAGCAGAGACACAAGCACAGACACACACAAAAGGGTTTCCAGACACAGTGCACTTTTCAAAAGCCTGTGCACGGGCTGGAGAGATGGCTCAGCGGTTAAGGCGCCTGCCTGCTAAGCCTAAGAACGCTGGTTCCAATCTCCAGGTCCCACGTTTAGCCAGATGCAAAGTGACGCAAGGGCACAATGCAGCACTTGACCACAAGGGGGTGCACGCATCTGGATTTCGTTCACAGCAGCTGAGAGGCTGCTGGTGCGCCCATCTCTGTCTTCCTCTCCCTCTCTGTGTCTCTCTCCAAAATAAAAATAAAAATAAATAAATAAAAAATTTAAAAGCCTATGCACATGGGAAGCCCTGGTGGTGAGGCAGTTCATTCAGGGTGATGAGCCTAGAAAGGAAAAAGCAGGAACATCCTTGGGCTTGACCTTGCAGTCTCTGCTAGAGACCAGAGAATTTTTCACCTTATCTCTTGCCTAAAGGAGTTCCCCAAGATCTGTTTTTCTATAAACAACCTGAGCCCTTCCCTGGGAAGGAGCATTCCTGGAAGGCTGGTTAGCTACGCCCCGCCCCCCTTCAGAATCTATAAAGGACTCCAATTTGGGTCACAGGGTGGGGCTTCACCCCCTCTTGCTTTCTTATGGTGGGGGCTCTCTGTACTTCCTCATCTTTCCTTCCCTTAATCTAATTAAAGTCTCTCTAAACCTTACCCTCTGATCCATGAATTTTTTTTTGGTTTTTATGAGGTAGGGTTTCACTCTGGTCCAGGCTGACCTGGAATTCACTATGTAGTCTCAGGGTAGCCTCGAACTCATGGCAATCCTCCTACCTCTGCCCTGAGTGCTGGGATTAAAGGCATGAGTGCTTCTGATCCACCATACCTTTAAATTCTTAAGACAGTACCCTGAATTTGTTTTTTTTTCTTTTCTTGGTTTTGTTTGTGGGTTAAGTTTTTTCCTGTTAAAGGAAAACCTGGCTCTGGTTTCACGGAAACACCCAAAAGTTTGAGGAGGGTGACCAGTATTTCTGAGACCAAAGCTGCTGGCTGGACCCCTCTACTGTCAGCCATGGCTGTATGTTGCACCCTGGTGGCTGTCTTAGTTTGAAGTGTTTTGTTCATTTTTTTTTTTGTTTTTTTGAGGCTTAGCCCAGGCTGGATTCACTATGTATTCTCAGGGTAGCCTCGAACTGCCCACCTCCTGGGATTGGGTCCAGCTTTTTTTGCTCTTGGTTTTATGAGGGTTAAGTTTTTTCCTGTTAAAGGAAAACCTGGGTTTCAGAAGCACCCAAAAGTTGAGGAGGGACAGTATCTGAGGAGACCAAAGCTGCTGGCTGGAAGGTCCTATGGCTGTCTGGGCTTGGATTCGATCCAGTGTCACCAGAACCTGGGTCTGGGGCTTGCTTCAGGGGGCTTCTATACAGTTCAGAACCAGAAATTAATGTGTACAGTTCTGGCAGAAATTAATGTGTACTGCACACGGACTGTCACGACTTTCTCTCTAAGGCTACTTCTTCTTCCACAGTGGCCAAGGCCAGAGACCAGGGCTGTATGTCCGAGTTGATGGGCCAAACCACGTGGATTCTGCCTGAAGCCCCCGTGTCTGGCCCTCATCTTGTCCCTGGGCTTGTCAAGCTCCTAACTCTACAGAAATGGCTCCCTTACTGTGACTCTACAGCAGGCAGAACTAGCTAAGGACACGGGGGACATGGCATCTCTGGTAAGCTGGATGGATGGCCCAGTGTGGAGGGCAGGTCAGTTAAGACCAGAGCCCACACCCTGGCACCGACCATGGAGGCCTGGCTTCTCAAGGGACTGCAGTGCCACTGCCACTGTCAGCTCGACACTTACCATGGTGACGCTGTCAGAACTCAAAACAACCACACAAGGGCTGGAGAGATGGCTTAGCGGTTAAGGCGCCTGCCTGCCAAACTTAAGAATGCCTGTTCAATCTCCAGGCCCCATGTTGAGCCAGACGCAAAGGCGCAATGCCGCACTTGCCCACAAGGGGGCCCATGCATCTGGAGTTCATTCACAGCAGCTGAGAGGTGGCTGGCATGCCCATTCTCTTTCTCTGTCTCTCTCAAATAATAATAAAAAATAAAAAGCTGGGCGTGGTGACGCATGCCTTTAATCCCAGCACTCGGGAGGCAGAGTTAGGAGGATTGCCGAGAGTTCGAGGGCACCCTGAGACTACATAGTTAATTCCAGGTCAGCCTGGACCAGAGTGAGACCCTACGTTGCAAAACAAAATAAATAAATAAAAAAATAAATAAATAAATAAATAAACAAACAAACAAACACACAGAAAAACCTCAACATTGGACTTTACGTGCCCAATCTTGCAATGTGGGTGAACATGTGCACTGGAATGTACATTGGCTGGTGAAGGCAGGTAAGATGTGGAAACAGCTGATGGGCTGGCATCGGGGGTCCCTAAAAGCCACCTCAGTAAAGAGGCATGTCAGCAGGGTGGGTGGTGGCTCCTTGATGGTGCTGGGGAAGTATCATTGGTGCAATAAGTGTGAGTATCTGGGGTTTGAGTCCAGCTTGTGTCCGCCACACTGGCTCCATCTCCCCTGTATGACTAACATTGCTGTGGTTCTTCCTGCACACCCTCTTTCCGCTTGGCACAGGAGGAACAGCCACCGCCACAGCGAGGCTGGTGGCCACTTCCCGGGAGGTCTCCTCAGGTAAGGTCAGCTCATCACTGCAGAAGAGCGACTGGCCAGTTCCTCACAGATGCCTGTTATGGCTCAGACTCAAAACTCCACCCCAGGTCATTCTTTGCCCCCAGCTTTGGGGACATGGTGAGACACCGGCCACCACTTGAGGTTTCCACCAGACTGGTTGGGGGCCGCCTAGCCTGGCGCATGGGCTGTGCCTATGGGGGAGGGGTCCAGTGTGGGGTGGACTACAGACTCGTCCCTGCAGGGGGCATGTTCTTCTGGCCACTGTCCAATACTTTTCATTGGACCCACTTCAGAACCACTTGGGACACGTGCAGACAGTAAGCTTCTCAGCTGCACTTGTCTCTGCTCGTGAACACTGGCATTGCCCTCTGTGCCAAGGAATAGGGGGTTGGTTTAGCGTCCGGGGCAGGTAGGGACCCAGTTCTCTCAAGTGTTTAGAGGGACCCTGAAGCCAGAACACCGTACAGACAGAGCAGTAAGTATGATGCAGCCCAGGGCAAAGACAATTGCCTGTTCCACCCAGCCCGGGAACATGCCTGACCTCGTGTATGCAGGGTTTATGGGGCCCACCCACCACCTCAAAGCACCAACGGCAGGATCAAAGGTGAGCTGCTAACAAGCCCCAGGGGTGTAGAATTAAGCTGGCCAGATGGGGTCAGGAGAGTGGACTCTGTCACCCTGGCACAATAGTGCTGCCAAAGCCAGTGGCCCAATCTCAACAGTGGGCATGGGCAACACCATGGGAGGTTCGAGTCTGTGGGCACTGCCTCCTCTCTGCCCCAAGGGGAAGAGAGTTGTCCATCTGGGGCTCTGACGTCAGACTTGAGTTTGTACGCAAGGAGCAAACTGTGGGCTGGGAACACGGCTACAAGCAGTGGGGACTGCCAGGACCCAGGGTTTATCAAGCCATCCCAGGACGCAAGGGAGCTTTAGCACCTCAGGGCCCCGCCCAAGCGAACCTCAGAGGAAAGGCAGGTTATATCCACCTGACGACAGAATTTGCTATCACAGCCCTCTGCCCGCACACCTCTGCTGGAGTTCCTGGCACAAATGCTAAGACTTTTATTATCAACATACAGCATCATTTTAAAAATGAAGTGGACTTAAAACTCACCCACCACAGCTCAGGGAATTTTGTGGAAGAGGAGGCGGAAAGATTGTAAGAGCCACAGGTTGAGACATCATGCCCAGACGTATTCCCTCCCCCAAAAAATAACTGACTGCTGCTCCCACAATGCATAAACTACAACCCCATGGGGAATACCTGCAACCCCACTGAGGAGCGTCCCCAACGGAATGGGGGCAGAGACGAGGGAAAAGAGGCTACCAACACATAATATATCCATACGAAATACATTGTTCATAATAATAATGACTAAAAAAAAAGATTTAAAAAAAAAATGACTAAAGGCTAGGCGTGGTGGGGCATGCCTTTAATCCCAGTCCTTGGGAGGCAAAGGTGGGAGGATCGCCATGAGTCTGAAGCCACCCTGAGACTACAGAGTGAATTCAGCTTGGGCTAGAGTGAGACCCTACCTTGAATAAATAAATAAATAAATAAATAAATAAATAAATAAAACCCAAAAAACAAAAACCTACAATTTTTCCGTGAGGAAGCGAGTAAAACGTTAAGAGAACATACCAGGTTTGAAGGTGATGAGGCAGGTCCTATTTGTACAGGTTCCTTCTGGAAAAATCATTATCTTGAAATGGGAAAAGAACAAGTCAATAACAAGTCAGTGTTAAGCCAGTATTAACTAAATCCCAAGCCCGGCTACCAACCCATCATCTCTACTCCTGACATCATTCTAGATTGCGACTCCTGCAAAAGAGGGGACCATGGTGCCTGCCCTCACGGTGCCGAGGGGTCAGGTAGAAAGTATGACGATGGGTGGCTGTGGGTGGACGCCACAGTCCTCAGTAGGACAAGAGCAAGGAGAAGGCAGCTCAGAAGAAAGCAGAGGCACAGTGGAGGCTTTGGCACGGGGGCACACCCCAAGGAACGGAAGGGAGACCAGTACGGCCAAGTGGAAAGTCAGAGTTGGCCCATCCACACGGGCATGTCAATGACTGACTCAATAAACTCATTTAATTAAAAATTAATACTCGGAGGGGCTGGAGAGGTGGCTTAGCAGTTAAGGCACTTGCCTGCAAAGCCGAAGGATCCCGGTTTGATTCTCCAGGACCCATGTAAGCCAGATGCACAAGGGGGTGCATGCATCTGGAGTTTGTTTGCAGTGGCTGGAGGCCCTGGCACACCCATTCTCTCTCTCTCTCTCTGCCTCTTTCTCTCTATTGAATAAATAAATAAAATATATTTTAAAAAAATTTAATACTTGGAGCCAGACATAGTGATGCATACTTTTAATTCCAGCACTTGGAAGGCAGAGGTAGGTGGATCGCCATGAGTTCGAGGCCACCCTAAGACTACATAGTGAATTCTAGGTCAGCCTGAGCTAGAGTGAGACCCTACCTCGAAAAACACAACAACAACAACAAAGAAATTAATACTTGGGCTACAGAGATGGCTCAGGGGTTAAGGTGCCTGTCTGCAGAGCCTAACAACCTGGGTTTGATTCCCCAATACCCACGTAGTAAACCCAGATACACAAAGTGGCACATGCATCTTTAATTTGTTTGAAGAGGCCAAAAGCTCTGGTGTGCCCATTCTCTCTCTGTATCTCTTTGCTTACAAATAAATAAATAATTAATTAAAAAAAATTAAGCCTGACGTGGTGGCGCACGCCTTTAATCCCAGCACTGGGGAGGTAGAGGCAGGAGGATCACTGTGAGTTTGAGGGCACTCTGAGACTATGCAGTGAATTCCAGGTCAGCCTGGGCTAGACCAAGATGCTACCTCGGGGGGGGGGTGGGAAATGAATACTCCCCACACAGAGGAGAGCACCGCTCAGAATACTTGCTCACTGGGGCTGGAGAGATGGCTTAGTGGTTAAGGTGTTTGCCTGTGAAGCCTAAGGACCCCGGTTCGATTCTCCAGGTCCCACATAAGCCAGACACACAAGGGGGCGCATACATCTGGAGTTCGTTTGCAGTGGCTAGAGGCCTTGACATGCCCATTCTCACTCTCCCTTTCTCTCTTTCCCTCTCTCTGTCTCTAATAAATAAATAAATTAAAATAAAATCTTTAAAAAAAAAAAAAAGAATACTTGCTCATCCTCTGATGGGGCTGGATGGGCGCACTGGGCACAGGGATGCCCCATAGAGAAGGGGGAGCGACCTGCATGTGCGCAGTAGTAGCTGTGGCAATGTAGAAGTCAGCAGCCCCCGCAGAGGCAAACTGTGGGCACAGGTGCCCGAGTGCCAAACTGCAATGTTTCCTGGGCAACCAGAGCCCGTGTCCTGTGAAAGAAAAAAACTAAAAGTGGGCCAGATGCAAAGCATACCCACACACAGGGACAGGACACGTGAATGCGGCCACAGGAGGCGCCAGGTTGGGGGGCTCAGTCTAGGTTGCGGAAGGGCTGTTGTACCCCGAGCTCATGGCCAGGAGGGTTATCAGCGGGGCACCACCCATGCACGTGAGGCCCGTTTCCTCATCAGTTTTTTTTTTTTTTTTATTGTCTGGCTATATTGCATAGGGGCCATATGCTAATGTTCCCTTTCCCCCACCCCAATTCCACCGAGAGCCCACCTTAGCGGGGTTATCAGTATTCAGCCTTTGGGGAGGACACCACCTTAAGAGCACCCCTTTACACCTTGCAGTTTTTGCAGTCTTGTCACCCCCTCTTCTACAACGCTCCTATGTATTTGTTTGAGCAAGAGAGAATATCTGGGAACCACTGCAAAGGAACTCCAGACGCATGCACTACTTTATGTGCCTAGATTTATGCGGGTATTGGAGAATCAGACCTGGTCAAACTTCGCAAGCAAGCGCTTTTAACCATGGAGACGTCTTTCCAGCCCCTCATCAGTTTTCACTACGAATCTAGAGACAGAAACCAAAAGCACCCGGCCTTGGCCGCATTGCTTGGATCTGTGTGTTCCTCAAAGACAGACAAAATGAAGCAAAACCCAGTGCCCAGTTTCTCTCTCAAAGCTCACGTCTTTTGGAACCAGCCACCAGCACGCAAGTAGGACGCTTACCTGAGGCCACTTTCCGTCTGACTGGGCCCGTCGCTTGATCTCCTCTACGGTCTTCCTGCGAGAGTCCTGGTCCGACCGGGACACGAACACTGGCCGAATGTACCTTATCAGAGCTGCAAGAGGGAGCAGAGTGCTGGTTTGCACAGCTTCCAAAAGCAAGGCTGGGGTAGGGGTCTCTAGGGGCTTGGTGAAATGAGCACCCAAGGGACCCTCCTGGGCTGTGCTGATGCCCAGGAAAGGGGACGGTCTTCCATCTGCTGACAACAGGAAGCCCTGCGACCCACAGACCTGACAGCAGTAAGGAGAGTCTACAGGGCCATCAGCTGGGACCAAGAACAGAATGGAAGCCTGAAGTCTACCGTCATTCTATTAGCAGAGCAAGGGGGCTCAAAGGCTTCTGAACACAGGGCTTAGACCCTCAAACCCTGCCACGCGTTGAGCTGCACCTCTGAAAGACAGAGCTGTAGCCTTGACATCTGGGAATGTGACCTTGGCTGGACATAAAATGTGCGCAGATCATCAAGTGCAGACGACGCCCCCTAATCGGGATGGGCCTAGCGCAATGTCTGGTGTCCTTATAAAACGAGAACAGTCGCCGGGTGTGGTGGCACACGCCTTTAATCCCAGCACTCTGGAGGCAGAGGTAGGAAGATCATCGTGAGTTCGAGGCCACCCTGAGACTACATAGTGAACTCCAGGTCAGCCTGAGCCAGAGTGAGACCCTACCTCGAAAAACCAAAAAAAAAAAAAGCAGGGGGAGAGAAGGCCAGGTGATGAACGAGGCCCAGGTGGAGTTATGCACAGAACAAGGACTGCCAGTGGCCATCACATGCTAGGAAGAGCCACGGTCCAGAGCCCTCGAGGGAGGCCGGGGAGGCCAACACCTTCCTCCTGGACTTCCGGCTTCTAGAGTGGTAAGAACAAACCCCTGTTGTTTGGGTGTTTTGTTATGAATGCTCTGACGCACCTGCTGTCCCTTAAGGCTTCCTGGTTAGGTCAGGGCGAAGGGAGTGCACCTGGCCAGGATTGACAGCACTAAACTGACCAAAACCAACGTGATCACAAAAGCACAGAACTCCAGAGAGAACATGTGACAGGCGAAGGTACTCCCAGGCTCGGTTCAACTTCAGGATCTTTTCTTAGCCATTTTGGGCTGTGCGAGGCTGGAGAGATGGCTCAGCGGTTCAAGGCAGTTGCTTGCGAAGAACATTTTGTGACTTTCCTTGCTGGAGGTTTCCATGGAACACAGTGAAAATATACCAAACAAGACAAAGAAAATTGCTTTGACCTTTCCTGAGTGCCCAGCACTCGGGAGGCAGAGGTAGGAGGGTCACAATGTGAGTTCGAGGCCATCCTGAGACTCCATAGTGAATTCCAGGTCAGCCTGAGCTAGAGCAAAACCCTACCTTGAAAAACCAAAAAAAAAAAAACCAAAAAACAAAAAACAAAAAAAACAACAACAAAAAAAGTTGCTTTGACCTTGCAAATTACCCACTGGGTCTACGGGATCTTCTGAAGAGCCAGGCACAGGGTCAAGGTGAACGGTTCCTCAATGCCTGTGGTATTTCACCATTCCAGGAATTCTGTCAACTCATTTGTTGACGCCCTGATGCTGCTAAAAATTAATTATATATGAGAATAAAAGGGAAGAGGATCAACTAAGCCCACGACCCCCACAGCTTGTTATGGGCTAAAGACTATGGTCACGTTCCCAGAGGCGGTGCAGGGGGCACTGGATGGAGGTGCCCTCCTGGTGGCCGCTGGGTGCACTTCACCAGACACAGCTCAGAGTTCAGAAGCTCCCCTTCCTGTCTGTAACGGCAAAGATAAGAAAACGTGCATGGACAGTGGGCAGCATGCCCCAGACTTGAAGCAAGTTCCAGGATGGATAAGGTGAGGAAGACTCCAAAAAACAAGGGTAATGCCATTTGAGCCACACCCAGACTGTCCTCGAATGCGTCACTGGGTGAACCTCGTTCCATTAGACCCCAGATCCCAAGGGAGAAGATGTTCCTGAGGGTAGGAAGGGAAGAGCCGTGGCATCTTGTGTGTGTGGGCAGCATGATCTGCCTGCCCCAGGCTGCTCCTGTCCCTGTGACGTTTCAGCTCTAAACTTCACTTGACCATTTTCTTCAGTGGAGGGGCAGGTAAACAAAGCTGATGCACAGGTAACCAATAATGTGAAGGCAAGAAGTCACCAGTCACTAACAATGTGAAGACGCGAGGAAGCCGCTGGGTCCATCGTGCGATCCGTAATGATTGGTCTGAAGATGACAACACGTTCCATCTTGTCAACATTCGTTTCTTCCGCCAAGTTGAGAGCCATCAAAGGGTCCAGAAGAGGAGCTGGAAGTTGCAGTGAGTTAAAGCGCATGTGTGCTCCGAGCAACTCCAGGCCAGGAAAGACCCTTAGCTGCATTTCCAGGACGATGTCCACCCAGGGGGCACTGCCTTCAAAGACAGCCAGGCAGGGAATCAACCAGGACCTGCTCCATTTGAAATTGAATCCATTTCCCTGTCTTCTTCCCTCCTTCCTCTTGAGAGGGGTCTCACCGTTTGCCTAGGCGGGGCCGCAGCCTCCTGTGCTGGAGCTCCAGGTACACACCTCTGTGTTCCTCACTCACACTCCCCATGAGCTTGTCTGTCACCACCCTTCACGTTTAGGTTTGAAAGACTGTCCATAAAAATGACTGAAAAACGTGCAGGCGACAGAGAAGACCTCTGGTCCAGAAGTGACATTCAAATCCCGTCTTCTGCCTTGTCTCTTCCTAGCCAAAGGTATGGCCCTCAATATTCCCAAGGTCTCTATGAGGCTTAAGAATGGTTGGGTAGGGCTGAGAAAATGGCTTAGCAGTTAAGGCGTTTGCCTGCGAAGACTAAGGACCCCAGTTCAATTCCCCAGGACCCACGTAAGCCAGATGCACAAGGGGGCATGTGCATCTGGAGTTCATTTGCAGTAGCTGGAGGTCCTGGAGTGACCATTCTCTCTTTCTCTCTCTCTCTCTCTCTCTCTCTCTCAATCTCTCTCTCAAATAAATAAATAAAATATATTAAAAAAAAAAAGAATGGATGGGTGGCATGTACAGAGACACCTCATCTCCGGCCATATCCCTGGGATCTGATCCCCACACAACTGGCCTCTAGAAGGTTCCCAGCTTTGCTCCCAGACAGCCAGGTCTAGCTGAAGCTGCTGTACCCACAAGAACCACACAGGAACCATTCACACACAGCACCCAGATACCAAGACGGAGCCTCTTCCCCAAACCTGCCCCTCTGCCTGGCGTCCACTAAGGTATTCATCCATCCTCGTATGGCGTGGAGCTCTTCTCTCCAGGAGGGGTGAGACACCACGGTACCCAGCATCCCCATCCCAAGCACTGCTCCCAAAGCCTAGAAACCTCCACAGCAGCTGTTCCGAGGCTGGCCAGGCTGAGAAGCAGCTGAATAACAATGCTGTGGCTTCAGAAGTGCCACATCCTGACTCCACAGCCTGAGCCTGTGACCTTTCACAGACGCTCTCTGCAGACAGAATTAAGGACCACAAGATGAGACCGTGAGATTATCGGCCTGTGTCCTTCTTGACTAAGGAGACACCTAGATGAGGGACAGAGGGGGGTAGGGAGCCCAGACGCAGAGGTTGGAGGGAGGTATCCACATTGCCAAGGGATAACTGTGAACCCCAACAAGAGGCAGGCAGGATCTATGGAGAGGCTGTGGCCTTGGGGTTCCTCACAATGTGACAGAAAGATCTGCTGTTGTATCTAGTGATTGGTGGCCATGGGACAGGTGTGCAGACGTCACTGGTGCTCCAGGGAAGGGATAGACACGGAACTGCTGTGTGAAAGAAAGGAAAAATGCCGGGCGTGGTGGCGCACGCCTTTAATCCCAGCACTCGGGAGGCAGAGGTAGGAGGATCGCCGTGAGTTCGAGGCTACCCTGAGACTACATAGTGACTGCCAGGTCAGCCTGGGCTAGAGTGAGACCTACCTTGAAAAAGAAAAAAAAGGAAATACATGCTTGCAGGCACAGGACAGAGGATAGTACAGAAAACCTGCAAGAGCATAGGACGGAACCACAACCAGAAACCAGCGCAGTCTGGCCATGCTGCGTGAGGGACTTGCTCTGTAGAGGGAGGGGGTGTCTCATCCACTGCCGGGGCTCACACATTCTGGGGGAGTCTCACCCACTGGGGGGGGGCTCTCACTCCCTCCCAGGGGCTCACCCACTGTGTGAAGCTTACCCGTTCCTGCTCCCAGGGGTCTCCCACCCACGCCCGGACGTCTTACCCTCTCCCAGGGCTCACTCACTTCCCCAGATCGGGATGTCTCTGCTCTCCGCCTTCATCACAATGGAGGACATGGTCATGGTCACGGGGATGGCGTCGAAGTAGGAGGAGTGTGGTGCCAGCGTGAGGATGGCAGCCTCTGCGGGCAGGGCCTGCCGCCCCTTCACGGCCACGCGGTGGAAGCCGCCCGCAAACCACATGGTGCGCATGATGGCCTTCAGCAGGAAGTCCACGACCCTGCAAAAGACACGTGGCCGTCTGGCGCCTGTCACCTGGAGGCACGAGGTCATGGGAAAGTGATGCCAGGCCCCTGGCCATAGGGACAGGATGCTGTGCAGGTCCTGAGCTCCAACAGGGAAGGGGAAGGATACAGTCTCACTTTGTGCCACATCCTCATGAAACCCCCTTCCCCTCATCTGTCACACACCCTAAGGGCACTGCCCACCCGCCAGGCGGCAGTCTTCATACATAGAGCGTCTCCATACCAACGCTACAGATCACACGCCAAGGTGAAGGGCGGCTTGGCTCTCTACAGCTTAGACGGAAGTCAGCGGCAGTTTGTTGTTAGCATTCTGCACGCTTCCATACACACTCGGCTGAGCAGGGGCAGTGTGCAGTGAGCCTCCCTGATCATCTGCAGGCCACTGGGTCCTGGAGCCAGACCTCAGGAGTCAACGTGGATGCTCCTGGCAGCAGCGATGCAGATGTGAATACAGAAGAGACCTGCTGCTCCCCATGATTTCCTCCTCAAACACATGACAAGTCAAGCATTCAGACCGGGGTGTTTTGCTTCCTCTTCATCCCCGACAAGTTATGCCCTAGCCACTGCTCACTGCTCCCCTGAGGTGACATGTGGCATGAGCAGCTGTGGGCTTCTAAGGGGGTGACCAAAAGGGTTAGAAAAACAAGAGTGGGGGCTGGAGAGATGGCTCAGAGGTTAAGGTGTTTGCCTGCAAAGCCAAAGGACCTCGGTTCAATTCCCCAGGACCCATGTAAGCCAGATGCACAAGGTGGCATATGTGTCTGGAGTTCATTTGCAGTGGCTGGAGGCCCAGGCGCACCCAGTCCCTCCCCACCCCCACCCCGCTTCTTTCTCTCTTGCTCTCTCAAATAAATAAAAAGAAAATTAAAAAAGAATAACAAGAGTGCAAAACCCTGTTGAATGGTTTTTCCCAAGAGCCTAACTCCCCTTGGAGGATTCTGGGAGAGGAGCTTCACCCCATCAGATCCAAGACATGGCCAATCGCTGGTGGGCCCAGAGCCCCTGGAGAAGTCACCTTAGAAAGACCGTTGCCTCCATGGAGAATAAACAATCACCATGGTTACACCGAAACGCTGGGGACCGAGCTGTGAAGTTCTATTCCAGGGCTGCTGTGACACAAGGGCATTCACTTCCCAACATCAGCTGAACACTTGAAAATGGACTCACAGGGCTGGAGGGATGGCTTAGTGGTCACGGGGCTTGCTTGCCAAGCCAAAGGAGCCGGGTTCAATTCCCCAGGACCCACGTAAGCCAGTTGAACATGGTGGCGCATGTGTCTGGAGTTTGTTTGCATGGTAGGAGAAGAGTTAGTTGGGAAAGGAGGCATCAAGCATTGGTCTCACTGAGAGCAGCCCCCTCCTACCTTGGAAGGGAAGGGGACGTAGATGGGGGTAGCTTGTCCCCCACTGGTCTACCAGGAGGAATCTACATCGCACCCCCCCACAGCTGCATGCCCTGGGTTACTGTGGAAGGTGGTCTCAGGAGAGCTCTATTCACACTGGGACGCTGTGGCCCAGTCCTTGGTCCTGGGCAGCCCTGCTTTCCAGGGAAAGTCAATCCAGAGAGAACTTCCTGTACAGACCCAGCACCTCCACAGCTTCTGGCAAGATCTGGTGCAGCCCACCTCCCTCATAAGAACCCCGAGATGAAGCCGGGTGTGGTGGCTCACGCCTTTATAATCCCAGCACTTGGGAGGCAGAGGTAGGTGGATCGCCTTGAGTTCGAGGCCACCCTGAGACTACATAGTTAATTCCAGGTCAGCCTGGAACAGAGTGAAACCCTAACTTGCAAAACCAAAAGCAAAAAAAAGGAGAACCCCGAGATGTCCGAGCAGAACCAGCCGCATGGTGTACCCGAGGAACAGCCCCAGAGGGCCTCAGTGAGTGGTGAGGACCCTCCTCCCCCTTGGTATTAACACAGGGATGAGGGTGACAGCTCTGGGGTTCAGAGGTCAAGGCTGCCTCGTGGAAACAAAAGAGCTGTTGTGGTGGACAGCGAGTCTGTAGGAAGGCCAAAAACAGCAGGAAAGCTCCAAGAACCTGTGTGGGAAGAGGGCCAGAACACAAGATGAAGGGAGAACGGGCAGCTCAGAGCCGAGGACAGATGCAGCAGTAGGGTAAGTGTCCAGACTGGACACCGCCTCTGAGAATCGCCCACTGGTTACCAGGGATGAAGCTTCCCCAAAGGAAACGGATCTCTTGTGTGCACGCATGGACCGGTCCAACGACAACGGCAGGCCTGTCCCTTGCTGGCCAAGCAGCCCGCCCAGCAAGGGACAGCAAGCTGAAGTCTAAGTTTCTCTGGCATGTCTTCTTTCTGAGACGACCTTGACACTCTAGCATCACCTGCGAGGGAGCCTGACTACAGGGCTGAAGAACTCCGAGACCACCCTAGGGACTCCACTCTTTCTGCCACAAGTAAGTACAAGGGGTAGTGAAAGTCTGCAAAGCAGAAAACAAACAAACAAACACACACAAGGAAACGTGGTCCAAATACAGGCCCATTCTCATTCTCTCTCTCTCCCTGCCTTTTTTCTTTTTTTTGAGAAAGACACACAGACAGAGAGGGAGAGGAGGACAGACAGAGATGGGCGCGCCAGCAGTGTCTCAGCTGCTGTGAACGAAATCCAGATGCGTGCGCCCCCTTGTGGTCAAGTGCAGCATTGCACCCTTGCGTCACTTTGCATCTGGTTAAACGTGGGACCTGGAGATTGGAACCGCTGGAGATTGGAACCAGCGTTCTTAGGCTTAGGAGGCAGGCGCCTTAACTGCTAAGCCATCTCTCCAGCCCTCTCCCCTTACCTTTTTCCCTCTCCCCTCCTCTCTCAAATAAATAAATGAATATTTTTCAAAAAATGCAAAACAAGGGGCTGGAGAGATGGCTTAGTAGTTAAGTGCTTGCCTTTGAAGCCTAAGGACCCCAGTTTGAGGGTCGATTCCCCAGTACCCACATAAGTCAGAAGCACAAGGTGGCGCATGCATCTGGAGTTCGTTTGCAGTGGCTGGAGGCCCTGGTGAGCCCATTCTCTCTCTCTCTCCCCCCTTTTCTCTCTTTGTCACTCTCAAATAACTAAATAAAAATAAACAAAAATTTTTTTTTTTTAAAATGCAAAACAAGCACTACATATAGTTTCAAGAAGGGAGAAAGGAGATGGAGAGATGGCTTAGTGGTTAAGGCGCTTGCCTGCAAAGCCAAAGGACCTAGGTTCAGTTCCCCAGGACCCATGTAAGCCAGATACACAAGGAGGCACATGCATCTGGAGTTTGTTTGCAGAAGTTGGAGGCCCTGGTGCGCCTCTCTTTTTCTCTCTCTCATAAATATATATAATTTTTTTTTTAAAGAAGGGAGGAAGGAGCTGGAGATATGGCTTAGCAGTTAAGGCACTTGCCTGTGAAACCTAAGGACCCAGGTTTGATTCCTCAGTACCCACATAAGCCAGATGCACATGGTGGTGTATGTGTCTAGAGTTCATTAGCAGTGGCTAGAGGTCCTGGCATGACCATTCTCTCCCTCCTTTCCTCAAGGAAATAAATATATTTTTTTAAGCGAGGAAGGCATACTATGCCTGGAACGCAGGGACTCCTTTTTGAGAGTGGGGGTGGGTCTCCCTCCTTCTATCTCAGACGGGCTCCACCACTACAGGCTTGATGCCAACGGGGAGCCCCCAATGTAGGCTCCATGGAGCCAGCCAGTGCTCCACAAGTGCCTCCTACCACCGCCTGATCTCCACGTCACTAGCCATGTGCTCCTGCACACGTGAGTGAGGACAGACACAGAGGCGTGTGGACACTGATGAGATGCACAGGAACTAAAGGAAAGTCACCTACCCCCCCCCCCAAGTGTGTGGCTCCTGTTCTGGTCTGCCAGGCATGGCTCTAGGTTCCTGGGACAGGAACAAGGGCACGTGTCCCCGGAGCTCACTTTCCAGGGCAGAGGAATTTAAACAAGTGAGATCTAGGGTGAGTCTGTAAGGCTGGGCGTGGTGTTGACGCATTTAATCCCAGCACTCGGGAGGCAGAGGTAGGAGGATTGCCATGAGTTCGAGGCCACCCTGAGACTACATAGTTAATTCCCAGGTCAGCCTGGGCCAGAGTGAGACCCTACCTTGAAAAACAACAACAACAAAAAAAAAGAGGCTAGAGTGAGTCTATAAGAGACGGTAGTCACAAAACATTAAAAATTAAAAAAAAAAAATAGGGCTAGAGAGATGGTTCAGTGGTTAAGGCACTTGCCTGCAAAGCCTAATGACCTGGGTTCAAATCTCCAGTACCCACGTAAAGCCAGATGCACAAAGTGGCACATGCATCTGGACTTCACTGGCAGTGGCAAGAGGTCCTGGCGTGCCCATTCTCTTTGCCTCTCTCTCTGCTTGCAAATAATAATATAAAAATAAAAATAAGGAAACAATGAAGACAGTAGGACAAGGAGGGTCAGAAAGAGAAGGAGCCAGGCATGGTGGCGCACGCCTTTAATCCCAGCACTCAGGAGGATCACCTTGAGTTCAAGACCACCCTGAGACTACATAGTTAATTCCAGGTCAGCTGAGATCCTACCTCGAAAAACCAAAAAAGAAAGAAAGAAAAGAAAGGAAGGAAGGAAGGAAGGAAGGAAGGAAGGAAGGAAGGAAGGAAAGGAAAGGAAAATGTGATTGAGCAAAGACAGAATAAGGCCCAGGAGAGATCACGACTCTGCCAAGGCCCCAGGGCAGGAGCAGTCTTGAGTGTTGGAGAAATGATGAGGAAGCCCTGCGATGGGAGGGACAGGAGGGACAGAAGTAGCTTCGCTGTGGGTGTGTCGAGCAGGCTGCCGTAGCAGGACTGGGCTCAGACCTGCGGCAGCAGCTGACATGGGGTGGGGGAAAAGGGGCGGGGAGCAGCTGAAGGCTGTTCCTGGAATTATGGTGGTGGGTGAACCATTGAGGGGGTGAGGGAGGGCTGAGATGCAGGTGTGTGTTCCAAGCAAGGAGTCACGGTGTGACCGTAGGGTCGGCCAAGCCAGGCCATCAAGGACAGTGGTTTGTCCACTGATGAGGACAGGAGGAAGGCCAAGGCTACAATGGACGGAGGAGCCACTGACTCTGGTGTTATGCACAGACAGCGGGCTCCGAGGTTGGGGCCGGAGGGGCAGATCAGACACGTTTACGGATAGTGGTCCGTGTCTGAATGACATCAGGAAGAACTCACAGGACATGGGATGGGGGCGGTGTGGAGAAAGCCACCGAGAATAAGACACAGTGGGGTATGAAGAAGGAAGGGGTGACCTGTGGAGGGAGAAGACTGACAGGACGTCAGGGAAATGGAATGTTCTGGAGCAGAAAGTGGTGTCCAGTGCTACTGCTGGCCAAGTTGACAACTCTGTGTGAGACGGTCAAGGCCCTTATACCCTAATCACTGCCAGGGAGTGGGGGGGGGGCAGGAGTAAAACCCCAATTTATATGATTTTTTTTAAAACGTTTTAAAATTTAATTTTAATTTTAAAAGTTTTAAAATTTCTGTAGTTCAGGCTGAGCTGGAATTCACTATGCAGTCTCAGGGTGGCCTCGAACTCGCAATGATCCTCCTACATCTGCCTCCCAAGTGCTGGGATTAAAGGTGTGTGCCACCATGCCCAGCCCTAAATTTTATTTATTTATGTATTTGACAGGGAGAGAGAGAGAGAGAGAGAGAGAGAGAGGGAGGGAGGGAGGGAGGGAGAGAGAGAGAGAGAAAGAGAGAATGAGTGCACCAGGGCTTCTAGACACTGCAAACAAACTCCAGACACGTGCGCCCCCTAGTGCATCTGGCTAACGTGGGTCCTGGGGAATCGAACCTGGGTCCTTTGGCATTGCAGGCAAACACCTCAACAGCTAAGCCATCCCTCCAGCCCTTGTCTGAGTATTTAAGAGAACAGAGACCACAAAGCTCTGTCTTTCAAACAGCTCTGTGCTGGTGGGCTAGTAGACCTCGCTGCCCTGGGGGAGGACAGCCCTGTCTGCAGAGAGGAGAGCTGAAGCTGGAGAGGAGAGGAGGGGCCAGACGCCATCCTGGGCCCTGACTGCTGAGCTGGGGAGCAGCTGCCCCTGGGGGCAGCAGGCAGGACAGGGATACAGATGATGGGGTGTGTTACTTCCCTTTCTGGAGTGGACTCAAGCTGAACAGGGGCGGGAGGTGTCTGTCCCCAGAAGAGCAAAGGAAAAACTCTGAAGTTCAAGTTCAAGCTTGTCCTCCGACCACGTACAGGCACGTGAAGCCATTATAGAAATGCATTGCTCAAACCCAGACACCGAATCCTCACGAGGAACAAATGTTTCTCAGCCTTCCTATCTGCCAAGGGCCCAGCAGCTGGAGGACCAAGATGGCTGCACCACGTCGCTCAGTGCTGGACTCAGTCCAGGGTGTTGAGCACTACAGATACATGGTAGTACGGGTTTTGGGTTTTTTTTTTAATTTTTTTTATGACACTTTGTGTTTTGAAAGTAACTTAAAATAAGTGCCTTTTATGAAACTGTCACTCACCGAGAGCCCCAGATTTTTATTTTAGGACTGTCTGAATGACACTAACTTCATTCAGCAGAAATCCTCTTAGATCAATCTGTTCAAGGATGCTTGCTTGTGGGAACCGTGAAATGAGTCCCCAACAGGATCTGCCATCGTGACTAAGCGAAACCTTGACTACTGTAGCTTCTGTTACGTTATATCCGGGGTTCCCTACCCCCTGGCTTCCCCACTGTTCCATGAGAGACACGAGACATCAGCCTCTGGCCTCTACGCACCTGTGTATGTATGCACACGTGCACCCATACACACACATGCACGCGCACACCCATACACACACACACACACACACATGCACATGCACACCCATACACACACGCGCACACACACACACACGCACAAAGGAATGTCACGTAACAATCAAAACACATTATTTGAAGAGGCAAATAAAGAACCAAAAGCTGGGCTGGAGGGATGGCTTAGGACTTAAGGCATTTGCCTACAAAGCCAAAGGACACAGGTTCGATTCCCCAGGACCCACTTTAGCCAGATGCACAAGGAGGTGCATGCATCTGGAGTTCGTTTGCAGTGGCTGGAAGCCCTGAAGTGCCCATTCTTCTCTCTCTTTCTCCCCCCTCTCTCCCTCCCCCTCTTCCTCTCTCTCTCTCTCTGTCAAATAAATAAATAAAAAAATAAAAAAAAAAAGAACCAAAAGCCGGGGATGATTCCACGGGATCCCTAAATAGTGACAGGTGGGAGCTCTCCAAGGTCCACTCACTCACGAGTGCCCACATGGGGTTCCGCAACATCAGCATGGACATCAAGCGTGCCTGTGCCTGCTTACAACAGCCTGACAAGACTGGGGCCCACACTGCTGTGGGTCTGGCTGTGACCGTGATACCAGGAGCGCATAAACACAGAGGAAGGTGTGGTCCCTATCTGGCCCTCTTCTGCACCAGCATCCTGTACGTGAAGCAACACAGGCCTGCAGAGAAAGGAAGCACTAGGCAAGAATTAGCACCAGATGGTGATGTTTTAGGCCTGGAGACCCCAGGGCCCCCAAAGACACTCAACTCCCTGTGAGAGCAGTCCCAAAGGGTAGCTGTGTTCTGGGAAAGCATTAGTGACCAAAGCAGGCAACAGCTGGATCTGGCCTGTGGGCCTTTCCGCCAGCACCTCCAGTAACTGTCATTCTGATCTGTCCAAGGACCCCGTAGCAGCTCTAAAGATGTCACCAGTGGAAGGGGGTTCTCAGAGCCCTGGTCTGTGATGCACGCGACACGTGGGAAGACTGAAAATGCTATCAAAATGTCTCCGGCCTTACAACACGTGTGCTCACTGTGATGTGGTCTAACTTGTCACGGCGGTCACAGCTGAATGCCAACAACCTGACAGGATCTAGAATCGCCCACTAGACCAATCTTGGAGCATGCCCGTGAGGGAGTTTCTAGATTAGGCTGAAATGGGAGGACCCCACCCTGCCTCCGGGCAGCACCGTTCTATGATGTGGGGTCCTGCACGGAATAAAAAGGAGAAAGCGAGGTGATTATCATCATTTCTCTCTCTGGCTGTACACTGTCGTGTCTTCCTTGCCATATCCAAATGTATCCCCTCAACCTACAATCAAAATAAACCCTTAAGCCGGGCGTGGTGGCGCATGCCTTTTTTTTTTTAACTTTTAAAAAAATTTATTACTATTTTTTTTGGAGAGAGACACAGAGAGAGAGAGAGAGAGAGGGAGAGGAAGACAGAGATGGGCACGCCAGCAGTGTCTCAGCTGCTGCGAATAAAATCCAGATGCGTGTGCCCCCTTGTGGTCAAGTGCGGCATTGCGCCCTTGCGTCACTTTGCATCTGGCTAAACGTGGGACCTGGAGATTGGAACCGCTGGAGATTGGAACCAGTGTTCTTAGGCTTAGCAGGCAGGCGCCTTAACCCCTAAGCCATCTCTCCAGTCCCGCATGCCTTTAATCCCTGCACTCGGGAGGCAGAGGTAGGAGGATCGCAGAGAGTTTGAGGCCACCCTGAGACTGCATAGTGAATTCCAGGTCAGCCTGGACCAGAGTGAGAACCTACCTTGCAAAACCAAAATAAATAAATAAATAAATAAATAAAAATAAATAAATAAACCCTGTCTTCCTCAAGTGGCTTTTGTTGGGCATTTTGTCACAGCAATGAGGAAGTAACTGGTGCGACAGTCCTTGTCGGCTCTGTAGTTCTGGTGCATTCTTGACACATCCACCTACATGGCTGAGGTTCGTTTATATCCAGTGCTGACTGGAAAGGACCAATTTGGGTCTATGAAGCAAGAGGAACCCAGCCTGCGGAGACAGGGCCCAACACAGAGTGGGGCTGGGCTGGCCCGAGGCTCCCTCTAGAGCAGGGCTGTGCCTGGCTCCAGTGGACCACTGGCCAGACCTTCTGCTTTTCCAATGCTGGTCAGCAAGAGGGACTGCAATGCCAGATCACTGGACTTGTCTGACAGGCATGCCCTGTCTCCTCTCAATGACCCTGGGTTGGTAAGGGGTGGCACAGGCCACCAGCAGCTTGGAAGCTGCATCTCAAAACTGCCATTCTTTTGTTTTGTTTTTCGAGGTAGGGTCTCACTCTAGCTCAGGCTGACCCGGAATTCACTATGTAGTCTCAGGGTGGCCTTGAACTCTTGGCGATCCTCCTACCTCTGCCTCCCAAGTGCTGGGATTAAAGGTGTGCGCCACTACACCAGGCCTGGAACTGCTACTCTTAATGCCTAGGAGATGCCCGCCCCCCCCCGCCAACGTTAGGGTCAGATGCCACTGACGGGAGATGCCTCAGCAGAAGGCCTGTGTCATTATGGTGCAGGGTCAGCTCAGCCCACGGGCTGTCCACTTAGCGTCTAAGAGCCAGCAGAGGCACAACCCTGGCCAACCCAAAGCCAGGTAGGGATGGCCTGGGAGCTCCGAGGTTAGTCTGCAGGCCACCGGAGATGGCCAACTCTGGACACCAGCAGCCAGAGCTCTGGAGGAGCTCTGTACTTAGGGACAGGAGAACAGCCATATGGCCCTGGGGACCGGAGAGAGGGGAGGGACATGTGGGGACCAGCTGGCTTTAAAGGAAGAGTTAAGAGGCCGACACTGACCCATGCTAAGCAGCTGCCAGTGAGTTAGGCTCCGACGGGGACAGACGGGTCTATACTGGATAGACAGCAATATTGCGACAGCACCTCAGTCTGCTGACACCCCACCCTGTGCCCATTCACAGCACCCACCGAGAGCCACTTACTTCCGCCACAAGGCCAGGGGCTGCTCAGGCTCCTTGTCAGCAGGTCCCAGAGAGGCCACGAGAGCGAAGGGCCACGCCAGCAGCATCATGAAGGCGGCGAACAGGAGCCGGATGGGGAACAGGGTCAGCGTCATGAAAGCCACCTGAGAAGACAAAGCGTCACTGCAAAACGCCCCTCCCTGGGGACATGCTGGAGCTGCCTGGACGCCAGCATCCTGCAGCAGAGCAGAGCCACAGCTGGCCAACGCACGGTCAAGCGACCACCTTGTGAGTGGACACCCAAGGGATAGTCTGGGAATGACAGGCTGGAGCTTTCTCTGACCCCACAGAGCAGCGTCTGGGGCTGTGCGTTGCACTACTCAGCACGCCTGTTGGTTCCTGCCTGTCCCCTGAGTCGTCCAAGTGGACACGGGTAGCACAGGAGGCCACATAGAGCTCATCAGTCTGGAGCTCACGTGACCCGGCCTTGGACCAGAGTGCAGACGAGCCAGGGTGAGCCCAGGGCACGTGGGTAACAGAAAGGCCAGAACCAGGCGAGGCACAGCTCACCCACAAGTCCTCATGCCAGGGCAGTAGGTCCTAGGACCAGTGCTGCCTATTGCCCCGGTCAGGAAGACGCTATGAGAGGGGACTGGGCTCCTTGGGCTGAGGCTGAATGTGGCCTTCATGGGATGCCTGCCATTTCTCACAACCTGGGAAATGAGCATGCACTTGATGCTTGAAGTGGTCAATCCACGCGTCCACATTTTAAGGACTCACCAGTCACGGGTGGCCCGTGGCTATCTGCGGAGCCCGCAGACCCAGGTCCTGGAATCAACTGCGGGAGGTTCATTCACAATGACACGTTTGGCATCTTGCAGCTGGTGACAATGTCGCCTGCCCCACGGATGCTTGCTGAGCGCTGCCAGCAGCTGTCAGCAGACGCCTTGAGGGTGAGGACAGTATTTCCACCCCCTGATTTCTACAAGTCTCATCTTGATTCAAGTCATGAATAGCTGCTGGATTTTATCAGACATCTCTCTGGCGTCTTTTAAGATAACCGCATGCTTGTCCCCACGTGATCCGCTACGGGCTGAAGTCCCGGATCCTCTACTGCTAGTTAGATCGCTGCTTGCAAGGGTAGGACACTACCTGTTGGGATTGGTTTAGAGAGTCCAGGCCTGCTGGTGATGATGTCACGGACAGCTCCTCCCTCATTCCCAGGTAAAGCACCTGTGACCGGCTGCTCTCTAGCCCTACCTTCTGTAGTCACAGCATCACACCTGTGAGATGTCCTAGCCTGGGTGCATTTGTGGCTGGCTGGCTGGCTGCAACTTCCATGTTTCTGGGCTTCTGACTGTGCAGCCTGTGTTTCCCTAGGCCAACTTCAGTTTTCTCCATGAGGAATTCTCTTCAAAGCCCTCAACAGCTCTCCCCTCGGCCACGGAACTTCCCCTCACCTCTGTCCACTAGATACCTTGTCTGAAGTGCCGCTTTCGTTTCAAGTATGGCCCCAAAACATTAAATGGAACATTCCAGAGATACACCATTCCTAAGTTTTAAACTGTGAGGAAATTTTATGTCACCCCTGTGATCCATGATGACACACTCTGACCCTCAGGTCAGAGAGGGGACACATGTGTCAGAACAGAGCACCACAGCACAGAGTGAGCCTTGCTGGCCTGGGGTCGCACTGGAAACTAGAAGACAGCCCACCAAGTGCTGGGCAGGGCCAGACCATCAGATTCACACGTGTGTCCATAAGCACACACTCATAGTGACACACACACAGTTCAAACACCCACTCATACACAGATACACACACACACACACATCAATACAGACACACATGGATACACATTCCCACATAGAGTGATGGCCAGACACACACATTCCCTTCTTACTGTCACCCCTGAAAGACATCCTAAATCAAGTCCTGAGTGAGAAGCCCGCCTCAACTGAGATCCCGGTTGCTCTTCTTCTGGGACTGGACTCCCAGGCAGCTTCCTGTGAACAAAGGGGCACAAGCTAGCTTATGGGTGCAGCTGGTGGCCAGCAAAATCACTCAGAGTTTCACTGTGGGATCAAAGCCCTAACAACTTCCTGGCCAATCTCGGAGTGAGGACATCTTTAAAAGGCATGCGCTGTGGAGCTTGCAGATTCACGGCCAGTCTTGCTCCTGACCCTGGCAACTGGGCACTACACTTCTGTGGTCTGAGCCAACCGGCACCGTGGTCAATGGCACAGCTGCCAACAAGTCAGGCTCAGAGAGAATGGGGTCAAAATGAACCCAGACAGGCCACACAGTAGTGACGGGCCCAAGAGCTTGCTGTCAGACTCTACTTTGGTATGGGGTGAGAATGTTCTCGAAAATCCATACGCTGACATGTGAGCCCAGCACTCCAAGAGTGTGACCAGATTTGATTAAGAGACAACGCGGTCACTAGACTGGCCCTGGTCCACCCCAAGCGGAGTCCATCCAAAGACACAAAGAGGCGGGATTGTGTGAGGACATCGGAAGGTGGCATCTCAGGGGGAGCTAACACTGGCGCCGTGTCCTAGCGGCTGGGCTGACTAATGCATCCCATGGATATCTGAAATTCCCCTGGGAGGAAGTACATGCAAGACAATTCTTTGTTTTGTACTGAGGAGGGCTATCCTGACGCCGCGGTCCACCACGCCGAAGGCACCTGTAGTCACCTCTACCCACAAACTGCTCCAAGCACTCTGCCAGTGAAGCAACCCCGGGTCACCCATATATTGCCAAACAGGCCAGGCCTCTGCAGAACGTGGGACCCTCATTTCCACCCGTGCTGGCATGGGTGTTGTAGTCAGCGCATCGCTTTGGCCACACGGAGCAGGCACAGACCAAGCAGGTGTGAGCAGCGAAGCTCTAGCAACCTAGACAGTGCACAAGACTCGGGGACACCTGCAGCCAAGGACATGTGGCAGCCAGAAGGACTCCAGACCGTCACCGCCGTGAGCAGCAGGTGCACACCCTCCCGCTCTGGGTGGGTAGAGAGAAGCCAGCTGACGAGGACGGCTCCTTTCAAGGTGTGTTCACCGTGAGGAAAAATCTGCACTGTTCCAAAGGACATCTGCAAACGGTGGGCATACTCCTCCATACAGCTTATGTGCTGGTCACAGAACCACGCTCGTTGAAGCCTCATTCTCGGCTGCTCTTTTTTCTCAGGGCATCTGATAGTGACGTGAATAGAAACAGAAAGACCCTGGCGAGTGTAACGCCCACAGCCCCTGCAATCCACCCGCACGATTGCTGAGTACAAATGACACGCGGCGGAATAAACGTGGGCTGTTGCGATGCGTCACGTCTGAGATGTTCCACGGCTGGTGGCCCTGCTGAGTCTCCCATGTTTCAGTCGGTAAGGATTCAGAGGATTAGGGAATGCGGATCCAAATGGAGGGGGCAGAGTTGAGCACCCAAGAAGGGGCCACACATGGGTGGGTACCCTGCCTGGGCCCTGGCATCAGGTGTCCAACAAGCCTTGGCCATGATCTGTGGCCCATTTCACCTGCTTACTCAGGACCTCTGGACACTCGTTTCTTCCGGCTGCTTCTAATGGATAAAACTAGGCATTCGGAAGGCAAGGCTGGAGGAGTGACAGGTCTGTCCCTGGACACATGGCCTTGTGTG
The DNA here is from genome assembly GCA_036365145.1 of Orientallactaga sibirica. Lineage (NCBI taxonomy): Eukaryota > Metazoa > Chordata > Mammalia > Rodentia > Dipodidae > Orientallactaga > Orientallactaga sibirica. The sequence continues at coordinate 2,765,533 of JAEOAD010001845.1, forward strand.
GCCAGAAATGGTGAAACTTTACACCTGAGGGCTCGCTCTGCCCATATTTGTCTCAAGAGGCTGGCAAGTTACGGAAGGGGTGATGCCCAGTCAAGAGCCAGAGGAGGTGAGGAGGACCCCAGGGCCAGGGCAGTGGGATGCCTGAAGTGGTGTGTGAGACCAGGAGGGACGTACTCCCAATGAGAGTGCCAGAGTGAGATAGAGGGAAGGAGGGAGGGACGGAGGGAGGGAGGAGGGGGTGGAATGAGTATGCCAGGGCCTCTTGACACTGCAAACAAACCCTGGACGCAAGTACCATTTTGTGTGTCTGGCTTGAGGTAGGTACTGGGCAATCGAACGCAGGCCATCAGGCTTTGCAAACAGGTACCTTTAACCACTGAGCCATCTCCCCAGGCCTTAGATTTCACTCTGGCTCCTCAGCAGGCCAACAAGTGGTCCTGACTAGACACACCTATCATGAGGGGTCCCTTCCTGATGGTGGAGGTATTTAGTTCTATCTAGGGCTTAGGTTCAGGCCAAACTAAGCTGACCCAAGGTCCTATTCTGCCCCCGTGTGGGGACAAAACCTATCTTTGTCCTGAGCTGACACCACAGTGGCATACTAGTCAGATACAGTTATTGCCTCCCCCTCCCCCCCACACACAATGTTACTTCTGGGATCCTGGAAGAGCTTAGAAGGTTCTAGGCAAAGTGGACACTCAGCGCTTCTTGATGCATCCCAGGTCCACATGGAGGGGACTGCAGTCCTCGTGTGCTCAGTAGGAACGTACAGCACTCACATCGGCTGGCCAAATCTCCACAGGGTTATGCTCCTGGGATCAATCATGTGGAGACAATTTGAGGCTGCCAACTCAGTTGCTGGATGTCACCCAAGGGCACCGCCAGGGAACAGGTGAGTGTTTAGGTCCTCTGGGGGTGGAGTTTCGCTCTGGGCACCAAGGACAGATCCAGAGGCAACAAGGGTAGGAAAGGTGAAATACAAAAAGGGGGCGGGGAGGGAGGGAGGCACCCACACTGCTTGGGTGACTCTCAGCATTTGAGGTAAGCGCTGTTCAAGGTGAGTGCACAGGTGACCCACTAGAGGAGGGTCTGGATCACCGATGGATGCAAGGGTCTGGGGGATACGGGCTGGGGAAGGGGAGCTGCAGTGTGGCCAGCAGCCTCAATGGGGCAACAACAATGAACCAGCACCCAAGTATGTCCAGCCCAAACCAAGGCGCCTGGCACCAAAAAAAAAAAACAAAAACAAAAACAAAACAAAACCTAACAGGGCATTCACTGGAGTGCACAGGTGCTGCTGGTCCCGGAGGGGACAAACCAGAGGCTGGAAGTCCCCATGCCACTCCCTAGTTCAGAAACCCAGGGCAGGAACGGGAGGACCACTTACAGACTGGAATGCGTTGGGGTGGCACATGGAATAACCCTCAGGACCCATCCCCAGAGAGAACCAGCCACAGCTGTCTCCCACAGGCTTCACCTACAAACCAAGGCCTGAACCAAGTTCAAGATGGGCCTCTGGCTCTTAGGTTGGGATTCTTGATGATGGCCAAGGAAGGGTGGAGAAAGGACGGCAGATATTACGTGCTCCTGGTCTTTAAGACTCCAGAGCAGCCGGGTGTGGTGGCTCACACCTTTAATCCCAGCACTTAGGAGGCAGAGGTAGGAGGATTGCTGTGCGTTTGAGGCCAGCCCGAGACTACATAGTGAATTTCAGGTCAGCCTGGACTGCAGCAAGACCCGACTTCCAAAAACAAAAACAAAAAAAACAGGGCTGGAGAGATGGCTTAGCAATTAAGGCGCCTGCCTATGCAGCCTAGGGACCCAGTAACGGCGTAAGCCAGATGCACAAGGTAGCGCATGTTTCTGGAACTCATTTGCAGTGGCTAGAGGCCCTGGCACACCCATTCTCTCTCTCTCAAATAAATAAAATATTTGTTTAAAAATACCCCAGAGAGCTGGAGAGATGGCTTAGCGATTAAGACGCCTGCCTCCTAAGCCTAAGAACGTCAGTTCCAATCTCCAGGTCCCATGTTTAGCCAGATGCAAGGTGATGCAAGGGCGCAATGCCTCACTTGACCACAAGGGGGCGCATGTGTCTGGAGTTCGTTCGCAGCAGCTGAGAGGTTGCTGGTGCGCCCATCTCTATCTGTCTTCCTCTCCCTCTCTACCTCTCTCTGTGTTTCTCTCCAAAAAAAAAAAAAAAAAAAATACCCCAGAGCAAGGAGTAATGGGCCAAACACTTGGCACCAAGTGAGAAGCCGGGAAAGCAGGCGGTGGGGCTGGAGCTCAGAATTCAGTCCCGCAAAGCTGCAAAGCTGTGCTCAAAAGAAAGCACTTGACCTACCCAGGAATCTGGTGTCTGCACACCCCTCAAAGGCTGGCTACCACACATTCTGGGGCTCTGAGGAGAGATTGGCACAGGCTTCCCAAATGGGGATGCCTACAGGCCCTTGAGAGACCTGGGAAACCTGGCCCAGGGGTCAGTTGTTTACACTGGACCTGCTACCCTCAAACCAGCAACTAAAGTCCAATGACTGAGGCACAGCGGGGCCCACGGGGCCACCTGGACGCAGTGTATGTGTACTACAGACACTGTCCCATCCTGGACAGGAAACACATGTAGTTTTATTTCACCTCTTCCTTTTTAGAGTACAAACAGGTTTCAACAGCACTGTAAACCTCTCTCAGCAGGAACTCAGGGGCCCTTTGTCTAGAGAAACCCACAACCAATGGCCACCTAGAGCTATACAGGCCTCCACTTGACCCAGCACCATGCGGAAGCAATGGATCAGGTCAGCAGCAGGGATCCTGCTCGGGCCGGGCCCAGTGCACCCCCACCCCAGCAATTCACTGAGGCCCAGTGCCCGTGCGCCTGCTGGCCATGGACCTGAGCCAGGGAGCTTCACACGGTCACACGCAGGATTCTCACAGTTCCCACACCGGCAGCAGAAGAGGAAGCGAGGTCACACACCTTAAACTGCTGTGGGCAGCTTTGCATTTTCATGCACAGGCTGCAGTTGAACAGGTTCTTCTGACCCTGGCTACCTTATACAAGGACAAAACCCAGAATGCTACCCCCAGCTCCGTATCCTTCCACACCCAAGTGGTCCACGATAGTATGTTCAGTGGGTGCAGTTCACATTAGAGGAGCAACTGCTTTTATTTATTTATCTGAGAGAGAAAGGAAGAGGCAGAGAGAAAGAGACAATGGGTGCACCAGGGCCTCCAGCCACTGCAAACGAACTCCAGATGCATGCGCCACCTTGTGTATCTGACTGACGTGGGTCCTGGGGAATCGAACTGGGGTCCTTAGGCTTTGCAGGCAAACCACTAAGCCATCTCCCCAGCCCAATGGGGAGACTTCTAAAGAAGCTTCTATTGGCTGTCCATGTTTCTCCTTGTGTGATTTTCGCGTTTATATACTAAATCCTTGCCCACAGTTACACTGGGTTCACCTTTTCTGCTTCTCACTAACCTGTGAACAATGTCCATCCTGGTGGCCTTGGTTCTTACCTGTGCTGTGCTCTAAAGCTTTTCAGACACCCATGTGCAGCTAGGACTGTCCACGCCTCCTCCAGAACTTTCCTGAGCCCTTGCTTACGGCTATTTATAAGTGCTCGTTGGTTCTCCCACTCAAATCTAAAATTAAATATAGCTTTTCTAACACGGAGCTATTTTTTTCTTTCAAACCCCCAACCGTCCCCAACTCAACAGGTCCTGCCAGGTCTATCCAAGAGCCGTCTGCCACCCAGTCCAGAGCAATCTCACCATAGATTGAACCTGTCTTGAGTGAAGCGTTCCACATCCACAAGCTTACTGTAAGCACTGCAGTAGGAAATTACATTAGATCAATTATTGATCTATTATTGATCAATTTTCTTTTTTAAAAAATATATTTATTGATTGATTTGAGAGATAGAGAGTCAGTGCCTCCAGCCACTGCAAAGAACTCCAGATGCATGCCCCCCCTTGTGCATCTGGCTTACATGGGTCCTGGAGAATCGAGCCAGGATTCTTTGCCTTAACCACTAAGCCATCTCTCCAGCCCCATTAATCAATTATTTCCACAGATGACTGCTCTTGGGACATACCATGGTTAGAGTCCTATACGGGACACCAAAGCCACTTTGGTGAAGGGAACCCCAAACCTTGGCACCACATAACCATGGTACCAACGAGCACCTGCCAAGCCAGGGCACCCAGCCTTCACCAGCTTTAGCGGGTACGGCAGGGAAGATCCCAGACACCACGTAACTGGCTGGGTCCTCCCACCTTGGTCTGTGTCTGGTACCTCATTGCTGAGAAACGTCCCCAATCCTGGAGACCAGGTAAGGATGGCCTGGGAGCTCCGAGTTTAGTCTGCAGGCAACAGGAGGATGGCTGTGGACTCGGCAAGGGCACCAAGCGAGGTGGGTGAAGAAGAGGGAGGGGGAATATTCATCCACACCTAGGGTGCATCTACCCACCTGCGGCCAACCTCACATGGTTGGTGTCTGAGCAAACTAGCGTCTGCAGGGTTGGCCTGAGAAAAATCTCAAGTTCCAGAGACAGCCGCGCAGCCAGCCCTATAACCAAGCAAGTGGGGTCACCCTGTGACCCACTCACGTGCAGCTAAGCACCCCCTGCTGCTCCCTGCTTGTGGCTCTTCCTGTGGCCCACACCATTCTGAAAGGCAGTCTTACAGCCTCCGAGGTAAAAGCCTACAGCTGAGGGCCGGCCAGGGCTGCCTGCCGCCCAAGGGTTTTGGCCTAAGTGGAAATTTCTCGAAGATATAAGGTCAGTGCTGGATGCACTTCACTTTAGGATTCAGGCTCAGCTACCAAGGCGGAAAGTGGCCCTGTGCAGAGCCACAAGGACCGGGCTCCAGCTGACCTACTTCAGGGATGTCTTCCTAGGGGCAGGACTCCCATAATTAAAGGGAGATTTCCAGACACCTCGAGCAGAAACAGCCTGAGGGCCACAGCAGGGCGCAGGTGGAGCTCAAGAGTCGCAGGCTGACTTGGCATAAGGCCCTGGCTTCCTCTTGCAGAACAGTTCCGCAGCCTCAGGGGACAACAGGAGCCAGGAGGACCTGTTTCAGTAGGCTGCCTGCCCCTGTTCCTGCTCCCCCAAGGCCATCTACTGGGAAGGGTTACTTCAAACATTCAGTGGGCAGAAACCCGCCATCCTTTGACCAGGTTAGACCTGCACACAGGCAACGTCTAGCACAAGGGGCCCGTCCACGGAGGGAAGCACTGTGTCCTCTAAGCCCGGGGACCTAGGACCTGTGGGTGTCAGATGACACATCAGGGGATGAGACTCCTAGGAGGAGTGGGGCACCATGAGAACTGCAACAATAAAGGGCAGCCACACAGGGGGACAAACAGGCCTGTGAGCTCTGTGCGGGCCCACCTGGAGTCCCACCTTTCCAGAAGGATCAGGGCTCAGTTGAGGCCACAAGACATTCTGCTCCAAACTGTGGCTGTCTCCAAGACCCAAGACTGGTCTGAGCAAAGAGAAGTCTGGAATGCAAACCCTGCACTGCAGCATTTCTAGTTGTGTTTGTTTGTTTGTTTTTAAAGTTTTTAAAAATATTTTAATTTTTTTATTTATTTGAGAGAGACAGAACTAGGCAGGTAGAGAGAGAGAGAGAGAGAGAGAGAAAGAGAGAATGGGCATACCAGGGGCTCCAGCCACTGCAAACGAACTCCAGATGCGTGTGCCCACTTGTGCATCTGGCTTATGTGGGTCCTGGGGAGTCGAACCTGGGTCTTTTGGCTTTGCAGACAAGTGCCTTAACAGCTAAGCCATCTCTCCAGCCCCTGTTTGTTTGTTTTTTGAGGTAGGGTCTCACTCTAGCTCAGGCTGACCTGGAATTCACTATGTAGTCTCAGGGCGGCCTCGAACTCACGGCGATCCTCCTACCTCTGCCTCCCGAGTGCTGGGATTAAAGGTGTGCGCCACCACGCCCAGCTAAAGTTGCTTTTTCACTTGTTCAACAAATCTCTGTGGAGCCTCCAGCTCTTGAAAGAGGGCAGCTCAGGGGTCCTGTCATGAGTATCAACCTTAGCACATCCTGAACTCCCTGATCAACTCCCTCTCAGTACATCCTGCTGGTCCAGCTGGTCAGGGGAGGAACAGGAGTACAAGGGGACCATGTGTCCTGGGAGTGGATGGAGGTGTGATCAGGTGCAGTTGAAAGACAGACTGGGGGCTGGAGAGATGGCTTAGGGGTTAAGGTGCCTGCCTCCTAAGCCTAAGAACGCTGGTTCCAATCTCCAGGTCCCAACGTTTAGCCAGATGCAAAGTGACGCAAGGGCGCAATGCCGCACTTGACCACAAGGGGGCGCACACATCTGGATTTTGTTAGCAGCAGCTGAGACACTGCTGCCGCACCCATCTCTGTCTTCCTCTCTGTCTCTCTCTCTCTAAAAAAAAAATAATAATAATAATAAATGAAAAGTTTAAAAAAAAAAGAAAGAAAGACAGACTGGGAGGGTGTGGGGGGCAGGGTGGCTGGCTGGAGAGGGACAGTGTGCTCAAGGCTCTGGCTTCCCCTCACTGGCTACAGGAGCTGTGTACATGGTCTGGGGGATGCTGAGCAACATGAATGGAGAGGGTGGGCCACAGAGGGGGTGGAGGATGGGCTCAGTGTGGGAGGGGCTGAGATTTTGGGAACCATGGGGCCCTGGGAGGAAGACGTGGGACTGGGACACAGCTCGGTCAGTAAAATGTTTGCCTTCCAAGAATGAGGATCTGAATTAAATCCCCAGAGCCTATGTGAAAATACATGGTAGCTCACACTTGTAATTCCAATGCTGGGGCAGTGGAGACAGAAGGATCCTTGGGGCTGGCTGGTGAGCTCCATTCCCAAGGGCTCGTTGGTGCCCCATTCAGCCCAAACCCTGCCTGTCAGCACTCACGTGGTTGTAAGGCAGTGAGGCCACCCTCTTTACCCTATGGCCTCTTTACCCTATGGCCGCCAAACACAACACGGTACAGCAGGACCAGCTCTTACCATCCCAGACCTTGGGTCAGCCGGGCTGCATGTCTACTCAAGGGGTTGAAACCGTGTATTTTTGAAAGCCTATATATGGAAAATAACTCCTCAGAGAAAATAAATGATCCTTCCAGCTCTAGGGCATGTAAGCCATGAGTAACTCAGGAAAGTCCCCAGGCACTGACAGCCTTGTCCCCAGGGGCACATCTGTGGTTAGGCCCCAGTCAGCATGTCACCTATGGTCCCAGAAGCATGATAAAGGACCATCCCATGGGGGAAAAAAAAATCTCAGGGACACGCAGGTTAGCTTGACTCTGGCAGAAAGTTGTTGTGAAGGTGCAATGTGATGTGGTCAATGTCACAGTAAAACATCTGTCACAGTCAAACACTACTGTCACACACACACACAGAGCCCTAGGCATTTCCCTGTGGGCGTAACTTCCACAATAATCCACAGCTAGGCTAAAGGTTTATGGACAGCGAAGTGACATCAAGAACTCAGGTCAAGAACCCTAACAGAGCCGGGAGTGGTGGCTCACGCCTTTAGTACCAGCACTCTGGAGGCAGACGTTCAAGGCCACCCTGAGACTACATAGTGAATTCCAGGTCAGCCTGAACTAGAGTGAAACCCTACCTTGATAAACCAAAAAAAAAAAAAAAAAAAAAAAAAAAAAAAAAAAAAAAAAAAGAACCCTAACAGACTGCAGTAGACCCACCCAAGAACTGGGTACGGGTGACTGCTGCCCCTGGCCATCTGGGCTGGTGGCACTTTGATCCTGGGTTATGTTCACTCAAAGGACAGAAGCCAGAAGACAGAGGAGCCCTGGTCAAGTCTCTGGAAAGGTGTGTGAAACACAAGATTTGACAGCAGACTTGCCTGGATCTGTCAGGTAGGGAAGCTCCGAGTTAGCTAACCCTAACCTGCCGTGGGTTTGTGGCACTCTACTATGCAGCGGCAGGTGGGAGAGGGGACAGAGACTCCGGGCTGGTCAGACACCATGCAAGCGCAGCCCAGCTGTCCTGGATACCTAGCTTCTAAGCAGGGTGTGGATGGCAACAATTGCAGGCAGAATCCTGGTTCTTTAAAAAGGAGAAACGGGGGCTGGTGAGACGGCTTAGCAGTTAAGGCACTTGCCTGCAAAGCCTAAGGACGCAGGTTAGATTCTCCAGGACCCAGAGGCACAAGGTGGTGCATGCGTCTGAAGATCATTTGCAGAGGCCTCTCGGCACACCCATTCTCTCTATCTGCTTCTTCCTCTCTCTCTCTCTCTCAAGTACAATAAATTAAAAAAAATTTTTTTAATGAGAAATGGGGGCTGGAGAGATGGCTTAGGGGTTAAGGCACCTGCCTGCTAAGCCTAAGAACCCGGTTCCAACCTCCAGGTCCCACGTTTAGCCAGATGCAAAGTGATGCAAAGGCGCAATGCCGCACTTGACCACAAGGGGGCGCACACTTCTGGATTTCGTTTGCAGCAGCTGAGACACTGCTGCCACGCCCATCTCTGTCTTCCTCTCTCTCTCTCTCTCTCTCTCTCTCACTCTGCAAAAAAAAAAAAAGAGAAATGGGTAATTCAACTGCAGAAAACCATGCTGCACTGATGTTGGCAGAAAGAAAAGAAAAGAACAGGAAAGAAAAGAGAAGAAAAGGAGTGGCAATAACTTCACAGTAAAGACTACAGTTTGTCCAGGGAGCGGCCATGCAGGACAGCTGTATCCAGAAGCAGCTGGAAAAAGACCTCGGGCCACAAACAGACACTTAGGTCCCTTCCAGCAACAGCCTGCAGGAGCCACTCCTGATGCCTACATGCAGCAAACTGGCATGGACCTAGGAGGTCAGTGGGTGACTGACCACCTTCAAAAAGCAGTTCCAGGGCTGGGGAGAAATGGCTTAGCAGTTAAGGCGCCTGCCTGTTAAGCCTAAGAACCCGGTTCCAATCTCCAGGTCCCACGTTTAACCAGATGCAAAGTGACACAAGGGTGCAATGCTGCACTTGACCACAAGGGGGCGCACGCATCTAGAGTTCGTTCACAGCAGCTGAGGCTGCTGGCGCACCCATCTCTATCTGTCCTCCTCTCCCTCTCTCTCTGCCTGTCTCTCTCTGTGTCTCTCCAAAAAAAAAAAAAAAAAAAAAAAAAAAAAGCAGTTCCATATCTTCCCGTAATCCACACTCCTAAGCCCACATCACAGAGGTGAGGGATGGGTCACCACCACGTGTGTGAAAGGTGACTGCCAAAGGGCTACCTGACTCACTGGGGACCTCTCAGAAAGAGTTGCATTCAGTATAAACTGGTTTGAACCAGGAAGGACTGAAAAATACAGCTGAAAGGCCTGGAGAGATAGCTTAGCAGTTAAGGCGTTTGCCTGCAAAGCCAAAGGACCCTGGTTCTATTCCCCAGGACCCATGTAAGCCAGATGCACAAGGTGCACATGCATCTGGAGTTCAGTTACAGTGGCTGGAGGCCCTGGCATGCCCATTCTCTCTCTCCCTCTCTCTGCCTCTTCCCTCTCTGTCACTCTCAAATAAATAAAAAAGCAGGGGCTGGAGAGATGGCTTTAGCGATTAAGGTGTTTGCCTGCAAAGCCAAAGGATCCCAGTTAGATTGTCCAGGACCCACATAAGCCAGATGCACAAGGGGGCGCATGCATCTGGAGTTCCTTTGCAGTGGCTGGAGGCCCTGGTGCGCCCATTCTCTCTCTCTCTCTCTGTCTCTTTCTCTCTCACAAATAAGTAAATTATATTAAAAAGAAAAAAAAACAAAAATTAAAAATAAAGTTAAAAAAATAGAGCTGAAAAAGAACATCATGTAAGACACCAGGAAATGATGGCTCATCCGGGCATATTAATACCTGAATGAGTGTGAAGGAAAGTGAGACGCTGGCCACACCCATAAGAGACCCGGCCCTGGATCTTGAGCAGACAGGGTGGATGCTGACAGCACAGCAGGATGGAGGCTGGCCCATAGGAGGGTCTAGAATATACTTAAACCCATAAAGGCATGTAGTGGACTGAACTCTGAGGGAGGTTCTCCTGGGTCAGCTCCTGTCTGTGCTGTGGAAGGTGCTACCCCTACCCAGGCCGGGTGTGGAGACCAGGATGCGAATAATGCACAGACCACAGTGGGATGAAAGCCAGCTGCCTGCCGCTGCAACCCAGAGGGCTGCGGGGGTGAGGTCCGTGGGTGCCACCTACCAATGTCGCCGGCTCTTTCCTCGTAACACATCAGCATGAGGACTTGTAATGACACAGGTTTAAGAACTGTGCTCTGATTCTCTTTTCAGATGGCGGTGACCTCTGGGACGATTCAAGACACCATAGTGCTGAGAAGAGACAGAGGAGCGCTCAGCACTGAGCATCTCTGTCACACATCTTCCAAAGCTCAGGGTCCATTATGGAAGAGGGGGCAGAAAGAATGTAAGAGCCAAAGGAAGGGTACGACTCCTTACAATTCATTTGTCCAGACAGAAATTGGCCTTGATATCCATGACCTCACAGTGCCTGGCACTACCTATACAAGACCCTCATAATAGGAGGAAAAGATGATGGCATCAAAATAATAAAAGAGAGACTGATTGACAGGGGGAGGGGTATGATGGGGAGTGGAGTTGTGAAAGGAAAAGCGGGATGGGAGGGAATTATCATGATTTATTGTCAATTTAAAAAAAAGGAAAAAGGGCTGGAGAGATGACTTAGTGGTTAAGCACTTGCCTGTGAAGCCTAAGGACCCGGTTCAAAGCTCGATTCCCCAGTACCCACGTAAGCCAGATGCACAAAAGGGCACATGTATCTGGAGTTCATTTGCAGTGGCTGGAGGCTCTGGAGTGCCCATTCTCTCCCCCCACTCCCTCTTTCTCTCTCTGAAATAAATAAATAAAATATATTAAAAAAAAAAAAAAAGGAAAAAGAGGCCGGAAATATGGCTTAGCAGCTAAGGCACATGCCTGCAAAGTCTAAGGACACCAGTTTGTTTTTCCAGGTCCCAGGTTAACCAAATACACATGGTGGTGCATGCGTCTGGAGTTCGTTGGCAGTGGCTAGAGGCCCTGACGCACCCATTCTCTCTCTGTCTCTCTCCCCCCCTCTGTCTCTAATATTTAAAAAAAAAAAAAAGTAAAAAAAGAGAGAGAGAGAGAGAAGTGTGCTTTGGGGCTGGAGAGATGGCTCAGTGGTTACAGGCACCTGTTTGTAAAGCCTGATGGCTGGGTCGGATCCTCCCGCCCCCTCCCCCCAGTATCCACATAAAGCCAGATACAAAGTGGCACATGCATCTGGAGTTCATTGGTAGTGGCAAGAGGCCCTGGCACACACATACTTCCTCACTCCCTCTGTGCTTTGCTGTCAGCTGAGCAACAAAACTGTGTGCACATCTGTGAGTGAATGTACACGTGCATGCACATACACACACACACAAACACACACACACTTCAATTCCAAATTCTAGATGGCTATAAAAGTAAAGTAGCCAGGCATGGTGGTGCACGCCTTTAATCCCAGCACTCAGGAGGCAGAGGTAGAAGGATCACCTCGAGTTCGAGGTCACCCTGAGACTACATAGTGAATTCCAGATCAGCCTGGGCTAGAGTGAGACCCTACCTCGAAAAAAAAAAAAAAAACAAGTGAAAAGTGGACCCTTCCCAACAACCTGGGCTATCTTTCCGTCTGTTCAATTACCAACTAGCAAGTTTCACGTGTGTAACTTCTAGGGCGCTAGGATGATGACCAGGCCAGCTGTAGGGTAGGCAGATGACCATCCTGAGCCACACCACACTTTGGGAGACAGGGACAATGATGACCTCGTCTGGGACACAGGGATGGATCCATGCTAGCCTCCCACCTGCTCTCAAGGGCAGCTGACAGTGACGAGAGTTCATGATGCTGGGGAAACGGCCCCGAGTATCCCTGGGCCACACGAACACCAACCGAGGGGAAAATAGCAGATGCCAGGTTGTGTGCAGATGGTGTGGACTGGCATCTGTTCCAGACCTCCTGAGAAGGACTGGGCATGGTGCACCCTCCCGGGCCAGTTCCTCCTGTCACTTTTTTCTCCTCTCCTGCATATCCTCCTGTACTAACCCATGGCACCACAGAAGAGCAGCCGCAGGGGCAAGCTGGTCCCTGCACACCCATGCAGCATGCTGGGGTGCTAGAGGGCCAGAACACAGAACTGCTCCTTACTCCTACAGGTGTGGGGGGGGGGGACAGGGCTGACTGCAAACAGCAGCCACCAAGAATGGTGTGAGTGTGCGTGCAGTGCAGGACCACCACACCCACTGTCGCTGCCACAAGGACTTTGCCACAACTCAGGTGTTGAGAATTTAAAACAAAAACAACAACAACAACAACAACAAAAAACCCTGCAGAAACAGATCACCCACTTTTAGAGAACTTCCACCCAGCCACATCACCTTCCCTCCCGGGGATTAGCCTGGGTGGCAGGGTTGCAGACTCCTTCAGCCTGCCACTGATTGACTCAAACAGGAGGTGCTTCTGCTATCCAGGAAGTAAATTCCAAGCTGGTTAGACTACACAGACTGGAAAACCAATCAGAGCTAGGATGGGAAGTGCTCATACCACCAAAACCATGTGAAGTACCCCAGAAAACCTGCTGACCAAAACAAAACAAAACAAAACAAAACAAAACAAAACAAACACTTCATGCGTGATTCACAAAATTAAAAAACTGGGCATAGGACTTGAAGAAGTCAACTGACAGCTCAAGACCATCCTGGTCCGACCCCTCATCTGTACACTTGTTTTAATGGGAAACAGCAGATGCTACAGACCCCGATGTTCTGCTCTTACTGAGCCACCAACATGCTTAAGCTACTCACTAAATCTGTAGTTAAGTGACAGATGGGCTGCCAGTGGCTGAGGTGGCCTTAATCCAAAGCCACACAGCGGCCCCTCTCAAGGTGGTTTAGCTCCACTGGGGAGTTGGGTGGGTAAGTTCCAGATCAGCCCTCCAGGTTCAACCTTCGGGGACCCTTCTCCTTCCTGTTTTCCAGAAAGCAGGATTTCTTTGCTTGAAGATGGCCATCCACCCTTGCAGCGACTCTGCAGTAATGCCTTCCATAAAGGCAAGGGTTCTGTGTTGCAGCGTTTGGGGAAGGCACAACTCCACAGAAGAAAAAGTGCATTTGTGAGCACCATTCCTTGGCCATGGGCTGGAGACAGCTGAGCGGTAGCTCACACCGAGGACTTGCAGAGGGGACTGTGCATCCATGCTAACTAGAAAACCAGAATGGGGATTTCTGGAGGAGGCAATAGAGGGGAAGGGTTGGAAGACAGAGCTCAGCCTGGGGGGTGGGGATGTAGCCTGACAAGGTGGGGTGGGCAGGGCGGTAGGGCTGGGATGGGCAGGGTAACCAGAAAGAGGGGAGCTTGAGGAGGGGCCTCCAAAACCACAGGACCCTCTCTGAGGAGTCAGGGCGAGAGGGGAAGATCCCTCCCCCTCCCTGTCAAGGCAGAGACAGGGAAAGCTGCCCTGAGGGTGTGTGTGGGGGCGGGGGAGTGAGGAATGCAATGGGTGCCCTCAAACCCTTGCTGTTGGGCACAGCCCCAGGCAGAGAGGACTGAGAAAGAAGTGAAGGGAGGAGAGGTTCCAGGAAGAGCTGTGTGGTTCCAGACACAAGCAAACATGGGAAAAGACCTAGGGAGCTCATTTGGGACAACACTGTCTTCCCGGGCCTCAGCTGTACCTGGCACTCCGTTCCCATGGGTGACAACGGACCCGTGTTCATGAAGGGTTTTGAGAAACAGGTTCCTGGACAAGTGACCACTTCCACTAACTTCAAGAACTTTTCACTTGAACTTGATGTTAAGATTACACATTGAAAAATAAAAAGTGCAGCTGCTTTCCAAAAGCAGTGTCCTCGGCTGGAAAAAAACCAAACAAACTACACTCCCCATAAGCCTGAGCTGTGAAATCGTGTGAGCTCCTGGGCAGTTCTGCGGATCAAAGGCAGGCCCAATATGTGACCACATGGGACTGGGTTCCCATCGTGGGAGCCACAGGAACAGAGGGACTACGGTGCCTGGACCCTGGTCCTCACTCACCACCTGGGCCCAGCCCACAAGCAGCGGGAGATGGAGAAAGCTCCCACGTGGGAAAGCAGGTTGTGTAAAGTTGATTCCTGGCTCAGCCACCCGGAGCGAGCGAGCGGGCGTCCCAAGCAAGCAAGAATGCCGTGCACACAACCCAGGGAAGAATTTGCCAACGTGGACGTGGAAATCCTCCCTCCGGCTCATCCCAGGACTACCCCCACCCCGCCACGCGTCCATCCACTGCCCCAAGCACAGGCTCAAATAAATGACCACCGACGTTTGCCTCTACGATGCCCCCCACTACGACATCTGAGCACCCCAACGGCGCTGAGCCCCCTTGGGAAGGGTCTGCAGGCTCCTAGGACCTCTTCGAGGCCTGGGATTGGGCGGGAAGCCGCGCCAGGGCCCTGATGCGCGGGGTCCAGGGGATGGGGATGCTGGGCTGGAGGAGGAAGAGGTGCATTAGGGCGCAGGCATTGGGAAGCGGGGATCCGGGCACGGGTGGCGCAGCCAAGAAGGGGCGGCGGCTCCCCGCATCCCGCCCATCCGTCGCCTCCCTCCCGCCGGCATCCCGCCCGTGGCGGGCCTCGGGGCGCAGGGGACCCACCTGGGCCTTGTGCAGGGCGCTCAGCCGCAGCTCGTGCACGAAGGGGTTCCGCCCCGGGGGCGCCCGCGGCCGCGCATCGCCGGGCCCAGCGCGGGCACTCGGCCCGCCAGCACGCAGCCTCATGGCGGCCCGGGGAGCTGAGCCGAGCCGAGCCGAGCCGAGCTGAGCCGAGCTGAGCCGAGCCGAGCGTGCAGGAGCCCGCGGGCCGACGACGATGCGCGGCCGGCAGGGAGACAGGCAGGCGGGAGAGCCGGCGGCGCAGGCGCGGGAGGGGCAGTGTCACGTGGTCGTTGGGGGCGTGGCAGTGGGCGTGGCCATGAAACGCCCCCCCACCCACCCTCCCGCGGCCGCCTCTCAGGGCCGCCGTGCGCTTGCGCAGCCCGGCACCACTTAGCCCTCGGTGGTTCCCGGGGTGGGGAGGATGGGAGGCCGGTGCTCCAGGGGAGCTGGGAGACCCCCGAGCAGTGTGCAAGGATGCCCCGCGGCCGTGCAATTCGGATGATGCAGCGGCTGGGAGACCCCCGAGGAGCGTGCAAGGATGCCCCGCGGCCGTGCAATTCGGATGATGCAGCGGCTGGGAGACCCCCGAGGAGCGTGCAAGGATGCCCCGCGGCCGTGCACGCCCGGGTGATGCAGCGGCTGGAGGATGCTGGTGGTCCAACCCAGCAGGTCCTGGCCCACCCCCACCCCCCCTCGTCATTCATCTCTGCCTGGTCTCCTGGCACATTCACATTCCTGGAAGACGGCTCTCGCGTGCCAGGCTGCTCTGACTTTTGGAGGTCGAGCCCTTCTTACGTCACCATTCTGACTCCTGGAGTCACTGAGGTGGCTGTTTATGAAGTGGAGGGAGATGCTAATTGGTGTCAGGTTAGCTAAAGTGTGAAATACCTTTCTGGTTAAAAATGCATCTGGCCGGGCGTGGTGGCGCACGCCTTTAATCCCAGCACCCGGGAGGCAGAGGTAGGAGGATTACTGTGAGTTCGAGGCCACCTTGAGACTAATTCCAGGTCAGCCTGGGCCAGAGTGAGACCCTGCCTTGCAAAACCAAAAAAAAAAAAAAAAGCACCTGTCCGGGGCTGGAGAGATGGCTTAGCGATTAAGGCGTTTGCCTGCAAAGCCAAAGGACCCTGGTTCTATTCCCCAAGACCCACGTAAGCCAGATGCACAAGGGGGCGCACACATCTGGAGTTCGTTTGCAGTGGCTGGAGAGCCTGGCATGCCCATTCTTTCTCTCCCTCTCTCTGCCTCTTTCTGTTGTAAATAAAAATAAAAAATACATCAATCTGAGCTGGGCATGGTGGCACACGTCTTTTTAGTCCCAACACTGTGAGGCAGAGGTAGAAGGATTGCCATGAGTTCGAGGCCACTCTGAGATTACATAGTGAATTCCAGACCAGCCTGGGCTAGAGTAAAACAGTACCTCGAAGAAAGAAAGAAAGAAAGAAAGAAAGAAAGAAAGAAAGAAAGAAAGAAAGAAAGAAAGAAAGAAAGAAAGAAAGAAAGAAACAGGAAGGAAGGAAGGAAGGAAGGAAGGAAGGAAGGAAGGAAGGAAGGAAGGAAGAGGGAACTTAGGAAGGAAGAGCAAAAAGGAAAGAAAGAAATTACATCAATCTGAAAAACTTGCCACGTGTCGTTGGTTACAATTCTAGCTGTACGCCTGCACACTTCTCTCGACCCCTCCACTCAGTGACGCTGGGAGAGGGAGAGCCCAGCCCTCATCAGAAGTGAAAAAGGAACCCAGCTCTGCTCGCGTTCAAGCTCTGGCCGGGCTTCCCGGTAGACCTTCTTCAAAGTCCTGGGGCTCCTGTGGACACCAGAACTATCTGCCACCATCCATGAACTTTCCTCAAAGTTGGTCAAGGAGTGACCAGAGCCTCTGATAACTGCCTGCTGCTAGCTGGACAACACAAAACAAAACCCATGCTGAGCCCACTTCTGGGTTTAATGTGAGCCAGAAGGTATTGAAGGTGAGGGGCAAGGAGAGATCTGGATGTCCGGGGGGACCTTCTTGTCCCCTCTATAACACGTGCTCACAGCAGTAGCACCTGAATGCTTTCCCTCTGTGCCAAGATCTGGATGTGAGCAGCCTCATTGCTGCCTGTGACCTAGCCGTCTGCGTTCCTCTGACCTTGGCGTTTATTTTCCACCTGTTCCAGGCTCAGACAGGACAGCGCAGTTTGCAGATCAGCAGCTGCCAGTCAAGAAAGCCTCAGAATTGGCGAGATGAGCAAGAGTGCCATTTCCATGGCGAGCCTAACACCATGCACCAGGGTGATGGAGACAGACACTGAGGACACTCAAAATGCACCCAAGCAGAAATCCAGTAGCTGCTGACACTCAACACTAATGCAGACTTAAGACACACCCACCAAGGCTCAGGGAAGGTTGTGGAAGAGGGGGTGGAAAGAAAGTAAGAGCCACAGGGCGGAAGGGACTATCCAGAGGCATTGCCCCATCACAGTGACGTGCTTTCACAACTCATAACCCACAACCCCATGGTGAATACCAGCAGTTCCACTAAGGAGGGCCTTCAGTGGAATGGGGGCAGGGAGGAGGGAAATGATGATACCAACACATCATGTGTCCGTGCAAAGTTTCTACCTAATTTTAAAAAATGCTTTAATTAGGAGCCGGGCGTGGTGGCGCACGCCTTTAATCCCAGCACCCGGGAGGCAGAGGTAGGAGGATCGCTGAGAGTTCGAGGCCACCCTGAGACTACATAGTTAATTCCAGGTCAGCCTGGACCAGAGTGAGACCCTACCTCAAAAAAAACAAAAAAAAAAAAATGCTTTAATTAGCATCTAGTTAAGGAGCTTTCCATAACCTGTTGCAGACTGTCTCTGGCTATGACCTAATATACGTCTGGGTATCCTTTAGAATATAGAATCTAACTTAAAATTTAGGAACAAAAAATGGCCTTTATGCCGGGCGTGGTGGTGCACGCCTTTAATCCCAGCACTCAGGAGGCAGAGGTAGGAGGATTGCTGTGAATTTTAAGCCACCCTGAGACTATGTAGTGAATTCCAGGTCAGACTGGGCTAGAGTGAGACCCTACCTTGAAAAAACCAAAAAATGATGGGCTGGAGAGATGGCTTAGTAGTTAAGGAACTTACCTGCAAAGCCAAAGGACCCAGGTTCAATTCCCCAGGATCCACATAAGCCAAATGCATAAGGGGGTGCTTGCGTCTGGAGTTCGTTTACAGCAGCTGGAGGCCCTGGTGTGCCCATCTCTCTCTCTCTCTCTCTCTCTCTTAAATAAATAAAAGAAAAGAAATCCTCTGGCCTGTCAGCCTTGGGGACAGCACCTCTACCTCAGAGGAGACAGGCAGACCCAGGTGCTGCCTGAAATCTCCCAGGCCAACAGAACCGAGACGCCTGAACTGGCGTCTCCTCAGCTGAGATGATGTTCAAAACCGGGCCTGGCTGGTCTGTCATGGGAAGCTGGGGAGATCTGTGGTGCTCCTCCCCTTCTAGAGACATCAGGGGGACCTGCCCGTCTTGGACTTTTGGCCTTCTGAGCTATGAGAATCTCAGGCTCAGGAGACTCCCTGTGCACAGGCAGGATGGGTTGGAGGAGGCATTCTGCTCTGTCCCGCATTCATTCTAAGGCCAGGCTGGAGGTCAAGGAATCCCACCTAGTGGGAAAGGGCCCATATCAGCTACCTGCCCTGCTCTGCCTCTGTGGAAGCCTCGTGGGACACATGGCCTGGTGTAAACCCACCGTGGATGGCTGGGTCTGCGAGGTGTGTTTGGAGGAGGCTGGCGGCTGGCAAAGATTTGTTGCTGTCAGATGGGACGAGGCACACAGGCATCAAAGGGACTGCCCTAGGGAAGACATGTATCATATAGGTCTCCAGAAAGATCCACATGGGAAGTCCCCTGTCTTTGTACTTCTGTGGCAAAATACCCGAGAATGATCTAGAAAGTTGCTTTTTTATGCTTTTTTTTTTTTTTTTTTTTTTTTTTTTTTTTCGAGGTAGGGTCTCACTCTAGTGCAGGCTGACCTGGAATTCACTATGTAGTCTCAGGGTGGCCTTGAACTCACGGCGATCCTCCTACCTCTGCCTCCCGAGTGCTGGGATTAAAGGCGTGCACCACCACGCCCGGCTTTTTTATGCTTTTGAACCTGGAAAGTTTAAGATAAAAGACCAGCAGGCTCAAGGGCTGATGAGGAACCAAACTCTGCTTCCCTGAGATGGACTGGGAACAACACATTCCAGGGGAACTGCATCTTCACCTGCAGAAGAGTGGGAACTCCTGTGAGCAGCCCCCCCTTTTTTTTTGAGGCAACCCCAGCAGACTGGCCTTTTTTTCTCTCTCTCTCTCTGTGTGTGTGTGTGTGTGTGTGTGAGAGAGAGAGAGAGAGAGAGAGAGAGAGAATTGGTGTACCAGGGCCTTCAGCCTCTACAGTCGAACTCCAGATGCAGGTGCCCCCTTGTGCACACGTGCAAGCTTGTGCATTTGCATCCCTGTGCATCTGGCTTACATGGGACCTGGAAAGTGGAACATGAGTCCTTCAGCTTCACAGTCAAGTGCCTTCGCTACTCAGCCATCTCTCTAGGCCCATCCTGTGAGCCCTTTTATAGCAGCACAAATTATTTCCTTTCCTGTCTTTCTTTCACATTTAATTTGCTTTTTGTTTCCTCTTGTGCAGGGTGGGGGTGTAGATCATGGACTATAGGCCTTTCTTATTTAATGCTATGCACTTTCTTCTAAGTATAACTTCATCTGCATTCCACCCAAGTTGGTATGATTATTTCCCTACTTTCATTCAGTTCCCAATTCACTTTCTTCCCCTGCGAGGTGCTTTCTCCTTTGACCTTCAGGCCCGGTTAGTTAGCTGCGTGTTCATGTCCACATACTTGGAAAGGTTTCAGATACATTTCTCATTAATTTGAATAACTCCTTTGTGGTCACAGGACATAGTTGTATGAGCTCACTACTTTTATGATGTATGATTATGAATCTGGGGTGGAGCTTTCTGTGAATGCCAGGGCAGTATAATTGCTGGATAGTTCTGTTCAAGCCTTCTGTGTCTTGACTCCACCTTTGTTTCTTGTTTTAATAACAGCCGAGGCCAGCTCTCTTTGGGGGTCTTGTCTGTTTTACCTTTCAATGCAGTTAGCTTTTGCTTGCTGTATTTTGAAGCTACGTTGGTAGGCACATATATGTTAAAGTGAGATTATGTTTCCTTGATGAATCAACCTCTTTATTATACCTCTGTTCCCCTGAAGGCATTTCTCACACTAAAATCCTTCTTGTCTGATGCTAAGGAAGTCACTACCACTTTCTTTTTATTTAAAAATTTATTTATTTACTTGCAAGCAGAGGGAGAGAAGAGACAGAGAATGGGCGCAGCAGGGCCCCTAGCCACTGCACACGAACTCCAGATGCTTGCTTGAGCCACCTTGTGCATCTGGCTTATGGGGGTACTGGGGGAATCGAACCTGGGTCCTTTGGCTTTGCAGGCAAGTGCCTTAACCACTAAGCCATCTTTCTAGCCCCAGTCACTACCTTTTTCTTATATCTGCTGTTCCTGTAGCGTGTCCCCATCCTGTTATACTTTATCTTCCTGGGAGCTTTACGTTTTAAGATGTAGTCCCAGGCTGGCCTTAAACTCACAGGGATCCTCCTACCTCAACCTCACAAGTGCTGGGACTAAAGGTGTGTGCCACGACACCCAGCTTGCATTCATATTTTAGTTTTACATATGATAATCTGTATATTATAGATGGCATAAAGACATGTTTTACTTTACTAACTAACCTTAAAATTTTGTTCTTTAAGAGCACCATCCAGCCACCTGAGCATGGTGGCTCACTCCTGTAATCCCAACATTTGAGAGGCTGAGAAGAGACCAGAGACCAGACAATGTTTTTTTTTTTTTAATTTTATTTTTTATTTTTGGAGAGAGACACAGAGAGAGACAGAGAGGGAGAGGAAGACAGATAGAGATGGGCACACCAGCAGCCTCTCAGCTGCTGTGAACGAAATCCAGATGTGTGCGCCCCCTTGTGGTCAAGTGTGGCATTGCACCCTTGCGTCACTTTGCATCTGGCTAAACGTGGGACCTGGAGATTGGAACCGCTGGAGAATGGAACCAGCGTTCTTAGGCTTAGGAGGCAGGCGCCTTAACTGCTAAGCCATCTCTCCAGCCCCAGACAATGTTTTTAAATTTAAAGCCAGCCTGGGCTCTATCTTGAGACCACTTCAAAAACAAAACAAACAAAACAAGTGAGCAGCATTGAGATCCTTTTTATCTGACGTACCCCCAGGCCTGGGCCTAGAGGTTGGATTCTGCTCTTATAGTTTGCTTTCTAACTATCCTCTCCATCTTTCCCTGTGCATTTTGATTTTGGACTAAGTAGGTGTGGTAGTTTGAATAGGTGGCTCCCAATATATTCAGTGTTTTATTAGTTTGTAGTTTGCATCTGCAGCCACCTGGCTGGAGGCAATGTCACTGGGCGGATCTTAAGGTGTGGTGGTGGGTTTGAGATTTCAATCTAAAGATATGCAAAGTGTGTCTAGCTGGCGTTCCTGAGGTGTGCTGTGCTGTGTGGTTTTTGGCTTTCGGCTTTTTTCTCTGTGTTTGGTCCTGTGAAGGCAGGCCAGCTTCTTCTGCCATTATGGAACTTCCCCTGGATCTGTAAGCTTCAATAAATAATATTCCTTCCTCCATTACTGTGCCTGGTCTGGAAGTTCATCTCAGCGAACCTGAAGCTGCTACAGTAGATTTCCCCTGCATGTCCATCACTGGCTCATCCACTATAATTCTTTTCTTTAGCATCTTAGTATCTGCTTCACAGCTTCCTATATATACCATTTCAAATATTCTTATGCCACTGCCCATGCATGAGATATTAGCATATCACACTTTGTTTTTTAATTTTTAGTTATTTAATTTCGTTATCGAGAGAGAGAATGGGCACACCAGAGCTGCTAGCCACTGCAGATGAACTCCAGACACATGCACCACCTTGAACATCTGGCTTATGTGGGTTCTCAGGAGGAGAACCTGGGTCCTTAGTCTTCGCAGGCAAGCGCCTTAACTGCTAAGTCATCTCCAGCCCCCATGTCATAATTTCATTGTCTTCCCTCTCTTCCTGTTGCTGCATTCATATTTTAATTTTACATATGCTAAGCCTCCACAATATGCTGTTATTATTTTTGCTTTGAACAGTCAGCTTCTCAAGAGATTAAAATGATTTTTACAAAAAGAAGAGGAAAAAAAAACCCTTTTTTAAAATCTATGTGAGTGGTTGCCATTTCAAGCCCATTTTTCACCCTGGTTAGATGTGAATTTTCTTATGTCATTTTCCTTCCTTCCAAGGAAATTCCTCTAAATACTTTACAGTGTAGAGTTGCTTGCACACAAATGTGCAGATTGTGGGTTTTTTAAATGTGTTAAGCCTTTGTTTTTGTAGGATTTCTCCTGATGAATATAGAATTCTAATGCAGCTTTTTTTAAAATTTTATTTATTTGCAAGCAGAGAGAGAGACAGAGAGAGAGAGAGAGAGAGAGAGAGAGAGAGAAGAGAGGCAGACAGAGAGAGAATGGGCACGTCAGGACCTCTAGCCACTGCAAACAAACTCCAGACGCATGTGCTCCTTGTGCATCTGGCTTATGTGGGTCTTGGAGAATCGAACCGGGATCCTTTGGCTTCACAGGCAAACGCCTTAACCGCTGAGCCATTTCTCCAGCCCCGCAGCTTGTTTTTATTGCATGCTTCTGGTAGCTTCCGTGGGCAATGTTTTCCTGTCCTTGGTAGCATTTGCTAGCTTAGACATTCCAACACCTATGTTGTGGCCCCTCACTGTGACAGAAGTTGCACACAGAGAGCATTTTTTCATGAGTTAATTTATCATCCATAAATCTTCAATGATCTGTCAATATAAATATTTTTCTCATTAAAATTCTTATTTTTCCAGAACGTGATGACACATGCCTTTAATCCCAGCACTTGGGAGGCAGAGGTAGGAGGATCGCCGTGAGTTCAAGGCCACCCTGAGACTACATAGTGAATTCTAGGTCAGCCTGGGCCAGAGTGAGACCCTACCTTGAAAGACCAAACCAAAACAAAACAAAACAAAATCTTGTTTTAGGGCTGGAGAAATGGCTTAGCACATGCATCTGGAGTTCGTTTGCAGTGGCTGGAGATCCTGGCATGATCATTCTCTCTCTCTCTCTCTGTCTCTCTCTGCCGCTTTCTTTCTCTCCAATAAATAAATAAATAAATTCTTGCTTTTCAGGGCTCTAGAGATGGCTTAGTGGTTAAGGCACTTGCCTGCAAAGCCTAAGGATCCATGTTCAACTGTTCAGATCCCACATAAGCCAGACACACATGGTGACGCAAGCATAAAAGGTTGCACATGCGCACAAGGTGGCACACGTGTCTGGAGTTCAATTGCAGTGGCTGCAGGCGCTGGCACACCATGTCTCTCTCTCTCATAAAAAAAAAAATACAAAAACAAATTCTTGTTTTCTAGCTTGGTGTGGTTGTGCACCCCTTTAATCACAGCACTTGGGAAGCAGAGGTAAGAGTTCGAGGCCACCCTGAGACTACACAGTGAATTCCAGGTCAGCCTGGGCTAGAGCGAGACCCTACGTTGAAAAAAAAAAATCTCATTAAAAAAAAAATTAAGGAATCTGGTAATATTTATTTATTTTTCTTTGTTTAAATTATTATTAATAATAATTATTATTTATTTTTCAATTATTTTTACTTAATATTATTTTAAAATTTATTTTTATTTATTTGCAAGCAGACCTGCAAGCATCTTAACTGCTGAGTCGTCTTTCCAGCCCTGCTGTCCTACTGTTGTTGATCTCAGTGAAGCAGCTCATTTCACCAGTGTCCGTGTCACTTCTCTGCTTTCTTTCTTTTTTTTTAGAGAGAGACACAGAGAGAGACAGAGAGACAGGGAGAGGAAGACAGATAGAGATTGGGCACCAGCTGAAAACGAAATCCAGATGCGTGCTTCCCCTTGTGGTCAAGTGCGACATTGTGCCCTTGCGTCACTTTGCATCTGCCTAAACGTGGGACCTGGAGATTGGAACCGCTGGAAATTGGAACCAGCGTTCTTTAGGCTTAGGAGGCAGGCGCCTTAACTGCTAAGCCATCTCTCCAGCCCTCTTTCCTTTTTTTTTTTTTAAAGGTGTTTACCAGCATGCCTGGTGACTTTTACAGTTTATTTATTTGACAGAGAAAGAGGGAAAGAGAGAGAGAGAGAGACAGAATGGGTGTGCCAGGGTCTCCAGCCACTGCAAACAAATTCCAGACACGTGCGCCCCCTTGTGCATCTGGCTAATGTGGGTCCTGGGGAATTGAACCTGAATCCTTTGGCTTTGCAGGCAAACACCTTAACCGCTAAGCCATCCCTCTAGCCCTATCTGCTTTCTTTTTCACTCGCCTCTTTTCTGGCTACTGTGATTTCCTTCTGAACACCTGGGCTTTCGCTTATTCTCTTTCATTTTTTTCTTGTTTTGTTTTCTTTTTTTGGTGTGTGCGTTGTTCATGTATGGGAGCGCAGGTGTGCCCACATCGCCACGTGTGTGTAGAGGTCAGAGGACAACTGGGGTGTTGGTCCTTGCCTTCCACTTCATCTGAGGCAGGGTCTCTCATTGTTCACATTGTCCGCAGACTACCTGATCCATGAGCATCTGGGCAATTCTCCTGTCTCCACCTCCCTTCTTGTAAGTACGCTGGGATTATAGATGCTAAGGCAGCATCTGGTGTCATGTGAGTCTGGGTAGCCAAACCCAGCTCACCATGCTTTCACAGCAAGTGGATAACCACTGAGCAATCCCCCAGCCCTTCTGCATCTCCCTCCCTCCCTCCCTCCCTCCCTCTCTCCCTCCCTCCCTCCCTCCTTCCTTCCCACCCCCCCTCTTTTTTTCTTTTTTTGAGGCAAGCCCAACAGACTGGCTTTTTTATGAGAGAGAGAGAGAGAGAGAGAGAGAGAATTGGCACACCAGGGCATGCAGCCACTGCGAACTCCAGACACATGTCTCTTTGTACACATGTGCAACCTTGCCTACTTGCATCACTGTGCATCTGGCTTACGTGGGACCTGGAGAGTCAAACATGAGTACTTAGGCTTTGCAGGCAAGAGCATTAACTACTAAACTGTCTCTGCAGCCCATCTGCTTGTTCATTTGAGGCCTTTGTCCATGTTATAATGTGTGGGTCTTTCACCGTTTCCTGGGATCATTGGCCAGTGACATGCCGGGTGAGGGAGGGAGGAGTTGGGGGGAAGCAGGGTCCATCCTGGAGCAGTGGGTGAGTGCGACGATGATGACGGGCAATGAACACTCCGGAGACTGTCTGATCGACAGCACTCATTTATTCAAAAGGGGAGCTCCTGCCCCTGCCAAAGCTGAAGCCAAAGCAAAGGTTCTGAAAGCTAAGAAGGCCTTGCTGAAAGGTGTCCACAGCCACAAAAAGAAGATCCGCGCATCTCCCACCTTCCGGAGACCCAAGACACTGCGTCTCCGGAGGCAGCCTAAATACCCTCGGAAGAGCGCCCCCAGGAGAAACAAGTTTGAGCACTATGCCATCATCAAGTTCCCCCTGACCACCGAGTCAGCCATGAAGAAGACAGAAGACAACAACACACTGGTGTTCATTGCGGACGTCAAGGCCAACAAGCACCAGATCAGACAGGCTGTGAAGAAACTCTGTGACATTGATGTGGCCAAGGTCAATACCCTGATCAGGCCTGATGGAGAGAAGAAGGTGTATGTTCGGCTGGCTCCTGATTATGATGCTTTGGATGTTGCCAACAAAATTGGGATCATCTAAACTGGATCCAGCTGGTTAATTCTAAATATACCTTTTTCACTATAAAAAATAAAAAAGGGGAGTGGGTTTATAAACACTTGGGGAAGGTTGAGATTACACATACAGACTATATGGCAATCGGATGCATAGCTTATGGGTTGCTATCTAAGTGGCAGAAGAACTAGTAACTTCAAAGCTGTGAGGCAGGGGCTGAGAGAGATAGCTACTGTGACTTCAGAGCTGTAGGGGGAGGAGTTGTGAGAGATAAGGGAAATGGCAGAAAGCTGTGACTTCAAAGCTGTGGGGTGAGAGAGATGGTGGAAAGGCTATGTGACTTCAGCCACAAAAGGGTCTCTTGGGCAGCTAGCCCCAAGGTCAGGAACTGTGGGGGGTGGGGGGGGCCAAGGCTGACTTATGGAATTGGTCAGAGCTTTTTAGGGTCCAGGGGGAGGGCCTCGCCAGCTCTGCCCACTCTGGGTGATGACAGGGCACACTACAACTTACAACGTAGGGAAGGCCAGTCACCGTCTCCAGGGTGGATTCCGGACGATAGGGCCAGCTGCAACCCCATAGCCCAAGGTTCCTGGCCATGTCCAACAGTTCAGACCAGCCTCCTCACAGTCCCAGCCCGTTTTTAGCAATGCCCAACAATAATGCAGGTGTTTAGTGATGTCAACTTTCCTGTAGGGACTGTTCTAGCTGTACCCCACAGACAATGAAATGTTATATTTTGTTATTATTTTTACTGATACTCATTTTTATTTTTATTTATTTATTTATTTATTTATTTTATTATTATTATTATTATTTTTAGTTTTTCGAGGTAGGGTCTCACTCTGGCCCAGGTTGACCTGGAATTAACTATGTAGTCTCAGGGTGGCCTCGAACTCTCGGCAATCCTCCTACCTCTGCCTCCCGAGTGCTGGGATTAAAGGCGTGCGCCACCATGCCCAGCTGATACTCATTTATTTTTTTTATTATTTATTTATTTATTTGAGAGAGAGAGAGAGAGATACAGAAATAGGCAGGGAGAGGGAGAGAGAGAAAGAGAGAGAGAGAGAGAGAGAGAATGGGTGCACCAGGGCCTCCAGCCACTGCAAACAAACTCCAGATGCATGCAGCCCCTTGTGCATCTGGCTTACGTGGGTCCTGGAGAAGCGAGCCTCGAACCGGGGTCCTTAGGCTTCATAGGCAAGCATTTAACCGCTAAGCCATCTCTCCAGCCCTGATACTCATTTTTAACACACGGTGTAATTTATATTTTCATTTGTTTGGCTCATGGGTTATTTAGATGAGTGACTTTCAGTTTCTAAGTATTTGGGAATTTTCCAGAGCTGCTAATGATTGCTAATTTATTTCTGTAGTAGTCAGAGAACATAGCCTGTATGGACCCTTGTATTAATTATTTTTCTTGCTGTGCCAAAATGCCTGACAGAGCAACTCAAGGAAGGAAGGAAGGAAGGAATCCCAGCAGAGTTGGAGGGCTGAGGCTCAGTCAGGGAGATTGCTACAAGTTTGAGGCCAGCCTGAGCTACATTGTGAGTTTAGCCTAGGTTATAAAGTAAGTTCAAGGCGAGCCCGAGGCTGTTGAGTGAGACCCCGAGGAAAGCAAGACCGTAGAAACCACTGGGGATTTCAAGAGTGACACTCAGTAGGTCTCTACTGCCTGTCATTTCTGTCCCCTCCCTTTAGTTTTTTTCTCCCGTTAGATTTTGAAAATATTTTATTTAGTTAGTTTTTATTTGAGAGAGGAAGAGGCAAGTGAGATAGAGAATAGGCACACAGTGCCTTCAGCAACTGCAGATGAACTCCAGATGCATGCACCATCCTGATCATGCGGGTACTGGGGAATCAAACCTGGGTCCTTAGGCTTTGCAGACAACTGCCTTAACAGCTAAACCACCTCTCCCATTAATTGTAAAGCTAATCACAAAGCTCCTTATAGCTGGGTGTTAATCCCAGCACTCGGGAGGCAGAGGTAGGAGGGTCACTGTGAGTTCGAGGCTACCCTGAGAATACAGAGTGAATTCCAGGTCAGCCTGGGCTAGAGTGAAACCCTACCTCGAAAAGCTGGGCGTGGTGGTGCGCGCCTTTAATCCCAGCACTCGGGAGGCAGAGGTAGGAGGATCGCTGTGAGTTCAAGGCCACCCTGACACTATATAGTGAATTCCAGGTCAGCCTGGACTAGAGAGAGACCCTACCTCGAAAAAAAAAAAAAAAAAGCTCTTATAGTCAATGCAGTTTGACTGCCACTATTTTTTTTTTTTTTTTTTTTTTTTTTTTTTTTTTTGGTCTCACTCTGGTCCAGGCTGACCTGGAATTAACTATGTAGTCTCAGGGTGGCTTCAAACTCTTGGCGATCCTCCTACCTCTGTCTCCCGAGTGCTAGGATAAAAGGCGTGCGCCACCACGCCTGGCTTGACTGCCACTATCTTAAGCTGCTTTGGATAGAACCCAGTGTCCAGGGTCCCTTTGTGGGCACATGTGAGCACCTGCCTCAGGTGATACTCCTTGTCTGAGGGGCCTTGTCTTACAGGACATCACAGGGGGACTGATTTATAGGTGCACTTCCTTTCAAAATCCATCCCTCCTGTTTGGGCAGAGGAAGGACGTCACGGCTAAAGTGTCTCTGCTACAGGCTTCTGCTCTGTTGATTGCTGGGTCACTGACCCTGGCTGCATCCACAGCTCCATAGTCTGAATGATGCCACACTGTGTTTCTGTCTGCCTGGACCAGGGCCCTGCACACACATGCTGTTGCAGTCAGGTGCACATCACTGCCAGAAATCTCCTGACCAACAGCAGCTTTTGGGAAAAAATGGTTTATTTTGGCTTACAGACTCGAGGGGAAGCTTCATGATGGCAGAGGAAAATGATAGCATGAGCAGAGGGTGGACATCAACCCCTGGCCAACATAAGGTGGACAACAGTGACAGGAGAGTGTGCCAAACACTGGCAAGGGGACCCTGGCTATAACATCCATAAGCCTGCCCCCAACAATACTCCACCTCCAAGAGTTGTTAGTCCCCAAATCTCCATCAGCTGGGAACCCAGCATTCAGAACACCTAAGTGTATGGGGGACACCTGAATCAAGCCACCACACATGCCCAGGGTCGCAGGAATGTGAAGACAGCAGGAAGGTCTGGCTTGTTGAGAACCAGGCGAGGACTCCATACCTTTGCTGGGCTGAGAACCGCAAGCAGAATAATCTCAAATGCCACCTCGGCCCCGGCCGCTGGCTCTGTTCCCATCACGGCCACCAGCAGGTGTCCTTGTCCATCGTCATCTGTCTCTCACTGGACCTCATAGCTGACCCTTCTGAAAGCTGTCCTTCGGCCCGACGACACAGCTGACTGTCAAGTATGCTTGATTCTTCCTGGGCACGTGGCATTCTCTGGGGCTCCCGCACGCTCTGCTGCCCTGGCCAGTCTTGTGTTCTTGTACGCTGTCCCCACATCGATGACACACACAGGGTGCACGGCCACATTCCCCAGCTGAGCTCAGATCCACGTGTTCAGTGGCGACTTCACCTCCCTACCAGTGGGTCTGTCTGTCTGTCTGTCTTTGTTACAGAACACTGCAGACCCCGTGCCTTACTTATGCCACAGGCCATGATGCCTCACACTCATGGGTCAAGGTGTTGGAGGTGACGATGGTGAAGGCTTGATCCTGCTTCAGAGGTGGCACCTTCTCGAGGGGCTTCACGTGGAGAAAGAAGCTGCGTGGCTCTCTGGACCCCGCTCATAAAGACTCATGGGCTGGGCACTTCTCCCAAGTCCCAGCTCTCCTGACTGCTCCCTGAGGGTGGAGAGTTGAGCCCATGCAATTTGGGAGTTCAGCTTGGTCTGTAGTGGGGCCCAACAGGTATCAAGTGTCACCTCTGTCAATCACGTCTGTGATGTTCCTTGAGATGAAGTCGCTCAGGGAACCTGGAGCTGCTAGTCTCTGTCACACCACTGGCCAGTGAGCCCCGGCATTTCTTTTGCTTGTGCTACAGCTCAGCCCTGGGGTAACACGCACACGTGCACGTGCCTGGATTTTTAGGTGTGCGTTGTGGATTGAGCTCAGGTCCTCATGCTTATGCAGTAAGTGCTCTTACCCAGTGAGACCTCTCCCCCTCCTCCCTCCCTCCTTCCTTCCTTCCTTCTTCCCTTCCTTCCTTCCTTTCTCCCTCCCTCTCTCCTTCCCTCCCTCCCTCTTCCTTCCTTCCTCCCTTCCTTCCTCCCTCCCTCCCTCCCTCCCTTCCTTCCTCCCTCCCTCCTTCCCTCCCTTCCTTCCTTCCTTCCTTCCTTCCTTCCTTCCTTCTTCCCTTCCTTCCTTCCTTTCTCCTCCCCTCTCTCCTTCCCTCCCTCCCTCTTCCTTCCTTCCTCCCTTCCTTCCTCCTCCCTCCCTCCCTCCCTCCCTTCCTTCCTTCCTTTCTCCCTCCTCTCTCCTTCCCTCCTCCCTCTTCCTTCTTCCCCTTCCTTCCTCCCTCCCTCCCCTCCCTCCCTCCTCCCTTCCTTCCTCCCTCCCTCCTTCCCTCCCTTCCTTCCTTCCTTCCTTCTTCCCTTCCTTCCTTCCTTTCTCCCTCCTCTCTCCTTCCCTCCCTCCCCCTCTTCCTTCCTTCCTCCCTTCCTTCCTTCCTCCTCCCTCCCCTCCCTCCCTTCCTTCCCTTTCTCCCTCCCTCTCTCCTTCCCTCCCTCTCCTTCCCTCCCTCCCTCTTCCTTCCTTCCTTCCTCCCTTCCTTCCTCCTCCCCCCCCTCCCTTCCTTCCTTCCTTCCTCCCCTCCTTCCCTCCCTTCCTTCCTTCCTTCCCTTCCTTCTTCCCTCCCTTCCTCCCTCCCTCCCTCCTTCCCTCCTTCCTTCCTTCCTTCCTCCCTCCCTTCCTTCCTTCCTCCTCCTTCCCTCCTTTTCTTTCCTTTCCTTTCCTCCTCCCTCCCTCCCCTTCCTTCTTTCCTTCCTTCCTCTCTCCCTCCCTCCTTTTCTTTCCTTTCCTCCCTCCCTCCATCCCTCCTTTCTCTTCCTTCCTTCCTTCCTTCCTCTCTCCCTCCTTCCCTCCTTTCCTTTCCTTTCCTTCCTCCTTTCCTTCCTCCTTTCCTCCCTCCCTTCCTCCTTCCTGTCCCTTCCTTCCTTCCTTTTTTCCTTCTTTCCTTCCTTCCTTCCTTCTTTCCCTTCCTTCCTTCTTTCCTTTCCCTTCCTTCCTTCTTTCCTTTTCCTTCCTTCCTTCTTTCCTTCCTCCCTCCCTCCCTTCCTCCCTCATTTCCCTTCCTTCCTTCCTTCCTTTCTCCCTCCCTCCCTCCCTCCTTTTATTTCCTTTCCTTCTTCTTTTCCTCCCTCCCTTCCTCCCTCCTTTCCCTCCCTCCCTCCCTCCTTTCTTTCCTTCCTTCCTTCCTTCCTTCCTTTCTTCCTTCCTCTCTCCCTCCTTCCCTCCCTCCTTTCCTTTCCTTTCTCCCTCCCTCCTTCCTCCCTCCTTTCCCTCCCTCCCTCCTTCCCTTCCTTCCTCCCTCCCTCTCCCTTCCTTCTTCTTCCCTCCTCCCTCCTTCCCTCCTTCCTTCCTTCCTTCCTTCCTCTCCTCCTTCCCTCCCCTCCTCCCCTTTCCTTCCTTCCTTTTCCTCCCTTCCTCCTCCTCCTTTTTCCTTCCTTCCTTCCTCCTTTCCTTCTTTCTTTCCTTCCTTCCTTCTTTCCTTCCCCCTTCCTTCCTTCTTTCCTTTCTCCCTCCCTTCCTTCCTCCCTCCTTTCCCTTCCTTCCTTCCTTCCTTCCTTCCTTCCTTCCTTCCTTCCTTCCTTCCTTCCCTCCTCCCCTCCCCCCTCCCCTCCTCCCTCCCTCCCTCTCTCCCCCCTCCCTCCCTCTCTCTCCCTCCCTCCCCTCTCTCCCTCCCTCCTTTTATTTCCTTCCCCCCTTCCTTTTCCTCCCCCCTCCTCCCTTCCTCCCTTTCCCTCCCCCTCCCCTCCCTCCCTCCCCTTCCTTCTTCCTTTCTGGCAGGGTCTCACTGTAGCCCAGGCTGACAAAGAGCTCAGATTGTAACTTCATGACAGCCCTTCTCGCCCAGCCTCCCGTGTGCTGGTATTATCGGTGGAAGCCGCCACGCCTGGCATGATCAGCTTCAGTCCTTTGTTGTCTGTTTACAGGGGGCTCTCGCTTGTTTCCCAGGCTGACCTTTGACTTGCGTCCATCCTCCTGCCAGCCTCCCGAGCGCTGGGATCCCGCCTTGTCTCATTTCTCTTGACAGTAAATAAATGATCCGAAGCCCCAAGTGTGAGTGGAAATGATGCTGTCTCCAGTGGGTCTTTGTGTAAACTAACAAAGATGTGTGAGGCACCAGGGCATGGATCATCTTTCTTCACACCATGGGTTTGCAGAACAAATGTTTACATGTATTTTTGCTTCGAAAATGTCAGGAACAGCACAACGATGAAAAGTAGTGCCTGAGAGAGTGTGTGGTTAGGCGATTGCCCGTCAGCAGTACCCATTATCCCAGCACTCTTGGGCACTGCCATGTCCTGACTCCTGCCCAGACCCTGAATCTGTTGTTGAGGTAGAGGCATCTTTTATTTTATTTTAATTTTTAATATTTATTTATTTGTTTGTTTGTGTGAGAGAGATAGAGAAATAAGCAGGGGGAGAGATTGAGAGAGAGAATGGGCGCACCAGCCACTGCAAACGAACTGCAGATGCATGCGCCCCCTTGTGCATATGGCTTACGTAGGTCCTGGGGAATTGAACCTGGGTCTTTGGCTTTACAAACACCTTACCTGCTAAGCCATCTTTCCAGCCCACATCTCCTATTTTAAAAGCTAAATCTTATATTTGCTAATATGATTAGTTACAGAACCCCTGGGTCCTTGTAAGGAATTCACCTGTAATAAACTTTGCCAGGTCTTAGAGAGAAGTCTTCTTGTTGGGGAGGGGGCAGGCTGGCATCCCCTAGCCTTATTTGTGCACCTTTTCGGTGACAGCCCTCACATTTCAGCAGAGTATCTTCACCTCAGATAGAATACATTTTCCACCCTACCTGCCCATCAGGTGTGGTCATATGATTAAGTTCTGGTCATGCGTGGTGGTGCACACCTTTAATGCCAGCACTTGGGAGGCTAAGGTAGGAGGATCACTGTGAGTTTGAGGACAGCCTGAGACTATATAGTGAATTCTAGGTCAACCTAGAGTGAGTCTCTACTTTGAAAGCCCAAAATAAATAAATAAAAAGTTCTGGGCTGGAGAGATGGCTTAGCGGTTAAGGTGCCTGCCTCCTAAGCCCAAGAACGCTGGTTCCAATCTCCAGCGGTTCAAATCTCCAGGTCCCACGTTTAGCCAGATGCAAAGTGACGCAAGGGCACAATGCCGCACTTGACCACAAGGGGCGCACACATCTGGATTTCATTCACAGCAGCTGAGAGACTGCTGGCGCGCCCATCTCTATCTGTCTTCCTCTCCCTTTCTCTCTCTCTCAAAAAAAAAAAAAAAAAGTTCTGGCAGAGCCGGGAGTGGTGGTGCCTGCCTTTAATCCTAGCACTTGGGAGGCAGAGGTAGGAGGATCGCCATGAGTTTGAGGCCACCCTGAGACTACAGAGTGAATTCCAGGTCAGCCTGGGCTACAGTAAGACCCTACCTCAAAAAAAAAAAAAAGTTCTCGCAACAAGCAAGATACAAGCCTACAGTTTGTGGTGCTTCTGGGAAGTGTTTTTTAAATATATATTTTAAAATTTTATTTATTTGAGAGTGACAGACAGAGAGAAAAAGAGGCAGATAGAGAAAGAATGGGCATGCCAGGGTCTCCAGCCACTGCAAACAAACTCCAGATGCATGTGCACCTTGTGCATCTGGCTTACATTAGTCCCGGGGAATGGAGCTTCGAGCTGGGCTTAGGTTTCACAGGCAAGTGCTTAACCACTAAGCCATCTCTCCAGCCCCCTGGGAAGTGTTTTAAAAGGAGAGTGAGGGCTGGAGAGATGGCTTAGAGGTTAAGGCACCTGCCTCCTAAGCCTAAGAACGCTGGTTCCAATCTCCAGTGGTTCCAATCTCCAGGTCCCACGTTTAGCCAGATGCAAAGTGATGCAAGGGCGCAATGCCACACTTGACCACAGGGGGCGCTCACATCTGGATTTCATTCGCAGCAGCTGAGAGGCTGCTGGTGTGCCCATGTCTATCCCCTCTCTCTCTGTCTGTCTCTCTCTCCCCCCCCAAAAAAAGGAGAGTGACTTCCTGCTGTGGAAGGTAGCTGTTATGGCTGGAGCTATAGCATCCGTGTTGGGTTGTGAAACAATTATGGGCATATAAATCTCTCTTTATTGCAAAGCAACCACTGAAGAGGAGTTCCGGGTCTGAGGGAGGGTGTGTCAGCTCTGGATTAGTGCCTCTCGTTGTATGAATGAGAGGGGGAAGGTAAAGTTTTAACTGGGTTAGATTTTTACCTAAATTCCTTTAAAATATTTCATTCTTATGGATTTATTTATTAGAGAGAGAGAGAAAGGGCATGCCAGGGCCCGCAGCCTCTGCAAGCAAACTCCAGACGCATGAGCCACTATGTGCATCTGGCTTACGTGGGTTCTGGGGAGTCAAAACTGGGTCCTTTGGCTTCACAGGCAAGCGCCTTAACCGCTAAGCAATTTCTGCAGCCCCTTGTTATCTAGATAGCTCTGGTACTTACTAATGAATAGCAAGGATACTGGGATGCTTGCGGCAAGAAAGTCAAACCCAAGGTCATATGCTCACTTGTCTTTGCTAAGGTAGATTTAACAAATCCTTCTGGTTGGCAGCTTCCTCTTCAGCCTGGTCTGTTCTTGTTATTCTGGTTCCTTTTTTTTTTTTTTTTTTTTTTTTTTGGTTTTTCAAGGTAGGGTCTCAGGCTGACCTGGAATTCACTATGTATTCTCAGGCTGGCTTCCAACTCTTTGCGATCCTCCTACCTCTGCCTCCCCAGTGCTGGGATTAAAGGCGTGCACCACCACACCCGGCTTTTTTTTTTTTTTTTTGAGGCAAGCCCAACAGACTGGCCATTTTTTTTTTTTTACGATAGAGAGAGAGAGAGAGAATTGGTGCGCCAGGGTCTCCAGCCACTGCAATCCAACTCCAGACATGTGCTCCCCTTGTGTGCATGTGCCACATCACATGCTTGTGTAACTGTGCATCTGGCTTACTTGGGACCTGGAGAGTCAAACATGAATCCTCAGGCTCAACCACTTAACCAAGCGCCTTAACCACTGAGCCATCTCTCCAGCCCTCTTGTCCCTCTTTCTACGGACCTTCCGTCTGGCCTTCCCACAGGCTGCTGAGGGCTCACTCTCCCAGGGGTGCCTGGCCTCCCTTGTTCTGTTCCCCAAGTCCTGCCTGTCTCTTCAGCTTGGTCCCCCGTGCTCTGCGGTTCACCGCCCCTCAGCTCTTCATGACTTGACCATGCTGTACTCCTCCAGGTGGCCTCTGTCCCCTCACCTCAGCAGTGGAACCACCTCAGAAACTTCATTCTCGCAGCAGCCCCAGAACAAACATGCTTGGAACAAAGCTCTAGGGCTGGAGAGATGGCTCAGTGGTCAAGACATTTGCCTGCAAAGCCAAAGGACCCGGGTTCGATGCCCCAGGACCCGTGTAAAGCCAGATGCACAAGGGGGTGCATGCATCTGGAGTTCCTTTGCAGTGGCTGGATGCTCTGGCGTGCCCATTCTCTCTCAATCTCTCTCTCTCCTTTCTCTTTCTCAAATATATAAATAAAAATACAGAAGAAACATAAAGGAACCAAGCTCTAGAACACTTTGGGAACTCATAGATGGTTCTAAGGATGCCATTATTAGCCCCCCTTTCCCCCCACACTGAGTGTTTTATTTACCGAGAAGAGAAACAAACACATATGCATCTGAAGAATAAACATAAAAATGTAGCCAGGTGTGGTGGCTCACGCCTTTAATCCCAGCACTCAGAAGGCAGTACCTCTGCCTTCCTCCTACTGGAGGATTGCCATGAGTTCGAGGCCACCCTGAGACTAGATAATGGGTTCCAGGTCAGCCTGGGTTAGAGGGAAACCCTTCTTCAAAAAAATCTAGCCATGTGTGGTGGTGCATGCCTTTAATCCCAGCACTGGGAAGGCAGAGGATCACTGTATGTTGGAGTTCAGCATGAGCTACAGTGAGACCCTACCTTCAAAACAAACAAACAGAGCTGGGCGTGATGGCGCACGCCTTTAATCCCAGCACTCGGGAGGCGGAGGTAGGAGGATCGCTGTGAGTTCAAGGCCACCCTGAAACTGCATAGTTAATTCCAGGTCAGCCTGGGTCAGAGTGAGACCCTACCTCGAAAAACCAAAAAAAAAAAAAAAAAAAAAAAAAATAAAAATCTAGAAGGATTTAGTTACCACAAGTCTTTGTTTTCACTTTATTTATTTAAGAGAGAGAGAGAGAATGGGCAGGCTAGGGTCTCCAGCCACTGCAAATTAACTCCAGAGGCATGTGCCACCTTACGTGGGTCTTGGGGAATCTAACCTGGGTCCTTTGGCTTCGCAGGCAAACACCTTAACTACTAAGCCATCTCTCCAGCCTGTGTTTTCACGAATAGGTTTTATGTGAACTTCTTCTGAGGACATGTAAACAAAGGTCTACTGGCCTCAGTTAGGGCACCAGTGACAGAAGCAAAGAAGTGATTCCTTGCCAAAGTGTAGCTTGCTTGATGAACCAGGGAGCATGGGGGAGGGGTTACTTCAAGGAGCATGGGCAACCTATGCATGTCCAGAGCACTGAGGAAAATACCCCCCCCCCGTTTCCCCAGCATCTGTTAGCTGTTTACAACTCCTGTGGAGGGGCGTGGTCTCGTGAGCTCCTTTCTCACTTTGTGACAGAAAGTTAATGGGTCCAATGGCATGCAGGTCTCCTTTGAATAATCCTAGCAGCTGTTGTTTCAAGAGGGCAATGGCTATGTCATGCCCAGAAGCTGGAATTCCATAACAACACCCGATTAACTGTTCTTGCCTCTGAAGTCTGGCTGGAGTGGGGTTTTGGGGTACGGAGAGGCTGCCACATCAAAGTCATGTTTCCACTGTCCAGGTCGACCTGGAGCTTTGGGTCGTTTGATTTTTTTTAATTATTATTTTTTATTGACAACTTCTATATTACATACAAAAAAAACCACGTTATATTTCCCTCCTGTTTGATTTTTTTATGAGAAAGAGAGAGAGAGAGAATATGGGCGCACCAGGGCCTCCAGCCACTCCATTCAACCTCCAGACACATGCGCCACCTTGTGCATCTGGCTTATTTGGGATCTGGGGAGTCGAACATGGGTCCTTAGGTTTCACAGGCAAGCACCTTAACCACTAAGCCATTTCTCCAGCCCTGACCTGGAGCTTTGGGAAGAGAGAGAATGACTTGCCCTGGGCAGATTGGGAGGTCCCCAAGGGGCATTTGAGAAAGTGTGGGGAAGGGCTCAGGGCCTCAGGGTGAGGGGCATCAAAGCCAGGAGCAGCTGGCCCTGTGAGCTCCCTGGGGAAGAGCACTGGGTCTGTTCCATTTCACCACGTCACCCAGGTGATAGAACTCGGGGCCAGGCCTCCTCTCCATTATCTCTTGCACCTTGCAGAGTGGATAAAGGGCTCACCATGGGGACAGTGCCTGTGCGGGCTGCCACAGCTGGAGTGTCACAGCCCCAGTGATGCCTGGACACCATGAGCGAGAATAAGTGGGAGGGGCGTGTTGTGAGCTCAATATCTGTGCACATTTATATGCACACACTTCTCTTGTTTGTGTCATCTCTTCATTTGCACTGTTGCACTCAGCTTCGCATTGCTGGCAGAAAACACCCTACCAAGAACAGCTTGTGGGAAAACAGGGTTTATTTTGGCTTACAGACTCGTGGGGAAGCTCCATGATGGCAGGGAAAACACTGGCATGAGCAGAGGGTGGAAATCACCCCTGGCCAACATCAGGTGGACAATAGCAACAGGAGAGTGTGCCAAACACTGGCAAGGAGAAGCTGGCTATAACACCCATAAGCCCACCCCCAATGATACATTGCCTCTGGGAAGCTCTGAGTCCCAAATTGCTACCAGCTAGGGTCCTAGCATTCAGAACACGAGTTCTTGGGGGACCCCTGAATCAAACCACCACACCCACAATGCATTAGCTCAAGGATTTTGGGTGACACTCACTTGCTTTGGCAAGCAGAGGTCTTAAGCAGATGCACATGCTGTCACAGCGGATGCTGCACGTCACCTGCCTCTCTTCACGGTGGAAGTGTTTGTCTAAGTAGAGCCCTCGTGCGTAGTTTCCACGTGAGTGGAGCAGGCCCAGATCTCTTCACATCTCAAGCGGCTCCTCAAGTCACTTGATGACAAAGAGCCAGCACAGCAGCAGAGCTGTGGGACTCCCAGCAGGACTTCTGTGAACACACGGACGGGGTGCACCCTGCTCCTCCAAACCCTTTGTGTAGGTCAGAATGAAGGGCAAAAGTTCTATTTCATTGGTGGACTTTTAGAATTATCCCTGTTGCAATCAGCTTCATGTTGCTGGCAGAAAACACCCAACCAAGAGCAGCTTTTGGGAGGAAAGGGTTTATTTTGGCTTATAGACTCAAGAGGAAGCTCCATGATGGCAGGGGGAAACACCGGCATGAGCAGAGGGTGGACATCACCTCCTGGCCAACATCAGGTGGACAACAGCAGCAGGAGAGTGTGTCAAACACTGGCAAGGGGGAGCTGACTATAACACCCAGAAGCCTGCCTCCAATGATACACTGCTTCCAGGAGCTTCCACAATCTCCATTAAAAAGGGGACTGTGTGACAATCCAGTCTGTAGGATACCAGAATAGAGGATGGTGAGGGACCAATGCCATCCCAGCCAAACAAGCCACTTCCCAGCCTCCTCCTAAGGGGGACCCCCACGTCCGCACTTCACTGGGCAGGGGACAGTGCATTCCACAGGAAGAGATGGGCAGGGGTCTCTGAGAACAGGGACAGTGATGGCAGAAGGGGACAGTGCTTCATGGTCAAGTGAATAACTGCCTTGAAGCCGGTGTGGTGGCACGCGCCTTTAATCCCAGCACTTGAGAGGCAGAGGTGGGAGGATCGCCGTGAGTTCGAGGCCAGCCTGGAACTACAGAATGAGTTCGGGGTCAGCCTGGGCTACAGGGTGACCCTACCTGGAAAAACAAACCAACCAACAAATAAATCAAAAAAAAAAAACAAAAACTCTGATGAGTCATCTTTTTTTTTTAAATTTTATTTATTTATTTATTTGCAAGCAGAGAGACAGAGAGAGAGAAGAGAGGCAGATAGAGATAAAATGGGCATGCCAGGGCCTCTAGCCACTGCAAACAAACTAAAGATGCATTTGCCCCTTGTGCATCTGGCTTACATGGGTCCTGGAGAATCGAACCGGGATCCTTTGGCTTCGCAGGCAAATGCCTTAACTGCTAAGCCATTTCTCTAGCCCGAGTCATCTTTTTTGATGCTGCCCCCTCAGACCATCCTTGGTGGGCCTCTTGTTTCTCTCACCACCTGGCCTGGGCCCCTAAACTTGACCAAACAGGCTTCCCCCAGCCTAAACAGCCCTGGTATTTCCCAACTCTGTCTCACTCCACATGCTGGTGGTCGGCGCTGGCCCTCTGGACATATCTGATGACCACAGTCAAGCCCACGGCAGCCTTACTCCGCCGGCCCCACCTCACCTGTAGCCACTGCCTCCCATGGCTGGTTACACAGCGCCATGACCAACCAGCCTGAGTGGGAATCAGGAACAGAGCCACTCCAACTTGCAACCCCTCTGGGGCTCCTCAGCAGTTGGCACAAACCCTTGCCAACCAGGGCACAGCCACTGCACTGGCAGGAAGAGTTGAGGTCAGGCACTCTGAAAGGATGCCATTAAAACTGAGCTGTGAGCCGGGCGTGGTGGCGCACGCCTTTAATCCCAGCACTCGGGAGGCAGAGGTAGGAGGATTGCTGTGAGTTCGAGGCCACTCTAGACTACATAGCTAATTCCAGGTCAGCCTGGACCAGAGTGAGACCCTACCTTGAAAAACAAAAAAACAGCATTGATAGGGCTGGAGAGATGGCTTAGCGATTAAGACATTTGCCTACAAAGCCAAAGGTCTCAGGTTCAACTCCCCAGGACCCATGTAAGCCAGCTGCACAAGGTGGTACATGCATCTGGAGTCTGCAGTGGCTAGAGGCCCTGGCGCACCTATTCTCTCTCTAAATGCCCCCCTCAAATAAATAAATAAATAAATAATAACAGTAACATTTAGTGTATAATTGTGTGAAGGGTCATGGATAGAGCCGTACCTCTGGCACATTGTGTCACTACCTCTGCTTTAATATTCACCAGCTTGTTGTGTAAACATTGGACTGGCTTCAAAAATAGTCATTAATAGGGCTGGAGGGATGGCTTAGCGGTTAAGGCATTTGCCTGCAAAGTCAAAGGACCCAGGTTCGACTCCCCAGGACCCACATAAGCCAGATACACAAGGGGGTGCATGCATCTGCAGTTTGTTTGCAATGGCTGGAGGATCTGGCATGCCCATTCTCTCTCTCTTTCTCTTTCTCAACCTACCTATTTCTGTATTTCTCTCTCAAATAAGTAAAATAAAAATAAAATATTCATATATATATATATTTAAAATAGTCATTAATATAAACTTAACTTTATGTAAAAAATAATAAATAGGGGCTGGAGAGATGGCTTAGCAGTTAAGGCATTTGCCTGCGAAGCTAAAGGATCCTGGTTCGATTCTCCAGGTCCCACGTAAGCCAGATGCACATGGTGGTGCATGCATCTGGAGTTCGCTTACAGTGGCTAGAGGCCCTGGTGCACCCATTCTCACTCTCTCACTCTCTCTTAAATAAATAAATAAATAAATAAAGAAATAAAGAAATTAAATAGGTCAACAGTGTACTTGTGGAGGTGAGCTGGTTGGTGGGGTGTGAGTGGCTCCAATGCAGACCTCCGAGATTCCTGCTCACAAGAAGCCAAACCAGTGGCTGTGAAATCCGACCAGACCGGAGTCGATAAAAGACCAAGGAAACAGCCTTTTCCTTCTCACAGAAAGCCTGGGAATCGTGCCCATGAGTAGACAGCTCGCTTCCAGTGTTCTGGCTTATTACCATTCATATTACCATTCATATAGGGCTTTCTGTGATGTGATGTTTGGAGCCGTCTTCCCTTGGGTCTGGCCTCGTGCCCTGCAGCTCGGGTGGTCAGGAACATTTTCCCAAGGCATTCTGTGTGCACAGAGAGCCCATGTCTGGTGCCGATGGGAGGGGTCGTGGCCAGAGAGCAGATGTACTGGAGTAAGCCGCACTGAATGGCAGAAAGCCTGTGTGACCTCCGTCATCTCCCACCCCTCTCATTCATGCAGCCAGGGTTGTGTTGAGTAGAGCTGGACAGAAGAAGTGCAGGAGGAAGGGGCTCCTCTCATGGGAAACTACAACTGGAAGTGGTTAGATCACTTCAAGAGGGTGCTTGGTACATGAAACACCTTCGCCTGTCTCTAGTAACTGACTGTTTTGGGTTAGATTCAGGGGATCCCAGGAAAGGGGTTCCTGGCTGACTGGATTAGTGGGTTCTTGAGGTCTCTGAGCAATAACACCTTAGCCCTGGGCTGTAATGTATATCTTAAATGCCCCCCAAAGAGCTGTTTGATTGAGAATTGGTCTCCAGGTGGCTGGAGGGATGATCTAGCGGTTAAAGCGCTTGCCTGGTTTGATTCCCCAGAACCCCCACCGTAAGCCACATGCACAAAAGTGGTGCATGCATCTGGAGTTCATTTGCAGCAGCTCAGGCTGTGGTATGCCCATTCTCTCTCTCTCTGTCTCTCTGTCTGCCTCTCTGTAAAGTGAATGAATACATAAAATATTACATTTGAAAAAAAGAATTGGTTTGCAGGGAGGTGCAGGGCCAGTGGGAGGATATTAGGTCACTAGAATATGTCCTTGAGGGGACAGTCCTTCTTCTCATTTGCTGTCCTGGACACAAAGTGAATGGTTTCACGCTGTCCTGGATTCCTGCCACGATGAACTGCCACAACACAGACCCAAAAGCCAGGGCCAGCCAACTGTGGACCAGAACCTCTGAATCTATGAGACCAAAGAACCCTTTTCTCTTTAGGACCTGGTGATCTAAGGTGTTTGCTGTAGTGACAGGAAGCTGGCCTGTACGGCCTATTTGTTAAAGTATCACATACGTTGGTAAAGAGACACAAGGATCATTTTCTAAGGAAGCGTAAACATTTCTCAGAAGGTACATCCAGGAGTGAATCTTTCCTCAGGATTGTGTTCTGCTTCCAAATGTAATAAAACTCTTAGGAAATAAAAAAACAAACAGTGGGCAAAATAGACTTGTGGGCTGGAGAGATGGCTTGGCAGTTAAGGCGCTTGCCTGCAAAGCCTAATGACCTGGGTTTAGTTCCCCAGTACCCACATAAATCCAGATGTACAAAGTGGTGCAGGATATGACGTTCATTTGCAATGGCTAGATGCCTGGTGTGTCCAGTCTCTCTCTTTCCTCTTTGTCTCTCTGTCTGTGCTTACAAATAAACAAATAAATCATTTTGAAAAAAATAGACTTATGCATGGAACCACAGCAGCTGTGAATTCAAGGTTACCGCCACCCTCCGCCCCAAGGAGTAATGACTGGTACTGGTTGGGGGCAGGAAGTCATTCTAGTAAATGGATTACAGCAGGACCGGGGGCATGGGGAGAGTCATGTGGGTGCATTTGAGCAAAGTACAATATAGACGTTGTCAAGAAAACAAACTTTATGCCAAGCATGGTAGTCCACGCCTTTAATCCCAGCACTCTAGATGCAAAGGTAGGCTGGTGAGTTTGAGGCCAGCCTGGGACTATAGCGTGAGTTCCAGCTCAGCCTGGACTAGAGTGAGACTTTACCTCAAAAAAAAAAAACTTTATATATATATATATATATATATATATATATATATATATATATAAAACAAACAAACAACAACAAAAAAAAACAGACTTTTCTCAGCAGTCAGAGGTAGGAGGATTGCCAGGAGTTTGAGGCCACCCTGAGACTACATAGTGACTTCCAGGTCAGCCCATGCTAGAGTGAGACCCTATCTCGGAAAACAAAACAAAACAAACAACAAAAGAAAACAGAAAACAAAAAACAAACAAACAACAACAACAACAACAAGAAAAAAAAAAACACAGACTTTTAGCCAGGTGTGGTGGCACACGTCTTTAATCCCAGCACTTGGGAGACAGAAGTAAGAGGATCCTTGTGAATTGGGGTCAGCGTGGAATTACGAGTGAGTTTCAGGTCCCCTCTGAGAAAATTTTACATTCTAACCTTCTTGAATTTTTTTTCTTCTGTCATTAAAGCTCTAACATTCCATGTTCTAACTTAATTGTTTTCTCTGAATTCTTTCTACTTGTTTTTAAATGCGGGAATAAGGTTTCTAACAGTAAATGATTGCATTAAAAAATGAAATCTGGGGCTGGAGAGATAGCTTAGGGGTTAAGGCGCCTGCCTCCTAAGCTTAAGAACACTGGTTCCAATCTCCAGGCCCCACGTTTTAGCCAGATGCAAAGTGACACAAGGGCGCAATGCCGCACTTGACCACAAGGGGGCGCACGCATCTGGATTTCGTTCACAGCAGCTGAGACACTGCTGGTGCACCCATCTCTATCTGTCTTCCTCTCCCTCTCTGTCTGTCTCTCTCTGTGTCTCTCTCCAAAAAAATAATTTAAAAAATTTAAAAAAGTTTTTAAAAAAATGAAATCTGGGGACATGTTTCCGTTTGATTGGCAGTGTAAACTGTTACATTTGTTATTGCCCACCTGAAACCACCGTGCATCCTAGGAGCCAAGTTTCCCCCAAGCATTTCAGTCTGCGTCGGCTCTGGGCCATCAGAACAGCTGTTTTTTTTTTTTTTTTTCCTCTGGTTTTTCGAGGTAGGGTCTGGCTCTAGCCCAGGCTGACCTGGAATTCACTATATAGTCTCAGGGTGATCCTGAACGCATGGTGTTCCTCCTACCTCTGCCTCCCGAGTGTGGGGATTAAAGGTGTGTGTACCACACCTGGCCAGAATGGCTTTGTTATGGCTGGACAATGCTACCTCTTATTTTGTCAGAGTTCCCACTCAGATCCTCAAATGCACTTGAGTTTCTGACCAGCAAATAGGTAAGGGGCATGCTGGCGTGCCAAGATGGCAGCATCGTTCGAGAATGCAGATGGAGCAGGACCGGGCAGACTCAGAGAAAGGAGAAAAATGGCTGAGTCTGGACGTGAGGGGCTGGGAACCGGCAGCAGAATGCTGATAGGGACAAAGGGGCCATCCTGACGGGAAGCCAAATTCAAGGGAACACACGGAGACAGAAAGTGGTCATTGCTCACAGCTGGTGGCCCTGTGCTCCTGCTAAGTGTCACAGGTGACATGATAGAGTCCCAGCAGCCTGGCAGAGCAGAGAGAAGTTTAAGCAGCAACCAGATTCAGGGCTGTGTGAGGGCTGAACAACCCTGAATGAGAGCCCAGGAGCCCAGGTTCCTAAATATTTATGCCATGGGAAACCAACAGCAGTCAAACTCCATCCCTGGGACTCAAACCCTCATTCTGTCTCCAGACAA
Source organism: Orientallactaga sibirica (assembly GCA_036365145.1). Lineage (NCBI taxonomy): Eukaryota > Metazoa > Chordata > Mammalia > Rodentia > Dipodidae > Orientallactaga > Orientallactaga sibirica. The sequence goes on from JAEOAD010001845.1 coordinate 2,809,483, forward strand.
CTAAGCTCGAGGGTAGCCCATAAAGCATCTCCCACCCCAGACCCATATCTCCTAAGTGACTCTCCCAGTGGGTGAAGACCGTCTACCAGAGGCCGTTTGGAAGTGCTCCTGACCATAAACCTGTGATTCACAGTCATCAGAGAGGTGTTCGTCTCCCCTTCCAGAGTGGGTTTTATCATTGACTTGACTTATCAAGGATGTGGAAGGGCCTTCCTGTCTGGAGCAACCTCCCCTCGTTGTGTCCCAGTCAAGCGTTGCAAGAAATCACTAGCACCCCAGCATCCCCTCGCCAAGCCTTCCAGCACCCTTCTCCAGCACACAGGAAGCCTGCTGTTGCGGGTTCTGGGTTGCCAGCAGCCCTGGAGCCGATGCCGAACCTGACTCACTGGACCCTCCACTGCAAAGAGAAATGCCCAATTTGGTTGGCATCTGCTGTCTTCAAGGGGGCACCCTGAACCTAGTGTTGAGTCTCAGAGGCTGAGGCTGGGGGCTCTGGGCGGGTGGTCATGCCAGGTGCCCTACCAGGGAAGGATGCAGGTGCCACACTGCTCGGAGATGCTGCCCTGAACCATCAGTGTCAACAAACCCTCAATGTGCAAGTTTGCAGAAGCATTGTTCAAATCCGGGACGTCCTCCGTTCCACGTGAGGGGACCCCACACAGGCAAGCCCGGAGAGGTATTCTTAGGATGGTGGGGACTCCCCCTCTTATGCACCATGCCACCCTTCCACTTTGCGTGTCATCATCTTGCGCATCATCTTGCCCACGGCTGGGAAAAAATGCTTCCAACTTTATCAGGCATGCATACAATACATACAGTCTCCCTGTGAGCCAGTTCATCTGCAGAACAAGGCGCAGGGCAGGAAGGGAGTGGCAGTGACCACCGACTAGAAGGCCTCCTCACCTCCCCAGGTGGCCATGCCTTCAAGGCCCCCCACAGCTCAGTTTTTTTTTTTTTCGAGGTAGGGTCTCACTCTGCCTCAGGCTGACCTGGAATTCACTATGTAGTCTCAGGGTGGCCTTGAACTCACAGCGATCCTCCTATCTCTGCCTCCCGAGTGCTGGGATTAAAGGCGTGCGCCACCACACCCGGCTCACAGCTCAGTTTTAATGGCATCCTCTCAGAGTGCCTGACCTCAACTCTTCCTGCCAGTGCAGTGGCTGTGCCCTGGTTGGCAAGGGTTTGTGCCAACTGCTGAGGAGCCCCAGAGGGGTTGCAAGTTGGAGTGGCTCTGTTCCTGATTCCCACTCAGGCTGGTTGGTCATGGCGCTGTGTGACCAGCCATGGGAGGCAGTGGCTACAGGTGAGGTGGGGCCGACGGAGTAAGGCTGCCATGGGCTTGACTGTGGTCATCAGACATGTCCAGAGGGCCAGCGCCGACCACCAGCATGTGGGGTAAGACAGAGTTGGGAAATACCAGGGCTGTTTAGGCTGGGGGAAGCCTGTTTGGTCAAGTTTAGGGGCCCAGGCCAGGTGGTGAGAGAAACAAGAGGCCCACCAAGGATGGTCTGAGGGGGCAGCATCAAAAAAAGATGACTCGGGCTAGAGAAATGGCTTAGCAGTTAAGGCATTTGCCTGCGAAGCCAAAGGATCCCAGTTCGATTCTCCAGGACCCACGTAAGCCAGATGCACAAGGGGCAAATGCATCTTTAGTTTGTTTGCAGTGGCTAGAGGCCCTGGCATGCCCATTTTCTCTCTATCTGCCTCTCTTCTCTCTCTCTGTCTGTCTCTCTGCTTGCAAATAAATAAATAAATAAATAAATAAATAAATAAATAAATAAAAAAAAAGATGACTCATCAGAGGTTTTTTTTTTTTTTTTTTGATTTATTTGTTGGTTGGTGTGTTTTTCCAGGTAGGGTCACCCTGTAGCCCAGGCTGACCCCGAACTCATTCTGTAGTTCCAGGCTGGCCTCGAACTCACGGCGATCCTCCCACCTCTGCCTCTCAAGTGCTGGGATTAAAGGCGCGTGCCACCACACCGGCTTCAAGGCAGTTATTCACTTGACCATGAAGCACTGTCCCCTTCTGCCATCACTGTCCCTGTTCTCAGAGACCCCTGCCCATCTCTTCCTGTGGAATGCACTGTCCCCTGCCCAGTGAAGTGCGGACGTGGGGGTCCCCCTTAGGAGGAGGCTGGGAAGTGGCTTGTTTGGCTGGGATGGCATTGGTCCCTCACCATCCTCTATTCTGGTATCCTACAGACTGGATTGTCACACAGTCCCCTTTCATCTGTCTCACAGCATGGTCCAGGTTGGCCCCTCACCTTGGATCCTATGTCCTTGTCTAAGGCAAGGTGAGGTGAAGTCCTTTTTTTTTTTTTGTGGTAAAATTGTTTCTTCTCTGCCAGCTGCTGGCACATCATGGCAGTTGTCCTTGTTCCTCTGCCCGCTGTCCCTCATCTGGCTCCTGTCTCTTCCTATGTTGATGCTCCCTCGCCCAGTCCTATAGAGACTGAAGGTGGGCTATGAGAGGGGACTTACAGGTGCCTCTTGAGAACAAAGCTGGAGGCTCAGAGACGATGGGACTCAGGGCTAGACTGAGGGCAGAAGGAGATGCCCAGAAGTGTACGAGTGTTTAATGAAACATCGATTTCCCATTTTATTTTAATTTCAACTTTTTCAATTCCATTGTATACTTAACAGTAAAACTGCTGTCCCAACGAATCATTCTGTGCCAAAGGTATTTGCATGCGTCTGTTGTTGCTGTGGTTCCCGGCCAAGTCTTCCCCTTTTAGGACAAAGCTGATGAGATTTGGCATCTCGATGTGGCCCCGGTGTTCGGTGCTGTCAGCACGTCCGTGACAGGCGGCCTTTCGTGGGGCGGATAATGTCAGCAAGGGATTATTTCAGTCTGACACTTGGCACGGAGTTCTTAGCTAAAAGCATTTTTGGAAAGTAGGATTTTTATCTCAATTATTCCATTCAGAGAGAAGAGTGGGGCCAACCCTCTGGTTCTGATATTTTCTTTTTTTAAAATTATTTTTTTAATTGACAACTTCTATACTTACATACAAAAAACACATGATATTTCCCTCCCCTCCCCCCATTCCACTTTAGAACTCCAATCTCCACCATGTCCCCTCCCTCTCTCCATTAGTCTCTCTTTTAATTTAATGTCATCTTCTTTTTCTTCTATTTTTGAGGGTCTTGCAAAGGTATTGCTAGGCACTGCGAGGTCATGGATATCGAGGTCAATTTCTGTCTGGGCAGTTGCATTGTAAGAAGTCATACCCTTCCTTTGGCTCTTCCATTTTATCCGCCCCACCTCTTCCGCAATGGTCCCTGAGCCTTGGAGGGTGTGACAGAGGTGTTTCAGTGCTGTGGTTCTGATATTTTCATTTAAAAATGTTAAAATGCAATCCCCCCAGGCAGGCGATCTATGATATGATCTACATGGCCAGCCTGACGTTGGAGCAGCTTTGGAAAAAAAAAAAAAAACCCTCATTCAACAAGTCAGAGCTGTATGAACGGCTGCCCCACTTTCCCGCCACGGCTGGGCTGTGATGTTGCCCTAACACCACACACAGACCCTTCTGTCCTTGGCTGGATGCCGGCCAGGCGCTCTTGCCTATGAAGCAGGATTGCAATGAGCCTGGGCCAGCTCAGCCCTGGAAATCCTGGCACAACAAAAGCGCTCTCTGTCCCAGGTCTGACTGGCTTCAGACAGCAAGATTCCCACCCTCGCCCTGACCTGCGGGTGATGGGCTCTGAGATGGGGACCCGGGGGAGAAGGTGCTGCCTTGCTTAATCAGGTCAGCCTGTTGGAAGGTGATGTACCCTTCTTCTCCCTCAGCAGATGAAGGGGGTGCCCTGGTACTGGGGATCTGCAATTTTCTGGCCCTTGACAGCCTCCCTGGTTCTTCAGGAAACCCTTCACTCCCTGAATGCACACAGCCATTTCTCCTTTTCGAACAAATGTTGACCCCACTCATATTCCTGCTTCCATTGAGGCCAGCATGGGGGCTCCCCACTGTCCACAAAAGCCCTGTATGTGAGTGGACTGTCTGGCGGTGGTGGGGGGGACTGTCCTGTTTGGTGCCCAGTCCTTGTTTTACAGTTTGGCTTTGAGTCTGAGCTACTTTCCTGGCAGGAAACACGACGGGAATTACAATAGGGTTCTCTGAAGCCGTGTGTGTGTGTGTGTGTGTGTGTGTGTGTGTGTGTGTGTGTGTGTGTGGTGTAGGGTATCTGGAAAGGCTCTCTGGTGGGTCTGGAGGTTAGAGCCTGCTGGACCACAGGGGTAGTTTGACAGGTACCTCTTTAGCCCACTGACATGGGAAGGAGCTGTTACTCTCACTGCAAGAGGGATAAGGGCACAACCCTGGACCAATGAGATGGCCTCACACCCAGGGGTGATGAGAGTGCACACTACACAGGTCTGCACGTGGATTAGAGTGAATGGGCAGGGCTGGGGGCTTTGCAGTGATGGGGGAAGTGAGCAGTGGTCCCCATGGGAGGCTGTGGTGTTTGGATAATAATTTTTTTAAACATTTTTATTTTTATTTATTTATTTGACACAGAGAGAGAGAGAGAGAGAGAGAGAGAATGGGCACACCAGGGCCTCCAGCCACTGCAAACAAACTCCAGACACATGTGCCCCCTTGTACATCTGGCTAATGTGGGTCCTGAGGAATTGAACCTGGATCATTTAGTTTTGCAGGCAAATGCCTTAACCACTAAGCTATCCCTCCAGCCCGTGTTTGGCTAATTCTATTGGCATGTGGGGACATGGGGACCAGCTGGAGACAGCTGGCTGTTGATAGGGGAACACAGGGTGGGAGCCTTTTCCCCTGGGAGACATGACATGTAGAATAATGGGCTCTGGGCTGGGACCTGAAGTTGTCAATAGACTCAGGGAAAGGCACGCAGCACCCGACCTGGTAGACTTACAGTGCAAGGTCTTGCAGGTTCTCAGCGTGACCTTGCTGATGTGGCCTGCTGTCTGACGGGTTCCCTGCAAGGGCCACGCGGAGCTTCGTGTCAGAACTTGCTGGGCTTCGCATTTGGAAGTGGGTAAGGCAGGAGGATGGGGTGGATGTGTCCCTCCCTTCCTGGACACCATCCTGGAGTTTGGAAAAACGAAGTGGGTGTGTCTCTTAGTTCCTTCCTGGAAGGAGACAGTGGAGTGCTGCGTCCCCTCCCTGCACCTTGCTTCTTTCCTGGACACAGCCGTCAAGTGACCATGGCCCAGACCCCACAGAGTAGAAGCCAGGCTGGAGGCAAAGCTGGCAGGCCACCACCATATGGGTGGCCCTCAAACCCCTAGTCCTGTATCCTTTTTTTTTTTCATTTAAAACTAGTTTATTGGTTTTTGCAGAAAAGCTTGCTACAATTATAATTTAGATCTGTCTTAATATATAACAAGAATATAAGATTTTCTCCAGAGATCTTGTATATTTATTCTGCTTTCTGTTTTTTTTTTATTTTTTATTTATTGAAAACTTCCTTAATTGTAGACAATATCCCATGGTACTTCCCTCCCTCCCCCCACTTTCCCCTTTGAAACTCCACTCTTCATCATATCCCCTCCCCCTCTCAATCAGTCTCTCTTTTCAGTTTGATGTCATGATCTTTTCCTCCTATTATGATGGTCTTGTGTAGGTAGTGTCAGGCACTGTGAGGTCATGGAGATCCAGGCCATTTATTTATTTATTTATTTTAGGTAGGGTCTTACTCCAGCCCAGGCTGACCTGGAATTCACTATATAGTCCTAGGCTGGCCTCAGGGCCCTACCTCTGCCTCCTGAGTCCTGGGATTAAAGGCATGTGCCGCCACGTCTGGCAGGGGGAAAGAGAGTGAAAGAATGGAGGTTCCAGGGCCTCTGGCCATTGAAAACAAACTCCAGATGCATGTGCCACTTTGTGCTTCTGGATTTAGGTGGGTACTGGGGAATCAAACTCCGGTCATTTATGCTTTATGGGCAAGAGCCTTAACCACTGAGCCATCTCTCCAGCCCTAGTCCTGCATCTTTGTCTCTGTTCTCCAACCACAAGGCTTGTTCATGTTTTCATCCCTGTGTGCTACAGTGTGCTCCGCAGGAGACATAACAGGTTGCAGGGTGGAGACCAAGGTCGCTCACGTCTTTTCAGGTGCACACACCGTGCGTGCGTCTGGTGACTGTGCTAAGGGGCGGTCTGTTCAGTGGTCAGCTCTGGGCCTTGTGAAGGATGTCCCTGGTGCAGAAGGGGAAACCCAGGGCAGGGAGGGTGTGTAGTCAACTTCACACACCTTCAGATATCTTGTGTGGATAGTTTTGCAGTGGGTGTTGGGAGGCATGGCTGAGCGTGGTCACATGAGCAGGGTCGGGGAGATGCACTGGAGGCGAGTCAATGGTCACCGTATGCGATTCAGGCACAGGGCAGGCGTGCTCATGGTATCATGCCATTGTACTTTATGTTTGGAGGGGTTTGGTTCCCCAATCCAACGTGACTGAATTTTAGCTACTATTTAGCCTGAAGGCTGCCCACCGGGGCTGGAGAGTGAGAGCTGCTCACCCATCCCACACCACCACTCACTTGGTGCACAAAAGGTGCCACCATGGCCGGGCGCGTGTCTTGAATCCCAGCACTCGGGAGGCAGAGGTAGGAGGATCGCTGTGAGTTCAAGGCCACCCTGAGACTACATAGTGAATTCCAGGTTAGCCTGGACCAGAGTGAGACCCTACCTTGAAAAAACAAAAAAAAGGTGCCACCATGGCCCCTCGCCTCTCCACCCTTTGTAAACACTAGAGATTTCCCAACCCTCCTTTCGCTTTCCTAAGATCTCGCTATGCTAAGTCCACTTGTTCACCTCGGGTTCACCTTCTCACCACCCCACTACACTGTGTTGATGACGTACTTCTGTATCAAGATGACCCCGTGTGCAACTAATTCCCACTCTAAGATGGACTGATATGGACTTTTCTTTTTTTATTTTTATTTTTGGAGAGAGACACAGAGAGAGACAGACAGAGGGAGAGGGAGACAGATAGAGATGGGCGTGCCAGCAGTCTCTCAGCTGCTATGAACGAAATCCAGATGCGTGCGCCCCCTTGTGGTCAAGTGTGGCATTGCGCCCTTGCGTCACTTTGCATCTGGCTAAACGTGGGGCCTGGAGATTGGAACCGCTGGAGATTGGAACCAGCGTTCTTAGGCTTAGGTGGCAGGCGCCTTAACCGCTAAGGCATCTCTCCAGCCCCGGACTTTTCTTTTTAATTTCATTTACTTATTTGAGAGAGAGAGAGAGAGGCAGGTATATAGGCAGAATGAACACCTTGTGTAACTGGCTTATGTGGGTCCTGGGGAATCGAACCTGGGTTGTTTGGCTTTGTAACCAAGTGCACCAACTGCTAAGCCATCTCTCCAGCTCGAAATGGACTTTTCTATAGAAATGAGAATGATTGGCCCTTGCTGCGATGATGCTTCAGTTTTCAATTTTTTTAGTTATTTATTTTATGAGAGAGGAGAGAGAGAGAGAGAGAGAGAGAGAGAGAGAGAGAGAATGGGCATGCCAGGGCCTCCGGCCACTGCAAATGAACTGCAGGGGCACGTGCCCCCTTGTGCATCTGGATAATGCCCCATTTTTAGATTTTTTTTTCCCTTTTATTTGTTCACCTGCTTTGGGTGCTGAGATGAACCCATCACACATGCCAGGCAAGTGCTCTGCTGCTCGGTAACACCCCAGCTAACTTTTTCTTTTCTAAGCATTAAACCAAGCGTGGGTGGCAATGCCTTCCTTCCCTGCCAACGCTTGGGGAAACTGCACATAGACCGAGGTCTGCCTTCTGCTCCTGGTCTGCTGTGAGCAAGATGTGAACCATCCTGGGCTCCCTACAGCAGAAGATGGCACCACCTCAGTGCTCAGCATGTTGTGGGGGTGGCTGTGGTGGCTTTAAGCTGTCCTATGGATGGGCAGTCCTGTCTCCATCTGGGTCCAGATGTCGTGGGAGCTAGATGGCTATGCCCACGGAGGATGGTTCCCTGGGAACTATAGTTGACCTGGCGTCTGCTCTCTGCTTGCCAGGAAAGGTGGAACCACGTCTGCACACAGCACTCCTTTGTACCCAGGGCTCAAGTGCTCCTTGCTGGACTGAAGTCTCTGAGGCCATCAAGTCTTGAGTTCCTTCCTGAAACCTCTCAGGTGTTCTGCACAAAAGGTGCCACCATGGCCCCTCGCCTCTCCACCCTTTGTAAACACTAGAGATTTCCCAAACCACCTTTGGCTTTCCTAAGATCTCGCTATGCTAAGTACACTTGTTCACCTCGGGTTTGTCTTCTCACCATTGGATAATTTACGATTTGCTTCCTCAAAAGGACTGACCAAGGTGTTTTAGGGGTGTGTGTGTCAATGAAAAGCTGTGCTTACGAAACTCGCTGCATCTTAGTTGCATCAAAGCCACAAAGCAGAAAGTACAGTGTCCACTGCGAAGCCTGGTGGACAAGTAAACCAGTGACCTGGCCTGTTTATGTGTTTTGTTTTGTTTTTCTTCTTGTTTTTTGGTTTTTCCAGGTAGAGTCTTGCTCTAGCCCAGGCTGACCTGGAATTTACTATGTAGACGCAGGGTGGCCTTGAACTCAAGGCAATCTTCCTACCTCTGCCTCCTGAGTGCTGGGATTAAAGGTGTGTGCCACCATGCCTGGCTGTTTTTTTTTTTTTGTTTGTTGTTGTTGTTGTTTGTTTGTTTTGAGGTAGGGTCTCACTGTAGACACAGACTGACCTGGAACTCCCTCTGTAGTTCCAGGCTGACCTTGAATTCACAGTGATCCTCCTATCTCTGCCTACTGAGTGCTGGGATTAAAAGTATGTGCCACTACACCCAGCCCTATTTATTTTATTTTATTTTATTTACTTCATTTTAAATTTTATTTATTTGTTTATTTGAGAGAAAGAAGCAAAGAGAGAGAGAGAGAGAGGGCGTGCCAGGGTCTCCAGCCACTGCAAACAAACTCCAGACGCATGCGCTGCCTTGTGCATTTGGCTTACGTGGGTCCTGGGGAATCAAACCTGGGTCCTTAGGCTTTGCAGGCAAGCACCTTAACTGCTGAGCCATCTCTCCAGCCCTCCTCACTGAAAGATGTGGCTGAGGTCTAGGTGAGAATCCACCCCAGCTGGGACTCCACACACTGAAAGACTTACTAGGCCTGGAATTCTCTCTGTTTTCACAGCAAAGAGGCCCAAGGCCAAGCGAGCTAGAACCTGCCCTGGAAGTTGAAGTTGACCAATAGTCCTGACCTCCGGGCCCTCCTCCTAGCCCCCAGCCGCTGACCCTCCTGTTCTCACCAGGTCTGTGGAGTCATTTCAAGACAAGCTTTAGGAAGAGAACAATGCTGTCCAAGAGCTTGGTGATGGGTTCTTGGCCAAAGCCCCCACGCAATGGCGTTCTCTCTGTCTCTGCTGGCTAAGTGGCTGGCCGCCCCAGGTCAGGACAGAGCTGATCCTGAGGAACACAGGATCCTCTGTCCTGCCCTAATCTGAACTGACAGAGCCTCTAGGAAGGTACCCGCCCCACACAGAGACCCCACACCCCAGGACCCACTTGATGTTTCTGACTAGAAGTGGTCATTAGATGCCCTGGAAGTGACACAGAGTCTGGTTCCTCCTCCTCATGTGTCCATGAGAGGAAGAGGACACCATCAGGGGACTTCCAGGGTCACCTGAGTCATAAGGGGCCACACCGTTGTGTCTCTGGCTAAGGTCCACCATGGTATTTGTTGCTCTGATTGAGCCCTCAGGAGCTGATCTTTTTTAAAAAATATATTTTTTAAAAATTTATTTTAAAGAGCTGGGCATGGTAGTGCATGCCTTCAGTCCCAGCACTTGGGAGGCAGAGGTAGGAGGATCGTCATGAGTTTGAGGCCACCCTGAGATGATGACAGGTAGTGAATTCAAAAAAACAAACAAAAAGGTCAGCCTGGACTGGAGGCCACCCTGAGACTACATAGAAGGTCAGCCCCTGCCCAAAAACAAACAAAAAACAAACAAAAAAAAGTAAAACTTTTATTTTAGAGAGAGACAGAGAGACAGAGACAGAGAGAGAGAGAGAGAGAATGGGCACACCAGGGCCTCCAGCCACTGCAAATGAACTGTAGGCACATGTGGCACCTTGGGCATCTGGCTTACGTGGGTCCTGGGGAATCAAACCTGGGTCCTTTGGTTTTTTTCAGGCAAGTGCTTTAACGGCTAAGCCATCCCTCCAGCCCCCGGAGTTGATCTTTAATCTACAGCTCCTTCCTCCTGAGGCCTGGGCTCAGCACGACGTGTGATGTTACCTTGTTTCCCGGGGCAGTGTCTGGCTGTTTCTTTGGACGAGGTTATCTGACTGGTCAGAGTCACCCTCACAGGATGCTACCATCTGGTTGCACTGCTCCATGCCCCTCCTTGGACCCACCACTGGTCCAGTGTGTCAGCTCTGAGCTGCAGTTAGGGTTCTCTGCCACATGGGGCTGGGTAGACTGTCCTGGCACAGACCCTCCTGTGAAACCAGTGGGGGGACTAGTGGGAAATTTTGATCCCTCCATCCCACAGCTGGCATTCTGAAGCAGGAAATGCCAGGGTACAGCTTAGGGAACATTGGCATTCTATGGACAGCTCGGCATCCTTGAGGACACGTAAAGTGTCGTGAGCTCCTGGCTGGGGGTATGCACAGCTCTCTCCCAAAGACCCAGTAAACTGCATGGGGTGTGCACAACCTCAGGTGAGATCAAGCTCTTGGGATCGATAGATCTACCCTCGGGGAATCCACACCCCTTGTCTAGTGGCAGGTTTGTCATTGAAGGGCAGCGGAAGTCAGCACCCTTGTCCCACGCTCGCAGGTGCTGGGGGCTTTCCTCCCAACAACTAGTGTGTTCATTTTGTAGAGCCAGGTAAGTGATTACCAGAAAAGTCATGGGTGAGTGCACGCATTCCAGCTTCCAACTCCAGTGCTGGGCTGGCACGAGTTACAAAGCAGCCTCACGTGTGTGTCATAGCACCCTCCTGTCCACTCAGGCCGACTTCTTTGGTTCCCCTGTGCCTGCTGGTTTGTGTGGAGCTCCACACTCCACCACCATTCTTTCAGATGAAGCCTTGCTCCAGAGGAGATGGTGGTGCTGACCCCCGAGAAGCTGGGCTGCCTGGGGTTCCCAGCCCTGCAGCACTGGCGGGTTGGTACCTGCCCCAGAGGAGGCAGAGGCCACTCGTGCCTGAGGCCTGGCTTGGGTTCTGAGACCTGCACTGGAGCAGGTCGCTGCTTGTGCATGGAAAAGAAGCTGAGAGCTGGGCGGACGCACTAAATCACTGTAAGAGTTAACTGCTGAGGAGCTAAACTTACCTCTGACAGTAGCTGAAGGAATCTGAAGAGAGAACTGTCTGGGGGCACCCAGAGGGTGATAAGAGGGAAGGACAGTTTAGACTGAAATAAAATAAAACAGAGCTCAAGGTTAGGGTGACCCGAGTTCATGATCCATATGCATGTTGATTCATAGGTATGTTCTGAAAAATTGTTTTGAATCATATAGACTGCACAAGCTAGCTATCACAAGCTGCTTCTATAAACCAGCTGCCCGCTTGCTCACTCACCCCTTCCCTCGGCTTATGAACACTATAAAATGAAAGTAAAGTGGGGTGTGGTGGTGCACGCCTTCAATCCCAGCACTGGGTAGGCAGAGGTAGGAGGATCACTGTGAGTTTGAGGCCACCCTGAGACTACATAGTGAATTCCAGGTCAGCCTGGACTAGAGTGAGACGCTACCTCGAAAAAAAAAAAAATCAAAAATAAATAAATAAAGTAAAATGAAAGTAAAAATCTCAGCTTAACGCAGAAGTTATTTTGGGGAGTGATCCCAACTTAGGTCCCCTTAGGTCTCCTCTACTTTCACTCATGCTCGCTTTAGATTGATCTTTTCAGAAAACTTCCACAATACTTTCCCACCTTCCCCAAGGGTGCTGATAAAATCCAAACAGCCATTGGACTATCTAAGCCTTGGAGGACTCTCTGAAGGAACTGAGAGAGACCTCTTTGTCCCCGGCCCTGGGCCATCCCACAAGCCCACCTGCGGAGGGTGGAGGAGCCCCTCGCACAGGAGCAGTTCAGGCAGTCCACTTCTGTCTGTCAAACTTGGGTTTGTCAACCCGAGGTTGAGATGTGCTGAGTCTGGCCCATCTTCCCCCAAGGTGCAGCCAGCCCTCGGAGGCTCATGTGACGGGCCTGACATGTGCAGAAGCCTGCCCCACACTGTGTGGCATCAGGAAACAGGAAAGCCAGGAGGGTGGAGTCTGCTTGAACCAGGAAGAGACCACCTGCGGTCCTGGTCCATATACCTGGAATGACCAAAAATCACCACTGTGCCAGCTGGCAAACTGACCAAAAATCACCACTGTGCCAGCCGGCAAGGTCTGTGGGATTTCCACCTTGGCCTGCACCGGGTGGTTGGGCCCCACCTATGACTTCTGCCCTGCCTGTGAAGAGCAACCATAGGCTGGACCCAGCTCTTAGCAGGCACAGGGCACAGATCGGGTCCACACAGGGGCTTTAGAATCCAGAGAAGGGCTTCAGCTGCCCCTAACACATCATCTGGGGAACTTAGAGAATTTTTTTTTTTTTTTTTTTTTTTGAGGGAATGTCTTGCTCTGGCCCAGGCTGACCTGGAATTCACTATGGAGTCTCAGGCTGGCCTTGAACTCACAGCGATCCGCCTATCTCTGCCTCCTGAGTGCTGGGATTAAAGGCGTGGGCCACCACACTTGGCAGAGAGACAGGCAGAAGGGGGTGGGGTAGAAAGAGAGAGAGAATAGGCACACCAGGGCCTCTAACCATTGGAAATGAATTCCAGACACATTTGCCACTTTTTCTTTTCTTTATTATTATTTTATTTTATTTTATTTTATTTTTGGTTTTTTATTTTTGAGAGTCTCAGAGAGTGCTGGGAAACGCCCAGCTTTATTATTTTATTTTTGAGAGAGAGACAGAGAAAGAAAGACGAAGAGAGAGAGAGAGAGAGAGAGTGAATGGGCACGCCAGGGCCTTTCAGCCGCTGTGAACTTCAGATGTGCACCCTCTTGTGCACATGTGCGACATTGCGCGCTTGTGTCACTTTTGTGTCTGGCTAAACGTGGGACCTGGAGATTTGAACATGTGTTCTTAGGCTTTGCAGGCAGGCGCCTTAGTCACTAAGCCATCTCTCTAGCCTCATTTGCTGCTTGGTGCACCTGACTTTACATGTGTGCTGGGGAACTCAAACTCCGGTTGTTAAGCTTTAAGGGCAAGTGCCTTAACCACTTTCTTTTCCAACCCCCCATTTGGGGAACTTCTGTGCAGTGGGAGAGCTGTGAGCATGGGGGTTCTGGTTTAGAGTCCTGTCCCCAGCTGCCATCTGAACTAGGGTCTCTATCTCACACCACTCCTGCTGTGGGCTGGCCTCCTGGCCTGTGCACTGCCCCTGCCTGTACCGTTTCCTCAGCGCACTCAGAAGTCCCTCACTCAGAACAATGGGAGGGTAATGTGGAACCCACGGATTCCTCTGGGACGGCTCATGAATTTGGGAGGTGGGAGGCTGGATGTAGCGGCTAAATACATGCTGCTGTGGCCTGCAATCTTGTTTGTTTCTTACCACAAGTGGGGTGGGGAGAAGGTGCCAGATCATAGCTTGGACCTCAGCTGGCCACCCTACCATGCTGGTATACGGATACCAAGTATCCTGTCTAGAAGACACTGCCCACTAAGGGCCCCAAAGCCCCGTCTAGGAGCCTCCTGATATTTCTCTCCAGTGACGCATGACTCCGAAGGTGCACTGCAAGCATGTCTTTCCCCATACCTGCAGACCAGGTGTGTCTGGCTTGGGCTTCCTGCATGCATGAGGCCAAATTATCAAGGAACTGTCTTGACCTGAACATGGGGGACCCACAGGCTGGAGCGGGTGCAGCCATTACCCTGTGATGCCATCACCCCCCCCCCCCAACCTCTGCTACCCCTATTCATCTTCTTGGGTCTTTGCCTGAAAGTCAGGGTGGGGACTGTCTTTTTTTTTTTAATTTTTATTATTTTTTATTTTATTTTTAGAGAGTGAGACAGAGAGAGATAGACAGAGAGGGAGAGGGAGACAGAAATGGGCATGCCAGCAGTCTCTCAGCTGCTGTGAATGAAATCCAGATATGTGCGCCCCCTTGTGGTCAAGTGCAGCATTGTGCCCTTGTGTCACTTTGCATCTGGCTAAACGTGGGACCTGGAGATTGGAACGGCTGGACATTGGAACCAGCGTTCTTAGACTTAGCAGGCAGGCGCCTTAGCCGCTAAGCCATCTCTCCAGCCCAGGACTGTCTTTTAGTCCCCACCCCAGCACCTGTGTGCTCACATAGCCGGCTCTGAGCACACCTGCTTCCTTGCCGGCTGTCTCACACTGAGATTTTGGCCATTCCCTGCTGGTAGGACATGGGACTCTGGACAGAGGACAGAGCTACGCTGAGAGAACAGAGCCAGACTTGAGTGTCAGAGTGACTTCTGGTTGAGATAAGGAAGGAGCCATCTCCCCTCCCTCCCTGCCATCACCCCTCACCACTGTGTGTGAGGAGGTCAAACCAAAATTCCCTGTTGAGGGATTTCTGGGGATTACTGAAAAGCCTGAGTTGGAAATTCCATTTGAAGGAAAAAGGCCAGCTTCATTAAAATAAAGGGCAGAAGTGACCAAGAGCTACCCCCAATTTCCTGCCAGGAATGTTCTAGTGAATAGACACTGCCCATTCGGCTTATAATACAAACATATTTAAAGCTGGTGCTTTAAAATGGAACCTGTTGGGCTGGAGAGATGGATCAGAGGTTAAGGCGCTTGCCTGCAAAGCCTAACACTCGCTTGCAAAGCCTAACAACCCGGGTTTGATTCTCCAGGACCCACATAAAGCCAGATGCACAAGGTGGCACATGCATCTGGAGTTCATTTGCAGTGGCTGGTGTACCTGTTCTCTCCCTCCCTCCCTCCGTCCAGAGGGTCAATGTCATCCTCAGCAGCCCAGGCTGTGTGAGACTTTCTTAAAACATTAAAGGAAAAGAAAACCCAACACAATAATACTATAAAAGCAGGTCTGGCTAGAGAGACGGCTTAGTGGTTAAGGTACTTGCCTGCAAAGCCTAATGACCCAGGTTCAATTCCCCAGGACCCACGTAAGCCAGATGTGCATAGTGGCGCATGTGTTTGGAGTTTGTTTGCAGTGGCTGTAGGGCCTGGCATGCCCATTTCTTTCTCTCTCTCTATATATAACATATCTGTCCCTCCCTTTCTCTCTCAAATAAGTAAACAAATAATTTTTTTAAAAGCAGATCTGGGCTGGAGAGATGGCTTAGCCATTAAGGTGTTTGCCTGTGAAGCCTAAGAACCCAGGTTCGATTCCCCACTACACGCATAAGCCAGATGCACATAGTGGCACATGCACCTGGAGTTCATTTGCAGTGGCTGGAGGACCTGGCACACCCATTCTTTCTCTCTTCTCTCTCAAATAAATAAAATTAAATACAAATAAATAAATAAATACATATATAAATAAGCAAGCCTCTTAGAGGCACCCCAATCCTGGAGTAAGCCTTTTAGAGCCAGCCTTAACTGAGCATTTCTGAGATCAACAATACGCCAATGAAAGTAACTCCGTTCTGTGGACCGGGGCCCTTGCTAAGCTCTGAACTGTGTTTTGTCTTTTCTTGAACAAGTTTCTCATGTGTCCGAGGCAGGTAGGTTGACGACAATGTGTCTGGCGCACGTGGTCACACACGCACAGTGTGACAGCGTGTCCCCTCCCAGGTGTCATCTCTAGTCACCCTGTGAGTAGAGGAGGCCAGTGGAAACAGATGCCAACAGGAATTTGTGGAATTTTTGGTCAACTTTACCTCCTCTGTACTGACCACCACTAACCGTCACAGCATTGCGGCCCCTCCTTCCCAGCCGGATGCGCCGTGCAGAATCAGCTATGAAGAGGTTTTCAGTGTGTGCAGGCGGGGTTTGGGCTGGAGTCCGAGGGTCACTGTGGACTGACCCTGAGCTGGACTGTGTGGCAGATGGGCAGAATATGCGAGACTATTACCCTGGACTTCTACCTTTCTGTCATAACCAGACATAACCGGCAGAGAACCCACGATAGACCTCCATGGATGCTCTTGTGCTGACAAGTACAGACCCACGGGGCTATTGGTGCTGGTGGCAGTGACAGGAGAATCCTGGTGGCCAGGAATGAGTAGGAATGTCCCCCTGGTACCATTACTCAGAGCAAAAGCAATACAGACTGAAAAGGCTTTTTCTGGAATCGTCCAAGCTCTCCCACCTGGTGTAGTTGATTACATCTCATGGGTGACACCCGAACTGAAGGGGCTGTAAGGTGACAGCCATAGGGACCTGGCTAATCTGTAGGTCACTGCGGGCGCATGATCTGACATTGAGTCACATCATCCTGAGTGACAGCTCCAGTCTGTTCTTAGCCCAGGTGTGTGGGTGCCACCTTGTCCTATCTGGTTACTTCATGGTTCTGGTTTTTGTTTATTTTTTTTACAAAATATTTTATATTTATTTGAGAGACAGGGAGAGAGAGAGAGAAAGAGAGGCAGATAGAGAGAAAGAGAATGGGCACACCAGAGCTTCCAGCCAGTGCAAATGAAATCCAAATACACGTGCCACTTTGTGCATCTGGCTTACATGGGCACTGGGGAAACGAACCTGGTTCCTTAGGCTTCACAGACAAGTGCCTTGACCTTAACCACTAAGCCATCACTCCAGCCCCTGGATTTTTTTTTTGTTGTTGTTGTTGTTGTTGATTTTTGTTTTTTTCAAGGTAGGGTCTCACTCTAGCTCACACTGCCCTGGAATTCACTATGTGATCTCAGGGTGGCCTTGAACCACAGCAATCCTCCTACCTCTGCCTCCCAAGTGCTGGGATTAAAGGCATGTGACACCACGCCTGGCCAGCCTCTGTTTTTTTTATTTTATTTTATTATTTTATTTATTTTTGGAGAGAGACACAAGGAGAGAAACAGATAGAGAGGAGAGAGGGAGACAGATAGAAATGGGTGCGCCAGCAGTCTCTCAGCTGCTGTGAACGAAATCCAGATGTGTGCACCCCTTTGTAGGCAAGTGTGGCATTGCGCCCTTGCGTCACTTTGCATCTGGACTTAAACATGGAACCTGGAGATTGGAACCAGCATTCTTAGGCTTAGCAGGCAGGCGCCTTAACTGCTAAGCCATCTCTCCAACCCCAGCCTCTGTTTTTTATAAAAGAGAGAGAGACTTGGCACACCAGGGCCTCCAGCCACTGCAATTGAACTCCAGATGTGTGCACCACCTTGTGCTCATGTGTGACCTTGTGCGTCTGGCTTACGTGGGTTCTGAGGAATCAAACCTGAGTTCTTGGACTTTGCAGGCAAGTGCCTTATCTGCTAAGCCATCTCTCCAGCCCTTGGTTCTGTTTTCATCTGGTTTTCTCCAGGCGCTTTATCCATGAAGTCATGGGCTTCATGACTGTGGTAGGCAGCTGCACATGGTTTAGATAAACATCCAAACTGGACACGGTTTATGGGAGGAAAGGATTCATTTCAAGCTTACAGTTTGGAGGGAGGGAAGTTCCAGCTATGGTGGAAGAAGCTGCTTCCACACACCCAAGCAGAGAGAAACAACCAAAATCCAGGAAAAAAAACAAAACAAAACAGTAAACACAACAAACATAAGACCAGGATCAAGCAGCGGGGACCCAGGCAGAGCTCAAATCTCTTTGCACACTTTTAGGCTGGAATTCAGATTCACCCCCAAACAGGGCTGGACCCCAGTGATTCATCCCCCAGCCAGGTGCCTGGAGACCCAAATTACATGCTTTAATAAAACACCTGAGTCTATGGGGGCCATCTATTCAAACTCCTACAGAAACCCTGTTTTGGGTCGCCTTGATATGACTGTGTAAGTGTATACTGCTTAGAGCTTAGGGGTAGATACGTCCCACCTGGGGTCATGAACTCACCTGGTCTGAGTGGGATGGCCGCACAGGTGAGCAACGCTGAGCTCACACCGAGGGTCGCCAGGAGACAATGATGGCTTGTGCAGAGGTGACCTGGCCAGTCCAGACTCTGTCCAGGACACGGACACAGGACATCTGCTGGCTTGCTTTAATGGAAAGGATGAGGGTGAGTGGAGACTGGCTAGGGGAGTGGCAGTGGACGCATGCGCTGAGGGTTGTTACTATGATCCGGGAGAACTACCGGGGAGAAATAGCTACAGCGCCCTCGACAATAACCTGCTAATATTCATTCCACATGGCACACAGGCTCTGATTCCACCCTGCTCCTTCACAGCCTCATGCCGCTTGCAGAGATGGACACCGGATCACGAGGGATTGGTGGGTCACCAGTGTGGGCCAGCTACATCCACTGTGGCTTCCTGGAGACACAGCTCTGGCATTTCCAGGAAACAGGGCTTGCGGAGGGGGAGGTACCGGGTCCCCTAGGTTCGAGTCAGGCCTGTGCACGTCCTTTGTGTAGGCATGTACATGTGCTTACTCACACAGGGATGGCTCACTCTGGGCAGGGCCTGGATGCAGGGGTAGATTTGGGAGCCCCTCCCTTCTCCATTTGCTCAGCTCATTTCCATTAGCTAGGGTTGTGTGGACAATGCCTATGGCCTTGTTTCTGCTTTGCCCACATTGCGTTCCCTGGGCATTTGTCAAGTCACTGATGAAGCCATTGCAAACCTCACAAAGTTACCTTCTGGGATCCTAGGATGCAGTCAGAAAGATCAACACAGGTAGCGCCTTGCTTCTGGGAATGCACTCATCCTTACTTCTGGGAATACACTCATCCCTGCTACTGGGAATGCTCTCATCCTTGCTCCTGGGAATGCTCTCATCCTTACTTCTGGGAATGCTCTCATCCTTACTCCTGGGAATGCACTCATCCTTACTGCTGGGAATGCTCTCATCCTTACTCCTGTGAATGCACTCATCCTTACTGCTGGGAATGCACTCATCCTTACTTCTGGGAATGCACTCATCCTTACTCCTGGGAATGCACTCATCCTTACTGCTGGGAATGCACTCATCCTTACTTCTGGGAATGCTCTCATCCTTACTCCTGGAACGCACTCATCCTTACTCCTGGGAATGCACTCATCCTTACTCCTGGGAATACACTCATCCTTACTCCTGGGAATACACTCATCCCTGCTCCTGGAATGCACTCATGCCTGCTCTTGGGAATGCACTCATCCTTACTCCTGGGAATGCACTCATCCTTACTTCTGGGAATGCTCTCATCTTTACTCCTGGGAAGCTCTCATCCTTACTCCTGGGAATGCTCTCATCTTTACTCCTAGGAATGCACTCATCCTTACTCCTGGGAATGCTCTCATCCTCACTCCCTGCTCTCATCCCAGCTCCTGGGAATGCACTCATCCTTAGTCCTGGGAATGCACTCATCCTTACTTCTGGGAATGCTCTCATCTTTACTCCTGGGAAGCTCTCATCCTTACTCCTGGGAATGCTCTCATCCTTACTCCTGGGAATGCTCTCATCTTTACTCCTGGGAATGCACTCATCCTTACTCTGGGAATGAATCTCACACTCCTGGGAATCCTCATCCCAGCTCCTGGGAATACACTCATCCCTGCTCCTGGAATGCACTCATGCCTGCTCTTGGGAATGCACTCATCCTTACTCCTGGGAATGCACTCATCCTTACTCCTGGGAATGCTCTCACTCCTGGGAAGCTCTCATCCTTACTCCTGGGAATGCTCTCATCCTTACTCCTGGGAATGCTCTCATCTTTACTCCTGGGAATGCACTCATCCTTACTCCTGGGAATGCTCTCATCCTCACTCCTGGGAATGCTCTCATCCCAGCTCCTGGGAATGCACTCATCCTTACTCCTGGGAATGCACTCATCCTTACTCCTGGGAATGCACTCATCCTTACTCCTGGGAATGCTCTCATCCTTACTCCTGGGAATGCTCTCATCCCAGCTCCTGGGAATGCACTCATCCTTACACCTGGGAATGCACTCATCCTTACTCCTGGGAATGCACTCATCCCTGCTCCTGGGAATGCACTCATCCCTACTCCTGGGAATGCTCTCATCTTTACTCCTGAGAATGCACTCATCCCTGCTCCTGGGAATGCACTCATCCTTACTCCTGGGAATATACTCATCCCTACTCCTGGGAATGCTCCCATCCTTACTCCTGGGAATGCTCTCATCCCAGCTCCTGGGAATGCACTCATCCTTACACCTGGGAATGCACTCATCCTTACTCCTGGGAATGCACTCATCCCTCCTGGGAATGCACTCATCCCTATCCTCTCATCTTTACTCCTGGGAATGCACATCCCATCCCTGGGAATGCTCCTGGGAATGCACATCCATCCCTGGGAATACTCCTGGGAATGCACTCATCCTTACTCCTGGGAATGCACTCATCCTTACTCCTGGGAATACACTCATCCCTACTCCTGGGAATGCTCTCATCCTTACTCCTGAAATGCACTCATCCTTACTCCTGGGAATGCACTCATCCCTACTCCTGGGAATGCTCCCATCCTTACTCCTGGGAATGCTCTCATCCTTACTCCTGGGAATGCTCTCATCCTTACTCCTGAAATGCACTCATCCTTACTCCTGGGAATGCACTCATCCTTACTCCTGGGAATGCACTCATCCTTACTCCTGGGAATGCTCTCATCCCTACTCCTGGGAATGCACTCATCCTTACTCCTGGGAATGCTCTCATCCTTATTCCTGGGAATGCTCTCATCCTTATTCCTGGGAATACACTCATCCCTACTCCTGGGAATGCTCTCATCCTTACTCCTGGAATGCACTCATCCTTAATCCTGGGAATACACTCATCCCTGCTCCTGGGAATGTACTCATTCTTTCTTGCCATGGCTTGGTTTTTGAAACTGTGGGTACACTTTGGAGCACCTGGAGAGATGCCAGTGAGTGTCCAAGTGTGGAGAATAACTCCTTTCTTGGTAATGAGAAATAGTCACTGATGACCTATGAACCTCCCACGTGCATGTTGGCATGGCCACCCTCCGTGGCCTCCCTGATGCCCACATCTGCTCATGGGAGCTCTCAAAGAAGCCAGCCTTCCTCACTAGGTGTCTGTTCCCATAGCCAGCAGGGTTGCCACAAGCAAGCCCTGGCCCAGGTCCACCTCCAGCCCTTCCTCACCCCACAGTGCAGATGTGGAAACAGTTAAGGCTGGGGTCCTCTCTGTGGAAATGATGGAGGTGCTGTGTGGTCTGGTGAGTGCTAGCAGCCAGGCTCCTATGGATTGCTAGCTCTGAAGCCAGGAACCCCACCATGACCACAAACACTAAGGTCATATCTCTGCCTTTCTTATTTTGGTCCAAAAGTCTCAGCTGCTTTAATGTGCACTTCTCTTACCTTGCTCCAGGGACATCCCCATCCTTCCATTATAGGTGACAACCGAGGTCACAGCCCTCAGGACTCGGGCAGATGATGAGCCAGTGGTGGAGAAGATAGGTCCCTGCTCTGCAGACATTAGCAAGCACATAACACTAAGGAAGGGCTCCATGGAGACGTGTCATGGCTTATGACTGTTATGGTATATGGCAGTGCAGGTGCCTGTCTGATCACAGAAATAGAGGAAGGAGGAAGGAGAGA
Source organism: Orientallactaga sibirica (assembly GCA_036365145.1). NCBI lineage: Eukaryota > Metazoa > Chordata > Mammalia > Rodentia > Dipodidae > Orientallactaga > Orientallactaga sibirica. Next base: position 2,831,078 of record JAEOAD010001845.1, read on the forward strand.
TGCTTTTCCTGTGTGAGGGGAAGTCTTCAGGGGTTTCTGGATCGAATGGGGTATGTTCAGACTCTGTTACGGTCGCATGGAAGGAAGTCTGAGCACAACAGACTTGCTGGCCCTCGTTGGTCATGTAAGTGCTTGCCTTACTGTCCCATAATGCTTTGCTATAAGGTTTGTATTTCTGGCCATGTGTAGCCAGCTCTTGGCCATGACTCTAGGTCTTCAGGCCAGGACCAGATACAGAGGGTGTCCCCCCCCAAGCAATGTTGTTGGCCCACAGGGCCTGCCCTGTGAATAGCAACTCCCCAGCCCTGGCCTGGGGCCCAGCTGTCCATGCTGGCTCTGGAGCTGAGCTCCTTACAAATTCAACAGCCCCTTTGGCTCTGGTTAGATGAACCAGTTTGAATGTGTGAATGACCAGGTCAGCTCAGAGGGAAAAAAAAAAAAATCCATGAGTTCCCCAGTTCGACTGTGGGCCACACTCATTGTTGTGTGCATGGACAGATTCCCTGACACCCTAGAATCTGGCGCTGAAAACATTCGGAGAAGCTTTCTTAGGGCTTCAGACTGCTTCAGAAAATGCAAACTATGGTCACCTCCTCTCTGTGGATTTGAGTGGCATGCCCACAGCTTACTGAATTCTTTCACATTCATAGGTCTGGCCTGTTCATTTGGCCATTCCTTTGCCAATGGTTCAATGTTTTATTTTCTTTTATTTATTTTTATTTATTTTTTAATTTATTTTTATTTTTTTGGAGAGAGACAGAGAGAGAGGGAGAGGGAGACAGATAGAGATGGGTGCACCAGCAGCCTCTCAGCTGCTGTGAACAAAATCCAGATATGTGCGCCCCCTTGTGGGCAAGTGTGGCATTGCGCCCTTGCGTCACTTTGCATCTGGCTAAACATGGGACCTGGAGATTGGAACCCAGTTCTTAGGCTTAACAGGCAGGCGCCTTAACCGCTAAGCCATCTCTCCAGCCCTACTTATTTATTTTTATTGACAACTTCATTAATTGTAGACAATATCCCATGGTAATTCCCTCCCTCTCCCCACTTTCCCCTTTGAAATGCCACTCTCCATCATATCCCCTCCCCGATGTTTTCTTTACTAAGTGTGATAAGACTCCTGACTACCTGATAGAGAATACTCCCACCCTTCCCCACCTTTTTGTTAAATATTTGTTACTTTTTTTTTTTTTTTTTAGTGAGGCAAGTCCAACAGGCTGGCCTTTTCTATATGTAGGAGAATGAGAGCAAGTGAGCAAGAGAGAGAGAGAGAGAGAGAGAGAAAGAATTGGTGCACCAGGGTTTCCAACCACTGTAATCAAACTCCAGACACATACGCTACATTGTGCACATGTATGACCTTGTGTGCTTTCATCACCTTGTGTAACTGGCTTATGTGGGATCTGAAGAGTTGAACATGGGTCCTTAGGCTTTGCAGGCAAGTGCCTTAATCACTAAACAATCTCTCCAGCTCTAGTTTTGTTTTTTGATGTTGTAGGGTCTTTATCCTGCCCAAGCTGACCTGGAATTGACTATGTAGTCTCAGACTGGCCTTGAACACACAGAGATCCTCCTACTTCTGCCTCCCTAATGCTGGGATTAAAGGTGTGTGCTACCACCCCCAGCTTCTTTATTACTTTTGTAGCTTGTTCTGTGACTTTTGGAAGCCTACTTTTTTTGGAATTTTGAATACAATTCAGTGAGCTTACAGAATCACTATATCCATTCATGAACATGGTATGTCTCTCATTACTTAAGAATTTGTGTCTTGGGCTGGAGAGATGGCTTAGTGGTTAAGGAGTTTGCCTGTGAAGCCTAAGGACCCAGGTTTGATTACCCAGAGGACCTGACACATCCTCTCTCTCTCTGTCTCAAAATCAAAAAAATATGTAAAAAGAATTTGTGTCTTGAAACCTAAGTTTCTGTTATGTTTCTTTTTTAAACTTTTTATTGACAACTTCCATACATATAGACAATATACTGTGATCATAAGCTCCTCCCATGACCCTCCCTTTTTCTTACCCCTATAACCCTTTCCACTGAATCTCTTCTTTGCAAACAGTCCCCCTTCTATTTTTTTATTTTTGAGAGAAAAAAGAGGCAGTGAGAAAGAGAGAGAGAGAACATGGGTGCCCCAGGGCCTTTCAGCCACTGTGAGTGAACTCCAGACACGTGCGCCCCCTTGTGGCACATGTACAACATTGCACACTTGCATCACTGTGCGTGTGGCTACGTGGGATCTGGAGAGTCAAACATGTGTTTTTAGGCTTCACAGGCAAGCACCTTAACTGCTAAGCCATCTCTCCAGTAACCCCTTCTATTTTGATGTCATTTTTCCTCCGTCCTATTATGCAGGTCTTGTATAGGAAATGTCAGCCACCCTGAGGCCATGAATGCTATGGCCACTTTGTGTCTGGAAGACAGCATTGCAAAGCCCTCTCCCCCTTCCTTTGGCTCTTACGTTCTTTTTTCCACCACCTCTTCCACAGTGGTCTCTGAGTCTTGGAGGGTGTGGTAGAGATGTCTCACTTAGTGCGGTCATCCCACTGTCTCTTCTCAGCACTTTGGTGAGTTTTTTTTTTAATTTTTTAATTATTTTATTTATTTTTGGAGAGAGACACAGAGAGAGATAGACAGAGGGAGAGAGAGACAGAGATGGGCACACCAGCAGTCTCAGCTGCTGTGAATGAAATCCAGATGTGTGCGCCCCCTTGTGGTCAAGTGCGGTATTGCGCCCTTGCATCACGTTGCATCTGGCAAAACGTGGGACCTGGAGATTGGAACTGCTGGAGATTGGAACCAGCGTTCTTAGGCTTAGCAGGCAGGCGCCTTAACCGCTAAGCCATCTCTCCAGCCCACTTTGGTGAGTTTTGCATCTCCTCCAGTGGTCACCACCATCTGGAAAGAGGAGCTCCTCTACCCAAAAGCAATGGTAGCATTAATACAAGGGCCTCAATGTAAGTACTTAGAGGACAGTTTGACAGGCATAATCTATTCACTTAGCCAAGCAACATAGTATTTTGCCCTCTAGGGTTTATGAACTCCTTAGCTGCAGGCTTTTCATTAGGTTTTCAGTACTAGGCATGAATTCCTTCCCATGAAGCAGGCTTCAAATCCAATCTGAGAGAAGCTGGACTGTCCCATAACAGACATGGTACCATTGCACCAGTTGGCACATTTGGCCTGACTGGCCAGTCATAGAGCTTTCAGGGTGCACTGCTAGTTAAAGACCCTTGATGACTTTCTCCCCCAATACGCAGCATCCTGACAGCTAGTCAACAGGGAAGAGGCTTCCAGATCAGCTCCAGCTTGATTTCTCAGTGACCTGCAGCCCAAGCATGTGGAGTCTTCAGCAATAAGGTCTTACCATCTAGTTCTGGTGGGCAACCAAGAACTTTGACAATAGTCTATAATGTTTTGAGGGCATCAGGGATTATTTCTGGCTCACTGAAAGGTCTCCTGGGACTGAAATTTTCTTGTAACAACCTATGGCTTCTGGGCACAGCACTATATACCTCTACATGACATTTCTGACCAAACGCTCTTTATGAGAGAGATTGAGAGAGAGAGAAAGGGTGCCCCATGGACTCCAGCCACTGCATCGAACTCCAGACGCTTGCACCACCTAGTGGGTATGTGTGATCTTGCATGTGTGTCAAATTGTGTGTCTGGCTTATGTGGGATCTGAGGAGTTGAACATGAGTCCTTAGGCTTTGCAGGCAAGTACCTTAACCACTAAGCCATCTTGCCAGCCCCAAACTCTCTCTTTTTTGACACACACATGTTATGAATGTGTATATCAGTGTGTGTATATGTGTGTATGTACATGTGTATGTATGTATGTATGTGTGTGTGTGTATATGTATATATATGGCATATGCTAGTAAAAAGTAGGTTTCCATATGGCTTATTCAGAACATCTTTAATTTTTTTTAAAGTAGGGTCTCGCTCTAGCCCAGGCTGACCTGGAATTCACTATGTAGTTTCAGGGTGGCCTCGAACTCTCGGCTATCCTCCTACCTCTGCCTCTTGAGTGCTGGGATTAAAGGCGTGTCCACCACTCCTGGCCTCATCTTTAATTTTTATTATTTCTCTTCCTCTCCTCTCTTCCATCCCTTTCCCTGACCCCGCTTAGACCATTCCACTCCCAGTATTCTGCCCTTCTACTTACATATCTGCTATAATCTTCCCTTAAGCCTTTCCCTCTCCTCCCTTTCTTCCTCTTTCCCTCATGGCTCCTTTCAAGTTTCCTGGCCTCTATTACTGACTCTTATTCCAACTCACAAATCTAAACATTTGAAGCTAGGATCCACTTATGAGAGAGAGAAAACATGTGGCATTTGACTTTCTGAGACTGGATTATCTCACTTAGTGTAATCTTTTCCAGATCCATCCTGAAAATTCCCTGAAAATTTCATAATTTCATTTTTTTACATTTGAATAAAACTCCATTGTATGGGCTGGAGAGATGACTTAGCAGTTAAGGTGTTTGCCTGAAAAGCCAAAGGACCCAGGTTCCATTCCCCAATACCCATGTAAAGGCAGATACGCAGGGTGGCACATGTGCCTAGAGTTCATCTCTAGCAGTGGCTACAGGTCCTAATGTACCCATTCTCTCTCTTTCTCTATCTGCCTCCTCTCTCTCCTTCTCTTTCTCAAATAAGTAAATAGATAATTTAAATTTTTTTTTTATTTTTGGAGAGAGACACAGAGAGAGACAGACAGACAGAGAGAGAGGGAGAGGGCGACAGATAGAGATGGGCGCGCCAGCAGTCTCTCAGCTGCTGTGAACAAAATCCAGATGCATGCGCCCCCTTGTGGTCAAGTGCGGCATTGCGCCCTTGCGTCACTTTGCATCTGGCTAAACGTGGGACCTGGAGATTGGAACCGGGTTCTTAGGCTTAGCAGGCAGGCGCCTTAACGGCTAAGCCATCTCTCCAGCCCGATAAATTTAAAAAAAAAAAAAAAAGAATTGGTGTTCTCACTGTGGTCCTCTCTGTGGGGAGTGACATATACAGGACAGACTGCACCATTTGGCTTTCTTGTGTCAGATCTCTTTCATGGACAGGGCCCTGGCATTGTCCACTAGCACCAGTTCCCAGTCAGACATCCTCACGGCCCCAGGCAGGGTTATTTGAAGCCCGCCATGCAAGACTCCAGCCACCATGGCTCTTCAGAAGTGAGACAATCCCTGGCTCCTGTAAAAGTGAGCCAGCAACCCCATAGTGGCAGCCAGAGCGGTCTCCAGAGGACCCTCTCAGCAACCCTCTGATCCTATGCTCACCTCGATGCACAGCTGGGGTTCTACTGGCCAGGGCTCCTGATTCTATGGCCTGCAGTAGCCATGAGGTCTGGATTCCACACACAGGCCCTCCCTGGCCACCTGGGGCTTTCTCTATATAAGGGTTAGTGGGGACACTGCACACCCCTGAAAGCAGAAAGCCTTCTAGGGATGGTGGCCAGGTCATGGGCGCTCCCAGGGCTCAGTGACCATGGCAGATCCTGTGCAGGCTGCTCTTGAGATTGGACCTTAGCTTATTTAATATTCATCATCGATTCTGTCGCAGTCACCTTCACCTTGCTGGGATGAACTTTCAAAGCAGACACAGTTTATAGGAGGAACAGAATTTATTTGAAGCTTACAGAGCCAGGGGAAGTTCCGTCATGGCAGAAAAAGCTGCTCTCCTTTCACAGGTCCACGAAGAAAGAGAAAAGCCACCGCCACCAACACAAGCCAGCATACTCCAGGAAGCCCAGGCAGCACTCCAGCACACTGCATCTCTTTAGACTGGAATTCCAGATCTGCCTTCACACCCTGGGGCTGGACCCTAGGATCCGCCCACAGTGACACCTAGTTACAAGCTCCTGAATCTACTGAGGGGCATCCATTCAAACCACGACATTCTGCCCCTGACTCCCCAATAGATTCATAACCATCTCACATTGCATATTGTTTTCAGTCCAAATTCAAAGGTTCCATAGTCTTTACCAACTTTTTATTTTTTATTTTTATTTTTGGAGAGAGAGAGAGAGAGAGAGAGAGAGAGGGGGGGGGAGACAGAGATGGGCGTGCCAGCAGTGTCTCAGCTGCTGTGAACAAAATCCAGATGCGTGCGCCCCCTTGTGGTCAAGTGCGGCATTGCGCCCTTGCGTCACTTTGCATCTGGCTAAACATGGGACCTGGAGATTGGAACCGGGTTATTAGGCTTAGCAGGCAGCACCTTGACTGCTAAGCCATCTCTCCAGCCCCTTTCCCAACTTTAAGATTGTTCCAAAGTCCCAAGTCTCATCTTTTTAAAATTTTTTAAAATATATTTTATTTATTTGAGCAAGAAAGAGGCAGAGAGAGAGAGAGAGTGAGAGAAGAGAGGGAGAGAATGGGTGCACCAGGGCCTGCAGCCACTGCAAACAAACTCCCGATGTGTGCACTCCTTGGCTTACGTGGATCCTGGAGAATCGAACTGGGATCCTTTGGCTTTGTGGGCAAACACCTTAACTGCTAAGCCATCTCTCTAGCCCTTAAGACTTAACTGTGAGTCCTGTAAAATCAAAACAAATTGTATACTTTGAACATACAATGGCACAGGGTAAACATTTCCATTGCTATGAGGCATAACAAGGGGAGACTGGACCAATGCAAACTCAGTGACCATCAAGCAAACATCCAGCAAGCACAGTTCAAGTCCCCAGTTTATTGCCTCCCCTCGTTCCAGGAACCACCTTGTTCTCTAACTTCCCTGCAAAGCCTGACTTGTCAGGCCAATGTCCTCCCAGCAGCCCAGTACTGCACAGGCTGGGCAGGAATGTTTCTTCTGTTCACAGCCAGGGACAGATGCACAGCCTCTGTCCAGGAACCCTCAGGCCATGGAAGGACAGATGATGGTTGCCAGTGAGCTGTCCTGATCCCAGAATCCTGTGAATGTGACCTCTGTCCAAACAGGAGAAAGGACAGTGTGGCTGTGATTAGATTAGAGAGGACAGTTAAGAGGATTATCCAGACTAACTGCTGTTCTAGAGGCTTCCCAAGAGTCCCTGGAGAGGCAGGAGATTAGGTGCGGACATGGGAGGAACCACGTGGAGCCAGATGAAGAGGCTGGAGCTATGCAGCCACAGGTCCAGGATGCCTGGACCAGCTGGTAGAGTCAGGAGGGTCTCATCTGGGGCCTCAGAATGAGCTCCAGCCCACCAGCCTCTTGATTTTGGACCTCAGCCCCCTAAATGGCTATGGTGCTCCCCTCCCAGCTTGTGGTAATTGGGTATGGCAGCCTAGGATCCTCAGGCCCTCCTCTTTGGCGTCTGCCTAGCACTGAAGAGGGTGATGTAGACAACTTTTCACCGCTGGGTTTAACATCCTAACCAGGTATGGTTTAGGGGAGAAGGGTTTATTTCAAGCTTACAGATTCAGGAAGTGTTCCATTGATGGCTGAAGAAGCTGACTCCTGTTCATCAATCCAGAGAGAGAAAAACCACCGCCAGCCAGCAACCACCAAAGAGCAACAAGCACAATCATGCAGCAAACAGCAGGGACCCCACCAGAGCTCCCAGCTCTCTGCACACCTTTGGGATGGAATTCAGGCCCACCCCCAGTGACACCTCCTCCAGCCGGGCGGCTAGAGATCCACGTTACAAGCTTTAATAAAACACCAATGTCTGAGCTAGAGAGATGGCTTCATGGTTAAGGCACCTGCCTGCGAAGGCTGAGGACTCATGTTTGGTTCTCCAGATCCCACGTAAGCCAGATACGCAAGGCGACACAGCACACGCAAGGTCGCACGTACACACAAGATGACACACACATCTAGAGTTTGATTTCAGTAGCTGGAGGTCTCTCTGGCCAATTCTCTCTCTCCTCTCCCTCTCTCATTAAAAAAACACCACCACCATCAAAAATAAAAAACACCTATGCCGGCCGTGGTGGCGCATGACTTTAATCCCAGCACCCTGGAGGCAGAGGTTGGAGGATAGCCATGAGTTTGAGGCCACCCCGAGACTACAGAGTGAGTTCCAGGTCGGTTTGGGCTAGAGTGAGACCCTACCTTGAAAAACAAAAACCAAACCAAAACAAAACAAAACACCTGTGTCTATGGGGGAACATACATTCAGTCTACCACAGAGGGAGAGTTTTAGGACTGCCAGCTATCTCTTCCAAATTACAGGCCCCTGGTCCCTACTCAGGTGAGGGGCCTCCTGGACCTGGCAGCTTCTTACTGGTGGTCACGTGTGCCTGAACCTCACACATTGCCTGGCCCCTTCATAGACTAGGGAGCAGGATTGCTTTGGAGCCCATGGATTTTGGGGTGGGCAGAAATGATCTATCAAGTACTAACTTCTCTCTCCGTTGGAGAATTTGCTTATCTCTTTTCAGGTGGACAATGAACCTGAAGGGAGGATCAGCTAACCACACCTCACCAGCTGAAACCATAGAACAACGCAGGGGAAGGGCAAGAATACAGCGCTCAAGGCAATCACAACACCAGAAAAAAGCTGAAGGAGATAAACACAGAGAACATCCAACTCCAATCATAAGCCAGATATCCAGAGACACAGAGGCTCCCAAAACCTCATCAAGGAAGCAGAACTAAAATGACCCCAATGTGGCTCAGGGAAACTTGCGGAAGAGGGGGCGGGAAGATTGTTAGAGTCACAAGTTGGGGCATTATGCACAGAGACTGGGGCCTATCTATCCACCAGAACTCTTTAGCAAACTCACAATGCATGATACACATTCCCCATTGATGAGGGCCCCTTTGAAAGTGGGAGGAAGGGGAGGAGGACAATGGAACCAATACTATGAATGTAAAATCAGAATAATATAAATAAAAAATATATATTGATTTAAAAAAAAAATAATTCGGTGAAATATGGTCCGCAGCGCCCTCTGCTGTCATGGGGCTGTTTGCTTCCAGAGCTTCATACCTTTCTTGCTCCCAAAAGCCTTTCATGCCTTGTGACAAGGTGGTTCTGTCTGTCACCCATGGAGACGCAGATCTCTGTGCAGTTTCTGCCAGGCACCAAAATGGTTTCTTTGCACTTTGAGCCTGTGTGTTTAACCTTATGTGACGCAGTCAGCCGTGTCTTCCTTACAGCACAGAATGCCACAGATAGGTTTGGATGCCGGGCTATGGCCACTGGGGTTAGGTGATTGATTGGCCAGGGCAAGCAAGGGGGAAGTGGAAGGGACAAAGTAAGGTTGAGTGTAAAATTAACACCTGTCATGGTCAGGTTCATACTGCTGGCAGAAAACACCCCACCAAGAGCAGCTTGTGGGAGAAAAGGGTTTATTTTGGCTTACAGACTCAGACTCCATGAAGGCAAGGGAAAACGCTGGCATGAGCAGAGGGTGGACATCACCTCCTGGCCAACATCAGATGGACAACAGCAGCGGGAGAGTGTGCCAAACACTGGCAAGAGGAAGCTGGTTATAACACCCATAAGCCCACCCCCAATAATACACCACTTCCAAGAGGCTTCAATCGTCAAATGGCCAGCAGCTGGGGACCTCAGCATCCAGGACCCATGAGTTTATGGGGGACACCTGAATCAAAGCTCCCCCAGCTGGATGGCTTTTAGCAACCTATGCTCCTCACCCACACCTCTGAGGTTCCTTCACAGAAAGAGGGCAAGCGGAGTGACATTAGTGTCCCTGAGATCCCAGCAGCCTCTCCTGCACCTCCCTGCTGTATGTGATTCTGCTCAGCTGTAAGTGCTTTCCAGAGGTGCTGCATGGTATATACAGGGCAGAAGAACTGATAGGAGACGCCATCTATGGAGGAGGAAGCTGTCATCTATGTTGAGCTGAGATTTTTTTTTTTTTGGTGTGGCTGTTTTGGGGTCACCCATGCTCCTGTTAGTAGCTCTTTGCCTGTGCTCTGTAAGTAACCCCAATAAACTCACTGGTCCACCAGGTGAGACTTGGATCAACTCATTTCTTTGGTCTGACATTGGTGTCCTGTCGGGGCGGGGGCGTGGACATGTGTTCATCTCTCTCTAGGAAGCGGCATACGATATCCATCGTGACTTCCTCCACACCATGGAGATTTTACGTTTTTTTGTTTTTCATGGTAGGGTCTCACTCTAGCTCAGGCTGACCTGGAATTCTCTCTGTAGTCTTGGTGGCCTTGAACTCACGGCGATCCTCCTACCTCTGCCTCCCCAGTGCTGGGATTAAAGGCGTGAGCCACCACGCCCGGCGATTTTACGTTTTTAAAAAATAATTTGGGGCTGGAGAGATGGCTTAGCAGCTAAGCACTTGCATGTGAAGCCTAAGGACCCCAGTTTGAGGCTCGATTCCCCAGGACCCATGTAAGCCAGATGCACAAGGTGACACATGCGTCTGGAGTTTGTTTGCAGTGGCTGAAGGCTCTGGTGCATCCATTTTCTCTCTCTCTCTCCCTCTTTCTCTCTCTGTCTATTGCTAATAAATAAATAAAATAAAAAATAATTTATTTATTTGAGAAAGTGTGAGAAAGAGGCAGATTGAAAGATAGAGAGAGAATGGCCATACCAGGTCCTCCAGCCACTGCAAACAAACTTCAGATGCATGTGCCACCTTGTGCATCTGGCTTTACGTGGGTACTGGGAATTGAACCCAGGTCCTTAGGCTTTGCAGGCAAGTACCTTAACTGCTGAGCCATCTCTCCATACCTCATTTTAAAAATTTTTATTTATTTAATTTGAGAGAGAGGCAGATGGGGAGAGAATTGGTGCACCAGGGCCTCTAGTACTGCAAACAAACTCCAGACTCATGGGCCACCATGTGCATCTGGCTTACATGGGTACTGGGGAAATCAAACCTGGGTCCTTAGGCTTTGCAGACAAGTGCCTTAACTGCTGAGCCATCTCTCCAGCCCCACTCTTGGGAGGTTTTATTTTGGCTTACAGCTTTGAGGGGATGCTTCCTGATGGCAGGGAAAGGACATCATCCTTGTGACGGCAGGTGGAAGACAGCAGCAAGGGAGTGAGGTAGAGTGTGAACCTGCTGACAGACAGTAAAGTGCATCTGTTGTGTGAGAGCCCAGAGCTGCGTTTTTACGAGTACACATACACACCTATCACCACCACCCAGCCCCAAGGGCCTGGATGTGTCCCTGTCCAGTCCAGGCTCCGCCCTCCAGAGTGATCGCTGCTTTGTGCCCTTGTGTCAATGTCAGCTGCATAGCACAGAAGCCCAGGGTAGGCCTGCACTAGCCCTAAGACAGTGTGGCACCCACCCACTAGTGCTTCTGTCTGCATCTCCTCCCTCCCTGAGCAGGCTGACCCCGTGACCATGTGCGACTCCCAGCCTAGTTTCCAAAGGGGACGCGGCTTCCTCTTCACCCACCAGTGGGTCAGTGTGTGTCACATGGGTCACTGCTGTACACTCCAGTGGCCCTATGGAGAGGCCCTGAGGAGGAAGGAAGTTCTCCTGCCCACAGTTGTGGAGTGAGCGTACCCGGAGCGACCTTCAACCCCACTCAGGCCTTTGGGTGAACAAACCCTGCTAATGATCCATCAGCGTAACTTCTTTTTTTTTTTTTTTTTTTGGTTCTGCAAGGTAGGGTCTCACTCTGGTCCAGGCTGACCTGGAATTCACTATGTAGTCTCAGGGTGGCCTCGAACTCTCAGCGATCCTCTTACCTCTGCCTCCCGAGTGCTGGGATTAAAGGCGTGCACCACCACGCCCGGCTATCATCAGCGTAACTTCTTAGCAGGTGATCTACAGCTGACACATCTAACCCATCCCAAAGCCCCAGCCACAGGAGCTGGGCCTCACTGCAGATGAGTGCTACTGTTTTCAGTCAAAGCTTTCAGTGGTTGGTTACATAACAATGAAAACCCAGCATAGTATTTGACACCCTATCTGCGACTTCTCTGGGCCGTGTGTTGGCATTTCTCCTCCAGAATGGCCGTGCCGTGTGTGTGTGTGTGTGTGTGTGTGTGTGTGTGTGTGTGGTGTGAACAAAGGCAGCTAGCTACCCACCCTGCCTTTAGTCGATGTTGGGTCATTTCCAGCTCTGACTACTGTGCTGTGAGGTACACATCTCAAGGTTTTTGCAGGAACCTGTTTTCTTTCTCCTGGGAAAATACCTGGGAGTGGACTTACTGACTCATAGGCTGGGACAGATGCAGGGCTACAAGAAGCTACAGAAAAATTTCCAAAGTGGATGCTAGCCAGAAACTTCTGGAGCCTGTTTTCGGTGGACTCTTCCCCCGCTCTCCCACAACTCAGGAGCTGAGAAGGAGAGTCTATCTCTGCTTCCCACTCACTTCTCAGAGTCCTTTATGGTCAGCTGTGTCTTCCTGCCAGTACCCTGTGAGAGATGAGTTGCTCTGCATTCATGACACATGTGGCATTCCAACTCTTTAAAAAATATTTTAGCCAGGCGTAGTGGAGCATGCCTTTAATCCCAGCACTTGGGAAGCAGAGGTAGGAGGATTGCTGTGAGTTCGAGGCCACCCTGAGACGACATAGTGAATTCCAGGTCAGCCTGGACTAGAGTGAGACCCTACCTCAAAAACAAACAAACAAACAAAAAAAATTTTTATTTAAGCTGGGCATGGTGGCGCACGCCTTTAATCCCAGCACTTGGGAGGCAGAGGTAGGAGGATCGCTGTGAGCTCGAGGCCAGCCTGAGACTACATAGCTAATTCCATGTCAGCCTGGGCTAGAGTGAGACCCTACCTCGGACCAAAAAAAAAAAAAAAGAATTCTTGGTTTTTTTTTTTTTTGGTTTTTCAAGGTAGGGTCTCACTGTGGTCCAGGCTGACCTAGAATTAGCTATGTAGTCTCAGGGTGGCCTCAAACTCATGGTGATCCTCCTACCTCTGCCTCCGAAGTGCTGGGATTAAAGGCGTGCGCCACCACACCCGGCTTTTTTTTTTTTTTTCGAGGTGGGGTCTCACTCTGGTCCAGGCTGACCTAGAATTAGCTATGTAGTTTCAGGATGTCCTTGGGGGGGGGCGCAGTAAGAAGTAAATTCTAACAACCACATCACCTTACCTCCTTACCCATGAATATTTGCAGGGGCTGGTGAGGAGGATGGTATGAGGGACCGTGGTGTGGGGAGCACTATGGTGTGGGGAGGAGGATGGTGGGGGAGGAGGATGGTAAGGGAGGAGGATGGTGGGGGAGGAGGATGGTGGGGGAGGAGGCCGGTGGGGGAGGAGGCCGGTGGGGGAGGAGGACGGTGGGGGAGGAGGATGGTGGGGGAGGAGGATGGTGGGGGGAGGAGGATGGGGGAGGAGGACGATGGGGGAGGAGGACGGTGGGGGAGGAGGATGGTGGAGGGGAACGGTGGTGGGGGAGAACAGCGGTGATGGGGGGGCGGCAAGATCTAGAGCTGGGCTGTCTTCCACCCAAGCAACAGCTGACAGCAAGGCCTAACATGACATCTCGCGCTGGGAGCCACACAGGGACAGAGCTGCTGCTGAAGAAGGGCGGAAGGGGCCTGGCCTGTGAGTGACAAGCAGTGTGACAGCAGAGGAACGTCTTCCAAACGGGTGACAAAGTCTCCATCACTCATTCTCCTTCCGTCGCAACCACCTGCCCAGAACAATGGAAGGTCTTCCTCCAAAACTGTCAGGAAGCGCCTGAGAGGCCCATGATGTTTAACAAGCAGTGAGCTTGAAACGGGGTGTTAGGGGTCAGGAGCATCCTTGGATCCCAAACCATAGGCTCGTGTCTGCTTTTAACCAAAGAATCAAATAAAACAGGACAAGGATAATTATTAAATTATTCTATTGATTTAGGGAGGTCCAGAAGCAATGGAAGGGAAATAAATACACCCACGTGGTCTCTCAGCCATGTAGGCCTGGAAAACCCATAGAGGAAAGAAAAGAAAATTCAGGGCTGGAGAGACGGCTTAGCGGTTAAGGCGCCTGCCTGCTAAGCCTAAGAACGCTGGTTCCAATCTCCAGGTCCCACGTTTAGCCAGATGCAAAGTGACACAAGGGCGCAATGCCGCACTTGACCACAAGGGGGCGCACGCATCTGGATTTCGTTCACAGCAGCTGAGAGACTGCTGGTGCACCCATCTCTATCTGTCTCCCTCTCTGTCTCTCTCCAAAAATAAAAAATAAAAAGAATTAAAAAAAAAAAAGTTCAGAGCGCTCCTGGCGTGTGGAAGGCAGGAAGGGTGAAGAGCCCACGTGGAAAATCGGGGTCATGGACTTTTCCCTTGTCTTGGCCCAGCCGGGCAGAGATGAGGGAAACTCACCAGAAGCCACAGGTTCCCCAGTGGTCAGGCAGCCCGGAGAGGGAGAGGGAATGCGCTTGCCCTTCCCTGGTAAGACATATTTATTACCTATGGTGGTGGGGCTTACCCTCCAGCTCAGGTGAACCAGCTCACTGGTCTGGGCCAGGGGCTGGCTCAGGAAGAGGCCAGCCTTGATGCCAAGTTTGGGGGCTGAGCTTGACCTACCACAATGCCAGGATTAGATTTAAATCCTAGGAGAGACCTCTTTCCCAGGAGGGGCCCAAATTGTTTGTGGAAAAACAGATCTAGGGAAGAGATTAAAAAGTCAAATCAAGGCCGGGCGTGGTGGCGCATGCCTTTAATCCCAGCACTTGGGAGGCAGAGGTAGGAGGATCGCTATGAGTTCAAGGCCACCCTGAGAATACCTAGTGAATTCCAGGTCAGCGTGGACCAGAGTGAAACCCTACTTCGACCCCCCCCCCCAACAAAAAGTCAAATCAGACTTGATCTCTAGTTAAGTGGAGATTGTAAGGATAGGCCCAAAGATGTACCTGCTTCCCACTTTCAGTGGTGCAGTCACCCCAAGTGCCTGACTCCCTCTCAAGGTGAGCGGAGGGCACTGCACCACACATCCTGCTGCGAGGCCACGCTGGGTGCTCACGTGCCCGTTGACAACTTTCTCCAGGGTAGCGAGTTCACACCGAAGGTTACACCGAATGAATCTTACGGGTATTTCGGATTATTTCCCAAGATCAACCCAGAGAGGAAGGATGAACCAGCGCAGACCAATCTGGAGGCGTTTGAAGCGGTTGCCACGAACTACAACCCGTGTTTAATAAAGAGAGGATTCTATTTCCTGTCGCCTGTTCATCCACGGAGCTGTGTGCTCTGGGTGCTGGCTCAGGGGATGGGTGGGGTCTCTGGGTGCTAGTTTGGGGTGCCTGTGAGGCTCTTGAGAAATGGCTCAGGGGCAGTTCTTTTCGTTTCTTTATTTCATTTATTGGGGTGTGTGTGTGTGTGTCTGTGTGTCTGTGCGTGCATGTAGTATATTCACATGTATGTAGGTAGTACTCTGCTGACGCCAGAAGAAGCCTAAATATCTATATCTATCTATATCATCTATATCTGTATCTCTATCTATCTCTATCTCTATCTATATCATTTATATCATCTCTCTCTCTCTATTTCTATCTATCTCTATATCTATCTATTTATGTATGTATGTATGTATGTATGTATGTATGTATGTATCTATCTATCTATCTATCTATCTATCATCTATCATCTATCTATATATTGTTAGGCTGGCTAACTAGGAAGCCGCAGCCATTCTCTGGTCCCTGCCTCCATCAGTGTTGGGTCACAGGCATACACAGGTCCTCACACTTGGGCCGCAAGCACTCTTACCTGCTGACCCATCTCCCCAGCCCCTCAGGGCCAATGTCTTTCTTTCTTTTTTTTTGTTTGTTAAGATAGGGTCTAGTTTTGGTCCAGGCGGACTTGGAATTCACTATGTTGTCTCAAGGTGGCCTCGAACTCATGGCAACCCTCCTACCTCAGCCTCCCGAGTGCTGGGATTAAAGGTGTACACCACCATGCCCAGTTCAGTTCCTTTGTTCCTTCTTCCTTCTCTCCCTCCCTCCCTCCCTTATTTTCCTTCCTTCCTTCCTTCCTTCCTTCCTTCCTTCCTTCCTTCCTTCCTTCCTTCCTTCCTTCTCCTTCCTTCCTTCCTTCTCCTTCCTTCTCTCTTTCTTTTTTTTTCTTTCTTTTCTTTCTTCTTTCTTTCTCTCTCTCCCTCTTTCTTTCTTTCTTTCTTTCTTTCTTTCTTTCTTTCTTTCTTTCTTTCTTTCTCTCTCTTTCTCTCTTTCTTTCTTTCTTTCTTTCTTTCTTTCTCTCTCCCTCTCTTTCTTTCTTTCTTTCTTTCTTTCTTTCTTTCTTTCTCTCTCTTTCTCTCTCTCTTTCTTTCCTTCTCTCTTTCTCTCTTTCTCTCTCCCTCTCTTTCTTTCTTTCTTTCTCTCTCTCTCTTTCTCTCTCTCTCTTTCTTTCTTTCTCTCTCTCTTTCTTTCTTTCTCTCTCCCTCTCTTTCTTTCTTTCTCTCTCTCTCTCTTTCTTTCTTTCTTTCTCTCTCTCTCTTTCTTTCTTTCTTTCTCTCTCTCTTTCTTTCTCTCTCTCTCTCTTCTTTCTTTCTTTCTCTCTCTCTTTCTTTCTTTCTTTCTTTCTCTCTCCCTTTCTTTCTTTCTTTCTTTCTTTCTTTTCTCTCTGTCTCTCTTTCTTTCTCTTTCTTTCTTTCTTTCTTTCTTTCTCTCTCCCTCTCTTTCTTTCTTTCTTTCTTTCTCTCTCTCTCTCTTTCTCTCTCTCTCTTTCTTTCTTTCCTTCTCTCTTTCTCTCTTTCTTTCTCTCTCCCTCTTTCTTTCTTTCTTTCTTTCTTTCTTTCTTTCTTTCTTTCTTTCTTTCTTTCTCTCTCTCTTTCTTTCTTTCTTTCTCTCTCTCTCTTTCTCTCTCTCTTTCTTTCTTTCTTTCTTCTCTCCTCCTTTTCCTTCCTTCTCTTCCTTTCTTTCTTTCTTTCTTTCTTTCTTTCTTTCTTTCTTTCTTTCTTTCTTTCTTTCTTTCTTTCTTTCTTTCTTTCTTTCTTTCTTTCTTTCTTTCTTAGACTGAGTGGACAATGTGAGTGAGGCCTGGGGCTTCCAGAGCTTGGTGTCTGCAGAAGGCATTTTAGGGACTTTCTCTAGGCGACAGGAGCTGGGGAGAACAGGCTGTTACAGCAGGCCAGTCATTGTTTCCAACTCCCACTTGGCCACTGTGAGATCCATAGATTTCCATTTAACACAAAGATGTGGTTAGAGCACAGGGCTAGTCGGAGGCCAACCATGCTTTGTGGTTACAGTGACTCAGGGCCCCGAGGAGTCATGAAGTCTTTCAATGTGAGTGTAAAAATTCCTGGCTTTTTAGACTAGACTCCAGACAGCTTCTGTCTGCAAGGCTGTAGGTGCTCCCCTCCTGCAGGCCCTGGGGGAGGACCTGGAGGGGGGATGCCAGTCCACGGAAATCCCAAGCGGGAAATGGCCTGCTGTGCTAGCCATCTGCTCTAGCGTCCCACGGGCCCCAAAGCATACATACCTACTGGGTGTGCCCTTACCACAGGGGCGTGTCTTGGATTCCCTAGTGCTCTTGCATGTCCCACAGGCGGCGAGGCCCAGGGAGACCTCGTGATTTTAGGCTTCATGCACAGTCTGGGGACTCGTTGAGTGGACATGTGGCTTGGGAGAACCTCAGGAACCTGTGGGTACAGACATGCACTTTCTCCACCCATCCACCTGGCAGAGCTGGCCTTCAGACCCAGAGTTCTCTCGGTGTGTCTTCTGCTAATTCCCCAGGGAGTCCAGGGGACTGTCCCCAGAGAAAGGCTCTTTGGAAGTGGACCACAGAGGGTCCATATCGAACCAGAACTCATGGTGACAGTCCTCCCCCCAGCTGTGTCCATGGTGTTTTTCAGGACTGTTAAAGACAGCCAGCAGGGAAGGAGCATTGAGCTCAGTCTCGGACCCATTTTTCTGTGTCCTGCAGCAAGAACTCTCGCTGTCAACTCTCTATCTCTCTCAGCATGCAAATAAGTTTTAAAAATTAAAAAAAAAACTGGAAATAGGGCTGGGGAAATGGCTTAGTGGTTAAGGTGTTTGCCTGTGAAGCCTAAGGACCCCAGTTGAATTCCCCAGGACCCACATAAGCCAAATGCACAAGGGGGCACATGCATCTGGAGTTTGTTTGCAGTGACTGGAGGCCCTGGCGTGCCCATTCTCTCTTTCTCTCTACCTCTTCCTCTCTCTCACTTTCAAATAAATAAATAAATAAATAAATAAATAAATAAATAAATAAATAAATAAAATAGTTTTTAAAAAATTAGAAATCCCTTGGGCTGGAGAGATGGCTCAGCAGTTAAACCACTTGCCTGCAAAGCCTAAAGACCTGAGTTTAATTCTCAGTATCCCTATAAAGCCAGATGCACAAGGTCATGCATGTGTCTGGAGTTAGTTTGTGATAGCTAGAGGGACTGGTGTGCCCTTTCTCTATCTCTCTTTCATATCCCTTTTTCTCTCTCTCAAATAAATAAATAAATACTAGAAAAGTTTCAAATAAGTAAATAAATAAAGTAATTTTAAAAATGGAAATCCCAGGCCAGGCGGGGTGGCGCACGCCTTTAATCCCAGCACTCAGGAGGCAGAGGTAGGAGGACTGCCATGAGTTCTAGGCCACCCTGGGACTACAGAGTGAATTCCAAGTCAGCCTGGACTAGAAGGAGCCCTTACCTTGAAAAATCAAAGAAAACAAAATGATTAAATAGCCGGGTGTGGTGGTGCACACCTTAAATCCCACATTCAGGAGGCAGAGGTAGGAGGATCACCATGAGTTCAAGGCCCTGAGACTACATACTGAATTCCAGGTCAGCCTAAGCTAGAGTGAGAACCTACCTCAACCCCCCCCACCAAAATGTAAATCCCAATGCTAGGGGTGGGCTACCTCCCTATAAGTTGTTGCTCAGGGAGGCCCCTGATGCCCCCAAAATAATATCAGCTATTGACACTGCTCTTGGTTGCCCATCAGAACTGGACCCTTCTTCTTTTTTTTTAACTTCTAAGAAACATTTTATTTTATATTTAATTTATTTTTTAAATTTCTGATCAGATATATTTTTTATATATTATTGTTTTTTATTGACTTTTATACTTAAATACAAAAACCCCACCTGATATTTCCCTCCCCTCCCCTATTCCACTTTAGAACTCCAGTCTCCACCATATCCCCTCCCTCTTGGACCCCTTCTTTAAAAAAATATTTTATTGGGGCTGGGGAAATGGCTTAGTGGTTAAGGTATTCGTGTGCAAAGCCTAAGGACCCTGGTTTGATTCCCCACGACCCACGAAAGCCAGATGCACAAGGGGACGCATGCATCTGGAGTTCGTTTTCAGTGGCTGAGGCCCTGGCGTGTCCATTCTCTCTCTCTCTCAAATAAATAAATAAAATTTAAAAAATATTTTATTTCTTTATTTATTTGAGAGAGAGAGAGGAAGAGGCAGAGATTGAGAGAATGGGTGTGCCAGGGTCTCCAGCCACTGCAAACAAACTCCAGATGCATGTGCCCCCTTGTGCATCTAGCTTCCGTGGGTCCTGGGTAATTGAACTGGGGTCCTTAGGCTTTGCAGGCAAACACCTTAACCACTAAGCCATTTCCCCAGCCCAGAACTGGACCCTTTTGCTAAAGACACCACATGCTTTGGCTGCAGAACACAGAGACGTCAAGCTGGGGCTGAGCTGGAATCTTCCTCCCGCTGTCATGGTGTTGTGGAATTTTTTCTGAAAGATCACTCCAATGCCAGCAGAGTGAATGTAGAGGAAATTATTTCCCGGGGACCAACGTTGGGATCGCTCCCCAAAGTAACTTTGGTTTACTTTCATTTTATAGTGTTCATAGCTGTGGGGAGGGCTGAGCAAGCAAGAGGGCAGCTGGTTTATAGGCATGACAGTTAGCCTGTGCAGTCTGATTCAAAATCATTTTTCAAAACATACATATAAATCAACATGCATATGAATCATGTAGCTGGGTTGCCCTAACCATGAGCTCTATTTTACTCTATTCTATTTAGATATTTTATTTATTTATTTGAGAGAGAGAGAGAGGAAGAGGCAGAAAGAAAGAGAGAATGGGCGCACCAGGGCCTCCAGCCACTGCAAGTGATATCCAGATGCATGCGCCCCTTGTGCATCTGGCTTATGTGGGTCCTGGGAAATTGAACAGGGGTCCTTAGTCTTCACAGGGAAACACCTTAACCGCTAAGCCATTTTTTCCAGCCCTATTTTCCTCTGTTTTAGTCTAAACTGTCCTTCCCTCTTATCATCCCTCTGGGTGCCCCCAGACAGTTCTCTCTTCAGATTCCTTCAGCTACTGTCAGAAGGAAGTTCAGATCCTCAGCAGTTAACTCTTGCAGTGACTTAGTGCATCTGCCCAGCTCTCAGCTTCTTTTCCACTGCAATAGGGCTAGAAGATGCTTTGCAGGCCCCTTCCTCTGGCTCTTAGGCTCTTTCTGTCCCTCGTGCCATGTTCTCTGAGCCTTGAAGGGGTGGCATAGATGTCCCATTTAGGGATGAACATTTAACGGCCACTTATTCTGAACACTTGACCAGTTATAAGTCTGCAATGACCACTGCCTGCTGCAAAAAAGAACATTTTCTGACCAAAACTCCTGTCATTAACCCCAGTTAAACATATTGGGTCACCAAACTAAAAAAGGGGGGGCATGAAAGTAGAAGGGGGGTTAGCTGAGAAGAGGAGGAGGATCTGTCAGTGAGAGGGGATAAGAGAAGAAAGGATAGAATGATCAAGATGCATTATATACATGTATGAAGTGTCATCATGAAACCCGTTAGCATGCATAATTAATATGTACTAATTAAAAGCCTTTAAAAAGGAAAGTTAGGGCTGGAGAGATGGCTTAGTGATTGAGGCGCTTGCCTGCGAAGCCTAAGGACCTATGTTTGATTCCCCAGAACTCACATAAGCCAGATGCACATGGTGGCGCATGCATCTGGAGTTTGCTTCAGGTGGCTAGAGGCCCTGGCATGCCCATTTCTCTCTCTCTCTCTCATAAATAAAAAAGAAACTTAAGGGCTGGAGAGATGGCTTAGTGGTTAAGCGCTTGCCTGTGAAGCCTAAGGACCCCCGTTCAAGGCTCAATTCCCCAGGACCCACATAAGCCAGGTGCACAAGGGGATGCATGCATCTGGAGTTCATTTGCAGTGGCTGGAGGCCCTGGTATGCCTATTCTCTCTCTCTCTCTGCCTCTTTCTCTCTCTGTCTGCCTGTTGCTCTCAAATACATAAATAAAAAATAAATAAATAAAATAATAAAAAGAAAAATGAAAATTATGTCAAGCCCTGCCTAAGTGGAGTGGTGGCTTCTCAAGGTCAGCTCCACAGTCACGGGGTGAGCTTTGTCCCCCCAATTCCCATGGTAGCACCCTCGCCTCAAGTGCCTCTGAGGATGACGTTATCACAACAGCTTCTTGCAAAAATAACCCGTTAAGCCAGGCGTGGTGGTGCACGCCTTTCATCCCAGCGCTCAGGAGGCAGAGGTAGGAGGATCACCATGAGTTCAAGGCCACCCTGAGAATACACAGTTACTTCCAGGTCAGCCTGAGCCAGAGTGACACCCTACCTCGAAAAACAAAACAAAAAAATAAAATAAAATAAAATAAAATAAAATAAAATAAAATAAAATAAAATAAAATAAAATAAAATAAATAACCAGTGTGGTAGTTTGAATATATGTCCCCCAATATATTCAGTGTTTTACTACTTATAGTTTGCATCTGAAATCACCTTGCTAGAGGCAATGTCACTGGGGGCCGGTCTTATGGTGTTAATGGTGTGGGTTTGAGATTCCATTGTAAAGATATGCAAATGTGCCTAGCAGGAGTTCCTGAAGTGTGCTGTGTGACCTTTTGGCTGTAGTTTTTGCTATGTGTGCTGTGGTGGCTGGTTGGTTTCTCTCTCTCTCTGCTTGGCCCTGTGGAGAGCAGGCAGCTTCTCCTGCCTTTATGGAACTTCCCCTGGATCTGTAAGCTTCAATAAATACCCCTTCCTCCATAACTGTGCCTGGTCTGGAAGTTCATCTCAGCGAACCTGAAGCTGTCTGCAACAACCAGTTAAAATGAGCTCCTCTGGGTAACCCTAATCCAGTGTGACCATTCCTATAGGAAGAGGAGATTTCAGGTGGGGGCATACATACCCCTATGAGAGGAGAGAGTGATGGGCACACACAGGGAGAAGGCACGTTGCATGGTTACCTTCCAAGAGGGGGGTTGACCTGATGCTACAAGACAGCTTGTAAGGAGGTAGCCCAACTCTGGAATTGGGATCTCCATGTTTTAAAATTATTTTTAGCTGGGCGTAGTGGCACACGCCTTCCATCCCAGCACTTGGGAGGCAGAGGTAGGAGAATTGCCAGGAGTTCGAGGCTACCCTGAGACTACAGAGTTAATTCCAGGTCAGCCTGGGCTAGAGAGAGACCTTACCTTGAAAAACCAAACAAACAAAATAAATAAATAAAATTATTTTTATTAATTTATTTTCAAGGAGAGAGAGAGAAAAGCTGGGCATGGTGGTGCACAGCTTCAATCCCAGCACTTGGGAGGCAGAGGTAGGAGGATCGCCAGGAGTTCGAGGCTGCCCTGAGACTACATAGTAAATTCCAGGTCAGCTTGAGCTAGAGTGAGACCCTACCAAAAAAATTTTTTTTTAAAAAGAAAGAAAGAGCAGTTGGTTACCCCAAGAGTAGACACGCCACTATTGCACCCGTTCAGTCATTGGGCCTGTCTGGCCAAGCTTGAATATTCAGCATCCACTATTTTCACTGTTGATGGCTTCTACGCTGCGTGCAGTGCAGCTTTTCCAGCTTTCAGTTGGCTGGTCTACAGGGAGAAGGTTTTCTGCTCAGCACCAGCTTGCTTTCTCAGTGTCCTTGCCTCTCAGGCATGAGATGTCTTCAGCAATAGGGTCTTACTATCTATTTCTCTAGGGAAACCAAGGGCTTTGGCAAAAGCCTTAATGTTTTGGAGGCTACGGGACCTCCTTGGCCAACATCTCACTGGAAGGAGTTCCATCCCAGGTACTGAAAATTTTCTAGTAACAGTCTACATCTTCTAGACGTGACCTTAATCAAAAAGTAGTTTTACATATGTCTTATTGATAATATCTTGAGTTTAGATTGTCCCTCCCCTGCCCTTTTGTATGCATTCTCTTCCCATGGCCTCGCTTAGGGACTGATCTACGGGCGGGAATTGTACTGAAAAACCTAAGTAAAAGTCTATGGTAGGTGAGGTCATGAGCCTTGGGGGTATAAGCCTGCTCATGTCTGACTAAATGTATATATTATTCCCACCAAGCTGCCCTGGGGACACTACACTAAATGTTCATGTCCACATATTAATGCTATTCTCACTTCTGGCTAGAGAAGCTTCTCTTTTCAGATGGTGATGACCACTGGGACGACACAAAAGGCAACATAGTGCTGAGAAGAAGGGATGGAGGAATGCCTAGCACTGAAACACCTCTGTCACATCCTCCAGTGGCTCAGGGACCATTTGCGGAAGAGGGGCGGATAGAATGGAAGAGCCAAAGGAAGGATATGACCTCTTACTATGCAGCTGCCCAGACAGAAATTGGCCTCGATATCCATGATCTTGCAGTGCCTAGCAATACCTTTGCAAGACCCTCAAAATAGAAGAGAAAGATGATGTCATCAAATTAGGGAGAGAGACTAATGGAGAAAGGAGGGATATGATGGAGACTGGAGTTCTAAAGTGGAATGGGGGGAGGGAGGGAAATATCAGGTGGGGTTTTTTTGGTATGTAAGATTAAAAATCAATAAAAATTAAAAAAAAAAAAAAAAAAAAAAAAAGAAAGAAAGAAAGAGAAACAGTAAGAGCATGCTATGGTCTCCAGCCAGGGCAGATGAACTTCAGGTGCATGCACCACTTTGTGCATCTGGCTTTACATGGGTTCTGGGGAACTGAACTTGGGTCCTTAAGCTTTGTAGGCAAGCCCCTTAGTTGCTGAGTCATCTCTCCTGCCCCTGGGATTCCCATTTAATAACCTTATGGCTTCTGGGAGCAGTTTTATCCACCCACGCAGGTACTCATTCCCTCATTCCTCTTTATTTTTATTTTTATTTTTTTGTATATTTTTTTCCAGGTAGGGTCTCACTTTAGCCCAGGCTGACCTGGCCTGATTCTTTTTTTTTTTCAAGGTATGGTTTCACTCTAGCCCAGGCCGACCTGGAACCCATTATGTAGTCCCAGGGTGGCCTCCAACTCATGACGATCCTCCTACCTCTGCCTCCCTGATTTTTTTTTTTTTTTTTTTTTTTTTTGGTTTTTCGAGGTAGGGTTTCACTCTGGCCCAGGCTGACCTGGAATTCACTATGTAGTCTCAGGGTGGCCTTGAACTCACGGCGATCCTCCTACCTCTGCCTCCCGAGTGCTGGGATTAAAGGCATGCGCCACCACACTTGGCTCCCTGATTAGTTTTTGATCTGTGATAAAACCTGAGAACCCACAGGCAGCTCTGTGAGACACTGCAGGTGACAGGTAGCTGAGCCCTGCAGCGGAGACAGCTTCAGCTGAGGGTGAAGAGAGTGTCGTTTGGACACCCCCAGCCTGGAAGCAATTCTTTCCCAGACTCCGTGTGGCCCTGAGTCACCAAGGGCTCAAATTGGAACTCATGTGCATTGTGACTCAGCCGGTACAGTGGGACTGAGCAGGCCTTTGTCACTCTGAGGAAGTCTGGAAAACCCATTCTCTGAGTTCAAGAACCTGCAATCACCGCTCAGCAGCAAGGAGATGGGTCTCTAGCCAGCTAGACAGAGAACTTAAAGTGGGTGACAGTCACATAGTTCTTTTTTTAAAAGAGATTTTTGACATATATATATTTAAATGTATTTGTTTATTTGAGAGAGGGGACAGGCAGAGAGAGAATGGGCGCACCAGGGCCTCCAGCCACTTCGAATGAAGTCCAGACATATGCGCCACCTTGTACATCTGGCTAACGTGGGTCCTGGGGCATCAAACCAGGTTCCTTAGGCTTGGAAGGCAAGTGCCTTAACCGCTAAGCCATCTCTCCAGCCCATCATCAGGGACTTTAAAAGAATATATGGGCTGGAGAGATGGCTTAGTGGTTAAGGCGCCTGCCTCCTAAGCCTAAGAACGCTGGTTCCAATCTCCAGCAGTTCCAATCTCCAGGTCCCACGTTTAGCCAGATGCAAAAGTGACACAAGGGCGCAATGCCGCACTTGACCACAAGGGGCGCACGCATCTGGATTTCGTTCCCAGCAGCTGAGAGACTGCTGGTGCACCCATTCTGTATCTGTCTCCCTTTCCCTCTCTGTCTCTCTCTCTCTGTGTCTCTCTCCAAAAAAAATAAAAAAAAATAATAAATTTAAAGTCCCTGATGAGAGTCCCTGGGGAGGGTCCCTTTGCCCACCCTGAGCCCTGCCAAAGGCCATTTTCTCTGAGGAATTCTTCCTGTCCCAGTGATGGTCAGGGGAGACTGGTTTTGTTAAAGTTGCACGTATCTATATGCAGGGACAAGAATAGAAACAAATCCATATTGCCCCACTCAGGAACACCACAAAGTACCAGTTTTGTGCTAAATAAAGTCTTTCAGTGAGATCATGCTGCCACAGTTAGTAACAATGCAGCAGACAGAACGCCTTTCCGTACTGCGTGGGGGATGACCTTGTTTTCCTAATTATGTGGGTAATTTTCTAGTGGGATATTAGGAATGAAGCTAGAGATTGAAAAAATATTTTAATTTTTTTATTTGAGAGATTGAGAGAGAGAGAGTATGGGCATGCCAGGGCTTCCTGTTCCTGCAAACAAATACCAGACACATGTGCCACCTTGTGCATCTGGCTTTACATGCGTACTGGGGAATTGAACCCAGGGCATCAAGCTTTGCAAGCGTTAGCTTTAACTGCTGAGCCCTATCTCCAGCCTCAAAGCTAAGGAATTAAAAAATTTTTTAAATTAAAAAAAAATTTTTTTTTTAAATTTTTGGAGAGAGACACAGAGAGAGACAGACAGAGAGAGAGGGAGAGGGAGAGGGAGACAGATAGAAAATGGGTGCGCCAGAAGCCTCTCAGCTGCTGTGAATGAACTCCAGATGCATGCAACCCCTTGTGGACAAGTGCGGCATTGCGCCCTTGCGTCACTTTGCATCTGGCTAAACGTGGGACCTGGAGATTGGAACCGGGTTCTTAGGCTTGGCAGGCAGGCGCCTTAACCGCTAAGCCATCTCTCCAGCCCTAAAAAATTTTTTTAAGGTAGGGTCTGACTAGTTCAGGCTGACCTGGAATTCACTATGTAGTCTCAGGGTGGACTTGAACTCATGATGATCCTTCTACTTCTGCCTCCCAAGTGCACCATCATGCCCAGCTAAAGCTAGGGATTTAAAAAAAAATTAGTTTATTTATTTGAGAGAGAAAGAGGCAGAGAGAGTGAGAGAATTGGTGTGCCAGGGCCTTTAGCCACTTGCAAATGAACTCCAGATGCATGTACCACCTTGTGCATCTGGCTTATGTGGGTTCTGGGGAATTAACCTGGGTCCTTTGGCTTTGTAGGCAAGCGCCCTAACTGCTAAGCCGTCCCTCCAGCCCCTAAGGATTTTTTATCCCCCCCCCGTGTGTTTTCTGGTTCCATGGGCATCAGTCCTCATCGTCCACATTGTTTGAGGCAGTCTCTTGTTTACCACTGCGTATGCCAGGCTAGCTCTCCTGTCATTCTGTGCCTGCTGCTGCATCTGGCTTTCTGTGGGTTCTGGGGATTCAAATTCAGTCTATCACATTCACCCACCAAGCTCTCTACCCACTGAGTCATGTCCCTAGCCTCAAGGCAGGGGTGTGTGTGTATATATGGATGTGTGTGTATTGTTTGCATGTATACGTGTGTGTGTATGTGTGTGTGTTTCATGCACATGTATGTGCTGAGGCCACGCCTGAGTGCCTGTTGGCAGTGTCTCATGGGCTAATATTCAGTAGCCAGAGAAAATCAGATTTTCCCTTCTGTGCCCCCATCACCTGCTTGTTTCTCCTTGCCATGGAGTCTGTTACTGATTCCAGAGTTTGCTGATCACAAACCCTAGAAATTCTTCAATTCTCTGGTATTCGTTCCCCTACAGGACTGGTGTTACAGCCTGGTGTGGTGTGCCCATACCCAGCTGTTTACGTGGGCTCTGGAGATTCAAACTTGGGTCAGCTCAGGCCCTTGTGCTTGCACAGACTCTCAATGCAAGCAGCAAGAGGTTTATTGATGACACCGGTGCACCGGGGCTCCACACAAAGTCCTCACACAGGAGGGGTGAAGAGCCCTAGCAACAGTGTTGTAGTGCTTATATAGGCAAAAACCACAAACTTAGGATTTTTAGGGACTTTCCATCTAAGAAGAAACTTGATTGGTTGTGCCCATCAGGGTGGGCCTGGGGTTAGGGACTTTCCATCTAGAGGAGGCCCTGATTGGCTGTGCCCGCCCAAGGACGCTGTGTCATCGTTATGGGCAGGGGATGGGGCCAGCTGGGGCCAGCTGGGACGTTATGTAAACACCACAACTCCAGGAACTGGTCCCCCTCAATTCCAGGAACAGGAACCAGGAAAGTGTTCCAGGAACCAGAAAGTGTTATTTAATTTTTTTCTTATTTGTGGCTAACTCAGCAACATAATGGAGGCTGTCATAAAATGGCAGCTCTTTAGTCAACCAGCTACAGCAAGCAAGCAGTGATACAGAAGCTGCATAGAGCATGTTAGCAACCCAAGAGAGCTTTAATCTTTCATTTCCCCCTTTTCTTTGCCGTAATTCCAATCATGGAATTTCAGTTTCTGACATTTCAACTTGCTGATATTGTTGTCGGAGTACCAGAAGTTGAACTGTACTAATTCTTTCCCTAATGAATGATACCAAGCGGTTTAATATACAGGGCCCAAAGGTGAGAAGGAGGAGGAGTATAAGAATTGGTCCCAGTAGGGTAGATACTAAGGTTGTCATCCAGGGGGAACTATTAAACCATGATTCAAACCATCCCTGATTTTGTTTCTTTTCCCAGTTTCTAGCATCTAGTCTTTCTCTAAGTTTTTTCATTGAGTCCTTAATGACTCCAGAGTGGTCAACATAAAAACAGCATTCTTCTTTCAGGGCGGCGCATAGTCCTCCCTGTTGTAAAAATAGCAAGTCTAAGCCTCTTCTATTCTGTAAAGCTACTTCTGATAATGAGGTTAGGGATTCCTGCAATTTGGAAATAGAATCTTCTAAAGCACGAATATCCTGAGCAATAGCTCCCTGGAGTTCAGCTATCTTTGAGTCTTGAGTAGTCAGGGCAGCTATTCCAGTCCCTATTCCTGCTGCAGTCCCAATCCCAATAAGCGCAGCTAAAGTGAGGGAGATTGGTTCCCTTCGGACCCTAGTCTGGCCCTGCATAGCATCTAAAAAGTCTGAATCAGGGTGATAAATGACTCTGGGCAGGAGCTGTACAAGTATGCAATAGTCCTTAGAATTATTGAGTATGTATAGTGACACTATAGAAGTTAGGCCAGTGCCACAAGCCCACCATCCTATATCTAAGGGGGGCTTAATGTAACCTATGTAGGAGTCAGGGCTATAGGTTGAATTACACAGATGAACCTGGGATGGGGGCACCTGACCTAGGCATAGCCCTTGGCCCGAGACCGACGTCAAGGTGAGTCGCCCAGGGGCTATCTGATATGCGCCCACGTCGGTGGTGATGTTGGGGGTTCCCTTAAAGGGTAGGGCTATTGCCTCATAATAGGGTGGGGCAATATCATAACAGAGCCAGCAGTGGTCTGTCATTTCAGGGTGGGTGGTATTCAGGAGTGCGAAGACTTTCTGTATCATTGTGAGCAAAGGCACTTGTTGAGGTGGAGGAGTGGTAACGGGAGGTTGGGACACTTTGGGGAATCAGGAGGAGGAGAAGGAGAGCCACGGGGTTTGGGTTTTTGGACTAGGGGTAGTTGTAGTATAGCATTGGGTCCTATTAGGGTTGGGCCCGGATTTCTAATTGTTAGTCTGATACTGAAAAGAACTCCTTTGTCTGGTCCATCCATGTAGAACCTGAGACCCCATGTGTTTCCTTTCAGCCAGGTCCGGGAGTTTTGGGCTCTTGTGAATGTTATATTAAATTGGACATATAGGGGCCTGGGCCCCCAACTGTGGGGACCCCTCCATTTTAGAAGGATCTTTCTTTACTGTTATGAGATCCCAACTGGAAGAGGGTCTCCAATAAACATCCCCGGTGGTTTCACATCCCCATTGTTTGCAATAGTAAGACTCTGCTCCTCCACATTTTCTTGTACTATTCCGTTTTTGTCACACATAGACAGGGACAGTTTCTAATTTTGGGATACGCATCCTGCTAGCAATGAACAAATCTATAAAGGATAGATGGCCACCAGGTCCAAGGTGGGGCTGTTTTTGTAGCACTCCAAATTATATAACCTGTTTGGGAGATAACCTGCCAGGTTAGCTCCTGAGGGTTGTGGGGACTAGCTTCTGCTTGGGGATCATCCCTATCAGAACTACATTGGCGGCGCAAAACGCAGCTTAAGGGGGTTACCAGTCTTTTCCAGTTGCCAGTGTGGGTGAAGGGGAAGGATTTTCTTGACATGAGAGGCATGGACCCAGGCAGCGACTCCATCGACCTTCACAGCGGTTGGTGTTGTCAGGAGAACAGTGAAAGGACCTTTCCAGCGAGGTTCGAGGTTTCCCATTTCTCACATATACTGAGTCTCCTGGTTGATATGGGTGAGGAGTTGGGTCCTTGGCAGGATGATAGGCTTCTTTCAGTTTTGGCCACAAGTCAGCTTGGAGGATGTGCAGCGCTTGCAACCTGCTGTTTAGATCAGAATTAGAAATCATGTCTGGGTTTTTCTGAACTAGCCTTTTTGAGCGGGGTTGGGACCCCAAACAAAATCTCAAAGGGTGTAAGATTAATCTGTAGGGAGTGTTGCGGACCCTGAAGAGGGCCCAAGGTAGGAGCATCGTCCAGTCAGCACAGCCAGTCTCCATGGACAATGAACTATATTTGTTTTTATGGTCGATGCAACTTTCCAAAATTTATTTTTTGTTTTTAATTTCCTTCCCTGCGGATGTTAGTAATCCTCTTTGCCGGTAGATGGCACCATGTACATGTGCAGTGGCAAAAGCATACCTGCTGTCTGTATATATAGTAGCCCTTTTCCCCTCTGCCATGGTTAAAGCCTGGGTTAAAGCAATCAATTCAGCTTTTGAGCAGATGTTCCTTCTGGCAGTCTGTTAGCCCAGATCACCCTTTTTACAATGGCAGCTCCCGCCACTCTCTTACCTTCAAGGAGGTAACTGCTGCCGTCCGTAAACCAGGTCCTCTGAGCATCTGGTAGGGGTTGGTCTTTGAGGTCGGGTCTGATTCCGGTGACCTCAGCCAGGACTTCCCCACAGTTGTGCAGCACGGTGGGGTCTGTATCCGCCAGAGGGTGGCGGGATTCAATTGAGTGGGGGAAGCAAATTTAATTCGGTCCGAGTTGAGGAGAAGACTCTGATAGTGGGTGATCCTGGCATTTGAGAGCCAGCGGTCTGGAGGTTGACGGATGACGCTCTCCAATGCATGCGAAGCAATAATAGTAACAGTCTGTCCCAGAGTTAATTTGTCTGCATCTTTTAGGAGCAATGCCACTGCCGCAATGATTTTAAGGCATGGGGGCCAACCAGCAGCCACAGGATCCAACTTCTTGGATAAATAAGCTACTGGTTTTCTCCAGGGTCCCAATTTCTGGGTGAGCACCCCTTTAGCAATGCCTCTTTGCTCATGCACATATAGATAAAAGGGCTTAGTGGTGTCAGGAAGCGAGAGAGCGGGGGCCTTCAAGAGGGCCAGCTTGATATTATCAAAAGCTTGTTGTTGTTCTTCTCCCCATTGAAAAACTGTACTTGTCTTAGTCAAAGGATAAAGGGGAGCAGCCAGGGAGGCAAACCCAGGTATCCATAGTCTACAGAACCCGGCAGATCCCAGAAACTCCCGTACTTGTCTGGCATTTGCTGGTACTGGGATCTGTTCCACGGCCTGCTTACGAGCCTCAGTTAGCCACCTCCGTCCTCCCTTCAAGGAATACCCCAAGTAAGTGACTTGCCTTTTGCAGATTTGAGCCTTTTTTTGCTGATGCTCGGTACCCTAGACGGGCCAGTTCCTCCAGCAATGCATTGGTTCCCTTTTCACAGTCAGTCTGGCTGCTGGCTGCAAGAAGGAGATCATCAACATACTGGAGGAGAGTTACCTGGGGGTTTGAGGCTCGGAAGGGGGCTAGGTCCCAGTGAAGTGCTTCATCAAAGATGGTGGGTGAATTCTTGAAGCCTTGTGGCAGCCTGGTCCACGTCAGTTGTCCAGAAATTCCAGAATCAAGGTCCTTCCATTCAAAGGCAAAGATAGGTTGGCTCTTCTCATTTAATGGCAGGCAGAAAAAGGCATCCTTTAAGTCCAGAACTGTATACCAATCTCGATCTGGAGGGAGTGAGCTCAGGAGGTTATAAGGGTTAGGTACAGTTGGATGTAAATCTTCAACCCTTCTATTTACCTCTCTTAAATCCTGGACTGGACGGTAATCATTAGTATTAGGTTTCCGTACCGGCAACAGGGGAGTATTCCAAGGCGATTGGCATTGCTTTAGGACTCCCAGTTTTAAGAGTCTCTGTATGTGAGGTCTTATTCCTTCTCTGGCTTCTTGGCTCATGGGGTACTGGCGTACTGAGACAGGTACAGCGGAAGCTTTCAGGTTTACAATTACCGGTGGCTGATGGGAGGCTAGTCCCATCCCAGCAGTTTCAGCCCAAGCCCCAGGAATTCTAGTAAGCCATTTATCTAATTCTGTATTAGCTTGAGGTGTCTCAAATAGTCTATATTCATCTTCTAATTTCATGGTCAATACCTGGATAAGTTTTCCTTGTTGATCAGTCACATGAGGGCCTTCTTTGGTGAAGGTAATTTGGGCCCCCATTTTGGTTAATAGGTCCCGTCCTAGTAGAGGGGCTGGGCAACCTGGGATCACGAGGAACGAGTGGGATACCCGGCCCACGCCTAGGTCCACCGTTCTTCGGGTAGTCCATGAATATTGTTGATTCCCGGTAGCCCCGAGGACCCATGACTTTTTGGTTGACAGAGGTCCTTCTGATTTTAGCAAAACTGAATGTTGGGCCCCTGTATCTACTAGAAATTTAATGGGTTTCCCCTCCACCTTAAGGGTTACCCTAGGCTCGGGGAAGGGGTCCGAGCCCCGTCTCCCCTATTCATCATCTTCTTCCATGGTTAAGATTTCTCTTGGTTTCTTTTTAGGGCAGTCTTTTATCCAGTGTCCCTTTTCCTTGCAATAGGCACATTGGTCCTTATCTAATTGCCGTCTGTTGCCCTGGTTTTGTCTCTGTCTGGGGTCTCTACGTTTTTCTCTATCTAAGTTCTTCCTGTCCTGAATCACAGCGGCCAGAATTTTAGTCATGTTTTTCTC
Source organism: Orientallactaga sibirica (assembly GCA_036365145.1). NCBI lineage: Eukaryota > Metazoa > Chordata > Mammalia > Rodentia > Dipodidae > Orientallactaga > Orientallactaga sibirica. The sequence continues at coordinate 2,863,334 of JAEOAD010001845.1, forward strand.
ATGTCTCTTATCTCGTCTTTGGTCCCTTTCCTCCTGTTCCTTCGCTCTTCTCTGTTCCTTTTCTTCCTCTGTTTCTCTTTTATTATAAACCTTTTCAGCCTCCTTAACTAAATCTGACAGCGTATACCTACTTAAGCCGTCTAACCTCTGTAATTTCTTTCTGATATCTGGTGCTGACTGATCAACAAAACTCATCAGAACTGACACTCTCTGTTCCTCCGCGGTTGGATCAAATGGTGTATATCTGCGGAAGGCCTCCATGAGGCGCTCCAGGAAAACAGAGGGCAGTTCATCAGGTCCCTGGATGATCTCTCTTACCTTGGCCAAATTAGTGGGACGCCTTGCAGCTCCCCGGAGACCAGCCACCAGAGCCTGGCGATAGACACGGAGATGCTCCCTACCTTCAGGGGTGTTGAAATCCCAGTCGGGTCGGGTCAAGGGAAACCCGTTGTCTATCACATTTTGGAGCAGTGTGGGACGCCCGTCGTCCCCAGGAACGTTCTTCCTGGCTTCCAACAAGATCGTTCCCTTTCTTCTGTAGTGAAAAGGGTCTGAAGTAACTGTTGACAATCATCCCAAGTGGGCTGGTGAGAGAAAACTAGAGATTCCATGAGAGCAGTTAACTTAGAGGATCCTCTGAAAAAGGGGGTGATTAGCCTTCCAGTTGTATAAATCTGCGGAGGAGAAAGGCCAATATTGAAGTGGTGGTAAGGGTCTATGGTTGGGATCGTCTCCCGGTCCTGGGGGGGAGGAGGGGACCTATAGTCCTGAGGGCAGGGCAACAGTAGTATCTGGAGTCTGGGCCCGCCTGCTTCTAGTCCCGCCGCCCGGCCCCCTTGTGCTCCTTGGGGTAAGGGATCAGGTGGAGCCGTGGGGGCTATGGATGGCGGGTAGGGCGGCGGGGGATCCGACAGGAGTAAGTCTGCCTGGAGGTCCGGATAGATCTTCTTTTGTTTGGGACCTGCAAGAAGAATCTTTGAAGACTCCGAAGAGCCTTTGTTAGTAGGCTGTGGGGAGATCCAAGGTTTTATCCAGGACGGTGGATCCTGAATTAAATCCTGCCAAGTGAAGATATAGGGTATCTGGTCTGGATGTCCTCCTGGTTCCTGCAAAACAATGTGTCTAACAGCATGAATGGTTGTTAGATTAAAGGTGCCCTCTTTTGGCCATCCCACATTAAAAGTGGGCCATTCAGAAGAACAAAGAGTTTGCCATTTTCCTTTCTTAACCTCAACAGACAAGTTGTGAGCTCGTTCCTTAACGTCAGTCCAATGTGTCAGAGTCAAGTCAAGGGGGGTAGAGATATTCTGTCCCATATTGGGAGGTGAATAAGAGAAATAGAAGAATAAAATGAACAGGAAAACACAGAAAACAAAAAGACTGAGTTGGCCTGCTCGCCGCCTGAGCAAAAACAAAAGCGATTCAGATGGCGGTGGGCGGGACCCAGATGGCGCCGTGCGGCAGAAGAGAACTCGGTCAGAGTCTCTCAGATAGGAGACACAAAATGGGTCTGTCTCCTCTGGGCAATCGAGAGCGTCCTCCAGATTGCTAGGGTGGTGGTCTTCAGGCCCGTCAGCCTCGACCTACCTTTCCCCTAAACAAGGCGCCCAGATTGAGAATTCTCAATTTCAGACAGAATCAGACAGAGACAAGAGACAGACAATTACAGACATAACAGGAGGCGCCTCTTACCTCTGAGGGGTCCGATATGAGGTCTGGGGTCTTGTCGAGATCCCGGACGAGCCCCCAAATGTAGGGACCCCCGGTGGGCCCCCCCAAGGGAATTGTCGACCAGACCCAAAGACACTCACACGGAGAACTCTCAATGCAAGCAGCAAGAGGTTTATTGATGACACCGGTGCACCGGGGGCTCCACACAAAGTCCTCACGCAGGAGGGGTGAAGAGCCCCTAGCAACAGTGTTGTAGTGCTTATATAGGCAAAAACCACAAACTTAGGATTTTTAGGGACTTTCCATCTAAGAAGAAACTTGATTGGTTGTGCCCATCAGGGTGGGCCTGGGGTTAGGGACTTTCCATCTAGAGGAGGCCCTGATTGGCTGTGCCCACCCAAGGACGCTGTGTCATCGTTATGGGCAGGGGATGGGGCCAGCTGGGGCCAGCTGGGACGTTATGCAAACACCACAAGCACGGGGAGGGGTGGTCCCCCTCAATTCCAGGAACTGGGTGGTCCCCCTCAATTCCAGGAACTAGAAAGTGTTCCAGGAACCAGAAAGTGTTATTTAATTTTTTTTTTCTTGTTTGTGGCTAACTCAGCAACATAATGGAGGCTGTCATAAAATGGCAGCTCTTTAGTCAACCAGCTACAGCAAGCAAGCAGTGATACAGAATAAGCCATCTCTCCAGCCTGGGAAAAAGTTATGAATTAACTTTTTTTGCAACATGGGAGAAGACCCTGCTCACAGCGCCACCATGTGGCCACGAGGCCAAGATGAAGATCAAGCAGGAACCTGGAGCCTGAAACTCTTTTTGGTTTTGTTTTCTTCTTCTTCTCCTCCTCCTCCTTCTTCTTCCTTTTCTTTTCTTTTCTTTTTTTTTTTTTTTTTTTTTTTTTTTCGAGGTAGGGTCTCACTCTGGTCCAGGCTGACCTGGAATTCACTATGTAGTCTCAGGGTGGCCTCGAACTCTCGGCGATCCTCCTACCTCTGCCTCCCGAGTGCTGGGATTAAAGGCGTGCGCCACCACGCCTGGCTCTTCTTCTTCCTTCTCTTCTTCCTCCTCCTTCTCCTCCTTTTTTTTTTTTTTTTTTGATTTTTCAAGGTAGGCTCTCACTCTAGCTCAGGTTGACCTAGAATTCACTATGTCATCTCAGGGTGGCCTCGAACTCATGACAATCCTCCTATCTCTGCCTCCCAAGTGCTGGGATTAAAGGCGTGCACCACTACGCCCGGCTTGTTTTGTTTCTTGAGGTAGGGTTTCATTCTAGCCCAGCCCAGGTTGACCTGGAATTCACTGTGTAGTCTCAGGGTGGCCTTGAACTCACAGCAGGAACTCACAGCAGTCCTCCTTCCTCCGCCTCCCAAGTGCTAGGATTAAAATGGTGTGCCACCACACCCGGTCTGAAACCACCTTCTATGAGAGAAGAAAAACATCTTAGTGTGTGTGCAAAACCCTGGAATGCTGAAGAACTCATAAGAAATAGCTTACAAGAAAAAATTAAAAAACAAAACTGGTCCAGGTGTGGTGACACACGCCTTTAATCCCAGCACTCAAGAGGCAGAGGTGGGAGGATTGCTGAGAGTTTGAGGCCACCCTGAGACTATATAGTGAATTCCAGGTCAGCCTGGGCTACAGTGAGACCCTACCTCGAAAAGCCAAATTTTTAATTAAAAAAAAAAAAAAAGGTTGGGGTTGGAGAGATGGTTTAGCAGTTAAAGCACTTCCTGTGAAGCCTAAGGACTCATGTTTGACTCTCCAGATCCCGCATGAGCCAGACGTACAAAGTGATACAGGCACACAAGGTCACACATGCGCATAAGGGGTGCACATATCTGGAGTTCAATTTCAGTGGATGGAAGCCCTAGTGTGCCAATTTTCTCTCTCTCTCGCATAAAAAAAAAAAAGGCCACTCTGTTGAGCTTGCCTCAAAACAAATTTTAAAAAAGATGGAATAAAATAAAATAAAACAGGAGAGAATAGCTGTTTCCTAGACTCATGTTGTCAGACCTCTGGTGGAGAATGAGTGAGGTTTCTAGGTGACATAGCACACTTACAGGAACTCCTGCTAGGCACACTTTGCATATCTTTACAATGGAATCTCAAACCCACCATTAACACCTTAAGACCAGCCCCCAGTGACATTGCCTCTAGGAAGGTGATTGTAATGCAAACTATAAAGTAATAAAACATTGAATATATTGGGGGCCATATATTCAAATTACCACAGAGACCCTACCTCAAAACACCAAATAAAATAAAAATAAACAGGGCTGGAGAAATGGCTTAGTGGTTAAGGCATTTACCTGTGAAGCCGAAGGATCCCAGTTTGATTCTCCAGGACCCACGTAAGCCAGATGCACAAAGTGGAGCATGCATCTGGAGTTCCTTTGCAGTGGCTAGAGGCCCTGACATGCCCATTCTCTCTGTATCTGTCTTTCTTCTATCTCTCTCTCTCTCTGCTGGCAAATAAATAAATAAATAAATAAGTTTTTAAAATTTAAAATAAGGGCTGGAGAGATGGCTTAGGGGTTAAGGCGCCTGCCTCCTAAGCCTAAGAACATTGGTTCCAATCTCCAGCAGTTCCAATCTCCAGGTCCCACGTTTAGCCAGATGCAAAGTGACGCAAGGGCGCAATGCTGCACTTGACCACAAGGGGGCGCATGCATCTGGATTTCGTTCAAAGTAGCTGAGAGGCTACTGGCGCGCCCATCTCTATCTGTCTTCCTCACCCTCTCTCTCTGTCTGTGTCTCTCCAAAAAAAATAAATAAATAAAATAAAATAAAAAAAAGTATAATAAAACAACCCTTTGAAACAGGCATATTCGTATCAGAACTTTTCTCTTCCCCTCTGCCTTCCTTTCTGTTTGAAGACATATATCCACTTGGTAATATTAATTGTCCTTCCTGCTTAGGTGTGCTGCTGATGTGTGTGTGTGCATGCACATGTGTACATGGGTGTGTGCATCTGTGTTCACATGTGGCCATGTGTGGTGCATGAGTGTGTTTGTGTGCATGCATGTATGGTGTGCATGTGTGTGCTGGCCTGTGGGAATGGAACACATGGATGTTGGAGGAGAAGGTTTATGAGGCCTGCAGTTCCCAGAAAGAGCCTGCTTTATGCCGCCCTGCCTCCATCAGGTCCTCTTTTCTTATTTTTTATTTTTATTTTTTTGGTTTTTCAAGGTAGGGTCTCACTCTGGCCCAGGCTGACCTGGAATTAACTATGTAGGCTCAGGGTGGCCTTGAACTCACGGCAATCCTCCTACCTCTGCCTCCCAAGTGCTGGGATTAAAGGCATGCGCCACCATACCTGGCTTTTTATTTATTATTTATTTTTTTTGCTTTTCAGGGTAGGGTCTCACTCTAGCCCAGGCTGACCTGGAATTCACTCTGTAGTCTCAGGGTGGCCTCGAACTCAGCAATCCTCCTACTGCCTCCTGAGGGCTGGGATTAAAAGTGTGTGCCACCACGCCAGGCTTTTTAAAAAATATTTTGTTTTTATTTATTTGAGGGAGAGAAAGAGGCAGAGAAGAGAGGGAGAATGTGCATGCAAGGCTTCCAGCCACTGCAATTGAATTCCAGATGCATATGCCACCTTGTGCATCTGGGCTTACGTGGGTCCTGGGGAATTGAACCGAGCTCCTTTGGCTTTGTCGCTAAGCCATGTCTCCAGCCCCATCAGGTCCTCTTTCCAGGGTGGTCTGCCTTCGGCCCCAGGTCAGCCTCTGGGAGGGACACGGCGGGGTAGAATGTGCTCAGATTTGGGGCAGGGTGAGAAAAAGCAGCTCTGTCTTCAGCGGGGGTTCATGCAGAAACAAGCCACGTTTCCCAAGAGTGGCAACGTGTGCAGTGCAGCCAGCTGTCCTGCATCCCGGAGGCAGCATCAGTGAGCAGCTGGTGTCAGGGGCTTCCAGCCTGCAGCTCATTGCTGGGCTGCTGGCGCCCCCTGGTGTCCGTCTCGGTGCATGGAGCTGAGAGTCGGTCTGAGGAAGGTGGACTGACTGCACCCTCTACAGGAGGTCAGAGGCTGTGTCTCCCTGAGAAAGTACCTCCATTCCACAGACCAGCAGATGGTGAGCAGATAGATTTTATTTTATTTATTTTTATTTTATTTTATTTATTTATTTTTTGGTTTTTTCGAGGTAGGGTCTCACTCTGGCCCAGGCTGACTTGGAATTACCTATGTAGTCTCAGGGTGGCCTTGAACTCAAGGCGATCCTCCTACCTCTGCCTCCCAAGTGCTGGGATTAAAGGCGTGCGCCACCACGCCTGGCTTTATTTTATTTTTAAAAATATATTTTATTTATTTATTTGAGAGAGAGAGAGAGAGAGAGAAAATGGGCACACCAGGGTCTCTCACCACTGCAGAGGACCTCCAGATGTGTGCACCCCCTTGTGCATCTGGTTTACGTGGGTCCTGGAGAATTGAACCAGGATCCTTTGGCTTTGCAGGCAAACACCTTAACTGCTAAGCCTTCTCTCCAGCCCTGGTAGATATGTTTTTAGCAAAAAATAAAAATAAATAGTTCCATTGTGTTCTCAACGCATTTGACAACATCATAGGAGTGGCCCAAGGCTGCTTCAGGACCAGCCAATTCCAGAGAGCTGAGGAAAGGGACAGGCCATGTGCCGTTACCACAGAGCACTTAGCCACACTTATCTCACTGCAGTGATCAACGTCCCTGCCCAGGGTAGAGGTCACAGTTCCTGACCACTGCCAGCTTTCTCCTGTCCCTCTCAAGCCTGGAGGTGAGAGGAACTTGGGATGACTGGGATCCCATGACACTTCACCAAGGCCCCCTGCTCTGGGTGGCTGGGGGACAGGGCCACCGAGTAGGGAGTCATATGGATACAGCTTGGTGTCTGAGACAGGCACCATGTCCTCGTGTTCCCTTTGTGGATTGGAAGACCAGTAAAGGGCTTCCTCTCCAAGACCAGGACTGGATTATGGCGCATATCTCCCAACATATGCCTCACTTAGTGTTTTTCCTTCAGGGCCTCAACAATATCCAGAGGAGAGAACAGGGGAAGAAATAAATAGAGGGAAGGAGAAGGGGCAGGTGAATCTTACATCTTCCTCCACTGGACCGCTACACACAGCCCTGAACCCTAACAACACTATGGAGAATGTGCTCACAGGCCCAGCTTCTGGCTGGCAGCACCTATTGGATGATGCCCAGGCCACGTGGCACGTGGAGATGCCATGCATTGTTTGGGAGGGTCCCAATCCCTCCATAGGACATCACTGCTGAGCATCAGTCATGTCCCCCAGAGTCCCGTGGATCCTGCAAAAGGGCTGGAGAGATGGCTTAGTGGTTAAGGCACTTGCCAGCAAAGCCAAAGGACCCAGGCGCAATTCCCCAGGACGCACTTTAGCAAGATGTACAAGGTAGCGCATGTGTCTGGAGTTTGTTTGCAGTGGCTTGTATGGCACAATGCAGGCCTGGCCCTAGCCAGACCGCATGGCAGAAGAAACCAGGAAGTGGCTTCTGTGGACATGGCGTTCTGCGCAGGCCTGGCGTGACAACATCTACAGTCCCATGCTCGGGAGAAGCCTGCTACGAGATGACCTGTCCAGAGACAGGCTGTCATTGGTCACAAAAAGAGGACCACCCCATACAATGATTGGCCAGCCAAGCCCCTTAAAACCCCTCTGTGCTTCCTCAATAAACGAGTTTGCGGCAGCTCGCTTCCCGCTTTCACCCAACTCCCGGAGTCTGTGTCGTGATTCCTCACTGCTCACCCCAACTCAGCAGAGACCCTACTGTCCCTCCTGGGCTGGCCTTAGGGGGGGTACCACAACAGTGGCTAGAGGCCCTGGTGCATCCATTCTCTCTCTCTCTCTCTCCTCCTCTCTCTATCTGCCTCTTTCTCTTTTTATCTCCCTCTGAAATAAATAAATAAATAAAATATATTAAAAAATTAAAAGGGGCTGGAGAGATGGCTTAGCAGTTAAGGTGCTTGCCAGCAAAGCCAAAGGACCCAGGTTCAACTCCCCAGTATCCATGTAAAGCTGGATGCATAAGGTGGCGCGTGTGTCTGGAGTTTGTTTGCAGTGGCTAGAGGCCCTGGCACACCCATCCTCTCTCTCTCTCAAATAAATAAATACATTTTTAAAAACCTGGAAAAGCCTCCTTCACCCACAAGATCAACACGGAGTCATGATTGCCAACGATGATGTTCCCAGAGTCTCCACCAACATTTGGCCAGGGCTCCTTCACCCACAGAGCCACTGCCAAGGAGGCCCAAGCCACTGGGCCCTGGTTCTACTTAGTCACATAGCTGGGGAGGCAAAGTCTGGCCAAAGGAGGAAGAGAATCCATTTGTCATGTAGCTGGGTGGTCCCCGCCTTGGCTGTGAGAGTACTGTCTGTGGATGGGACTCCCTGGCACAGATCTGGGGTGAAGATGGGTACACACTTGTTGGGCATGCACTGTGTGGGTGGCTGCACAGTGGTCCCAGAATGTCCAGGTCCTAATCATAGGAGGTGTGTGTCTGGTCTTCCCGGGCGACATTGGGATGTGTCTTAAGATGAGTGGCAGGGCAGAGGCCACTTACCTCAGTGACATTGGCAGTTCCTGATGCCATACCCTCCAGGACAGGGCACTCTCACCCTATGCTTCACCTGCTCCTGCTGACGGTACCCATGGCATGGCCAGGGTGCCTTGTTTGCGTGGGCCTCCTCTGCCAAATTTGGGTTGTCGGCCCACTTTCTGACCTTCCTCATCTCCTGGGACATGTCTTCATTTTGTGCAACACTGAAAGTTCATGTGCATTGTGGGAGTTTGAATAGATGTCCCCCAATATATTCAGTGTTCTATTAGTTTGTAGTTTGCATCTGCAGCCGCCTGGCTGGAGGCAGTGTCACTGGATGGATCTTAAGGTGTGATGGTGAGTTTGAGATTTTAATCTGAAGATATGCAAAGTGTGCCTAGCTGGAGTTCCTGAGGTGTGCTGTGCTATATGGTTTTTGGCTTGGGGCTTCTCCCTGTATTTGGTCCTGTGAAGAGCAGGCCAGCTTCTTCTGCCATTATGGAACTTCCCCTGGATCTGTAAGCTTCAATAAATAAATCCCTTCCTCCGTAACTGTGCCTGGTCTGGAAGTTCATCTCAGCGAACCTGAAGCTGTCTAAGCGTTTTTTTTTTTTTTTCGAGGTAGGGTTTCACTCTAGCCCAGGCTGACTTGGAATTCACTATGTCGTCTCAGGCTGGCCTCAAACCCAAGGTGATCCTCCTACATCAGCCTGCAGAGTGGCGGGATTAAAGGCGTGTGCCACCACGCCCGGCTTTGAGTGGAGAATTTTTAGAACTACCTCTCGTTAGCACTAATGATCATGGGAGTCAGTTCTCTATGCACAGCTAAGATGACTCCAGCAGCCACGGGGTCCATGTTGCATTTGGGCTTGAAAACCTACCAGCTGTGGATGGCCTGCAGCACCATTGTCCTTTTCTTTTCTTTTCTTTTTTTTTTTTTTTAAATTTGAGAGAGACAGAGAGGGAAAGAGGAAGATGCAGAGAGAGAATGGGCATGCCAGGGCCTCTTAGCTCCTGTGAATGCATTCCAGACGTGCGCCCCCTTGTGTGCATGTGTGACATTACGTGCTTGCATCACTTCTGCCTCTGGCTAAGCGTGGGACCTGGAGATTTAAACAAGCATTCTTAGGCTTCGCAGGCAGGCAGGCGCCTTAACCGCTAAGCCATCTCTCCAGCCCCGTCTTCTTTTTTTTAAAAAAGAAATTTTAAGAGCCAGGTGTGGTGGCACACGCCTTTAATCCCAGCACTCTAGAGGCAGAGGTAGGAGGATTGCTGTGAGTTTGAGGCCATCCTGAGACTACAGAGTGAATTCCAGGTCAGCTTGAGCTAGAGTGAGACCCTACCTCGGAAAACAAAAAAACCCAAAAAACAAAAAATAGTATTTATTTATGAGAGAGAGAGAGAGCAAGAACAAATATGGGTGCACCAAGGCCTCCTGTCACTGCGAATGAACTCCAAATGCAAGCGCCCCTTTGTGCATCTGGCTTTACATGGGTACTGGGGAATGGAACCCAGGCCATCAGGCTTTACAAGCAAGTGCTTTTAACCACTCAGCTCACATGCCATCTTCTTAAACATTTTGGCCCCTCCCATGTCATGACCTGGACTCCTTCTTGCCAGGCACCATGGGCAGAGGTAAGAAACCCCAAGATTTTCAGGGTCCTCATGCTTTAGTTTATTTTACTTTTTTTTTTTTCAAGGCAGAGTCTTGCTGTGGCCCAGGCTGACCTGGAATTCACTATGTAGTCTCAGGATGGCCTCGAACTCATGACAATCCTCCTACCTCTGCCTCTCGAGTGCTGGATATAAAAAGACATGTAGGGCTGGAGAGATGGCTTAGTGGTTAAGGCGCCTGCCTCCTAACCCTCAGAACACTGGTTCCAATCTCCAGCTGTTCCAATCTCCAGGTCCCACGTTTAGCCAGATGCAAAGTGACGCAAGGGCGCAATGCTGCACTTGACCACAAGGGGGCGCATGCATCTGGATTTCATTCTCAGCAGCTGAGACACTCTCTCTGTCTCTCTCTGTCCCTCTCTGTGTCTCTCTCCAAAAAAAAAATAAGATAAAATAAAAAGGTTTAAAAAAAAAGACATGCATCACCATTCCCTGAAAATTTATTTATTTATTTATTTTTTATTTTATTTTATTTTTTTGGTTTTTCGAGGTAGGGTCTCACTCTGGTCCAGGCTGACCTGGACTCTAGGCGATCCTCCTACCTCTGCCTCCCAAGTGCTGGGATTAAAGGCGCGCGCCACCACGCCCGGCTTGAAAATTTATTTTAAACTAAGAAGAAAATCATAAACGTTTTGATGGAAACACTGCCTATTGGGATATGTGTTAGTATGCTTGTCTTTATGTCAGTGTGGTCCCAAGACAAAGTTTCTAGCATGTCCCACATGTTGACAGGCCCCAGGGCCACAACACCCCTGCCTGGTGGCACCTCTCCAATCTTTTGTCCCCACTATCCTCAACTCTCAGCCCCATGTAGCATCCTGGCAAGAGGCCTTCTGTGCTCCCTAAATCTGCTTGAGTCTCACTATTAGCATCTGGGGCTGGCGTACAGAAGACAAGCTGAGTGACTTAGTGCATGGGGGATTGATTCCTTCCTAGAAGGCCAAAACCCAGGTGTCAACAGGGTTGTTTTTGCCAGAGGCCTGAGGGAGGGACAGCCATCCAAGGGAGGCACAGCTCATCTGCTGAATCCTGAGCACACTGGTCTGGTGCTAGGGTGGGCCCTGAACGCGGTCAGGAGGCTTCACTGACCTCATAGAAGAGAAGTCCAGAGCCCCCTCTTGGTTTGCGAGGACCCACCCTCTGTGGGTCAGGAAGCTCTCACTAGGGACTACATCCTGGCTCCTGGGTCCTCCATGCCCAGTCTCTGGAGCTGTGAAATAAATGCTATGTAAGCCCCAAGCCCATCAAAACCTCCAGCCATTACAAATGAGCTCCAGAAGCGTGTGCCACCTTGTGCACCTGGCTTACATGGGTACTGGGCTATCGAACCTGGGTCCTTGGGCTTTGTAGGTAAGCACTTTAACCACTAAACCATCTATCTCTCCAGTCCTCTTGTTTTTTCTCTTCTTTCTTTTATTACTTTTTCTTTTTCTTTTTTTCTTAAAGCAGGGTTTCACTAGCCCAGTCTGACCTTGAATCACAGGGACCCTCTTACCTCAGCCTCCTGAGTGCACCAGAAACCATTTTCTTTTCCTCTTTTCCTCTTTTCTTCTTTTCCTCTTTCTTTCTTTCTTTCTTTCTTTCTTTCTTTCTTTCTTTCTTTCTTTCCTTCCTTCCTTCTTATTTATTTTTTGGTTTTTCAAGGTAGGGTTTTGTTCTAGCCCAGGCTGACCTGGAATTCACTATGTAGTCTCAGTGTGGCCTTGAACTCATGGTGATCCTCCTACTTCTGCCTCCCAAGTGCTGGGATTAAAGGCGTGCACCACCATGCCTGGCTATTTTCTTTATTTTTTAAACTTTTAAAAAATATTTTTTATTTTGATTTATTTATTTGAGAGAGAGAGAGAGAGAGAGAGAGAGAGAGAGAAATAGGTAGAGAGAGAAAGAATGGGAACACCAGGGCCTCCAGCTACTGCAAATGAACTCCAGATGCATGTGCCCCTTGTACATCTGGCTTATGTGGGTCCTGGGGAATCGAACCTGAGTCCTTAACCAATGAGCCATTTCTCCAGCCCTATTTTCTTTATTTTTTCAAAAATTTTTATTTAGTTATTTGCAAGCAGAGAGAGAGAAGAGAGGCAGACAGAGAGAGAACGGGCATGCCAGGGCCTCTAGCCACTGCAAACGAACTCCAGATGCATGAACCCCCTTGTGCATCTGGCTTACGTGGGTCCTGGAGAATCGAACCGGGATCCTTTGGCTTTGCAGAGAAATGCCTTAACCGCTAAGCCATTTCTCCAGCCCCCCCCCCATTTTCTTTATTTTTAAAATAAACATGAAGTAATGGGTTTCATAATGGCGTCTTCCCTGTGCTTCTGCGTGTATATATGCATGTGTGCACACGTGAGCATTTGTGTGTGTGTGTGTTTTCTCTTCTCATCTTGCACCAGCTACAGTAGCTTCCTGTGACAAAATGCCATTGGCCACGTGGCCTAAATAAAAGGAAATAATGGTTGTAGTCTGAGCTAACAGGGAGGCAAAACTGGCTCTTGCTACAGGCTCCAGGGGAGAGGCCTTCCTTTCTCCGCAGGCCTTGCTGTCCCTGTCAACCCTTGTTGTTCCTGGGCTTGTCATCGTGTCACACCAACTCTGCCTTGGCTCTTACGGGCTCCTGACAAGGACACTAGTCCCTCGACCAAGGGGTCAGCTCTTACCGCCGCAGGGTGACCTCGCTGTGACTTGACTATACCTACTACAGACTATCCCAAGCGAGGGCTCATTCCGAGCACATATTTGGGGGCGCTTTGTCCCCCCAGTGCAGCTGTCTGCCACAGTTGGCATACCCATCTTCCTGGTGCAGAACTTGTCACATCTGTGAGGCTGTCGTGAGCCAGGACCTCCTTGTTTTTGGTGTACACTTTGTTGGGCAGTGGGTGGAGGCTGGGCCTCTGTCCACTGCTGTTTGACCCCATCCTGAGCCGAGCCCCTCTCCTCCACTGACACGGGAGTGCAGAGCTCACCTGTCCACCGTGCCAGCCTGTCCTTCTATCTGCAGTGTCCCCACATTGAATTTCATCCCCTGTGTTCCGTAATTACCATCCTGTGGGCTTCGGTGTTTCACACATGTTTGCATAGTGAACGCGTCTGTTAATGCCCATGTACTTGTGTGCACGTACGAAGGCTTAAATGGTTAAACAGCTAAAGCAAACAGACTCCGCGCATTGAAATCAGACCTATTTTCTTTTAATTTCAGAGTTGTCTCTGGCAAGCTGACTTGAAAGATGTTGAAATTGGATAGGTAATTAATTCACATGCGCCTGCAAGAGAGGGGGGGAAGAATGCACAAATTATTTGTAACATTTTGTAAGCACTGAAATTAATGTAGTGTGAATTTGTCATTTCTACCCCACGTTACAGATTTTCTATATTATAATTTAATCTTTTTAATGTAAAAAGAATAGGAATTTTGCCCTTTCTGGCCTCTCGGGAAGCAAGAACCAGTGTATCTAATTATCTGAACACAGAGGAACATAAAGGAATAGCAAGTAGTGAAATTATAAATGGGCCAGAACAGTTCCATGTTTTCTGATTAAAGTCTCTTTCTGGGCCCTTAGCAATCCTGTTGCCCCGATGTCCGTAGTAATTGCACGTGTCAAAGCTGAGGCTTTGTGTAACTGGGACCGGGCGAGTTACAATTTTAATTTAGACGGAGATAAGTGTGTGGCGCTTGGGCCGGCAGGTGGGGAAACAGGCAGGCGCGGGAGGCCCAGGCCCCAGGGCGCCAGGTTAATGGCAAGCCCCAATTTAATCAGGGCACATCACAACAGCGGAATTTTTTAAGACGAGAAATGCAATTTACCAACACAAAGCCAGCCACCTGCTCTCTTCCCTCTGTTGTCTATGTAAAGGAGGCTGTCTAATTTTACCCATAGCTCAGGGGCAGTGAATTTTAACAATGGATCCCGTGTTCATCATCACAAGGGTGACACGCTTAAAATGAGATCTCTCTGACATGCCGGAATCTCTGAAACAAAGAAAATTCCGGTTTTAAATGTCAAAAATGTTCACAAAATCTGGGCAGTAGCCATGTTTCCCCCTCCTCCTCCCAGCCAGGAATCTTAGTTTTTCGGGGGGGGGGGTCTGTTCCGACACACAGGTGATGTTCGTTTCCCAAGTTTCTTTTCATTGAGAAAGATATGTTAGGTTGCGTGCAAGCAGGAGGCGCAGACTCAGTCATCAGAGGGACTTGCCCTGCAAGAGAAGCTTCTAGCCTCTCCGAGCCGGGCTCTGCGGCAGAGCCCCTGTGAGACAGAGCTGCCCAAGGTCAAGGACAAGCACAGTGAGCTGTGTTCCCAGTGCCTGGCCTCTGACAGTGGCTTTCTGCACCTGCCCTGTATGGTGGAGCTTCAGTCAGCGCTGGCTACGGTTCTTCTGCGCTCTGGACAGGGCTTCTTGTGTGTCTGCGAGTGGCTGCAGAGACAGAGGACACCAGTGTGGAGGCTCCCTGTGGCTTCTCACCCATCTCTCCCAGCTTTGTGTTCTCACTGGTCACGTTTCGTGCATAGAGAGCCAGTGTTAATGCACCTTTTTTGTTTAGGGAGGTGGGACAAGACATGGCTAGCTTTTGGAGGATTCATTTTATTTTATTTTATTTTATTTTATTTTATTTTATTTTATTTTATTTTATTTTATTTTATTTTATTTTATTTTATTTTATTTTATTTTATTGTGTTTTGAGGTAGGGTCTCACTCTGGCTCAGGCTGACCTGGAATTCACTATGTAGTCCTCAGGGTAGCTTCGAACTCTCAGCGATCCTCCTACCTCTGCCTCCCAAGTGGTAGGAGGTGTGCGCCACCACGCCCAGCTAGTCCTGTTTTTATTTTTATTTTATTTTATTTTATTTTTTTGGTTTTGTGATGTAGGGTCTCACTCTGGTCCAGGCTGACCTGGAATTCACTATGTAGTCTCAGGGTGGCTTCGAACTCTCGGCGATCCTCCTACCTCTGCCTCCCAAGTGGTGGGAGGTGTGCGCCACCACGCCCAGCTAGTCCTGTTTTTATTTTTTATTTTATTTTATTTTATTTTTTTGGTTTTGTGATGTAGGGTCTCACTCTGGTCCAGGCTGACCTGGAATTCACTATGTAGTCATCAGGGTGGCTTTGAACTCTCGGCGATCCTCCTACCTCTGCCTCCCGAGTGCTGGGATTAAAGACCTGTGCCTCCACGCCCGGCAAGGTCCTGTTTTGTTTTTTTTTAATATATTTTGTTTATTTTATTATTTGTTTGAGAGAGAGAAAGAGAGAGAGAGAATGGGTGCAGCAGGGCCTTCAGCCACTGCAAACAAACTCCAGATGCGTGCACACCCTTGTTCATCTGGCTTACGTGGGTCCTGGAGAATCAAACCAGGGTCCTTTGGCTTTGCAGGCAAGTGCCTTAATCACTAAGCCATCTCTCCAGCCCTAAGTCCTGGTTTTTAGATGGCACTTTCAGATGGCAATAGGATAACAGCATCAATCCCTTCATGAGACCCTCACCATGATGGCCTAATCTAAGCCCCCCCCATACCTTCCAAAGACCACATCTTCTAATTCCATCCCACGGGGGCTTCAGTATATAACTTAGGGGGGTACACAGTTCAGCTCAGCTAGGAAAGACAGCTGATCATTTCTGTCCTCCACAGTCAGACTGGACTGAAATGTCTCCCCTGTAAGCAACCTGCATGCTGTTGCCTGTGACCAGTAACCTAACAGAAAAAGTCCTGGAGGTTGTTGATAGCACCTGCCATCACCCCATCTTAGAGGGGGATCCCATGTTCACTCTACTTGTGCCTTAACTGAGGTGTCCTGGAAGGACAGAGGCTGCCTCCCACTCTGATCTCTTATCCTTTTTTTGTTTTAGTTTTTTTTAATTTTTATTTTTTTTGAGAGAGACACAGAAAGAGAGGGAGAGGGAGACAGATAGAGATGGGCACGCCAGCAGCCTCTCAGCTGCTGTGAATGAAATCCAGATGCGTGCACCCCCTTGTGGTCAAGTGCGGCATTGCACCCTTGCCTCACTTTGCATCTGGCTAAACGTGGGACCTGGAGATTGGAACCGCTGGAGATTGGAACCAGTGTTCTTAGGCTTAGGAGGCAGGCGCCTTAACCGCTAAGCCATCTCTCCAGCCCTTTTCTTGTTTTTTTTTTTTTTAGAGGTATGGTCTCCCTCTAGCCCAGGCTGACCTGGAATTCACTAATATGTCATCTCAGGGTGGCCTCAAATTACTAGGGATTCTCCCACTTCATCCTCCTGAGTGCGAGGATTAAGGGTGTGTGCCACCACACCTGGCACAGAGAGAGAGAGAGAGAGGGAGAAAGGCAGCGGGAGAGAGAGAGTATGGGCATACAAGGGCCTCTAGCCGCTGCAAATGAATGCATGTGCCACCTTGTGCATGTGGCTTTACATGGGTACTGGGGAATTGAACTTGGATCATTAGGCTTTACAGGCAAGCACCTTAAGTGCTGAGCCATCTCTCCAGCTTATGAGCTCTTCTTCTTCTTTGTGACCCCGGGCTGAGGGCGACATTCCTTGTGTGCTAGTATACCAAGGTGTTGCTGAGACTCAACGGCATTAGGAACGACCCCCCCCCCCGCCCCACGCGCCCCTGAAGCTGAGAAAGGGGCTCTGTTCAGTCAGCTGTTAGCTCCACCCACAGTCCCTGGTGGATGAGGTGGCTGACTTTGGCCTTAAGTGTGGCTTCCTGCAAAATAGGCTAAGACCCATTCTGGGTCACATGCTGCGTCCATGGGCCTGGCTTCTCTGTGGTCACAGACTGGAGCTTTCAGGACATGAGATCCCGGTGTGCCACAGCATGCTGGAGTGCTCAGCACAGCCAGCGCAGGCAAAGAGGCAGAGCAGGATGCTTAGGGGCCCAGCCCACCTCAACGGGCGGGGGGCATGTCACCTGTCATCAGCCAGCGCCCCCCCTCCCGCCCACCGGTAGGTCAGGGCAGCACCTGAGTGGAAAGACCCAGGGTTGCCTACCAGCAATGGGGTTTGTAATTGGGTCAGTCCTGGGTTGGCTGTGGACAAAGAACCTAAGACAGCAGATGTCCATCTTTCTCTCTCCCTCCTTCCATGATCCTCTGATACTGTTGCCCCAGGCCTGACACTGCTTTTCAAGAACAGTTAAACGTACTTTCAAAAACGTGGAAATAACACCTCTACTTTGAAAAAGAACCAATCAGAATAGAGGTATGGAGGGTTAATAACCACAAGCTCCAACCTGGCTGGCTCGGGACCTCCATGATCAGAAGGCATTATCCTCCCAGAGGCCCTGGGCCGGTTCTGTGTCCGCTGTGCAGGACCAAACACACACCTTTCTCACAGATGAACAGACAAAACAGTGTGGTATGTGACAGAGCTGAGATGCGTGGAATATGCCATGTGTTTTCCAAGAAGCCTGTGCTTAAAAAAAAAAAAACATTATTTATTTATTTGAAAGAGAGAAAGGAGAGAGAGAGAACAGGCATGCCAGGGCCTCCAGCCACTGCAAACAAGCTCCAGATGCATGCATCCCCTTGTGCATCTGGCTTACGTGGGTCCTGGGGAGTCAAACCGGGACCCTCAGGCTTTGCAGGCAAACACCTGAATCACTAAGCCATCTCTCCAGCCCAAAGCCTGTGCTTTTTTTTTTTTTTTTTTTTAATTTTTTTATTTTTATTTTTATTTATTTATTTGAGAGTGACAGACAGACTGAGAGAGAAAGAGGCAGATAGAGAGAGAGGGAATGGGAATGCCAGGGCCTCCAGCCACTGCAAACGAACTCCAGATGCGTGTGGCCCCCTTGTGCATCTGGCTTACGTGGGTCCTGGGGAATTGAGCCTCGAACTGGGGTTCTTAGGCTTCATAGGCAAGCGTTTAACTGCTAAGCCATCTCTCCAGCCCAAAGCCTGTGCTTTTAATACAGCCAGTCACAGACCAGGGCTATTTCACAATAGGTGATAGAATTCACGTGCTGCTAAGACCATCATAATAGGAGGAAAAGATCATGACATCAAACTGAAGAGAGAGACTGATTGAGAGCGGGAGGGGATATGATGGAGAGTGAAGTTTCTTTCTTTCTTTTTTTCTTTTTGGTTTTTTCATTTTTTCAGTTTTTTCAAGGTAGGGTCTCACTCTAGCCCAGGCTGACCTGAAATTCACTGTGTAATCTCAGGGTGGCCTCGAACTCATGGCGATCCTCCTACCTTTGCTACCCGAATGCTGGGATTAAAGGCGTGCGCCACCACGCCGGGCTGAGAGTGAAGTTTCAAAGGGGAGGAAAGTACCATGGAATGTTGTCTACAATTAAAGAAGTTGTCAATAAAAAATAAATAAAATAATAATAATAATAAAAGAATTCACGTGCTGCAACTTCCCCCAAAGGCAGAGGCAACAGCAGATGCTGTGGCTTCAGGAACTGGACAGGAGCATTCTGGATCCTTTGGTACCCGGATGCTACGACCACAGGTGTGCCCAGGAGGGCCCTGAACTCTTCCTCACCTCCTCGGACTTCCGTGCATTTCTCTGTTTTCCCCTTGCATCTGGCTCCTGGTTCTGATTCTGTTTACTTTCCCCACAGTCCAGATCCTTTGGCTTTGCAGGCAAACGCCTTAACTGCTAAGCCATCTCTCCAGCCCTGGATCTAGCTTTTTTAATCCAATCAGCCAGCTGGTGTCTTTTTGTTGTTGTGGTTGTTGTTTCTTGGTTTTGCGAGGTAGGGTCTCACTGTGTAGCCCAGGATAACCTGGAATTCACTATGTAATCTCATGATGGCCTCGAACTCATGACGATACTCCTACCTCTGCCTTCCAAGTGCTGGGATTAAAGGCGTGCACCACTATACCTGGCTGGAGTGTTAACACTTTATATTTAGGGTTGTTATTGAGAGGGATTTTACTGACATTGATAATTTTGCTAGTTGTTTTCCTTGTTGGTATGAATATTGCTTTTTTTTGTATTTTTTAAAAGATATGTATTTGTTTGTTTATTAGAAACAGAGAGGAGGAGAGAGAGATACAGAGGGAAACTGATAATGGGCACACCAGGGCATCTAGTCACTGCAAATGAACTCCAGATGCATGTGCCACCATGTGCATCTGGCTTATGTAGGACCTGGGTTCTTAGGCTTAGAGGCAAGCACCTTAAGTGCTAAGCCATCTCTCCAGCTCTTGTTTTTTTACTTTTGAGGGAAGCCAACAGATTGGCCTTTAAAAAAAATTCTATGCAAGAAAGCAATAGAGGGAGAGAGAAAGAGAGAATGAGAATTGGCACACTTGGGCTTCCAGCCACTACAAAAAACTTCAGATGCATGCACCGCCTTGTGCCCAGGTGTGACTTTGTGCACTTGCATCACCTTGTGTGTCTGGTTTATGTGGGATCTGGAGAGTTGAACCTGTGTCCTTAGGCTTCGCATGCAAGAGCCTTAACTGCGAAGCCATCTTTCCAGCCCTATTTTATTATTTTATTTATTTATTTTTAAAACTTTTTATTTTTTATTATTTTTTTGGAGAGAGAGACACACACACAGAGAGAGAGAGAGAGAGAGAGAGAGAGAGGAAGACAGAGATGGGCGCGTGAGCAGCGTCTCAGCTGCTGGGAACGAAATCCAGATGTGTGCGCCCCCTTGTGGTCAAGTGCGGCATTGTGCCCTTGTATCACTTTGCATCTGGCTAAACGTGGGAACTGAAGATTGGAACCGCTGGACATTGGAACCAGTGTTCTTAGCCTTAGGAGGCAGGCGCCTTAACCCCTAAGCCATCTCTCCAGCCCTTTATTTTATTTTTTAAATTTTTAAAATTTTTTTTTATTTTTGGAGAGAGACAGAGAGAGAGGGGGAGAGGGAGACAGATAGAGATGCGCGCACCAGCAGCCTCTCAGCTGCTGTGAACAAAATCCAGATATGTGCACCCCCTTGTGGTCAAGTGCAGCATTGTGCCCTTGCATCACTTTGCATCTGGCTAAACGTGGGACCTGGAGATTGGAACCGGGTTCTTAGGCTTAGCAGGCAGGCGCCTTAACCACTAAGCCATCTCTCCAGCCCTATTTTATTTTTTTGAGGCATGGTCTCACTCTAGCCAGGCTGACCTGGTACTCACTCCATAGTGCAGACTGGCCTTAAACTCATAGTGATCCTCCTACCTTAGTCTCCCAAGTGCTGAGACTAGAGGTGTGTACCACAGCATCCAGTGCTCTCCTTTTTATACAACCCAGGATCCCAGCCCATGAAATGGAGCTGCCCATAGTTTTGTTTTGTTTTCCGAGGTAGGGTCTCACTCTGGTCCAGGCTGACCTGGAATTCACTCTGTAGTCTCAGGGTGGCCTCAAAGTCATGGTGATCCTCCTACCTCTGCCTCCTGAGTACTGGAATTAAAGGCGTGTGCCACTACGCCCGGATGCTGCCCATAGTTAGGATGGGTCTGTTGTTTGGGGAGGGCAGTGTGCCTGACATTATGCTTGGAGGAAGTCCTCTTCTCCTCCCTGACCCTCACGCCTGCCACTCACCCAGTCAGAGTCAGATGGGGCTGGAAGTTTTGAGCATGACTGTCATTTGACTGGTCTCTCTTCTGTCACCAACCAGTTGTCAAAATGTCCCATCAGGCCGGGTGTGGTGGCGCACGCCTTTAATCCCAGCACTTGGGAGGCAGAGGTAGGAGGATCGCTGTGAGTTCAAGGCCAGCCTTAGACTACAGAGTGAATTCCAGATCAGCCTGAGCTAGTGAGACCCTACCTCAAAAAACCAAAAAAAAAGAAAGAAAAAGAGAGAGAGAGAGAGAGAGAGAGAGAAAGAAAAAAAGAAAGAAAGAAAGAAAGAAAGAAAGAAAGAAAGAAAGAAAGAAAGAGTCCCATCAGGAAGGAGAGGTTTGTCTCACCGTGGAAGCACACCCCCACAAGAGGGACGGAGAAGACCTGGAGGCTGCAGGGTGGGGCGGGAGCGTTTTTTGTTTGTTTTTCATTTATTTATTTATTTTCAAGGAGGGAGAGGATGGGCGCTAGGACCTCCAGCTGTTAGAAACAAACTTCAGACGCATGAGCCACTTTGTGAATCTGGATTTACGTGGGTACTGGGGAATCGAACCCAGGTTGTTAGGCTTTGCAGGCAAGCTCTTTCACTGCTCAGCCATCTCTCTAGCCCTGGGGTCTGAGTTTTGACGGATTCTTCGCTTTCCCCACTCTATATGCCCATCTTCAGCTCATTTACTGATTCCAGATACCTCCCAAGTGGGAGGAAGTGGGGACACAACGTCATATGTCTGCCCTGGTGTTCGGTGAGGCAGGGTCACTGTTGCACGCTTGTGAGGTCTCAGGTGCTCCAATCGAGCCTCAAGACTACCCTCTTGTCCTTTATGGTGAGGACTGACCCTCACTTACTTCTCTCTAGTAGGCACTCCTATATACCTTCATGTACAGACACTCACTCCCTGCCCCCCTCCCCTGCTCTCACCTCAACCCCCCACCCCCATTCTGTACAGTGTCTACTGGACACAGGAGCATGGGAACACAGGGCCTGTTGCAGTCAGGTTCGCATTGCTGGAAGGAAGCAGCCAACTAAGAGCAGCTTGTGGGGGGAATAAAAAGGGTTATTTTTGGCTTATAGACTCAAGGGGAAACTTCATGATGGCATGAGCAGAGGGTGGAAGTCACCTCATGGCCAGCATCAGATGGACAACAGCAGCAGGACAGTGTGCCAAACACTGGCAAGAGAAGCTGGTTATAACACCCATAAGCCCGCCCCCAACAATACACTGCCTCCAGGAGGTTTTAATTGCCAAATTGCCATCAGCTGGGAACTTAGCATTCAGAACGCCTAAGTTTATGGGGGACACCTGAATCAAACCACCTCAGGACCCCCTCCACCCTTCACTCAGTTTGAGGAGTTTCATCCTGTCCCTTCAGCCTCCCCTGGGTGGCTGAGACATTCTGGAAAAGCTCCACCTCTTGGCCTCAGCCACAGCAGTGCAGTGGGGTCTGGTTGCCGTGATGGGAACCTAGCTCTGAGAGGCTGAGTGTGGTCGACTTCGTCTTCCAATAGATATTTCCTGAAGCACTGTTATGTCAGAGTGTGCTGTTATTTTCACAATCCTCAATTAAAACTATGTCATTCATAGAGTTTTTCCTGTATGAGTTTACTCACTCACAGAGAAAGCAGTGGGGGTCACCTCCATCTAAGGCAAGCAGAGCTCGAGGAACCA
Organism: Orientallactaga sibirica; assembly: GCA_036365145.1. NCBI lineage: Eukaryota > Metazoa > Chordata > Mammalia > Rodentia > Dipodidae > Orientallactaga > Orientallactaga sibirica. The sequence continues at coordinate 2,885,373 of JAEOAD010001845.1, forward strand.
GCCTTCACTGACACCATTTGGCTTTGGTGATGGTCAAAGAGAGACTCAGAGTCAGACTGGCCACAGGAGGTGGCTCTTAAAGTCAGTCCACCATGCTGCCTTTCTGTGGTTTGATGACAGTAGTTACCTGAAAATCCTCTTTTTGAGAGTCCAGGGTCCCCAAAGCCTTAGAATTATTTTACAGGGTAGCCTCGAATTCAAGGTGATCCTCCTACCTCTGCCTCCCGAGTGCTGGGATTAAAGGCATGCGCCACCACGCCCGGCTCTTTTACCCATCGTAATACAATGATGCTTGTGGTATTTACAGAGCCTTGCCTGAATCACGTTCCATAGTGAGGGCTACGAAACAGATTGTTGATGAGTAAGTGAATAAATGAGTGAGTGGAGGTGAGCTGTTGCATGCTTGATGGGTCAGTTCCTTTCTTGTTGCTATAAATAAACACACAACCAGAAGCAAGTTATGGAAGGAAGGTGTTGGGCCTTGCTAGTAACAGGCTGGACCTGTGAGGAGGCTGGCCTGAACTATTGGACATGGCCAGGGACCCTGGGCTGCCGGGTCAAAGCTGGCCCTCTGTCAGGAGTCCCTGGAGATTACGGCCTTCCCTATGTTGTAGGGTGCAGTGAGCTGTCATCGCCCAGAGTGGGCAGAACTGGCAAGGCACTCCCCCCAGACCCCAAAAGGCTCTGACCATTCCATAAGTCAGACTTTGCCCCCCACAGTTCCTGACCTGTGGCTAGCTGCCCAAGAGACCCTCATGTGGCTAAAGTCACGTAGCCTTCTCACCCCCCACAGTTTTGAAGTCACAGACTCCTGTTAATCTCCTCTTCCGCCCTTCCCCCACCTTCCCTTATCCTTCCCCCATAGCTTTGAAGTTACTAGTCCTTCCTCTATCTAGATAACAGCCCATAAACAATGCATCCGATTGCCATATAGTCTGTACGTGTGCCTTCTCAACCTTCCCCAAGTGTTTATAACCCCACCCCACCCTCTTTGAATAAACGAGTGCTGTCCATCAGACAGTCTCCCAGGTGCTCATTGCCCCATCATATGTTCGTGTGTTCATATGTTCGCATTCACCCTCCCAGCCAGAATGACCCTGCTGCTTGCCCGGGATGTCGGTGGCCAACTACCCTGGGGAACAGGAATGGCATGAGACCCACAGCACGAGACCCACAGGAAGGGGGTTGAATTTGGTTTGATTTCAAGGGGGATGTTTCATGGCTGGGAAGGGATGGTGGCAGGAGTTGGAACAGAGCTGGTCACATCTCACCAGAGTCAGGAAGCAGAGAGCAAACACAGATGGGACCAGGCCACAAAACCTCAGTTCCCACTCCCACGTTCTCCACTCCCTCTTAAACCTCCGAAAAATTCCACAACTTTCCCAAACATTGCCACCAGCTGGAGACCAAGTGTTCAAACACACAAGCCCATGAGGGACATTTTACATTCAAACCACAACACTTGAGTTGTACAAAGTGGCTCCTGGCCTTCCACCTCCCCAAGTTATGGCTCTGCTGAGCCCTGGGGTCTCGGGAAGAGGAGCAGTCTTCAGTGACCAGTGTCCGGGGCGGGCCTGAGGGCCTGTTGGTTCCCCAGAGAAGCTAAGGCATGCTGGGAACCATCATAATTCCACATCAGTGACCAGTGTGGTCAAATGACTGGTCACCATTTCAGAGAGGGAGTGAGAGTCTGGCTGGGCAAACGTTGCTGGTGTGTGGAAAACATTGTCACCTCAGGGAGGTGGAGGGGGCGTGAACTGGGGTTTCAGGAGGAAGTAGAAAGCAGAGAGGTGAGTCACACTGGGCTTCCCTCCCTTGGCTTCCTGGCAAAGTCCACAGATGGACATCCACATGCAGCCAGCACCGGCATGGCTGGGAAGGGAAGTGGCAGGAGTTGGAAGAGAGCTGGTCATATCTCACGAGGGTCAGGAAGCAGAGAGCAAACAGGCAGATCGGACCAGGCTACAAAACCTCAACTCTCACTCCCATGTTCTCTGCATCCTCTTGAACTCACTCAACTTTTCTGGCCCCATGAAGGAAGGAGAAAGACAGTGGTGGATGCTTGCTCCGGATAGTGGCCAGGGCCCGGCAGCCCTACAGAGTTCTGCTCTGAGAAGTGCCAAGGAGGGTCGGCCACAACGGGTGGACCCTGGGAAGCCCATTGGTGACAGCTGATCAGTTGAGAATTGGAGCAGTCACAGTCAAGATGCTGGCAGAGGTCTCCCCCAGCTCAGTCCAGATTCTGATGCCCACACTGTCCTCTCCCATCCAGGCAGAGCCTAGGCTGATGGCTGCAGGCTGCCCTACCGGCGCCCGCCGAGCGGTGGCGCTGTTGCGCTGGGAACGCACCACCCAGAGAGGTCTTTGGCTCCAGCTGCAAAGGACCTGCGAGAGGCCAAGGCCAAGGCCACCCAGGGTCCACGCTCCTGCACTGCAGGCGCCCAGGGATCCATGGTGGAGGGGGAAGGGAGCCCAAGCTCACCCCGGGAGAGTCTGTCAGTGGTGGGAAGAATAGCACGCTTAGGGACCGCTGAAAGCAAGAAGAATGACGTTAACTCTGGAGAAAAGGAGTCAGATTGTTGTGAGTTCAAGGCCACCCTGAGACTACATAGTGAATTCCATGTCAGCCAGGACTAGAACGATACCCTACCTCGAAAAAACAAACAACAAATAAACATACAAACAAACAAAAAAGAAAAGAAAAAAAAAACAATAAAAGAGGGGTCAGGTCCCACAGGCCCGCCCTGCCAGCCACCTGGTACCTGGCGGCGACCTTTTTGGCCTGTCTACTTCCCATTGGCATTTCCAGTCACTTCCTGCATTTCTCAGCATCTTTGAAGATCACCTGCAAGGCGGGGACATTACCACCCAGCTCTGGACCAACCTCAGGTCAGCACCATTACTGGATGTGGCCGTCACTGGGGTCTTCCCGGAGACAGAGCATTCCAAAAACTTCCTTTCCATTTTCTTCTCCTCTCCCCAGAGGAGAGTCTCGCCCCACTTGAACCTACGTATTCTTCTGGCAAAGATGTCCATGTTCCCCCGCTTGATGTGCAGTTTTAGAGGGGCTGAGCTGCACTCACCTGAAGACCCTTCCCCACACACAGCACAGCTGGAGCCAGCCTGGCTCACTGGAATCCTGGCACCAACAGTACCAGCTTGCAGTGGAATTTTTCATTAAAGGCCTGGTTGTCCCCTGGGGCCTAGAATCTTGCTCTGCCTACAGGTTCTTGTGGATTTCTTCCTGGTGGGTGGCCCTGGCAGTGTTGTCCCTACTCTTCTGGTTTTTGTTTGTTTGTTTGTTTTTTGAGGTAGGGTCTCGCTCTAGCCCAGGCTGACCTGGAATTCACTAGGTAGCCTCAGCTATCCTCTTTCCTCTGCCTCCCAAGTGCTGGGATTGAAGGTGTGTGCCACCATGCCCGGCTCTGCTGTTGCTGTTTGGGCATGGACCAGGGTGGGGGCAGAGGGGACTTACCAGTGCCTTAGGAGAACCAGTACCTACTGCTCTCATCTGCTTTTGGGGACCTTCTGTCACCTCCTGAAGACCTGGGGTGAGGGGAGGACAGGACTGGATCATTTGCCGTTCATGTCTCACACCTCACATCTATCTTCCAGGAAGATGCGGTGAAGCTGGTTCACTGTCGGAGGTGTGTTGTTGAAAGACCCAGGCCAGAGTAGCACCATGACAGGCCTCAGTCACTCTGTAGGCCACAGGGGCGAGTTCCCGGAATCAAGGGAAGAACAAGCAGTACCGGGAAAAAACCATAAACTTGCTGTGTGAGCATGACTCAACATTCTTGCGGTCCTGGGCTGGATGGCCCAATAAGATCCACCGTCTCAGAGCTTTGTAACCAATCAAATGAAGGTAACCGTGCGCGCCAACCTGTTCAAATGTAACCGCCGCTTGCTGAGCCAATTAAGTTTGAAATTCCCCTAGACCTAGCCCGCCAAAATCCTAAGACCAATCAAGAACCCCCAAATACAGTTAATGTTCAAATTAGCCAGTCATGTAGTTGCGTAGGTGATGGTCCCCTCCCCCTTGTTCAAACCTCAATAAAAAGCCCGCTTTTCTGCTTCTCCCTGGAGGCTGCCAGGTGTCTGCTGCGTGTGTACGCGTGTGGTCACATCTGTTGTGCTGCTGATATTGTGTGCAGAGCTGGGCATACTTGATGTATTGGGGCCAGTGAGGATTGGGGAGAGTCAATGTTCTGTCTCCAGAAAGATCCCAGTGACATGTGTGTGATGGCTGGAGCCCTCCCAGGACAGAGTAGAGCCCCCCCCCCCAGAACAGGGTGGATCCCAAAGAGAGAGTGGGGATAATAGACCCCCAGGAGATAGTGGAGCCCCCTCTTCAGAGCATAATACACCTCCCCAGAAGAAAGTGGAGCCCCTTATGAGTGGCTGGAGCCTCACAGGACATGGTAGATCATGGAAGTCAGTAGAGCCCCTCAGGAGAGGGTGGGGTCCCACAGGAAGGAAAGTGTGGAAACTCCCAGGAAAGGGACTTCACAGGGTACGGGAGGGCGCCGATTCCAGAGCCAACAGTAGTGTGTCTACTAAGTGAGGGTGCTGAAAAGGAGGGTGAGAACCTGGGACTGTGACCCACGGCCATCGTAGGGGGCCTGGAACAGAACTGTGACTGGTGATCCCACGCCTGACATGAGGAAAGAGAAACCTGGAAGAATTGACTCAGCTGTGTTGACAGGCCCATGTGAACCTCCCCCTTCCCTGTCACTGGGCCTGTCTTGCATCTTCCCTTGAGGGGTCCCGTGGACATGCAGCTTCCTGGTGACAAAGGAGACTATAGTTTGACTGTGACAGTGTAAGTGTATGGCCCCGAAGACCCAGGTGTTATTTATATTTGGTTTTTCGAGGTAAGGTCTCACTCTAGCTCAGGCTGACCTGAAATTCACTATGTAGTTTTAGGGTGGCCTTGAACTCTCAGCAATCCCCCTACCTCTGCCTCCCAAGTGCTGGGATTAAAGGCGTGCACCACCACACCCGGCCTATTTATTTATATTTTATGAAAGAGAGAGAATTGGTGTGTCAGGGCCTACAGCCATCAAAATTAAACTCTGGACATGTACACCCCCTTGTGTGCATTTGAGACCTTGTGCGCTTGCATCATTGTGCGCCTGGCTTCCATGGGATCTGGAGAGTTGAACATGAGTCCTTAGGCTTCGCAGGCAAGCACCTCTAACCACTAAGCCATCTCTCCCAGCCCAGATGTTTTATTAAAATTGATAATTATAAAAATTAAAACTCCAGCCCCTAGCAGAGATTCCTCCTACAGGGAAAGGTGTGTCTCTGGAGGCAGATCTGATTCAAGCCCAAAAGTGTGTGGAGAGCAGTTGTGCTTGCCTGTGGTGTTGGCTGGTGGTTATGTCTCTCTGCCTGGATCTATGAAAGGGAGCCATCTTCTTCCACCACTGATGGAACTTCCCCTTGGATCTGTAAACTTGAAATAAACTCTTTCCTCCCATAAACTGTGTCCGATTGGATGTTCATCTCAGCAACGTGGACTTGACTGCAGCGAGAGACCAAGTTCAGGCCAAGTGTAGCAGACAGCTTCAGGTTCGCTGAGATGAACTTCCAGACCAGGCACAGTTATGGAGGAAGGGGTATTTATTGAAGCTTACAGGTTCAGGGGAAGTTCCATAATGGCAGAAGAAGTTGGCCTGCTTTCACAGGACCAAACAAAGAGAGCAAAGCCACAAGCCAAAAACCACACAGCACAGCACAGCACAGCACACCTCAGGAACTCCAGCTAGGCACACTTTGCATATCTTTAGATTGAAATCTCAAACCTACCACCATACCTTAGGGCTGGACCCTAAGATCCACCCAGTGACATTGCCTCTAGCCAGGTGGCTGCAGATGCAAACTACAAACTAATAAAACACTGAGTACATTGGGGGCCATCTATTCAAATGACCACACCAAGTGACAACATGGGCCTCCAAAGGCCACTGGTATCCCTGACTGTCCAGCGAGCCACGTGGCCTGAGGAGGAGGTAGTGGGCCTTGGAGTCACAGGATGAGACACTTGCTTATGATGGACAGTCTGACCCTATGCTTGCTGGCCTGTGTGGGTACAGCAGCAGCTGGGGCTTGGTGACCCATGTGGCCTGAGGATATGAAGGTGACCTCCTTACTCTTAATTGCCCTATTGTGACCTTCTTGGGGGGGGACTTATGTGGTGAGGGCTGTGTCTAAGGTGGGCCCTGAAAGTGGTCCTACTCAGCCCATTCTGATGGACTTACTAGACACACCTGCTCTGCTGCCTGAGGCAGATGTGACCATCCTCTGAGGAAGTGATTCTGGTTGGAGTCCTGAGTCTATCTCCTGAGTCCTCAGCCAACAGGCCACTTCATGCTGCAGGAAGTACAGTGGCCGGGAGCACTGGCCACTGAGATGGATTTCTGAAGAGCCACGGCAGAGGGGCTATCACTGGTGGTCTCTGTCCATGTCTTATTCAGACAATTGAAAAGGCATACACAAATAGCGAAGCATCAAGTTTTACTTAAAGTGACAGCAACGGGCTGGAGAGATGGCTGAGCGGTTAAGGCAATTGCCTGTGAAGCCTAGGGACCCAGGTTTGATTCCCCAGTATCCACGTAAGCCAGATACACATGGTAGTGCACGCATCTGGAGTTTGTTTGCAATGGCTAGAGGCCCTGGCATGCCCATTCTCTCTATATATCTGTCTCTTTCTCTCTGTCATAAATAAAGAAAGAAAGAAAGAAAGAAAGAAGGAAGGAAGGAAGGAAGAAAGAAAGAAAGAAGAGACGGTATAGGATTCTTTGCAAGGGAAGAGTGCCTAAGACCAGTGGGATATGGTTTGGGGCTACTTTAAAAAACATATTCTTGGGCTGGAGAGATGGCTTAGCGGTTAAGGCGCCTGCCTCCTAAGCCTAAGAACGCTGGTTCCAATCTCCAGGTCCCATGTTTAGTCAGATGCAGTGACACAAGGGCGCAATGCCGCATGTGGTAGTTTGAATATATGTCCCCCAATATATTCAGTGTTTTATTAGTAATAGTCTGCATCTGCAATCACCTTGCTAGAGGCAATGTCACTGGGTTTGAGATTCCATTGTAAAGATATGCAAATGTGCCTAGCAGGAGTTCCTGAAGTGTGCTGTGTGACCTTTTGGCAGTAGTTTTGCTCTGTGTGCTGTGGTGGCTGGTTGGTTTCTCTCTCTCTCTGCTTGGCCCTGTGGAGAGCAGGCCGCTTCTCTTGCCATTATGGAACTTCCCCTGGATCTGTAAGCTTGAATAAATAATATCCCTTCCTCCATAACTGTGCCTGGTCTGGAAGTTCATCTCAGCGAACCTGAAGCTGTCTGCTACAGTAAAGTGGTACCAGGAGTGGGGTGAGATGAACCAGATCGTGTGGATATTCGTCTTTTGCAACCTTTGTTTTGGAGGAATGGGCATGGACTTGGTGCTTGCAACTGAAGATGCCTTCTGGAGTGGTAAGCCAAGTTTTATGGACTATTCTGATGAGAGTTTGAGAATGCTAAGTGCAGATAGTACTGAACTTCGAGGCTTGGCTTATGAGGTTTCTAAGGGGAAGGAAAGACTGCAGAGGACTTTGTTGGAACTGGGCTATTGGCATAAGGGATGGCTACGTTCTGCTATCCAGGCCCAGAAAGTTTGATCAAACTTAAATTTGTAATGGACTGATACTTGGCTGAAGATATCGGACTGAGATTTTAAGATTTTAAGTTGGAAAACCTCAAGCAAGGTAAAAGCAGAGGCACTGAGACCCGGTTTTAGGTTACTGGAGCTGCTATTGTCAATGCATTAGCAATCTTAAGGAAGGTGGAAGGAAGGTGCCCTGACTTGATTTACATTAAAACAATGGAGAGGATGCCTGAGGAAAGACTGTTAAAAATGCAAATTCTTGGAAAGAGCTGACTGGAGAAGGAACCTGCTTTTCAAGGCTATGGTTTATTTTGTCCCTGGGTTAAGAATATGGCTGTGTCCTGCACACCTGGTATTAGTTTTGGAAGCATGAAAAATTCATGGAGTGGTCATGAGTTGCACACGGTTCCAGGAGCCACTGCTAGATGCGGCATGAGGCAGGGCATGAAGACCCTCAGGAATAGGCTGCAAGAGCCTTTGGAAGATGGACTGTGGTTTTCATGGAGACCTGAAGATGTTTTGGATATACCAGGACTGTGCAAAAGGGCTACCATGGAGTGCAGTGTTGGCATAGGATGAAAGTTTTCCCTGGCGACTCTGCCCAGCTGGAGGGGCGGAATTGGAAAACCTGGAGACTGTCAGTCTCTGGTTATATTGAACTTGAACTGCAGAAGTTTGATGACTGTTGATGGTGGTTGAGTTTGCTTGTTTTAGTTTCTCCTTGCTATGCCTTATACCAGTTAAAAAATGTTTACTCTGTGCCTTTACATGTTGAAAGTATTTAACTTGTTTGATTTTACAGGACTATCTTAAGTTGATCAAGACTGTGAGAACCTTTGAAATTGGACTGAGTACAATTTACAATGTGTGATAGTTATAAATCTATTGGGGGCCAGGAGCTAAATATATTGGGGGCCAGGGGCGGAATGTGGTAGTTTGAATATATGTCCCCCAATATATTCAGTGTTTTATTAGTAATAGTCTGCATCTGCAATCACCTTGCTAGAGGCAATGTCACTGGGGCTGGTCTTAAGGTGTTAATGGTGGGTTTGAGATTCCATTGTAAAGATATGCAAATGTGCCTAGCAGGAGTTCCTGAAGTGTGCTGTGTGACCTTTTGGCAGTAGTTTTGCTCTGTGTGCTGTGGTGGCTGGTTGGTTTCTCTCTCTCTCTGCTTGGCCCTGTGGAGAGCAGGCCGCTTCTCTTGCCATTATGGAACTTCCCTTGGATCTGTAAGCTTGAATAAATAATATCCCTTCCTCCATAACTGTGCCTGGTCTGGAAGTTCATCTCAGCGAACCTGAAGCTGTCTGCTACACCGCACTTGACCACAAGGGGGTGCACACATCTGGATTTCGTTCGCAGCAGCTGAGAGGTTGCTGGCACACCCATCTCTGTCTTCCTCTCCCTCTCTCTCCAAAAAAAAAATTTCTTTGTTTGAAAGGGGGGCGTGGGATATAGATGCACCAGGTCCTCCAGCCACTGCAAATGAACTCCAGACGCCTGCACTGCTTTGTGTATCTAGCTTTACATGAGTATTGGGGACTTGAACCTAGGCCATCAGGCTTTGCAAGCAAGTGCCTTCAATTGCTGAGCTCTCTCTCTCCAGTGCCTGTGGTTGGGTTTTATGACCTCTGGCTGAAAAGGGGGGCTGGTTACAGGTCATGCAGTTTGGGTGATTCTCTGTTTTAATTGAGAGGCTTGGAGTATGTAAGGTTTTCTCTACCATGCGTGTCATTTCCCATGACGCATCAGATTTGAATTAAATCTGAGCTTAATTGTGCCCAGGCATAAGATGGTAAATAGGGGAGTCTCCCTAAAAGTTCACTCAGAGGACACACTTGGCCTTCCTGTGCCTGCACCCCAAACCAGTCCAGGCCAGGATGGCTCCCTGTCTTCAGATCCAAGAAATTCCTGAAATATGTTTGCATAGACATAGGTCACCAAGGAGTTGCTAAGGGCAGTAACTTATCCCATTATTTAAAGCTAGCTGTGGGCTGGGGAGATGGCTCAGCAGTTAAGGCACTTGTCTGCAAAGCCCCAAGATCTGGGTTCAGTTCCCTAGTACCCACGTAAAGCCACATACACAAGGTGGCGCATACGTCTGGAATTTGCGTGCAATGGCTAGAGGCCCTGCAATGCCATTCTCTCTCTGTCTGCCTCTTTCTCTTTCTCACTCTCATAAATAAATAAATAAATAAATAAATAAATAAATAAATAAATAAATAAGGCTGTACAGATGGCTTAGTGGTTAAGGCACTTTCCTGTGAAGCCTAAGGACCCAGGTTCGATTCTCCAGGTCCCATGTAAGCCAGATGCCCATGGTAGCATGTGTCTGAAATTCCTTTGCAGTGGCTAGAGGCCCTGGCGTACCTATTGTCTCTCTCTCTCTCTCTTTCCCTCCCTCTGTCTCTAATAAATAAAAATGAAACTAAAAAAGGAATAAATACATAAATAAATAAAGTAAATAAAGCTAGGAGCAAGTGGAGCTCAATGTAGGAGGGGGTTCTAGGTTGCTAACAGGTTGCCCTATGTTTGCCTGCCTCAGGCCCACAGGGGTTGCTGGCCTAGAAGCAGGACACAGCATGGACCTACCTGGCCTTAAGTGCCTTCATCTTTTCACCACAGTTGTCCAAGGTTTGAGATTTAGAACTATAATTCTTCTTAAAACATTTTTCATTTATTTATTTGAGAGAGAGGGAGAGAGGGTACACCAGGGCCTCCAGCCGCTGCAAATGAACTCCAGATGTGCGCGCCACCTTGTGCATCTTGCTTACTTGGGTCTTGGGGAATGGAACCTGGGTCCTTTGGCTTTGCAGGCAAATGCTTTAACCACTAAGCCTTCCCTCCAGTGCTAGGACTACGATTTTTTTTTGAGAGAGAGACATAGAGAGAGACAGACAGAGAGAGAGAGAGGAAGACAGAGATGGGCGTGCCAGCAGTGTCTCAGCTGCTGCGAACGAAATCCAGATGCGGGCGCCCCCTTGTGGTCAAGTGCGGCATTGCGCCCTTGCGTCACTTTGCATCTGGCTAAACGTGGGACCTGGAGGTTGGAACTGCTGCAGATTGGAACCAGCGTTCTTAGGCTTAGGAGGCAGGCGCCTTAACCGCTAAGCCATCTCTCCAGCCCGGGACTAGCATTCTTAATGAGGTCTGCATGGCTTTGTCTATCAGCCACTCCCAGCCCAAGAAAGGTGACAGATGGACTTAGCCTCCCTTCACCGTGAGCCCTAGGAGCCCCTACACCTGATAGAGAAAGAGAGAGAGAGAGAGTGAGAGAGAGGAAGAGAATGGACGTGCCAGGGCCTCCAGCCACTGCAAACGAACTCCAGACACATGTGCCCCCTTGTACATGTGGCTAACGTGGGTCTTGGGGAATCAAACCTGGGTCCTTTGGCTTTGTAGGCAAGTGCCTTAACCACTAAGTCATCCCTCCAGCCCTCTCTTTGGATTCTTTTTTTGAGGTAGGGTCTCACTCTAGCCCAGGCTGCCCTTGGACTCATGGTGATCCTCCTATCTCTGCCTCCTGAGACAGTCATCCATACTACCCTGAAGGTGCTCTATCCCATCTGTGTGCATTTTCTAAGGTCTCTTGTTGATGCCTGTGTTCTTCTCCATCTCCTCCTCCTCCTCTTCTTCTTCTTCTTTGTCAAGTAGGGTCTCACTCTGGTCCAGGCTGACCTGGAATTCACTATGTAGTCACAGGCTGGCCTCGAACTCACAGCGATCCTCCTACTTCCGCCTCCCAAGTGCTGGCATTAAAAGTATGCGCCACCACGCCCAGCTAAGAACTTGATACCTATGAAATTTCGCTGTAACCTATCAGATAGAGCCTTTCTCATGAAGATTAAACAACAACAGCAACCACAAAATGCATCCCCATGCCCAGAACCCAATATCAGAAATCTTAAAAAGTTAACTTTCCACAGTGTCCAGGAAAACCAAATATAGCCTGAGAGCGTTGTGGCCAGTCAGAACAGCTAGGAGGAAAGACAGTGAAATCCAATCCTCCTGGTAATTTATTTATCACAACCTCTTACAATCTGACAGGCCGGGGCACCAAGCAAGAGCGTCTTGTTGAGAACGTCAACGGGATAGAATAAAGTTCACCTTTGTGGGCAATTAACCAGGTCTGTGGAAGCCCAGGTGCAAATGCAGTAGGGAGTTCCCCAGTGTCACGGGCAGAGAATGTGTGTCTCTCACACCAGGCGTCACTGAGTGCAGGTGAGTGTCTTGGGACAGTGGGATGGGCCCCTTTCCTCCTCTGGTGTTACTTTACACTTTTTCTTTCTTTCTTTCTTGGATGGCTTACAAAGGTGTTTTGAGTTGATTTTGCGAGTCTCTAAAGAGGGCAGGCTCTTGTGCAGCAGCCATGCGGGGACAATGCATTTGTATGGCTCTCTTAGGGGACAGCCTGGCCCATCCACAGGAAGGTGAAGCTGTCAGCCCTAATTAGCTTTGCCTCCTTTAAACTCCAAAATGCATCCAGGGTCTCTTCTGACAAGCTTTGTGAGAGCTGCTTTTTGCTTTGACACAACCTCCTAAAAATTCTACTTCCTGTAAGTACTACATGCAAAGGACTAAGTTTAGATGTTTTCCAATGGAAACAGAGATGAGCTGAAAAAAAAAAAAAAAGAATATTGAAGGGCAGAATCAGCTCTTTCAGTCCTGGAGTATGAATTGGGGTGTGTGTGTGTGTGTGTGTGTGTGTGTGTGTATGTGTATGGGTGTGGCATATACATACGTTTAAGTCTTGGTATGCAGCTAGAAATAAGCAACTTTTTTTTTTGAGGTAGGGTCTTACTATAGCCCAGGCTGACCTGGATTTCACTATGTAGAACTCATGGCAATCCTCCTGCCTCTGCCTCCTAATTGCTGGGTTTAAAGGCGTGCGCCACCACATCATGCAAAAATAAGCAACTAAGTAAGTTATTTTCTCCATCAGAAAAAGCTATAACGGGGCTGGAGGGGTGGCTTAGTGGTTAAAGCACTTGCCCGCAAAGCCAAAGGACCCATGTTCGATTCCCCAGGACCCATGTAAGCCAGATGCACAAGCGGTGCACGCATCTGGAGTTCATTTGCAGTGGCTAGAGGCCCTGGCATGCCCATTCTCTCTCTCTCTCTCTCTTTCTCTGTCAAATAAATAAATAAATACAATTTAAAAAAATGCTATGATGGGCTGAAGAGCTGGCTCAGCAGTTAAGGTGCTACTTGCAATGCCTGATGGTCTGAGTTCAAGCCAGATGCACCAAGTGATGCATGTATCTGGAGTTCATTTGCAGCAGCCAGAGGCCCTGACATGCCCATTCTCTCCCTGTCTGTCTTTATGTCTATGTTTGCAAATACATAAATAAATTAATATTTTTTAAAAAGAAAAAGAGGTATGGAGAGATGGCTTAGAGGTTAAGGTGCCTGCCTGTGAAGCCTATGAATGCCAGTTCAAATCTCCAGGTCCCATGTTTAGCCAGACATAAAATGACACAAGGGCGCAATACCGCACTTACCCACAAGGGGGCACATGCGTCTGGAGTTCGTTCACAGCAGCTGAGAGGCCACTGGCATGCCCATTCTCTCCCTCCCTCTCTCTCTCTCTCTCCAAAGAAAAAAAAGAAAGAAAAAAAAGAAAAAGCTATGAGTAATAGGATGTGTGTGACACCAATGGAGGGTCAGACAGGAATGCAGCCTAGGTGGTGAGCTTGAAGTAGGCTCTGTGAAAGGACACATTGGGCCATGAGCTATCTCTTCCTATGATGTCCTGTGACTGGCCCAACTTCCTGAGGTGGTCTATCACTGGCCTGTGATAATTGTGGCTAGCTAAGTTCTCCTGCTCCCTGCGCTCCAGTCATGATCAGAGAATCCCATCTGGCCAGTAGGAGCCCAAGCTCTTCCCTGTTCCACTGGATATCTGGACAGCAGGGGAAGCTTGAAGCAGGCAGGACTCAAGAAAGCCACTGGGGGCTATGGAGTAGCCTGGGCAGCTTGCTTCTTACCCTCTGGTAAGGGAGCAGTAGAGGACAGAAGGCTCGGAGGGAGAGAGAACCACGAAGCGCCCCAGTTGCATGAAAGCGTTGATGTCTCTGCAGGACACCGCCCCAGGAAAGGATTGTGAGCCTCATGTTACACGTAAAGACGCTTCTGCTGGGAAGAGAGTCCCAGAAACGCTCTTTCTGGTCAGGGTGGGGTGCCACAGGGCTGGCAGGTATGGAGTGCAGCTATGGTAGGGCACCTGTGGGGGGTTCAGCTAGTTGTTACCCTCCCCAAGATGAGGTGAGCTCACACCTTGACTTTCAGGGCTCTGGGGCTTCTTAGCTTCCAGGGTGAAACAAGGCCAGTCTCTTTCTCCCTTGGCCCCAAAGCACTCTAGCTAGTCAATACACAGGGAGGGCACTTTGCCAGCTCACAGGATGTGGGACGCCGTGATGGTGTGAGCATCTCCAGGTTGTGCCACCCTCAGGGGAACCCTTGACTGAGGACGGTGTTCTCCCACCGGGCCAATGTGAAATAGCATTTTATGAATAATCCACAGCTGCCTCTTGTGCCCCAGCACCCAGCCCAGGCTGGGAGAGGAGGGTGGGTGGCCCAGACACTCCAACTGTGGCAGGAAGATTCCCGGGTTCAGTTCCTGGCCAGCCAGAGCTGTGTGAGCTGGGACCTGAGCCTCAACCAGGTCTCCAGCTGGTGCTGTCCTTGGTCACATTTGCCCGCTTCAGAAGACCAGAGGAAACGCAATCCCCAAAGGGGGTGCCTCACCTGGAGCTAACCCCAACTTTCTGCTTTGAGGCTGTTTTGTAGAAAGGAGGCTTGAAATCTTTGTGGAGATTTACTGGTTAGAAATAAAAAAAAAAAGCAGGAGGGCTGGAGAGATGTCTTAGCAGTTAAGTGCTTGCCTGTGAAGCCTAAGGACCCAGTTCAAGGCTCGATTCCCCAGGACCCACGTAAGCCAGATGCACAAAGTGGCACATGCATCTGGAGTTCGTTTGCAGTGGCTGGAGGCCCTGGCGTGCCCATTCTCTCTCTATCTGCCTCTTTCTCCCTTTCTGTCTGTCGCTCTCAAATAAATAAATAAAAATATGATGGAGTGGAGTTGTGAAGGGCAAAGGTGGAAGGGAGGGAAACATCATGGTTTATTGTCTAAGTATACAAGTTGTCATTAAAAATTAAAAATTAAAAAAAATGCCAGGGCTGGAGAGATGGCTTAGCTGTTAAGGTGCTTGCCTGCAAAGCCAAAGGACCTAGGCACACCCATTTTCTCTCTCTCTCCTCTCTCTCTCTCTGTCTCTGCTTGCAAATAAATAAATAAATAACAAAAATTTAAAAATAATTTTAAAAAAAAAAAAAATTAATCCCAAAAAAAGTATCTTGCATTTTTATTTTATTTTATTTTAGTTTTGAAAGGCTCTCCAGCCCAGGCTGACCTGAGTCTCAGGGTGGCCTTTTGGATCCCATGCACCAATGTCGCCCAGCTCTTGACTTTCATTTGTCTGGGTGACATCAGGGCCTTGGCTGCTGACCCCATGTCCACTGTGGTCCATGCTGGATCGTGACATTTGAGCAGCCCAAGCACAGCTGCATTACTTCTAGCCTCAGTGCATGAAGTTCATGACCTTGGCTGCCCCGTGCCCTTGTCTTCCTGCAAACTTCTCCCTCAGCAGAGCTGAGAGGCACCCTTGGCTCTGTCGGATGAGGCTGTGCCTGGCTGCAGGGATGAGCTCTGCTCTGCTGGTGGCAACCAGAGACCATGTGACCAGGGCAAACGCTCATTGTCCTGAAGGTCACCCATCCTGGAGATTTTTTTTTTTTTTTTTTTTTTCCGAGGTAGGGTCTCGCTCTGGCCCAGGCTGACCTGGGTGGCCTTGAACTCAAGGCGATCCTCCTACCTCTGCCTCCCAAGTGCTGGGATTAAAGGCGTGCGCCACCACGCCCGGCTCCTGGAGATTTTTTAAAAATATTTTTATTTAATTATTTATTTGAGAGAGAGGGAAAGAGGCAGAGAGAAAGAAAAAGAGAGAGAGAGAGAGGGTACACCAGGACCTCCAGCCACTGCAAACGAACTCCAGATGCATGTGCCTCCATGTTCATCTGGCTTATGTGGGTCCTGGAGAATCAAACCGGGGTCCTTTGGTTTTGCTGGCAAACGCCTTAACTGCTAAGCCATCTCTCCAGCCCCTGGAGATTTTTTTTAAAAAATATATTATTTATTTATTTATTTGAAAGAGAAAGAGAGAGGAAGAGGCAGAGAGAAAGAGAGAATGGGTGTAGCAGGGCCTCTAGCCACTGTGAACAAACTCCAGACACGTGCACCCCCTTGTGCAGTTGGCTTATATGGGTTCTGGGGAATCGAACCTGGGTCCTTAGGCTTCACAGGCAAACACCTTAACTGCTAAGCCATTTCCCCAGCACTGGAGATATTTATAAAAAATATTTTAGGGCTGGAGAGGTGGCTTAGTGGTTAAGGCTCTTGCCTGTGAAGCCTAAGGACCCAGGTTCGATTCCCTAGAACCCACCTAAGCCAACTGCACACGGAGGCATTTGTGCCTGGAGTTCATTTTCAGTGGTTGGAGACTCTAGTGTGCCCATTCTTTTTCTCTCTGTCTGCTTTTTTTCTTGCTTTCTTAAATAAATAAATAAATAAATAAATAAATAAATAAATAAATATTTTTTAAAAGAACTTAAAACATTATTTTTTTAAACATTTATTTTTATTTATTAGAGACAGAGAGAGGGAGAAAAAGAGAAAGAGTGAGAATGGGTGTGCCAGGACCTCTAGCCACTGCAAACAAACTCCAGATGCATGCACCACCATGTGCATCTGGCTTATGTGGGATCTGGAGAATCGAACCAGGGTCCTTAGGCTTCTCGGGCATGAGTCTTAACCACTAAGCCATCTCTCCAGCCCTTAAAAAGTTATTTTAATTTAGTTTATATTATCCCATTATTTTATATACATCCTGTTACCCTGGAGGCCCTCCTCAGTGAGGTTCTGGTATTCACTGTGGGGTCATGAAAGCCTCAGTCAGTCTGTGTGGGATAACGGGGGACCATGCCTCAGGATATTCCTACCCACTCTGTGGCTCTCACAGTCTTTCCACCCGCTCTTCTGCAATGTTCCCTGAGCCACGGCAGGCCCGTTAGCAGTCTCTCTGTAGCCTCTGGGTTTCTGTTTTGATGTGTTTTGATTGATCACTGTGTCTGTCGCCATTGCCCTGGAGCTGGTTGTCAGGCGAGCAGTGAGAGCAGTATTCATGTTGCCACTTCCCCTGCACTTTCTCCTGGGCCCTGGAAGATGTGGGTACAGGTGGCATGTCTCCTGGTGAGCAGTTGGATAACTTCTTGTCTTATCAATGGCTCTTGGTTCTCCTTCGTTTTCTCAACCATGTGTAAGATAAAACAGATTCTGGAGGTTTTTTATTTTTCTTTTCTTTTCTTTTTTTTTAGGTACATGGTGAGAGCAGATCTCAGGGGCTTGAGCTCTTGTCTCCACTGTACCTTCCTTCTTGTCACTTGTGGCCGTCATGCACTGGGTCACTCAGCCCAGCACACTCTTCAGGGTGTCTGACTCTTAGGATGCCGAGCCCTAGGGACTCCTTCATCCATTGTGAAGCATTGGAACACTTCAGGGGTGACACAGTTCTTTATGTCACTCCTGGGGGGGGAGTGACATTCTCCCACCTCTTTTTACATTTCCCTCTTCCTGTTGACTTATTACAAAGAAAAGAAAGAGTAGGTGACAATTTTCTACCTGCATAGGACCTGAGGGACCTTGCTATTCCTGGGGGTTGTTGGCCACCGAACTCCCGAGTGCAGGAGGAGTTAGGGTGAAGCAGGGTCTTGGAGCGGGTGAGTGCAACAGGCAGTGAACCACCACCTGGGAGACTGTCTGATAGACAGCACTCATTTATTCAAAAGGGGAGTGGGGGGCTGGAGAGATGGCTTAATGGTTAAGGCACCTGCCTCTTAAGCCTAAGAACGCTGGTTCCAATCTCCAGCGGTTCCAATCTCCAGGTCCCACATTTAGCCAGATGCAAAGTGACACAAGGGCGCAATGCCGCACTTGACCACAAGGGGGTGCACACATCTGGATTTCATTCACAGCAGCTGAGAGACTGCTGGCGCACCATCTCTATCTGCCTCCCTCTCTCTGTGTCTGTCTCTCTCTGTGTCTCTCTCTAAAAAATAAAAAAAAGGGGGAGTGGGTTTATTAACACTTGGGAAAGGTTGAGAAGGCACACACAGATCATAAGGTGACTGGATACATAGTTTTATGGGTTGCTATCTAATTGGCTGGTGTTGGAAGGGAGAAGTTACGAGGGAGATAATAGAAGTGGGAGCAAAACTACGTGACTTCAGCCACATATCGGATGGCTGGAGCTGCAGGGAGACTGTTTACTACCATATGAGGGTCTCTTGGGCAGCTGGCCACAAGGTCAGGAACTGTGGTGAAGGCAGAACCTTAGGCTGTGGAATGCTCAGGTGCTCTGGGATGGGGGGAAGGCCCATCGGTCCTGTTTCCTCTGGGTGAAGATGGGGTACACTACGACCTTGAGAAAAGGGAGGCCAGCTCCGTCACCAGAGTGGGTTCCCGACAGTAAAGCCGGCTGCAACCTGCACAGCCCAAGGTCTCCAGCCATGTCCAACAGCCCAGGCCAGCTTCCTCACAGCTAAGGCTATGTCTTTTTTTTTTTTTTTTTTTGGTTTTGCAAGGTAGGGTCTCACTCTGGTCCAGGCTGACCTGGAATTCACTATGTAGTCTCAGGGTGGCCTCAAACTCTCGGCGATCCTCCTACCTCTGCCTCCCGAGTGCTGGGATTAAAGGCATGCGCCACCACGCCCAGCTTCTAAGGCTATATCTTAAAGAGGGACCTCCGTGAGCTCTAGGCCCTAAAATACTCGGATTGCTGCTAGGGTCCAGGTCTGAAGATCCTCAGGACAAAGAGGCTGAGACCCAGGCACAATGTCTGCTTTGTGTCCAGCTTCCGCCCTGAGCATCACAGATTGGACACTGATTTTGAGGATCCAGTAGTGGACATGCTGTGCTGTCATTAAATGCAGGCCTCCCCCCTCATTTGATAGTCTCCCCCTAGCCTCACAGGTGATGTGGACATGTGCATTTCCAGCCCACATCTTTCTTTTTTTTAATTTTTTTATTTATTTATTTGAGACAGAGAGAGGGAAGAGAGAGAGGGAGAGTGAGAATGGGCACGCCAGGGCCTTTAGCCATTGCAAACAAACTCCAGACACATGTGCCCCCTTGTGCATCTGGCTTATGTGGGACCTGGAGAATCAAACCAGGGTCCTTAGGCTTCACAGGCATGTGCCTTAACCACTAAGCCATCTCTCCATCCCAAGCCCACATCTTTCTTTTTTTTTTCTTTTTTTTTTAAATTTTTATTGACTTTTAATCTTACATACCAAAAAAATCCCACCTGATATTTCCCTCCCCTCCCCCATTCCACTTTAGAATCTCCATCTATCCCCTCCCTTTCTCCATTAGTCTTTCCTAATTTGATGACATCATCTTTCTCTTCTATTTTGAGGGTCTTGCAAAATTGCTAGGCACTGCAAGAAACAGCCAATTTCTGTCTGGGCAGCTGCAGTTAAGAGGTCAATCCTTCCTTTGGCTCTTCCATTCTGCTCCGCAATGGTTGAGCCACT
Organism: Orientallactaga sibirica; assembly: GCA_036365145.1. Lineage (NCBI taxonomy): Eukaryota > Metazoa > Chordata > Mammalia > Rodentia > Dipodidae > Orientallactaga > Orientallactaga sibirica. The sequence continues at coordinate 2,904,672 of JAEOAD010001845.1, forward strand.
TTAGAGTAGTTTTAGACTCCTCCATCCCTTTTCTCAGCACTATGTTATTTTTTGTGTCATCCCAGTGGTCATCACCATCTGAAAAGAGAAGGAAGAAGAAGTGAGAGTAGGTTAATATGTGAACATGAACATTTAGTGTAGTGCTTTCAGGGCAGCTTGGTGGGAATAATATATACATTTAGTCAGACATGAGCAGGCTTTATACCCCCAAGGCTCATGACCTCACCTACCATAGACTTTTACTTAGGTTTTTCAGTACGGGTATGTATTTAGAGAGGGCCTTCAGTCCTATGGAGCACTTGGTTACCCCAAGAGTAGACACACCACTATTGCACCCGTTCAGTCATTGGGCCTGTCTGGCCAAGCTTGAATATTCAGCATCCACTATTATTGTTGATGGCTTCTGTCTTTACGCTGCGTGCAGTGCAGCTTTTTCCAGCTTTCAGTTGGCTGGTCTACAGGAGAAGGTTTTCTGCTCAGCACCAGCTTGCTTTCTCAGTGTCCTTGCCTCTCAGGCATGAGATGTCTTCAGCAATAGGGTCTTACTATCTATTTCTCTAGGGAAACCAAGGGCTTTGCAAAAGCCTTAATGTTTTGCAGGCTCGGGACCTCCTTGGCCAACATCTCACTGGAAGGAGTTCCATCCCAGGTACTGAAAATTTTCTAGTAACAGTCTACATCTTCTTTGGCCCTTATTCAAAAAAAGTAATTTTACATATGTCTTATTGATAATATCTTGAGTTTAGATTGTCCCTCCCCTGCCTTTTTGAATGCATTCTAAGCCATCTCTAGGCCAGTACTCCCTTACATATGTGCATTACCATACACTAAGACCTTCCCTTTCTTCCCTCCCTTATAGTCTTTTAAGCTTACTGGTTTCTGGTACTATTTTTGGTTCCAGTTCATACACAAGATACATTGGTAGCTAGGATGAGAGAGAAATGTGAATTGGCTTTCTGAGCCTGGGTTACCCATGCCTTTCCAGATCCATCCATTTCCCTGCAAATTTCATAATTTCATTTTTCTTTACTGCTGAATCCATTGTGTAATAGACACATTGTGTAAATATACCACATCTTTATTATCCACTCATCTGTCAGGGACATCTAGGTGGTTCCCCTAGCTATTGTGAATAGAGCAGCAATAAACATGGTTTTGCAAGATAAGGTAGTGAGAAGAATCCTCTGGATATATGCCTAGGAGTGCTATAGCTGGATCATATGGTAAATCTATTTCTAGTTGTCTCAAGAACTCCACACTGATTTCCCAGTGGCTGGACCAGCTTACATTCCCACCAACAGTGTAGAAGTGTTCCCACACCACATCACGCCAACACTTATTGTCATTTGTTTTCTTGATGCCAAGCCCACATCTTTCTAATCAATTCAGGCACGTCACTTATCTAGCTGTCCACTCAACATTTGAAAGAGGGTTGTAAATTGTCACCAGGCACTGCAAACAGTGTGAGCCAGTTAAGATCAAACTGCCGTTTTTTGTATTTTTAAAAATATTTATTTATTTATTTTGAAATGTCATTAAATCTAGAGGGAAGAATGGAGGGAGGGAAATTAGAATCTTAACAAAGCTTCTAGCTGCTGTTTTCCAGAATGCACTTGTGCTGTGGGTACTGGGGAATTGAACCATGGTCCTTAGGCTTCGCAGGCAAACACTTTAACCGCTAAGCCACCTCTCCAGCCCCAAACTACTATTTTTAAATTTTTTTAAAATTTATTTTATTTATTTGAGTGAGAGAGAGAGAGAGAATGGGCACACCAGGGTCTCTAGCCACTGTAAATGAACTCCAGACACATGCACCACCTTATGCATCTGGCTTACCTGGGTTCTGGAGAATTGAACCTTGGGTCCTTTGGCTTTGCAGGCAAGCGCCTTAACCACTAAGCCATCTCTCCAGCCCTTGAATACTATTTGAACTATAGGTAAGTCTGTTGAAACTTAAGATGATGAGGGAAAAAATTTAGGCCATGCCTGACCAGAGCAAGAAGGGAAAGACTTCAGAATAGGTGGTGTCCATAAACAAATGACAATACGGGGGCATGATCAGATGGTCTGTTTCTGAACTCACCTTGTCCCTGTTGGAGCGTTCATCAGCCTTGTGCCCACACCACTTTACTCCTTGCAGCTTCAGTGGGATTTCTTTATTTAAATTTGTGTTTTGGAGGGTTGTCGTGGTTTCCAGGCACCAGTAGAGTGATTTTTTTTGCAAAAGCCGTCTGCGGTTTTTTCACACTATGATTGAAATGTTTAAATTTAGAGAAAGAAATTAACATCTTAACTGGCAATGGTACGGCTCCATTCAATAGATCTTTAATATCCCTCAGCAATACTTGTTATTTTAAATATGTGGGCTTTGCACATATGCCATCTATTTTGACGCTATCGGTATTGTTTTAATTTCATTTTCCAATTATTTTATTGCTTGCAAAGAGAAATATCAATTGAACACACTACCTTAGCCTTGTAAACTTATAATTCTAAAAATTTAAAGACTCTTTTAGACTTCGTGTACATAAACAAATGATACATGAATTCAATGGCCACTTTGCTTAGTTTCCAACTTCGAATTATTTACATACAGATTTCTTTATTTAAATTTGTGTTTTGTCCTGGGCAGCACCCGTAGAGTGATTTTTTAATGGGAGTGGAGAGAGAGCAGACATCCTTGCTTTTCCCCTGGCCCAGGGGAAAGAGTTCAATATTTCGCCATTAAGTCTGATGCCACACGCTGTTCTGTCTATTCCTAGATTGCCGGCGTTCTGAACATGAACTGTCACCGAATTTTATCTTTGATGATGATATGGTTTTCCCACTTGGACCTTTGCTCATGTGAAGAGTTTTGCATTATATTCCCAGCATTCCACTGTGAAAAGTTTCAAGCATCCATAGAAGTGGAAGGCTTGGTACATGGAGCAGTCAGTGTAAGGCTGCCTTTTCAGCCGGGCGTGGTGGCGCACGCCTTTAATCCCAGCACTTGGGAGGCAGAGGTAGGAGGATCATTGTGAGTTTGAGGCCAGTCTAAGACTACATAGTGAATTCCAGGTCAGCCTGGGCTAGAGCAAGACCCTGCCTCAAAAAAAAGTTTGCCTTTTCAGGACTTAATTGGTTATGTATACATGCCACTTTCCATTCGTGGGTGTGCTTTACTGTTTGATGGATTTCAAGATAAAGTGACATCAGTTCACTTGGTCTTCAAGTACTGTGAGAGGCACGCGTGTCACTTGGGGACTTGGCAGTTGACGAGTATCGCTGTGAGTTCGAGGCCACACTGAGACTACATAGTTAATTCCAGGTCAGCCTTGGCCAGAGTGAGACCCTACCTCGAAAAAAAAAAAAAAAAAAAAAAAAAAAAGTACAAATTTGAAAGTGCACCATTTGTAATGCTTTGGCAAAAAGCATTTATCAGTGTAATGAAACCACAATCATGGGAGGCAGAGGTAGAGGATAGCTGTGAGTTCAAGGCCAGCCTGGGATTACAGAGTGAGTTCCAAGTCAGCCTGAGCTAGAGTGAGACCCTACCTTGAAAAAAAAAAAAAAAGAAAAGAAAAGAAAAGAAAAAAAGAAAAAGAAAAACAAAAACAAAAAAAGAAACAGGAGGTTATCACCACCTGGGAAGTTTCCTCAAATTCCTGTTATTCACATCCTAGCCTGGGCGACCATTGTTCTGCTTTGTTTACTTCACAGATGAGTTTTTAGTGCAGAGATATTTACACATAGAAAGAATATTCCTGGGGCTGGAGAGATGGCTTAGTGTTTAAAAGGCACTTGCCTGTGAAGCCTAAGGACTCATGTTTGACTCTCCAGGGCCCATGTAAGCCAGATGTGAGTGACACAAGTATGCAAGGTTGCACATGTGCACAAGGGGGTGCATGCATCTGGAGTTCAATTATAGTGGCTGGAGGCTCTGATGTGTCAATTCTCTCTCTCTCTCTCTAAAAAAGAAAAGGCCAGTCTGTTGGGTTTGCCTTAAAAAAAAAAGAAAGAAAAAAAGAAAGAAAGAAAGAAAGAAAGAAAGAAAGAAAGAAAGAAAGAAAGAGAGAAATAATATTCCTGGATTTTTAATATTCCTGGATTTTTACCTATTTTATGCTGTTGCAGTTGAAAAAACTTAATTTTATTTTCTAGTTGTTTGCTGCTAAGCCATAAAAAAACACAAGTGAGCTGAGAGTATGGTGATGTGTGCCAGTAAACTCAGCACTGAGAAGCTGAGGAGGGAGACTGTGAGCTCAGGGCCAGCCTGAGTTACATAGCAAGACTCTGTTTCGAAAAAAAAACAAAAACAAAAACAGTAAAACCTAAGTAATTGCTAGGTATAATCATGTATATTAAAAATGTAATGATTTACTTAAAATTACTAATGGTTGTCTTGAAAATACACACAAATAAATTTGTTTCTTGCTTTTCTTTCCTGTGAGTATCACGGGTTCTACTTTTTGATGTCCCTGTGGTTCAGGACATGCATATTGTATTATGAAACATGTAGTTTTAAAAGTTCTTTTGTAATTTTTTTATGAGAAAGAGAGAACGTCTGAGAGAGAGAGAGAGAGAGAGAGAGAGAGAATTGGTGCGCCTCCAGCCAGTGCAATCAAACTCCAGATGTGTGTACCATCTTGTGTGCATGTGAGACCTTGCGTGCTTGTGTCACTTTGTGCGCCTGGCTTATGTGAGATCTGGAGAGTTGAACATGGGTCCTTAGGCTTTACAGGTAAGCGTCTTAACCACTAAGCCAGCTCTCCCACCCGTGAAACATGTATTTCAAGTAAATGCATCCACCACTTCCTAAGCACTTGAACACTCAACTCACACTGAGGTTTGTGCCACATGCCAGCCCTTTGCGGTTTTAGTGCCAATGTTGCTGTTTAATTTTCTTTCACCACCGTGGCTCTATCACAGGATCATCTTAATCCATTGGCACTCCCCAAGCCACCCTGGAGGTCACCATTCCTCTGACCACCATCTCCCTGGGGCAGCACTGTCTTTCCTGTTCAATTGGCACAGCTGACATGTTGTGCTTCGAGGACTTAGCACACAGGTAGGACCCAAGCAAATTGCCTCAACTCCTTGTTATGTTGAGTGAAGACATCTTCATGGGTTTCCATAGCATAAAAAGCATCTTGTCAGGTATGGAGTCCCAGGTTGGCAGCTTCCTCCTTTCCTCCAGTTTTTATTTATTTATTAACTTTGTAATTATTTTTTTATTTATTTATTTGAGAGAGAGAATAAAAGAAGCAGATAGATAAAAGAGAGAGAGAGAGCCAGGCATGGTGGTGCATGCCTTTAATCCCAGCACTCGGGAGGCAGAGGTAGGAGGATCACTGAGAGTTCGAGGCCACCCTGAGACTACGTAGTTAATTCCAGGTCAGCCTGGACCAGAGTGAGACCCTACCTTGCAAAACCAAAAAAAAAAAAAAAAAGAGAGAGAGAGAGAGAGAGAGAAAGAAGCAGAAAGAGAGAAAAAGAAGGAGAGAGAGAGAGAGAGAGAGAATGGCTGCATCAGTACCTCCAGCCACTGCAAACAAATTCCAGACACATGCAACACCTTCTTGGTACTGGGGAATCAAACCTGGGTCCTTAGGCTTTGCAGGCAAGTGCCTTAATGACTAAACTATCTCTCCAGCCCTATTTATATATTTTTTAACCAGACTTGATTGCTCATTGTTTCTTATTTTTATTTAGTCATTTGGAAGGAGAAAGAGAGAGAATGGGTGCACCAGGGCCTCTAGCCACTGCAAATACTCCAGATGCGTGCACCACTTTGTGCATCTGGCTTTACATGGGTACTGGGGAATCAAATCCATATCAACAGGCTTTGTAAGTAAGCACCTTTAACCACTGAGCCCTCCTTCAGTTTTTTTGTTTTGTTTTTTTGTTTTTCGAGGTAGTGTCTCACTCTAGCTCAGGCTGACCTGGAACTCACTATATAGTCTTAGGGTGGCCTCGAACTCACTTCGATCCTCCTACCTCTGCCTCCCGAGTGCTGGGATTAAAGGCGTGCGCCACCACGCCCGGCACCCTCCTTCAGTTTTTAAAGGCAGCTTTCCACTTTCCTGTGTCTCCCATAGTTCCTGTTGAAAGTCAGTCATCAGCCTTTCTTTTCTTCTTTGAAAGTCACATGTGACTTTTCTCTAGCTAATCTTAGGATGTTTTTGTTCTATTTATGACATTTGGTGGATCTGTGCCAGTGTCTTTAAGGTCTTGGAAAAAATTCCTAATGATTATTTTTCTTCCCATATAGTCCTGTTCTGTCCCTTTCTCATGATGGATGAGGTTGTTTAAGATTCATCCTTTCTGATCGTCCTTGTCATGTCCTCTGTCTTGTTTTCATCATCTTTGGTTTCTCGGGGATTCAGTTAGAGTGTTTTTGTTTTGTTTTGTTTTGTTTTGTTTTGTTTTGTTTTTTTTCAAGGTAGGGTTTCACTCTAGTCCAGGCTAACCTGGAATTCACTATAGAGTCTCAGGGTGGCCTTGAACTCACAGTGATCCTCCTGCCTCCGCCTCCCAAGTTCTGGGATTAAAGGCGTGCACCACCACGCCCGGCTTAGGGTGGTTTTTTTAATCAACCTTTCAGTTAATAATTAACATTTTAAATTCGATTCACTTTATTGGTGAGCTCACCCAATGAATTATTAAATTCAATCAGATGTTTATTTATAGTATGCCCACAGGACTCTTTTCTATAGACTAACATTCTCTATCAAATGTTTCTGTCTTTAATCTATCCCATCACTTTGGTTAATGTCCTTGTGATAGGTAAGTGAGTTATTTCTATTTATCATCAAAAGTTTTCTGTCTCTTTCCACTTCACTCAAAGTTGTGTTGCATGCTGTTCATGTGTGAACAGAACCACCAAGTACAGCCAACACCATCATCTTACTCTGTCTGTGGTGGCCTTTCTTCTCTCCTGCCAGGGGGATGGACCACAACATGCCAGCTGGGAACATAGCTGGCTGGCCTGGCCTGGGTTTCAACTAAAGCTGAAACTCATCTGCCTTGAATAATCACTGCTCCTCAGACATCTCCTGCCGGTTCTTCTCCACCGGCAGGTGGAGCGGAAGAGAGAGAGCCAGAGGCCAGCCACTTCTCTCTCGAGGCTGAGCGGGAAGGAGGGTGTCGGCGGCTCAAACCTTTCCCCAAAACACCGGAAAAAAAAAACCACACTGAGCCAGCAGAAAACTCTGTTTATTGTACACTTGATCTTAGCCAAAAGGCCGAGAAGCGATCGGTTTATTGTAATGGGAAGGTGTTTATAGATTTTGAGAAAGAGGGTGGGAAAAAGGATGAGAGAAAGGTGTAAGGGCCAATATTATTTCACCACGTCAGCAGTAGCTGGGAGGAGGCAGTTTTGGCTTAGGCCTTGCTGAGTCACTCCAAGGACAGGTTGCTAAACTTTAGTCAGGCTCATAAAGTTCCACTAGGCCTCACAAGCGGAAGTAGGCCAAGGACAGGTTGTTAAACTCTAGCTAGGCTCAGAACCACTAGGCCTCACACCGGGGCCTCTTAGGGCCCAACAATCTCCCTCCTGGCATCTTGACCAAGAATCATCCATGCAGTTTCAGAAGCTGAAGCAGATTGACAGGAGCACTGCCCAGCTTTCTATAGGCCCCTCTCTGCCCAGGGCTTTTCCCTCAGGCCTCTTAACACAACAGGAGCTTTTACTTCCTCTTACTGCACCAGCCCTAAAGCCTCAGCACATATCATTTGCATTGCTTTTACTTGCCTCTAAAGTTTTTATTTTATGAGAGAGCAAGAGTGAGAATAAGAGAGAGGGAAGGAGAGAGAGAATTGAATTGGCACACCTGGGCCTCCAGCTGCTGCAACCAAACTCCAGATGCACGCACCACCTCGTATGCATGTGTGACCTTGCGTGCTTGCATCATCTTGTGTGTCTGGCTTATGTGGGACCTGGAGAGTCAAGCATGAGTCCTTAGGCTTTGCAGGCAAGTGTCTTAACCACTAAGCCATCTCGCCTGCCCTCCTCTAAAGTTTTTGAACGTTGCTTTTTATAATTTCTTAAATTATTTCCCAGATTTTACAGTGAAGTATATTCTAATGATATGTATGACATCCCACTGTGGACTTTTAAAGACGATACTTTTATTGTGTGAGCTATCCCTTGATGAAAATGGTTACTTGAAGCTGGGTGAGATGATAAGTAAAACCCTTGTGTTCAAAGAGGTCATTGAATTCTGATGAGGACTGCACAGCAAAGATGTGCAGAGAGAGAGAGAGAGAGAGAGAGAAGGAGGAGAAAGCGGAGGAGGAGGAGAGGAGAAAAGACCTAGGAAGCCCACCCACCTCACCCGTAGCACGCCACAGACATGATCATTGCATGCATAACCCATCCACCTGCCTCTCCAAGCCACTCCGACCACCCGGTACTGGTGGTGTTCCACGGCGCTCTCTGGCCACGTTCAACTGTGGGTACAGAGACTCCCCGCGAGTGTCAGAGGGAAGCAGGCAAGTTCATTCACGAGGTGTACGGGCAGGACTTCCCCTGAGCTACTGATGCAGTTTCCACAGAGGATCAACGTGAACTTGAGGCTTCTCTGAGCCCATCCTCATAGTTGACACATGCACGTCACAGCAGCTTTGGTCGTCTCTGTCCCTCTGCCCAGAAGCCCTACTGGCCCTCCAGGATTGGGGGCCTGGCCCACACCCCATCTCCATGAGGCTGCAGGATGTGTGAAGCCCACGCTGGTGCTTGCCAACGTGGTGGGGTCTCCGGCTGTGCTGGCACAGAGTGGGCGGTCTGCGCTCGGCACTTGAGCCCTGGTGGCATCTGGTGCAGACAAGGCTAGGAGCTCTAAGCAGAGGCATCAGTTTCCTTGTGAACTTGACAGCAATATGGAGAGACAATTCCTTGTTATCATCTGCCCAGGGAAGGCCACGTGGAGGAGGCCGTGTGAGCCATCAATCTCCCCGCACTCCCAGCATCTCTGTTTAATAGCTGATAGAGCGTCTCCAAAGGGCTGTTTTTGCTCTTTGTTTAAAATGACATCTAATGGGCCTGGACTTATCAATGTCTCTAAATGCGTTTTCTGTGCTCTGTGGGCCACTGGGGGGATTTCGTCCATCCTAATGAATATGTGCAGGGTTGACTTTGAACTTGGTATAATTTAATCCATCAATTTAACATTCCATGAATATGCAAGGGGCGGATGAAAAGCAGTTCTTATTAATTTGAAACGGACTTGAGGAAATGGCAAGAGTCTGTGGTGTTGGGCCCTCTGTCGCCGGGCTGCCTGAGTTCAGAAGCTGCTGAGCCAGAGTTGGGATGGTGGCTGCTTCAACCGCATGAGAATGAAGCACGTGGCCAGCTGCCAAGCCCCCTAAGAGAGCACACTGGTGCCTGCTGCTGAGCTGAGCTCTGGGTCAGAAGGCGGAGCAGGGTGAGGAGTCCTGGATCCAGGGTGCAGGTACATCCTTTAAAGAGTTTTATTTTTATTTTTGGTTATTTATTTATTTAAAAAAAAATTTTTTAATCTTTGGAGAGAGAGACAGAGAGGGGGGAGAGGGAGAGAGATAGAGAATGGGAGCACCAGCAGTCTCTCAGCTGCTGTGAACGAAATCCAGATGTGTGTGCCCCCTTGTGGTCAAGTGCGGCATTGCGCCCTTGCTAAATGTGGCTAAATGTGGGACCTGGAGATTGGAACCGGGTTCTTAGGCTTAGGAGGCAGGCGCCTTAACCGCTAAGCCATCTCTCCAGCCCTATTTTTGGTTTTGGAAGGTAGGGTCTCACTCTGGTCCAGGCTGACCTGGAATTAACTATGTAGTCTCAGGGTGGTTTCAAACTCTTGGCGATCCTCCTACCTCTGCCTCCCAATTGCTGGGATTAAAGACGTGCGCCACAGTGCCTGGCTTCTTTTCCTTTTTATGAGGTAAGGTCTTCCTTTAGCCCAGGCTGACCTGGAATTCACTCTGTAGTCTCAGGGTGGCCTTGAACTCACAGCGATCCTCCTACCTTTGCCTCCCAAAGTGCTGGGATGAAAGGCATGCACCACCACACCTTTCTTTTCTTTTCTCTCTTTTCTTTCCATGGTTTTTCCAGGCCCTCCACATAGGATCTCTAGCCACGTGGGTGCCTTTGTACTTTCCTCAATAAATATAAAATTTAATAATTACCCTTTGCAGTCTTTTTTTTTATTCAATTCTTTGATTAAAATTAGAAACAAACTTAGGGTTTGGGGTTCAAGAACTTTCCTGGACCCCTAACACCCCTTTATAGAATGCAGAGCAAGCCTGGTTCCTCATCTCAGTTAGGACAAGCTAGTGTTCTATCCTATTGGTAAACCTCACTTCCAGGAAATGGTTTAGTTGGGACTGACTCTGCTTCCATGGTACTGGGGAACCCTCCTTCTGGGAGAAGCTATCTACGGGCACAACTCAGCTTTGCCTCCAAAGGCCTGTGCCTGCAAAGTCAAATGTCTGTCTTCCCATCAGAGCACATATTCAAAGACCACAGGAAACCCACCTCCAGGAACTGTGACTTATGGCATGTGTCGGGGATGCTGGTTTTTCTGGCAGCACCTTGTGGAACAAGCAGCTGAAAAGAGATGCCCAGGCACGAGACATGAGAGCTAATGTGTTCATGACCTTAGGTGTTGGTCCCAGCTGGGGTGGCGTAGCAGACAGCTTCAGGTTCGCTGAGATGAACTTCCAGACCAGGCACAGTTCTGGAGGAAGGGATATTATTTATTGAAGCTTACAGATCCAGGGGAAGTTCCATAATGGCAGGAGAAGTGGCCTGTCTTCATAGAACCAGGCAAGAGAGCAAAAGCCAACCAGCCACCACAGCACACAGAGCAAAAACTACAGCCAAAAGACTCACACAGCACACTTCAGGAACTCCTCCTAAGAACACTTTGCATATCTTTACAATGGAATCTCAAACCCACCACCACACCTTAAGACTGGACCCCAGTGACATTGCCTCTAGCAAGGTGATTGCAGATGCAAACTATAACTAATAAAACACTGAATATATTGGGGGATATATATTCAAACTACCACAGGTGGTGTCATGTAGTTTCCCGTTGCTGGGATGAACCTCCAGACCAGATACACTTTTGGAATGAAGGGATTTATTGAGGCTTATAGATTTAGGGCAAGTTCCATAATGGCAGGAGAAGCTGGCCCACTTTCACAGGTCCATGCAGACAGAGAGAGAGATACCACCGCCAGCATCACCATTGGCGAGCACACTCCAGGAACGCCATCAGAACTCGGGTACTTTGCAAATCTTAGGGTGTCATGCTGGTCGGCCCCCAGTAACAAACACCTTAGGGCTGGACCCCAGGATCTGCCCACAGTGACACCTGCTCCAGCCAGGCGGCTGCAGATCGAAATGAGGAGCTTTAATAAAACTCCTGAACCTCGCCTTTAATCCCAGCACTCAGGAGGCAGAGGTAGGAGGATAGCCAAGAGTTCGAGGCCACCCTGAGACTACATAGTGAATTCCAGGTCAGCCTGGGCTAGAGTGAGACCCTACTTAAAAAAAAAAATTAAAAAGCCCGGTGTGGTGGTGCACGCCTTTAATCCCAGCACTCGGGAGGCAGAGGTAGGAGGATCGCCGTGAGTTCAAGGCCACCCTGAGTTAGAGTGAAACCCTACCTCAAAAAAAAAAAAACAACTCCTGAACCTTTTGGGGTACACCCATTGACACCACATAGGAGAAGCGTGGATGGCAGTCCTCTGGGAGGCAAGCTGGACGGAGACCCCTTCCACAGAGGAGTGGTGTAGCGTTCTGGAGGGTGGCACCTTCCCTACATAGTCCTGCAGGTGCTGGGTGGCCCTGGGTGCCTGTGGCAGCTGGTGTGATGCGTCTCTGCTTTGCAGGTGTGGTAGCTAAAAGACCTATCTCGAGGCATTTACAAATGCTCCACTCACTGCTAGGGTTATAAGTGGCTCTTTCCTATTCTCAGCCGGTCACTTCTCTTAGAGTGAATTCAAAACCCCAGCAGAGGCCTGGAGAGATGGCTTAGCGGTTAAAGTGCTTGCCTGTGAAGCCTAAGGACCAGGTTCAATTCCCCTGTACCCACTTAAGCCAGATGCACAAGGTGGTGCATTCATCTGGAGTTAACTTGCAGTGGTTGGAAGCTCTAGCATGCCCATTCTCTCCTTCTCTCTCTCTCTCTATCTACCTCTTTCTCTCTCTGCCTCTCTCAAATAAACAAATTTTAAAAACTTAAAAATCCATAACATTGTTGGGGCTGGAGAGATGGCTTAGTGGTTAAGGTGCTTGCCTGTGAAGCCTAAGGATATATGTCTGATTCCCCAGAACCCAAGTAAGCCAGATGCACATGGTGGCACATATGTCTGGAGTTTGTTTGCAGTGGTAGAGACCCTGGCATGCCCATTCTCTCTCTCTAATAAATAAATAAAAATAAAATATTTTTTAAATCCATAATTTTTTTTTTTTTTTTTTTTTTGGTTTTTCGAGGTAGGGTTTCACTCTAGCTCAGGCTGACCTGGAATTCACTCTGTAGTCTCAGGTTGGCCTTGAACTCATGGTGATCCTCCTACCTCTGCCTCCCGAGTGCTGGGATTAAAGGCGTGCGCCACCACGCCCGGCCATAAAATTGTTTTTAAAAAAAAAAAAAACAGCAGAATCCAGCCACATCATGACATGGACAGAGGATGCCCAGCCTGTCCACCCCTCTGGGTGATTTCCAGAGCTCAGGGTGACTCCCCTCTTCTCAGCCAGGCCTCTCATTGTCTTAGACTAGTGATGGGTCAGGATTTCAAATGCCATTCTGGCAGAGGGCATTGGGGGAACATTGACTGGCAAAGGTAGAGACAGGATGGATGAGGGCAGCCCCTGGGAGGCTCATGATGAGTGTGGCTTCCCCCAGACTATGGTAACTGGGTCCGAGGGCACAGGAGGCCCTGCTTCCAGGCTTCAGCTCCCAACTTTTATGGAGGGTGCCACCTGGGACACAATGGCTCTGCCCTCAGGGGTGGCACCCTGCACCTCCCTAGTACCCTTTTTCTCTCTTGGGAGTTAGCCAGCTTAGGGCACACACAGTGACACCATGGGAAGTTCATTTCTCTCTCTTTACCAGTGTTGGGGTCCCCCCTAGGGCCAGCCCAGGAGGGACAGCAGGGTCTCTGCCGAGTTGGGGGTAAGAGGCGCAGAGTCATGACACAGACTCCGGGAGTTGGGTGAAAGCAGGCAGGGGCGAGCTGCTGCAAAACTCATTTATTCAAGGAAGTATAGAGGGCTTGAAGGGGTTTGGCTGGCCAACCATTGTATGGGGTGGTCCCCTTTTTGTGACCAATGACAGCCTGTCTCCAGACAGATCATCTGGTAGCAGGTTTCTCGTGAGCATGGGACTGTAGCTGTTGTCACACCAGGCCTGCGCAGGACGCCATGTTCACAGAAGCCACTTCCTGGTTTCTTCTGCCATGCGGTCTGGCTAGGGCCAGGCCTGCATTGTGCCATACAACAGAGAGGCACTGTGCATTATAACTTGGGGAAATAAATATTTTTGAGGATTAATGCTTATAGCTTTATTTCTCTTTGTATGTTCTGCTCATATGGTCCAGGCGTATGTCAGTGTGTATGTGAATGTGTGTGCATAAGATGAGTGCTATGTAGAGTGACTCTGGGGAGTATGTTGTGTGCATGTGGCACGCCTGTGCATCACACGCCTGTGTCCCATGTCCACACACGTCACTGTTGTGTATGTCGTGTCTGTGTGCTATGTGCACTGTGCATGTGGTGTTGGCTTATATAGAGTTAGGAGGAGATGAGAGCTGAAGGAACATCGCCACTTACTCGTAACTGACAAATAAACTTTGTGGTACCCAGGGAAGATGGATTAGGTAATGCCCAGCTGGGTTTCTGTCCAGGTCCTAACCACCTGGGCTGCTGAAAAGCAGTGGGGTGACTGAAGAGACAGGATGCCTGTTTGCTTTGCTTTTTTAAAAAAAATATTTTATTTTTATTTATTTATTTGAGAGAGAGAGAGAGAGAAAGAAAGAAAGAAAGAAAGAAAGAAAGAAAGAAAGAAGAGAGAGAGGGGGAATATGGGCACACCAGGGCCTCCAGTCGCTGCAAATAAACTCCAGATGCATGCCACCTTGCATCTGGGGAATTAAACCTGGGTCTTTTGGCTTTGCAGGCAAACACCTTAACCACTAAGCCATCTCTCCAGCTCTCTTTTCTTTTTTAAAAAATATTTTATTTATATATTTATTTAAGAGAGAGAGGGGGAGGGAGAGGAAGAGGATATATATGTATATATATATATATATATATATACATAGAGAGAGAAAGTGAGAGAGAGAATGGCATATCAGGGCCTCTGGCCACTGCAAACAAACTCCAGGCACATGCGCCACCTTGTGTATGTGGCTTACATGGGTACTGGGGAATCGAACCTGCATCCCCAGGCTTCGCAGTCAAGCACAAGTCAACTGCTAAGTCATCCGTCCAGCCCCTTATTTGGGCATTTTTCACGCTCCCTCGCCCTAGCTGGGTTTTTGGTGGAACCACTGTCCTGCGCTGACTGGACCCCACTGTTAACTCCCTCTATGCTTGCTCTTTCCCTCTGGCCACCGCTCATTTACCCAGGGTCCCTCTGGGCAGGAACACTCACTTTCCCTGCACCACGTGACACCGAATAGTGAAGGACACACACACTTGGGAGTGGTGAGAATAGAAAGTGTTTTTGCCAGTACTGCATCTAAGTTTCTGGGCTGAGTGGTGATGAAGCAGCCAGACAGTGTGGCTAGATATGGAGAGAGTGGAAATCTCTGTCCAGGGAGTTAAGATGCCCGGGGTGTTTGGGCTGAAGAAAGCTTGGGGTGGAGCAGTGCTCCTGTGGGTGAGGCTGCTGTGGGCAGGAGCTCTGCTACGGATGGTGTCTCGGTGGGTGTACCCCCCAGAGCCTCTGGTGTCCCTCCTGGCACATCTCGGGGATCCGTGTCGCAGCAGCTGCAGGTCTGTATCTCTCCAGCTCATTGCCCTTTGTCAGCGAGTCTTCCCAAGTTCACAGGGTTGTTCTGGGGCTTACTTGTTCCGCAGGCCCCACGTTCACAAGCAGCTCCATTAGGCTACCCCTTAGTCTGTCCTTCAGGCCCCGTGTGCTCCTCTGACACCCCCCAGGCTGCCTGCCTCGACCGAGCACCTTCCCTGGAAGTTCATCCTGTGGGTTCTAAGTTGGAAGGTCCAAACGAAACGCGTGATCTTTAGGTTGTTAAGCCAGGAGAAGGCTTAAGGCCGTGTCCCCAGGGTGACAAGTGTTCCGTTCCTGCACATGCCCGACCAGAGAACAAGTGACCATTGTCCTCCCATGTTTGAGGCAGGGGGATTGTCACCTTGCAGAGGCTGTTGCCAGTGTGGAATTTCTCCTGCCAGCTGAGATCAGCCAGTCATGTTAATCTGCTCAGCCATCTTCTTTTTTATTTATTTAATTAATTTATTTATTTTTATTTATTTATTTAAGAGAGAGAGAGATAGGCAGGCAGAAAGAGAGAGAATGGACGCACCAGGGCCTCAAGCCACTGCAAACGAACTCCAGACGCATGTGCCACCATGTGCATCTGGCTTATGTGGGTCCTGGGGAATCAAGCCTCGAACCAGGGTCCTTAAGCTTCACAGGCAAGTGCTTAACCACTAAGCCACCTCTCCAGGCCTCAGCCATCTTCTTTTTCTGTTTTTTATTTTTATTTATTCTATTTTCTTTATTTATTTAAATTTTTTTTTCATTTCTTTCTTTATTTATTTGAAAGCAACAGACAGAGAGAGAAAGAGGCAGATAGAGAGAATGGGCACGCCAGGGCCTCCAGCCACTGCAAATGAACCCCAGATGCATGTGCCACCTTGTGCATCTAGCTTATGTGGGTCCTGGAGAATCAAGCCTTGAACCGGGGTCCTTAGGCTTCACAGGCAAGCACTTAACCACTAAGCCATCTCTCCAGGCCTATTTTTATTTTTTTTTTATTTTTCAAGGTAGGGTCTCACTCTAGCTCAGGCTGACCTGGAATTCACTCTGTATTCTCAGGATGGCCTCGAACTCATGGCGATCCTCCTACCTCTGCCTCCCGAGTGCTGGGATTAAAGGTGTGCGCCACCACGCCCGGCTCAGCCATCTTTTTGAACGTCCTTGTTTCTGTCTGTGTTGTCCAGATAGTAAGTATCCTTTGTGTCTTCCGCATCCCCTTCACCACTGTCTGCCCACGTGGAGCCTGCCCCAGACCTGATGGTGCTGAGTGAAGGGACAGGTCTTTGTCTTTGGGCATATACTGCCCTCCTCTGAGCATGCCCAGTGAAGACCCCAGTAGATACTTAAGACATGTGGAAGAAAAGTAAAAGAGGCGTGGAATGAGGCAGCGCGAGGCAGGGTACAGCATCTTGTGAGGTGAGGTGGCTAGGCAGGAGGGGCTGCTGCTCTTAAGTTTTTAAAACATTTTATTTTTATTTATTTACTTGAGAGAGAGAGAGAGAGATTGGGCACACCAGGGCCTCTAGCCACTGCAAATGAACTCCAGACACATGCGCCACCATGTGCATCTGGCTTACGTGGGTCCTGGGGAATCGAACCTGGGTCCTTAGGCTTCACAGGTGAGTGCCTTAACCACTAAGCCATCTCTCCAGGCCAATTAAAAAAATTATTTTATTTTTATTTATTTATTTGAGAGAGAGAGAGAGAGAGGGAGGGAGAAACAAAGAAAGACAGATTACCCTAATTTTTTTGCCATCACTTCCTGGAGAGACAAGTATTTTGGGGACAATTATGACACTTCCTTCCTTCTCCATTACCTTCCTGCCATTCCTAATAAGCTATATTTTAATTTAAAACAGCAATTTACAGTGCAGTTCATTTACAACAACACAATCTATTGTGATACCCATGCCATAAATTTGTGTTTTAAGTAATTTTGAATGCTTATAGCAGCTGGGTCTCTGGAGTGTGAAAATAGCTAACATTTTTCACCTTGTGCAGCCAAAGGAAAGAAAAAAAAATCTCTGCCCTTTAATTATATATCCACCAAAGACAGTGTGCAGAGACCAGAACAGTTCTAACTGCAAAATAAGGACATAGGAAAGCTTTAACAGCAAACCAAGTAATGCCAGGTGAGGCCTAGGGCAGGACATTCTGACTGCATGTCACAGATAGCTGTCATTTCAAGTCATATTGATGAAAAGAAAAGGGAAGTGTTGTGAAGAAGGAAGGATTCTACATAGAGTGGAGGTGGTTCCCTCTGTTCAAAAGAACTGCATTCAAGAGTGAGAGGAGGGGCTAGAGAGATGGCTTAGTGGTTAAGGCGCTTGCCTGAGAAGCCTAAGGACCCCGGTTCAAGGCTTGATTCCCCAGGACCCACATAAGCTAGATGCACAAGGTGGTGCATGCGTCTGGAGTTCATTTGCAGTGGCTAGAGGCCCTGGTATGCCCATTCTCTCTTTTCTCTCTCAAATAAATAAAGAAAAAAAATTTTAAAGAGAGTGAAGGGAAGGTTTGTTTCTGTTTAAAGTGTGTGGAAAAAGCTTATGTGTTCTGGGCCCAGCCTTGCCTGTGTCTAGCCATCTGTATCCCTCTTGCCTTCTCCCAACACTGAGAAGACTAGCCACCTATGTCCAGCAATGTGGGCTGGGTCCTAACTCCCCAACCCTCGGCCAGCAGAGCAGTGGGGGCCAGAAACACAGTTCCTTAAATTGAGCTTATGCAGCTGAATGTGGGGGTGCAAAAAAGATCTGGCAGCTGTAAAAGGTTTCTGAATTCACAATGACCAAAATTAATTCAGAAATCAAATAAATGCATAATGAATCTGAGGTGTCAGGCAGCGCTGGCCCACATTGTAGGGTGAGACTGCACTGTAGCTTTGCTTACACGCACAACACGGGCTCTCTGCGCTGCACACACCATCACACCACATAACACCAATGAACACTGCCTGAAACACTCTGACTCAAATTCGAGGTAATTGTATGTAATGAATCTCCTTTTTTTTTCCCAGTATATACAAAATTTTCTGCCCTTGTCAAAACACAGTGGTTTAATTATAGAAAACAAAGACTTGTAATAATTTCCTACCATCATTCCTCAGCATGTAAGTATCAAATTAGTTTCTCTTTGGAAGGTATTGTATTAGGGCATTAGAATTAGAAGATTTTAATTTTTTTTTTTTGAGGTAGGGTCTCTCACTCAAGCCCAGGCTGACCTGGAATTTACTATGTAGTCTCAGGTTGGCCTCAAATTCACAGCAATCCACCTATCTCTGCCTCCCAAGTGCTGGGATTAAAGGTGTGTGCCACCATGCCTGGCAGAAGTTCTAACATATCCATTCTCTCTCTCTCTCTCTCTCTCTCTCTGCTTACAAATAAATAAATAATAAAATATTTTAAAAAGAAAAATTTTTAATAAATTTCATTATGATTTATTATCAGTAAACATTTTATTATATACATGTTTTATTACCTATATACCTAGGATTGCTTCAAAATTTCTTAGGCAAAGGGATCAGCCTGGCTGGGCATGGTGGCACACGCCTTTAATCCCAGCACTTGGGAGGCAGAGGTAGGAGGATCATCATGAGTTCAAGGTCAGCCTGAGACTACATAGTGAATTCCAGGTCAGCCTGGGCTCAAGTGAGACCTTCCCTTGATGAGAGGATGACCTTGTCAGGATGCAGGGAGAAGATGACACCTTCAAACCAATGAGAGAGGGCTCTGGAGGAGCCAGCTGCCACCCCTGGGTCTCAGCCTCCAAGTCATTTCAGCTACCCGGGCTGTGACACGTCAGTGTGATGGCCCCAGAAGACCAGTATAATTCCTGAAGTGACAGATCCAGGGTATGTGTGTGTTTAGGCTGGGACCTCCATCAAGATGAGCTCGTTGGAACTCTCTGGACACTTAAGCTAGGCTTGGCTTCCGAATCCCACACGGGCACCTGATCCTGGTATAGGGGCCCTCCTGCTTCAGAATCTCACACGGGCACCTGATCCTGGTATAGGGGTCCTCCTGCTTCAGAACCCACACGGGCACCTGATCCTGGTATAGGGGCCCTCCTGCTTCATAACCCACACGGGCACCTGATCCTGGTATAGGGGCCCTCCTGCTTCAGAATCCCACGTGGGCACCTGATCCTGGTATAGGGGCCCTCCTGCTTCATAACCCACACGGGCACCTGATCCTGGTATAGGGGCCCTCCTGCTTCATAACCCACACGGGCACCTGATCCTGGTATAGGGGCCCTCCTGCTTCAGAACCCACACGGGCACCTGATCCTGGTATAGGGGCCCTCCTGCTTCATAACCCACACGGGCACCTGATCCTGGTATAGGGGCCCTCCTGCTTCATAACCCACACGGGCACCTGATCCTGGTATAGGGGCCCTCCTGCTTCAGAATCCCACGTGGGCACCTGATCCTGGTATAGGGGCCCTCCTGCTTCAGAACCCACACGGGCACCTGATCCTGGTATAGGGGCCCCCCTGCTTCAGAATCCCACACGGACCTGATCCCTTTGTGGTCTCAGTACAGGGCCAAGGGTTTGCCTTCACCCATAAGATGCTGTGAAGGAAGGAATGGAGAATGCATCCCCTGTCGGTTTCATTCCCACATACTTCCTTTCTTTTAACTATTTTACTTTTATTTATTTATTTGAGAGAAAGAGCACACGCCAGGGCCTCCAGGTGCTGAAAACGAACTCCAAACACATGTACCACTTTGTGCATCTTGCTTTACGTGGATACTGGGGAATCAAACCTGGGACCTTTGGCTTTGCAGGCAAGTGCCTTAACTGCTAAGCCATCTCTCCAGCCTCCCCCTGCCCCCCCCCCCCGCATACTTCTTGAGCTGTGTTTTCTCAGCCCCTGTGTTGGAATTGGAAGGAACTCCTCAAGTGTCCATGTGAGAAGCTGTAATAATCACAAAGGCCCAGGCACTGACCATAGTGGAGACATCTCTGCTCATCTGAAGCACAAATATTCCACAAAGAACACAGCTGTTAACACACCATTTGCATAGAACAATGCCAGGCAGACCTGGCTTCGTGGTCTCCATACAGCAGCTAATGCTTTATTATAAATGGTAGTGAACAGGCCTGGAGAGATGGCATAAGTTCTGTGAGTCTGACACCTTAGGAAGCCCTGTGGGCACAAGAATGGCAGTTCAAGGAAGCACCACTGGGCTGGACAGATGACTTAGCGGTTAAAGTGCTTGCCCACAGAGCCTAAGGACCCGAGTTCCATTCCCCAGCACCCATCTAAAGCCAGATGCACAAGGTGTTGCATGCACCTGGAGTTCGTTTGCTCATTTTCAGCGGCTAGAGGCGATGGCACACGCATTTCTCTATCTGCCTTTCTCAAATAAATTAATATTTTTTTTTAAAAAAAGGAATGCTTGGGCTGGAGAGATGCTTAGCAGTTGATGTGCATGCCTGTGGAGCCTAAGGATCCAGGTCTGATTCTCCAGGTCCCACGTAAGCCAGATGTATAAGGTGGCACATGCGTCTGGAGTTCGTTTGCAGTGGCGTAGGCCCTGGTGTGCCCACTCTCTCTCTCTCCCCCTCTCTCTGTCTCTAATAAGTAAATAAATGAAAATAATATCTTTTTTAAAAAAAGGAATGGTAGTGAATGGTCTTAAAATACCCTTTGTTTAAGAAAAGAACCCTTTCTGACTGATGCACCCCTTGAAGGCCAACCAAGGGTTGCTCTACTCTGCTACCGGCCCGTTCGATTCTTCCATTTGTCATTGATATATGTGGCATGAAAATAAAGAACGCATACCTAACATAAAGGCTGAGGGAATGCGCATTAGGGAGAGCCGGCCTGTGCGAGACTTCCCTTATCTGCATGTGCAGGTCGACTAGATCCATCAATGCAGGCACCGCCTGAGTCCAGGATGCTGCCTGCTGGAGGCCGGGAGGAGAGGCGGGGTGGTGGGGGACGCCATGAATTTTGTAGTAAAACGCAGCCACGTTCTGTTTAGAAATTTCCATTAGGGGCAGGGGTAAAGGCTCTGCAATAATTTTAAGGACATTTCCCAAATGTTTATTTAGATAAAAGATGGATAGCGGTTAAGAATCCAGAACCCGAAGCCCGATAACTAGGTTTTATTAATGACCTGCCATATGCCAGGGCTGGATAATTAAAGTTTTCCCCCCACAGGAAGAGAGTGGACAAATTTATTTGATGCTTTGATAACCAGGGACACTGGTTGAAAACTATTGATATAATCGGAGCCCATTCGATTTGCTCAAGACAGCCATTCCTATCAGCTAATTTCAGCTGTGAATAGTTAATTGGCCCCCGGATGCATATGGGTGAGTCATTAATAAAATTTGACTATGTCATAGTTTCATTGTTACCACATGTGCCTTTTATCTCCTGGATCTCCTTCTCAGTCTTTCTTTCTTTCCTTTTCTTCTTCTTTTTTTTTTATTCATTCCTTTTCATTCTCTCTCTTTTAAAAAATGATGCTAAGGAAGACAGATGTGTGCTGTGGGAATCTGCAAGTGCGTTACCCACAGGCCTGGGCCTGGGTGCAGAGTGAACCCAGGACGGGTGGGCACATTGAAGCGCCCCTGTCCAGCCTCAGGGACACAGGTGCCCCCAACCGCACCTATGTGGAGGTGGAATAGAGAATGAATCACATGGGTGTCTGAGGCAGCTGGTGCCTGCAGTCCAGGACCTGTGCTCAAAAGGGCACATTGGGCTGGAGGATGCTCAGTGGTTAAGGAATTTGCTTGCAAACTTTAGTTCAATTCCTCAGTACCCACACAAGCCAGATGCACAAGGTGGCACATGTGTGTGGAGTTTGTTTGCAGTGGCTGGAGACCCTGGTGTGCTCATTCTCTCTCTCAAATAATAAAATAAAATAAAATAAAATAAAATAAAATAAAATAAAATAAAATAAAATAAAATAAAATAAAATAGGGCACATCATCACCTGTGAGCTCACCTCAGCGTAATCGAATGGATTCTTCTGTCACAGTGCATTGTGGGTGGGTGAACTCCTGACCTTGAGCAAGCCCATAATTCCCAATTTTCATTTTCTCAGATGTAAAACTGCATTGACACCTACTGCAGCGAAGGAGTGAACTTTCAAAGCAGTAGCTGTCGAAGCCTGTCAGGAAATGCCACCCACCCCTGCCTGATCCGGGGCAGGCAAGAGTCTCCTCTCTCTTTCTTTCTTCCTTTCTTTCTTTCTTTCTTTCTTTCTTTCTTTCTTTCTTTCTTTCTTTCCTTCTTTCTTTTCTTCCCTTTCTTTCTTTCTTTCTTTCCTTCTTTCTTTTTTCTTTCTTTCTTTCTTTCCTTCTTTCTTTTCTTCCCTTTCTTTCTTTCTTTCTTTCTTTCTTTCTTTCTTTCTTTTCTTTTTCTTTCTTCTTTCTTTCTTTCTTTCTTTTCTTTCTTTCTTTCTTTCTTTCTTTTCTTCCCTTTCTTTCTTTCCTTCTTTCTTTTCTTCTCTTTCTTTCTTTCTTTCTTTCTTTTTTTTTTTTTTTTTTTTTTTTTGAGGTAGGGGTTTTACTCTAGCTCAGGCTGACCTGGAATTCACTCTGTATTCTCAGGGAGGCCTCAAACTCACAGCGATCCTCCTACCTCTGCCTCCTGAGTGCTGGGATTAAAGGTGTGCGCCACCACGCCTGGCAGCTTTTTCCCTGTGCCACATAGTGGTGGTGATGTGTTCACAGTACACGCTGTCCTTACTCCCTGAGATTTCACAGATCCGGGCCACCTTGAGCTCCACCCACATTTTGCATGTTGGGGTTAGGTGTCTTCTGTGCTCTGGACACATGTGGAGGCTTCTCTGCAGGCCCAGCCATATGGGGATGTTTGGAGGGCTGGTTGGATGTAGCTCGGCCAGGTGGGAAGGGTGGGTGTCACGTCCACGTGCTGGAGGCAGAAGCTATATGCAGGGGACACTGTTCCCTAGAATGTGGAGGACATCTAGTCAAGACAAGCCTTTTGAGCTGGAGAGATGGCTTAGAGGTTAAAGCACGTGCCTGAGAAGCTTAAGGACCCCAGTTCGATTCCCTAGGACCCATGTAAGCCAGATGCACAAGGTGGCACATGCATCTGGAGTTCGTTTGCAGTGGCTGGAAGCTCTGGAGTGTCCACTATCTCTCTCTCCCTGCCTCTCTCTCTAGTAAATAAATAAATAAATTTTTAAAAATTTTTATTTATTTATTTGCAAGCAGAGAGAGAGATAGAAGAGCAGCAGACAGAGAGAGAATGGGCACACCAGGGCCTCTAGCCACTGCAAACGAACTCCAGATGCATGTGCCCCTTGTGCATCTAGCTTACGTGGGTCCTGGAGAATCGAACCGGAATCCTTTGACTTCGAAGGCAAATGCCTTAACCGCTAAGCCATTTCTCCAATAAATAAAATTTTTTTAAAAGCAGAGGCCTGTGACTTCAGAGAAGCTGTGCTTATCCAGTGTGGTAGTGTGAATGAATGTCTGTGCCCCAAAGACTTGTTTTTTTAAAAATTATTTTATTACTTTATTTATTTATCTCTAGCCCAGGCTGACCTGGAATTCACCATATAGTCTCAGGGTGGCCTAGAACTCACGGCGATCCTCCTACCTCTGCCCCTTGAGTGCTGGCATTAAAGGCGTGCGCCATCACGGCTGGCTCTCGGGTGCTTTATTAAAATTAAGTTTGTAGCTTCAGCCCCTAGCAGGCTGACTCCTGCTATGGTCTGTGTGTCCTTGGGGGCAGATCTGAATTTCAGCCTGAAAATATGCAGAGAGGTTTTGAGCTCTGGCTGTCTGCTGGTGTCTCTCTCTGCTTGGATTTATGAATGGGAACCTGCTTCTTCTGCCATTTGATGGAGCGTTTCCCCTGGATCTGTAATCTTGAAGTGAGTCCCTTCCTGCCATTGAACTGTGTCTGGTTTGCATCCCAGGCATGTGGAACTGACTACATCACCCGGGGAGAGGAAAGCTGAAGCTCTGATAGGGAGTGATGAGCTCCCAGCGCTTCTGGGGCAAAATCCAAGATGCTTGCTCTGACCTTCCAGATCCTTCCAGATCCTTTAGGAACATAAGCCCTTGACCCTCGACCCATCCCCAGAAGCCTGGAGGCGGGGGTCTGGGGCAGCAGCCGACTGCAGAGCAAGGTGTCAGGGCCAATGTCATTGCACGCTCACAGCGGGGAAGGGACCAAGCCTAAGAACTCGCAGCGCTCAGCAGGCACAGCCCAGGGCCAGCGGGGCTCCACGACCTGAAGCCATAAGCTTGGGCTGGGCTGGGCTGGGCTGTCCCAGGCTGGCTTGCTCAATGAAGGCCCCACCTCTCTCCCTCTGGGCTTCAGTGGATTCAACTGATAGGAAAGGAGGTGGGCTGGTGTGGGACAGGACGAGGATGTGCGGGGCGCGGGGTGCGTCTGTTAAGCTAGAAAAGAAGTCTCCTTCCCGTACTACCTACAGTGTTACTTTTATCGTCCCATCCTCAAGTTTGAGCTTGTCACCATGCGAGCAGATGGCACATTCAGCCCAGAGGCCCGGATGGTGCCCTGTGCGGGCTCACGGATGTTTGCGTGAATAGATGTGTGAGCAGGTGTAGGTGCGAGTCTGAACACAATTATTACCTATCTCTGCATACCTGTAGAGTCTGAGGCAAGAGTGTCCAAACTGCCCCAAATACCTTCAGGTAGTCACCAGTGTGAGACACCAGCTCTGTATTACATGTTCAGACACTGAGATTCAGGTGAGCAAAACAAAGGGGAAAAAATTGAATTTCAGGCACATGGCCCGTTGTGCTAGAAACAAGCATGTTCGAATCCAGTGTGTATTCTTCAAGCATTTTATCGAGGCTACAAGCTTGCCACCTAGTCTGTCCTGATCTTGCTGGCCCTGGAACTCAGGTCAGTCTGGAAGGGCCTCAGCGAGGAGACCCTGAGTCTCAGGCCTGGTACAGACAGGAAATCTCTTCAAGCAGGTCTGTCCCTTCCAGCCCACCTTATGTCTATAATTTGCTCATTTAGATGAAATGGAATTGTCCTTCAAAACGCACATAAGAAATAATAGACGGGCTGGAGAGATGGCTTAGCAGTTAAGGCATTTGCCTGAAGCCAAAGGATCCCGGTTCGATTCTCCCACATAAGCCAGATGCACAAGGGGCACATGCATCTGGAGTTTGTTTGCAGTGGCTAGAGGCCCTGGCATGCCCATTCTCTCTCTGTCTGCCTCTCTTCTATCTCTCTCTCTCTCCTTGCAAATAAATAAATAAATTAAATTAAATAAAGAAATAATAGACAATGTGGTCAGCTGGTGAAGACACATCCCATGAGGCGGGTGCTGCAGGACAAGGGTTGCAGGGCCCATGGCTATTTGTGACCAGGTGGTCCTGTGCACCGTGCTGTGTGAGAGTGCATGTTCGTGCCAGCACCAGGAATGGGGGTCCAAGTAGGGATAGGGGGTGCTCCCAGGCCATACTGCTTTTATTTGTTTGTTTGAGAGGAAGCGGGGGAGAGAATGTGCATGCCAGGGCTTCCAGTCACTGCAACGAAACTCCAGATGCATGTGCTACCATATGCATCTGGCTTACATGGATCCTGGGGAATTGAACCTGGATCCTTATGCTTCGTAGGCAAGCACCTTAACCACTAAGCCATCTCTCCAGCCCCTCATGCTGATCTTGGTAGAACCCAGACCCATGGGTAGCTGTGGGGAGGGAAGGGATGAGCTCAGAGCTGTGACCCACCTGCACAGGGACAAGTGACTTAGGGGACTCAACCCAGGTCCCAGTGTAGATCAGTGATTTCCTATCTGGTGTCTTTGGTTGCTTATTCTTTTTTTAAAAATATATATATTTTATTTGAGAGAGAGAGAAAGAGGGGAGAGAGAGAGAGACAGAGAGAATGGGCACGCCAGGACCTCCAGCCACTGCAAACGAGCTCCAGATGCATGCGCCCCCTTGTGCATTTGGCTTACGTGGGTCCTGGGGAATCAAACTGGGATCCTTTGGCTTTGCAGGCAAATGCCTTAACCGCTAAGCCATCTCTCCAGCCCTGGTTGCTTATTCTTCCAAGTCCCTTGTGTCTCCACTTTGAGCCCAGGCTGGGCATGGTGACCCTCTTCCAGAGTAAAGGAGGAGTGAGTACGTGTGGCTTTCAGAGCCAGGGCAAATCCTTCTGCTTTCTCTCCAAGGTCGTAGCCTGAGGGAAGTGGCTGAAGCATCCGGAGGATGGTGTATGACTGGGCGGTGGGGAGCCCACAGGGCGGGGGGTGAGCTCTTGCAGGTGGGCGTTCAAGGAGTGGGTCTGCACCCAGCCAGGCTTCCGATGGACACAGACTGTCTTGTTTTCTGCCTTGGGAGGGATCCTGAGGCAGAACGAGCCAGCTGCAGGACCCAAGTCTGACCTACGGAAATGCTACCCGATCTGTGTTTGGTCTTAATATATATCTACATCCAATCACATTGTATTTTATTTATTCATTTATTTTTGGTTTCTCAAGGTAACAGTTTCCTATGGCCCAGGCTGACATGAAATTCACTATGTAGTCTCAGGGTGGCCTTGAACTCATGACAACCCTCTCCTACCTTTGCCTCCCAAGTGCTGGGATTAAAGGCATGAGACACCATGACTGGCAGAGAGAGCGATGGGTGCCCCAGGGTCTCCAGCTGCTGCAAACAAACTCTGCATACACACCTCACTTTGTGCATCTGGCTTTACATGGGTACCAGGGAATTGAACTCAGGTCACTAGTCTTTATAGGCAAGCACCTTAATGCTGAGCCATCTCTCTTTCTCTCTCTCTCTCCCTTCCTTCCTTCCTTCCTTCCTTCCTTCCTTCCTTCCTCTTTCTTTCTTTCTCTCCCTTCCTTCCTTCCTTCCTTCCTCTTTCTTTCTTTTCTTTCTTCCTTCCTCCCTCCCTCCCTCCCCCTTCCTTCCTTCCTTCCTTTCTCTTTCTTTCTTTTTTTCTTTCATTTATTTTTATTTTTATTTTTTGGTTTTTCGAGGTAGGGTTTCACTCTAGCCCAGGCTGACCGGAAATTCACTATGTAGTCTCAGGGTGGCCTCGAACTCATGGCGATCCTCCTACCTCTGCCTCCCGAGTGCTGGGATTAAAGGTGTGCACCACCACGCCCGGCACAGTTTTTATTTCTTATATGAGTTTTGAAAGACCATTCCATTTCATCTAGCTTGTCAAATTATACTTATAAGGCTGTTCAAAAGATTCCTTTATTACTCTATTCTGTACATGCTATCTGTAGTGAAGTCTCCTCTTTCATTTCTGGTATTAGTAATTTATGTCATCTCTCCTCTCAGTTAGGCTGGCTAGAGATTGAGCAATCTTATAGATCCTTTCAAGGAACCAGCTTTTGGTTTTGTTGCTTTTATTCTTTCAGTTATATCGATTTTGCTTTGATTTTCATTATTTCTTAAAAATTTTTTTAAATTTTTTTTTTTTTGGAGAGAGACACAGAGAGAGAGAGACAGATAGAGATGGGCGCACCAGCAGCCTCTCAGCTGCTGCGAACGAAATCCAGATGAGTGCACTCCCCTTGTGGTCAAGTGCAGCATTGCACCCTGCGCCCTTGTGTCACTTTGCATCTGGCTAAACGTGGGACCTGGAGATTGAAACCGCTGGAGATTGGAACCAGCGTTCTTAGGCTTAGCAGGCAGGCGCCTTAACCGCTATGCCATCTCTCCAGCCCTATTTTCATTATTTTATGATCATTTTGTATCTAGTTGCTTTTCTTTGTGTCCCTTAAAGTGCAAGCTTAGATCACTGATTTTGGGATCGTTCCTCTACTCTAAAATGTGCGTTTGGGGCTGGAGAGATGGCTTAGTGGTTAAGGTGCCTTCCTGCAAGGCCTGAGGACCCAGGTTCAATTCTCCAGGACCCACGTAAGTCAGATGCACAAGGGGGTGCACGTGTTTGGAGTTCATTTGCAGTGGCTGGAGGCCCTGGCGTGCTCATTCTCGGTCTCCCTCTCTCCCTCCCCCCCGTCTCTAATAAAAATAAATAAGTAAATAAAAATAAACTCCTTAAAATATGCATTAAATAGTAGAGTTGCTCTCTACACACTGCTTTCGCTCATCCCATAAACTTTGACGATTGTGTTTTCATTAGCTCAAAATATTTTGGAAGGGCTGGAGAGATGGCTTAGGGGTTAAGGCGCCTCCCTCCTAAGCCTAAGAACGCTGGTTCCAATCTCCAATCTCCAGGTCCCACGTTTAGCCAGATGCAAAGTGACACAAGGGTGCAATGCCGCACTTGACCACAAGGGGGCGCACGCATCTGGATTTCGTTCACAGCAGCTGAGAGACTGCTGGCGTGCCCATCTGTCTTCCTCTCCCTCTCTCTCTCTGTGTGTCTCTCTCCAAAAAAATAATAAAATTTAAAAAAAGAAAAAAAATTAAAAAAAATATTTTGGAAGTTTGCCTGAGGTTTCTTTGTGGGCTCACGTGCTATTTAGTAGTGTATTGTTTTGTCTACAAGTATTTGAGAGGTTTTCCTGGCATCTCTGTTTTGAATTTCTAGTTTAACAAGCATGGCAGTCTGCGAGAAGACCCTTCTGTTCTTTAAGAACAATGGTGGGGTGTCTGTTATGGGCTAGACTCTGGTCTGCCTTACTGAATATTTTGTGAGGATATGAGAAGGTGGTGTCCTGCTGACTCGTGAAGTGTGGCCCATAGATACCCACTGGGTGCTGGTGATGGTGTCTCTTTTTGAGTCCAGCCACTTCCTTGGATGTTCTGTCTATTGGTTTCTTTTTGTTGTTGTTTTGTTTTGTTTTTGTTTTTGGTTTTTTTGAGAGAGAGAGATAGAGTGGACACCCCAGGGCCTTTTCAGCTGCTGTGAAAGAACGCCAGACGCGTGTGACCTCCTGTGTGCACGTGCAACATTGCGTGCTCGGGTCACTTTTGCATCTGGCTGAATGTGGGACCTTGAGATTTGAACAAGCACTCTTAGGCTTGGCGGGCAGGCGCCTTAACCTCTAAGCCATCTCTGCAGAACTCTATTGGGTTTTGCTATTCATTAGCTCTCTGTCTGTCTCCTCTCTCTCTCTCTGCTTGCAAATAATAAATAAAAATTTCAAAAAAGTTAAAAAATATTTCATTCATTTGCAAGAGAGAGAGAGAGAGAGAAAGGGAATGGGCATGCCAGGATCTCCTACAATTGCAAACAAATTCAAGATGCATGTACCACTTGGTGCAAGGGGCTTTATGTGCATAGTGGAGATTTGAACCCAGGCTGCCGGGCTTGGCAAACAAGCTCCTTAAACTGGTGAGTTCTCTCTCTAGTCCCTGTCTCCTTACATTTTGAGGGGTTCTTTCCACAAGGCATAGAGTTATAGGTTGGCAATCTTGCTAACACTTTAAATATTTCCCTGCACTCTCTTCTCTCCAGAATGCTTTTTGAGAAGTATGATGTCATTCTTATTTTAGCTCCTGAATATGTAAAGTATTATTTTTTTTCAATCTGGTACAGTCCCAAACTCTAGCATCTCAGAAGGTGACTTCATTTGGAACCAGGAGTGATGGCTAATGTGGGTCCCATTCAAGTATGTCACCTTTGTCCTTATATAAAGGAGATATTGGGCTGGAGAGATGGCTTAGTGGTTAAGCGCTTGCCTGTGAAGCCTAAGGACCCTGGTTGAAGGCTCGATTCTCCAGGACCCACGTTAGCCAAAAGCACAAGGGGGCACATGCATCTGGAGTTCGTTTGCAGTGGCTGGAGGCCCTGACGTGCCCATTCTCTCTCTCTCTCTCTACCTGTCTATTTCTGTATTTCTGTATCTCTCTCTCTCTCAAATAAATAAATAATAAAATTTTTAAAAAGGAGATATTTGGGGCTGGAGGGATGGCTTAGCGGTTAAGGCATTTGCCTGCAAAGCCAAAGGATCCTGGTTTAATACCCCAGAACCCACATAAGCCAGATGCACAAGAGGGTGCATGCATCTGGAGTTCGTTTGCAGTGGCTGGAGGCCCTGGTGCGCCCATTCTCTCTCTCTCTCTCTCTCTCTCTCTCTCTGCCTCTTTCTCTCTCTCAAATAAATAAATAAAATATATCGTAAAAAAAAGAAAATCCAAAATTAAAAAAGAGATATTTGGAGACACACAGTAGGACACTGTGTGACCACAGATGCACAGAATGGAGTGTGGTCACCAGCCAGAAGCAACAGACATGGCCAGCCACCACTGGACACGGTGGGAAGGATTAGGCTGACTCTCCCTGGAGGCCTTGACCCCATGGCTTGCTGTTAGACTCCAGCATTCGATGAGAAGCAATGATGCTTCTGCTGTGATATCAGCCCCAGACATCAGTGTGGTCAGAGTCTGACAAAAGCAGACAATAGTGATTGGGGTCTTCTACCGTCCACTGACTTCAGATGTAAAGCTTGAAGTTCGTTTTGAGAGGCTGAGCTCTCTCTGCACCATTCTTTTGGAAATTGCTCATAGTAGAGATACAGTCTCCATAACCCTAGAGCTTGGGTCCTGTGGCTCTGGGCTCAGGCTTGCCTCTGAGCACAGAGAATGTTCATCCTGTGTTCCACCAGCCTCTCGCTGGCTGTTCGTCACCAGCAAAGCCCAGTGGGGATCTAAAGATCTGGGGATCCCTGCCAGAGTTTACAGAGGCAGTGGCTGAGCTGACATCCAGCCTTCAAACCAGCTTGCAGCATGGGTCCCGAGTCAGCCCTGGCAAGGCCCGGGAACATGGCACAAGGCTGGTAGAAAATGTATTCAGGGGCTGGAGAGATGACTTAGCAGTTAAGGCGCTTGCCTGCAAAGCTAAAGGACCCAGGTTCAATTCCCCAAGATGCATGTAAGCCAGATGCCCAAGGTGGCACATGTGGCTGAAGTTCGTTTGTAGCAGCTGAAAGGTCCTGGCGTGTCCGTTCCCTCTCTATCTGCCTCTCTCTCTCTCAAAGAAATAAATAAACTCACTTCCTCTAGTTCTTCCTCATGGACAAAACTTTACCCTGTTGATTAAAAAAGAAAAGAAACGAAAATGTGTTCAGTCCAATTAGCAGAGCCTGGGAGACTCGTGAAGTGGCTGTGCCAGTTGATCTTGCTGCTAACCCACACCCTTGGGCTCTGGTTGAAAAGGCAAGCACCATAGAAGACCCAGCCTGAAACCCCTTCTCTGTGACCACTTCCTCCTGAAAAATGTCCCCTGTAAAGCACACAGTGATGCCCTGCCTCTCCTTTAGTCACTGTTTCAGGATGTGGAACCTCCTATATGCTAAGGGAAAATATGGGTTTCATTGCTGTCCCTCCACCCTGTCCCTTCCACCTTAGATAAATAGGGGACTATACATGAAAGGAATCTCCCTCTGGTCTCCCTTCACCCTGAAGAGGCCAGTGGGAGGTAGCCTGGGCCACTTGCTTGTCTGGCACCCCTGCACCCACGCGTGGCAGGTCCCTGCTTCCACAGCAATAGACTGGCCTCCAGCAGCTAACCCAGACCCCGGAGTTTGTGGCTTGCCTGTTCTCCCGGGTGGGGGAAGGTGAGAAGACGGATGTGACTGAGCGAGTTGCTGTGATTAGCATCTCCGTCCCCCCCGCAAGATGCATGGATGTCGAGCGTCTCCGGCATTGCCACCATTCTTCTTCCGCCCGTTCGCAGGGAATCCATCACGCTCCGTATCTCTCTCGCAGGCGGGAGCATCCATCCTGGCCTGTAGCACTTGCGTTGCTGTGTATCGTGATCCATCCCCGAGGGTTTGTACAGACAGCGGGTTAGGACGGACAGGCTCCTCGGGGACATATCACTGTGGAGAAGTGCTTATCAGGCCATCGACAGTGCTCTGCGTTCCCATGGCCCTGACCCCAATGCTCAGGACCATCCAGCGATTGTGCACAAGACATGGTCTGTTGCAGGGGCCCAGGGGTGCGCCTCTCTGTTCCTGGGCTTCAAGGAATAACGCAGCTGAGTTCTGGAGACTATAAAGCTGAGTCATCACTCAAAAGGCACCATGGTGCTGAGAAGAAGTGACCGAGGCATGCTCAGCACTGAGACATCTCTGTCACACCTTGTGCATCCTGGCTTGATGTGGGTCCCGGGGAATCAAACCTGGGTCCTTTGGCTTTGCAGGCAAGCACCGTAACCGTTAAGCCATCTCTCCAGCCCAGTGGTGCTTCCTTGAGCTGTCATTCTTGGGTCCATGGGGCTTCCTAAGGTGTGTGTAAGACTCACCGAACTTATGCTGAGTTCGGATGGGCAGTTGGCAATGCAGCCCAGGGTCTGTGGGTCTTACTCACGGGAAACCTTTTGTTCAAGGCCATCTCCTCTGAGCAAAGGAAGGGCTTCTCTCAAAACAGCTTTGCTGGGGCAATGTGATCCTTGCAGCTCAGGGTGGGGTTCAGAGCATGCAAAATTTGCCAGATGACACTTGTGAATGGCTTTGAGTGTCTGGCAGGGTCAAGAATGATGTCCACATCAATGGCAAGCCTTTCTGTACCGTGTTTTCTCCATGGAGCAGCAAGGTGCTGTTTCTGTCTCTCTTTTCTTTTCTTTTCTTTTCTTTTCTTTTCTTTTCTTTTCTTTTCTTTTCTTTTCTTTTCTTCTCTTCTCTTCTGTCTCTTCTCTTCTCTTCTCTTTTCTTTTCTTTTCTTTTCTTCTCTTTTCTAAGTAATAGAGAGAGAGAATGGGTACCCCAGGGCTTCTAACCACTGCAAACGAACCCCAGACACATGTGCCACTTTGTGCGTCTGGCTTACCTGGGTTCTGGGGAATCGAACTTGGTCCAGCCGGAGATGCCATTTCTTAAAGCCTTCACCAGGTCTGAATATTTCCCCCTTGTGAACCTCAAGGATTCAGATTGCTTCCTTTGCTGTGTGTGACAGGTAGCGTGGGTGGCGGCTGTGTGCTACGCTAATGACAAGCCACCTGGTCCTGTGGCACTCACTGTGACTGCATGTGACGAGGCGATCCCTGACCCTGCTGGCAGCGGCAGCCAGGGTCTGATTCGTGTCATCTAGGGAAACCAATGCTGATGTCCAGCTTGCTTCCTGTCCAGTTGGCCTCATCAGGTGGTGATAAGGAAGCCCTGGCCTATGTGGGTTAGAGGAAACAAGGCATCTGCTTACTGTGGTGTCCATCTGGTAGGGGCTGGATAAGGCGGGCTGACATCCACCTCGCCATGCCCACCGACGCCAAGCAATCCTGGAGTGTTCTGTCCCTACCCTTCTTGCTCACTTGTGCCCAGCTCATAGCCAGCATGCCCAGTGTGTTTCCCACCTACTCTGGGGACCCTGCTTTTATTTTTAAAATTTAATTTATTTATTTAAGCAGAGAGAGAGAGATAGAGGGAAGAGAGACAGATAGAGAATGGGCACACCAGGGCCTCTAGTCACTGCAAACGAACTCCAGACACATGTGCCCCTTGTGCAGCTGGCTTACATGGGTGCTGGGGAATCGAACCTGGGTCCTTTGACTTTGCGGGCAAATGCCTTAACCACTAAGCCATCTCTTCAGCCCGACCCTGGTTTCTTTGTTTTCTTTTTCTTTTACTCATGACACTACGAGTCCCATGAGAGCAATGGTACTTTCTTGAGCTGTCCTTCTTGTGCCATAGGGCTCCCTAAGGTGTCAGACTCACAGAACTTACGCCACCCACCTGGGCCATCTGCTGAGCCTTCTTCTGATCCCTCTTCCACCCTCTACTTAGCTGCCGTCTCTGGATACCACATATATCCAGTCCATTTCATCCCCTGAGGAAATCCAGCCTGCTTGGAAACACAACAGCTTCCTGGGACCCTTCCCCTTCTCCACACTTAGTGGTCATTCTGAACATAGAGGTCATAACCCATCACATACATGTATACACGTGGACATACATGCACGCACACATATCTATACAAACACATACATGGCATGCTCACATACGCTACCTGCAAAGCATTCACACTCACACAGGCAGCTTTACATGTATACACATCTTGTCCACAGAAACACATAATACTGGGAAGGCCTGCGTACAATATTCACAGACGTGCCTTTACCTGCATGCACATACCACATACCACTTACGATGTAAGTACACATGCACACATTTATATGTGTACATATTTAACATGTGCGCGCAAGCATACTCACCACCAGCAATATGTGCTTACATGTGGACACCTTTAACACACGCACACACCCTTCCCACTATCCCATGGAGCTGTGTTGGTGAACACGGGCTGAGTACCTCGTGGGCACCAGTCACACAAGTTGGCTGGTGTAGATCCTGAGGAGATCCTTGTCTACGGAACCCCAGCTATGGGCACATGGGAGGTAGCCTGTCCTAAGATAGCCCTCTGGACTGTCTGAGTGGATGGGGATGTCATATCTTCCCCACCTTGTTGCCACATGTGGTGCCTCTCTGAGTACCTGTACCATAACATTGCCTGTCCTGCGTGTCTCCCCAACACAGTCCCTCTGTCTTCACCTCCAGTCACTCCCCAAGCTGCCACCTCTTCGGCCTGTGCCTCAGCCCCTTAGCTGCCCTCTCCCGTTCCTGTACTTCCAGAGACTTCCTCTGTGTTTCTCTGGGTTGCAGTCAGGTTCACATTGCTGGTAGAAATCACCCAACCAAGAGCAGCTTGTGGGGAAAAAGAGGTTTATTTTGGCTTACAGGCTCGAGGGGGAAGCTCCATGACGGCAGGGAAAATGATGGCATGAGCAGAGGGTGGACATCACCCTCTGGCCAACATCAGGTGGACAATAGCAACAGGAGAGTGTGCCAAGCACTAGCAAGGGGAAACTGGCTAAAACACCCAGAAGCCCGCCCCCAACAATACACCACCTTCAGGAGGCGTTAATTTCCAATTGCCATCAGCTGGGGAGACTAGCGTGCAGAACACCTAAGTTTATGGGGAACACCTGAGTCAAACCCCCACACTCTGTCCTCACCCATACTGTCCACAGGAGCAGTCAGTCACAAAACGCTGTGGCCTTCCCCACGTGGTCCACAACCAATGTTCGGGTTCTGCTACCCCTGGCCTGCCTTGAGGCCCCTGGGCACAAGGACAGCAGGTGCTCACAACCAAATCCGCACTTAGAGAGGACACAACAGGCTCTCCGCTGACAACTGAGTGACAACTGAGGGACAGAGACACAAGGCTACGACAAGGGCTGGAGAGGAAGCTACAGGCCATTGTCTGCCTCAGCCACAGGGAACAGAGCCAGCCAGGCCTTCCTGGAACTTGACCCTTGCCTCGCCCTCATTTAGTGCTATAGAAGCAGACACAGAGGGGCCAGCAGCCTCAAGTCCCCAGTGAATGGGGACTAACTAAACACCAGGACCTGTAGCACGCTGGAGAGCCATCTCACTTCTCCCTATTCTGGGACACACACGGGTGCTACATGTGCCGCTCTTGAGACTGAGTCAGGCCTGGGGACCAGCGAGTCAACACCACAGGCCCACCGGGCCCTCCCCACAAACTGGCCGCATTTCTCACGGCTTCGGCCTTTCCTGCGAGGATAGCGCCACGCTCTACTCGGGTGGGCAGAGTGCATTTTGTGTTCAATAAAAGATAACAGAAGAGATCATTAGAGTAACTATGTCAGATTAAATGTATTTCCATGTACGAGCGCGAAGGCCCTTCAGGAACGCCTGCAATTTGCTTTGTCTTGCTGAAAACAATATTTTCCCAGAAGGCCCCAGCACGAGGGCCATTACAAAACGTAATTCATATTGCATAAGCTCCGAGATGTTCCGCCCCGATGACAAATGGAGGCTTTAGTGCAGTATTTATGTTCTGTGGGAAACACAGCATCCATAAGTCATGGGGTCCCAAGGTGCAGCCGGCCGCCCATCACTCACAGAGGATTGGCTCAGCTCCGTGAGCTCCAGGACTCCTCTCTCAGTGCAGGCCCACGTTGCCCGGAGTGATGCTAGGACCAGGGAGCGTGGTGGCTCAATCTAGCTGGCTACTTCTCACTCTTGACCTGCACCACACTCGTCTCGGCACCAGATCAAGCTTAGCCTTAGCATCCAGAGAGATGGCGAGGCCTGACAAGAGCAAGAACCAAGATGCAAGTGGAAATTTTCAATGGTTGATGTGTATTTACAACCCATGAGGCCAAGAGAGGAAGCCCAGGGCTTGAGGGATGGCTTAGAGAGAGAGAGAGAATGGGCGAGAATGGGCATGACGCCACTGCAAACAAACTCCAGGTGCACACGCCACCTTGTGCATTTGGCTTACGTGGGTACCGAGAATCGAGCCTGGGTCCTTAGGCTTCGCAGGCAAGTGCCTTAACTGCTGAGCCACCTCTCTAGCGCTCATTGTTGCTTTGAGTCATTAGGTTTGGGATAAGGGAGGGCGGTGTCCCAACGCTGTGACAATGCTGTGTGCAGAAAGAAAGCGGGGAGGCTGCAGGTAAAACTTGGTGGAAGTGACCCTGAGGCTGGCACAGGGCGGGGTCAGCAGGGAAGGGTTCTCAAGGTGCAGAGTCTTTCTGCAGAGCACACTTCACTCAGTGGTTGTTCTGTTTTGTGCAAACAAAGGCCAAAATTAAAGCCAAGAAACGAATTGCAATCCTGGAAATTGAAAACAAGCTAAAACAAAAGAAACTAATTATGTAGCAAGTTGGTGACAAAACCCAGGAGGAACGTGTGTTTTTTTCTTTCCAGTGACGTGAGAACGGAATGTTTTGACGGTTCATCCTCCTCCGTGGGAAAGGTTGTCAGAACAAATGAAAACCTGATGAAATCTGACATTCCACCCAACGTTCGGAAACACCTAAATTGCAGTCGGCCCCTGAGTGTCCTCGGGTTCCGCGTCTGCTGATTCAACCAACCGCAGGCTGAAAATATTCTGAAAAAAAATTGGATCTGTGCTGAATGCATAGAGATTATTTTCTTTTCTTGTCATCATTCCCCAAACAATACGGCATGACAAGTATTTACACAGCATTCGCATCGTGTTAGGTATTAGAAGTCTTTTAGAAAAGGCTTAAAGTACACAGGAGGTGGTGCCTGAGGTATATGCAGATGCTGCCCCTTGTATACCAGGGACTTGAACATCTGCAGTGTTGGCATATGAGGGGCCCTGAAAGAGCTCTCTTGGGACACTGAAGTATGCAAACAAAGGTAGCAAAATCATAAGGATAAAGAAGGGATTTGTCTTTTGGGGCCAGTAGATGAGAAGCTGAGTGTTGGGAGACCCGGTGGCCTCCAGATGGGTGCTTTGTGTCTGAGGACTGGGGAACCTTCCAGGTGTAGCTTCTTCCTGCCTGGTTGCCTTTTATGGGGCGCAGGTTGGATTTCACAGTCAGGTCTTCCAGTTGTGCAGGGACTAGGCCTTGCAGGAAACAGGCCAGCAGCCCATGGCCTAGCATGCGGCACAAAGCACGGGAAGCCATTGAGGCCGTCCCTTGACACATCCTCAGAGTCCCACTGGGCCCAGGTCTGGTGGGGGGAGGTTGGACAGTGTGGCTCAAACTGCCCTTGTTTCTTTGTGCCTCGTATTCAGCTCTGTGCCTCCTGGCAGATCAGAAGCTTGAGTCTGGCCATTGTTTTAAAATATTTTATTTTTATTTATTTGACGCCTGGCTTGATATACATTTACAACCTCAAAGTTAAAGAGCTATTCTTAGAACAGAGAATCCAAAACCCTGAAGGAAATTTAGGCCAATTTTTCTATATCAAATTAGCTTTTTTAAAAAATATATTTTATTTTTATTTATTTGAGAGAGAGAGAGATGCAAACAGGCAGGTAGAGAGAGAGAGAGAGAGAGAGAGAGAGAGAGAGAGAGAGAATGGGTGCACCAGGGCCTACAGCCACTGCAAATGAACTCCAGATGCATGCGCCCCCTTGTGCATCTGGCTAACGTGGGTCCTGGGGATGGGGAATCGAACCTGGGTCCTTTGGCTTTGCAGGCAAGCTTCTTAACCGCTAAGCCATCCCTCCAGCCTTGGCTATCATTTTAGACTAGGAGTTTTGCTGATGGTCCCTCTTTGGGGACACTCTCTCCTCACTCTCTCATGAAGGCCTTGGCCCCAACCCAAACTAATATGGCCTCTGCTATGATCAGTGTGTGTGTGTGTGTGTGTGTGTGCCCAAACACACAGGGGGAAAGTAACCCCTCAATGTGATGGTGTTTCGGGGTGAGGCCTTTGGACAGATGAGGTCAGGAGAGTGTATCCTCAGTGTTAGGATTGGCACCTTAGGAAAGGGCCCCAGACAGGACCCTGTGGTAGTTTGAATAGATGGCCCCAATATGTTCCGGTGTTTTATTAGTTTATAGTTTGCATCTGCAGCCACCTGGCTGGAGGCAGAGTCACTGGGCGGATCTTAAGGTGTGGTGGTGGGTTTAGGATTTCAATCTAAAGATATGCAAAGTGTGCCTAGCTGGAGTTCCTGAGGTGTGCTGTGCTGTGTGGCTTTTGACTTTTGGCTTTTTGGCTTGTGCTTCTCTCTCTGTGTTTGGTCCTGTGAAGGCAGGCCAGCTTCTTCTGCCATTATGGAACTTCCCCTGGATCTGTAAGCTTCAATAAATCCCTTCCTCTATCACTGTGCCTGGTCTGGAAGTTCATCTCAGCAAACCTGAAGCTGTCTGCTACAGCCCCTCAGCCCTGCCAGCTCTGAGGAGGACACAGTGAGAAGGTATTGTCATTGAAGTCGGCCTCACAAGAACCACAGTGTAACGGGCCACCTGCTGCCTCCCGAGCCCTGAGTGAATACTCATTACTTGAGGCCCCAGGGTGGGCGGACATGGCTTTGTTATCATGTGTCCTGCAAAGGGCTTCTGTGTCTGAGGTTTGGATCCCCCGGCTGGTGGATCTGATCACCGGATCCTGAGGGCTCTGACTTAATCAATTATTGACTTTATGATTGAAGGGACTTTGGAGAAGTTGTGAAGACTTTTTAGAAGGTGGGGCCTGACTTGAGGAAGTGGGTCATTAAGGCCTACTTCTGCAGGGTAATCTTGTCTACAGTTCTGTCTCTTTTTCTGCTTCTTGGCCACCAGGAGGTGAGCACCCTCCTTCTTTACACCCCCCCAAGTCATGTGATGTTCAGCCATGTCTCAGGTCCATAGCAACAGAGCCAGCCACCCTTGCACTGAAACCTCTGAACTTTTGAGCCCAGATGAATCCATCATTCTTTCAAGTTTTTAATTATTTTATTTTATTTTTTTCTTATCTTATCTTATCTTATTTTATTTTATTTTATTGGTTTTTCAAGGTAGGGTCTCGCTCTGGCCCAGGTGGACCTGGAATTCACTCTGTTCTCTCAGGGTGGCCTCGAACTCACAGCAATCCTCCTACCTCTGCCTCCCGAGTACTGGGATTAAAGGTGTGCACCACCACGCCCGGCTTTGAGGGTTTTTTTTTTTTTTTTAAGTTTTATTTTTATTTATTTATTTGAGATGGGGAAAAGGCAGGCAGAGAGAAAGAGAATGGGCACACCAGGGCCTCCAGCCACTACAAATGAACTCCAGATGTATGTGCCACATTGTGCATCTGGCTTTATGTGGGTGCTGGGGAATCGAACCTGGGTCCTTAGGCTTCATAGTCAGGCACTTTAACCACTAAGCTAAGCTATCTTGCCAGCCCCATTCTTTCAAGTTTTTGTCTGGGGCATTTCATCAGAGCATAGCAACTGGCTAATACAGTGGTGTTTCCCACAGTGGTGTGGGCAGAGGAAGAAACCTTCAAGAGGGAGACTGCTGTCCCCTAGCCCAAAATAGCCTCTTTCCTCTGCTGTTCTGTGAGCCTCTCCGATCGCTCTGACCCAGCAATTATGAAACTTTTCTTCATTTCATTTGATGTTGGCATTATTTTGTCTTATGTGATGTTTTAATTATCAAGGTAGTGTAAGTTCATTGTAGCAAGACAGACAATCTAATGAAAAAGCCAGCCATCTCCCTCCAGCCTTCAAGCCCACCACCACGCAAGGGTGTGCAAGCAGGCTGCCATCACTCCGCTTGCTTCTTCATGCACAGAAGTGACTTCAAAGAGTAGGCATTTATTCAGTCTTTTTTGCTGTTTTCCACCCAAACCAGAGCCCGCCTACACTCTGTTCTGAACATTGCTGTGTCCACTCAGGGCCCAGGGGGAGCTGCCTCTGAGATAACTCTCGGCTCACGGCTGACATGGCAGAAGACCTTTTGTATCTGTCGGGACATCAGAACTAGGCTAATCAAGCATCACAGGGGCCGGGCGTGGTGATGCACACGCCTTTAATCCTAGCACTCGGGAGGCAGAGGTAGGAAGATCACCATGAGTTCGAGGCCACCCTGAGACTACATAGTGAATTCCAGGTCAGCCTGGGCTAGAGCGAAACCCTACCTTGAAAAACCAAAAAATGAAAAAACAACAACAAAAAAGTGTCACAGGGATTGACCCCAGTATTTGGGGTGTTGACTCAGAAGTGACGCCAGTGCTGGACTCCCTGTGTTCTCATCAGCTCTGTGTGGACGGTGGAATCTGTGCTGTTCAAAGCCCAGAGGATAGTACTTGGCTCCCTCTGGAATTCGTGTTTCCCTGACCACTGGGTATCTTTTATTGATTGATTGATTGATTTGCAAAGGTTGTGACAAACAAACTCCAGACGCATGTGCCACTTTGTGTATTAGAGAATTGAACCCGGGTCATGAGGCTTGTAAGCAAACACCTTAACTGCTGAGCCATATCTCTAGCCCAAGACTGGGCATCTTAAAAAATATATTTTGATGGGCTAGAGAGATGGCTTAGCGGTTAATGCGCCTGCCTCCCAAGCCTAAGAACGCTGGTTCCAATCTCCAGCGGTTCCAATCTCCAGGT
The DNA here is from genome assembly GCA_036365145.1 of Orientallactaga sibirica. Taxonomy (NCBI): domain Eukaryota; kingdom Metazoa; phylum Chordata; class Mammalia; order Rodentia; family Dipodidae; genus Orientallactaga; species Orientallactaga sibirica. The sequence goes on from JAEOAD010001845.1 coordinate 2,945,346, forward strand.
CCCACGTTTAGCCAAATGCAAAGTGACGCAAGGGCACAATGCTGCACTTGACCACAAGGGGGCGCACACATCTGGATTTCATTCACAGCAGCTGAGAGGCTGCTGGTGCGCCCATCTCTATCTGTCTTCCTCTCCCTCTCTCTCTCTGTCTCTCTCTCTCAAAAAAAAATTATTTATTTATTTATTTGCAAGTAGAGAGAGAGAGAAGAGAGACAGACAGAGAGAACAGGCACACCAGGGCCTCCACCACCACAAACAGATTCCAGCTGCATACGTCATTTTGTGCATCTGGCTTTACGTGGGTACTGGGGAGTCGAACTCTGGTCATTAGGCTCTACAGGCAAGTTGCCTAGCCACTGACCCATCTCTGCAGCCCAAGACTGGGCATCTTTTAAAGCTGGGTTTGCTAGCTATGTCATTCCTCTTCTGCAAGTTGCCAGAGCCTTTTCCATCCCTATTTTCCACTGAAATTCTTGTCTTTTCTTTAAGAAGTGCGAGGACTTGTCACATCAATCCTGTGCCAGGTTATCCACAAGCATTTTTCTCAGGGGATCACGTGCTGTGTCTCTATGATTTACCCTTGCTGTATGAAATTGCCCACCTAGTGGGGCATGGGGTGAGTGGTTATAATATAACACAGGAGGAATGGGTATGAGAATCTTAAGTTCCAGGTCAGCCTGGACTACATAGAAAGAGTCTGTCTCAAAATAAAACAAGAAGTCAAAAACAAACAAACAAACAAAAAAAGATGGGGGCCCTGGAGAGATGGCTTAGCAGTTAAGGCATTCTATTCCCCAGGACCCACGTGAGTCAGATGCACAAGGGGGCGCATGCATCTGGAATTCATTTAGAGCGGCTGTAAGCCCTGGTGCACCCATTCTCTCTCTTTCTCCCTCTCTCTCTCTCTCTCTGCCTGTTTCTGCATCTCTCTCTCTCTCTCTCAAATAAATAAAAATAAAATATATTTTTTTAAAAGCTAATTTGATATAGAAAAATTGGCCTAAATTTCCTTCAGGATTTTGGATTCTCTGTTCTAAGGATAGCTCTTTAACTTTGAGGTTGTAAATGTATATCAAGCCAGGCATGCTGGTGCACACCTTTAATCCCAGCACTTGGGAGGAAGAGGTAGGAGGATCGCCACGAGTTCAAGGCCATCCTGAGACTACATAGTGAATTCCAGGATAGCCTGAGCTAAAGTGAGGCCCTACCTTGAAAAAACAAACAAACAAACAAAAAAGTATATAAAGTTCCCATTAAAAAGGCCAGGCATGGTAGCACACATCTTTGATCCCAGCATCAAGACGCCGAGGTAGGGTGATTGTTGTGAGTTTGAGGCCAGCCTGAGACTAACTAGTGAATTCCACGTCAGCCTGGGCTAGGGTGAGACTATTTCAAAAAGCCAGAGCTGGGTGTGGTGGCACATGCCCTTTAATCCCAGCACTGGGGAGGCCGAAGTAGGAGGATTGCTGTGAGTTCAAGGCAGCCTGTGCCTAAATTCTAAGTTAGCTGGGGCTAGAGAAAGACCCGACCTCAAAAAATAAATAAATAAATAAATAAATAAATAAATAAATAAATAAACTATTTCATTCTGATTCGCTTATTTGTAACAGGTTAAACTTTAGCACTGCCCTAGCTGGTTTGGGGGAGGAGGCAGGGTGGGGATAGCAGCACTTTCCTCCTCTCCAGGGAAGCAGCCCCCCAGGGTGAAGCCGGCACACCCTCTCTCCAGACTGTTCATTTGCACCTCATCCCTCAGGTCTCAGCTCAGAAGTTGCCTCACTAGAAGTCTGGATGCCCGACTGAATTAACTCCTCATGTATTGAGGATTCAAATTGAGCTAGAAGGCCTAGTATATATTTAAAGACTTCCTTCCCCACACCACCCCCATTCCTCCAAATACCAGAGAATGTGCTTGAGAAAAAAAATTAAACCTTGGGGCTGGAGAGATGGCTTAGCAGTTAAGGCATTTGCCTGCAAAGCCAAAGGATCCCAGTTCGAGTCTCCAGGACCCATGTAAGCCAGATGCACAAGGGGGCACATGTATCTGGAGTTTGTTTGCAGTGGCTGGAGGCCCTGGTGTGCCCATTCTCTCCCTCTCTACCCTACTCTCTCTCCCTCTCTCTCTGTGTGCCTCTTTCTCTCTCTCAAATAGATAAATAAAATATATTTTTTTAAAAAAGAAAAGAGAGCCGGGCGTGGTGGCGCACGCCTTTAATCCCAGCACTCAGGAGGCAGAGGTAGGAGGATCACCATGAGTTCAAGGCCATCCTGAGACTACATAGTGAGTTCCAGGTCAGGCTGGGCTAGAGTGAGACCCTACCTCAAAAAGCCAGAAAAAAAGAAGAAGAAGAAGAGGATGAATGACTTTAACAGGCAGAGAGGGCCTAGATGACAGAATTATTTCAGGATCTAAAAAAGATTATTGCATATATATTTTTTGGGGGGGGGGTTGAGAGGTAGGGTCTCACTCTGGTCCAGGTTGACCTGGAATTCACTATGTAGTCTCAGGCCAGCCTTGAACTCATGGCGATCCTCCTACCTCTGCCTCCCGAGTGCTGGGATTAAAGGCATACGCCACCACGGCCGGCCAGCATCCGTAAAATTTAATAAAGAAGCTCCCCCAAACAACAACTAAATAGGAGAAAGTTAAAATATGAATGTTTCTCCCAGTAGGAAAAAAAAAAAAGTAAGAGTGAGACAAATCAGCCATATGAACAGGGCTTAAGATCAAAGAAGTGAAGTCAGCGGGGCGTGGTGAAGCACGCCTTTAATCCCAGCACTCGGGAGGCAGAGGTAGGAGGATCGCCATGAGTTCGAGGCCACCCTGAGACTACATAGTGAGTTCCAGGTCAGCCTGGGCTAGAGTGAAACCCTACCTCGAAAAACAAAACAAACAAACAAAAAAAGAGAAGTAAAGTCAACTGAAGGGACATCTGGGAAGCAGAGGTCTTAGCCTGAAGACTTGGAGTGTTGATTTATTTATTTGACAGAGAAAGAGGGAGAGAGAATGGGCAAGTCAGGTCCTTCAGCTGCCGCAAACGAACTCCAGACCCCTTGTGCATCTGGCTAACGTGGGTCCTGGGGAGTCGAACCTGAGTCCTTTGGCTTTGCAGGCAAGTGCCTTAACTGCGAAGCCATCCCTCCAGGCCCTTATGCATGTTTATTATGGTGAAGAGCACAGACAAAATGATACGGATATGCTCTCTACGAAGTTCCTGGCGTTTCCCTAGGATTTCCAGGAGAGGAGAAAGGAAAACAAAAGGAAAACTACTGGTTAAGCAAGGGACGGTCTCGGCACTGAAGGGATACGCACCTCCAGCATTCACTCCACGGGGTCAGGATGCTAAGCAGTGATGTGTGAGCTCAAGGCCGTGTTCCCTGTGAAACTGGTGTGCACGCGCGCGCACATACATAAAATGTAAAACACCAAGCACGAAGAGAAAATGCTGAGTGTGTCCCACAAAGAGTGAAGAATTAACCTGAAAATGAAGAAAGCCAGATACGCATCAGCCTGCTTATGGGTGGTGTGGATGCCAGAAAGAGCAGCGAGTCCTTCCAAGGGCAAGTTCGCCCGTCTTTTAAAACTGATCCACTCTCATTGTTTGACTCAGCAGTTTCATTTCTAGGGGATTTTCTCTGTATAAGTGACAGACAAGGACACTTTCAGAAGCATTGCACGGGGGTAAAAACCTACAACAGTAATGACCGTGACTAGGGAGAGTTAAGCAGATCGGGCCAGTTCTTCATGTGGGAGTGCCGTGGAGCTGTGTAAAAGGATGAGACTGTTGACTGTATGCTGTGATGCTGTGGGGGGAGGGGGTGATGGGACACAACCAAATGAAGTCAAGAAAAACTGCTGAGAATGCTGTTTTCACGACAGCCATGGGAGCCGACAGAGACTGTCCAGGGCTCCAGTGGTCTGCTGGAAGTGCGAAGATTGGATCTCACTTTGTGCTCGGTCAATTTCCACATGTTTCATTTTTTGTGCCTTTGAAAAAATAAAATAAATTAAGCTGTGCAGGTCTTTAATCCCAGCACTCAGGAGGCAGAGGTAGGAGGATCACTGTGAGTTTGAGGACACAGTGAGAGTACATAATGAATTCCAGGTCAGCCTGGGCTAAAGTGAGACCCTATATAAAAAAGAAAGAAAGAAAGAAAGAAAGAAAGAAAGAAAGAAAGAAAGAAAGAAAGAAAGAAAAGGGAGCAGAAAGCATGCCAGGCATGGTGGTGCATGCCTTTAATCCCAGCATTTGGGAGGCAGAGGTAGGAGGATTGCCGAAAGTTCAAGGCCAGCCTGAGACTACATAATAAATTCCAGGTCAGCCTGGACTACAGCAAGACCCTACCTCGAAAAAAAAAAAAAAAAAGAAAGAAAAGAAAAAGAAAAAAGAGGACTGTAGAGAGAGATTAATGGTTAAGGCATTTGCTTGCAAAGCCAAAGGACTCAGGTTCGAGTCCCCAAGACCCATGTAAGCCAAATGCACAAGGAGGCACATGTGTCTGGAGTTCGTTTGCAGTGGCTTGAGGTCCTGGTGTGCCCATTCTCTCTCTCTCTCTTAAATAAAATAAAATAAAATAAAATAAACCAAAAATGTTTAAAGAAAAAATAGTCCTCATTCTGGGCTGGAGAGATGGCTTAGCGGTTAAGGCACCTACCTCCTAAGCCTAAGAACACTGGTTCCAATCTCCAGCGGTTCCAATCTCCAGGTCCCACGTTTAGCCAGATGCAAAGTGACGCAAGGGCGCAATGCCGCACTTGACCACAAGGGGGCGCACGCATCTGGATTTTGTTTGCAGCAGCTGAGAGACTGCTGGCACACCCATCTCTATCTGTCTTCCTCTCCCCCCTCTCTCTGTCTCTCTCTGTGTCTCTCTCTCTCAAAAAAAAAAAAAAAGTCCTCATTTTGAAGAATCTCTAATAAATTTTGTCCCTTGGTCTGATGAACTGGACATGCTGGGCTCGAGGCCAAGAGCAGTCATCATTTCCTAGTCTGTGGCGACTAAGAAGCAGGTCCTGCTGACTTGCTAACCCTGTCAGTGTGTCTGCTGCTGCACGGAGGGGTCTCCTCCAGAGTCTTGCTCCTGTCCCCCCACAGCTGAGAGGCAACTAGCATGATCTTACCTGGAACCCTTAGGGTTTGGAGTGCTTCCTTCCTGGATCTAGGTGGCCATACATTTCCCAAAAGTGTTGCCAGAGTTCCTCCTTTTCTGATTTGGGGTGAGAGATTGAGAGCTGTCCTCAGTTCCCGGGGTGTGGAAAGACACCAGCCTATGGAACTTCTGGAACTGCAGAACCTTTTCTACTTTTGAAGATCAAATCGCATGTAGAAAGATCCACACTATGTGAATTAAAGGAGCAAGGTAGGGCTGGAGAAATGGCTCAGCAGTTAAGGCACTTGCTTATAAAGCCTGATGACCCAGGTTCGATTCCCCAGTACCCACATAAAGCCAGATGTGCAAAGGGGCCACATGCATCTGGAGTTTGTTTGCAGCAGCTAGAGGCCCTGGTGTGTCCATTCTCTCAGTGTGTTTCTCATCTCTCTATATCTATCAGCTTGCAAATGAATAAAAAAAATTTTGGGGGGTGGGGTTTGAGGTAGGGTCTCACTCTAGCCCAGGCTGACCTGGAATTCACTATGTAGTCTCAGGGTGGCCTGGAAAAAAATACATTTTTAAATTTTATTTATTTATTTATTTATTTATTTATTTATTCATTTTTATTTGAGACAGAGAAAGAGAGTGAGAATGGGGAATCAAACCAGGATCCTTTGGCTTTACAGGCAAGTGCTTTAACCCCTAAGCCATCTCTCCAGCCTGACAATAAATGTTTTAAAGACAAATAGTGACAGTAATGTTTTCCCCAGGGGAGATAATGTTATACATGTTCAGTCATTACAGAGCGGTGAGGCCACGTTCTAGACATGGTCTTATGGCATGACCAGCCATTGTGCTCAGTGTTTATTTTGACAGTGTAGACTTAGTGGAAATGATGAAAACTTAGGACCAAGCTAAAACGTGAAAAACGATGGTTGCATGAGGCAAGTCAATTTTATAGAATTTGAAGTCTTGAGTCTTACTCATTTTCATATTCGCTTTTCTTCCACAATGTAAACACACGGTCACATCTTCAAAAGAAAATATAGATTTTTTTTTCCTCTTAAATTTAAAGGAGTCTCCTTTTGAATAGCTTTCGGCAACAGGAGAAAATGCAATGTCATACTACTCAATGTGTCACTGGACTATTTTTCAGTGAGAAGCTGAAAAAGCAGATGCACACAGGAAGGGTCCTCACACTGGGTGCCTCTGAGCAGTATTTATGGGCTATGGGGCAAACTCCACCTGGACTTCTCAGACTTTTTTATTTATTTTTATTTTGGAGAGAGACACAGAGAGAGGGAGACAGATGGAGATGGGCGCACCAGTAGCCTCTCAGCTGCTGCAAAGTCCAGACATGTGAGCCCCCTTGTGGGCAAGTGCAGCATTGCGCCCTTGCGTCACTTTGCATCTGGCTAAACGTGGGACCTGGAGATTGGAACTGATGTTCTTAGGCTTAGCGGGCAGGCACCTTAACCGCTAAGCCATCTCTCAAGCCCCCTCAGACTTTTTTAAAATTTATTTTTATTTATTTATTTGAGAGAGAGAAAAAAAAGGGAATGGGCACGCCAGTACCTCCAGCTGCTGCAAACAAACTCCAGATGCATGCACCACCTTGTGCATCTGGTTTACATGGGTCCTGGGGAATTGAACCTGGGTCCTTTGGCTTTGCAGGCAAGCACATTAACTGCTAAGCCATCCCTCCAGCCCAACTTCTCAGACTTTTTATACTCTGACTTGAAATTCAGGCAGTTCAAGCTGCCCACCTGAAGTGATTTGGAAAAGTACTATTAACATTTTATTTTTTTCAGGGCAGGGTCTCATTCTAGCTGGAGTTAACCTGGAGCTCACTCTGTCGTCTCAGGCTGACCTCAAGCTCCTGGTGAATTCCTACCTCTGCCTGCTGAGAGCTGGGCTTAAGAGCATGTGCTACCATCCTCAGCACAATGAATTTTTAAAAGGTAGTGATTTTTAAAAGATAATGAAGAAATGTACTGGAATAAAAGGAGGGACGTAAAGCAAGCATTCTCCACTGCAGTAAATGAGTGAATGCTGGTGGGAACTGTGAAGTTTTCCACCAGGGTAAAGACTTGCCTGCAGGGTCAAAGCCTGATAGGAGCCCTGGCGTTCTCCTCCAGGCAAATATCACCCTGTAGGGTGAACAGTGCCCGGTGGGGGCTGTGGAGTTTTGGAAGTGCTTTGAGGTCCTGAGCTCAGCAGAGCCTCGTGCTTCTTCTTCGGCTGTCTGTCTGTCTGTCTGCAGGCAACATCTGGGGTCGAAGCCCTACTCACTGGGACTCTTTGCTCAGGTCAAGATGGCCTGTGTCACTTTGCTGAGACCAGAAGCCTGGCTCCCACGTGTAGGAGCCACCATGTAGGCTCCTGTATGTGGTTTTGGGTAGGGACATGGGTCATGCCTAGGGACAGGATAAGTTCTGGGATCTAAAAGCCCTGGGTTCTGAATCAGCCTAGATTCTGTCTGGGGATCGACCCTATGGTAGATGGAATGTAATCATGTAAGAGTATGGCCCCATAGACTCAGGTGTTTTATTAAAGTTGAGCTCCCAGGGCTGGAGAGATGGCTTAGAGGTTAAGGTGCCTGCCTCCTAAGCCTAAGAACGCTGGTTCCAATCTCCAGCGGTTCCAATCTCCAGTTCCAATCTCCAGGTCCCACGTTTAGCCAGATGCAAAGTGACGCAAGGGCGCAATGCCGCACTTGACCACAAGGAGGGCGCACACATCTGGATTTCATTCTCAGTGGCTGAGAGGCTGTTGGTGCGCCCATCTCTATCTGTCTTCCTCTCCCTATCTCTCTGTGTCTCTCTCCAAAATAAAAATAAAATAAAAATAAAAAAATAAAATTGAGCTCCCAGCTTCAGTCCCTTGCAGGCAAATTGCTGCTATGGGAAGGGGGGGGTGTCACTGCGGGCAGATCTTGGAATTCAGCCCTAAAGTGCTTTCAGAGGTGGATCTGAGTGCGGCCCTACTAGGTGTATGCAGAGCAGATCTGAGTGTGGCCCTACTAGGTGTATGCAGAGTGGATCTGAGTGTAGCCCTACTAGGTATATGCAGAGTGGATCTGAGTGCGGCCCTACCAGGTGTATGCAGAGCAGTTTGAGCTCAGGTGGTCTGTGCATGCTAGTATTTGTGTTTGCTTGTTGCAATTGTTTTTGCTCGGATCTATGAAAGGGAGTGTAACAGACAGCTTCAGATTCGCTGAGATGAACTTTCAGACCAGGCACAGTTATGGAGGAAGGGATATTATTCATTGAACCTTACAGATCCAGGGGAAGTTCCATAATGGTAGGAGAAGCTGGCCTGTTTTCACAGGACCAGGCAAGAGAGCAAAAGCCACCAGCCACACAGCACAGCCCACTTCAGGGACTCCAATTAGGCACACTTTGCATATCTTTACAATGGAATCTCAAACCCACCACCACACCTTAATGCCCAGTGACATTGCCTCCAGCAAGGTGGCTGCAGATACAGATGCAGATTGGAACCGGCGTTCTTAGGCTTAGCAAGCAGGCGCCTTAACCACTAAGCCATCTCCCCAGCCCCCTACCTATCCTTTTTGTTTGGGCTCTGGGTCATCTCTGTGTGGCAGGTGGAGGACACGCTGACCCGAGCCCCTCTCAAGTGCCTGTGACTGGCCCTCCTACCTGCCCACAGCAAGAGGTCCATACAGACTTCCAACTGAGCAGCTCCTGGCCTTGAACAGAGACTTGGTTGAGCCACTGAAGGCCAGTGAGAGTCCCTGGGCATCATAGCAGTGGACAGTGCTTGCAGCCAGGCTTTAGCATCTGTTTTGCTCTCTGGACTCAGGGCTCTCTTGTTCATGACCCCCACACCCACGTTACTGGGGGTAATGATGTTGAGTAGGGGGTGAGAGGCGGGGAGTCACGACACAGATTCCGGGACTTGGGTGGAAGGAGGCAGAGGGCGAGATGCTGCAAACTTGTTTATTCGAGGAAGTGTAGGGGGTTTTAAGGGGCTTGGCTGGCCAATCATTGTATGGGGTGATCCCCTTTTTGTGACCAATGACAGCCTGTCTCTGGACATGTCATCTTGTAGCAGGTTTCTTGTGAGCATGGGACTGTAGCTGTTGTCACGCCAGGCCTACGCATGACACCATGTTCACAGAAGCCACTTCCTGGTTTCTTCTGGCATCGGTCTGGCTAGGGCCAGGCCTGCACTGTGCCATACACCTCCCTAGATCCTGAAAGCAGTAATTGCTGTTTCGGGGGACCTGGTGGCTTGTGGTGTTTCCTCCTGTGCTCACTCCGAGCTTGTAAATGTGTAGGATTTCAGGTGTGTTTCATGTCCCTTGGTCATCCGGGGTCTGGTCAACCACTTCCTGCTTGTCTTCTGCGGACTTCTGAATCAGGTGGTGCCAGTGGTGCACTCTCACTGATGGAGACCCCCATGCTCCCTTCTCAGTGCAGCTTTCACTGGGCCGCTGCCAGCTCCACTGTGAGCAGTGTACATGCACGCAAGGATGAACCCCCTCCACTCTCTCCTGCAGGTCCTTAATTCTGCTCTTCATTCAGAGCCTGGGTCAGGAGCACCTGTGCCCTGAGAACGCCTCCTATGTGTGAAGTATGGTCACTGCAAGCCATGAAACCAGGGTCTAAGACTTTGTGGGCTTTGACGGCTACAGAGAAGGGGGCTCTGGACCCAACAGTGGCTGTGGGAACCCAGTAGCTCTGGTAGTTTAGGAAGCATTGTGGGTGTCTTCATCAGCTGGAGGGAAGAGCTGGAAATGGGTCAGTCAGAAAGTCGCATGTCCATAGAGGGCAGTCTAGGTACACTGAGTGGACACCTCCCCCAAACTGCAGTCATTCTCACTTGAGAGAAAAACACCCTTCCGTTTGCCATTGCGACATAATCAACATGCTTCTTTAAAATTAAGAATGTTGGGCTGGAGTGATGGCTTAATGGTTAAGGCATTTGCCTGCAAAGCCAAAAGACCCAGGTTCAATTCCCCAGGACCCATGTAAGCCAGATGTATAAGGTGGCACATGCATCTGGAGTTTGTTTACAGTGGCCAAAGGCCCTGGTGTGACCATTCTCTCCCTCTCTCACTCTCTTTATCTCTCTGCCTCTGCTCTCCTTCAAATAAATAAAATAAAAAATTTTTTTAAGTTAAGAATGCAGCTGGGCATGGTGGCACACACCTTTAATCCCAGCACTTGGGAGGCAAAGGAGGGAGGATCGCCCTGAGTTTGAGGCCACCCTGAGACTACATAGTGAGTTCCAGGTCAGCCTGGGCTAGAGTGAGACCCTACCTTGAAAAACCAAAATAATAATAATAATGATTAATAAATAAATAAAATTAAGAATACCACAGCACCTGTTACTAGTGTTGGTGTCAGCTGTGTCGTTGGCCCCTCCGTTGCAGGAAGGACATGTATAGTCTGAAGCAAAACCTGCCAGCTAAGAAGTTGGCTGTCACTGGCTGGTGGAAACACAAAATGTCTGGGGTCTGGAGAGACAGGTGGAGGAATGGGCTCCTGGGTTCCCTGAGTGGAAGAGCCCGACGATGTCCCCTGAGCCCAGAGTTGAATAGCTGAGGCTGGCCTGTCCCCTCGCAATGTAGCTCACTGGACTGCAGCAGGTCAACATGAGCGTCCCAGGCTGGGGAAGGGCCAGAGGTGAGCTGCTGTGGCTTAACTAGAAACTGGCATTTCTTATTTGTTTTTTTTTCAAGGTAGGGTCTCACATTAGATGATGTGGCATTCACTCTGTAGTCCCAAACTCACAGTGATCCTCCTACCTCAAGTGCTGGGATTAAAGGCATATGCCACCACACCTGGAAAAACTGGCATTTCTCTCTATCACACTTTCCAAGCTCAGGGTCCGTTGCAGAAGAGGGGGCGGAAAGACTGTAAGAGCCAAAGGAAGAGTAGGATTCCTTACAACGTGCTCCTCCAGACACAAAATAGCCTGCATATCCATGGCCTCACAGTGCCTGACACTACCTCCACAAGACCATTATAGTAGGAGGAAAAGATGATGACATCAAAATAAAAGAGAGACTGATAGAGGAGGGCAGGCTGTGATGGAGAGTGAAGTTGCAAAGGGGAAAGTGGGGCAGGGAAGGAATTACCATGGTTTATTGTCTATGCTTATAGAAGTTGTCAATAAGATAATAAAAAAACTAAAAAGTTTAAAACCTGGCATTTTAAAGAAATATTTTATTTTTATTTCTTTATTTGAGAGAGACAGAGTCAGACAGAAAGAGAGAGAAGGGGAAAGAGAGAGAGAGTAAGGGAGAGAGAAATGGGCATGCCAGGGCATCCAGCCATTGCAAACGAACTCCAGACGCATGTGCCACCTTGTGCATCTGGCTTTACGTAGGTAATGGAGAATCGAACCAAGGTCCTTTGGTTTTGCAGGCAAATGCCTTAACCGCTAAGCCATCTCTCCAGCCTCCAAACTAGCAGTTCTGTAAGCAGGTATACTCTGCTTCCATACCAGGCATAGTCGAGTAAAAAATGTGATGGTATAGCCGGGCGTGGTGGCGCACGCCTTTAATCCCAAAAGAGGTAGGAGGATGTTTGAGGCCACCTGAGCATAGTTAATTCCAGGTCAGCCTGGACCAGAGTGGAAAAAAAAAAAAAAAAAAAAAAGTGATGGTAGAGCCACCTGGGCACTTCATGAGTGGACGAACACACGAAGGAGTGGATGAACAGAGAAGTGCTCTCTGTCAGTCTTCCCCCGTTTTTGATACTTCATGGTGGCAAAGTGAGCAGTGCCAATCTCCAGCGTTTCCAATCTCCAGGTCCCACGTTTAGCCAGATGCAAAGTGACGCAAGGGCGCAATGCCTCACTTGACCACTAGGGGGCGCACGCATCTGGATTTCGTTCACAGCAGCTGAGAGGCTGCTGGCGGGCCCATTCTCTATCTGTCTTCCTCTCCCTCTCTCTCTGTCTGTCTCTCTCTGTGTCTCTCTCCAAAAATAAAAAATAAAAAATAAAATCCCCATTGGATTTCTCAGAGTGCTGGATTTTTCTAGTTCTATTTACTTACTTTTAAAATGTTTTTATTTATTTATTTATATAGGGGAAGAGAAGGCGAAGGAGAGGCATATATAGAGAGAATGGGTGTGCCAGGGCATTTAGCCACTGTAAATGAACTCCAGACGCATGTGCACCTTGTACATCTGGTTTAATGCGGATACTGGGTATACAGACAGCTTTGGGTTCGCTGAGATGAACTTCCAGACCAGGCACAGTTATGGAGGAAAGAGTATTTACTGAAGCTTATAGATCCAGAGGAAGTTCCATAATGGCAGAAGAAGCTGGCCTGCCTTCACAGGTCTAAGCAGAGAAAGAGAGAGAAAAGCCAAAAGCCACACAGCACAGAATACCTCAGGAACTCCAGCTAGGCATACTTTGCATATCTTCAGATTTAAAATCTCAAATCTGGGGGGCTGTAGAAATGGCTTAGTGGTTAAGGTGCTTGCCTACAAAGCCAAAGGACCAAGGTTCGATTCCCCTGGACCCACGTAAGCCAGGTGCATAAAGGGATGCATGCATCTGCAGTTTGTTTGCAGTGGCTGGAGGCCCTGGTGCACCCATTCTCTCTCTCTCTCTGTCTCACTCTCTCTCTACCTCTCTCTCTCAAATAAATAAATAAATAAATAAATAAATAAATAAATCTCAAATCTACTACCACGTCTTTGGACTGGACCCTAAGATCCACCCAGTGACACTGCCTCCAGCCAAGTGGCTGCAGATGCAAAGTACAAACTAATAAAATACTGAATATATTGGGGGACATCTATTCAAACTACCACACTGGGGAATCAAACCTTAGTCCTTAGGCTTTGCAGGCAAGTGCCTTAACTACTGAGCAATCTCTCCAGCCCTTATTTACTTATTTTTAATATGTATTTATTTGCAAGAAGAGATACAGAGAGAGAGGGAGAATATGGGTGCTCCAGGGCCTCTAGCCACTGCAAATGAACTCTAAATGCCACTTTGTGCATCTGGCTTATGTAGGTACTGGGGAATTGAACCCAGTTTGTTAGGCTTTGCAAGCAAGTACCTTAACCGCTGAGCCGTCTCTCCAGCCCTCTAGTTTTATTTTTATTTTCTAACCCTGTCTGTGTTTTGTAGTTTTCTGAAATAACTATGTTTTGTACTCTTATTTAGAAATATCAAACCTAGTGTAGTCCAAATGTAAAACGTGGTCTCAAACGATCTCAACTAACAAATGCTTAGCAAACAGCAAGGAGACGTCTGTCTCTCTTCTGGCTATTTGGGGAGTATTCTGGAAGGATGAAGCCAAGATCGAGTAGGAGAAGAGACCTAAGTGATGCCCTGAGGGAAGATTCTGGTTCAATTTCTTCCTGTAGGATCTCAGGGTTGAGTGTCGCCCTTGGAGGCGGGGCTGGTGGGGTTCAAGGTCCTTCCTGTTTAGCCTCCTCTGCTGGCTCCTACAGCCAGGAGTCCCTTCTCCCTCCTCAGGCTGCTCCCTGGGATCTTTCCATTGTAAGGGTCTGAAAATCTCTGAAGAAAGACCCCAGAGTCAAATAGTATGTAAAAGCATAGAGCGTTTATTCTGCAGAATTAGCCAGCATGCTGGGGTCAACCACTCGTACAAAATGGCAACAACCGGAGGAGCTCACAGGCTCCCTTTTAAGCACAGCTAAAGGAATTTTGGCGGGCTTTTAGTCTTTTAACATGATTGGCTAATTTGAACAGTAACTGTACTTGTGGGTTTTTTTTTTTTTTTTTTTCAAGGTAGGGTGTCACTCTAGTCCAGGCTGACCTGGAATTCACTATGTAGTCTCAGGGTGACCTTGAACTCATGGTGATCCTCCTACCTCTGCCTCCTGAGTGCTGGGATTAAAGGCATGTGCTGCCACGCCCGGCTTGTACTTGTGTTTTTTGATTGGTCTTAAGGTTTTGGCGGCCAGGTCTAGGGGAATTTCAGGCAGAGGAGCTAACCTCCTAACGTGATTGGCTAAGCAAGCAGCAGTTAGTTTGTACATACTCAGCCCCCAGAGCTCACCCCGCCTGGAAATTGAAACTTTGGCCTAGTCAGGGCAGCACCTTACTGAGGCCTGTCATGGCTTCAGTTTGGTCCCTTCACCATTCCTAACTTCTCAGGACACACTCTCCGTTTCTGTCCCATGGATGTCCACATCTGTGAGTTTCCTAACCACCCCTCTCTCTAGTCCATCTCCCACCCACCAGGCCTTGAGGGAAGGGCTCTGTTCTCCAGCGCTGCCCTCTGAAGCATGGTGCCTCTTACCTTCCTGAGACCATCAACGAGGCTCTCTGGTGGTCAGACAGGGTGACACATCTGACCATCGCTATGGTATTGATTGGCTTGTCTGTCTACCATTTCCTGCAGTCCAGTCCCTATCCAGATGCATCCGGCAAGGTGAGCAGGCAGTGTGTCTGAGAAAGCTTTGAGGCCCTGGAGTCACCTCTCTTAGAACTGTTCTGGAGGGCAGTGGACACTGCTGACTTTGACCTTGGGAGCAGGAGTCTGAGGGCATCAGGAGACCTGGCGATGTGAGCTCACCTTTTTCTTCACCACAGGTGCCTACTGTGAAAGTGCCATGTCTAGCATGTCTTATGGGCCACTCAGCACAGAAGGAAGCATAGAGCTATGGGGGAACTGCATCCTTCTAAACTTACCCCAAAGCCCTGGCCCCTGGTGACTTCCTGTAGATGCAGTCTGCGGAGATGTAAGAGTGAAATGGGGTTGTAAGGATGGATCCTCACTGAATAGATCTGAGGTCTTTAGATGGAGAGGCCGACTTGCTAGGCCATGTCTACACAGAGGGATGACCCTGTTAGGTGTCAGAGGAGCCAGTCCTGCCCACGCTTTGGTCTTGGTCCAGGGCAAGGGAGAGCCGGTATCTGCTGCTGAAGCTACCAGGCTGAGGTGCTTGGTTATGGCAACCCTCACAGACTGGCAGAAAATAATAATAGTGACTTCAGAGGAGCATGGTAACTTGAGGGAGGTGGGCAGCTTCAACTGGGCTTGAGGGTGCCATCCACTGGTTAATGTCTGGGTCTTGTTTCCTGGTCTAATTGGTGGGCAATTGAGGGGGCGACCTCCTGCATTGAAGCCCTTTACTCCCTCCTCTCCCCACTAATGTAAAAACTACAAAAAAAAAAAGGGCTGGAAAGATGGCTTAGTGGTTAAGTGCTTGCCTGTGTAGCCTAAGGACCCTGGTTCGAGGCTCGATTCCCCAGTACCCACGTAAGCCAGATGCAGAAGGGGGCGCATGTGGAGGTTCAATTCCCCAGTACCCACATAAGCCAGATGCAGAAGGGGGCGCATGTATCTGGAGTTTGTTTTCAGTGGCTGGAGGCCCTGGTGTGCCCATTCTCTCTCTCTGCCTCTTTCTCTGTCTGTTGCTAATAAATAAATACAAAAAACACCATACAGGGCTGGAGAAATGGCTTAGTGGTTAAGGCATTTGCCTACGAAACCTAAGGACCCAGGTTCAATTCCCCAGGACCCATATAAGCCAGATGCATAAGGAGGTGCACGTGTCTGGAGTTCGTTTGCAGTGGCTGGAGGCCCTGGCATGCCCATTCTCTCTCTCTCTTTCTCTCTCTCTCTGCCTCTTCCATGCAGCTGAGGTGGGGGTCTGGGGCATCACCTTGGCAGCCAAGATGCCAGGCCTCCAGTGTCCCTTCCTTCCGAAGGACTCTGGCAATGTCAAGGTGAGCATGAGGACAGGCTGGCAGACAGGGCAAGGAAGCCCAGCTGTCCACTAGGTGACCGCCAGATGCATGATCACAGCTAATAGCTGTTTTGTAGACCACTGTCTGTCCACTCTGTCTGTCCCAAGCATGCTTTTGTTCCTGAGCCTGCAAGCGTGTGTGTGTGTACATCTGTTGCACATCCATGTTGCTGTGGTAGGCATCTCCAGGGCTGGTCTTCTGATAGGGGTGTTGGCTGCCTCCTCCTCTAAGCTGTGTGGGAGCCATTGTTCCCAGACACAGGGACAAATCAGATGGGCTCAGCTGGGAAAACCAATCCCCCTGTTTATTTGTTTCTCACACAAGAAGGCTTCCGCTTGGTTCTAATGAGTAGGTCTCCCTAAAGAGAGACAGTAATAGCAGCAGAAACGTAAGTAGATTCTGTAAACTTGTAATCAGACATGTCAAACACACGGTGGCATTTTCCCCTGTAAAATAGAAACGGTGCGAAATCATATAGAGTGGGTGCGAGAAATCGTGTTTTCCCTGACAGAAGTTAATTCTAAACTAAGTATTCCCCGAAAGAAAGCCGAGGAAAACATTTTTACATGTCTATCATTTGGCTTTAGAGAACTCAAAACAAATATGTTTTTTAGCGCTTGACACTGGCATTATTCTGCTGGCCTCGGGCTATGTGCTTTTCCTGTTCGGGGTTGGGGGGCGGGTGATGAGAAAGAAAAGCTGCATAAGGAGGGGGACTCGCCACGCGGGTCGATCCTGACTGGCAGAGTCCTGCCACGCATGAAGGGACAGTACCCAGAAGGGCCGTTGAACAGGTGGTCTGGTTGGTTGCAGGCAGCCAGCGAGGTGCACAAGGGGAAGCTCCTTCTGTCCTCCCTCAACCTGGCTCATCCTGTTCTGGGGCATTCCAGTTCTTAGCAGGGAAGGGAGGGTTCATGTGAAGGGAAGAGATGTGTCCTCAGAGCCAGTTATGGAAGATCCTGTCAAAGAGGGTTTAGGGGGCTGGAGAGATGGCTTAGTGGTTAAAGTGCTTGCCTGAGAAGCTTAAAGACACAGGTTCGATTCCCCAGTACTCACATAAGCCAGATGCACAAGGTGGCACATGTGTCCAGAGTTCATTTGCAGTGGCTAGAGGTCCTGATGTGCCCATTCTCTCTCTATCTGCCTCTCTCTCAAATAAATAAAATAAATATTTTTTTATTAAAAAAGAGTGTTTAAGGCTGGGCACGGTGGCACACACCTTTAATTCCAGCACTCAGGAGGCAGAAGTAGGAGGAGCGACAGAAGGGAGACTTTTCGTCCTTGCAGGAATCAGTCACCACCTGGAGGAAGGGTGTGAAGGAGAAAGGAAAGGGGTGGAAGGCAGAAGCCTGGAAGTTTCCATGGGAGCTCTTGTCTCTCCTGGAGGATAAATAAATAAAAATAGTTTGTTTTTTTTTAAAAAAAAAAAAAACAATGATGGGCTGGAGAGATGGCTTAGCAGTTAAGGTGCTTGCCTGCAAAGCCTAAGGACCCATGTTCGACTCTCCAGATCCCACATAAGCCAGCCATACACAGGTGAGGCAAATGTAAGGTCGCACGTGCCCACTAGGTGGCGCAAGCTGCGGGTCCACTTTCTCTCCAAAGGCTGCAGACACTTGTGCCTGACCGAATTTCAGGATCCCTCTGGGAAGACCAAGCAGGTGATCATCACGTGTTGCCTGCTCTTCCCTCTGTAGGAGGAAAGACACATTTCCAGAAAGTTCCTCTCTAGCCTGTCTCACCCTGGAGGGGGCCCAGGGCTGGTACCATGAAGGCCATGGCTACGGCAGTGGAATTCAGAGTGTGCTCCTGATTCCATGGCGGCCCTGGACCTAAGTCATCCCTCTAGGACATGCCACACACACCTGAAAATCATATGAACACCCTCCAAGGCTCAGGACCCATTGCGGAAGAGGGGGCGGATAGAATGGAAGAGCCAAAGGAAGGGTACGACTCCTTACAATGCAACTGTCCAGACAGAAATTGGCCTCGATATCCTTGACCTTGCAGTGCCTAGCAATACCTTCACAAGACCCTCATAATAGAAGAAAAAGATGGTGACATCAAATTAAAAGAGAGACTAATGGAGAGAGGGAGGGGATATGGTGGAGATTGGAGTTCTAAAGGGGAATGTATGTAAGTATAGAAGTTGTCAATGAAAAAAAATTATTAAAAAAATCATATGACAGATTTTCAGAGTTTGCAGCCATGCCCTGCTCCTGTATAGTGTGTGGCTCCATGGCCCTGCCCATAGCTCCTGTGCTTCTGACCTGAGCGCCAAGGCCTGAACTCTGGGTTTTTAACAGACCTCTGGTGGCAGGGAGCACAGAGTGGGACACGCAGCTGGCTCCCTGGGGGGTGGGTTCCCAGTGATGACTTCCTGTATTTAAAAAAAAATATTTTATTTTTATTTATTTATGTATTTGACAGAGAAAGAGGGGGAGGCAGAAAGAGAGGGAATGGGCACACCAAGGCCTCTAGCAACTGTAAACGAACTCCAGACGTGTGTGCCCCTTGTGCATCTGGCTAACGTGGGTCCTGGGGAATCGAACCTGGGTCCTTTGGCTTTGCAGGCAAATAAATGCCTTAACCGCTAAGCCATCCCTCCAGCCCTGCTCTGTTTTTTTTTTTTTTTTTTTGGTTTTTCGAGGTAGGGTCTCACTCTGGCTCAGGCTGACCTGAATTCACCATGTAGTCTCAGGGTGGCCTCGAACTCTCGGCGATCCTCCTACCTCTGCCTCCCGAGTGCTGGGATTAAAGGCGTGCGCCACCACGCCCGGCTGCTCTGTTTTTTCAATAATTTTTATTTCATTTATTCATTCACTTTAGAAAGACAGAGAGAAGCAGATTGAGAGAGAGAGAGAAGGGGCACACCAGGGCCTCTAGCCACTGCAAATGAACTCTAGATGCATGAACCACCTTGTGCATCTGGCTTGACGTGGGCGCTGGGGACTCGAACCTCAGTTCTTTGACTTTGCAGGCAAGCGCCTTAACCCCTGAGCCACCTCTCTGGCGCAGGATTTGCTCTTTGAGAACAGAATTCTCTGTGACCTATACCATCTGCAGCCTTCCCCAAAGAGCAGGCTGGAAGCACAGGACTTCTCCCAGGCCCTAGAACTTCCAGGCTCTGGCCCAAGAAGCACCACGGGGACACCATGGCACTATACCTGCCCACCTACTATTCTGTTCACAGAGCTGGCTCAGCTCTCTTGGCTGTCTCAGGCTGGGAGGCAAGGACTAGTGGTGGCATCTCCGCCATGGTCACAGCAGGGAAGGGGTTTACTCCCAGGAAAAGGATGCTGGCCTAAATGAAGCTCAGAGTCATTGTGGCTCTACAGTAAAAGGGGAAGTCCCTGGTCCCCACGATACAGCCATCTCCTCTTCACTCGTGGACAGCATGTCACTCAAGGCAAACGTGCTGAGTGGGCACAGCGTAGGCTCCAGGTGACGCATTCTCCATGCCGCTGCCCTCTGCCGTGAGTCCTCAAGCCACGTATCAGGAAATGGAAGCTGCCATGGACAACCCCTGGGGTCCCATCCCTCCTCATCAGGCAATTCTTCCCCAGGCACAAGTTCAACAACTTCAGCTTCTACACAAGTGCTTAGAAAGAAAGGTCCAGGGCTGGAGAAATGGCTTAGCAGTTAAGGCGTTTGCCTGCCAAGCCAAAGGATCCCGGTTTGGTTCTCCAGGTCCCACTTAAGCCAGATACACAAGGGGCACATGTAAGAGGTCTAGCCCTGGAGTGCAGTGGTTCCGTCCTGATGTGCCCATTCTCTCTCTATCTGCCTCTCTCTCAAATAAATAAAATAAATATTTTTATTAAAAAGAGTGTTTAAGGCTGGGCACGGTGGCACACACCTTTAATTCCAGCACTCAGGAGGCAGAAGTAGGAGGAGCAACAGAAGGGAGACTTTTTCGTCCTTGCAGGAATCAGTCACCACCTGGAGGAAGGGTGTGAAGGAGAAAGGAAAGGGGTGGAAGGCAGAAGCCTGGAAGTTTCCATGGGAGCTCTTGTCTCTCCTGGAGGATAAATAAATAAAAATAGTTTGTTTTTTTAAAAAAAAAAACAATGATGGGCTGGAGAGATGGCTTAGCAGTTAAGGTGCTTGCCTGCAAAGCCTAAGGACCCATGTTCGACTCTCCAGATCCCACATAAGCCAGCCATACACAGGTGAGGCAAATGTAAGGTCGCACGTGCCCACTAGGTGGCGCAAGCTGCGGGTCCACTTTCTCTCCAAAGGCTGCAGACACTTGTGCCTGACCGAATTTCAGGATCCCTCTGGGAAGACCAAGCAGGTGATCATCACGTGTTGCCTGCTCTTCCCTCTGTAGGAGGAAAGACACATTTCCAGAAAGTTCCTCTCCAGCCTGTCTCACCCTGGAGGGGTACCAGGGCCGGTACCATGAAGGCCATGGCTACGGCAGTGGAATTCAGAGTGTGCTCCTGATTCCATGGCGGCCCTGGACCTAAGTCATCCCTCTAGGACATGCCACACACACGTGAAAATCATATGAACACCCTCCAAGGCTCAGGGCCCATTGCGGAAGAGGGGGCGGATAGAATGGAAGAGCCAAAGGAAGGGTACGACTCCTTACAATGCAACTGTCCAGACAGAAATTGGCCTTGATATCCATGACCTTACAGTGCCTAGCAATACCTTCGCAAGACCCTCATAATATGAGAAAAAGATGATGACATCAAATTAAAAGAGAGACTAATGGAGAGAGGGAGGGGATATGGTGGAGATTGGAGTTCTAAAGGGGAATGAATGTAAGTATAGAAGTTGTCAATAAAAAAAAATTATTAAAAAAATCATATGACAGATTTTCAGAGTTTGCAGCCATGCCCTGCCCCTGTATAGTGTGTGGCTCCATGGCCCTGCCCATAGCTCCTGTGCTCCTGACCTGAGTGCCAAGGCCTGAACTCTGGGTTTTTAACAGACCTCCGGTGGCAGGGAGCACAGAGTGGGACACGCAGCTGGCTCCCTGGGGGGTGGGTTCCCAGTGATGACTTCCTGTATTTAAAAAAAAATATTTTATTTTTATTTATTTATGTATTTGACAGAGAAAGAGGGGGAGGCAGAAAGAGAGAGAATGGGCACACCAAGGCCTCTAGCCACTGTAAACGAACTCCAGACACATGCGCCCCCTTGTGCATCTGGATAAATGTGGGTCCTGGGGAATCGAACCTGGGTCCTTTGGCTTTGCAGGCAAATAAATGCCTTAACCGCTAAGCCATCCCTCCAGCCCTGCTCTGTTTTGTTTTGTTTTGTTTTTTTTTTTGGTTTTTTTTTTTCGAGGTAGGGTCTCACTCTGGCTCAGGCTGACCTGAATTCACCATGTAGTCTCAGGGTGGCCTCGAACTCTCGGCGATCCTCCTACCTCTGCCTCCCGAGTGCTGGGATTAAAGGTGTGCGCCACCACGCCCGGCTGCTCTGTTTTTTCAATAATTTTTATTTCATTTATTCATTCACTTTAGAAAGACAGAGAGAAGCAGATTGAGAGAGAGAGAAAGAGAGAGAATAGGCACACCAGGGCCTCTAGCCACTGCAAATGAACTCTAGATGCATGAACCACCTTGTGCATCTGGCTTGACATGGGCGCTGGGGACTCGAACCTTAGTTCTTTGACTTTGCAGGCAAGCGCCTTAACCCCTGAGCCACCTCTCTGGAGCAGGATTTGCTCTTTGACCTATACCATCTGCAGCCTTCCCCAAAGAGCAGGCTGGAAGCACAGGGCTTCTCCCAGGCCCTAGAACTTCCAGGCTCTGGACCAAGAAGCACCACGGGGACACCATGGCACTATACCTGCCCACGTACTATTCTGCTCACAGAGCTGGCTCAGCTCTCTTGGCTGTCTCAGGCTGGGAGGCAAGGACTAGTGGTGGCATCTCCGCCATGGTCACAGCAGGGAAGGGGTTTACTCCCAGGAAAAGGATGCTGGGCTAAATGACGCTCAGAGTCACTGTGGCTCTACAGTAAAAGGGGAAGTCCCTGGTCCCCACGATACAGCCATCTCCTCTTCACTCGTGGACAGCATGTCACTCAAGGCAAACGTGCTGAGTGGGCACAGTGTAGGCTCCAGGTGACGCATTCTCCATGCCACTGCCCTCTGCCATGAGTCCTCAAGCCACGTATCAGGAAATGGAAGCTGCCATGGACAACCCCTGGGGTCCCATCCCTCCTCATCAGGCAATTCTTCCCCAGACACAAGTTCAACAACTTCAGCTTCTACACAAGTGCTTAGAAAGAAAGGTCCAGGGCTGGAGAAATGGCTTAGCAGTTAAGGCATTTGCCTGCCAAGCCAAAGGATCCCGGTTTGGTTCTCCAGGTCCCACTTAAGCCAGATACACAAGGGGCACATGTACCTGGAGTTCGTTTGCAGTGGCTAGAAGCGCTGGCGTGCCCATTCTCTCTCCCTGTCTGCCTCCTCTCTTCTCTCTCTCTCTCTCTCTCTCTCTCTGGTTGTAAATAAATAAATAAAAAATTTAAATTAAAAAAAAAAAGAAAGCTTCAGCATGGAGGCGACTCCTCTGTGTATAGTGATGATGGTCCCCAGGGACTTCTTCCTCCTACTGCCCACATTTGTGTGTGAGCTCAGATGCTGCTCAAGAGGCAAGGCCTCTTGCTGGGCATTGCTAAACAGAGGCTGGGACTGTGAGGGAGCTGGCCTGGGCTGTTGGACATGGCCGGGGACCTTGGGCTGGGGGGGGTTGCAGTCGGCCTTATTGTTGGGAACCCACTCTGGTGACGGAGCTGGCCCTCCCTTCTCAAGGACGTAGTGTAGCCCCATCTTTGCAGAACCAGCGGGCCCTCCCCCTATTCCAAAGCACCTGAGCATTTCCATAGTCAGGTTTTGTCCCCCCAGTTCCTGACCTTGTGGCCGGCTGCCCAAGAGACCCTTATATGGCAGTAAACAGTCTCCCTGCAGCTGTAGCCATTCGATATGTGGCTGAAGTCACCCAGCTTTTCCCACCCATTCTGTTATCTCCCTTGCAGCTTCTCCCTCACAATTTCTGCCTTCCAACACCAGCCAATTAGATAGCAACCCATAAACCTATGTGTCCAATCACCTTATAGACTGTACGTGCCTTCTCAACCTTTCTCAAGTGTTTATAAACCCACTCCCCTTTTGAATAAACAAGAGTGCGCTAACCATCAGACCATCTCTTCGGTGGTTCACTGCCCGCTACACTCACCCGCTCCAAGACCCTGCTTCCCCCAACTCCTCCTGCGCCTGGGATGTCAGTGGCCAAACGACCCCTGGGAACAGCGAGGACCCACAGCCTCTCCCATCTTTCAGCAATGGGCCTCTGCCAGTGCACGTGTACATGTCTATGAAACGGGGTGTCAGGGTCCAGGAAGACCTTGAACCCCAAACTCTAAGTTCAGGTCTATGTTTAGCCAAAGAATTGAATAAAGTAAGACTGAGAAGGATAATTATCACATTTATTGAGAGAAGTGCAGAGCCAAGGGAAGGAGATTGAATACACTCACATGTCTGAGAGCCCACGTGGAGGCCTGGGAAAACCACGGACAGGGCGGAAAAGACAGTACAGAGCTCCGGCCGTGTGGCGGGCAGCAGGGGAAAGAGCCCATGTGCAAAGCAGAGGTCAGGGGACTCTCCCCCTCATCTTGGCCCAGCCAGAAACTCACCAGCAACTAGAGGTTCACAAGTGGTCAGGCCGCTCAGAAACCCTGCTCTCTCCTTACAAATGTATTTATAACCTTCTGGTGGTGGGCCCTAGCTTCCAGCTCAGGTGAGCCCGAGGAACAGCCATTAGTCTGGGCTAGGGGCTGGCTCAGGAAGAGGCTGGCCGTGACGTCAAATTCTGGAGTCTAAGCTTGACCACAGTGTCAGGATTCTAGAAAAAGACCCCCTCCCAGGGAGGGGCTCAGGTATGCAAAAACAGGTCTAGGGAACCAAGTAAGAGAGAGGGATTCAGATCATCCTTTGACCTCTGGCAAGTGCAGATCCTCTTGTCTTTTTACTTTCAGGGGCTCAGTCACCCTAACTGCCTGACAAAGCTATCTGACTCCCTCTCATACACACAGAACACATGTGCACACACAAATATGTACCTATGAACATGTGCCAACACGTACCCGAACAACCCACAGGTGAGCACATACCTAGATAGCACATACATGTACATACTCATGACTATACCACAAAGGCACAACGCATAAACACGTATGTACACACACATGGTTACACACAGCCACATATGTACACTACACCAGCACCATACATGCACACGCACAGCACCACAGTGCACACGTGCACATGTCTGCACACACATGCTCTGCCCTCCTAAGCCAGCCCTGGTGCACCTGCTGCCAGTTCCTCTCTTGGGTTGGGATCTGACCCAGGGAACCTCAGTTATAAGTGATTGCTCTAATGCTAGGCTCTGGACTCAGGGGTCCCAGGGTCCTGTTCTTTGAAACAGCCAAGGGCTAAAAGGATGGTGTCTGATGCTGCCTGCAAGTACATGCTCATTTCGGTGCAGTTTCTGAACAAAGCCTTGTCCCTCTGTGCTGTGGGCCACATGATCAGAAATTTTGCTTGGTCCCCTGCCTCTTGTGTGAGGTAGGGTGAGGGCTGGTGAGGCGGGATTCCTTATCAATAAAGGGATTTTTCTGCCCTTGTGAAGTGGTCTTTCTGAATCCAGAGGCTCTGCATACACTACCTGCTCCACAGCTGACACACTTACCTATAAATAACAGTGGTGACAGGTCCCCTGTCAGCACCCGCTGATGGACGGCTCCTTCTTCTGCCATTACAGCCTTGTGACTGTAGGAAAATTAATTTAAGTGGTAGTTAATTTCTAATGAATTCCATTCAAGCGGTTAATATGGTCCCTCGGTGTTATGGTAACCTTCATGGATCATTGCATTATGTAAATAAATTCTGCTTTATGCTGGATTATGAAAAAAGAGCGAATATTGGGAAGTGTGGGGAAGTCTCACACGAGGCATACAAACATGGTTTCCCCCATGGGGACGGGAAACTCTTCAAAGGGGAAAATGCAAGCTCTTCTGGAGTCTTCCAGGAAGGAGACTGCTCCAGATTGGTGGCATCACCCCATTTTCAGGGTTCTGACTACACACGGGGCCTCCAAGTTCACACGGCCTTCAAATCCATATAGCTGATATTCCAAGGAGAAACAGAGATTATTTTTTTGCCTTAAACCCCAACGAACCTGTGTTACACCTTAAGCAGCCTTGCTCTGACACCTCAGGCTAGGCAGGGCTTCTCTTAGAGGTGGGCAGGGGGAGGGAAGGGCCAGTGCCAGTCTCAGATCACCGTCAGCAGAGGAAGGCTCCTCTGGGAACCAGGCCCTGGACTTCCCCGTGTGGTGTATGTGTGCAGGGTGGGCGGGCGGGTGGCATGGGGATACGGCGTGTCCTATAAGCGGAGCTGTATGCCTTCATCGGGAGGAAGAGTACAGCTTCGGCTCCCTAGGGATTCACTGTCTCAGCATGCAGGGGCTATGACCCCCCCAGCTCCCGGCAGAACCCGAGAATACACGTCGCCCACAGCTAACGCCCAGAGCGGGCATGCGACCTTGTGCAGATACCCGCAGGTGGCCCGTGGTTGGACAGAGGAGCATTCACCCAGGATCCTCTTGGACCCTTCAGCTCTTGAGTCCCTTCCTGGCCAGTCTAGGAAGCTGTCCAGCCCCTTGGTGGCATGTGCAGCACTGAACACCCCTCTGTCTGGAAGTTCTTCCTGTCTTCCTGTCCCAAATTCCACAGCATTTGGCTTCCCCTCGCTCACGTGGGTCTCGCCTTCTTTCCCACAGGCTGGTGATACGGCTCTCAGGCTCCCACCGGCAGTATCCTGGAGCCAAGGACTTTCAACACCATTTGTTCTCATTGAATATAAATATACAGGCCAACAGAGCAGGCGCTTAAAATAGTAGCAGCCATGCTGCGAGCAGGGGGTGGGCGGTGGGGGTGGCAGGTCTTGCTCAGAATCTTCCACACAGCACTCATCACTTCCCAAAGACCCCTTTGTCACATTCCCATCAAGGTCTGGGAAGACACACCTAAAGCTCCCAGGCTTCTCTGTCTAAGCGGCCTCCCACACAGAAGCTCAGGGGTGCGCAGATCCTGATGTAGCCATGGAAGGCTCTCAGGACAAAGACCCCACAGAAACCTGTGGCTATTTCTGCTGTGTATTCATGGAGAAAGGTCCAGAGGCCACTCAGCTGAAGGCAGGGGGATGGAGATCCTACCTCCTCGGGCAGAGGGGTGGAAGAATTCCAGGGCATGCTTTGAAGTCAAAGAGTGTCTGCGGGCACAACTGTAGAGTGCTGCCCAACTTCTCCTTGTCGCCTGCACAGGCAAGGGAGCCACACAGCTCAGAGCCCTTTCTCGGCTGGCAGGGTTACAGTCATGTGATGTGGGTGGGCCCCATGGGACCTTAGCCATTCTCAAGTTCCTGTAGTAGAAGCCCCTGCTGTGTTGCAACAGGCCCTGCAGGCTTCCCCTTGTCTAATTCTTCCTCTTCCTCCTCCTCCTTCTCCTTCTCCCCCTCCTTCTTCTTCTTTCTTCAAGGTAGGGTCTCGCTCTAGCCCAGGCTGACCTGGAATTCACTCAGTAGTCTCAGGGTGGCCTTGAACTCATAGCGATCCTCCTAACTCTGCCTCCGGAGTGCTGGGATTAAAAGCGTTCTAATTCTTCTTCTATCAGCTTCTATCTTGGGGCGAGGTGACTTCAGATGGGACACTCAGCCACGTGACTTTCCAACTCTGAGGCCAAGGTCAAGTGTTACTCAGTAGGCTCTGGGTGAGATGAACCTACTGAACTTTGGAAGCAGAAAAAGAAAACTTGTATTTTGTTAGTTTTTCTATTCTTGTGACAAAATACTTCAGAAACAGCTGGGTGTGGTGGTGCACTCCTGTAATCCTAGCACTCGGGAGGCAGAGGTACGAGGATCACTCTGTGTTCGAGGCCACCCTGAAACTACATAGTGAATTCCAGATTGGCCTGGGCTAGAGTGAGACCTTTCTTGCAAAACCAAAAACCAAAACAAAACAAACATCCCCCCAAAAAACCTTCAGAAACAACTTAAAGGAATAAAGGTTTATTGGGTTTTTTTTTTTTGTTTTTTTTTTTTTGTTTTTTTGAGGTAGGGTTTCACTCTGGTCCAGGCTGACCTGGAATTAACTATGTAGTCTCAGGGTGGCCTCGAACTCACAGCGATCCTCCTACCTCTGCCTCCCAAGTGCTGGGATTAAAGGCGTGCGCCACCACGCCCGGCTAGGTTTATTGTTTTTTAAAAGTAGTATTTATGAATTTATTTGTGAGACAGAGAGAGAGAGAATGGGCAATACCAGGGCTTCCTGCCACTGCAAATGAAGTCTTAGCACATGTGCCATTCTGTGCATTTGGCTTTACATGGGTACTGGGGAATTAAACCCAGGCCATCAGGCTTTGCAAGTAAGCACCTTTAACCACTGAGCAATCTCTCTAGCCCTGAAAAGATTTCTATTTTAAAAACTTACTTATATCAAACTGAAAAAAGAGAGACTGATTGAGAGGGGGAGGGGATATGATGGAGAGTGAAGTTTCAAAGGGGAAAGTGGAGGGAGGGAGGGAAATAACATGGGATATTGTCTACAATTAAAGAAGTTGTTAATAAAATAAATAAATAAATTATAATAAATAAATAAATAAATAAAAATCAATAAAGCCGGGCATGGTGGCGCATGCCTTTAATCTTGGGAGGCAGAGGTAGGAGGATCACCATGAGTTCGAGGCCACCCTGAGACTACATAGTGAATTCCAGGTCAGCCTGGGCTAGAGTGAAATCCTATCTCAAAAAACTAAAATAAATAAATAAATAAAAACAAAAACTTACTTATTGTGCTCATCTCGGCAGCACTTATACTAAAATTGGAACAATACAGAGATTAGCGTGGCCCCGCACAAGGATGACATGCAAATTTGTGAAGCATTACATATTAACAAAATTTATTTATTATTTATTTATTTATTTGAGAGAGAGAGAGAATATGAATGGGCACACAGAGCCTCCTGCCTCTGCCAATGAACTCCAGATGCATGCATCACTTTATGCATTTGGCTTTACATGGGTACTGGAATTGAACCCAGGCCATCAGGCTCTGTAAGCAAGTTCCTTTAACCACTGAGGTATCTCTCCAACCCAAGAAAAGATTTATTGTGGCTCTTGATTCCAGAGGCCTCAGCCCACACGTGCGGATGGACCTCAGATGCCTGCAGAGCTGCAGAATGTCCTGTGACCCTCTGAGCCAGGCAGCAGTGAGCAGATACACCTGTCATATGGAGGTACTTCTTCAGGGACGAGGTGACTTAGGGACAGCCTGTGTGTTGAGACAGAGGCAGAGGCAGCCCCAAATAGTCCTGCTGGGTGGTAGCATGGCATCCCTGGGAGCTCAAGTGACCAGTTGCCATGAGATAGGATTCTAGACTCTGGCTATGGCATCTGAAGAAGCATTTATTTAGAGAAAAATTAAAATTAAAACTGGGCATGGTGGCGCACGACTTTAATCCCAGCACTCGAGAGGCAGAGGTAGGAGGATTGCTGTAAGTTCGAGGCCACCCTGAGACTACAGAGTGAATTCCAGGTCAGCCTGGACCAGAGTGAAACCCTTCCTCGAAAAACCAAAAATAAATAAATAATAATAATAATTAAATTAATGTGAGTGAGCAAAAAGGAAAATTCCCACAAATTTGAAGAGAGACTGTGCTGGTTACTTATGCTCTGTTGTGACACAGGAACAACTTTAAGGAGGAAGGGCTTAGCTGAGCGTGGTGGCATAGACACTCAGGAGGCTGAGGCAGGAGGATTGTTGATTACCACTTTACCCTCCTAAGACCGAGCTGTTGGCAGCTTGACTGTGCAAAGCACCTCAGCTCAAGAATGTTGATTATGAGCCGGGCGTGATGGCGCACGCCTTTAATCCCAGGACTCGGGAGGCAGAGGTAGAAGGATCACCATGAGTTCGAGGCCAGCCTGAGACTACATAGTGAATTCCAGGTCAGTCTGGGCTAATGTTGAGACCCTGTCTCGAAAACAAAACAAAACAAAACAAAACAAAACAAAACAAAACAAAACAAAACAAAACAAAAGAATGTTGATTACGGGGCTGGAGAGATGGCTTAGTGGTTAAGGCCCTTCTTGCCTATGAAGTCTATGGACCCAGGTTCAAATCCCCAGGACCCATGTAAGCCAGCTGCATATGGTGGCACATACATCTGGAATTCATTTGCAGTGGCTGGGGGCCCTGGCATGCGCTATCTCTCCCTCTCTCTCTCTCTCTCTCTCTCTCTCAAATAAATAAATAAAAATAAAATTTAGGCCGGGCATGGTGGCGCATGCCTTTAATCTTAGCACTCAGGAGGCAGAGGTAGGAGGATCACCATGAGTTCAAGGCCACCCTGAGACTACATAGTGAATTCCAGGACAGCCTGAGCTAGAGTGAGACCCTACCTTGAAAAAAATTAATTAATTAATTAATTAAAATAAAAATTTTAAAAATGAATGTTGATGATGGCTAAGCTGATGTTAGTTGGAGAGTGCCGTGTCTCTTAGTCTCAGGCTAATGAGTTCGTCCTTGCAGTTGCAGGTCACGGAGCCTTGTTGGACAATTTACTTCTTTCTCTATAAACAACTGCTTTGTCTCAAAATAACATAGCGAGTAGTCTCGTGAGAAAGCCAGCCTATGATCCTCTGTGCTAAGCTAACGGTTAATAATTAATGAGCCTTGGCAAGCTGGATAATAAAAGCACCATGGGCCTTTGCGGTAGAGCCCTTTGGTTCCCCGCTTTCAAATTGTCAAACTTGTCTTGTGCTTCTGATCTTATTCAAACCACGTTGTCCCCTCCACAAAACCCCCTGACCGTGCTGTGCTTGGTAACAGGAGGGGATCATAAGTTTGAAGCCAGCCTGAGACTAAATGCCCTTGAGGAACAAAGTCACCCCCACCGAATCACCGGCTGGTGGTTTGATTCAGGTGTCCTCCATAATCTTTTTTTTTTTGGGGGGGTTCTCAAGGTAGCGTCTCACTCTAGCCCAGGCTGATCTGGAATTCACTCTGTAGTCTCAGGGTGGCCTTGAACTCATGGAGATCCTCCTACCTCTGCCTCCCAAATGCTGGGATTAAAGACGTGCGCCACCACGCTGAACTTCCCCTGGATCTGTAAGTTTCAATAAATCCCTTCCTCCATGACTGTACCTGGTCTGGAGGAGGATTCATCTCAGGCCACCCTGAGAACTGTCAGATCAGCCTGGGCTAGAGTGACAGAGAACCCCCCAAAAAAAAAAAAAAAAAAAAAGATTATGGAGGACACCTGAATCAAACCACCAGCCGGCGACTCGGTGGGGTGACTTTGTTCCTCGAGGGCATTTAGTTAACACTTACTAAGATCTGATGTGTCCCCTTGTGAGATCTAAGAAATTAAGATATTGCCTTTAGCTTCTGTAACTCAGCTTGCTAGCGCTCCAGCTTGACAGTAGTACTGCCATTTTTAAGCAGATAACCATTATAGCAAAACAGACTGCCATCTGAAATAAAAAGCCCAGGCCTGACTCAGATGAGGAACTTGCGGGCTCATGAGACCTTTGCTTCTTTCCCAACCCCTCCCTCTCATTGTTCATTCCTGGGAAGTCTTAGGACATCCCGGAGATAATAAAGAATCTGCAAACAAGTGGCTGATCCTAGATAAGCAGCTCAAAAATGCGCTTTTGAACCAACCATTTCAAATGTTGCAAAGATGTAACTGGAGGATCCCTTCTCTATATAAACCCTTTCAAACCACCCCACTGCGTTGGTTTGTGTGGACAGAGTGGTAATGACTTAATTGCAGTCGAGGGTCTTGTTGTCTCACTGGGTGACTCCCAAGGACCCCAACCCACATTTGGGGGTCCTGGCACTACACCCTAAACCCACATGTTGAAACTGTAACCCGAATTCATGTGCTGATGGCATCTGGATTACAGGGGTAGGGGTGCCCCGGTATGGTGTTGGTTGTTTATGAGAATCCTGAGCTTGTTCTGTCTCACTGTCTTCCTCTGCTACCTGAGTGTTAAATGGGCTCCTGTCTGTCACCTCCAGTGGCTTGAGGGCACCACATGGGGGATCCTGCAGGGTGCTAGCCAGGCAGCCACTGATCCTACATGGACAGTGAAGCTTTTCTTTTCTTGTTAGACACTGCTCTGCTCACCTTGTTCCTCCTGCAGACCCAGCCCTCTTGAGCCACATCTGTGCCTCTGGACTGTCTGCCTGTCCACACTGCGTGCTCACGTGCACACATGCCTTTTACCACACCAACATTAAAGATTGGGGTATGCGGTTTTCCTGTCTCCCAGAAATGTATACTATCGCCAAGAACACTCCCTTTTTTTTTTTTGGTTTTCCAAGGCAAGGTCTTGATCTAGCTCAGGCTGACCTGGAATTCACTCTGTGGTCTCAGGATGGCCTTGAACTCTTGGTGATCCTCCTACGTCTGACTCCTGAGTGTTGAGATTAAAGGCGTGCGCCACCATGGCCAGCCCAAGACCACTCTTTAATGCCTGTTGATCGGTCGGTGCATGGTGCATGGTCTTGCCTGTAGGGTCCTTCCCTTCCCTACTTGCTCCAAGGTCAAAGACTGGCACACTTCCCACCAGCAGTGTTTTTTCTGGAGGGGGTAATTTTTAAAAGTTTTTTATTTATTTGTTTTCAAGCAGAGAGAGAGAGAGAGAGGAGAGAATGGGCATGCCAGGGCCTCTAACCATTGTGCGTCTAGCTTATGTGGGTCCTGGGGAATCAAACCTGGGTCATTTGGCTTTGCAGGCAAACGCTTTAACCACTAAACCATCTGTCTAGCCAGTTTTTTGAGGTAGGGTCTCACTCTAGCTCAAGCTGACCTGGAATTAACTATGTAGTCTCAGAGTGGCCTCAAACTCACGGTGATCCTCCTACCTCTGCCTCCTGAGTGCTGGGATTAAAGGCCACCACGACCGGCCCCAACAGTTTTTTTATAGGGCGTTGGGAAATAGCAATGGTGTTCCAAGTTCTCAGCCATCTACAGACATGACCCATCGAGAATGTTCCAGAATTCACAACACTTTCAAGCAAACGGTACTAGGGTCATAAATAGCATCTATCCATGAAGCACTTTGCCTTGAAGTCATGTGACTTCTCTACTGCACTGTAGCCTGGAATCAGTCAGTGGACTGAAACTCACTGGATTCTTTTTTTTTTTTTAATAATTATTTTTTTATTGACAACTTCTATACTTACATACAAAAAGTGCATGGTATTTCCCTCCCCTCCCCCTATTCCCTTTAGAACTCCACTCTCCATCATATCCCCTCCCTCTCTCTATTAGTCTCTCTTTTAATTTGATGTCATCATCTTTTTCTCCTATTATGAGGGTCTTGTGAAGGTATTGCTAGGTACTGCCAGGTCATGGATATCGAGGCCAATTTCTGTCTGGACAGTTGCATTGTAAGGAGTCGTACCCTTCCTTTGGCTCTTCCATTCTATCCGTCCCCTCTTCTGCAATGGGCCCTGAGCCTTGGAGGGTATGACAGAGGTGTTTCAGTGCTGGACACTCCTCCATCCCTTCTTCTCAGCACTGTTGCCTTTTGGGTCATCCCAGACTCACTGGATTCTTGAGCTTCATGGCCAAAGAGTCTATTCAAGAGCAAAAATCCTACTGCTTTTGAACGCTAACACATGGCACCTCTACAAAATGCCAGGATACGAATGCAAAGCCCCCTGGACACTATTTTGTTTGTCATCTTTCTTTGAATTGAAACAGACATGATAACTGACAGAGGTGATAGAAAGCACCAAATTGCTGGATAAAGATAATTATTAATGGAGCGACCAAAACCAGGCACCACAGACACTGAGGCAAGTGCCCTAACACCCATCTACAGACAGTTTCAATTGGTATTAAAAGGCATTTATGGAGCAGAGAGTGGTGGCGCACACCTTTAATCCCAGCACTTGGGAGGCAGAGGTAGGAGGATCGCCATGAGTTCAAAGCCACCCTGAGGCTACATAGTGAATTCCAGGTCAGCCTGGGCTAGAGTGAGACCCTTCCTCAACCACGCCCCCCACAAAAAAAAAGATCATAAATGCGCAAATAATCAAGTTTCCCCTGAGTTAAAGGTCAGTACCAATGTCTTTTGTCCTCATCCAGGACTGTTGTGTGAATCTATGGAACTGTCCACAGGAGAAGCCATCAAACTCCGTTCTTTCTGAAGAACTCCCACTCAGGGGCCGGAGAGATGGCTCAGCACTTAAAGCACTTGCCTGCAAAACCCAAGGACCTGAGTCCAATTATCCAGTGCACATGTAAAGCCAGATGCGCAAGGTGGCACATTGGTCTGGAGTTTGTTTGCAGTGGCTGGAGGAAAGACCCTATCTTGAAAAACTATTCTGTCTCTGCCTCTGCAATTAAAGTTGTGTGCCACCACTCCAGGCCTAAAGCTAGCTTTGTTTGGCTACAGTTTCTGTTCTCCAACCCGGCACACATCTGGCAAGAAAGCCAAGCCACAATTCCTTCTCCATCTATTGCCCTGGCCTGACTAGATTTGGATGGACATAGAGAGCTCTCAGGGGGCGCAGGTTCAACAGAGCCCTTAAGACCCACAGATGTTAGATGACAGAGCGTTCACACTTTATTTATCTTTGGTCAAGCGAGGCCAGCTTCCCGAGGTCTCTGCTGGAAGGCAAGGGCTACATCAGCCTCTGCTTGTGCCTGGGGTGGGTCTTACAGTAGACGAACCAGCGCCCGCGCCTCTTCACCAGGTAGCAGTCCCTGCAGCGCTTCTTGAGGACGCCCTTGGTCTTGAAGCCCTGCGCGGGCTGTGGACTTGACAGCAGCGGGTCCAGCTGCAGGAGTGACCGCTGCGCGCGGCCCCAGGGCAGCCAGCGCACTTCGGTGCCAGGAGGATGGGCACCTCTCAGGGCGTCCAGCAGCGACGTGGACAAGGATCGGGGCTTCAGGGCGGCACGGCTCAGGTGCAGGAGCGGGCCTGCGATCGAAGCCATCATGCTCCTCAGCAGCACGGAGGCCATGCCGGGGTCGGATCTGAGCTGCAGGGAGAGACAAACGTGGTGACCTCGGCTTCAACACCACTTCGCCCCTGTTTCCCCGAGGTCACTGCGACTCCGACGCCAGGGCCACCGGGTTGGAGCACGCTCCGAAGGGCCCCAGGATCACCGTGGGGACAGTGCCAGCTTTGGAGGCCACCCGGTCCCCGCACCCCCGAGGCCGCCCTGTCCACCGCATGGCCTCGGGTCGGTCCGCGTCCCTCCGGCCAGCTGTTCCAGAGGTCCCAGGAAAGGACCTGTACTCCGCGTGCCACCTACTTTGCGGGGGCGTGGGGGAATAACCCAAGACACCCACCTGGCAAGGACCCACCAGTCTGGAAGCTCCGTTCTACTCCGGCGCCACTCCGCCCAAAGCCGCTGGCGCTTGCGCAGTGGGGCGGCGACGCCACCGCCAGGAAGAAAGATGGCGCTGGGTCAGATGGGGTCTTGCGTAGTGGGCGGGGCGCGGAGGCGCATGCGTGCTGTGCCATAGTTCGCCTCCCTTCTCCCCTCCTAAGACCTTCCCCGCCCACTGGCGTTTGTGCATCTGAGGTGTGGGCTGTGCAAGAAGCCAGGTGTGTGCAGATTGAGAAAAACGGTTGTCATAGGGAGGAAAGGTGCACACATGAAACCCAGAACGCATACCCAAAGGAAAAAAAAACAACTGCCAACAGCCTAGAATAGGAAAAACTGGTAAATACCAAATAAATTTTGTGTCTTCTAAACACAAAATGGTCTGGATAGCCATGACCTCGCAGTGCCTGGCACTACCTACACAAGACCCTCATAGAAGGAAAAGATGATGATATCAAAATAAGAGACTGAGCCAGGCGTGGTGGCGCACGCCTTTAATCCCAGCACTTGGGAGGCAGAGGTAGGATTGCAGTGAGTTCAAGGCCACCCTGAGACTACATAGTTAATTCCAGGTCAGCCGGGGCCAGAGTGAGACCCTACCTCAAAAAACCAAAATAAATAAATAAATAAATAAATAAATAAATAAATAAATAAATAAATAAATAAATAAATGGGCCACTAATTGAGATGGGGAGGGGTTATGATAGAGGGCGGATTTGGAAGGGGAAAGTGGGAGTTGGGAGGGAATTATGGCTTATTACCTATAATTATGGAAGCTGTCCATAACAAAAGTTATAAAAAATCAAACAACAAATGGCCACCACGTTTGCTGGGACAACTTCTTGATTTAGAAGGTTCTTACGAGTGTACCCGTGTTTATTGTACCCTTTCCCTCTCTCCCAGCCACCTCCACACTTTTTTCTTGTCCTTAGAGCTACCTAGTCCCTGACACTCTGCCTGAACCACAGAAAAGCCAAGTGCCAGATCCTCCCTACAGAATCCAGTTTGTGGGGTGCTCTAACACCACCGCAACGTGAGCTTCTGTCAGGAGTGGGGGTGGGAATTAGCTCTGTGCTCCCACAACTGCTCGGTTTGGCTTCAACTTGTCCAATTCTGACTGAGGTTGCTTACTCTATGGTCTACACCTGGGTGATGTTCACCTTCCGGAAGGTTCTATGGGAAAGGTTCTAGTGCAGTTACTAGAAGGTACACAACTGTGGGGACCAAGTAGCTTAGTAGAGTTTAATGCTGACATCTACACAAATAGGTCTTTCCAAGTCTACATTTGTTTGCTGGGCAAAACCACATGAAGATGAAGGGACCAAACTGATGCCATGACAGGTTTCAATAAGGTGCCGCAGTAACTAGGCCTAAGTTTCAATTTCCTGGAGGGGCAGGCTCTGGGGACTGAGTCAGTTCCTGGAGACATGTCCCTTTCACCCCAAGCAATCAAAGATGTACAAATGTAACTGCTACGTGCTTAGCCAATCAGGGTAAAAGATTACCTAACCAGCCTGGAATTCCCCCTAGCTGTGTTTAAAAGGGGCCTGCGTTCTCCTTTGGGGGGGGGGGGTCACCATTTTGTATGAGTGGTTGACCCCAGCATGCTGGCTAATTTTGCAGAAGAAATGCTCTTTGCTTTTATATACTATTTGACTCTGGGGTGTTTCTTCAGCGATTTTTTAGACCCTTACAAAATTAAAAAAAAATTTTTTTTGTTTATTTATTTGAGAGTGACAGAGAGACAGAGAAAGAGGCAGATAGGTACAGAATGGGTGTGCCAGAGCCTCCAGCCACTGCAAACGAACTCCAGATGCATTTGGCCCTCATGCATCTGGCTTACCTGGGTCCTGGGGAATTGAGCCTCGAACCAGGGTCCTTAGGCTTCACAGGCAAGCGCTTAACCGTTAAGCCATCTCGCCAGCCCAACCCTTACAAAATCTTAATTAGTGCTAGGTTGCAAAAAAATGTTCAAAAGCTCCTTTCCTGGGGGCTGCTTCTGTCAGGAAGGTTAACAGTGCAAGGAGGCTGCATACAGTTTCTTCTGCAGAAGTCTATTTCTTCACACAGTAAAAACATAGTATTTGGGGCTTGGAGAGATGGCTTAGTGGTTAAGGTGTTGGCTTGTGAAGCCTATGAACCCCAGGTTCGATTCCCCAGTTCCCACTTAAGCCAGATGCATGAAATGGTTGTTGCAAGTGTAAGAGAAAAGCAAAAGAGAACATCGGGCTTTGATCTCCACAGCAAGACCGTTTATTAAGAGAAAACAGCAAAGGACCTCAGCTCTCCCGTGAGATGAAGGTGAAGTACCAGGCCAGGCTAGGGTGCAAGTTTATAAGGGGGATTCTAAGAAAAACAGACTGCATCAGCTGCAGGACCAAGGGAAGTAGATTGGGAACTGTAGTTATTTGTGTCCTTGCTCAGAATAAGCTTTTTTAGCCAAATTGTCTAGGGAGGATAACCCACCACATGGTTTCTGTTCCCTCAAGGTTTTCTGAGCTAAGGGAAGTTTAGTTTATCATTGGGGAGTAGACAGGCCTGTCAAGACCATGCTTCTGAAGTTTTATGGCTTGTTGGTCTTAAGGATAGCCATTAACGCTTTAGTTCCCTCTAGTTTTCAGGGAAGTCTATTAACCCTTCAGTTCATGTGTCTTGCAGTGGCTGGAGGCCATGGAGCACCAATTTTTCTTTTGTATCTGCCTATTTCTCTCTCCCAAATAAATAAATAAAAATAAAATATGGGCGTGGTTGTACACGCCTTTTATCCCAGCACTCGGGAGGTACAGGTAGGAGGATCACCGTGAGTTCAAGGCCACCCTGAGACTACATAGTGAGTTCTAGGT
The DNA here is from genome assembly GCA_036365145.1 of Orientallactaga sibirica. Classification (NCBI taxonomy): domain Eukaryota; kingdom Metazoa; phylum Chordata; class Mammalia; order Rodentia; family Dipodidae; genus Orientallactaga; species Orientallactaga sibirica. The sequence goes on from JAEOAD010001845.1 coordinate 2,982,439, forward strand.
CAGCCTGAGCTAGAGCAAGACCTTGCCTCGAAAAAAACCTAAAATAAAATAAAATATCTTTATTTTTACCCCGAGATGGGGTCTAGCCTGGGCTAGAATGAGACCCTGCCTCGGGGAAAAAATGTGATATTTAAAGTCTCAATTTTCTGGGTCAGCATGAGAATGCACACAATACATCTTGTTTCCTCCCAGCCTTTGTGACAGCCACCAACCCTGGGCCCCAAGTGAGCTTTGAAGACTCGCCCGACAGCAGGGCCCGCCCATCAGGACGCCTCTGGCGCGCTCTTTCCCCAGCGCGAAATAAATCGCGGACGCCGCGCGCGCCTGCGTCGTAGCGCCGGCGCGCCGGGTCAAGGGTCACCGGGAAGATGGCGGCGGCGGTGGTGACCTTCCGCCGGCTGCCGTCTGTTCTTCCACGAGCTGTGCGAACCTTCGGAGTGCAAGTTGCACCGACCGGGGAGAAGATCACGCACACCGGCCAGGTAAGGGACGCACCCGCGGGGCCGGGGGAGCGAGGGCGACCCGAGGGCCGGGGCGGGGGTCGTGGCTGCGGCTGTGGTCCTCGAGCGCATGCGCACACGCGCCAGGGCGCCTCCCCCCCTGCCCCCCGCATCTCCCGGTGGCTGGCGGGGAACTTAAGGTTGGTAGTTTGTAGGGTTTCTTTTTTTGTTGTTTTTTTTCCGACGTAGGGTCTCACTCTAGCCAAAGCTGACCTGGAACTCACTCTGTAGTCTCAGGCTGGCCTCGAACTCACGGCGATCCTCCTACCTCTGTACCTGTAGCTTTGGGTTATGCACAACTAGAAGTGATCTGGTTTCCAGTCTGGTGCCTGTCTGATTAAAGGCATATGCCAACATGCTCGACCCTGGAAAGAAAGTGTCTTTATTTATTAATTTTTAATTTTTCAAAAACATGTTGTTGTTGTTTATTATTTACTTGAGAGTGACAGACAGACAAAGAGGCAGATAGATATAGAGAGAATGGGTGCGCCAGGGCCTTCAGCCACTGCAAACAAGCTCCAGATGCATGCACCACCTTGTGCATCTGGCTTTTGTGGATCCTGGGGAATTGAGCCTCGAACTGGGGTCCTTAGGTTTCACAGGCAAACGCTTAACCACTAAGCCATCTCTCCAGGCCCTAATTTTTAATTTTTTTAAAAAAAATTATCATTCATTCATTTATTTATCTGACAGGGAGAGGGAGAGAGAATGGGAGGCCAGGGCCTCCAGCCACTGCAAACGAACTCCAGATGCATGCACCACTTTGTGCAGCTGGCTAACGTGGGTCCTTTGGCTTTGCAGGCAAACGCCTTAACCGCTGAGCCCTCCCTCCAACTCATAATTTTTGTTTTTTTTTAATATTTGTTTGTTTATTTAAGAGAGAGATAGAAAGGAGAGAGAGGGAGACAATGGGCATACCAGGGCCTCCAGCCACTTCAAACAAACTCTAGGTGTGTGGGGCCCCTTTGTGTATCTGGCTTATGTGGGTCCTGGGGAATTGAACCGGGATCCTTTGCTTTGCAGGCAAACTCCTTAACCGCTAAGCCACGTCTCCAGCCCTAATTTCTGTTTTTTCAAGGTACGGTTTCACTGTAGCCCAGGTGCCCTGGAAGTCACTTTGTGTAGTCTCAGGCGGGCCTTGAACTCACTGCGGTCCTCCTATGGCAGCCTCCAAAGTGATGGGATTGAAGGTGTGCACCACCACCCTTGGCTGTTTTTTTAATTGCTGGTGTCATTTTAAACCCTGAACTTAATTACTTGAGGGGGTTGTTGTAGCAGCTATCGTCAAAAGATGAGCAGCAACATTGCCTAGTAGATAGATTTTGGGCGGGGAATAAGCTGTCTGGCTGTAGTGGAAGTTGGGACTTTGGGATCCTCTCAGGACATGCCAGGCTTTGTTGTTGTCTGGTTCCCCTACCTGCTCGCAAGCTCTCCCTTTGGTTTCCAGTGAAGCCCACTTGACCCCTAGTGGGTTTAGTGCCTCTTCAATGCCCTTATTTCAAGCAAAACACTGTCCTGTCATATAATCAAGGTTTCTGACTTCTTTCTGAATTAGTTAAAATAACATTCTTGGAAACCAGGCGTGGTGGTGCACGCCTTTAATCCCAGCACTTGGGATGCAGAGGTAGGAGGATCCCCAAGAGTTCGAGGCCACCCTGAGACTATATAGTTAATTCCAGGGCAGCCTGGACCAGAGTGAGACCCTAAAACAAAAAAAACAAAAAAAAAAAACAAAACAAACAAACAAACAAACATTTTTGGGGCTGGAGAGATGGCTTAGTCGTTAAGTGCTTGCCTGTGAAGCCTAAGGCCCCCTGCTCAAGGCTCGATTCCCCAGGACCCACGTAAGCCAGTTGTACGAGGTGGCGCATGCATCTGGACTTCACTTGCAGTGGCTGGAGGCCCTGGTGCACCCATTCTCTTTTCTCTCTCCTTCTCTGTCACTCTTAAACAAATAAATAAATAAATAATAAAAATTTACAAAGCTTTAAATGCTGGGTGTGGTGGTGCACACCTTTAATCCCAGCACTTCAGAGGAAGAGGTAGGATCGCCATGAGTTCGAGGCCAGCCTGAGACTACAGAGTGAATTCCAGGTCAGTGTGGGCCAGAGTGAGACCCTACCTCAAAAAAAGAAAAAATGCTTTAAAATAACATTTTTTTCCTTTCAGGTTTATGATGATAAAGACTACAGGAGAATTCGCTTTGTTGGTCGCCAGAAAGAGGTGAGTGGAAGATGAGGTAGAAGAGACGTGAGGGTTCATAGAACTATTCTGGAACCTACACAGGGTTAGCCTCCCTAATCCAGAATCTCACCTTTCCACAATCTGATACTTCTTGAGCCACACCTGACCTAATGTAGTGAATTATTGTGAAAACACTGCACGCTGAAAATATTACATGTAATTACCTTCAGACTTTGTATCAGGTATACATAAATAGAAATGAATTTTCTGTGTACATGTACATGCAAATATTCCAAAATCCAACCTTTTAAGCACTACCTGGTCCCAGGCACGTCTGATGACTGGTATCTGTATTAGCAAAGAGAAGATTAACATGGAATATTCAAAGAAATTGTCTCAGAACTCAGGAGTTCTAAAAGGAAATAGCATCTTTTTTTTTTCTCTGATGTACCTGTAGAATTGATTTATGCATAAATAGAAGTGATCTTGTTTCCATTTTGATGCCTGTCAGATTAAAGCAAGACATATCAGCTTTTACAATTTACTGGAGAGGTGGCTTAGCAGTTAAGTACTTGCCAGCAAAGCCAAAGGACCCAGGTTCCATCCCCCAGTACTCGGTTAAAGGCAGATGCACAAGGTGCGTGAATCTGGAGTTAGTTTGCAGTGGCTGGAGGCCCTCCACTGTTCACAGTTCAGCCTCCAGGTCTGCTTTGCATCCTGCCCCTTCCTATCACAGTCACTTTGATTCTTGTTCTCCTGCACTGGTCCCTCAACCAGCATTCTCTGCCTCGCTCTCAGCTGCCTTGTCCCTCCCTGCATCTGGTGCGTTGACCTCTGCTCTGGAGCTGGAACAAGCTCGTGTGCCATGCAGGGGCCATTGGGAGTTGTGTTCTCAGTTTGTCCAGTGCCCTGTTGTCTGATGAATGGGGGCAGTGAAGATTATTCTGTCATTCACTCCTTCGTTATGCTTCTTGGGAAATCATACTAGGGCCATCAGGCTTTGCAAGCAAATGCTTTTAAGCCCTGGCTATCTCTGCAGTCTGGCTACACTACGTGGATCCTGGATTCAGTAGTGTCCTGAGGCATGCTCCAGGTTCAGTGAGAAGACTGCTGGTGTGTGCTGGGAGCATGAGGGCTGAGGGGCTATGTGCGGTGGGTCTACCGTGAGTGGAGTGGAAGCTGAGCATTCTCGTCATCTGGAAGGCTGCATGGGGAATCACTAGTGTGGGTTGGTTGTCCAAAAGTACTTTCCTCATTGGTGTATTTGAATTCCTCGCGGTGAATAACTGAGTGCTTTTCACAGTTAGTGAGCATTACTGTAGGTGCCAGAGGACAGGACGTGGAGTGCCTAAGCGAGAGCATATGACGGTGCTCCTGTGCTCCGGATCCCTCGCTTACCCTGGAGTGTCCCTGCGGGCCTCCTCCGTGTGGCCCCTTTCCTGTGACCCTGCCTTCAGTTCCAGTGTCTCCCACCCACAAGTGTAGAACGTTGAGAACAGGGCAGTTCTGCACCCTGACTCTCGCTAGCTTCTCCACTTAGCTGTGACAGTGAGACTTGGGTGTGGGTCTCCGACACGTGGAGAGGTTGGGCAGGCCCAGGGCTTTTCATTTGGTGGCATGGTCAGGGAGGAGGTGCGTCCCCGTTCTCAAGGATCCTGGACCTTGATGGTGGTTATTGCTGAGCGCCATGTGTGTGCAGAAGTGTGGGTCAGTAGCTGAGGAGCACGTGTGTCCCGAGGCCTTGGGTCTAGCCCTGGCTTCTTGTCTGAGTTTCTGTGAGGTTCAGCAAGTATGTGGGTCTCTTTCACAAATATTTCTGCCAGATGCTCTTTGTGTGGTTTTGTCTTTGTGTCCCTGGACTGTGACCATCACTGATCTCACTGTCTCTTCTCGTTTCTTCAATTATGAAGTAAAACATGCGCTGGATCTGATCTGGATCTGGATCTGGATTTGCTGAGGCACTGGCTTGTTGGGCTGGACTCTGTGGCAAGGGTAGGACGGATTCAGAGGCTCTTGTGCTGTTGGGCCTTGGCAGTAGCTGTGTCTAGGCCTGTGGTGGATCTTCGCACCCTCACCGTGCAAAGAAGGGAGCAGAAGTCAGGCCTGTGTCCTGGTGTAAGTGGTACCCTGGGACTCTGTGAGGGAGGAAGAGGTGGGCATGAGCTGGAAGTGACCGGTGTTCCTCTCTCATCACCAGTTGATTGTCAGACTTGTACTGGAGTGGTAGAGTCCTGTGTTGGGGTGAGGTAATGGAAGCTTTGCCCACAGATGGGACTGGTCATATTGTTGGCAGGTTTGGCTTGGGGCTCTGGCCCCTTGCTGCTTCAGGCCCAGGGTCTCCCTGCAGGGAGCCTGCGTCCCCATTTTTAGGGCCGAGAGTGATGGAGACAGCGCAGTCAATAGCACCTGCCACTGGGATTGCCAGGGAGTGAGCCTCTGCTGTGTGCGCTGCCATCTTGTTTCGTGGAAGGCAAGCGCCTTTGTTTTCAGTTGGAAGCGAAGCATTTGGGCTGAAACTGCACTTGGATCTGCCCACAGCTCTGTGCTGATTATCTACTGAGTCAGGGTTGCCAAACAGCTGCAGCTGTGCAGGCCTCGTGCAGGGAAGGGCTCGGCTTCAATATCTGAGCAGTTGTTGGCTCACTGCCCCACACAGCTCCTCAGGTCACGGTGGAGAAGGAGAAGGTGGCATCCTTGAGTCCCTTGGCTCTGCGGTTTGCTTGCTTGCTCATGTGCGTGGCCACTGGAAGGCCGGGAGGCCGCCAGAGTGCTGGGTAGTGCCTCAGTGGTTTCACGGAAGGAACTTCCCCACCATTGAGCTAGGTTACAGGGCATGAGGCCGGTTCACCAGGAGAGCCCCCGAGCTCTGGGCAAGAAAGGTGGGAGGCACACGAGAGGCTCAGATTCAATGGTTGGTGATCCTGCAGAGCTCACCTTGAAGAGAGAAGGGAGGCCCACCTCTGCTGTCTGGCCGGCCATCCCTCACAGCGTGGACAGATCTGAGGTGCTGGCAGCTCTTCTTCCTGAGCCTGTGACCTCAGTATCGGCATGGGGTGAGGGGTGAGGGGCTCGGATTGTAAAATCATCTGGTCATAAGACAGGATCCCAGAGGACAGCATTGGGAACTGAATGCATAAACGCCTGCTCTCAGCCAGGGGCAGCGGCTTCTCGCCATGGCAACTGCAAGTTCACAGTGTCACCTCAGTAGCTCCGTGACTGCTGGGAGCACTGGCTTTTCCTTGCATTTAAACACTGTGTCCATGTATGTGCATATGCTAGCTGAATATGGCAGCCAGCGTTGATGGAGAGGTACCTGAAGTTCCTCATTACCCAGCTGAGCTTCAGGTTTATTTTAAACTTGCCGTTGGCTGGAGAGATGGCTCAGTGGTTAAGGCACAGCAAAGCCTAATGACCGGAGTTTGATTCCCTAGTACCCATGTAAAGCCATGGGGCGCATGCATATGGAGTTCATTTGTGGTGCCTGGAGGCCCTGGCACACCCATTCTCTCTCTCTGCTCCTTTCTCTCTCTCTGCTTGCAAATAAATAAATAAATAGCTGGGTGTAGCGGTGCATGCCTTTAATCCCAGCACTCAGGAAGCAGAGGTAGGAGGATTGCCATGAGGTCAAGGCTACCCCGAGACTACAGAGTGATGAATTCCAGATCAGCCTGAGCTAGAGTGTGACCCTACCTTGAAAAACCAATAAATAAATAAATAAATAAATAAATAAATAAATAAAACACTTAAGCTTGCCGTTTTGTCTTCTGGTGTCCGTGTGTCGCAGAGCCCTGGTTATCTAGCTGGGTCATTTCCTTTCTGCATTGCTCTTGCTCATACTTCATAGCATTGTATGTTTGTTTGTTTATTTTATTTATTTATTTATTTGCATGTTTGTGTGTGAGAGGATGGGGAGTCATGCCGAGGCCTTTTGCTGCTGCAAACACATGTCAGATGTTTGTGCCGTTTTTGCATCCAGCTTATGTGGGTAACTTGGGAATTGTGATTTTGTCTTTTTTTTTTTTTTTTTTTTTTTTCCGGTGCTGAGGACCTTGCACTTCCTAGTGCCGTGACTTGGGAATTGAACCTGAACCAGCGGGCACCTTTAACCACTGAACCATATTCCCAGTCATTGCTTTTATGTTAATAGACTGAATCTGTTAGGAAGCATCCCTCCCCTGAATGTATGGCTTTTATAAAAAAAACACCCAGATTGCCGACCGTGAATTTAAACCCAGCTATCCTTGTGCTGAAGTTTGTGGGCTGTTGAGAGGCGAAAGCAAAGTGGTTCATAGACGTCCACGTTAGTGCTGTGTGAAAGGACACACTGCACAGGGTGGAACAGCTCTGGGACAGGGACGGTCACTGGCAGTGCTCTCCTCACCTCGTCCTCTGTCCTCTGCGGTGGCAATGGCAGGGCAGCGCCGGGGTTGAGCATGGCTCAGGTTTTGGCGTGTGGTTGGGGTGCTAACCACCAAGCTCTTTGTTTTCCTGCGTTGAACTGAGTTCTGGGAAGCAGACGTTAATCATGGGAGGTCAGAGTCGCCCTGGAGCTGCACAGTAAATGACGGGAGGGCAGGCTCATGTCAGTTGCCAGTGTTGAGGTGTCAGCTGTCCTTCCTGCAAGGAGACGGCCGGGAGTTTGTTAGTGCCACCTTTGTGACATGTTGTCACGTTGGCAGACGCACAGTGTTTACACCACAGGCTTCATTTGTATGGTGGCTGTGGTGCTGGCCCGGGGTTGGGAACACCACTCCTCTCCTGGCCGGTGTAGTGCTAGTGTCTGGGAGCGGCCAGCTGTCACAGGGACTGCTCAGGGAGCATGTAGAGCCACGTTGGGAGGACACAGCTGCAACCCCTTTCTGCTTTAGCACACCTCGGTCTCCAGATGGAACTCAAAGGAGAAACTGAACCAAATGTGCCCTAAGAATGCCAGACCGTTCACAGAATGCCCACCCTTCTTTGAGCTCGGGCTTCGCTTGTGAGAGGTGAGAGGCAAGAGGCGCCTGGCATCCTCTGTCTCCTCTAAGGGCCTTGTCCTCTGCTGAGGCTCAGGATGGAGATGCTAGGCAGCACTGATGGAGCTCGGGCAGCTGCACACACAATGTGTGTATACGACACATCTCACACACATACACACACAGTGTTTACAAGTTGACTTAGAATCCTGTAAGTGACATGCATGCCAGCTGCCAGTGGGTCTCTGGGGGCTTCTGCTTTTCGCCTGCCTGGCTGGGACCGGATCCAGGTTCTCTGTGCAAAGACCCGCCCTTGGAATGCTAAGCCTGCTGGACAAGCCCTCACCTTCTGAGGGTTTTGCAGGCTGCTGGTTGGGTCAAGTCTGCGGATAATGAGGTCAGCCTTTGTACAGTGGAGCTGTGGTCCTGGTGTGCACCACCATGAGGAAATAGAGATGTTTTTTTTTTTTTTTTTTTTTGATTTTTCGAGGTAGGGTCTTACTCTGGCACAGGCTGACCTGGAATTCACTCTGTATTCTCAGGCTGGCCTCGAACTCATGGCGATCCTCCTACCTTTGCCTCCCGAGTGCTGGGATTAAAGTTGTGTGCCACCACACCCAGCAGAGATGTCTTTTTAAAAAATGTACTTTATTTGAGAGAGAGAGGAGGAGGGGCAGGCAAATAGAGAATGGACATGCCAGGGCCTCTAGCCATAAACAAACTCCAGACACATGCTCCACCTTGTGCATCTGGCTTTACATGGGTACTGGGGAATCAAACCCAGGTCTTTAGGCTTTGCAGGCAAGTGCCTTAACCTCTGGGCCATCTCTCCAGTGGAAATTGTCTTAATTCATAAGGGCCTGTAAAAGGAAAGCATAGGGTCATGGAACTTGGATACCCACAGAGAAAGCAACTTGCATTAGCCTCCAGTGAACTTGAGCGGGTAAAGAGAAGAGATGCTGGATTCTCCCTGTGTGTACGAGACGATTAAGGTATTTAATGAGTTGTAACCGTGCTTATGACATCCTGGACTTCAGTGTTGGCTGGTTTCAGTCCTTGAAGCCCCAGGCCAGGGATCCTGGCGGTCCCTTGAGTCTCTTGTCATCCACACGGCGGTTTCTGCGGTTGCTGCTCTTGTGATGTTGGTCACTGCATCATTGCTGTGACCAAATCTGTGAGGAAAGTACTAGTGATTTGTTAGCATCATTAAGTGAACTGCCTGAGAAGAGAAGAGAGCGTGCGTAGAAAACAAAGGGCAGCATCACAAACAGCGAGGACCATGTGCTCACCCATGTGCAGAGAAACCGGAACATTCCCAAGTGGAAACTTAGGTAGGACAAGAACTTACCAGAACTGACTCAGAGAGGTAGAAGGCCAAGTCAGACTAGTGTTCGTGTGAGAACAAAGTGATGAAGGGATGGCTTTTCAGACGGCCCCAGGCTCAGATGGTTTGTGGGTGGGTTCTCTCAGACACTGAGGTGTGCACGTGGATCAGGTGGAGTCTCAGACACTGAGGTGTGCACGTGGCTCGGGTGGAGTCTCAGACACTGAGGTGTGCATGTGGCTCAGGTGAATCTCTCAGACACTGAGGTGTGCACGTGGCTCAGGTGGAGTCTCAGACACTGAGGTGTGCACGTGGCTCAGGTGGGTTCTCTCAGACACTGAGGTGTGCACGTGGCTCGGGTGGAGTCTCAGACACTGAGGTGTGCACGTGGCTCAGGTGGAGTCTCAGACACTGAGGTGTGCACGTGGCTCAGGTGGAGTCTCAGACACTGAGGTGTGCACGTGGCTCGGGTGGAGTCTCAGACACTGAGGTGTGCACGTGGCTCAGGTGGGTTCTCTCAGACACTGAGGTGTGCACGTGGCTCGGGTGGGTTCTCAGACACTGAGGTGTGCACGTGGCTCGGGTGGAGTCTCAGACACTGAGGTGTGCACGTGGCTCAGGTGGGTTCTCTCAGACACTGAGGTGTGCACGTGGCTCAGGTGGAGTCTCAGACAATGAGGTGTGCACGTGGCTCAGGTGGAGTCTCAGACACTGAGGTGTGCACGTGGCTCGGGTGGAGTCTCAGACACTGAGGTGTGCACGTGGCTCAGGTGGAGTCTCAGACACTGAGGTGTGCACGTGGCTCGGGTGGAGTCTCAGACAATGAGGTGTGCACGTGGCTCAGGTGGAGTCTCAGACACTGAGGTGTGCACGTGGCTCAGGTGGAGTCTCAGACACTGAGGTGTGCACGTGGCTCAGGTGAGTCTCGCAGACACTGAGGTGTGCACATGGCTCGGGTGGAGTCTCAGACACTGAGGTGTGCACGTGGCTCAGGTGGAGTCTCAGACACTGAGGTGTGCACGTGGCTCAGGTGAATCTCTCAGACACTGAGGTGTGCACGTGGCTCAGGTGGGTTCTTTCAGACACTGAGGTGTGCACGTGGCTCAGGTGGAGTCTCAGACACTGAGGTGTGCACGTGGCTCAGGTGAGTCTCGCAGACACTGAGGTGTGCACATGGCTCAGGTGGAGTCTCAGACACTGAGGTGTGCACGTGGCTCAGGTGGGTTCTCTCAGACACTGAGGTGTGCACGTGGCTCGGGTGGAATCTCAGACACTGAGGTGTGCACGTGGCTCAGGTGGAGTCTCAGACACTGAGGTGTGCACGTGGCTCAGGTGGAGTCTCAGACACTGAGGTGTGCACGTGGCTCAGGTGGAGTCTCAGACACTGAGGTGTGCACGTGGCTCGGGTGGAGTCTCAGACACTGAGGTGTGCACGTGGCTCAGGTGGAGTCTCAGACACTGAGGGTGTGGCTCAGGTGGGGTCTCAGGTGGAGTCTCAGACACTGGGGTGTGACACTGAGGTGGCACGTGGCTCAGGTGAGTCTCAGACACTGAGGTGTGCACGTGGCTCAGGTGGAGTCTCAGACACTGAGGTGTGCACGTGGCTCAGGTGGGTCTCTCTCAGACACTGAGGTGTGCGTGGCTCAGGTGGAGTCTCAGACACTGAGGTGGTGGAGTCTCAGACACTGAGGTGTGCACGTGGCTCAGGTGGAGTCTCAGACACTGAGGTGTGCACGTGGCTCAGGTGGAGTCTCAGACACTGAGGTGTGCACGTGGCTCAGGTGGAGTCTCAGACACTGAGGTGTGCACGTGGCTCAGGTGGAGTCTCAGACACTGAGGTGTGCACGTGGCTCGGGTGGAGTCTCAGACACTGAGGTGTGCACGTGGCTCGGGTGGAGTCTCAGACACTGAGGTGTGCACATGGCTCAGGTGGAGTCTCAGACACTGAGGTGTGCACGTGGCTCAGGTGGAGTCTCAGACACTGAGGGTGTGCACGTGGCTCAGGTGGAGTCTCAGACACTGAGGTGTGCACGTGGCTCGGGTGGAGTCTCAGACACTGAGGTGCACGTGGCTCAGGTGGGTTCTCTCAGACACTGAGGTGTGCACGTGGCTCAGGTGGGTTCTCTCAGACACTGAGGTGTGCGTGGCTCAGGTGGAGTCTCGTGGCTCAGGTGGAGTCTCAGACACTGAGGTGTGCACGTGGCTCAGGTGGAGTCTCAGACACTGAGGTGTGCACGTGGCTCAGGTGGAGTCTCAGACACTGAGGTGTGCACGTGGCTCAGGTGGAGTCTCAGACACTGAGGTGTGCACATGGCTCAGGTGGAGTCTCAGACACTGAGGTGTGCACGTGGCTCAGGTGAGTCTCGCAGACACTGAGGTGTGTAGAGCCCCAGTGCTTCTTGGGTTGTTTGTGAATACAGAGTGCAGTGGAAGCTTTGAGATGTTTTGAGACAAAGACAACAGTGATCTTATGCATCTGGTGTAACCTCCATGGAGTCTCAGAAGGGGACGTGGTCACCCCGGCTAAGAGGTCACCAGGATGCCCACAGTGAGCAGCTGCAGAGACTCAGACTCAAAGTCCTCATAACAAGGAGAAGGGGTGGAAACAGCTGAACGAAGTAACATGGCAAAGAGCTGTCCCCTCCCCACTCCCCACACACACACTACTGCCGTGGGCCTGGACCTGGTCTGCTGGTACTGATGGTGCTTTGCACTCTGGCTGAATGCTTAGGCCCACTTCCCCTCTGGAGGGTGCTGCACTGACATGCTGTGAGAGCGCATTCTTTGTTTTCTCTGTTTTTTGAGGAAGGGTCTTGCTCTAGCCTAGGCTGACCTGGAATTTGCTATGTAGTCTCAGGGTGGCCTTGAACTCACAGTGATCCTCCTGCCTCTGCCTCCCGAGTGCTGGGATGATATGCCCCAACATACCTGGCCTAGGCTTTCGGTGGCTGTGGGGAAAGTAAATGTATGGGGAAAGCCAGGACTGGATGAGAGAGGAGAGAGAGCAGATGATGAGTTGGGCGGGAGCTGTTCTACTGCTGGGTTTACGGAAGGGATGGAGACAGCGCCTGGTACTGCCCTGGTCCAGTCCCCTGGGGTCATGTCCATTGCAGGGGTAAAGGACTGTATTGGAAGGACTTCCGTGGTGAGTTTAAGTCAGATTGTGCTATAGTGAATGGATTGGGGTGGGTGCTGTCCACGTGACTTGCATGAAGTTAGGACAGTTCTACATTTGCCTGTCTTAAGTTTCCTTCTCTCCTTCTAGGTGAATGAGAACTTCGCCATTGATTTGATAGCGGAGCAGCCTGTGAGCGAGGTGGACCATCGGGTGATCTCCTGTGATGGCGGGGGTGGCGCCTTGGGCCATCCCAGGGTGTACATAAACTTGGTATGGAGCCCCAGTCAGCTCACTGCACACTTGACCCTGGTCGCTTACCTGTGCTCTTCTCAGATGTCGTGCTTGTCTTGAGGCTTGTCTTCCCTCTTAGTCACCTGCCCTTGTGCCCTCTCCCTCTTCTCCCTCGACATGTTCCTACCGTGGGGCTCACTGCCCTTGCACGCATACCGTGGGGCTCACTACCCCTTGCACACGTACCGTGGGGCTCACTGCCCCTTGCACACATACCGTGGGGCTCACTGCCCCTTGCACGCATACCGTGGTGCTCACTACCCCTTGCACGCATACCGTGGTGCTCACTGCCCCTTGCACACATACCGTGGGGCTCACTGCCCCTTGCACACATACCGTGGCGCTCACTGCCCCTTGCACACATACCGTGGGGCTCACTGCCCCTTGCACACATACCGTGGGGCTCACTGCCCTTGCACGCATACCGTGGGGCTCACTGCCCCTTGCACGCATACCGTGGGGCTCACTGCCCCTTGCACGCATACCGTGGGGCTCACTGCCCCTTGCACGCATACCGTGGGGCTCACTGCCCTTGCACGCATACCGTGGGGCTCACTGCCCCTTGCACGCATACCGTGGGGCTCACTGCCCTTGCACGCATACCGTGGGGCTCACTGCCCTTGCACGCATACCGTGGGGCTCACTGCCCCTTGCACGCATACCGTGGGGCTCACTGCCCCTTGCACGCATACCGTGGGGCTCACTGCCCCTTGCACGCATACCGTGGGGCTCACTGCCCTTGCACGCATACCGTGGGGCTCACTGCCCCTTGCACGCATACCGTGGGGCTCACTGCCCCTTGCACGCATACCGTGGGGCTCACTGCCCCTTGCACGCATACCGTGGGGCTTGCTGCCCCTTGCACACATACCGTGGGGCTCGCTGCCCTTGCACACATACCGTGGGGCTTGTTGGGAAACTCCTTTGTGACCGTGATGATGCTGTTTAGTATGGTCGTTCCTGACGCCCACCTTTGTCTTCCTGGGTGGAGGTGATGTACAGGCTGCTGTAGCCAGGGGCTCGGAGCACTGAGTTACCCTCATACCAGGTCCCACATGGCTAGCTGCCTCTTTTCTGCTCACCCGCCCTGCTTCTCTTACTGTGTCCTCACATGGCCAGCCCCCTGATGTGTCTGCATTGTTTTATTATTATTATTATTGACAATTTGGATTCTAATCTCCTCTTTTTGTTTGTTTGTTTGTTTGTTGTTCGAGGTAGGGTCTCACTCTAGTTCAAGCTGACCTGGAATTCCATCTGTATTTTCAGGGTAGCCTTGAACTCATGGCGATCCACCTGCCTCTGCCTCCCGAGTACTGGGATTAAAGGCGTGTGCCACCATGCCCGGCTCTCTAATCTCCTTTTTAAAGGACTCTAGTCAAATTGGATTGGGGCATACCCTAGTGATCTCATTTTAAACTCTGGACTTTTCTGAACCCGTCACCTTGAGGATCAGGGATCCATCCTAGGCCCAAGAGGGGAAACAGGACATTCCATAAAAAGCCCTATGTAGTGTCCCATCTGTAGGTAAATGTCGTGCACGGGGTTGTAGAGAAGAAAGCAGAGAAAGGAACCATGGGAGTCAGTGCGTCAAGGCTCGCCGAGGTGCCGCTGAGTGATAGATGTGTGGCATGTGCGAGGTGCTCAGTGGTCCACGGCTGTGATGTGAGTGTGGCATTGGACAACCAAGGAGGCCAGGCCTGTCGTCCCTGATACTTGGGAGGCTGAGGCAGGAGGATTGCAAATTCAAGGCCTGCCTGTGTCATACATGGAGATCAAAGCCAACGTGGGCACTTAGAAAAACCCGTCTCAAAATAAAAAAGTTAAAAGATGATTGGGGATGTAGCTCTGGGTGAAAGGCCTGCCTGAGTTCAACCCTCAGCCCTGCAGAGGGGAAATGAAGAATGCAGGGCGTGTGCAGCCTGCAGCCCGTCAGTGAGGGGCACCGAATTCTGCCTGACCTGCATGGAGTGACTGCTCGGTGGGTACCCTTCGCTGGCAGACTTCATTTAGCTGGGGTGCTTGTCGTGAACACAGAGGTGTTGACCAGCCACATTAATGGTGATGCGGCCTCCGGCAGAGCTGGCACTCCTTAGACTGTAGCAAGCTGACGGCTGTGGACCCTCCTTCCTCCTTGGTGCCAAGTCTGCTGTGTGTCACGGTCCTCGTGGCAGGATTGGAGCCATGCCATGAGCCAGGACAAGCTCTAGTAGGAACCTTAGGTGGCCATTGAGTTAGGGACCAGGGTCAGCAGCCACGATTCCCAGTTCAGTCTCTTCTGTGCCTCGTGTTTCCCAGGAGCTTCACTGGACAGTGCGTTTCAATGTGTGCTGTCTAACTGGGGTTGGGATCAAATATGGAGGTGTAAGATCTTTCCTTTTGATTTTTTTCAGGACAAAGAGACAAAAACAGGGACGTGTGGATATTGTGGCCTGCAGTTCAAGCAGCACCGTCACTAACGTGGGGCGGGCCTGGTCCTCCACCGAGCAGGGCACCTCCATGTTCAGCATACCCACGTGAGGTCGCTGCTCTGCCCAAGGTGTTCCCAGTGGTGAATAAAGGACACTGTCATCGTGGACAAGGAGTTGAGTTTATTCCTTTGCCCATGTGATCTCAGAAGTGAGTGTTCACTTAGCGTTGGGAACTGGAGCAGCTGCGTCTCGGGAACAGCGTGTGGAAGCTCCTGTGCTGGCTGCGGTGTGCGGGGGCTGCGTACTTCCTTCACTGACACTTCTCATCTGTGCATGACCTGGGCACGTGGCAGAGAGGGGGTGCCGTCTTGCCATGAGGTCTATTGCTAGGGAATCAGTCAGGGTGTCCAGTCTCTGCACACCCTCCCGCCCTGACTGGAAGGGGGCTAAGCACACAAGACAGACGTGGCTGGGGCCGCGAGCAGCATGAGTGGAGGTGCTGACACAGAGGGAAGAGTGCTGAATGGGAGCGTGGATTGCACAGCTTTGGTCGGCCCACCCCTGTGCTGTGTGACATGGGTCAGGTAAAGACCAGGAGCCAGGTCTCAGTGCCAAGACCAGTGGTGGGCACGACTAACCTTTACCACCAGTAGTTTGTTTGTTTTTTTTTTTTGGTTTTTCGAGGTACGGTTTCACTCCAGCCCAGGCTGACCTGGAATTCATTGTGTTGTCTCAGGCTGGCCTCGAACTCACAGCGATCCTCCTACCTCTGCCTCCTCGGTGCTGGGATTGAAGGTGTGCACACCTCGTCTCATTGCCCCATTTCCCATGCGGAGGCATCCGGGGTGTGTGCTGCACTCAGACTTTGCCATGGCCAGACACACATGCACGTCCATACGCTGGTTTTATGTATATGCAGACTGCCAGAGCAGCCCATGCAACACCAGAGCTTAGTGGCTGGTGGTCTTGCTGAGGTGCAGTGAGCACCCCCACAGGGAACAGACTGGGCCACTGGGAAGAGGGTGTGCATGCCAGGAAAGTGTCTCCAACAGGATTTTTTTCCTTTATGAAAACATACTTTGTATGTATGCATCATGTGTTGGTACCATCTTTTCCCTCCATTCTGCAGGGGGCTCTCAGTGGGGTTGCTGGTATTCCCCGTGGGGTTGTGGGTTATGCATTGTGGGAGCAGCAGTGAGTTATTGGGGGAAGACAGTGCCTCTGGGTATCATGTCCCAACCTGTGGCTCTTAGAACCTTTCCACCCCCTCTTCCACAAAGTTCCCTGGACCCAGGGGCCATCCAGTCAGGAAGCCCAACAGGAATTTTTGACTCGATTTTACCCCCGTGTGTTAGCACGTTTTGTATGGGTGCATGTAGAGGCCAGAGGTTGACGGGGTGTCTTCCTCAGCTGCTCTCTGCCTTCCTTTTGAGATCAAGAGCTTTCACGGAGCTGAGACCTCACTCACCAGGCTAGACTAGCTAGCTAGTAAGCCCTAGGGATTCTGTCTCCGTCTCCCTGGTACTGGGGTTACAGATGTGCACTACTGCACCCAAGTCCTCTCCCCAGCCCTATCATCTTTATTTTTCAGTACTTTTTCCTTTTGTTTTTTCCCTCTAAAATTCTGACAAATAGGATTTCCCTCTCTCCAGTTGCATTTTTTTCTTGTCACTGTGACAACATGCCTACCGGAAGGAAGTTGAGAAGGAAGGGTTTATTTTGCTTCTTGCTTCAGGGAACATAGTCCTCATGGGACAGACATGGCTGCTGAAGCAGTGGAATCCATGGTGGCAGGAGCTTGTCACATGGTGTGTCATGAAGCCGAGAGCTCGGGCCAGAAGCAGAGCCGCCCTGGAACTTCAAGCCCTGCCCCTGTGGCTCAGCGTCTGCCAGCTGGGCCCCGTGTCCATAGGGTTGTGACCTTCCAGAACAACACCGCCAGCAGGAGACCAAACACATGAGCCTGGGGGGAATGTTTTGCATTCAAACCGTGGCACTGTTGCATTTTTTTTCTGTCACTTATTTTCTCTTAAAAAAAAAATGGCTGGGCGTGGTGATGCATGCCTTGGGAGGCAGAGGTAGGAGGATTGCCATGAGTTCGAGGCCACCCTGAGAATCAGAGTGAATTCCAGGTCAGCCTGGGCTAGAACTAACCCTACCTCAAAAAATAAAAACAATTGTTACTGGTGTGAACGTTGAGTTTTTTTTTTTTCAAGGTAGGGTCTCACTCTATCCCAGGCTGACCTGGAATTCACTGTATTCTCAGGCTGGCCTCAAACTCACGGCCGGCCTCAAACTCACGGCCATCCTCCTACCTCTGTCTCCTGAGTGCTGGGATTAAAGGCGTGCACCACCATGCCCGGCTGAACGTTGAGGTTTGTACCTGCTCCTGTATTTATGTCTGGTTTCTTTATGTAGTTGTTTGCTTCCTTCTGGGGGGAGCTAGGCATTCTGCCTGGCCCCTGTGGCATGTTGACTGGTGTTTTGCTGAGGAGCTAGATCCATAGCCTACTTGTGAGTGGTACCTCACTCCAGCCACAACCTAATGCTGTCTGGACATGGGGGGATACCCCATAGCAGTACCACAGAAATAACTGAATGTCACACATAGGAAGGGCCTCAGCCTAGGCTGTCCCCACGCTCATGCAGGCAGAAGTCATAGAGAGTGCAGTGCATCCCATTCTGCCTACAACACACCTGCCTAAGCTGTCAGAGGAACCCCACTCACGTGAGATCTACCGAGCTCTGACGCCGTACACAGTGTGTCAGAACCCACGCGTTACAACCAGAGAAAATACAGGGAAGCGATCAAGTCTTTATGGAATTAAGTCCAACGTATCCATCCTGTGAGGTGTACAAATGTAAGCCAAAAAAAAAGTCCAGAACTATAGTCATTGCTTCCAAAGACACTGCAATGGATGAAGTGCCATATTTTATATTTATTAATTTGCAAAATAGAAGAGGGAGAGGAAGAATGCGCATGCCATTGCCTCCAGCCCCTGAACGAACTACAAATGCATGTGCCACTTTGTGCATGTGTGTCTTCATGTGGGCACTGTGGAACTGGACCAGAGTTGTTGGGCTTTGCAGGCAAGTGCCTTAACCACTGAGCAGCCTGTCCAAAGTACCAAATTTTAAATAATACTTAAAATGACCAGTGAATTCAAAGAGGACCAAGTGAATGAATTAGAAAAAACTTAAGAATATGAAAGAGGATCACATTCAGGCAGTGGTAAAGAAACAGACAGCCAATTGGACATCATTAAATCACCAAACCCATAACTAACACTACAGAAAGAACTCCGACTCAACTGTTGAAAATTTCCCAGATTGGACAGATGTAGACATCCAGGTAGAAGTATTTTGAACCAAAATCCAGACAGACAACCAGAAAAGGGCTGCATGCCATACCACTGCTACCAAAACTGGAGGACACCGACTTGAGAATTGCAAAGGGCACCAAGTCAGAATAGCAGATTTCCAAGAGGGCCTGGGAGAATGGGGCTCAGTGCCCGGGAGAAAGTACCTGCCGCCGACCCCGACTAGCACATGAAGCAAAGAGATACTTTAGAGCTGAAGAGAGAAAAGATCTTCCAAGGTGCTAACTTAAAGAGAAATCATGACTTCTAAATTAGCATCACAAAACAAAACCCACAGGACTTCTACAGCAGAAAAACCAAGCCATGAAAGCACAGGAAAGAATAGCCTCGCTCACTAGGGGAGTCACAGAGAAAACAGTACACATCCAGTAAGACCCTCTCAGATAAAACAAATGAAGCAAGTGGAGAACAGGAACCAGTAGCTTTCAGAAATGACCCTGGCTGTAAATGGTACTAGTTTTCCAGTTACAAGAGGCAGACCCAAGCTGGGCGTGGTGGTGCGCGCCTTTAATCCCAGCACTCGGGAGGCAGAGGTAGGAGGATCGCTGTGAGTTTGAGGCCACCCTGAGACTACATAGTGAATTCCAGGTCAGCCTGAGCTAGAGTGAAACCCTACCTCGAAAAACCAAAAAAAAAAAAAAAAAAAAAAAAAAGCCAGGCATGGTGGCGCATGCCTTTAATCCCAGCACTCGGGAGGCAGTGGTAGGGGGATTGCCAAGAGTTCGAGGCCACCCTGAGACTACGTAGTTAATTCCAGGTCAGTCTGGACCAGAGTGAGACCTTATCTCGAAAAAAAAAAAAAAAAAAAAAAGCAGACCAGGCAGGCAGGCAGGCTTCTGTAATATGCTGATAGCAAGATGGGAGGCAGAGACGAGAATTTCCTAGAAGCTTGCAGACCAGCTAGCCTGGTGAGTGAAGCTGTAAACAAGAATGAGAGACCCTGGGATGGAGAGATGGCTTAGCAGTTAAGGCGCTTGCCTGCAAAGCCAAAGGACCCAGGTTAGATTCCCCAGGACCCACATAAGCCAGATGCACAAGGGGGGCCGCATGTGTCTGGAGTTTGTTTGCAGTGGGTGGAAGCCCTGGCATGCCCATTCTCTCTTCCTGCCTGTTTTTGTATCTGTCTCTCAAATAAATACAAATAAAATATTTTTTTAAAAAAAAAAAAAAAAGACCTTCCAGTGAGGTGGGAGGTGAGGATTGACACCCCAGAACTGTCCTCTGACGTCTACCTGTGCACATGAGCACATGTACCCTGCACCCGTGTACACTCTCAGAGTCTGAAAGTGAATGAGTGGATCATGATATCCCAAGCACACAAAATCTGAATGCAAGTGGTAGTAGCTACACTCACAGCGCACAAGCTAGACTTCTGTCAAAGTCACTCAAAAGAGAAAGAAAATGTCACTATATGCTTATTTAGAAAATAGTCTGGAAGCTAGAAGGATTTTAAATGTAGATGCGGCCAATGTAGCAATCTCTATAAAACCAGCACTGCTAGACGTAAGTTGAAGTAGATTCCCAATACAATCATAGTAGTGACTTCAATAGCCCACCTCACAAACATACATAATCTAGGCCAAAAAGAAGGAACCATCAGGGTTATATTATATAAATATATCTTTTATAAATACACCATATAAATGTATGTTTATACCATAGATCAAATTGATTCAGCAAGTAGAATATTCCATCCAACTGCTGCAGAATGTACATTCTTAGCAGACCATATAACGTTCTCCAAAATAAGCCACATTTTAGACCACAACACCAATCTTAAATATTTTTAAAAATGTTTGTGCCTGGCATGGTGGCGCACACCTTTAATCCCAGCACTCAGGAAGCAGAGGTAGGAGGATTGCCGTGAGTTCAAGGCCACTCTGAGACCACATAGTGAATTCCAGGTCAGCCTGAGCTAGTGTGAGACCCTACCTCGGAAAACCAAAAAAAAAAAAAAAATTGTATTTATTTGTTAGAATGGGCGCACCTGGTCCTGTAGCCACTGCGAACAAACTCCAGGTACATGTGCTGCCATGTGCATCTGGCTTATGTGGGTTCTGGGGAATCAAACCTGGGCTTTGCAGGCACCTCAGCCACTGTTAACGTCAGGTTCGCGCTGCTAGCAGAAAACACCTGACCAAGCGCAGCTTGTGTGTGTGGGGGGGGTAAGGTTTATTTTGGCTTACAGACTGGAGGGGAAGCTCCATGATGGCAGGTGAAGACGATGGCATGAGCAGAGGGTGGACATCACCTCCTGGCCAACATCAGATGGACAACAGCAGCAGGACAGTGTGCCAAACACTGGCAAAAGGAAGCTGGTTATAACATCCATAAGCCTGCCCCCAACAATACACTGCCTCCAGAAGGCATTAATTCCCAGATTGCCATTGGCTGGGAACGTAGCATTCAGAATACTTAAGTGTATGGGGGACACCTGAATCAAACCACCACGATTGCTAAGCCATCTCTTCAGCCCTACACCACCAATCTTGTTTAAAAAAATCAGTTCAAAATGGAAGAGGGCTGGAGAGATGGCTTAGCGGTTAAGGCGCCTGCCTGCTAAGCCTAAGAACCCGGTTCCAATCTCCAGGTCCCACGTTTAGCCAGATGCAAGGTGATGCAAGGGCGCAATGTTGCACTTGACCACAAGGGGGCGCACACATCTGGATTTCATTCGCAGCAGCTGAGAGACTGCTGGCGCGCCCATCTCTATCTGTCTCCCTTTCTCTGTCTGTCTCTCTGTGCCTCTCTCAAAAAATAAAAAAAAATTAAAAAATGGAATAAGAAAAAAGCAACAGAAACTACCAAACACTTAAAGATTGAATGAATTTCCTTTTGAATGAAGAAATTTGAATATTCCTGGAATGATATAAAAAGTGCTACATACAAGAGTCTTCAGAGCACAGCAAAAGCAATCTGAGCAGGAAGTGTAAAACAAAAAGTGTGAGAGAAAACAAAAACAATCTAACAACGCAGCTCACATTCTTAGAGAAATAACAAAACAAATCCAATACCAGTCGAAGGAAAGGAATGGCCAAAGATAGTGGTGAAGCTTATAAAACCAGCTAAAGAGACAATACAAAGGCTCCAGGAAACAAAGTTGGCTCTTCGAAAAGAAACAAGATTTACAAACCCTTAGCTAAATGAACCCGGAGAAGTGACTCACAGATATCCCTCAAATAGAAGTGACTCACTAGGTTGGCTTTGAAAAAATGTATTTCAATAAACTAGAAAACGTAGAAGAAATAGACAAAGTACAAGATTCATATACGGTACCAAAATTGAACCAGATAATAGCTAAGATATAAACAAATAATAAAATCAAGAAAGTGAATCCAGTTATAACTTCAAAGCCAAGAGCCAGACAGATACACCACTGAAATGTTCCAGATCTTTTATTTTTTTTTTTTTTTTTTTTGAGGTAGGGTCTCACTCTAGCCCAGGCTGACCTGGAATTAACTATGTAGTCTCAGGGTGGCCTCAAACTCACAGCAATCCTCCTACCTCTGCCTCCTGAGTGCTGGGATTAGAGGTGCGTGCCATGCCACCAGCTCCCCAGAGATCAGGGCTCTGGTCCAGGCTGACCTGGAATTTTTCAAACAGCATTCCTTTATCTTTTGAGTGCTGGGAGAGCCGCCACCCAGAGAGAGAGATTTTTTCAAACATATTATTTATCTTTTGAGAGAGAGAGAGAGAGAGAGAGAGCGTGATATGCCAGGCTTCCAGCTGCTGCAAACGAACGCACCACCTTGTGCATCCTAGGGAATTGAACCTAGGTCCTTTGGCTTTGCAGGCAAGTGCCTTAACCACTAAGCCATTTCCCCAGCCCAGATTTTTTTTTTTTTTTTTTATTGACAACTTCTATACTTACATACAAAAAAACGCATGATATTTCCCTCCCCTCCCCCCATTCCCCTTTAGAACTCCATTCTCCATCATATCCCCTCCCTCTCTCCATTAGTCTCTTTTAATTTGATGTCATCATCTTTTTCTTCTGAGGGTCTTGCAAAGGTATTGCTAGGCACTGCAAGGCCATGGCTATCAAGGCCAATTTCTGTCTGGACAGTTGCATTGTAAGGAGTCGTATCCTTCCTTTGGCTCTTACATTCTTTCCACCCCCTCTTCTGCAATAGACCCTGAGCCTTGTAGAGTGGGACAGAGATGTTTCAATACTGGGCACTCCTCTGTCCCTTCTTCTCAGCACTTTGTTGCCTTTTGGGTCATCCCAGTGGTCATCGCCATCTGAAAAGAGAAGCTTCTCTAACCAGAAGTGAGAATAGCATTAATATGTGAATATGAACATTAAGTGTAGTCCCAGGCCAGATCTTTTTTTGTTTTTGTTTTTGGTTTTTCGAGGTAGGGTTTCACTCTGGTCCAGGCTGACCTGGAATTCACTATGTAGTCTCAGGGTGGCCTCAAACTCATGGTGATCCTCCTACCTTTGCCTCCCGAGTGCTGGGATTAAAGGCGTGCGCCACCACGCCCAGCACCAGGCCAGATCTTTAAAGAAGAACTCACATCAGTGCTCCTCAAAGTAGTTCATGAAATGGGAAGGGCTCCTCCCCGACTCATTCTCTGGGGGCACAATTACCCTGATACTAACACTGGACAAGAACACCACAAAAAAGAAAACTATAGGCCAACTATAGGTGTAATGTGCAATCAAATACTTGCAAACCAAATTCAAGAACACATCAGGAACCAGGCTGAGCTGGAAGTGAGCCTCCACGGAGGTCTCTGTGGCCGTGGAGAGTTTGATTCTCGCTGTCTTGATTTGGCTGTGTTTTGATTGGATGACGGTCTCCGTTAGCTCTTCTACTGAGAACAGAAACAATCTATCCCATACGTGCTGATGAACTGTTTCTGGGAACGGGCTGCCCTGACTTGGATCCAAACATATTTACACCATTTTATATACCCTGCTCATGAATATGGCACCAGGAAAACGGTTATCTCAGAGGATACAGGTCTATTTTGAACTGAGGTGTACTTTACTCCAAGGAACTGTCACTGTGACCCTGAGACCATCCCTTTGGAGTATTCTGCATCTCAAAAGTCAGTATGAGCCGGGTGTGGTGGCGCACGCCTTTAATCCCAGCACTCAGGAGGCAGAGGTGGGGGGATTGCCATAAGTTCAAGGCTACCCTGAGACTACATAGTGAGTTCCAGGTCAGCTTGGGCCAGAGTGAGACCCTACCTTGAAAAACCAATAAAATAAAATAAAATAAAATAAAAAATAAAATAAAAATATAAAATAAAAAATAAAATAAAATAAAATAAAATATAAATAAATAAATAAAAATATAAAATAAAATAATAAAAACAACAAAAATCAGTGTGGCTTACAGCAGTTTATACTGATGATGAAATAAAACTGGAACCAAGTCCCTCTATGGATAACTTTGACTCAAGGCCAGAAGAGTTAGGAGTATTAAATTTTCATCAAGATGTCTCCCACTAAAGGAGAAATGGACACTATAAATTTTAGTATCATAAATTTCGTTATAAAACAGTATTTTGGGCTGGAGAGATGGCTTAGTGGTTAAGGCATTTGCCTGCGAAGCCAAAGGAACCAGGCTCGATTCCCCAGGACCCATGTAAGCCAGATGCACAAGGGGACCATGCATCTGGAGTTCATTTGCAGTGGCTGGAGGCCCTGGTGTGCCCATTCTCTGTCTGTCTCTATTCTTTCTTTCTCTCTTGCAAAAAAGATATTAAGAAAAAACGCCGGGCGTGGTGGCGCATGCCTTTAATCCCAGCACTCGGGAGGCAGGGGTAGGAGAATCGCCATGAGTTCAAGGCCACCCTGAGACTACAGAGTGAATTCCAAGTCAGCCTGGGCCAGAGCGAGACCCTACCTTGAAAAACCAAAAAATAAAAATAAAAATAAAAAAAAAAAAAAAAGAAAAGAAAAGAAATTAAGAAAAAACATGTTGTTGGCTAGAGTGGTCACAGATACCCCCAAAACACTATAGGCCATTGCTGAGGTCCTTGGTTTCCCACCAGGAATAGACGGTAAGACCCTATTGCTGAAGACTCCAAATACTTGGGCTGCAGGGTCACTGAGAAATCCTGCTGGAGCTGAGCTGAAAGCCTCCTCCATGTGGAACAGCTGACAGAAAGCTGGAAAAAGCTACACTGCATGCAGTTCAATGGGAGAGAAATCACCAGTGAAGGTACTCAATAGTTCAA
Source organism: Orientallactaga sibirica (assembly GCA_036365145.1). Classification (NCBI taxonomy): domain Eukaryota; kingdom Metazoa; phylum Chordata; class Mammalia; order Rodentia; family Dipodidae; genus Orientallactaga; species Orientallactaga sibirica. Next base: position 3,006,791 of record JAEOAD010001845.1, read on the forward strand.
GGCCAGCTTTAAATTTGGCCAGCCAGGCCAAATGAGACAATAGTGGCATGTCTCTTATGGGGAAACCAATCACTCTTTAATTGGAGTCAGCCTGGGCCAGATACTGAAAACCTATGACAGGGGTAGTCATGAGCCCTAGGGGTGTAACATAAGTGTCTTGCTAAATGTATATACTGTGCTCACCAAGCTGCTCAGTAAGCACTTGATTAAACACCCATATATTAAAAAAAGCTTCTCTTTTCAAACCTTGGGAAAGAAGAAGTGACAGAGGAGTGCTCAGCAAAAATCTCTAAAAGGCTCAGGGTCCATTGCAGAAAGGGGGCAGAAAGAATGTAAGAGCCAAAGGAAGGGTAGGACTCCTTACAACGTGCTCCTCCAGACACAAAATGGCCTGGATATCCATGTTGTTGACACTACCTATGAGACCATCATAATAGGAGGAAAAGATCATGACATCAAACTATTGAGACTGATTGAGACAAGTGGCGTTTCAAAGGGAAAGTGGGGGGTTGTCAATACAATTAAAAATAAAAATAAAATAAATAAAAGATTTCATGAAGCTTTATAAAAGACAGTATTTTTATTAACATTTTATGAACATATAAAGACAAAAAAAGAATACATCAAAAGGATTAAAGTGGGCTGGAGGAGATTGCTTAGTGGTTAAAGCATTTGCCTGCAAAGCCAAAGGACCCTGGTTCAATACCCCAGGACCCATGTAAGCCAGATGCACAAGGTGGTGCATGCATCTGGAGTTTGCAGTGGCTAGAGACCCTGGCATGCCCATTCTCTCTAATATATATTTAAACTGTTTCATTCCAGAGATGCAAGGATGGCTCAGGATAAGCAAACCAAGGTCACACAGCACACAAATAGAATCAGGTATAAAAGTCACATGATCCAGGGCTGGGGAGATGGCTCAGTGGTTACAGGCAATTGCTTGGAAAAGGCAATTTCTTGCAAAGCCTGACAGCCTGGATTCAGTCCCTAGTACCCACATGTGGGAGTGTGTACGAATGTCCCCCACAGACTCAGGTGTTTTATTGAAGCTTGCAACTTGGATCTCCAGCCACCTGGCTGGAGGAGGTGTCACCAGTAGTGGAACTTGGGGTCTAGTGCAAAGGTGTTTGGGGGCAGATCTGATTTCCAGCTCAAAGGTGAGCTCTGCCTGTGTGTGTGTGTGGGGGGGGTCCCTGCTATTTGCTGGAGCTGGTGTCGGCTGGCTGTGGTTGTCTCTCCTTGGATGCATGGAAGCAGCTTCTTCTGCCACTGATGGAACTTCCCTTGGACCTGTAAGCTTGAACTAAATCCCCTCCTCCCATAAACTGCCCGGTTTGGAAGTTCATCCCAGCAAGATTATCTACAACATCATGTAAAGCCAGATGCACAAAGTGGCACTTGCATCTGGAGCTCGTTCGCAGTGGCAGGAGGCCCTGTTGTACCCATATTCATTCATTCATTCTCTTTGCTCTGTTGGCAATAAATAAAAATACTTTTTTTAAAGTCACATGATTGTTCCAATAGGTACAGATACAGCTTCTGATAAAAGTTAGTGCCCTTTCATTGTAAAAGTCCTGAAAAACTGTGCATAGAAGGTTTCTTTCCTCCTTCCTTCCTTCCTTCCTTCCTTCCTTCCTTCCTTCCTTCCTTCCTTCCTTCCTTCCTTCCTTCCTTCCTTCCTTCCCTCCTCCTTCCCTCCCTCCCTCCCTCCCTCTTTCTTTCTTTCTTTCTGGAGAGAGACAGAGACAGAGGGAGAGGGAGACAGAGAATGGGCACATCAGCAGCCTCTCAGCCGCTGCAAACGAACTCCAGATGTGTGCGCCCCCTTGTGGTCAAGTGCGGCATTGCGCCCTTGCGTCACTGCATCTGGCTAATCGTGGGACCTGGAGATTGGAACCCGGTTCTTAGGCTTAGCAGGCAGGTGCCTTAACTGCTAAGCCATCTCTCCAGCCCGGATCATTTCTTGACAAAAGAAAGGCTATATATGATGGAGCCATATGCTACTTCATACTGAATGGAGAAAAACCGAAGGCAATGTCTCTGATTATCTCTGAAACTAGACACAAGATGAAAGTCTACTTTTACCAATCTTGTTCAAACAGTACTTAAAATCTTAATCCAAATAACCAGGCAAGTGAAAGAAACCAGAGATAAAACAGCAAAGGAAGAAGTCGCCTTTGACTTGTTTGCAGAGGCTGTGATTCTATATTTAGAATGACACTGAAGCTTCCACCCCAGGATCCACCCCAGGATTGACAGAGCGGATACATTCAGCAGAGCAGCAGGGCACAGAATCACAGTTAAAATAAAAAAGTCAGCTCTTTTATCCATCAATAACAAACTTTCTGGGGAAGAAATCAGGAAAACACTCCCTTTACAAAAACCCCAACAAATATACAATACTTAGAGATAAACCTAGCCAGGAAGACCAAAGAGCTGTGTCATGAAAATCATAAAACACTGGAGAGATAGATGGAAGAGAGCACTAAGAAGGAAAGGCCACTCATGCTCACATACTGGGGGAATTAATATTGTCTAAGGAGCCATGTTACCTTCACTGACCCACAGATTTAATGAAGCCCCCGAAATACTAGTAACATTCTTCACAGAACTGGAAGAAATACTAAAATTCATATAGAAGCCCAAAAGACCACCGATAGCCAAAGCGATCTGGAACAAAACAAAGCAATACAGGCCAGCTTGGGCTAGTGTAAGACCCTACCTCAAAAAAATAAAAATAGGTGCCGGGCATGGTGGCACACGCCTTTAATCCCAGCACTTGGGAGGCAGAGGTAGGAGGATCGCTGAGAGTTCGAGGCCACCCTGAGTCTACATAGTTAATTCCAGGTCAGCCTGGACCAGAGTGAGACCCTACCTCGCAAAACCAAAAAAATAAAAATAAAAAATAAAAATAAATAAAAATAAAAAAAGCAATACAGGAGCTGTCACAAGTTGAAATTATGTTACAGAGTCATAGTAGTATAATGGAAATAATATGATATCAACTTAAACATGTATACCCAAGTTAACAGAAGATCTATAACCAAGACCATCCAGATCTAGCTATATATATTTGGGTTTTCGAGGTAGGGTCTCATTCCGATCCAGGCTAACCTCGAATTAACTATGTAGTCTCAGGGTAGCCTCGAACTCTCAGCGGTCCTCCTACCTCTGCCTCCCGAGTGCTGGGATTAAAGGTGTGCACTACCACCCGGCTTCTAGCCATATTTTGTCTTTAACAAGTGGTGCTGGTAAAACAATATCCACATGTAGAATGCTGAAATTAGATATGTATCTTTCACAAAACTCAACTCATAATGGATCAAAGATCTTTATTTATTTATTATTAATTAATTAATTTATTTATTTTGGTTTTCCGAGGTAGGGTCTCACTCTGGTCCAGGCTGACCTGGAATTCACTGTGTAGTCTCAGGGTGGCCTCAAACTTAAGGTGATCCTCCTACCTCTGCCTCCCGAATGCTGGGATTAAAGACATGAGCCACCACACCCAGCTTAGTTGTTTGATTTTTTTTGAGGTAGGGTCTCATTCCAGCCCAGGCTGACCTGGAATTCACTCATATAGTCCCAGGCTGTCCTCAAACTCAAGATGATACTTCCTACCTCACCTGAGTGTGGGATTAAAGGCATGTGCCATCTTTTAAAAAATATATTTTATTATTTATGAGAGGAAGAGAGAGAAAGAGAGAGAGAGAGAGGACTGAGAATGACACACCAGGGCCTCTAGCTACAAACAAACTCCAGATGCATGTGCCACCTAATGCATCTGGCTTTACGTCAGTACTGCGGGATTGAACCTAGGTCCTTAGACTTTGCAGCCAACTGCCTTAACTGCTAAGCCATCTCTCCAGCCCAGATCAAAGATTTTAAATGCAATACCGGAACCATTGAAAGTACTAGAGAAGAACCAAGAGAAACTCTTTAAGATGTATAGGCAATAACTTTCTGAATAGGTTTCCAATAGCTTGGGAAATAAAACCAAGAATTGACAAGTGAGAGAACATTAAATTAAAACATTTTTGAGGGCTGGAGTGAAGGGACAGCCCACAGAATAGGAGAAAATTTTTGCCAGCTATTCATCAGACAGGATTAACATCCAGAATGTCTGAAGCACTCATAAAATTAGTGAATAAATAACCCAGTCACTGCAGGACTAAAGATTTTCTGGCATGAAATGCTTCAGAGGGAAGAAGAGAGGGTTCATTCTGGAGCCAGAGGTGAGTGGCCATGGCTGAGAAACACGGATTCTGGTTGTCTGAATGCCATGTTCCACTAGGGGCATGCTTATGAGAATTTCATAGTCACAGAACAGAAGAAAAATCATAAACTGGGCTGGAGAGCTGGCCAAGTGGTTAAAGCACTTGCCTGAAAAGCCTAAGGACCCAGGTTCGATTCCCCAGTAGCCAGGTAAAGCCAGATCACAAGGTGGCACATGCATCTGGAGTTCATTTGCAGTGGCTAGCTGCCCTGGCACACCCACTCTTTTCTCTTTCAAATAAATAAATAAAATATTGCTTTTAAAAGAAGCCCCAAATGGAACTATCATGGGATCCAGCCATTGCCACTTCTGGTTATATACCTGAAGGAATCTGCCAGAGATACCTGCACATCCATGTTTATGGCAGAATTCGTCACAATAGCCATGTTATGACAACAGCCAAGCCGCCTGACATCAGATAAGCAGATAAGAAAATGTCCTCTGTGTGTACACAGTGGAGACTGGTAAACACTGATGGACCGGGAGGTGGTCATATTAAAAGAAATAAACCAGGGCTGGAGAGATGGCTTAGCCGTCAAAACGCTTGCCTGCAAAGCTCAAGGACCCATGTTCGACTCTCCAGATCCCACTTTAGCCAGACGCACAAAGGTGAGGCAAGCGCAAGGTCACACGTGCCCACTAGGTGGCGCAAACGTCTGGAGTTTGATTGCAGTGGCCGAGGCCCTGGCATGCCAATTTTCTACCACTGTCTTTGTGTCTCTCTTTAAAAAAAAAAATAAATAAATTTAAAAGAAAGAAAGAAACCAGAAAGAGAAGTATCACATATTTTCTTTCCTGCAGAAACTAAGAAGTGAAATGAAAAGAACCCAAAAAGAGAAGAGCAACTGTTAGGGAAGAGATGTGGGCCGGGCGTGGGGAGGAACGGAAAGGGCGGGGGGGGGTAGTGGGGAGGGTGGACAGAGTTGAAGCATGAGGAACATGTAAGGAAATGTCACAGAAACTCATCCATTTCTTCAGTTCACACGAGTTAGTACGTAACATTTTTTCCCCAGAGCAATTAAACTTAACCTTTAGTGCGCAGGGCAAAAAAAACCCTTGGGGTTACTGGACTGGGTGAGTTATCGGCATGACATACAACTGTGAACCCCATGAAAATTGGGGGAGGAAAGATACCCTGGCCACTGGGAACCATCATGAAGCCTCAAAGGACCCAGGTGGCTCCTGTCCTGAAGGGTGTGTGTGTGTGTGTGTCCATCATGAAGCTTCAAAGGACCAAGGTGGCTCCTGTCCTGAAGGGTGTGTGTGTGTGTGTGTGTGTGTCCATCATGAAGCCTCAAAGGACCCAGGTGGCTCCTGTCCTGAAGGGTGTGTGTGTGTGTGTCCATCATGAAGCCTCAAAGGACCCAGGTGGCTCCTGTCCTGAAGGGTGTGTGTGTGTGTGTGTGTGTAGGTGGCTCCTGTCCTGAAGGGTGTGTGTGTGTGTGTGTGTGTGTCCATCATGAAGCTTCAAAGGACCCAGGTGGCTCCTGTCCTGAAGGGTGTGGTGTGTGTGTGTGTGTGTGTGTGTCCATCATGAAGCTTCAAAGGACCCAGGTGGCTCCTGTCCTGAAGGTTGTGTGTGTGTGTGTGTGTGTGTGTCCATCATGAAGCTTCAAAGGACCAAGGTGGCTCCTGTCCTGAAGGGTGTGTGTGTGTGTGTGTCCATCATGAAGCCTCAAAGGACCCAGGTGGCTCCTGTCCTGAAGGGTGTGTGTGTGTGTCCATCATGAAGCCTCAAAGGACCCAGGTGGCTCCTGTCCTGAAGGGTGTGTGTGTGTGTGTGTGTGTGTCCATCATGAAGCTTCAAAGGACCAAGGTGGCTCCTGTGTGTGTGTGTGTGTGTGTGTGTGTGTCCATCATGAAGCCTCAAAGGACCCAGGTGGCTCCTGTCCTGAAGGTTGTGTGTGTGTGTGTGTGTGTGTGTCCATCATGAAGCCTCAAAGGACCCAGGTGGCTCCTGTCCTGAAGGTTGTGTGTGTGTGTGTGTGTGTGTCCATCATGAAGCCTCAAAGGACCCAGGTGGCTCCTGTCCTGAAGGGTGTGTGTGTGTGTGTCCATCATGAAGCCTCAAAGGACCAAGGTGGCTCCTGTCCTGAAGGGTGTGTGTGTGTGTGTCTTGTCCTCCAAAGGACCCAGGTGGCTCCTGTCCTGAAGGGTGTGTGTGTGTGTGTCCATCATGAAGTTCAAAGGACCAAGGTGGCTCCTGTGTGTGAAGAAATCACCAAGGTGGCTCCTGTCCACCATGAAGCTTCAAAGGACCAAGGTGGCTCCTGGGGTGTGTGTGTGTGTGTGTGTGTGTGTCCATCATCCAGGTCAAAGGACCCAGGTGGCTCCTGTCCTGAAGGGGTGTGTGTGTGTGCATGACCAAGGTGGCTCCTGTCCTGAAGGGGTGTGTGTGTGTGTGTGTGTGTGTGGTCCACATCAGCCTCAAAGGACCCAGGTGGCTCCTGTCCTGAAGGGTGTGTGTGTGTGTGTGTGTGTCCAATAGCTTCAAAGGACCCAGGTGGCTCCTGTCCTGAAGGGTGTGTGTGTGTGTGTGTGTGTGTCCATCATGAAGCTTCAAAGGACCCAGGTGGCTCCTGTCCTGGGGGTGTGTGTGTGTGTCCACATGAAGCTTCAAAGGACCAAGGTGGCTCCTGTCCTGAAGGGTGTGTGTGTGTGTGTGTGTGTCCATCATGAAGCCTCAAAGGACCAAGGTGGCTCCTGTCCTGAAGGGTGTGTGTGTGTGTGTCCATCATGAAGCCTCAAAGGACCCAGGTGGCTGCCTGTCCAGGTGTGTGTGTGTGTGTCCATCATGAAGCTTCAAAGGACCCAGGTGGCTCCTGTCCTGAAGGGTGTGTGTGTGTGTGTCCATCATGAAGCCTCAAAGGACCTAGGTGGCTCCTGTCCTGAGGGTGTGTGTGTGTGTGTGTGTGTGACCCATCATGAAGCCTCAAAGGACCCAGGTGGCTCCTGTCCTGAAGGGTGTGTGTGTGTGTGTGTGTGTCCATCATGAAGCCTCAAAGGACCTAGGTGGAATCCAAGGGGGTGTGTGTGTGTGTGTGTGTGTGTTGTCCATCATGAAGCCTCAAAGGACCCAGGTGGCTCCTGTCCTGGGGTGTGTGTGTGTGTGTCCATCATGAAGCTTCAATGGACCAAGGTGGCTCCTGTCCTGAAGGGTGTGTGTGTGTGTGTCCATCATGAAGCCTCAAAGGACCCAGGTGGCTCCTGTCCTGAAGGGTGTGTGTGTGTGTGTGTGTGTGTCCATCATGAAGCCTCAAAGGACCAGGTGGCTCCTTCCAGGGTGTGTGTGTGTGTGTCCATCATGAAGCCTCAAAGGACCCAGGTGGCTCCTGTCCTGAAGGGTGTGTGTGTGTGTGTCCATCATGAAGCCTCAAAGGACCCAGGTGGCTCCTGTCCTGAAGGGTGTGTGTGTGTGTGTCCATCATGAAGCCTCAAAGGACCCAGGTGGCTCCTGTCCTGAAGGGTGTGTGTGTGTGTGTGTGTGTCCATCATGAAGCCTCAAAGGACCCAGGTGGCTCCTGTCCTGAAGGGTGTGTGTGTGTGTGTCCATCACACCTCAAAGGACCCAGGTGGCTCCTGTCCTGAAGGGTGTGTGTGTGTGTGTGTGTCCATCATGAAGCCTCAAAGGACCCAGGTGGCTCCTGTCCTGAAGGGTGTGTGTGTGTGTGTCCATCATGAAGCTTCAAAGGACCAAGGTGGCTCCTGGAGGGTGTGTGTGTGTGTGTGTGTGTCCATCATGAAGCCTCAAAGGACCTAGGTGGCTCCTGTCCTGAAGGGTGTGTGTGTGTGTGTGTGTGTGTGTGTGTCCATCATGAAGCCTCAAAGGACCCAGGTGGCTCCTGTCCTGAAGGGTGTGTGTGTGTGTGTCCATCATGAAGCCTCAAAGGACCTAGGTGGCTCCTGTCCTGAAAGGGTGTGTGTGTGTGTGTGTGTGTGTCCGTCCTGGAAGGGCTCCTGTCCTGAAGGGTGTGTGTGTGTGTGTGTGTGTTCTCCTCATGAAGCTTCAAAGGACCCAGGTGGCCCTGTCCTGAAGGTTTGTGTGTGTGTGTGTGTGTGTGACAATGCAGGGAGTGAAGTCACTAAGAGTGACCTCCACTGGGGAAAAACCTTGAGGAGACAGGTTAGCCTAGGAGTTAAGCACTGTCTTGTCCTCCACGGGGCCTGCTGCAGTCAGGTTCACATTGCCCGTAGAAATCACCCAACCAAGAGCAGCTTGTGAGAAAAAGAGGTTTATTTTGGCTTCCAGGTCCGAGGGGGAAGCTCCATGATGGCAGGGAAAATGATGGCATGAGCAGAGGGTGGACATCACCCCCTGGCCAACGTAGGTGGACAATAGCAACAGGAGAGTGTGCCAAACACTGGCAAGGGGACACTGGCTATAACACCCATAAGCCCACCCCCAACAATACACTGCCTCCAGGAGGTGTTAATTCCCAAGTCTTCATCAGCTGGGAACCCAGCATTCAGAATACCTAAGTTTATGGGGGACACCTGAATCAAATCACCACGCCTGGGTTCTAAGCCACAGTGGGGACATGTTTGTGACCAAGTATGGAGGGGCCCAGGCTGGTGTCCACTCAGGTCATCACACTAACCTCATGCTGTCACCAAGCAGGACACTTTCAGGAAAAGGGGCAGCACTTACACAAACCAAGAGACGCCTCAGAACTGTCTCTACAGCCCAGCAAAAGTCCACACCAAGCTGTGGCAGCCAAACTGTCACATGTCGTGTCCACAGCTTCTGGATGTCTAGACACAGCCTCCCCCGTCCCTGGCGGCTGGGAAGCCACAGCTCCAGGGCCTCCGTGTGTCCGTAGACGCCAGCCAGCTTCGTCCTGGAAGGGGGTTCTGGTTTTCTCCTGGGGATGGAGCACCTGATCAGAGTAAGGTTTATCCCTCTCTCAGCAGTGACAATGCAGAGGGCGTAGAGGAGGGGTAGTGGACTGGTCACGCTCAGGCTGGCCAGGGTGCCCACTGCATGTTCTTCCCAAGTTGCCAGGATGGGGTGGGAATGCCCCAGAAGTCATTCAAGCATAGAGGTAGAGAATGGAAGAAAGGAAGATGAAGGGGGGGGAAAAAGGGAGCTAGGGGCTGGAGAGATGGCTTAGCAGTTAAGGCACTTGCCTGCGAAGCCTAAGGACCCAGGTTCGATTCTTCAGGTCCCACATAAGCCAGATGCACATGGTGGTGCATGTATCTGGAGTTCATTTGCAGTGGCTAGAGGCCCTGGTGCGCCCATTCTCACTCTCACTTTCTCTCTCTCTGTGTCTTAAATAAATAAATAAATAAAATGTGTTTTTAAAAAAGGGAGAAAGATCCAGAAGGAGGGAGCGTAGAGAGTCCCACATTGGCACTGGGGCTCTGAGGAGGCAATAGCTGGGGACCTTCAAGGCTCCATGGCTAGCCCGATGTTGGGGCAGAAGCACTGAAGGGCAGGCTGAGCTGCTCAAGCTGGACCAGGGTGTGGTTAGCCCCTCCCTATCACCTCTTCTTCACAAACTCTTAGATTTTTAGCTCAGAATCAAATGCAGGGTGCTCTCTGTAACGAACCGTGTCCCCCAGCTCCGAAGAGCTAGGATGAGAATGACTGGACCTGGTTTTCCTGACCGTGTGGGCTGTGGGGTTTGCCTTCTGCCAGTCCACCTCACCCCAGCTCTCAAGGTTGACCATGTTCTGCCTCAGCTGGGGGTTGAAGACTTACTGGATGCACAGATCAAGTTCAGGAAATTTCAGGACACGCACGCATACGTTGCCTGGGGTCTGCAGGAGATGGCTCAGGGTTCTGAGGTCCGTGAGTGACAAGGTCTCACTTGGAGCAGTGGCTTACGGCTCCTGGGTGCGAGGCCTCAGCCCCAGACGGGGAAGACCCCTGAGGCCAGGTGGGAGCAGGGGCCGGTGGATGCTTCTGACTTCTCCCTGCTTTGGTCCTACTCAGTCTCCTATGGGCCAGAACATTCTGGATGTGGAAATTGGCGGAAAGACAGGAGTGTAGACTGATGCTTCTCCCAGAGTGGGTGCGGGTAGCCTTACTATCTGGACACCTTAGCTCCCTGCCCCCGTGCCAAGGGGTCTCTCTGGGAGATTCAGCAGGGGTAGCCAGCTCCTGCCTGCCCACCAGAGGGCAGCGGTGCACAGCCATGCTCCTGGTCCCCAGCTGTGGCGGGGTGGGGGGCCCCAAGGGATTGTTGTGTCCACACCCAGACACCTGCCGTGTGTGGGGGGGCTCCCGACCCTAGAAATGGCACGTCCTTTGAAACTTGCTCCTGGGAACAACATCAGAGCATCGGGGAAGAGTCTTGAAGGTTCAGGGCCGTGGGCCTACCCCCACCCCAAACAGGTGCAGCCCCACCTTGAAAATGGCCGTTAGCTTCCAGTGTGACAGGTCTGCAGAAGAGAGGGGTCTTTTTTTGTGTGTGTGCAGAGTGTGCCCCGAGGCTGAGCTCCCATCTCTGAGCAGTGTCCCCTCCCCCCAGCAGAGGGCATGTCCAGCTCGGTTCATGGGAGAGGAGGCTAGGATCATGATGCTCGGGCTCCTGCATTATCAGAACTCCCATCACCCTTCACCTAGGTTGCCAGGCAGGAGTCTTGTCATGAGGGTGGCCTCCCATTGCATCAAGGAGGCACTTGGGTTAGGCCACTGTGACTTCTAGTTGGCTTTGGTGGCCCCTGAGGCCAGGGAATGACTGCTTCCATTCCCAGTGGAGAGGCTTCACCCCACCCCACGGGGGAGGAGGCAGGCGGGGAGCCCTGGCCCCGAGGCCCTGTCTCAGCTTCTCTGCCCTGCTCCTCAGGGACCTGTCTAGTATCACAGCGCTAATCCACCAGACACAGAGGGATTTGAAATTTTATTTTGTGTGCAGTTATTTAAAGTTTAAAATGATAACGTCTAACCCAATTAAATTTCAGTCGATCATCCTCTAAATGCACAAAGTCTCCTGAAATATGAATGAGGCTCCTCAGTGCTCCTTAACGACTTAATCTCCATGCGCACGCTCTGCTCTCGGGATTACCATGTCACAGTCAACACTGGGAGAGAGGCAAAAGAAAGAAAGACGCGTCCAGGGCCAGCCAGGGCCAGCCCAGCAGAGCCAGGACTCGGCTTTGGAGTGTCTTCCCTCATAAAGTTCTTCCCAGGGTGTGGTTCTCTTTTCTTTTCTTTTCTTTTCTTTTCTTTTCTTTTCTTTTCTTTTCTTTTCTTTTCTTTTCTTTTCTTTTCTTTTTTACTTTTCTTTTTCTTTCCCCCCTCCTTCCTTCCTTCCTTCCTTCCTTCCTTCCTTCCTTCCTTCCTTCCTCCCTCCTCTCTCCTTCCTTCCTTCCTTCCTTCCTTCCTTCCTTCCTTCCTTCCTTCCTTCCTTCCTTCTTCTCTCTCCCCCTTCCTTTCCTTTCCCTTCCCTTCTCTTCCTTTTCCCCCTCCTCCTTCCCTCCCTCCTTCCTTCTTTCCTTCCTTCTTCTCTCTCTCCCCCTTCCCTTCCCTTCCTTTCCCTTCTCTTTCCCCTCCCTCCCTCCTTCCTTCTTACCTTCCTTCTTTCTTTCCCCCTCCCTTCTCTTTCCTTTCCCTCCCTTCCTTTCTCCCTCCCTCCCTCCCTTCCCTTCCCTCCTCCTTCCCTCCCTCCTTCCCTCCTTCCTTCCTTCCTTCCTTCCTTCCTTCCTTCCTTCCTTCCTTCCTCTTTCTCCCCCTTCCCTTCTCTTTCCTTTCCCTCCCTTCCTTTCTCCCTCCCTCCCTTCCTTCCTTCCTCTTTCTCCCCCTTCCCTTCTCTATCCTTTTCCCTCCCTCTCTCTTTCCCTCCCTTCCTTTCTCCTTCCCTCCATCCCTCTGTCCCTTCCTTCCTTCCTTCCCCCTTCTTTCTTTCTTCTCTTGTTTTTGAAGTAGGGTCTCACTTTAGCCCAAGCTGACCTGGCACTCAATCTATAGCTCCAGGCTGGCCTTGAACTCACAATGTTCTTCCTACCTCTGCCTCACCAATGCTTAGATTAAAGGCATGTGTCACCATGCCAGGCTTGTGGTCACCGTTTTCTTATTCTGCCCTGCTGTCTAGTGCTTATGGAATTCAGAGGACCAGGTGGGGAGCGTCCACTTAAGTGTGCAAAGGTGAGAATGAATCGGAGTGACCTTTGAAGGCAGCCTGGTCACATGCAACGCGGCCTCCTCTACTCTCTGCTGACAGCTGGTGTAAGGGTGTGGGCTTCGTTTGCTAGGAACACTCTTGGGACATGTGGCTGATGGGCTGTAAAGCCACCCTCTGCTGGATGGCCACATCAGCCAAACCGCTCTCAGAACGCAGACTCCCAGCACGGGCTGCGTGTTCTGTTCTCAAGTTGGTGCTGGAGTCCTGACTCCTGGGGAGGTGAAGAGCTCATGAGGGTGGAACGTCAACAATGGCGTTAGGGACCTGCTTCATCAAAGGGACCTCAGGGCGCTGCTGTGTCCGTTGCAGGGTGAATGAGGCATGGCTCTGCTTCAGGCCTCTCTCCAAAGCGCCTGTGATCAGTGGGCATCCCGGTGACACACAAGTAGGGCATGGTTTAGAACAAGCCTCTCTGTGCCACCCCCTGCCCCGGGTCATTGCAGAATGATGGGCTCTGAATGTGGCTGTTTTGCAAGGTGCTGTCTCTTTGATAGTGACTCAGGACTAAAGCGATCATTTGTCAGGATCTCAGTTGCATCCCTAGATGCATGTAAAAAGCGGAGTGTGGTGGCATGTGCCTGCAACCCCAGCACTGGCGATGTAGAAACAAGGAGGTCTCTAGCACTCCCCGGCCAGCCAGTCTGGCTTACTTTGTGAGGCCCAGGTCAGGACGTGAACTTGTCTCACAAAAGGGTGAATGAGGACTGGGGAGACGGCTCAGAGGTTAATGCACTTGCCTGCAAAGCCTGATGGCCTGAGTTCGATTCCCCAGTGTTCACGTAAATCCAGATGCACAAGGGGGCGCATGCATCTGGAGTTCATTTGCAGTTGCTAGAGGCCTTGCCGTGCCCATTCTACCTCTCTAAAATAATTAAACTATTTTTTTATATTTTATTTATTTGAGACAGAGAAAGAAGCAGAGAGAGAGGGAGAGAGAATGGGCACGCCAGGGCCTACAGCCACTGCAAATGAACTCCAGATGCATGCGCCCCCTTGTCCATCTGCCTTACGTGGGTTCTGGAGAATTGAACTGGGATCCTTTGGCTTTGCAGGTAAACACCTTAACCGCTAAGCCATCTCTCCAGCTCCCAAATAAACTAGTTTTTAAAAGGTGGATGACAGGGCTGGAGAGATGGCTTAGTGGTTAAGGCACTTACCTGCAAAGCCTAAGGATCCATGTTTGACTCTCCAGGTCCCATGTAAGCCAGATGCACAAGGTGACACAAGTGTGCAAGGTCACATATGTGCACAAGGTGGCACACACATCTGGAATTCAGTTGCAGTGGCTGGAGGCCCTGGTGCATCAATTCTCCCTCTCTTTCTCTCTCTCATAAAAAAATAACAATAAAGCCGGGCATGGTGGTGCATGCCTTTAATCCCAGCACTCAGGAGGCAGAGGTAGGAGGATCACCATGAGTTCAAGTTCAAGTTCAAGGCCACCCTGAGACTACATAGTGAATTCCAGGTCAGCCTGGACTAGAGTGAGACCCTACTCCGAAAAACCAAAAAAAAAAAAAAAGATGGATGACAGCTGAGGAACTACACTCAGGTTGTTTGCTGGCCTCCATACATATGTACATACATTTGTATATGCACCCACACACACTTGAACATGCACACACACGAAAGTGATTCATAATCTATTCAATCTGATGTAGCATTAAGACCAAGAGAAAACAAAATGAATTTCTCAGGACAAGAAAAAAAAAACGATGTCTCTTAGAGTTGAGGCACACTGGCTGGCCACCATTAAAACCCTCCTGAGGGGCTGGAGAGATGGCTTAGTGGTTAAGATGCTTGCTGTGAAGTCTAAAGATCCCGGTTCGATTCTCCTGGTCCCATGTAAGCCAGATGCACATGGTGGTGCATGTATCTGGAGTTCATTTGCAGTGGCTAGAGGCCCTAGAGTGCCCATTCTCACTCACCCTCTCTCTGTCTCTAATAAATAAATAAATTAATAATTTAAAAAAAACCTCCTGATAACAGATAAGCTGCATTTCTTCTCATTCCCTCCAGCTTTGTTCTCTGATTGGTTTATATCTACTGGACCTGCCTGCTGTGGCTGCCCTTGAACATGCTTGCTGGGGCTGTTTGCTGAGCACTGGGTCAGGCTGCATAAGATCACCATCCAGTGTAAGCAGGTGGCAGGGAGAGCCAGGGTGGCCAGGTCTTGAGTAGAAACCCAGGACTGTCCAGTCGAGGGCTTGTAAATGTGCCCCTGTCCAGGGTGCAGCCTATAGGAAGGGGACTCAGCCAGGGATGGGGATGGGAGGTGGACACTTGCCCAGGACTCAGGACTCTGAGATGCCACGAAGCCCAGGCAGCTTGGAACTTGGTCACCCCATCCCAGGTTAGAGGTCCCTACGCAGTGTCAGGAATGAGTTGCGGTTTGGTGGGCATGGCATCCACACTGGGGTCAGGATTCACAGTGTGTGGGGGGCAGTCATGAGGCCCATGTCCAGAGACAGGAAGAACTTTCTCCTTCTTAGACCTTGCTATGCCTTGGCTTGCTGTCGTGGCTTTAACAGCCTCATTGAGAAGAAATTCATGTCATAAAATTCACAAAACCTCATTTAAAATGAACTCCTGGGGCTGGAGAGATGGCTTAGTGATTAAGACGCCTGCCTGCTAAGCCCAAGATTCTCCCGTTTGATTCTCCAGGTCCCACGTTTAGCCAAATGCAGTGACACTAGGGTGCAATGCTGAGCTTGCCCACAAGGGGGCGCACGCATCTGGATTTCGTTCACAGCAGCTGAGAGGCCTTTGGTGCGCCCATTCTCTCTCTCTCTCTCTCTTTCTCTCTCTCTCTCTCTCTCTCTGACTCTCAAAAAAAAATGAACACCTCAAAAGTTTTAAAAATTATGGTAAAATAGATAAGCACAAAGTTCACCGTTTAACCAATTTGGAGGTGTTGGGGATTTGAACCCAGGACTTCATATATACCAGATAAGCATTCTTTCACTGAGCTACACTGAGCCAGTGTCCAGTTCTGTGGTATTAAGCATATTCATTTTACAAACATCACCATCACTACCATCCACCTCCAGAACCTTCTTATGTTACCACACTGGAGCTCTGTCCCCAGCCCAGGTGCCCCCACTGTGTCTTCTGTCTCTGTGACATAGTGTAGTCCTGGTGTTTATCTTTTGTCACTGGCTTATTTCTGGGACATAAGGCATCATTTTCATCTCACCACTCTGGCCCAGGTTGACCTGGAATTAACTTTGTAGTCTCAGGGTGGCCTCAAACTCACAGTGATCCTCCTACCTCTGCCTCCCAAGTGCTGGGATTAAAGGCGTGCACCACCACGCCCGGCGGCTTTCCTTTTTTTTTTTTTTTTTTTAAAAAAAACTTTATTTACTTATCTGTAAGCACACAGAGAGAGAACAGAGACAAACAGAGAGAGAATGGGCACACCAGGGCCTCCAGCCGCTGCAAACGAACTCTAGACACGTGTGCCCCCTTGTGCATCTGGCTTACATGGATCCTTTGCAGGGAAGTGCCTTAACTACTAGGCCATCCTCCAGGCTTTCCTTTTTTTTTTTTTTTTTTTTAATTTTTTTTTGTTTATTTTTATTTATTTATTTGAGAGTGACAGACAGGCAAGTGCAGATAAGAGAGGGAATAATGCCAGGGCCTCCTCCAGAACACCAGATGCTTTGGCCCCTTTGTGCATTTTAACACGTGGGTAAATAATATTCTGTTATATGATTGTATAAGCCATCTCTCAAGCTTTCCTTTTTAACACTAAATTTCTGGCCCATAGCACTGCACAAAACCCAAAGAGCAGCTTGTGGGAGGGAAGGGTTTATTTTGATTTACAGGCTCGAGGGGAAGATCCATGATGGCAGGGAAAATGATGGCATGAGCAGAGGGTGGACATCACCTCCTGGCCAACATCAGGTGGACAACAGCAGCAGGAAAGTGTGTCAAACACTGGCAAGGGGAAGCTGGCTATAACACTCATAAGCCCGCCTCCAACAATATACCTCTTCCAGGAGGCTCCAATTCCCAAAGCTACTGACCTGGCATTCAGAACACATGAGATTATGGGGGACACTTGAATCAAACCACCACGTGGATGTGAAAGACCCAGGCCAGAGTAGCACCATGACAGGCCTCAGTCCCTCTGTAGGCCACAGGGGCGAGTTCCCGGAATCAAGGGAAGAACAAGCGGTACTGGGAAAAACCATAAACTTGCTGTGTGAGCATGACTCAACATTCTTGCGGTCCTGGGCTGGATAGTCCAATAAGATCCACCGTCTCAGAGTTTTGTAAATGTCAACCAATCAAATGAATGTAACTGTGCGCGCCAACCTGTTCAAATGTAACTGCCGCTTGCTGAGCCAATTAAGTTTGAAATTCCCCTAGACCTAGCCCGCCAAAACCCTAAGACCAATCAAGAACCCCCAAGTACAGTTAATGTTCAAATTAGCCAATAATGTGGTTGCGTGGGTGATAGTCCTCTCCGCCTTGCTCAAACCTCAATAAAAAGCCCGCCATTCTGATCTTCTTGGCTCTTGCATAGATCCACTGTGTTTTGCATTTGCATACGTGTTTGGTCTTCCTTGGTGGTCACTGGGGGTGCCGTGAACTGGGCATAAAAGATGCAGTTTGCTTATCCATTGTCCACCGATGGACACCTGGGTTACCTCTACCGTTTGTGTTTGTGAGTGACACTGCTGTGAACATGGGTGGGCAACGTCTCTTCTCAGCTCCGTTCCTTTGGATAGATGCCCACAGTGTCATTGTGAATCCTGTTTACCAATAAAAAAAATATTTTATTAATTTGAAAGCTGGGCGTGGTGGCACATGCCTTTAATCCCAGCACTTGGGAGGCAGAGGTAGGAGGATCGCTGTGAGTTCAAGGCCACCCTGAGAATACATAGTGAATTTCAGGTCAGTGTGAACGAGAGTGAGACCCTACCTCGAAAAACAACAACAATAACAACAACAAAATATTTTATTAATTTGAGAGAGAGGGCAGGTTGAAAGACAGACAGACAGAGAGAGAGAAAGAACAGGCATGTCAGGACCTCTAGCCACTGCAAACTAACTCCAGACACATGTGCCACCTTGTGCATCTGGGGAAATTGGATCTGTGAGCCTAGTCCCATGTCCACCCCTTGCTGGGTCCTAGGCACACTGGGCATCAGCTCACAGAGGGATTCTGGGAAAATCCACGCATGGAATCCCCAGGCATGTTGCTCCCAGATGGCAACAGAGGGGGAGGTGGTGGGCGGCCAGGGTCAGGATGGTTTTACCTGATTCTATGGCCAGGGCCTGGAGGACAGCCTGGGCCAGCGGAGGCTGCTTTAGCACAGCCTCCCTACAGTCATCTCTGCCTCCAGCCTACACCTAGGTTTGTGTGGCTCTCTGACTTTACCGGCCAGTGGAGGACATTGTACAACAGCGAGAGGCATGTTTACCGAGGGTGTGCACGCCCCTGGGGTCTACATCCAGCTGGACCTTGCCAGCCAGCCTACTCCTCTGCTGGTTTTTTTTCCCCTTTTCTTTTCTTTTCTTTTTTTTTCTTTTCTTTTCTTTTCTTTTCTTTTCTTTCCTTCTTTCTTTCTTTTTTTTTTTTTTTTTTTTTGCATTTCAGAAGCTTGTCATGAGAACTAGCTCCTTGGCCTGGGGCCCTCTTTATTGCAGCATGTATGTATGCAGAGGCAGTTTGGTACCGCCTGTGCTGTCCTGAGCAGTGTCTCCATCGCTGCTGGCCTCTCCCCCGACCATGATGGGGACAGGCACGGGAGGCACTTTATTAGCGTCTGCTGTTGCTGATGCTTCTGTTAATTTAGTTTTATTGTTCACCGGGAGGGAAGGGGGGGCTCTTTCCTTTGCACATATTTGCATATTCCCAGGGAGTTTCAGCGCCCTTTTGATGGATGGCGCTTGTTCTGTGCTGAGAATGGCCATCCTAGAGTTGAGAATGCTTACGTCGGAAGTTTGTTGGGGAGTTTTCTAAAGATAAGGGCCTGCTGTGGTGCGAGCAACTCCGTTCACTGACTGCCAACCTGCCTGCCAGGGTGTGTATGTTATTCTCTCAGTGTTGCGAATAAATACCTGACCGGAAACAACTTAGGGACCGTTTTCCGTTTGGAGGGGAAGTTTAGTGACCATGGCAAGGCAGGAGCAGGCTCATCCCGTTGTCACACTGTCACCTCAACAGGCAGGAAACATGAAAAACAGCTCTTGGGACCCGGTTACAATACCCCAAGACCCGCCCCATTACCTACTTCCTCCACTGAGGCTCCACGATCTAAAGGTTCCATAACCTTCCCAAACAGCGCCACCAGCTGGGACCAAGTGTTCAGACACATGAGTCTATGGGGCACATTTTACATTCAAACCATCACAGATGGGTTGCGTGGGGCCAAGGGGCCGGGAAGACTCCAGGGCCAGTGGAACCTTCTGGAACCACTTTCCTGGTGTTATTGTGGTTCCCACCTGCCTCTCTGGGCCACAAACCTGGCAGCTGACATTAGGATGCAAAGCAAGGCAGGAGCAGGTGGCTCTGGGGAGGGCTTTAGAGGACCCTGGCTCTCAGGGTACTTTCTCCCCTCCTCCGCCGCGGTCTCCCCTGCTCCCAGGCCCAGTGTCTCCTCCTGTCTGTCTGTCCTGCATCATCACTCGCAGCAGGACCATCTCCCTCTCCCTTTAGGGTGCTCTGCATCTGTGATCGGTAAGGTTTGGGGCAACTTGATTTGTTTAGGCATCCACAGACATTCCTCATAAGTGGGTCTTTGAGGGTGCTTCCAGGGAGGATTAACTAAAGGAGGGAGCCCTTCCCCCAGAATGGGCGGCCCCTCTGGGGGGTGGGGGCTTTATCTAAGGAAGCTCTGGGAAGGAAAGTGTCCACTCCTCCCACCTGGCTGCAGGTGCTGCTTGCCGCTTTCCAGCAGCATCTCTCCAGGACGCCTCCAGATCTTCGGTGCCGGATGGGGACTGCTGAGGCATCCAGCCTCGCGGACTGAGCAGCTACCAGGTTCCTTGACTGTCAGGCCTGCAGCCTGCAATTGTTGACTGCCGTAAACTAATCGCTCTAGCTGAGGTTGACCTGGAATTCACTCGGTAGTCTCAGGGTGGCCTCGAACTCACAGCGATCCTCTTACTTCTGTCTCCCAAGTGCTGGGATTAAAGGCATGCACCACCACGGCCCGGCTAATAATTTGCTTTTTAATACAGTTCATTCATCATCCCTTGCAGCAGGACCACCTTCCTATCCCCTTTAGGGTGCTCCTTATCCTCCCAGCTGGGGCCATGGTCTGGCTGTGGATGCTCTGAGGCCCCAGCACCTGTTGGGACTCATGGCACTTGCAGACTCCAGGGTGGACCTTTATTTTCTTTTTCTCTTTCTCTCTCTCTCTCTCTCTCTCTTTTTGCATTTGTGACCTGCTCTGGTGTTCTTTGGCAGTATCTGCTCAGGGACTCTTTTGATTGTGGTGGCAGCCTTTCAGCCTGCTACCTCCATCCACATCCTGACACCAGGCCCTGGCCTCATCCGCTATTGGCCACCACCCTGCACTGGGCAGCTTCTCCAAGCATGGACACTCCATCTCTGCCCCTGAGCTCAGTGGGGACACAGGGCCTGTTGCAAACACACTGTTGTGTATTCTGGCTCTGGAGGCCTGTTTGTCCTTCTGTCCCTGTTTGTCCATGCACATTGACAGCGGCTTCTGAATCTCTCAGACAGGTTCTCTGAAGAGGAGGAGGCTGGAACATCCTGAATCCTGAGACTTCCATTTTGCCCATTGTCCCTGTGAACCAGCAGGGTGACGCCAGGATCTTCCAGACTCCAGCACAGCGACAAGGCCAGTTCTGTAGCTTTAGTTTCCCGTCTGTGGTGTTCTGTGATGGTGGCTGGATCCAGCGGGAAAGGCTTTCTAGTGTTCCTGCCACCACCACAAGGTGGCTTCTTATCTTTACCAAGTGACTCCAGCTGAGGCCCCTCTACAGGAAGGTGATATCCAAGGTCCTGCTGCATCTGTCACTCCATTTTATCCTGCCATCCTTCTAGGGCCTCACTCATCTCTGGGACCTTGTGCCTCCCTGACAACCCCTGCTCAGCCAGCTGTGCCATTACAGGCCACGTCATGCGTCCCCAAGTCTCCCTTGGTGGGTGTTTGAAGTTTGATCACTGTGGATGTCGGCTCCAGTGACACCCCCCGCCCCCACAGGCAGGTGGCAGAGCCACTTCTCTCCTTTTTTTTTTTTTTTTGGTTTTTCGAGGTAGGGTCTCACTCTGGCCCAGGCTGACCTGGAATTCACTCTGTAGTCTCAGGGTGGCCTCGAACTCACGGCGATCCTCCTACCTCTGCCTCCCAAGTGCTGGGATTAAAGGCGTGCGCCACCACGCCCGGCTCTACTTCTCTTTTTTGAAAGTCCAGTTCCGCCCAGTGTGTGGGATCTGTCTGGCTTATGCTCCTCGGACTTGGGGCCAATGTGCTAAAGTGCTGCATGTGGTGTCTTGGGAAGGAAGCCTCACTTAACAGTCACCCTGTCACCAGTCCCCCCTCCTCCTATGGGCGCCAGAGTCCCACCCACCTCAGTGTACCCTCTGGGCTTAAGAGGACCTTAGAACCATAGGCAGGAGACACGCTGGTCCCTTCCAGAATGGGCGGGTTTGTCTTGGAGACCAGGCAGCCTGGGCTCCCTCTGTCACCAGCCTGTGTCCTCTGCTTGCTGTGGCCCAGTCACCCACTTGTCCTCCAGCCATCAGAGGAGACTAGCGGTTGCAGCAGTCACACGCAAGAGAGGACGGGCCTCCACGGTGTGGCCACCGCTCACAGCAGGAGGCACGCAATCAAATTCTAGCAAAAGGTCACATTTGCAATAAGAAAGGCGGAAGTGTTCATAATTGGTTGGGAGCCGCTGGTACCTCTGTGGCCGAGAGCGCTCGCATGGAGTCGGAGCTTTTCTGCTCAGGTAATTAAAACGGAGACTTCATGGAATCATTAAGATGAGGACGAGGGAGGAGGAGCGAGGAGGAAAATGCATCCCTCAAGCGAACTTGGTGTTTGCGCTTGTTAATAAAGGGGACACTGCCATTCCCTGACTAGGTAGGGTCCCCCAAAGAGTCAGAGGAGTGACGCAAACCCCACAAGGTTCCTGATCCCTGCTGTAAGACAGTTTTTTGCAGGCATAATTATAGGATGGTTGGAAGAGCAGAAGGCTGAGCTCTTTCCCTGGCTGCCCATGTCCTTCCTAGATAAAAAGTGACCGCGTAGCTGTCCTCAGAGCTCAGGATGAGGACCGCTGGACCGTCAGGGTGCAGGAGACAGGCCTGGCTCCGCTGATAGGCTAATGAGGGGGCCTCAGTGCCAGTCCTCTCCACAGGCCCCAGGAAATCAGCGCAGGAACTTTGCACCGCGCAGCCATCCGTGTGCAAGAATCAAGGTAAAATGCCACATCTAAAAATAACGTGCCGGGTGGCGATGCTTCCGTTGTATTCACGTCGTTGTTGCTTTTCCTCCATCACTCCTGCGCCACCTGCCTGCCTGCGGGGGTTCTCTCTGATCCTGGAGCGAGGCTGGGATGCTTCTGCGGCGGCCGCTGCTCTCTGACTCAGGTCACTGGAGGGCCTGATGTCCTTTTGCTCTGTATGGACATCAGAGGCCCTGGAAGCAGGAAGCTGCCCAGCAAGTGTGTAGGTGACTCTGGGAGCCCCATACGCTCCACTGTCCCTTTCCACACGAAAAGTGATTTTTTTTTTTTTTGGTCATGTTTAAGAAAAAGAACAAAAAAACCTCTGCATTATTCCTTTATTCACATGACTTATTTTAATTTTTTTTTTTTTATTGTCAACCTCTATACTTATAGACAATAAACCATGATATTTCCCTCCCCTCCCCCATTCCCCTTCAGAACTCCACTCTCCATCCTATCCCCTCCCTCTCTCCATTAGTCTTTTAATTTGATGTCATCATCTTTTTCTCCTATTATGAGGGTCTTGTGAAGGTCTTGCTAGGCACTGTGAGGTCATGGATGTCAAGGCCAGTTTCTGTCTGGACAGTTGCATTGTAAGGAGTCGTACTCTTCCTTTGGTGACTCATTTTAATTTTCAAAAGAACAATTAATTTTAGTCCAGATTCTAGGATTTTAAAAAAAAGATTCTGGGGCTGGTGAGATGGCTTAGTGGTTAAGATGCTTGCCTGCAAAGCCAAAGGATCCAGGTTTGAATCCTCAGGACCCATGAAAGCCAGATCAACAAGGTGGCACATGTGGCTGGAGTTCGTTTGCAGTGGCTGGAGGTCCTGGTATGCCTATTTGTTCTGTTCTTCTCTCCCTCTCTCTGCCTCTTTATTTTTGTCTTAAATAAATAAATAAATAAAATATATTTTAAGGGTTAGAGGGATGGCTTAGCAGGTAAGTTGTTTGCCTGCAAAGCCAAAGGACACAGGTTCAATTCCCCAGGACCCACATAAGCCAGATGCACAAAGTGGCACATGTGTCTGGAGTTTGTTTGCAGTGGCTGGAGGCCCTGGTGTACCCATCCTCTTTTTCTCACTCTCTCTCTTTCTGTGAAATAAATAAATAAAAATAAAATATTTTAAATAGATATATTTAAAAAGATTCTGAAGTAAAGATTATTTTGGCTCTAACAACAACAACAACAAAAATACTAATTAAAAATTTATGTGAACAAAGTGTGGTGGCACATGCCTTTCATCCAAGCACTTAGGAGGCAGTAGGAGGATTGCTATGCATTTGAGGCCAGCCTGAGACTACGTAGTCAATTCCAGGTCAGCCTGGACTGGAGTCAGACCCCACCTTGAAAAACCAAAAAGAAAAAAAAATATGTGAAAATAAATTGCTTTGCCAGAGAAATCATTGTTTCTCCATATATTTCTTCTTACAATTTTGGTTTCTAGCAATCTTTTTTAAACATTTAATTTTCATTAATTAAAATGTATATTGGGACGGTGACTGTAAGTCAATGATAATTAGTGTCCTCCTAAGATATACATATTTTGTGCTTGCCATGACATTTTCTTTTAAAATCTACATGTTGGATTTTAAGCTCAGAAAGAATATACTTGGAGCCAGGTGTGGTGGCGCAGGCCTTTAGTCCCAGCACTCGGGAGGCAGAGGTAGGAGGATCACCATGAGCTTGAAGTCACCTGGGGCTATAGACTGAATTCCAGGTCAGCCTGGGCTAGAATGAGACTGTACCTCAATAAATAAATAAATAAATAAATAAATAAATAAATAAATAAATAAACTTGGAAATTTTTGGTTCATATGTATAGCTTTCAGTTTTTTTCCCCCTGCGGCAAGCACAACAGACTGCCCTTTTTTTTTTTTTTTTTTAATTCAAGAGTGTGAGAAAGAGACAGAGAGAGTGAGAGAGAGAATTGGCATATAAGGGCCTTCAGCCTCTGCAATCGAACTCCAGATGGGTGTGTTCTTTTGTGCGCATATGTGACCTTGTGTGCTTGTGTCACTATGTGTCTGGCTTACGTGGGGTCTGGAGAGTCGAACAGGAGTCCTTAGGCTTCACAGGCAAGTGCCTTAACCACTAAGCCATCTCTCCAGCCCGAGATTTCATTTTGTCAAAAGGTATTTTAATCTTGTATTGGTGGGGAAAAGCTGAGATTTCATCTAAAATTCTGTGTGTTTACTAAGCCAGTAAGGTAGAAACTTGCAATCTTCTTTTAACCTAGGGAAAGAAATCCTTGCCTTCAACTTTCTCCTCTCATTTACAACTTGTTTCCTTTCATGTGCTGGTGAAATTAGCTGGCAGGAACTGAAGAGAGAAGGCGGGGTTTGTCATCAAGGGAAAAGCCACGTAAAGGGACACGTTATTCGTTTCGCTGAGCCTGTCTTTGAGCGTGTGTGACTGCCTATTACATAGATAAATGTGTTAACCCAAGGACCCTCTTTCTTTTACCCCCAGAGGCAGAAACAACTCAAGCCTTGCCTTTGAGGACTCTGAGCCCGCCCTTCCTCCACAGCCCACTCTTGCTATCTTCGGGTCTGCATTCCTCATGGGGGCAATAGGTGACAGATGACAATCTAAAGACCTCCAGAGGCGGTGATGGAGGCTCCGGGCTGTGTGAGTTCTGTAGCTCGGTGATCTTTGAAAAGCCTCCTTGTCCGTCTTCTGCACAGGGTCTGCCCCTGCTGGGCCTCTGTCATCTATACACAAGTCAGGCTTTGGAGAATCGTTCTGGGCATACTGTCTCGGGGCTATCCTTACACTGCGGCCCTTCTGTGTCCCAGTGCCATTCCTTTCAAAGCCTCTTGGGTCTTTCTTTCTTTAAAAATTTTTTTTTCCTGATATTTATTTATTTATTATAGACTATTATAGACAGAGAGAGGGACAGAGAGAGAGAGAGAGAGAGAGAGAGATTGAGAATGGGTGCACTAGGGTCTCCAGCCACTGCAAAGGAACTCCAGACTCATGTGTTACCCTGTGCAGCTGGCTTATGTGGGACCTGGAGAATAGAACCTGGGTCCTTAGGCTTCACAGGCAAGTACCTTAACCGCTAAGCCATCTCTGTTGGGGTGTTTCCCTCCATGTCTGTCGTCTCCTAAGCAGGCCCCTTTGTTCCTTACATCTTCTCCAACCCTTCCCTGAGGGCTGGTTCTCTTGTGGGGCTCCCTATGGTTGGGTCATTTCAGGGGTGTTTCTTCGTGAGAGCAGGATGGGACTTCCTCCCCGCCCCCCACCATAGGCGCTGATGTCTGGTGTTCATGCTGGGACTGGTGAGATGGGTGGGTTCCACACACAGCAGGTGACATGAGAGCTCAGTTGGTTTTCACTACCTTTGTCATCAAGCTTTTTCATGATCCTTGGACACGCCTTCAGGTCCCTGGGACCCAATCTGCTCCCATGGGGGACAGCAACCTTTTGGTTCATCCCAAACCCAGGTGTGTGAGTGACATGGTGTCCTCATAAGCATCACGCTGCTCAGCTGTGTGAGTCCCACCGAGCCCTGCAGGTTATTATTGCCCACACAGGCCGTTCACACTCTTGCCAGCACCCTACCACTTTGAAATCAAGAGTGAGCCCTCGCTCAGAAGCCAACTGCTGGTGACCAGTACCCGGGGGGCCCAGGGAAGAGTTCTGAGTTTCTTCCTGGACCAGGAGTGGCAGCTCTGGCCATGGTACCTCCCTCAGACACCCTGATTCTAACATTCCCCGGACAGTCAAGCCAGGCTCGGCCTCCTGGGCTGTGTTGTGCCCAGTTCATGCCCCCCTCTCCCCCGAGACCATCAGAGAGTCCAGACACATATGCAAAAGCAAAGAGCTTTATTTCAGGCTTAAGCTCGGTCTCTTGACGTCACCAACACAGTGGATCCGTACAAGAGCCTCGAGTTGCGTTTGGGAGATGCTTTTATTGGATTCAAACAAAGAGATGGCTCAGTGGTTATAGGAGCTAGCTTGCAAACCCTGACGGTCCAGGTTCAAGTCCCCAGTACCCACATAAAGCTGTATGCACACAGTGGTGTGTGTGAGTCTAGAGTTCATTTCCAGTGGCAAGAGGCCCTGGCATGCCCATATTCATTCTCTCTGCCTGCCTTTTTCTCTCTGTCTTAAATAAAATAAATAAATAAAATATTTTAAAAAGAGAGAGCAATACCAGTGCTAACATGATTTAGTCACCATAGCAAATGCCAGGTTTGTGCCACATGGTATGTTCTCAGAAGACTGGCATGAATCACAGACTATGCTGATGTAGGGGTTCAAGACCAGCAAGTTTCCAGGAACATGACAATTTCCACACCAGGACAATTATTGTCATTCAAAGATTTGGAGAAGATTCGGCTTTAGTACCAGGATAATTATTTCTATTTTACTGTGACACAGAAGTCTTTGATAAAATTGGTTCCAGTGAGCCACTTCCTGTTGTTCCTGCTGGGAGTTCTTTGAGGACCCAGGACAGGCTCCCCACCAGGAGTCTGGGTGCAGAGGTCACACAGTGTGGGTGCCCGTGTCTCAGCACCTCAGGGAGACACTGTTGCCCTGGAGTGGACAAGGTCTTGCCCTTAGCCTCTGATGCCTTTTTTTGCTGGCATGTCTCTGGGCTCCTCTTCTGCTTCCAGGCCCTCAATACTGTTTTTAAAAAATAAATATCCACAAGTAGGCTTTAAAAAATATTTTATTTTCATTTATTTGAGAGAAAGAGAGAATGGATGTACCAGGGCAATTGTGTCTGTGTGTCTGGCCATCTGAGCAGCCCTCAGAGGAACGTAGCTCAGAAGGTGGCTCTGAGGATCTGGCTCTTCCTTCTGCAACTCAGAAGAAACCCTTGAGAGACAGTGACTGAATAATTTATTTTATTTATTTATGACAGAAAGACAAACAGAGAGAGAGAGAGAATATGGGTGTGCCAGGGCCTCCAGCCACTGCAAAGGAACTCTAGATGATGGTGCCACTTTGTATATCTGGTTTACATGGGTTCTGGGGAATCGAACCTGTGTCCGTAGGCTTCACAGGCAAACGCCTTAACCGCTAAGCCATCTCTCCAGCCTTCAGACTGAGTAATTCCTCAGGAATGGAGATCTGATCCCTGAGGGGAAAGCATCCTGCCCCCAGGATCTGCTTTCCCCAGACCCACCCTGAACACTTTTAAGAAGTGCAACTGTGTCCACTCGCCTAGACCTGGATGCCACCAGAAAGGGGGGATTTATTTTTAAAAAGTGAGGGGTTCTCTGCAGTCTAATTAGAGTGGCTACTTCTCCCTAGTTTCAAAAGGAATAGATTTTGAAGAAGATTTTAGCTCACCTGGGGGTTTGTATCAGAAAAAAAAAAAAGTCTGTGGTTTATAAAGTCGTTTGTTATTTTGTTGTGATTTTATACACAATGGAAGGGTTAGGCAAAGGTCAGCAATAACTCTGCTGCCGCGTTTTAGCTGGGAAAAAATGTAATATTGATCGATAAGAAAATGGAAAAAGCACAACTATTAGCTCCTTACTTGATCTTCTGCGACCTTTACTCGCCTGTCGATTTTATTCTTAAATGTTATGTCTCCTGCCCAAAAGGTTTGTCCTGTTTAGTCCCTTATGTAATTAACACGTGCTCGTCTTCACTCTCTCTAATGTGGAAACAAGACGTTTCCCTTGATTTCCTTGTTGAACCGTTGTCCTTGTGCCCGTGTTTTCATGCTACCCAAACCGGGTCATGTAGCAATTGTGTGGAGCCCACGGGACCACCCGGCTTCCTGCGGGTGGGTGGGGAAGTCTCTGCTTAGGCACAGGCAGCCCTGGGGCACCACACTCCCACGTGAGTGCGCGTGTGTGGGACACCAGTGTCCGAGCTGCTTCCTGCATGGGGCAATTGTTGGACTTCACATACCTGAAGAAGCCAGTTCACATGACTGGTCCAAACCATGCCAGCCTGCACGGAGATTCTCTAAGTCCTGCAGGGAAGGGGGTACACATCAGGGAAAGGGGTACATATCAGCAGACCTGGGGTGAGGGACAGAGGCCTGGAGAGGGTTCCCAGGACCAGATCCTTAGCCCAGGGGGACAATTTGAGTCTAGTCTCTATGTGTAGCAACCCAGCCCCATGTGTTTAGGTGGCAACACACACCCCAGCCCTGTTGAGACCTTCAGAGGAGGTGTCAAATGTGGACTGCAGGTATCAGGACCCCAGGTTCCGACAGTGGGCTTAAGTGGGGGTGTCCAGGGTTTATTGGAACCAGAGCAACTTTGATTGAGCCTTGAATGGATTGAGTAGTGTCCCCACCGGTCGTGGTTGCCCATGCCTTTAATCCCAGCACTCGGGAGGCAGAGGTCGGAGGATTGCTATACTTTGAGACCACCCCGAGACTACACAGTGAATTCCAGATCAGCCTGGGCTACATTGAGAACACTATCTCAAAAATCCAAAATAAAATAAAATATAAAATAAAATAAAATAAAATAAAATGGAGCCGGTTGTGGTGGCACATGCCTTTAATCCCAGCACTCAGGAGGCAGAGCTAGGATTGCTTAGTTTGAGACCACCCTGAGACTACATAGTGAATTCAAGATCAGCCTGGGCTACAGTGAGAACATTATCTCAAAAAAAAAACATAAAAATAAATAAAATAAAATAAAATAAAATAATAAAATAAAATGAAATAAAATAAAATGGAGCCAGTCATGGTGGCACATGCCTTTAATCCGAGCACTCAGGAGGCAGAGGTAGGAGGATTGCCATGAGTTCAAGGCCACCCTGAGACTCCATAGTGAATTCTAGGTCAGCCTGGGCTAGAGTGAAATCCTACCTAGAAAAAAAAAATTAACAATAATAATAATAAATAAAATAAAAAATGCAATAAAATAAATAAACTAGGCAGGTGACCAATGGCACCGCTAGAAGTTTATGGCAGTTTTACAAATAAAAACTAGCTTTCAGAAAAAAAAATAAATAAAAACAAAATGAATAGGGAGCCCCAACTGTGTTTCCATTGGAAACTGCCCATGGGGGCCTTATTTGGTAGCAGAGTTGTGGCAGCTGTAGTCAGGTTAGGATGCGGTCATGTTGGATGGGGCCCTGATCCCACGTGAGGGAGATCTTAGCGAGAGGGAAACTTGGATACAGACCCGGGAGGGAGCGTACTATGGAGAGACAGAGGCAGAGTTATACAATGGCAGCCCGAAGCACTGAGGATTTCTGAGAGTGGAGAGAGGCATGGGACAAATGTCTCCAGTGCCTGGGAAAGGAGTGGTCCTGTGCAGCCTGGTCACGGACTGACCAATTCTAGGAGGAAGAGGGAAAAGAAAATTGCTGTTAAATCTCCCCGATGCGAGAGGCCTTGCCAGAGCTCCACGAAACCAATCCAGGGCCCCAGGGGAAGAAAGGTCACCGAGGCTGCTTAGTGGGAGGGAGGTGAAATAAACACCCTCCTCTCCACGTAGTTCAAAATTGGGAGCCGGGCGTGGTGGCGCACGCCTTTAATCCCTGCACTCGGGAGGCAGAGGTAGGAGGATCGCCGTGAGTTCAAGGCCACCCTGAGACTACATAGTGAATTCCAGGTCAGGTAGAGTGAGACCCTACCTTGAAGAAAAAAAAAGTTGGGGAGTGGGGCTGAAGAGGTGGCTCAGCCATTAAGACACTTGCCTGCAAAGCCTGATAGCCCGGGTTCGATTCCCTAGTACCCACATAAAGCCAGATGCACAAAGTGGTGCATGCATCCAGAGCTCGTTTGCAGCGGCTGGGGGTCCTGGTGCACCCATTCTCTCTCCTTCTCCCCTCTATCTCTTTTTTTTTTTTTTTTTTTATTTGAGAGAGAGAGAGAGAGACAGAAATAGGCAGGCAGAGAGAGAGAGAGAGAATGGGTGCACCAGGGCCTCCAGCCACTGCAAACGAACTCCAGATGCATGCACCCCCTTGTGCATCTGGCTTACGTGGGTCCTGGAGAATCGAGCCTCGAACCGGGGTCCTTAGGCTTCATAGGCAAGTGTTTAACCGCTAAGCCATCTCTCCAGCCCATCCCCTCTATCTCTTTATGCTTGCCAATAAATATAGATTTTTTTTAAGTTGGGGAGCATTAGAGACAGTACATGGCTCTCCAGCAGCCATGACCAGCCCTGCCTGTTTCACAGAAAATAGGTCACACATTGATACTGAGCCTGGGAGGCCCACCGAGGGACCTGCCACTAGGTTGGGCACATATAAGGTGTAGATGTCACCTGCTGCTCAGCCATCTCCAGACTGGGAAAGGCAATATCACGTGGCCACCTCCTGGGCAGGCCAAGCGTTGTGACAGGCAACTTCCTTCCAAGTGTCCTGGGTGCTCCTCTATGGTATGTACTGGGGGGGGGGGACTGCATTGTGGTGGGGGTAAGGCTGAGGGATACAAATTGTCACCTTCAGCACCCTTCCTCATGATGGGGAGAATGTCGCCCATAGCACAGGGTCCCATTGAAGGCCACCTGCCCTTCCCAGGAAAACCAGAGCCACGTGCGTTGTCATTGATCCGGCTGGAGGCTGGTGTGGCGTGTAGTGATGGTGCACACAGCTCTATTCTGAGAGGACTCTGGGCCTTGCCATCCGGGAAGTGGGGGCACCATGGACGCATGCACTGAGTTCCCGCTGCAGCCCACCGAGATCGTCCTCACCCGCTATCTGCTCTCTGCAGAGGCCCCTCTGCCATCTGTCCCATCTCAGGGACGGCACAGAGGAAGGATGTGATAAGCCTCCTGGGACCCCCTGGTTATCACGCCTGACCTTTGGAGAAGCTGCAAGGGGAGTGTTGTCACGTCAGGAGATAGAGGGGTCACTTGGCTGGGAGCAGCTACCAGCATCCTGAGCGGTCAGAGGCAGGGCTGTGTGAAGACAGCCTGGACTGAGGCCCTGGCCTGGCCTGTCAACACTTCAGTGCACGTGGCAGCTGCAGATACCCAGGCACGCTGGGCTGTGGATGTGAGTGCCTGAGGAAGTCTGTTCTGAAAGGGGCTCAGAGGCTGGAGAATGGTTGCTGGGACCTGTGCCACCTTCCAATTGACACAGGTAGCACAGCCATGTGGCCTTCAGGGAAGACAAGGTTGGCAATATGTGGTCTGCACATAAGCCTGGCAGGCCGAGGGATGGCTGGGAAGGAAAACAAGCTGCTTCATCCAGACATGGTGCTCAAAACCGTCATGGAGACAGCATTGTGTCGCAGGGCAGCTGTGGGATAGACTTGACCTTAGTTGAATCCACGTTACTTCATTTTCTACTGAGAACATGGGAAAAGAAGAAGTGATTAAAAATTTGGTGCTGGAGAGATGGCTTACTGGTTAAGACGCTTGCCTACAAAGCCAAAGGACCCAGGTTCGATTCCCCAGGACCCACATAAAGGCAGATGCACAAGGGGGCACACGTATCTGGAGTTCATTTGCAGTGGCTGGAGGCCCTGGTGTGCCCATTTTCTCCCCCCATCTCTCTCTCTTTCAAATAAAGGGAAAAAATGGTGCTGGAGAGATGGCTTAATGGTTCAGGTATTTGGCAGCAAAGTCAAATTACTTAGGTTTGATTCCCCAGGACCCGCATAAAGGCAGATGCACAAGGTGGCGCATGCGTCTGGAGTTTGTTTCCAGTGGCTGGAGGCCCAGGTGTGCCCATTCTTTCTCTCTCTTTCAAATAAATAAATAATAAAATTTTAAAAATAAGAAAACTTAATTGATGAATGAGAAATCGTTGTTATATGCAAAAACCTTAAAATAAAGTCCATTTGTTCACCAAATGAAGCTCACCAAGTTGCAGAAATATAATGTCACCATTTCGTTTGATTGGTAGAGCAGAATCAGAAACGGAGTCTCTCCATTAGACACTGCTCTATAAATCCCCAGTGGTGGGCTGGGACAGAGAGAAGCTGTTCCGTACAGGGCACTGGAGCGAGCCCCTCTCTCCACAAGGCCCCCTGTGTGCTCAAGTGTCTCAAGTGTTGGATGGAGTTCTCGTTAGCAAAGCATTCTGGGAGTAGAGGGAATGGGTACCACGACGTTGCCCGAAGGCCATTGGGAGCTCTCTGAAATGTGCTGGGTTTTACTCGGCAGCCTGCACTGGTGTGGCATGATCCATCCCTCAATACCACTGCACGACAAGAACTACCTCTTACATCACCATGAAGATGCCTGTTGGTGATTTATAAGACACTGGTACCAGAACCTAGGTTTCAGGTTAGAAGGGCATGATGCTCGTCTGATTTGTACTTTATTATTATTATTATTATTATTATTATTATTATTATTATTTTTGGTTTTTTTTTTTTTTTTTTTTTGGTTTTTCGAGGTAGGGTTTCACTCTGGTCCAGGATGACCTGGAATTCACTATGTAGTCTCAGGGTGGCCTCGAACTCTCAGCAATCCTCCTACCTCTGCCTCCCGAGTGCTGGGATTAAAGGCGTGCGCCACCACGCCCAGCTTATTTTTTGGTTTTTCAACGTAGGGTCTCACTCTAGCCCAGGCTGACCTGGAATTCACTATGTAGTCTCAGGGTGGCCTCGAACTCATGGCGATCCTCTTACCTCTGCCTCCTGAGTGCTGGGATTAAAGGTGTGCACCACCATGCCCGGTATAATTTTATTTTTATTTATCTATTAGAGAGAGAGAAAGAGAGAGAGAGGGAGAATGAGTGCTCCCGGGGCCTCTAGCCATTGCAAACAAACTCCACGCACATGCACTGCCATGTGCATCTGGCTTACGTGGATTTTGGGGAATTGGACCTGGGTCCTTAGGCTTCATAGGCAAATTCCTTAACCCCTAAGCCATCTCTCCAGACCAATGATGGTATTTGATGGTAATTTTTTTTTTAGGTAGGGTCTTTCTGTAGCCCAGGCTGACCTGGATTTTACTCTGTAGTCTCAAGCTGGCCTTGAACACACTATGATACACCTGCATCTGCTTCCCAAGTGCTAGGATTAAAGGCGTGTTCCACCATGCCCTGCGACAAAAAATTTTTTTCGAGACAGGCCCTAGCTGGTCTGAAACTCTGTGTAGACCAGGCTGACCTTGATGCTCCTACCTCTGCCTCTTGAGTGCTGAGCTTAAAGGCACATGACAACACTTCTTTGTGTGTGTGTGTGTGTGTGTGTGTGTGTGTATAATACAGGCACCTGTGAAGGTTTGCATGCTCTGTGTACACTCATGTAGAGGCCAGAGGAGGATGTCAGGTACCCTCTTTTAAAAATTTTTATTTATTTATTTGAGACAGAGAGAGAGAGAGAGAATGGGCACACCAGGGCCTCTAGCCACTGCAAACAAACTCCCGATGCATGCGCCACCATGTGCATCTGGCTTTGTGGGACCTGGAGAATTGAACTGGAGTCCTTAGGCTTTGCAGGTATGCACCTTAACCACTAAGCCATTTCTCCAGCCCCGTCAGGTACCCTCTTTTATCACTCTTGTACCGTATTTCCTTGAGGCAGGATCTCTCACTGAACCTGGAGTTTGCCGTTTTTCAGTGGAACTGACTGACCACTGACTCTCAGTGATCCTCCGGTCTGCCCGGCTCAGCCCTGGGGCAGTGTTAAACAGCCATGCCTGGCTTTTTATTCGGGTGCTCGGGATCGAACTCGATTCATACTTGTGTTGTCAAGAGCGTTTACCAATTGAGTCATCTCCCCAGACCCCCTGTTACATCTTTTAAAGACACATTTTCCCTTTCTTTCTCCCTTCCTTCCTTCCTTCCTTCCTTCCTTCCTTCCTTCCTTCCTTCCTTCCTTCCTTCCTTTCTTTCTTTCTTTCTTTCTTTCTTTCTTTCTTTCTTTCTTTCTTTCTTTCTTTCTTTCTTGGTTTTTCAAGGTAAGGTCTCACTCTAGCCCAGGCTGACCTGGAATTCACTATGGAGACTCAGGGTGGCTTTAAACTCACAGTGATCGTCCTACCTCTGCCACCCGAGTGCTGGGATTAAAGGCGTGCGCCACCATGCCCACCACGCCCAGCATAAAGACACATTTTCTAGACTGTAGATCCCATTCTAGTATAAAATCAGTTCTAAATAATACAAAAACACATCTTGATGTGCAACTGAGGGGGATGGATGCAAGTCTTTAAATTATATTCTGTAATCTCTAATAAAAGGAAACTACATTTCCTTGTGGAAGTGAACCAAGACACATCTTTGTTATTTGCAAACAAACCTACAGCTCAAATGTCCTGGTCACAGTGTAAAAGTCATTGTGTCAGTGGGCAGCAATCACAGAAACAGCATGGAACCTTAAAATTAAGAACTCCTCCTTGGGCTGGAGAGATGGCTTAGCGGCTAAGGCGTTTGCCTGCAAAGCCAAAGGATCCCGGTTCGATTCTCCAGGTCCCATGTAAGACAGATGCACAAGGGGCACATGCATCTGGAGTTCGTTTCCAGTGGCTAGAGGCCCTGCTGTGCCCATTCTGTCTCTGTCTGCCTCTCTTCTATCTCTCTCTCTCTCTCTGCTTGGAAATAAAAAAAAATTAAGAACTCCTGGGCTGGAGAGATGGCTTAGTGGTTAAGGCACCTGCCTTCTAAGCCTAAGAATGCTGGTTCCAATCTCCAGGTCCCACGTTTAGCCAGATGCAAAGTGACGCAAGGGCACAATGCTGCACTTGACCACAGGGGGCGCACACATCTGGAATTCATTTGCAGCAGCTGAGAGGCTGTTGGCGTGCCCATCTCTATCTATCTCCCTCTCCCTCTCTCTCTTTCTCTGTCTCTCTCTGTTTGTCTCTCTTCACACACAAAAAATAAGAACTCCTCAGCTGGAGAGATGGCTTAGTGGTTAAAGCACTTGCCTGCAAAGCCAAAGGACCCAGGTTCAATTCCCCAGTACCCATGTAAAGCCAGATGCACAAGGTGGCGCATGTGTCTGTAGTTCATTTGCAGTGGCTGGAGGCCCTAGGGTGCCCATTCTTTATCTGCTCCCCTCCTCTCTCTCTCTCTCAAATAGATAAATAAAAATTTTAATATTATTTATTTATTTGAGAGAGGGAAAGAGGCAGACAGAGAGAGAGAGAGAGAGAGAGAGAGAGAGGGAGAGAATGGGCATGCCAGGGCCTCCAGCCACTGCAAACAAACTCCAGATGCATGCATCCCTCTTGATCATCTGGCTTACGTGGGTCCTGGAGACTCGAACGGGGATCCTTTGGCTTTGCAGGCAAACACCTTAACTGCTAAGCCCATACAAAATATTTTTAAAAAATCAAGAGCTCTCATGTAAGGTCAGCGGAAGGAATTGAGGAGAAGAGGGGTGGAGGAGGGTTAATCAAAATTAAAGATATTATGAATATATGAAAACCTACTTCTTCACTAGCTAAACAATATGTATGGATAGAAGTGCACTGTATGGGTGGATCATTGTGTACCCAGAAGCCATAGACTGTTACAAGGAAATTTCAATACCTCCCAGTGAGTTGTTGGTCAGGGAGGTCCCTGGTGCCACCAGAACATTAAAGGCTATTGCTAAGGGTCTCGGCTGCCCGTGAGAACGAGGTGGTAAGACACTTGCTGATGACTCCACATGCCTGGGCTGCAAGACAGTGAGAAATCAAGCTGGAGCTGAGAAGTCTCCTCCCCGTTGACCAGCTGTCAGGATGCTGGAAAAAAGATAGGCAGCCTGTTCGGGGAGAAAAGTCATCAATAATTTTAACCAGCAGTGGACCCTGTGAGTTTTTTTTTTTATGTTTAAAAGGATTTATTATATAAGTCAAAGTGCATGCTTAGGTGAAAACTGTAATGTCCAAACAGTAAGTCAGACAACTTGTTTTCTATTAAAAATGTATTTGAGACCATTTTTTTTTTTTTTACCATACTTAATTATTATCCTCGGTTCTTCCATCCACTCTCCTTTGATCTTGACATGAAGTTCCAGGTTCTTTTCTGAGTTCTCGGTCACAATTCTATTTTTTTTTAATTTTTTAAATTTTAATTTATTTATTTTTATTGACAACTTTCATAATTGTAGACAATAACCCATGGTAATTCCCTCTCAGTCATAATTCTTGTGGCAGCATCCAAACCAATTCTAACTGTCTTTCAGGTGAAGCACTGGATATTTACCACATAACTGAACTAGGCAAAGGCTCTTTGGACAAAGCCAGCCCGGACCTTAGCCTAGCACAGCCTGGAGCCTCTGTGTTTGTTCTCGTGGAGCTTCATTGCACAGTGCTGGCTCCCAACTCAGGCATGCTTTCTGCAAAAGGACTTGCCCTAGGCAGCCATTTCTCAGGAAAAGGATCTTGTCAGCAGGGTTCCTTCTAACAGAAGATGCAGTTGAATTCAGTGACTGTGCAAGTTTTATGGCTGGACAGCCAGACCAAATGTACCACCTGGTACAATGGTGGCCTGTCTGTTATGAGGGAAGCCAACTATTTTCTGGACTTGAGCCCTACTCTATAGGAGGGAATTCATGCCTGTTACTGAAAACCTAAGTGAAAGTTTATGGGTGCCTAAGCCTACTAGTGCTGTCTGGCTAACTGGATATATGGTGCCTACAAGGCCTTCCTCTACTTCTGTTTATGCCCATATGTTAATGTACTCTCACTTCTCTTTTCAGATGGTGGTGATCACTGGGAGATGCAAGACTCACCAATGTGCTGAGAAGTGACAGTGGAGTGTTCAGCACTAAGACAGGCATCTCTATCACTCCCTCTGAGGCTGCGTGGAAGAGGTGATGGAAAGAATGTAAGAGCCAAAGGGAGGAGAGGGGTGCTTTGAAATCTTGTCCTGCAGACACAAAGTGGCTGTGGGATTCATGACCTCGCACTGCTTCATGCTACCCACGCAGAGCTGAGAGGGGAAAATGATACCATCAAAATGGAAGAGAGACTAATAGGAGAGAGGAAGGGATTCAGTGGAGGGAGGATTTGTGCAGGGGAAAAGGGAAGGTTGGGAGGGGATTATGATTAGGGTATATTGTCTCCATATGTTGGGGTCCCCCAAAGGGCCAGCCCAGGAGGGACAGCAGGGTCTCTGCCGGGTAGGGGGTGAGAGGCGCGGAGTCACAACACAGACTCCGGGAGTTGGGTGGAAGCAGGCAGCGGGTGAGCTGCTGCAAACTCGTTTATTCAAGGAAGTGTAGGGGGTTTAAAGGGTTTGGCTGGTCAATCATTGTATGGGGTGGTCCCCTTCTTGTGACTAATGACAGCCTGTCTCTGGGCAGATCATCTCGCCGCAGGTTGCTCACGAGCATGGGGCTGTAGCTGTTGTCACGCCAGGCCTACGCAGGACGCCATGTTCACAGAAGCCACTTCCTGGTTTCTTCTGACATGTGGTCTGGCTAGGACCCAACCTATATTGTGCCATACATATCCTCCTTTTTGTTTTTATTATTGGCAACCCTGGGAGGCATGGTTCTTTGCCAAGCCATTGTTGACACCAGGCCCCAAGGGATCATCACATGCAACGGTGCCTGTCTTAGGTTGCCCCATCTCATGGGGTCTTACCCGTCATTGACTACCCGCCATCCTGGTGAGAAAACCCGAGGGGTGTGGCCTGGTTTCTTTTAGCATGCTGTCTGGCTAGGGCCCGACCTGCATTGTGCCATACATCTATATATGGACATTGTCAATAAAATTTAAAACAAAACAAAAATAAATAAACCAACAATGTTTATTTATGTCATGGGGAAGGCTGTAGAGACACAGCACAGAGCTGGAAGGGACCTCTGTCAACCTGTCGTGGCTGTCTGTGAGACATGCAGGGAGGTAGGTAGGATTCACGCATTTCAACTTGAAAACCCATTGTCTCTCCTCAGGCTACACACGATCATTCAGTGCTATGTGCTCTTAAAATGATATTTTGGTTTTGCTCCCTGCTTTTTTTTTTTCCCTCCCTGAGAATCCTCTCTTTGAAATTATTTCTCAATGGAAAAACAAGACCTTTGGCAAGTCAGGTGGAAATATTATGAGTTTTTTTTTAATTTACTCTGGTTCCGACCCACAGCTTCTTCCCTGAGATTTGCTTCCTGTCTCTTCTCCTTCTCCCTGTAGACAGACAGTATCCTGGTGTGGGCATCGCCTGGTGGGAGCTGTGCTTACGTAAGTGGAAGTGATGTGTGCGTGCTTGTGTGTGCTCACAGGAGCAGTGAGGGCACAGCCTGCCTTTCCAGGGAGTGCAAAGCACACGTGAGTGGGCATCTTGAAGGTCATGATTTGAACTTGAAACGCTGCCAGAAGACACGATTAATTTGCGGCTCCAGATGTTGATGCCCAGATGTTCCGGCGCCTCATGCTGGCTCTCTCCCTTGTTGGAGAGGCTCTGCCTGGCCACCCACATACCATCCTGCAGTCAGGGTTGTGCACGGAGAGCTGTACAGGTCTGGCCGCTGTGCCCACATTTGACAAATTCTGAAAGCACAAGGGATAAATGCCCAGAACCTCAGTACCCCTTGTTCACCATGAATGTTCACCAAAGGGACAAATTCCACAGCCAGAGATTTTTCAGCCAAAGGGGTGGCCTTACTCACTCCAATTGTTAATAATTCTCCTACTGTGCCTTTATTTTCTTTAAAAAAAAACCATTTTTTTTTCAGGCAAACTCAACAGACTGGTATCTTTTTTTTATGTGAGAGAGTGAGAGTGAGAGCAAGCGAGAGAGAGAAAGAGAGCAAGAGAGAATTGACAACTCAAACTCCAGACGAATGGCCCTCAGCTCCCTTGGACCCACGGACTATGGGGCTCTCGAGGGTTTGAGCAGCAGGAAAGGACTGACCGAGGATGGTCAGGGTTTGCAATGGTGTCACGTGTGCTGGGTGCTGACTAGACTCAAGCTTGGAAAGGGGTTGGGACAACCATGACTGCATCACCGGACTCCACTGATGTCAAGGATGAAGGAACTCTGTGGGGAAGTCGCTAAATGTCATTAGAAAACACGATCTTAACGGGCATGGTGGTGCGTGCCTGTAATCCCAGAACTTTGGAGGCAGAGGTAGGAGGAATGCTGTGAGTACAAGGTCAGCCAAGACTACATAGTGAAAAAATAATAAAAAAAAAAAAAAGACTAGGGGCTGGAGAGATGGCTTAGTGGTTAAGTGCTTGCCTGTGAAGCCTAAGGACCCCGGTTTGAGGCTCCATTCCCCAGTACCCGCATAAGCCAGATGTACATGGTGACGCATGTGTCTGGAGTTCATTTGCAGTGGCTAGAGGCCCTGGTGCGCTCATTCACTCTCTCTCTCCCTTTCTCTGGCTCTAATAAGTAGATAAATAAAATTATTTTTTTTTAAAAAAAAGACTATAAGGTGAATTCTAGGTCAGCCTGGGCTAAAAAAAATCAAGAAGAAAGCCGGCCGTGGTGGCGCATGCCTTTAATCCCAGCACTCGGGAGGCAGAGGTAGGAGGATCGCTGAGAGTTCGAGGCCACCCTGAGACTCCATAGTTAATTCCAGGTCAGCCTGGACCAGAGTGAAACCCTACCTCGAAGAACCAAAAAAAAAAAAAAAAATCCCCAAAGCCACAAACTGGGCAAGCCGGGTCTTTCCCAGGCAGCCCCGCTCCCACACACCTCCAGCTTCTGCTCCCTTGTGGGCCTCTGCAGCAGGGGGCTGGCGCTGAAGGGTTTAGAGGAAGGACAGACAGCACCAGTGGACAGCCTCTTGGCCACACCATGCCCTCGCCTCCAGGGAATAGAGCAGCAGCATCCGGTCATCTGGGCCTTCCTCAGTGTTTTCTCAGCTTCCTCTCTCCTCTCTCCCATTCCTGTCTCCTCCTTCCTTCTTTTCTTCAGCAGCCTGTTCACACAGGTCACGTGGCTTGGGTGCAAATCCTGGGTAGGCAGAACCCACACTGTGTGCCAGGATGTGGTGCCACTGGTCCGTGCTGCATGCTAGGCAGGGGTGGGGGAGCAGAGCCCATACAGCCTGGGACTTGGTCAAGGCTAAGCTGCACAGACTTATTTTTTTCTTTGAAATATTTTATGTATTTATTTACTTTGAGAGAGAGAGAGAGAGAGAGAGAGAGAGAGAGGGAGTGGGAGAATGGCTGTGCCAGGGCCTCTAGACACTGCAAACGAACTCCAGGTGCATGTACCACATTGTACATCTGGCTTTATGTGGGTACCAGAAAATCAAAGCTGGGTTCTGCTGGGCGTGGTGGTGCACGTCTTTAATCCCAGCACTCAGGAGGCAGAAGTAGGAGGATCGCTGTGAGTTCAAGGCCACCCTGAGACTACATAGTGAATTCCAGGTCAGCCTGGGCTAGAGCAAGACCTTACCTCAGGGGGGAAAAAAGCTGGGTCCTTAGGCTTTGCTGGCAAATGTCTTAATCACTGAGCCATCTCTCCAACCCTGTACAGACTTATTTTAAGAAGGACCTTTACAGCCACTTGGTGACACAAGGACATCTTACATTGAGTTTATACAGGGAGGGACTGGATAGAGGTCAATCTGCAATGACAAGGAAACAAGTCCCAAGGGCCTTAGAGAGCTGCCACCACACATGTCCTCACCTGGGCAGGTGTGTAGCACACACCTGCACATATACCACCTGCATCTTCCGGGAACCTGGGTTTTGAATCCTCCCTATTGCAGTCAGGTTCATGTTGCTGTCGGAAAACACCCAGCCAGGGCTGGAATGATGGCTGAATGGTTAAAGTGCTTGTCTGTGAAGCCCAAGGACCCATGTTCGATTCTCCAGATCCCACATAAGACAGACGCACAAGGTGGCTCATGTGTCTGAAGTTAGTTTGTAGTGGCTAGAGGCCTTGGCATGCCCATTCTCTCTCTCTCTCTCTCATGTTAAATAAATAAATATAAAATTTAAAAATTTGAGAGAGAGAGAGAATGGGTGCACCAGGGCCTCTAGCCTCTGTAAATGAACTCCAGATGCATGCACCATCATGTGCATCTGGCTTATGTGGGTCCTGGGGAATTGTACCTGGGTCCTTTGGCTTTGCAGGCAAGTGCCTTAACTGCTAAGCTATTTCTCCAGCTCCCCAAAAAAATTAAAAAAAAAAAAAGAAAGTAAAGAGCTATCCAAAAGCAGAGTCTAGGAGGGAAGGGTTTATTTTGACCCACAGACTCAAGGGGAAGCTCCATGATGGCAGAGGAGAACAGTGGCACCAGCAGAGGGTGGACATCACTTCCTGGCCAACATCAGGTGGACAACAGCAGCAGGAGAGTGTGCCAGACACTGGCAAGGGGAAGCTGTTTATAACACCCATAAGCGCCCCCTCCAAAAAAAAAAGCACATGGCCTCCTGGAGGCTCCGATTCCCAAATTGCCACCAGCTGGGGACCTAGCATTCAGAACACATAAGTTTATGGAGGACGCCAGAATCAAACCATCACACCCTCTCACAGGATCGTTTTTGGATAGCAGGGAGGGCATACCATGCTGCCATCCAGAGTAGAAAACTGAGCTTTTCAAGGGAAGTGCCATCCCTCCACACTTGTGTCTTCCCTGGGCTTCTCTGGCCTCCCACAGGCAGGGAGTGACAGCCAGGGAGCCAGGAGCGTCTGAGCAGTGGCCTTTCCTCGCCTCTTCCTGTCAAGTCCTCTCTGCCGCTATGCTATTTGGAAGCCTTTCTGCTCCAGCCACGACTTCAGAGAGTGAGCCAGCGCCTGCCAGATGACACCCGTCAGCCGGCCTGAGCGGGCACCTGACCTCACGGGCCTGTGCTGGGGGATGGGCAGCCACAGTGGCCATCTGGTGCATTCCAAAGGTTCAGGCCTGGTGGTGACAGGCGCAACCTCCCCCTTCCCTTCCGGAGACTTCCAGAGATCTAGGCTCACTCAGGGGCCCCACCCCACATCCTCAAAGCCCCAGTTGACTCCTGACACCTATAGCCTTCAACTCCAAAGTGGGACCAGGAGTGCCAAGTCCTGTCTCAGGTACCTCCCGCCGACCA
Source organism: Orientallactaga sibirica (assembly GCA_036365145.1). Taxonomy (NCBI): domain Eukaryota; kingdom Metazoa; phylum Chordata; class Mammalia; order Rodentia; family Dipodidae; genus Orientallactaga; species Orientallactaga sibirica. The sequence goes on from JAEOAD010001845.1 coordinate 3,048,434, forward strand.
CGTGAGACATACCGTCAGTCCAGCCCTTGGCACAAGAATGTCAGAGAAGCCCATGTCGCATCATAGGTGTTGGGGACATGGCTCAGGGCTTGTGGTGTTAACAGGGGTCACCTTGGGAGGATCAAATCTGGGACATTTAAGTGCTATCACCCCCCGTTTGTTGCCTTTTTTGTGTAGGGACTTTTTACAGGCCTAAAAGGTCACTGAAGATTCTAGGACATGCTGGAAGGATGGCTCCGTGGATGAAGCGCATGCACAGCAAGTATGAGGACTGGAGTTTGGACTCTAAGCACCCACGTAAACGTCTGGTGGGCATGATAACCCACCTGGAACCCCTGCACGACACGGAAGGCAGAGGACTGAGGTCCCAAGACAAGCTGGCCAGCTAGACTCCACAAATCATTGAGCTCTGGATTCAAGGGCTCAACCCTGCCTCAGAAACTAAAGTGGACACAAATCAAGGCAGATGCCTCATGTCCACCCTCTGACCTCCAGACACACTGCATGAATATGCGCACACACGTACGCACACACATACACACATACACACACACACTCCAATAAATAAATAAATAAAAGCCATTTTATATTTTTTTATTTGAAAGAGAGAGAAAGAAGCAGATAGAGATAGAGAGGGAATGGGTGCACCAGGACCACTAGCCACTGCAAACGAACTTTCAGACGCATGCGCCTCCTTGTGCATCTGGCTTTATGTGGGTACTGGGGAATCCAACCTCGATCCTCAGGCTTCGCAGGCAAGTGCCTTAACCATTAAGCCATCTCTCCAGCCCATCAAAGCTGTTTTAAATGATATTAAAATAGTAAACGGGAATTCCAAGGCAGAAGGCAGCAGGAAGATAAAATGACCTCTGGCAAGGGGAAGCTGGCTATAAGCCCGCCCCCCCCCCCAACAATACACTGCCTCCAGGAAGCTCCAGTTCCCAAATTGCCACCAGCCGGGAACCTGGCACTCAGAACACCTAAGTTTATGGCGGACACCTGAATCAAACCACCGCTCCCCCCACATACACTCCAGAATCCTCCCCCTCCCGGCCAGCCCTTACACAGAAGACTAGATTCTTGCCCCAACCTACTGACTCCAATGCTCGCCTAACGGTGCTGACCACAGACAGACTCCTCTGTTATCCTTGGAAGACCTGGATACGCATGTAGATGTGGATCTTAGGAGAGCCGGCTTCCTTTTTTTTTGTTTGTTTTTTTGAGGTAGGGTTTCACTCTGGTCCAGGCTGACCTGGAATTTACTATGTAGTCTCTGGGTGGCCTCGAACTCACGGCGATCCTCCTACCTCTGCCTCCCCAGTGCTGGGATTAAAGGTGTGCGCCACCACACCCGGCTCAGCTTCCATTTTTGAATGCAGGGCCTGGCCGAAAAGTAAGACCCCACTCCCCCTCTCTGGACAGCTTAGTCTACTGATCCTTCACCCTCCATGACTCCCCCCGCCCCACCCCAGCCAGGCCCACTCGGAGACAGAAAGAGGAAGGGACTCCATTCTGCCTTCGAGGGGAAGAGTCCATGGCAGAGACCCAGCAGGGCCATAGTGCCCGCTTCAGTGTGTGGGCGTGGTACAGAAGCCACACAGCTCTTGTGGTTAGAGCGGAGGGCTGTGGCCTGGGGTGGCTCAGGGGAGAGGGGGCCTGTGACATATCCTGGGACATCACTCTTCCAGCTGAGACCCAGGTCTGGGGATTCCAGTGCCTGGCAGAGGTGGGGTTTTGGAGGGACATGAGTTGTCCCTATTTTATTGGGGGGGCAGCATTGGAGGGGAGTACCTGAGGATGGGCTGCAGTCAGAAAGACTAGGTAAATAAAATATGGCTGTTTTTTGGGATCTACGGGATACACGAGGACAGAGCTGGGGGTGGAGGGAAGAAGAAAACAAAGCCCTTGAGTGAGCGCCAGGGGCTCATGGTAGTGGCTAAAGGGAGCATTGCCACTAAGTGTCCCAGCCTGGGCGGTCACTCAGACTGGAAGTGACATGGGCCAGTGTCTCCACTCTGCTGGGCCTGAGTCACATGGCCATATCTGTCAGTTTGCTACACGATAAACATCCCTATAGCCCATAAGCTGTTCCATGTGTCATCTCATCCTGGCTTGTTCTCGATGAAGGCATAACCCCCCCACACACACACACGCATATAAAATTTTGAGATAGTCCAGGCTGACCTGGAATTCACTCTGTAGTCTCAGGCTGGCCTTGAACTCACAGCCCTTCTCCTACCTCTGTTTCTCAAGCGCTGGGATTAAAGGTGTGCGTAGTGTCACCACACTCAGCTGGCCTTTCTTTAAATTTTTAAAAAATATTTTATTTATTTATGTATTTATTTGAGAGATACAAGGTGAGAGAGAAAGAAGCAGATGACAGATAAGAGAGAATGGGTGCACCAGGGCCTCCAGCCACTGCAAACGAACTCCAGATGCATGTGCTCCCTTGTGCAGCTGGCTTACATGGGTCCTGGGGAATCGAACCTGGGTCCTTAGGCTTTCCAGGCAAGCGCCTTAACTGCTAAGCCATCTTTCTAGCCCAGCTAACCTTTCTTTCTTTCTTTTTAAAAAATATTTATTTATTTATTTATTTGAGAGAGAGAGAGAGAGAGGAAGAAACAGACAGAAAGAGAGAATGGACATGCCAGGGCCTCCAGACACATGTGCTCCTTTGTGCATCTGGCCTTACATGGGTCCTGGGGAATCGAATTGGGTCCTTAGGCTTCTCAGGCAAGCGCCTTAACCACTAAGCCATCTCTCCAGCTCAGCTAACCTTTCTTAGCTAGAGTCATAGAGGAGGTTCAAGGCTCTCAGCCCTGCTGAGCTTTTGGGCTCATGTCCCACCAGCTTATAACCTGTTGGATATGGCAGGTGACATGAGTAAGCCCCACATCCCCATGTAGGCAGCACAGCAGGGCTTCTCCCAGATGGGAGAATCGTGGATGGTTACAAAGGAGGGAACAGTGGGCTGTGGTCCCCATGGTGATGTACTGGTAGTGAACCTTCAGGGCTGGTAGTGAGAGTCAGGGAGCATTGGTGGGGGAGTGGAGCTCTGCCACAGTTTGAGAGCTGTGTAATGTGTCCCTCTCAGCGGGGTGGGGGTGATATTCAAATGACCTCATGGACATGACACATGGGACACCGTTCCTGAGCATGGTATTCTGATAGCGTATACTCACAAGACTGTACACTTTTTTTTTTTTTTTTTTTGTTTTTGTTTTTTGTTTTGGTTTTCCAAGGTAGGGTCTCACTCTAGCTCAGGCTGACCTGGAATTTGCTATGTAGTCTCAGGATGGCCTCGAACTCAAGGTGACCCTCCTATGTCTGCCTCCCAAATGCTGGGATTAAAGGTGTGCACCACCACGCCCGACAAGACTGTACACTGTTTAAGAAGTGAATTTTTCAGGCCTGGGGAAATGGCTTAGTGGTTAAGGCATTTGCCTGTGAAACCAAAGAAGCCTGGTTCAATTCCCCAGGACCCATGTAAGCCAGATGCACAAGGGGGCACACGTGTCTGGAGTTTGTAGTGGCTGGAGGCTCTGGCATGCCCATTCTCACTTTCTCTCTCTCTCTCTACCCTCTCTCTGTCTCTAATAAATAAATAAATAAAATAAAATCTTTAAAATAAAAAATAAAAAAAGAAATGAATTTACATGCGAATATAGATAGCACACTTATTCATTACAACTCATGCTATCGAATTTTATAAGTGCCTGATGTAAACTGAAATGGACAAGCTAAACAAGCCCTGGGTTTGCATTTAGTTTTTGCTAAAGGGTCTGAGCTCAATCATTAGCTGTAACTGGGTTTCAGAGCTCAGCCACTGTCGACTGGATTCCTTGTTCTTCCCAATAGACAAACATTTGTGGCCAACCTCAACCCAGTGGGGATGCGGTAGGGGACGAGAGAGCTGAGGCTGGTGTTCTGCACCCCCTGGGTAGCTAGGCAGTTTCTCCACGGGACGCAAGTCTATATGCCAAGCGTCTTCCTGGCAGGAACACAGAGCCAAACCAGGACTGGGTTACAGGATGGGGTTGCTGTCCAGATCACCACCTGCCACAGATGTGCCCAGAACAATCTTAGGATGCATTTTGGTTATATTGCTATGAGAATGACCATAAGTCTGTTACCAGAAAGACAGTAAAAAGCTACACATTTGGTGACCGGGCAGGCATGACTTCTGCAAAAACAAGCTTATGGAGAGGAATGACGTTCTGGCCATGGTCCTACATGTGATTGATCTTGTAGAATCACCCCTCTGTGACATCCACAGATACTCGTCCATGTTTTCTATTTTTTTAACTTTTTAAAAATTTATTTATGGGCTGGAGAGATGGCTTAGCGGTTAAGGCGCCTGCCTCCTAAGCCTAAGAACGCTGGTTCCAGTCTCCAGCGGTTCCAATCTCCAGGTCCCAGGTTTAGCCAGATGCAAAGTGATGCAAGGGCGCAATGCCGCACTTGACCACAAGGGGGCGAACGCATCTGGATTTCATTCACAGCAGCTGAGAGGCTGCTGGCACGCCCATCTCTGTCTTCCTCCCCCCGTCTCTCTCAAAAAATAAAAATAAAAAAATTATTTATGAGAGCGAGAGGGAGAGAGAATGGCATGCCAGGGCCTCTAGCCATTGCAAGGGAACTCCAAATGCTTGTGTCCCCTTGTGCGTCTGGCTCACAAGGGTTCTGGAGAATCAAACCTGGGTCCTTAGGCTTCACAGCCAAGTGCCTTAACCATGAAGCCATATTCCAAGCCATGGTTTTATTCTAATATCCCCCTAGAATCCCTAGATGCCTTTCTAATTTTTTCGTGTGTGTGTGTGTGTGTGCGCATGCACACATATGTGTGTACATGTGTGAGCATGTATGTGGAGGCCAGACATCTTCCTATCTGCTTTTCACCTTAGTTTTAGGGATAGGATCTCTTTATTTTTTATTTTATTTTATTTTTTTAGGATCTCTTTATTAAATTTTTTTAATCTTTTATTTATTTACTTATTTGAGAGAGAGAGATAGAGAAAGAGGCAGAGATCAAGAGAATGGGCGCACCAGGGCATCCAGCCACTGCAAACCAACTCCAGACGCGTGTGCCCCCCTGTACATCTGGCTTACATGGATCCTGGAGAGCTGAACCAGGATCCTTTGGTTTTGCAGGCAAATGCCTTAACCGCTAAGCCATTTCTCCAGCCCTAGAGATAGGATCTCTTGCTGAACCAAAAGCTCACTGATTCATTTCTCTCTCTCTCTCTCTCTCTCTCTTTGTTGGTTTTTCAAGGTAGGGTCTCACTCTGGTCCAGGCTGACCTGGAATTCACTATGTAGTCTCAGGGTGGCCTCGAACTCACAGCAATCCTCCTACCTCTGCCTCCCTAGTGCTGGGATTAAAGGCTCACACCACCACACCCAGCTTCTGATGTGGGTGCTGGGGACCCACACTCAGGTCTTCTTGCTTACATCCGGGTAATTCAGCATTGCTCTGTCCCTTTGGGGACACACTGAACCATCTCTACACCCCACCTTTCTGGATCTTAATTGGAACGACCTGCCCAAGACTTTGGTTGGCAAAAGCTTGGCTGAACATCCCTCCCGTGGAGTGCTGGAGTCCCTAAGGTGCTTGGACTGTGGCATGCATCTTTGTCTTCAACTCTGCTAGTTTATGACTGCAGAGAGAGGAGCTGACTTGAGAAAAGCAGATAGCGGAGGAAATGATTCGCCTCCACAGACACAGCCTTAGTTGTCCTGGATGGAACCGGATTGATTATGGCCTGTGGATAGAGCAGTTCTGGCCAGCTCATTTCAACATCTCTGAACTGGGTATAAATCTGCGTTCTGGGACTCTCCTGGACGGATATGACTCTCCTGCTGCCTTGTAAATTGATGGGCACTGATGGCTCCCGTTCACTGTCCATCCACAGGCGGGTCACTTGTAGGAGCACTGTCCCTGAGCTTGTTAACCCTTCCACACCCATCTCCCTTCACCTCACGGACATGGACCCTGACAGTAGCCTTGGCAAGATGCTGCGTCTTCATGGCGATCCTCCTACCTCACCTCCCAAGTGCTGGAATTAAAGGCATGTGCCACAAAAAAAAAAAAAAAAAGATGCTGCATCTGAGGAGTCAGTACCCGAACCCCTGTGCCCTCCTGAGGAGTCCTCGGAATGGGGAGGAGGAGGGTGGGGCGGGAGCATACCTGAGCAAAGGGTGGCTGTCCTCTCTTTACCCGGCATCCAGGCGATTGTCCCTGCCTCTCTCTTTGGGTTAAGGACATGTTATTTCTGCTCTGGGCTCCATGAGGATGGGTGGCCAAAGGCAGTGGTTAAATGGCGTTTACTTGAGAATCCAAGACAAGAGAGTCTTTCTGGAATGGGATATAGAAGCCATGTCCTCCCCCGTACTGTCTATGGGTCACAGGGAGATTCTGTTCAGAGTGGAACTGGGGGTGTGTGCGACTACCTGCTGCTGCTGTCTCTGCAAAGCCATAGACGCCTCTGAGCGTGCTGCACTCTCTGAGTGCTTACAGTCACCACACCACTAAATGATGGCACCTATTAGTGCAGAGTAAATAAACAGTTACACGCACTTGTGCTTGGACTGTGTCAGCTCTGGTTTAATTGGTGTGTAGGCTGCAAGGCATCAATTACAGCATATGTAATTTATTTATGCAATAAAATTTACCGTTAACCGAGAGAGGAAAAATAAAGAGAAAAATAATATGTTTCAGGCTATAATTACATAATAAAGTGGAAATTAGAACTATGGCTTGGTCCACAGCCTTACTCTGGCCTGAGAGACATCAGCAAAGCCATCATTTCAGTCCCTTGCAGGATCGTAGGAGGGACTGTTCAGATGCCAAGGGTGGCTGATAAATCCCAGGGAGCAGGAGTGATTGAGACGCAGCCTGCTCTGATGAGGGGTGAAGGGGGCAGACCAGGAAGCTGGAGCTGGAACAAACAGGGGTGATTAGGAGAAAGATCTTTTTTTTTTCTTTTTCTTCTCTTCTCTTCCCTTTTTCCACCTTCCTTCCTTCCTTCCTTCCTTCCTTCCTTCCTTCCTTCCTTCCTTCCTTCCTTCCTTCCTTTCTTTCTTTTCAAGGTAGGGTCTCACTCTGACCCAGGCTGACCTGGAATTCACTCTGTAGTCTCAGGCTGGCCTCGAACTCACAATGATCTTCCTACCTCTGCCTCCGAGTGCTGGGATTAAAGGTGTGTGCCACCATGCCTGGCCCGAGAAAGGTATTTTCTTTTTTAAATATATGTTTAAACATTTTATTTATTTATTTGAAGGAGAGATAGAGAGAAAGCAGAGAGAGAGAGAGAGAGAGAGAGAGAAGGGGTGAGGGAGAATAGGCACACCAAGGTCTTTAGCAAGTGTAAAGTGAACTGCAGACACGTGCACCACCTCGCTGGTCTGGGAAGGTCTTGGTGGACGTATTGAGAGAAGACACAACCGGGGGAGAAGGAAAGTCTTGGGCAGAGGGAGACGGGTATCACGGATGCGTCCTGACTGTCCAGTGACTTGGGTCTGCTAAGAGCCACTCCTGTCACCCAGCGGCTTTGGTTACTTGGCTCGGGCACAGGGGACACCTCCACCTGCCCCAATGCCCCCTCTCCCAGGGGGCCCAGCTGGCAGGAGGATCACTTCATTCCTGTGTCTGCAGTCACTCTGCAGGGAATAGGGTGACCAGTAGGGTAGTGACATATGGATTCTTGGGAGAAGTTTCAGCCTTTGAGAAGAGTCTATGGGGGCCAACGCTGCCTGCAGGAGAGCTTACCTTACAACCCTAAAGAAAAAGCCCAGGGCTGGAGAGATGGCTTAGTGGTTAAGGTACTTGCCTGCAAAGCCAAAAGGCCTAGGTTCAATTCCCCAGGACCCATGTGAGCCAGATGCACAAGGTGGCACATGTGTCTGGAGTTCGTTTGCAGTGGCTAAAGGCCCCGGCGTGCCCGTTCTATCTGCCTCTTTCTCTCTCTCAGATAAATAAATAAAAATAAAATATTTTTGTTAAAAAAAAGAAAAGAAAAGAAAGAAAAAGCCCATGTTCTGAGAAGTTCACCATGGGTGGTTTCATTATGCAAACATGCCAGGCTGCTGGCACACACCTAGATGGTGCAGCGCGCGCTCTTGACAGAACCTCTTGATATAACTGGGGACTCACTGGCATGAGATGCGCCAGGCTGCCGCAGGGTGGGACCTGGAGGGTTGTCTGCGGTGCATGGTGAATAATTGGAGTCACGCTCTGAAACAGCAGTTCCTCATGCAGTAAGCACACAGCACGTGACAGTCTCCACCGTCACCCTAAGGGGCTGTGCATAGTTGTGTGTGCCCTGCTTTCGTGAGACTGGAACATATGGTCCTTTCCTTTCCATACACTTTGGCTGGATATGAAGTCCTCATAGAAATATGTGTGAGCATAGGCCAGGCGTGGTGGCGCACGCCTTTAATCCCAGCACTCGGGAGGCAGAGGTAGGAGGATCGCTGAGAGTTTGAGGCCACCCTGAAACTACATAGTTAATCCCAGGTCAGCCTGAGCTAGAGTAAGACCCTACCTCAAAAAACTTAAAAAAAAAAAAAAAAAAAAGAAGTATGTGTGAGCAAAACAGCCTGACACGCTCAGCATGGTTGGGCTGTGAGCAAGGCTGTCACCCCCATTTTCATGTTGGTTTTTTTTTTTTTTTTTTTGGTTTTTCGAGGTAGGGTCTCACTCTAGCCCAGGCTGACCTGGAATTCACTCTGTAGTCTCAGGGTTGCCTCAAACTCATGGCGATCCTCCTACCTCTGCCTCCCAAGTGCTGGGAATAAAGGCGTGCGCCACCATGCCCGGCTTTCGTGTTTTCTATGATTCTTGTCACAGAAGCGTCTAATTAGCAAAGTAGCCAGGAAGGTCCAAGGCCTGTGCATGTTGGGGGATACTGGTCACATCTGACTCCATGGTGACCAGAGGAGGAGTGGCACACGCCATCTGAACACTCACACCTTCCAACACAAGCAATCTACAATCACCTGGATGAGTTTGGGGAACAACTTGGCTTTCCCTGGGGAATGCCCAGGGGTCCACTAGCACATGGAATGTACATGTTCAGAACACATACAATGTGTCTGTGTGCGTAGCATGCTTTCATAGTAAATGCATGTGGTATGTTGTATCTTGATGTGTGTGACGTGTGTATATATACAGCGTACCTATGGATAGCATGTGTGTATTAGCAAGTGTGTGTGCATATGCACAGGTGTATGTGTGGGCTTGGGTTTATGTACATGCGTTTTCATGTGTGTCCATGAAGTAGGCAGGATCCAGTGGCCCATCTTAGTGCGCTTCAGGAATGTTTGTGTCAAGATTCTGTTTGAGAGAGAAAACACCAGTGAAGGTACTCAACAGTGAACACTGCAAGCTTTAAATTTGGCCAGCCAGGCCAATGGGTGCAATAGTGGAAAGTCTGTTATGGGGGAAACCAACTGCTCTCTAATTGGACTGGAGGCCCGCTCCATGGGAGGGAACACATCCCTGATACTGAAAATGTACGACAGGGGTAGTCATGAGTCCTACAGATGTAATGTCTGCTGGAGTCTCGCTAAATATATATACTGTGCTCACCAAACTGCCCAGTAAGCACTTCTCTTAATGTCCATACTCATATATTAATGCTACTCTCACTTTGGGTTAGAGGAGCTTCTCTTTTCAGATGGTGGCAACCTTGGGATGACTCAGAAGGCATCATGGTGCTGAGAAGAAGTGACAGAGGAGTGCTCAGCACTGAAACATCTCAAACCCACCTTCCAAGGCTCAGGGTCCATTGCAGAAAAGGGGGTGGAAAGAATGTAAGAGCCAAAGGAAGAGTAGAACTCCTTACAACGTGCTCCTCCGGACGCAAAATAGCCTGGATATCCATGACCTCACAGTGCCTGACACTACCTACACAAGACCATCATAATAGGAGGAAAAGATGATGGCATCAAAATAAAAGAGAGACTGATTGAGAGGGGGAGGGGATATGATGGAGAGTGGAGTTTCAAAGGGGAAAGTTGTAGGGAGCCGTTAACAGTCGCCATTACAAGATGGCGCTGGCTTCCTGCCTGCCATGTGGTAAGCAACTCCATATTTGGCATGAGTCCTGGCGCTACTAGTTGTACAATCTGCGCATGGTCATGACGAGCTTGTTCTCAGCCTATCCCGAGGCATATGCTTGTGGTGTCAATCCTGCAGCCAATCACTTGTGTGCACATAGGCTTGAATAGCATAAAAGTTGCAGCAAGGTGTGCTCGGGGCCCTCCGCCATCAGCTCATCTGTTAACCAAGTGCTCTCCAATAAACTGTGATACAAGAAGGATCCTCGTTTGTGGCCGTTCCTTTCCTGCTGGTTGGGAAGGGGTCGCCGCAGAAAGTGGGGAGAGGGAGGGAAATAACATGGGATATTGTCTACAATTAAAGAAGCTGTCAATAAATAGACAAATAAATAAACAAAGAAGAAAAAAAAAGTTTCTGTCCAAGGCAGGCTACAGAATTCTCACCCAGCCCTGAAGTCTTCAATGGCTTCAGCGACAGCGCAGGGTGATAAGCTATAGTCTGGGTGAGCAAACAGCAGACACCGTAGCCTCACCCTTGTGGAAGCTGGCCTCTACGGCTGAGGCTCTCATCAGGGAGGTTCCTCCGAAGGCTTCCTTCTGGTCTGGAAGGTAGTGTCTTCTCCCTGTGTCTTCACAGTGATGTTCCTTTGTGTGTGTGTGTGTGTGTGTGTGTGTGCATACATGCCTGTGTTGAGATTTTCTATTTTCTTTTCTTTTTTTTTTTTTAGAGAGAGAGCAAGAGAGACTCAGAGAACTGGCACGCCAGGGCCTCAGCCACTGCAATCGAATGCCAGAGGCTTGCACCACCTAGTGGGCACGTGTGACCTTGCAGTTGCCTCACTTTTTGTGCATGTGGCTTACGTGGGATCTGGAGGGAGGTCAAACATGGATCCTCGGGCTTTGCAGGGAAGTGCCTTAACCACTAAGCCGTTTCTCTAACCTTTCTATTCTAATTTATTTTTTAAAAGAATTTTTATTCATTTACTTAAGAGAGAGAGAGAATGGGCACCCCAGGCCCTCCAGCTACTGCAAATGAAGTCCAGACACATAAGCCACCATATGCATCTGGCTTATGTGGGTCCTGGGGAATCAAATCTGGGTCCTTAGGCTTCACAGGCAAGTGCCTTAACCACTGAGCCAATCTGTACAGTCCAAATTTTCTGTTCTTATAAGGATCTCAGTCTGGTTAGATTCAGACCATAATGACCTCACTGTTTGAATTATCTCTTACCATATGTCTAAATACGGTTGCTGCTTATACTGAGTTGCCTTAAGTTTTCTTTAGCCCTAGGATGTGAAATGCTAAAAGCCCGAGAATCCTGGTGTCCAGGTGCCCTGCCCTCCTTACCTCGTGTCCTAAAGACTCAATTTCCCTGGAGTCCCCAAGAGCAGTCACCGAACACGTGAAGTCACTGAGACCGGAGACTGCCCCAGGTACCTTCCTTTTGAACCATAGTTTATTTCTTAGTCCTGGCTTGAAGTCTGGCTGCCCTTCCTAGGAGGCCATAATGAAACCAGTTCTTCCAGGCACTAGTGGGTGTCACAGATGGCCCAGTCAGAAAAGCCAGTGTGAAGCCGGGCGTGGTGGCGCAAACCTTTAATCCCAGCACTCGGGAGCAGAGGTAGGAGGATAATTGTGAGTTCAAGGCTACCCTGAGAATACAGAGTGAATTCTAGGTCAGCCTGGGCTAGAGCGAGAACATACCTCTAAAAAAAAAAAAAAATCAAGCAAAAAAAAAAGAAAAAAAGGAAAGAAGAAGAAAATCCAGGAGGAGCTGGGTGCTTCAAGATTCTTGTCTCAAAGGATCTGCCTGCACCTCCTCCCTGCTCCACTCAGAGACCCTGTGGCACCGAGTCAGGGGCGCTGGGAGGCAGCTGAGGCTTAGCCTGGACTCTGGCTTACAGAATTCAAATGGATCTCAGACTTGTAACTGCAGGAGGTAAGAGTCTTGCCAGAGGCCCATCCATTGCAGACACTGGCCAAAGCGGATGGATCAGGAGTGGACATTTAGAGACCAGGGCCACTCGCACCTGCGGAAGTACCTGCCTTGGTACATGCAGTGGTCTCGCCATCGTAAACAGGCTCTGAAGGGCCAAGGGTAATACTTGAGTGATCTTTTCATTTTATTTTATTTTTCAGAAAGAGAGAGAGAGAGAGAGAGAGAGGTGGGGAGGGGAGGGAGGAGGATGGATACGCCAGGACCTTCAGCCTGTTGTGAACAAACTCCAGATGCATGCGCCCTCTTGTGGCTCATGTGCAACATTGCATGCTTCTGTGACTATGCATCAGGTTATGTGGGACCTGGAGACTTGAAAATGAGTTCTTAGGCTTTGCAGGCAAGCGCCTTAACCGCTAAGCCATCTCTCCAGCCCATTTTTTGTTGGTTTGTTTTGAGGTTTTTTTGAGGGAGGGAGGTAGGGTCTCTCTCTAGCCCAGGCTGTCCTGGAATTTACTATGAAGTCCCAGGGTGGTTTCAAACTCACAGTGATCCTCCTACCTCTGCCTCCCAAGTGCTGGGATTAAAAGCATGTGCCACAATGCCCGGCTATGATCATTTTGTGTCCAGGATCTGTGCCTGGTTTCCTGCAGGCCCCTTGCCTCCTACAATGTATTCAGGAGGCCCAGGTGGGTTCCCCTCCATTGGTCTATACCTAACATTCCGAGGTGGCTGGGTCATAAATATCAGGTTTTTTTTTTTTTTTTTTTTTTTTTTTTTGCCAGTATCCTCATGGGACCAGGATTTTCTAGCAGGTTCACATTTACACAAGTGGAGAGAGATCTAGGGCAGTGAACCTCAGGAGGAGGGGGGTCGCCAAGATCTAGAGACTCAAGATTGGTTGGATTGCTGCCTGCTTGCGCTTTCTCTATGAGCCGATGCTGGGCGCCTCTACTGTCGTTTCTGCCCGTCACTCAGGAGTTGCCTTACCCACGGGGAAACAGTCCTCGTAGTTAGTGCAGGTGCCTGATACTTAGCCCTAGATGGAGCTGGAGTGACCAGTGCTGACCACAGAGGCCGTTTTGTTCTGATTTCCTGTGAAATACTCACCCAGTGTGGTAGTTTGAATGGATGTCCCCCAATAGATAATACAGGTGTTTTGTTTAACCTTTTTTGTTTTGATTTTTTTATTGACAGCTTCCATAATTATAGACAATAAACCATGGTAATTCCCTTCCCCCTCCTCCACTTTCCTCTTCACAACTCCATTCTCCATCATATCCCCTCCCCCTCTCCATCAGTCTCTCTTTTATTTTGATGTCATCATCTTTTCCTCCTATTAGGATGGTCTTGTGTAGGTAGTGTCAGGCACTGTGAGGTCATGGAGATCCAGGCCATTTTGTGTCTGGAGGAGCACATTGTAAGGAGTCCTACCCTTCCTTTGGCTCTTACATTCTTTCTGCCTCCTCTTCCGCAATGGACCCTGAGCCTTGGAAGGTGTGTTAGAGATGTTTCAGTGCTGAGCACTCCTCTGTCACTTCTCAGCACCATGGTGCCTTCTGAGTCATCCCAAGGTCATCGCCATCTGAAAAGAGAAGCTTCTCTAACCAAAAGTGAGAGTAACATTAATATATGGCTGTGGACATTAAGAGAAGTGCTTACTGGGCAGTTTGGTGAGAACAGTATATACATTTAGCCAGACACCAGCAGTTGTGACACCCCTAGGGCTCATGACATCCCCCGTCATAGGTTTTCAGTATCAAGTATGTATTTCCTTCCATGGAGTGGGCCTCCAATCCAATTAGAGAATGGTTGGTTTCCCCCACAACAGACACAAGCTTTTTTTTTTTTTTTTTTTTTAATTTTTGGAGAGAGGGAGAGAGAGACAGATAGAGAATGGGCGTGCCAGCAGCCTCTCAGCTGCTGTGAAGGAAATCCAGATGCATGTGCCCCCTTGTGGTCAAGTGCGGCATTGCGCCCTTGCGTCACTTTGCATCTGGCTAAACGTGGGACCTGGAGATTGGAACCACTGGAGATTTGAACCAGCGTTCTTAGGCTTAGGAGGCAGGCGCCTTAACCACTAAGCCATCTCTCCAGCCCCAGACATAAGTTTTAACTTAGCTCTCCAGCCACCTGGCTGGAGGAGGTGTCACTGTGGGCAGATCCTAGGGTCTAGCCCCAATGTGTGTTTGGGGGCAGATCTGTTTCCAAGAAATAAAGATCTGGAATATTAACAGACAAAAGAAAAGAAAAGAAAAGAAAAGAAAAGAAAAGAAAAGAAAAGAAAAGAAAAGAAAAGAAAAGAAAAAAGAAAAGATCTGCAGAGTGCCGGAGTTTTGTCTTTCTGGGTCCCTGGAGTGTGCTCGCTTTATGGTGCTGGTGGTGGTTGCTCTGCTCTGTCTGTGTTTGGTCCTGTGAAAGGGGGTCAGCTTCTTCTGCCATTATGGAACTTCCCCTGGATCTGTAAGCTTCAATAAATCCCTTTGTCCACAACAGCGACTCGCCTGGACGTTCATCCCAGCAACGCCCAGACAATCCACACAACTAACGGAAGCTCAGCTTGTTGTCGGAAGGGCTGCTCTGATACACGGCGCATGGTTCCAGGCTCTTTCCCGAGTCCTACTATGCGTTCAGCTCTGCCTGGGGAGCTCTGGAGACCCGGAGCTCAGGGAGGTGTTGTTTGAAGCTCAGTGCAGGTGGTGTGTGACGCATCCAGCCGTGCTCTGTACCACTTCGGAATGGGCACGCTGGCCGTGTCTCTTTTGGAACACGATGAGGGAAGGGCTTTGGAGACCTGCGAGGGACCAAGGGAGGGGGGATTTGATACATGATGGGTTGCTGGCTGGGTTACTTCCCTCTCCCAGTTTGGGGGGGGGCAGACTGTCCCCTGGACCATAAGCATGGGCCTTGACCATGACTCTAGGATGTGGACTGTGCCAAGGGATATTTTCCCCTTTGGTAGAGGGAGGGATAATAAAATGTGAAATTTGGGGTTACACTAATATGCCAACGCACCAGTAAATTTAGAGTACCCCAGATATTTGCCTTATGAATTTAAAGAATTCAAATCCATAGAGCAGAGAGTAAGGTTAACAGAGACTTTATTAGATTAAGTGTAGGAATAAAGATCCAGGCGTGGTGGCTTTAATCCCAGCATTTGGGAGGCAGAGGTAGGAGGATCGCCACCCTGAGACTACATAGTGAATTCCAGGTCAGCCTGGGCTAGAGTGAGACCCTACCTCAAAAAATAAAAAATAATAATAAAAAAAAGAGTAGAAAAGAGAAGAAAGTGCAGAGAGCTCCAGCCATGTGGAGAGCAGGAGGGGGTTCAGAGCCCATGTGGGAGTAGGGAAGGGTCTCCCCTGTCTTGGCCCAGCTGGCTTGGCAGAGATGAAGGAAGCTTACCAGAACCTGGACGTTCAGGAGCCAGCCAAGAGAGAGCTGTCCCCTGGCACGCATCTATTTATAACCTTCTGGCTCAGGTGACCCCAAGTGAGGGTTGATTGGTTTGGGCTGTTGCGGTCCCCCCCCCAAGGCCAGCCCAGGAGGGACAGGAGGGTCTCTGCCGAGTCGGGGTGAGCAGCGCAGAGTCACGACACAGACTCCGGGAGTTGGGTGAAAGCGGGAAGCGAGACTCTGCAAACTCGTTTATTTTGGAAAATGCACGTGGGTTTTAAGGGGCTTGGCTGGCTAATCCTTGTATGGGGTGGTCCCCTTTTTGTGACCAATGACAGCCTGTCTCTGGATAGGACATCTCATAGCAGGCTTCTCACGAGCATGGGACTGTAGCTGTTGTCACACCAAGCCTGCGCAGAACGCCATTTCCACAGAAGCCACTTCCTGGTTTCTTCTGCCATGCGGTCTGGCTAGGACCAGGCCTATATTGTGCCATACATTGGGCCAGGGGCTGAACTTGACTAACCACAATGTCAGGAATCGAGTTAAATTCTAGGAAAGGGGACCTCCCTCTCAAGAGGGGCTCGGGTTGTTTGTGGAAAAACAGATCTAGGGAACTCCTTTTTTTTCCAGCCCATATTAATTTTTTTCTTTTATTTATTTATATATTTTTTATTCCCCCTTTTTTTTTTTTTTTTTTTTTTTTTTTTTGAGGTAGGGTCTCACTATATCTCAGCTGACCTGGAATTTACTATGTAGTCTCAGGCTGGCCTTGAACTCACAGCAATCCTCCTACCTCTGCCTCCTGAGTGCTGGGATTAAAGGTATGCACCACCATGCCCGGCTCTTATTTTTTTTTTTTTTTATTGACAACTTCCTTAATTGTAGACAATATCCCATGGTACTTCCCTCCCTCCCCCTACTTTCCCCTTTGATATTCCACTCTCCATCATATCCCCTCCTCAGTCAGTCTCTCTTATATTTTGATGCCATCATCTTTTCCTCCAATTATGATGTTTTGTGTAGGTAGTGTCAGGCACTGTGAAGTCATGGATTCTTTTTTGTTTGTTTGTTTGTTTGTTTTTTGTTTTTCGAGGTAGGGTCTCACTCTAGTCCAGGCTGACCTGGAATTCACTATGTAGTCTCAGGGTGGCCTTGAACTCACAGAGGTGATCCTCCGATCTCTGCCTCCCGAGTGCTGGGATTAAAGGCGTGCGCCACCACGCCCGGCTAAGTCATGGATTCTTTAGGCAGGCGATCAGAAGTCTGATCATCCTTTGATCTCTAGCAGAGTGGAGATGATGAGGGCAGACATTCTCGCCTTTGCTTTTGGGTCCCTGTCACCCTAAACTGCCTAACAAAGCTCCCTGACTCCCTCTCAAGAAGTCACAGATGCATGACGGGCTGGAGAGATGGCTTAGCAGTTAAGGTGTTTGCCTGCAAAGCCAAAGGGCCAAATCCAAATCCCTAAACCCCACACAAGCCAGACGCACAAGGTGGTGCATGCATCTGGAGTCTGTTTGCAGTGGCTAGAGGCCCTGGCACGCCCATTCTCTCCTTCTCTCTCTATCTGCCTTTCTCCCTCATAAGTAAATAAAAATTAAAATATAAATAAAAGGGCTGGAGGAATGGCTTAGCAGTTTAAGGCACATGCCTGTGAAGCCCAAGGACCCAGGTTCAATTCTCCAGGTCCCATGTAAGCATGTGGTGGCACATGCCTCTGGAGTTCGTTTGCAGTGGCTAGAGGCCTTGGCATGCCCATTCTCACTCTGTCTTTCTCCCTCTATCTTCAATAAATAAAAATAAAATAAAACAAAATCTTCCAGCACTCGGGAGGCAGAGGTAGGTGGATCACTGTGAGTTTGGGGCCACCCTGAGACTGCATAGTGAATTCCAGGTCACCCTGAGCTAGAGATCCTACCTCAGAAAACAAAAAGGAAAAATATATAAAATAAAAGAAAGCACTCCTTTAATCCCAGCACTGGGAGGCAGAGGTAGGAGGATCACCATGGGTTCAAGGCCACCCTGAGACTCCATAGTGAATTCCAGGTCAGCCTGAGCTACAGTGAAACCCTACCTTGATTTAAAAGACGAGAAGTCGTAGATGCATGACATAAAAGCAGAAATAGAAGTGTTAGAACTATGATGAATGATTCTCAACAGATGGTTTTATTGTTAAATAAATTTATAAAACTTATTTTTAAAAAATTAAAAAAAAAAAAAATGGGTGTCATACAGCATGACAGTGGAGAGAAAAGAAGTGAGGACCTATGATGAATGCCCTCAACAGATGGTTTTATTGTTATTGGCTTAGGAGCTGTCATTGCCCACAGCTGTGTTTTGCATGACTAGCTGGCCCAGACTTCCCAAGGAGTCTCCTGTCTCCATGTCACCATAGCTTGTGCTGGGATTCTAAGAATTTGAATTCAGGTCCCTCCCACTTGCATATCAAGCCCTTTATTCACTGAGCCATCTACTTGTGCCACAAAAGGTTTTAGAATCACAACACAGGAGCCCTGAAACGCTCATCCACGTGTCCTCGCTTCTGGTACAATGGCATGTGGCTCTTATTGCTTGTGGCTCTTAAGTGCTTGTATTACTTTGTGCCCAACCTCCGCCCCCCAGAAACGCAGCCCCAAGGTCAGCCAACTCCATGGCAGCAGGCTGAAGTCTGGAGGGAAGGGCTGTGTGAGGAGGGGCCAGCACTTGTCGAGTGACAGGCAAGCCTGCGGTGAGAACCTGCAGATACCCTTGACTATCTGGAAACTTCTGTGAGGGAGTTTGATAAACCAAAGTCTATTTTAAACACAAGGGTGGGCCTGTGAGAAGAACAGCGAGTGAGCTCGCTTTTGAAATAAAGACAATTTGTCTGTCTGTCTGGGTGGCTGGCTGCCTGTTCCAAAGGCTTTTTGTTTTGTTTTGTTTTTGTTTTTTCAGGTTTCAGTTTTTCAAGGTAGGGTCTCACTCTAGCCCAGGCTGACCTGGAATTAACTACATAGTCTCAGGGTGGCCTCGAACTCATGGCGATCCTCCTACCTCTGCCTCCCGAATGCTGGGATTAAAGGCGTGCGCCACCACACCCCGCTGTTCTAAAGGCTTTTATGTTTTCCACAGTAGGTGTGTTGGCATAAAGACTATTCAAAATATTGTATTGGGGCTGGAGACATGGCTTAGCGCTTAAGACACTTGCCTGCAAAGCCAAAGGACTCAGGTTTGATTCCCCAGGACCCACGTAAGTAAGCCAGATGCAGAAGGTGGCACATGTGTTTGGAGTTTGTTTACAGCAGCTGGAGGGCCTGGTGTGTCCATTCTGTCTTCTAAATAAATAAAAAATATTTTTAGAAAATGTTGTGTTGGGCTGGAGAGATGGCTTAGCAGTTAAACGCTTGCCTGTGAAGCCTCAGGACCCTGGTTCGAGGCTCAATTCTCCAGGTCCCACGTAAGCCAGATGCATAAGGGGGCACATGCATCTGGAGTTCGTTTGTAGTGGCTGGAGGCCCTGGCATGCCCATTCTCTCTCTGTCTCTCCCTCTCTCTCTGTACCTCCTATTTCTGTCTCTCTCTCTCTCTCTCTCAAATAAATAAATTAGTTAAATTAAATAAGAAATGTTGTGTTGCATGAAGTTAGGCAAAAGTGGGCAAACAATGAGGAAGATCGCTCATTCTGTACTAGGTAAAGGTGTGTGTGTGTGTGTGTGTGTGTGTGTGTGTGTGTGTGTGTGTCAGAGAGAGAGAGAATTCTGAATCAGACACTTTCCCTCCATGGCTGTCTAGACACAGGTGGTAAAGTCCTCTAGTCAGCCATGCTGAGGGCTCTCCAGACTATGGTGATGTTAGCCACACCCCAGACATGGCTGAAAAGTCACAAAGGCCATGATAATGCCTCACTCAGCTACAGCTGATATCAAGAGAGAAGGGACAAGCGCAGGTTGCAGGGAGAGGTCAGCAGCCATGACCTATGTGGACAGCTGAGGAAGTCCCTGAGTTTGCCACAGATGCACTCCCCCACCCCCCCCCCACCCCCACACAGGCCCTAAGCACTTGCAGCAGGTCTGCATAGGAACATTGGGTAAAATCTGTCCGCATAGCTGAGCTCATGCCTCCAGGGTGCTGGGCTCTGCAGGGCACAAGCATGCCCTGTCTACCTGTGGGGCTTATACCCAGCCTCAGCAGCAGGGCCACTCTGATCTAGCATGCGCTTGGAGAGCAGACCCTGGAGAGTGACCGACCAAGTTAGTGTGGGGACTGCTGTCTGAGTACAGATGTCTTGATGGCGGAAAGTCTGCAGGGACGCAGTTGCTGGTCCCGTATACACATCTCAGGGTTTTCTGTGACTGTTCATTGCGGCAGCCTCTTTGTCTGCCTTGGGAATAAGAGACAGAGCTGACCCTGGAGTGTTCTGAACCATGGAAGTCCCAGAATGCCCATCTCCGCAGTGCCTTGGCGTGGCCATGTTCCCCCCACTCCATTATCAGCTGCCAACTGGAACCCAGCTAGTGCAGCGGATGGACAGTGACTACCCTGACTGAAGAGTCAAGGGTCGTCGCCTATGTCCCTTTCCGTGCGTGGAGCTGGGGGAGGTGGCGGTGTAAGTTCACTTCCCAAGTCCTGTAGGCCCGACCTGATATTGTGAGGCCAGCACGCACAGGGTGGCTTACGTTTCCCTCTCCCTGGCCATCAGAAGTCCAGAGCTCTCGTTCCCATCCTCCCTAGGAATCTGCTACTCCCCGACATTTGCAGGCCCTTGGCATCCACCCTGCGGCTGTTTGATTCAGGCGTCCCCCACAAACTTAGGCGTTCGAAATGCTAGGTCCCCAGCTGATGGCAATGTGGGAATTAACGCCTCCAGAGGGCAGGGTATTGTTGAGGGCGGGCTTATGGGTGTTACAACCAGCTTCCTATTGCCAGTGTTTGGCACACTCTCCTGCTGCTGTTGTCCACCTGACGTTGGCCAGGAGGTGATGTCCACCCTCTGCTCACAACATCGTCTCCCCCCTGCCATCATGGAGCTTCCCCTCGAGTCTGTGAGCCAAAATAAACCCTTTTTCTCCCACAAGCTGCCCTTGAGCGTTTTCTGCCAGCAGTGTGAACCTGACTGCAACAGGCCCTAAAGCAATCCCAAGATGACACCCCACCTCAAATGGTCCTGTGATGGCCTCTATCTCATCACACATTGGGTCAGTGAATATGATGCAGTGACCCGTGAACTTTGAACTTTGAGGTTCCTGGACACGACAGCCTCCTTCTTTGGGGTCCACGTTCACCAGGTGTGTGTAGAAAGGCCTCCAGGCATGAGCTTACAATGTGGGATTACTGGAACATTAACAACTCTTACAGATGGCCGGTAGTAGAGGCGAATGCAAAGCCTGCCTGATCCAATGAGCAGAAATGTATGGATGTCAGGTGTGCATATATACATGTACTGAGCGTGCCACCCTGGGTGTCTGCCAGTCCCTCACAGTGGCATGTGCTTACAACTTCTCGGGCATAAATTATGTTCTTGCCTCAGGTGTGTGCGGCTGTGAAGCTGGGGGGGGTCTGTGTTCAGGCTGCTTGTCATGAACTTAGGCTAATGTACCATGAAAAAAGACTCTTATTATCAGATTCATTAATTAAGCTCCCATTTACTGTGTGGCTGTGAATGTGAGCCACTTATATTGGGACAGGCGGTGGTTCTCCCTGCTGATGAGCCTGCTGCAGCCCGGGAGGGACAGGGCTGGCATGGGGAGGGGGGTGGGCAGTCCCAGCGTCCTGGCTGGAGAGGTAGGACCAGGTTGTACTTACCCTAAGCAGGAGGTGTTGGGCTAGGTGGGTGTCATTGCATTCCCGAGAGTATTCTGCACAAGAAGGGAGTGTGAGCCGGGCGTGGTGGCGCACACCTTTAATCCCAGCACTCGGGAGGCAGAGGTAGGAGGATCGCCGTGAGTTCGAGGCCACCCTGAGACTACATAGTGAATTCCAGGTCAGCCTGGGCTAATGTTGAGACGCTTTCTCGAAAACAAAACAAAACAAAAGATTGTTGATTACGGGGCTGGAGAGATGGCTTAGTGGTTAAGGCCCTTCTTGCCTATGAAGTCTAAGGACCCAGGTTCAAATCCCCAGGACCCATGTAAGCCAGCTGCATATGGTGGCACATACATCTGGAATTCATTTGCAGTGGCTGGGGGCCCTGGCATGTGCTCTCTCTCTCTCAAATAAATAAATAAATAAATAAATAAATAAATAAATAAAATAAAATTTAGGCCAGGCGTGGTGGTGCACGCCTTTAATCCCAGCACTCGGGAGGCAGATGTAGGAGGATCGCCATGAGTTCGAGGCCACCCTGAGACTACATAGTTAATTCCAGGTCAGTCTGGACCAGAGTGAGACCCTACCTCGCAAAACCAAAAAAAAAAAAAAAAAAAAAAAAAAAAAAGGGAATGTGAGCCCCAGGGCCCTCCAGTGGGTGAGGCAGTGACCTCTCGGGACAAATCAAATGGTGATTGGTGTCAAAGGAATTGGCACACAGTTCCTCTAGGAAAGATCTGGACCCAAAGGAGACAATGATTGAGCCTGCGAGGCTTCAGACAGTCCACAGCAGCAGGAACTCGCTGTAGCCATGTGTGTGCAAACACGGGTGAGTGTGCACGCATGTGAGTGTGTGCTTGTGAGAGAGGGAGGGAGACAAAAGAAAAGTGACAGAAGTGAGGGTGTATGAGCACACAGGAGCTCTTGGTGATAAAGGAGGCTGAGCACCCGTGTGCATGTGCTTGCATGGGAAGGGGCGCGGGGATGTCTGTCTGCACACCAGTGATACGAGGCTGCCTCCCGGAAGCTTCCCCAGAGCCCGGGGCTGGCAGCAGCCTGGAGGCTGGACTGCTTCTTTTCCTCACTGGTTGTTCCATGTGCTTGCCTTTACTGAGAGAGTGGGAGGCAGTGGCTACACCTGGGGACCCTGATAATCAAGATGCCCTTGTGTCCTTTGGGCACATGGATAGACCCTGGCAGAGACTCCCGGCAGTCCATGCCAACCCCAGTCCAGCCTGAGCGAGTGTGGGGGCCTCAGGGCAAGTGGGTAGAGTGAGTGGCCGCCATGCTAAGTGTGGGTTCACAGCATCCGGACCCCATGCTCTCTTGGGAGGCAGCTTCATTTGCTGAACCCAGGAGAGAGGATCCACCCTATGGTACACCCTCGCAGGGTGTGCCCACCCCCCTCCCAGCCCCATGGTTGTGATTTCTGCTATCCCACAAGCTGCCAATTGATTAGCTCAGCTCAAAGGCTTCCTGACATAAAAGCTTAGCTCCAATTTCTCCTGCCACGTCTGGTTAGGTGACTGAGCTGCTAAACCATCCATGAACACACAGGAATGCCTGCCTCTCCCTGCCAGCCTTCCTTCCTTCCTTCTGCTGGCTCTGCCACCTTCATTCAGGTAGCCCATTGGATCTTTTCCTTCAGCTTCTTGGAACGCCCATGCCAAACAAACTCGAGTCTAGCGACAGCTTCTGTAATGTCCCCCCCCACAACCACCCCTGAAAATACCTGCCATGCTCCCCAGCAGCTTAGAGGCTTCACCGCAGGCCGCAGAGTCCTCCTCCCAGGCCCCCTTATCCCTGCACCGATTTCTCTGTGCCCCTTGTTATGGGACGAAGCACTGCCACACTAAAGGTCCCCCCAAAAAACAAGTCAATGTCCTTCCACTTTCCCCAGGCTGATGCACATCCGCCTTCCCTGTACTTCAGCTAAGTTGGGTCTTTCTCCAGTGGCCTGTCCTCTGGACTGGGCCATCCTCTGCCACAGACACTTTACCCCCTCAGTTTTGTCTGTTAAAATCCTTAGTGGCCCATTCAGCTCCAAGTTGGGGGTCACCCACAAATATGATCTCTGCCCACTGCAGCCAGGGGTCATTCCTTCTGAAAGAGTACATGGCAGGGAAGGGATGAAAGTGGAGACCGTGGCGTGTTCAGTGTTAAGGTTCTGGACAAGGGTCAGCTTAGCAGCTCCCTGTGCCTAGCATGGGCACCTGTAAGCCTGAATTGTTTTCCAGAAGGAAGGTCCAGGAAAAAAATGGGGTGTCACCTAAATACTGTCCCTACGCTGCCTTTAGTTTTATTTTCTGCAAGTTTGCACCTCAAATGAAAATGTGTCATTAAGAATGCAAAGCCTTTAATCCCAGTACTCAGGCAGGCAGAGGTAGGAGGATGGCCATGAGTTCAAGGCCACCCAGAGACTACATAGTTAATTCCAGGTCAGCCTGGACCAGAGTGAGACCCTACCTTGAAAAACCAAAATAAAATAAAATAAAATAAAATAAAATAAAATAAAGAATGCAAAGCCTTTAATCCCAGTACTCAGTGACTGTGAGTTCAAGGTCAGCCTGAGACTACATAGTGAGACCCAGGTCTCCAAAACAAAACAAAACAAAACAAAACCAAACAAAACAAAACAAGATGGTGTGGTGGCACACGCCTTTAATCCCAGCACTCGGGAGGCAGGGGTAGGAGGATTGCTGTGAGTTCAAGGCCATCTTGAGAATACAGAGTGAATTCCAGGTCAGCCTGAGCTAGAGTGAGACCCTACATTGAAAAACAAAAAAACAAAACAAACAAACAAACAAACAAACAAAGCAAAGGGTTAAGCCAGCTGGGTTAGCTGACACCTTGCTGGTGAACCTCCAGCCCCTCCACCCCCACTTCTGAGGCCCCTCTGTACCTGATTCTTCTCCAGAACAGCTAGTAGCAGGAACCAGAACCAGGTGTCTGTCGGACCCTCTGGCCAATCTCCCTTTGAGGACTACCTATTTGGTGGGGATTTCACTTACTGCAGTAAGGCCAGGAGAGAGAGAAGACAGAGAGCCTCTGGATCTACTCTTGGTTTTTGATCTTTAAAAAAAAAAAAGAACTTATTTACTTGAGAGCGAGAGAGGCAGACACACAGAGAGAGAATGGGCACACCAGGGCCACTACCCACTACAAAGAAACTCCAGATGTCTCTTTGCCACCCTATGCATCTGGTCTTATGTGGGTGCTGGGGAATCGAACCCAGGTCCTTTGGCTTTGCCTGCAAGCTCCTTAACCACCGAGCCACCTCTCTAGCCCTCTTTATGATCTTTTGAGGAGCCATGGCAACTAAAGTCCTCAGAGTCCTGCTTGGTGAGATGGGACTCAGTTGTGGAAAACCTGGCCGGGTTGCATGATGCCCAGAACACTGCTCTGGAGACCAGGAGCCCGTTTTTCTGGGGGCAGCTACACACTGGAGCCCCCTGGAGTGAGAGTACACTGGGCCTGTGCTGGTGTCCACAGGGGAGACCTTTTGGCCTGCACCCCATGGCTCATGATCTCTGGCAACAAGAGATTTTGTTCACAAGCACTCAAGCTGGTGACTGACACCTGGGAAAGTGACCCCCTCTGATCCCCAGAGTTCCCCTCCCCTCTGCCTCCCTCCTCTCCCCTCCACCTCCCTTTCTTTTTCTTCCTCTTCCTCTCGTCATCCCACACCCCACCCCCTCCCTCCTGCCCATTGTTCCGGATGCCTTCCTACCAGGGGCCTTCAGCTGGGGTCAGAGGGTCACCGTGTCCCTTCCAGGGCCTTGCAGACTTCGCACCAGGTGACCCAAGCTTTGTCACTTTGGTAAGCACCAACAGGGGCCGGTCTGCAGGGAGGGGAGCTGGTCCCAGAGGAAGGGCTTGCAACTTCTTGGAGCGATTAACAATTGACATCTTCCTGGGGCTGGAAGAGCAAAAGAAGGGTAGCTAGCTGCTTGAGCAGGGAAGGGACGGGTGAATGGGTGGCGAATCCCCCTGCCTCAGCTCTTCCAAGTGGAAGGCTCGGGTCTGAGGGAAGCTTGTGACACCTATCCACTGTGCCCGTGCTGGATGGAGGCTTGCCTGTGAGAGGGGCCACCTTCCTGGGGCAGTTAGCCATGTGTAGGGAGGGCAGAGGCAGCTTATCCTCTTGTCACCAGCTGCTTGTCCCCTCGACCTCCAAGGAGATAGTGTCCTGGCCCCTTGGCCGACAGAAGTCCTCCGGGGAGATCTGAACCTTCTCACTGGGGAGAGGGGGAGGAGAAAAAAGGAGAGAGAGAGAAAGAGAGAGAGAGAGAGAGAGAGAGAGAGAGAGAGAGAACAGAGAACACGCACCCCAGGCTGTCTCCTCTGTAGCTCACAGGCAGCCTTGCCCAGGGAGAAGTAGGTGGCATAAATTCCATGCATGATCTCTGGAGACGACCACTTTAAATCTTAATTGGTTGCCTTTTAAATATCATTTAAGGGCTGGCTTCCCAGACTCTCTAGTTAAGAAGGTGTCGTGTCAAACTCTATTATCTTGCTGGATGTCTCTCCCTTAAGTTATTAAAAAAAAAAAAGAGAGAGAGAGAAAGGAAAAAAAAAGGAGAAAAAGAGAGAGAGAGAAAAAAAGAAAAAAATGGAACCATCAGTGGCGTTTGAGGGGTCGATAAAGCTTTTAGATTTGGAGCCGGTTTCCTGCGGCTACCAGTTGTTAATGGAGCTCGGGGAATGGAAAGATGGGAGGCCTGAGCTGTAGATTCCCCGCGCCGGCTCCCTCGCGGAGGGGAATATGCTGCTGTCACACTTGCTTAATGAAAAGTAACGCGCCGCCGATTACAGTTTTATTTGGCTCTATGTAAAGAGCGCCGTTAATTTAGCCTTCTCCTCTGCGTGTGTTTGCGTTCGCCACGCCTGAGCGGCTGAGCATCCCGTCCCAGGTCCGCTTGACAGTCTCCACCAAGGGACTAGGGCAGCGCGCCCCTCCCCTGAGCCACCCCCACACACCCCGTGTGCCCTCCCCTCCACCCAAGTGTCACACCCCTCCCCTGTGTCCCCCCCTCCTCCACCCCAGCGTAGGGCCTCTCCCCTGATCTCCCACATTCTGTGTTTCCCCTCCACCCAGGTGTCACATCCCTCCCCTGGTCTCCCCCCACACACCCTGTGTCTCCCCTCCATCTTGGTGTTGCACCCCTCCCCTGGTCTCCCCCCACACCCTGTGCCCTTCTTCCTCCATATGTCCTCTCTCCACCCCCGTGTCCCCCCCTCCCCTTCCCCCCACAACCCTGCCAGAACACCTGGCCCCATCGCAGAAGGTCACCTTTGAACCTCCAAGATCTTAGTACCCCCCCCCAAAAAAGTCTTTCAGACTCTGTCACCAAGTATGAGGTGACAAAGTCACAGGTTCTTGCCTCTGTGTCCCCTTGGACATCTGCGTCCCTGGAATGCGGCTGATCTCCCTTCTCCTTATGTGTCTTTATTCACAGCTGGGAAGTTGATCCAATTCAGCCTCTGTAGTCAGTTAATGTCCCCCCACCACCACCGCACATAGATCCCAAGATCTGGGGTTCTAGCAACGGGGCATTCTGACGTCCAGGATCTGTCGAGGCACCAGAGACCAGTCCCCTCCAGAGCCCAGGCCTTAGGGGGCTATGCACAACGTGTTCAGCGTGTTCACCATGCACCAGGGCACCCCGCCCCCCACGCCCCAGGCTCCATCAGGGCCACCAGGACACAAGGCAGAGGTCCAAGCTTACATTTCTGTCTTCCCAGCCTTTACCCCACTTAGCCTCCACACCTGAATCAGTAAAGCCTGGTTTTTTTTTTGTTTTGTTTGTTTGTTGTTGTTGAAAATACTTCGCTTTGTCTGGGGTGGGGTTGGGGCCAGCTCCCAGGCTGCCCTCTGCAGCATTAAAATTCTTTGCGCCCCGAGCTTGGGCAAGCACGGCATCTCCCCTGAGACTCCACTTTCGCTATTGCTGTCAAGTACCCTTGACTCCTTATTTTTGCCCTTTTATCTATTACAACTAATTCGAGTTCTTTTGCCCTTTTCAGTCTAAGACGTGGGCTTTCTGCAAAGCCTCCCCTGCCAGCGTGCTCTCGCAGCGCGGAGCCTTTAGAAATTGAGGGGTTTACTGTCAAAATGAAAATTTCACTTCAAATTATCTTGGCTGATGCTTGCTCACTAGGCCGGGGGCTCCCGCCTCAGCCTTTTGACAGGCACATCAGCCGTGAGCTTCCGCGCCTCGATAATATCATCCAAGGGAGGGAAAGTCAATGCGGTGACAGCGTGCGGGCCAGGGACAATCCAATTACTGAGTGGCTGGCCGGGGCAGGCCTCTGGCTCATAGGGTGAGTTGGACACTCAGAATGGAAGGGCTCAGGTCCCAGCACTAGCATCCAAGGCCAGGCCGGTTACTCAGTGGATGTCAATGGGCCCCAAGGGTTCTGGTTCCATTTGGGTAGGGCTTACCCGCTCCCTAAGGGCCTGGAAACCCAACCCTAGCACACTGTAGGACCCAGTGCAGTTTCCAGCCAGCCACAGGATTGCAGAACAAAACTCTGTGCCCCAGGTTTGCTTGAAGGCCAGACTCTGGGCTGGGTGCAAAGCAGGCCAAGACACACAGTTAGTGTCTCTGTGGCTGTTAGAATCCAGGGGACTCTGGGGTTTCCTGTAATCATCTCATGGGGACATGCCCTGAGCCTCTCTCCTTCCTTTGTAAGACCCTCTGCTTGCTGATCCTACGTTCCTTTTAAAAAACTTTTCTTTGAGAATTTGAGAACAAGAGAGAGAGAGAGGGAGAGAATGGTCATGCCAGGACCACTGGCCACTGTGAACTCCAGCTGCATGCTCCACCTTGTGCATCTGGCTTATGTGAGTACTGGAGAATCAAACTCAGGTCCTCAGGTTTCACAGACAAGCGCCTTTGCCACTAAGCCATCTCTCAAAGTCCGATTCCTACCTTCTTAGAAACAATGGGGACATTTATGAGAAGCGGGAAGTCTGGAGCAGAGTTTTCAGAAGTGCAGCGGAGCCAGGGGTGGGTGTTGGGCAGGTGCCTCCTGGCGATGCCAACAGGCCCATGGAGGACCCCAGGCCAGAGACCTTACTGAGATGGGGGCAAGAAAATGTCTTTTGGGATGAGGCAGGCTCTGCTGAAGACACCCCCTCTCCTCAAGTCCCTAATTACTGGACTTATTCTGACCCTGGTCAGTTCTTCACTGCCCGTAGGCCTGTCCTTACAACTCTAGACTTCCGAAGCCTTGGTAACTTGCATGGAAGTAGCTGGGCTCTGGCTGGGTCTCTGGGAGAAGGGAAGTTGTGGTCAGGGGGCTTAGGCACTTGTGACAAGCGTCTGGGCTCAGAGAGCGATGCCTTTAGGAGCCATGAGAAGACAGACAAGGCCTCAGGAGCAGCATTCCTTCTCCCAGGACAAAGTCCCAGGAAGTTTAGAAAGTTTAAGTCATTTGAAATCAAGGAAATCTCTTTGCTCAAAATTCTGCTAACTGGCTCGTGGGGGGGGGCGGGCAGGGGTAGTTTTAAGATGTTGGGTCTCACACTCATGCACGTGTGAGTTCAGCAGAGTTCATTTACATTTGTTACCTTTTTATAAACGCTTTACTTAGATTCGGATTGCCAACTATTTTATTAGGATGGAGACTCCATAGGGTCCATCCACTTCTCCTTCCCCTGGGGTCAACACCACCACTTCGTCCTCCCGGCCACTCCTCCAGAAGCCCGTTCATTTTGCAATGCAAACACCATCACGAGGGCTTTATTGGTTCTGCTATATAAGCCTCTCTCTGAAGCAGGCCATTACTGGTGTGAACATACATTTTAGAAAACATAATTTTTATCGCGTCAAGAGTGCAATCGTGTAAACTCGGCGGAAGTGCTGTTGGTGAGCATTATGTGCTGAGGATGGAGTCAGAATGGACGAACACGGGCATGCCTCAAACCGAGAACACAGAACAAAAAGCCTCAGAGACCCAAAGGCCTTCCTCCATGTAAACTTCAGACGTAAACTTTTTATGCTTCAGGGGGGCTCCGGGTTCCTTTGCGAGCATTCTCCTCCCCCCTTCCCAGAGAAGTTGGGGGATGGCTCACACGTACTCATAACCAGATGGGGCGGAGACCTGGTGCCACCTCACGCAGGACTCTTCCGTGGCCCTGGAGCCGCTGCCATCTCGGGTGGGTTGGCAGCCTCGGCCTGGCCACACCCTCGTCTTCCTTTGGAAGCCATTAAAAAGAGAGTCCCGGAGTCAGCGATGCAGCCAAGGCGCCACTTGCCTCCTCCACTCGCTCTGCAGGTCCACGTTAGGTGCAGAAGGGTTTGCCACCGGCTTTGGGCATAGCCAGCAGCTCCTGGGTGGCCCCGGCAGCTGGGGCGTCTTGGGGCGGCGTGGGCGGGAAGGAACGTGCCAGGGGAGTCGCCAGCACATTGGTGCCTGCCCCCAGCGTGCGTCCCAGAGGCCCGGGATCCAGCAGTGCGCCCTTGGCCGTGGCCCAGGCCTGATTCAAAGTGCTGTGCCTAAGGATGGGGTCGTGGAAGACCCCGTCCACCCAGTTTCTGAGACTGGTCACTGGGGAGTCCTGGTGTCTGTCCAGGGCCCCGGAAGAGGCCGGGACCGCGGGCGAGGACGCACCCGCAGGACCTGGGCGCTTGAGCATGCAGGAGGGAAACTCAGTCTGGCTCAGGGCGGTGGCGGCTGCGGCAGTGGCCGTGTGCGCCAGGGACCAGATGCGCGGCTTGGCCTCCAGACTTGCGGGCGCCCCCACCGGCGCGAAGCTCAGCTTGGCCTCGCAGGGCTGCGGGCCGCCCTCGGCGCCTGCCTGCGGCTCTGGCGCGGCCACTGCGCTCCGGAGACAGCTCCGGGCCCTCTCCAGGTCCTCATCCAGGGCACCTCCACAAGTGGCAGCCAGCGGCATCCGGAGTGTGCCAGAGGAGGCCTCTTTACCCTGGACTCCAGGGCCATCCTTGGCGGCAGGAACACGCTCCAGGCCACCACCGTCCAGGGGCCGGAAGGACGTCTTCAATTCGCACTCGGGGGTCTCCGCTTCCAGAGGGTCAAAATCTTCCAGGTCACTAAGCTCTAACTCCTTGTCATCTTTGCCAGTGGGCTCTGCCATAAAGGAACATGTGGCCAGTGAGGGGAAGAGGGAGACGACGGGAGGCGCCCCTCCAGCCTAAGCCTGCAGTTAATGGGATCCTGTTCTGAACTATCAAACGACCCAGGGTTTTCTCTGTCCTGCCCTCCCATCTGCGGAGACTCACAGATATCCGACTGGGAACAGAGTCGGGCACATTTTGAGTTCAAAGTAACTGCCTATTCGATGTTTAAAAACCTGTGTGGCTTAGCGGTTAAGATGCTTGCCTGTGAGGCCTAAGGACCCAGGCTCGATTCCCCAGGACCCACATAAGCCAGATGCACAAGGTGGCGCATGCATGTGGAGTTCCTTTGCAGTGGCTAGAGACCCTGGCGCACCCATTCTCTCTCTCGTCTGTCTAATAAATAAAATGTTTTTTTGTTCTTTTAAAAACCCTTCTTTGTGTTTCTTTGCGCATGCTCAGAGGCCTAGGATCCTCTCGCCACGCGCGGGGTCTGCATTGGAACCTTCTCCCTGCCCCCTGCCACAGGAAACCTCCAACCCACCTTCGCGCTCAGCGCTTTTGAGCTGCTCCTCCCGGGACTCCTCACCCAAGTCGTCCTCCTCCTCCTCGCCTTCCCCGTAGGGTCTCTTCTCCTCCGCACACTTGTTCCTGGGAGGCCACGTCATCTTGTTCTCCTTCTTGAGCCGCCGGCGCGCGTTGGCGAACCAGGTGGACACCTGCGTGAGGGTCATCTTGGTGATGATAGCCAGCATGATCTTCTCGCCCTTGGTGGGGTACGGGTTCTTGCGGTGCTCCTGCAGCCAGGCCTTGAGCGTGCTGGTGGTCTCCCGGGTGGCATTTTTGCGCCGCGTGCCGCTGTCCATGGTCCCGTACCTGGAGACAGGCTCTGCAGTGGGGCGCCAGCCACCAGAGGGGGAGACCACGGGGGGAACAAGCAGGACGGGGCGTAGGGGACGGGGACAGGCTGCGCCTCCCTGGGGTGGGTTGTGTTGATGGGCACAGCCTTGCCTTTTGTGGGCCGAGGGCGAAGATAATGCCATTAAGATGACAGGGAACTCCTTCACAAGCTGGAGGGGAGGTCATGGCCTCTGCCACTCTATGGAGATTTCTTTGAGTTCCTTTATAGACTTTCTTTTCTAACCCTTTGATTCCCAGACCATAAAAATGTATACCACAGACGCTATGAATCCTGAGCTCACAGGCAGAGCCCGGGCCAGGAAGAGCAAGGCTTGGGGACTCGGTAGGTAGACTTTTCTCAGTTAAACTGGTAAAGGCCCAGGTGGAAGATGGGGAGGGAGACGTGTTAACTGAGTAGGGCATGAAGAACCACAGGGCTCCCCCTCGGATTCCCACTGTAAGAGCAGTGGGCTTGGCTTTGACACCCAACTTGGGCTGGCCTTCTTGGGGTTCGGGAAGCTGTCCCAGGCTCTGTGAGGTAGCAGCTTGTTGGACTTGGATTTCCAGACACTGCATGTTGGAAAATCACAGCCTGGGGAAGATTTTTCAACTATCCCCCACAGCATAAGGGAGTGGATATGGTGGGGTGGCAGGATGGACTATGAGGACCCTTCTTCTTAGCCTCCTCGCCTCCCAGGAAGAATCTGGTGGTAGTGGTGAGGGTGGTTGGTTGGTGGTGGAGCAGTAGTGGGCAGGGGTTTGGTCCCTCACCTGTCATATGAGTACTGGCCCAGAGCTGGCTCATAAGGGTAGTAAGCTGTAGCTGCGGCTGGTGCGAGCCCCGCATGTGCAGAACCTGTCCCGTCCTTGGAATCGAAGCTGTTCTGTAAGAGCCAAGGTCACAGCTTCCGTGGGCCCAGCGAGAAATCATGACCCAGACCTTCTTACTACAGCTAAGCTAGTCCCCCAAGTATGCCCAAATTCTCCCAGAGCCGCCCCCCACCCCACCCCAGACTCATCTTCCAGCCCATCTCTGGCTGGTCTCAATACTCCATCCCGCTACTTGCTGGATGGGAACCCAAGAGTTGTGGGTTAAGATCTGGAACCACAGGTAGACAGGAGGCTGAAAAGGAGGGGCGAGGAGAGAGGAAAAAGAGAGAGAGGGCTAGAGAGACAGCAAAGAAACCTAGGAGAGATGAGGATGAGGAGGAAAGCTACTGGGGACTTGAGGGAGGAGGCCCAGCTACGAGGTGGGAGGGTGAGCTGGTAGGAGGAGAGAAGCCTTGAGTAGGAGGGGCTAGGGTGTGAGCCCGGAGGAAGAAGGGGGAGGGAGGGGAAGGGTGTTGGAGTGTAAATCTAGGGGTTGGTGGCAAGGGAGAGGGACTTGGAGCTGTGAGGAGGAGGGGAGGAACTGGATGGGGGAGGAGGAGGGAAGCATGGAGAGCCGCTCAGCAGGAGGCAAGGGTCTGATAGAAATTTTTGGAGCGCGCGCGCGCGCGCACACACACACGCACACACACTGATCAACACTCCTTCATTTCTTTAGATTCTTTAGATCCAGCGGGCTCACTTGCTCCCTTGAGTCTGGGTGGGGTGTTTAGGGGATCCATGAATGAAGCCACGAGTCCTACCTCGAAGAGTGGGCTTGGCAAACCCAGGGGGCTCGGGTCGTTGTGGGACTGGGGTGAAGGGTGCATGCAACGTTTCCTTACCAGCGAATAGAAAGCAGATGCCTCAGAGCCGTAGGTCACGTAGTTACCGTAGCCCTGCGAGCTGCCGTAGGGCCCCCCGTAGACGCCGAGCGCTGCCGCCGAGTTGAGTTCGTGGCGCGCAGTGGCCAGCAGCCGGCTCTCGTAGACCGGACAGTAGACGGGCGCCTGGGCCGAGGCAGCGTGCCCGGAGTCGGCCAGTGTGCGGCCACCGGACTCACAGCACGCGCTCAGGGAGTTGGTGGTCATCAGAAACTAGAGAGAGAGAGAGAGAGAGAGAGAGAGAGAGAAGGGAGAGGGAGAGGGGGGGCTTCATGGACGCATGGCACCCAGGTGAGCGGCTGGGGCGCTGGGCCTTGGAAAACCCCACGTGTCCCTATGGACACTGGGCTGTCCATTACATCCTGCTTTGGTCACATGGGGCCCAGAAAGGCCTTCACATTCTCCAGGGGTTTTACGCCTTGTAAACCTCATTAAGCATCCCTGCGTGTTCCAAGGGCCTCTGGGTCCCCGGGCCATCCAGACCCACCCACCAGATTTTACTGGGCTCCCCAAGGTGAGGCAGGGGCCCTGCCATCTGGGAAGTGATTTGGTGTGCCCTCGCCCCTGTCCCCAGACCCTGACGGAGTCCCCTTACCTGGGGAGTGGAGGAATAGGGGTATCCAAACTGCGGGTAGGACATGGCGGGCACGGCCTAGGGCGGTGGGGCCCGGGGCGTTGGGAGTTCTGCGCCGGCGCTGGCCACTGCTCTGGGGCTGCGGGCTCCTAGGCGCTGGGAGGGGGCGAAGCGAGAGCAGGTTAATTCACCCTGCAAACTTTTCTTAAGGGAATCACAGAGTGAGTGGCCGGGCCCTGCCACTCACTCTTTTAGCCTGCAAGTCTGAACCCTCCAGCAGCGGGCCCTTGGGACCCATTGGCCTCATTGCGGGCGGGTGACAGACATGCGTATTTCTTGGGGAAACAAATAAAAGAAAACTAGAAAAGAATAAAAAAACGAGATGCAGCAAAGCGTCCAGTTGGATGAAGCACCCCTCGAGGTGTGGACGGTCAGCCCAAAGCCAAGTATCTCGGCCAGGGCCACAGATGTGCAGGCCACTGGGCCAGGGACGCCAAGCGGACGGGCCATCGGGTTTAACAAATGGACTCCATCCAAGGAGTCAATACCGGCCCCGGGAGAAAGAACGGGAGTTGCTCCTTACTCACCCAGGACGGAAAGCACTTTTAATTAGAAATTAATTAACGAGCAGCTGCTCTTTCACACCCCACTGTAATCATTAGTCTCAATTACAAATGAGACCTACGAAGGGACACGCGAGTGAGTCTTCAGTGGAGCTGTAATCAACGGTTGAAATTAGCCGGGCGGGCGCAGGCTGCAGCCGCCCGCCGCCCTCGCCGGGTTCCGCGCCGACCGCGAGCTCCGCAGGCCTCCGGGGGCGCGCGGGGAGCAGGAGGCCCTGGCGCACTTCTCGCCACGGCTATTCAGGGTCCACCATCTGAACAAGGCCTCCCACCGGTTTCAGCTCTACACTGAATGGAGTTTTAAGAATGCCCTGCTGTCACCTGAAAGCCCACATTGGGACGTCAACAATGCTTTCGGGTCTCCAGGGCCATCCCCTGGACCCGGGACACTCCTGGACGCATGGGGGTGGGGGAGAGGCGCTGTGGGCTTTCTCGGTTCTCTCTCTCGCCCTGTGTGGTGGCCCACTGTGCGGCTCACAGCCCTTGGAGAAGCCCCCCTCCCCTTCCTCAGGTCGCCCTCGGTGGCCTTCCTCTACGCCCCAAGGGCTGAGACAGAGATTGCCAGACATTCCTGCTTGCGCGGAACAAAGGTTTCCCAACTCAGCTTGGGGCCCCTATCTGTAGGCTCCCTCGTCCTGGGGCGCTACAGGGCTGGGTGCAGGGGGAGGAGGAGTTGCGCACCTGGCATAGGCACCCTCACCCGGTCTGCCCTGCGCCCTGCACAGCTTTCTGCCTGGGGCGCAAAGGCACCTCCAAGAGGGGCCCAGTGATCTCTCCAGCGCTTACTTCCCGGGCTGATCCAGGCCCCGAGACCTTGCCTGCCTGGAGCTCCAAGCGGAGGCCAGTGTGCAGGCAGCTGGGGGGCGCTGGGCTACTGGCAACTCCCTCCCCGCCTTTCAGGCTCCAGACTTGGGGGCGGGAGACCAGACTCGCCCCGCTGTCTCGCCCCCGCCAGCCAGGCCGGCCTCCCGCGCTCCGCCGGCAGCAGAGCCAGCCGTGTACCGCAGCGCTGTGCAGACTTGCACGGAGAGATTCCTGGGTTCAGACCTGTGAATAGCCCCAGGGTCACCCACTAATTAATGATGACGTTCTTGCTTTCTCCCAGCTGCAAGGCTGCCTCCCAGAAACGAAATCTGCCGGCTCTGACAGCTCGGTAGAAGGTGTGATTGATGACTATCCGGAGACTGCAGTACACATCATATAATATCTGCTGCGTAATTGCTTTAATTTACAGACGGAAATGCGAGTTCTCCGATCGCGTCGGACTGCAGCAGCCGGCCACGTCCGAGCTGTTTGCAAACGGAAAAACCATCGCAAATAATGAATAGTCGCCCCATGCAAATTATTCAGACAGTTTAGCGTCGGTAGCCGGGAGAGATATATAAAGAACACGAGTCAAATGACATTAATAATTGTTTTTGAATTCTGTATTGATTTCATGGCAGGCTGTGTTTATTTCCTTTCTCACCTGAATTGCTAATACCACCTTCCTGTAAATAATAAGAAACTAGCCACCGGGGCTTCTCTCCTGGAAATGGATCTCACACTCATCCCTCTTCCCTCCCCCATCTCCCTCCTCCCAGCTTCTTCCAGTTCTCCCCCTTTGCCCAGGCTTTCGCTGGGCACCCACCTGCTTTCCCTTTATTTGCAACAACTTGCTTTCTCTCCCTAGCAATAAGAAAGGTCTGGGAGAGGGAAGGGCTCAGGGACCACCAAGGGCTCAGGGAGCCACAATCCCCAGAAGGATGACTTCCTCAGCCATTATTTTTTCTTGGTCCCCTTATTCCCATAGCACTGGCCTCTGGGATTGTGAGCGCTCCCTGGCCGGGGAGGAAGAGCAAGGCTAGGCCCTAGGTCTATCAGCCAGTGCATTGCACCCTGGCCTTCAGCTAGCAGCCAGCGGAGCAGTGCTTCCGGACCCAGCAGACAGTTTTTCCTTTTCAGGAGACCTCGCCTAGACCCCAGGGGAATACTGGTCCCTGGAGACCACTGTTCATGTTCTCTTCGGAAGGGGTCATCCTCTGCGTTAGAGCAGGTGGGTGGGTGCACAGCACCGAGGCCCGGGTCTCTGGAAGAGGGGTTTCAGGATTTCCCTTGGGTATCCCCGCAACCTTCCCTTGCCTGCCTTCTAGCCGGAGGTTTCAGAGGCCTCTAACACTTAGTTGCTGCTGGCTCTCTCTCCAATTACCCCTTTCCCCTGAAATTTGGTATACTGGACTCCACTTCTCTGGAAGATGCGGACTTACTGTACTTTCTGTCTGCACTATGGGGGTGGGGCGCACAGCCAAGCAGGGTCCTGGCCCAGCCACACTGGGGAAGCACCTGTCCATCTTGCCCGCCCTGACCCAGGCCTTACTGTCCGATTCTGGACAGATCATCCATTTAGCCTGCTTCTGGCCAGCACTCAAAGTGGACATCCCACCGAGAAACTGTGGCCCAGTTGAGGCTCATCTGCCTAAACAGGACCCTCGCCGAACCACCTTTCCCCATAGATAGGGGAACCACTGTCCCAGTACTCTTGCTGAATGGCCAACCCTGGAGCTGAGGCGCCTGCTCCCCTCCAAGAGCCATACCAGTCTCAGAATACTCAGAGAAAGGAGTTTGCATAGATGACCACAAACTCAAAGGGCCCCCAGATTTAAATATACCCCCAGGGATGGCCAGACTTGACTCCCTGTGGGCTCGGATTGCCTTTGGTAAGGGCTTCAAATACACAGGGCCTGAGTAGGGCGGTACGCGGGGGGGGGGATCAGGGGGCGATGAACAGTTAGCCCCAAGTATTGTCCACGACCACCTGTTTTATCTGGGGTTGATATTGGTGGTGGATCTGGGTAAAGTCCCTGTGGGACAAACCTGGCTCTGACCTTCCAGCGACCAGGTAATTCCTATCACACCAGGGGCCACCTCTTCCTTACACCAGGGAGCCACAGGAACTCATTGCAAGAGAGTTGAGGGCCCAGCGAGAGGCACCAGAAAAGGGCCTTCTCTGAGCTGTAGGGCTGAGCTTCGGACGCCTTAGTTAGTCCACCCGCTGCCCTCAGACGGGCAGAAACCCAGTTGGATTGCTCCAGGTGCGCGAGATGCCACGAGGGTGGACCCTAAAGTCAGCAGGTAATTTCTTGGAAGTCAGCCTCTACACCCACCCCAAAGCCGGCTGCAGGAGCGTGCACTGGCCCTCGAGACGTCCTCGCGGAGACGCTCTAACCCCATCGCCCCTGCTGTGCTGGCCCGGCACTGGCCGGCCGGGCAGCAGGAGGAGCGCACTTGAGGAGTGCGAGAACGCAGGCCCCGACCGTCCCAATGCTCACACCCCACACCCGCGGGGGATCCCCGAGCCCAGCTCACATCCAAGCCATCCGTCCCGCTTCCGAGAAACTTGCCCCACCGGAGACCCCCATCGGAGAACTGTAAACTTTGTCCCCTCGGGGCGCAAGACCGATCCCGGCAAAGTTTGTGCGCCCGAGCCCCACTCCCTTACCTGCGCCGGGGAAGCGCCGCTCGGAGCGCCGCCGGGGCCCGCGGGGAGCCGCGCACAGCCGGGGACGCACCGGGGAGTCACCGCCACCGCCTCGGCCGCCGCATCAGCCCTCCGCCCGCCCGCCCGCCCGCCCGCGCCCCTCGGCGGCAGCGCGGAGCCTCCGCCTCCGCCTGCTTGGAAGAGGGGGAGGGAGGGGAGGGGTCTTGGGACCCCGGGGCGGGGACGGGGACGGGGGACCTTCGCCTACCTGCGGTGGAGCCGGGCTACTCCTGGCCGCCCGCGAGGGCTCCTCCGCGCGGCCGCTGGGCGCGCGCGCTCCGGCGGGGAGCAGGCGACAACTAATGGAGACATTTCCAGGCGGAGCACCTGGAGAGCTTGCAGAGCGCGCTGGCGTCCCCAGGCGCCGCGGTCGGTCGGTCGTCAGCCGAGCCGAGCCCGCACCCGCGTGACGTGGGCGAGCGAGCGAGCGAGCGAGAAGAGAGCGAGAGGAGAGCGAGCGAGGAGCTGCTCCCACCCGGACGCCCATTAACGCTGTCCCCCCACCCATCCACCCGCGGGCGCCCAGCTTGTGCCAACTTTCCCCTCCGCCCGGGCCACTGCGCGCGCGGGGGGGTGTAGGGTGAGAGGTGCCCGCTGATGGTGCTGGTAGGGACGCTGGGGGTTGGCTGCCAGTGGACACTGTCCCCTCCAAACCCCTAGAAGACGCACACCAGCCCTGAATTGGCTAAGCGCTTGGCCTTGCTCTGTGGATCCAGGGGTCTGGCCCTCAGGGGTCTTCCTCTGGTGCGCTACTGCTCTCTAGGCGGGAGACAGCTGCTTTCCTTTTGGTCTGCAGCACCCTCAGCTCCACCCCTCCCACAGGTCACAGTGACCCCCTTCTCTGTGGAAGACCACCCCTGGGTATAGACTCTGGGCCCTACTTACCCTTCCTTCCCCCCCACCCCCACGCACAGTGCACAGGAACCCTAGCACTTTAGCGTGCTGTCCACAGCCATCTGGGTTCTTGGCTGTCTGAGCAGTAGGCCCTGGGCAAGGACTTGGGATAGTAGGGGTGATGGGACCAAGGTGACCTCCATATCTGCGAAGAGGGAGCTTGCTCGGAGCTAGGAAGCTGGCCTCCTGCCTTGGGGAACTCTATGCTCAAGTGTGGATGGCCTTTGGCTAAAGCCTGAAGCTGGAGCCCAAGACAGGAGAGGTGATCCCAGGTGAAGGCTCAGACGTTGTTGCCCCCTCCTTAATTAGTGGGTCCCCCTGAAAATTCCTATTCTGGATTTGCAGTTCTGCAAAGGTTCCAGGGAAGCAGGGTGCTCCCTACCCCGGTTAGAGCCCCTTTTTCTTTCTCCCTTTCTCCTCCTCCCACCATCATTTTTCTCTTCAAAGAACCGGTAAACTTATTTCTCTTCCTCATCTGTGGCGGGCACTGACAGCTAAGATGTGTTGGTTTAGATAATCTCTGAGAAAGTTACTTACAGATTTTCTCCTTCAGAGCTGCCTGGAGCATCTGCAGGGAAATTCCAACCTGGGTTGGAGGAGGCCTCAGTGCCCAGCCAGGGTGAGCCAGAGCCCCTGGGTATGCTACGAGCAGGAAGCTGCTGTGATCTCTGCCTGCCTTGGAAATGTAAAGCCAGCTGGGCTGTATAGCCCACAGGATCACTGGCTGAATATAGGCAAGAGATCCTGGATTTTGTTTTAAAATATTTTATTTTTATTTATTTATTTGAGAGAGAGAGAGAGAGAGAGAGAGAGGGAGAATGGGTGCACCAGGGTCTCCAGCCTCTGCAAATGAACTCCAGACACATGTGCCACCTTGTGCATCTGGCTTACATGGGTACTAGGGAATTGAACCTGGGTCCTTGGGCTTCGCAGGCAAACACCTTAACTGCTAAGCCATCTCTCCAGCCCGGGATCTGGGTCTTTCTCGCCTTCCCTGGGGGAGACAGATGGCTGGGCACCTTTATGGGCATAGATAGAAGCGTCCACCTTGGAAGGTGAGGAGGCTTGCTTGATTGTAGGCGGAAGGAAGTGGAGAAAGAGCGTGTCTACGTGCAGGGGAGGGGCAGGATTGCTCTCATTCTTACCCTGTTCCAAGCCTCTTTCCAGGCTAGGGCTAGAATTCCTTGTACAGTGCAGGGGTCAATGGGGACAGGCCCCTGGGCCCTTCCTCGGAAGTTCAGTTTGGGCCTCAGCGAAACACAAGCAAGGGATGTGAGTGTTACGACTATGGACTCTCTCAGAGGCCTCTGGCGCTCTGCAGTGTTCCACTGTTTGTTTGTTTTGTTTCATTTTTCTTTTTCTCGAGGTAGGGTCTCACTCTAGATGCAGTGCTCCGTTTTGTCTCCACGTGTCATGCGGCATGGGGAGTCCTTTGGAACCACAACACCCTCAGAGTTCACGAGTCTGGCATCTTCTCCTGAACCAGAGGCAGTAGGATGCTGCTAGGCCTGATCTTGCTCCGATTTCCTGATTCAAGTGAGCAGAGGCACTACCAGGTGTCTGCTGCCCTTTGCCCTTGACCCGCTGGGCAGGACAAACCCAGGGCCCCTTTGCTGTGCTCCTCCTTGACCGACCCTGTGAGGAAATGATGGAAATACCCCAGGTTTTGGCCAAGGGGCCTACAGGGAAAGTCCCCGTCTGGCTTCAGAGTGGGTGGTCAATCCGGAAAGTGGGCCTGCAGCCTGGGATGCCTCTGCAGGAGACCAGCAGGTGGGCGGCCCTGGCAGCTCTCAGGGCTGACATTGCCCCCACCCCACTGCTGTGCCCCTCAGATCCTTTTTCAATCCCTCTTTTGTCTTTCCTGCTAGCACAGCTGCCAGAGAGAGATCTGGAATGAACGTCTCTGGGCCCGCAGGGCTTGGCCACGCGGCAGCCTCCTCTTCACATGGACCTTGCTACAACATGCACAGGCATCTGGGGCTGAGCCACCTGCTGGAGCTCTGGAGACCTAGCCCTGGGGCTGGCCGTTATCACCAAAGGGTCTGGGGCTTCATCCTCTTTTCTATTTTATTTTTATTTATGAGAGAGAGAAAGATATATATATGGAGAGAGAGAGAGAGAGAGAGAGAGAGGGAGAGGGAGAGAGAATGCACCAGGAATGCACCAGGGCCTCTAGCCACTGCAAACTCCAGACGCATGCACCACCTTGTGCATCTGACTTACGTGGGTTCTGGGGAATCGAACCTGGATCCTTCGGCTTTACAGGCAAATGCCTTAACCACTAAGCTATCTCTCCAGCTGGGCCTCGTCATCTTGCTTTTACCTCTCTAATGATCCCAAAGAAAAGGCCAGGCCAAGAAGAAGTCAGGTCTGAAGAACAGGAATCCTTGGATGGGTCCCGGGTACAGGTGTCCATGGATGGTTTCCTGACGTAGTACAGGGTCATCTGTGGAGTCACGGCAACAGCGTGTCTTCCAAGGCTGGTGGCATGTGGTTGTGGTGGGTTGGGTTTGGGTATTTTGAATGCTTGGTCCCCAACTGATGGCAATTTGGGAATTAGAACCTTGTGTTGTTGGGGGTGGGCTTATGGGTGTTATAGCCAGCTTCCCCTTGCTAGTGTTTGGCACACTCTCCTGCTGCTGTTGTCCACCTGATGTTGGCCAGGAGGTGGTGCCCACCTTCTGCTCATGCCATCATCTTCCCCTGTCAGCATGGAGCTTCCCCTCAAGTTTGTAAGCCAAAATAACCCTTTTCCTCCCACAAGTTGATTTTGGTCGGGTGCTTTGTGTCAGCAGTGAGAAGGAAGAAGCAGTGGCCACGGCTGACAGTCGTTGCTCTATTTTTTTTTTAAGAGAGAGACACAGAGACAGAGAGGGAGAGGGAGACAGATAGAGATGGGTGCGCCAGCAGCCTCTCAGCTGCTGCAAACAAAATCCAGATGCGTATGCCCCCTTGTGGTCAAGTGTGGCATTGCACCCTTGTGTCACTTTGCATCTGGCTAAACGTGGGACCTGGAGATTGGAACCCGGTTCTTAGGCTTAGGAGGCAGGCGCCTTAACCACTAAGCCATCTCTCCAGCCCCATTGCTCTAGTTTTGTGGCACTGGAAGAAGGTACAGGGAGCGAAGTGGGGACATACTTTCTTCTCCCTTCTGGATCACCAGGCTGGGTCTTAATATCAAAACACATCAGTAAATTTGAAGGAGGTTTCAATAATGAACAACAAAAGGCTATTAATTCAAACAATGTCTCCAGTCTGCTTGAATATCAAAGGTTTATCCAGCAGAGCCTCAAGCCATGTAGACAGGTTAGGAAAGACAGCAGCACAGGTGGGCAAGTGTGGGTCGTATGTGAACCTTCTGAGCTAGTAAAATGCACACACCCAGCTTTCGTAGGTAGAGAAGAAAGGTAAGAAGGTCTCTGTGGGGGTTTGACTCAGGTGTCCCCCATAAACTTAAGTGTTCTGAATGCTAGTCTCCCCAACTGATGGCAATTGGAAATTAAAGCCTCCTGGAGTCGGCATATTATTGGGGGGTGGGCTTCTGGGTGTTATAGCCAGTGTCCCCTTGCCAGTGTTGGCACACTGTCCTGTTGCTGTTGTCCACCTTATGTTGGCCAGGGGGTGACGTCCACCCTCTGCTCATGCCATCGTTTTTCCTGCCATCATGGAGCTTCCCCCTTGAGTCTATAAGCCCAAATAAACCTCTTTTTTCCCACAAGCTGCTCTTGGTCGGGTGATTTATACCAGCAACGCAAACCTGACTGCAACAGTATCCTCTGTGAGTGAGCTAGTGTTTGTTGAAGGTATCTCAAAACACCTCCACCACCATCACAATACACAGATATGGGGTTCTGATAGGAACCCCCCAGACCTTCTACCTGGAATTTGAAATTTGCACAGAGAAAGAATAGATGCCCCATAGTAAGAAAATGAGAAACCGGGGCTGGAGAGATGGATTAGTGGTTAAGGCACTTGCCTGTGAAGCCTAAGGACCCAGGTTTGATTCCCCAGTACTCAGGTAAAGCCAGATGCACAAGATGGTGCATGCATCTGGAGTTTGTTTGCAGTGACAGGAGGCCCTGTTGAACCCATTTTCTTTCTCTCTTGCTCTGCCTTTTTCTTATAAATAAGAGATACGTCACTGCTGCTTTCCAAGAACTCATATTTCCATGCACCAGTCCTCAGCAAGAAACGCTCTCATACATGGACGGCGACAAGGAGCTCAGTGGTGTGTCTTCCACCGGGCAATGCAGACATAGAAGGGAGGAATCTGCTGATGTCATATGATGCAGCCTGAGGGCTGGGCTCTCCGCAGACTTGTCCATAGTATCTTGGCACCAGGACTTGTTTTCCTTCAGGACTTCCCATCAGGTCCTGTCAGCCATGTCCCAGAAAGAGCCCGTGATGTCAGGGAAATTATACGAATGGACTCGGGCTTGCAGTGGGCTGTCCTGTACACCCTGACATGTCCCCTTTCCGAGGTCATTCAGAAAGTGTCAGCATCCCACAGACAGCCCTGAAGAATTTCTTTTGTTGTTGTTGTTGTTGTTGTTTTGATCTTTTAAAATATTTTTATTTTTATTTATTTATTTGAGAGAGTGAAAAAGCTGAGTGAGAGAGACACAGAGAGAGAATGGCATGCCAGGGCTTCCAGCCACTGCAAATGAACTCCAGATGCATGCACCACCTTGTGCATCTGGCTTACGTGGGTCCTGGGGAATCGAACCTGGGTTCTTCAGCTTCGCAGGCAAATGCCTTAACCACTAAGCCATCTCTCCAGCCCTGTTTTGATTTTTTTGAGGTAGGGTCTCGCTGTAGCCCAGGCTGATCTGGAATTCACTATGTAGTCTCGGGTTGGCTTTGAACTCACAGCGATTTACTTACCTTGACTTCTGAGTGCTGGAATTAAAGGGGTGTGCCACCACACCCGCTGTTTATGTATTTATTTAGAAGAAATTTTAGAGTGTTCTTCTGGCTGGCCCGTGGAGGGAACATCACAAAACCCCCAGTTAAACCTGAGAGTAGCCGGAGGCAGTGACCAGTGTAATGGCCACCGCTAACGACTGTGGCGACAGATCACAGGAGTACGTCCCCCAGGAGGGCACCTATTTTTATATAAAAAAAACATTTTGGAATATTTCTTTTGAAATCCAATTAATTGAAGGCCCCAGATAAAAGGAACACATTCTTAATGGCTATAAAATAACCCGGGGGAGGGTGGCGGGGGGGTGGAGACAAAGCTACGGAGCTCCACTTCAAAGCTTGACAGACATACTCACTGTCTTTAGAATAGAGTACTCAGATCAACAAATACATCAGTTAAAATGGCTTGCACATTTAGCAAACTTTCCATTTTGTGTTCGGAGACAATGGAGGGACGCTCTTATTGTCTGTGATCAGAGGCTCCTAAGAGGAAGCTGGGTGTTGGATCTGGCTTGGGCACTAGACTCTAGGTTGGGGGAGGGCGGGAGGGCTGGGGTGGACGGTGGCCTTCCCTTCCACCATCAGGCTGTGTGTGTCCTCCCTGAACACAGGCTGAAGGCAGGGCTTCTGCCAACAGATCCTCAGTGTCTCGCCGCTCTTGACGCCAGAGGCATGAGCTCAAGAGGTTGGCATGAGGGCTTTTGGAGAGGCAGCTGGGCCAGGCTTTCCCTTCCTCCTGCTGTTGCTGGAAAACTTTGGAGTTGCCTGTGGACACTTTGTGGGCCTCTGCCTTCTCTTCCTGTAACACTTGCTCTGGGTCCAGTGCCCATTTGCTCCTTTTTAATTTATTTTTTATTTTTTATTTTTTTGGAGAGAGACACAGAGAGAGAGAGAGAGAGAGGGAGAGGGAGACAGATAGAGATGGGCGCGCCAGCAGTCTCTCAGCTGCTGTGAATGAAATCCAGATGCGTGCCCCCCCTTGTGGGCAAGTGTGACATTGCGCCCTTGCGTCACTTTGCATCTGGCTAAATGTGGGACCTGGAGATTGGAACCAGTGTTCTTAGGCTTAGCAGGCAGGTGGTTTAACTGCTAAACCATCTCTCCAGCCCTTGCTCCTTTTTATAAAGACTGCAATCGCGCTGGATAGGGCCCATCCTAATCTACCATAACATCACCTTGACCGTGCCTGCTTCCATCCTACTTCCAAAAAAGGTCACAGTCTGATGTCCTGGGTGTTAGGACCTTAGTGTATAGTTTTGGGTAGAATATAATTCAGCTTACTAAGGAGGGGTGCCCCGCTCTGTTCTTTTGCCTTTTAGGTTCAGTGTTTTAG
The DNA here is from genome assembly GCA_036365145.1 of Orientallactaga sibirica. Lineage (NCBI taxonomy): Eukaryota > Metazoa > Chordata > Mammalia > Rodentia > Dipodidae > Orientallactaga > Orientallactaga sibirica. The sequence goes on from JAEOAD010001845.1 coordinate 3,093,210, forward strand.
AATGAACCCTCCCCCTAGTTGACAGTTTCCTGTTCTTTCTATTTATTTATTTATTTATTTATTTATTTATTTATTTATTTATTTATATTTTTTTAGGCGAGAGACACACAGAGAGAAACAGATAGAGAATGGGCGTGCCAGTGGCCTCTCAGCTGCTGTGAACGAACTCCAGACGCGTGCCCCCCCTTGTGGGCAAGTGTGACATTGCGCCCTTGTGTCATTTTGCATCTGGCTAAACGTGGGACCTGGAGAACTGAATGGGTGTTCTTAGGCTTAGCAGGCAGGCGCCTTAACCACTAAGCCATCTCTCTAGCCCAACAGTTTTCTTTTTAATTTTTTGGTTTTTCCAGGTAGGGTCTCACTCTAGCTCAGGCTGACTTGGAATTCACTGTGTAGTCTCAGGGTGGCTTAAACTCACAGCGATCCTCCTCCTCTACTCCCGAGTGCTGGGATTTAAAGGTGTGCACCACCACGCCTGGCTATAAATTTTTATTTTATTTTATTTATTTATGGGGGGAATGAGAATATGGGCTTACCAGGGCCTCTTGTGGCTGCATATGAAACTCCAGGCACAAGTGCCACTTTGTGCATCTGACTCTACATGGATACTCGAGAATTGGACCCAACCTAACTGACTTTGCCAGCCAGCACCTTTAACCACTAAGCGGATTTCCTCATTCCCCTGCTCCCTTTTTACAGTGTTTAGTGGGTCTGCTTGACCCCAGGGAACTCCCAGTGTTCTCTGGGGCAGGCCAAACTTGGTCTGCAACTTCTTGAAGTTGTCCCAGTCTCCTGATAGTCACGTGGGAAGTAAGACCCAGCCCCCGGCCTCCATTTTATTGGTGCCTGACATTTTGTGTAGTTACTAGATTTCTTCTCTGCCATTCTTCCATTCTTTGTTTTTTATTTTATTAAAAATATTTTTATTTATTTATTTGAGAGAGAGAGAGAGAGTAGACACGCCAGGGCCTCCAGCCACTGCAAATGAATTCCAGATGCATGTGCCACCTTGTGCATCTGGCTTATGTGGGTCCTGAGGAATCGAACCTGGGTTCTTTGGCTTTGCAGGCAAATGCCTTAACCACTAAGCCATCTCCCAGCCCCATTCTTTGTTTTCTAGTCATGCCACAATGAGTGCTCCATGAGGCTGGGTGTTTCCTGTTTTCCGACTCTCTTGGATCTCTGCTGCAGAGCCCCGAGCATGGCTGAGAGACACTGGAGATTCTGGGTGGGGCTGTGACCCACTGGGTGCTTACTCAGTGCCTGCAAGTTCCTGAGGCTCTACAGGCTCCAGGGTGCCCAGGGCACAGGGGAAGGGGAGGTTACAGGTGAGTGCCCACACAGAGACACCAGCACAGCTCACAGAATGCATGTGTGATTGCCAAGTTTCTAGCAAGATGGCCTTTCAGTCTTATTTATTTTTATTTTTATTTTGGTTTTTCTTTCTTTTTTTAAAGATTTTATTTTTATTTACTTATTAGAGCCGGGGGAGGGGGGTTGGAGAGAGTGAGAATGGGTGCACCAGGGCCTCTAGCCACTGCAAATGAGCTCCAGATGCATGTGCCACCATGTGCATCTGGCTTACGTGGGACCTGGAGAACCAAATCAGGGTACTTGGGCTTTGCAGGCAAATACCTTAGCTGCTAAGCCATCTCTCCAACCCCCCCCCTTTTTTTTTGTTTTTTTCAAGGTAGGATCTCACTCTGGCCTAGGATGACCTGGAATTCACTCTCTAGTCTCAGGGTGGCCTCAAACTCATGGCGATCCTACCTACCTCTGCCTCCCGAGTGATGGGATTAAAGTGTGTGCCACCATGCCTCGCCCTTTGGTCTTTTATTCCATAAGCTAGAACAGCTTTGCCATAGAATGTGAATCACAGCGGGCCAGAAGGACAGATGATAAAGAGGTGATTGCCACCAAGAGGTGAGGATCCTGGGGCTGTGTGCTGCTGGAGACCAAGACGCAACAGAGGGGCAGATGCCCAGGCAAAGGAGGCTCCCTGGCCAAGCATCACTGGACTCTCCTTGTCCCATTTCTCCTGTGTTTTGTTGGCCTGCTCCATTGTGGGATTTTGCCAAGGAACTGTGGTGAAGTGGCCCCATGTGGTGGCGAGGACCCTAGGTCAGCTCCCGAGGAGTGAGACTGGCTCCCCTGCTGTCTCAGATGCTCTTATCCAGCAGAATGACAGCAGGAGGGACAGGGTCACTTCCGCACAGAAGCCTTTAAAATCCAGTGATCAACATCCCCCTGCCCATCTAGGCTGGACACAGGGCCAGAACAGGAGGCAACCACAGTGTTAAGCCCTGAGATCGTGGGGCTGCTTGTTACAGCAGCAGGCTTCCTCTGCACTGATATGGTCATCTTTTGCAAGTCAGATGAATAAGATCACAAGATAATTGTATATTATCATGTATTGTACTGTAATAGAATGGTAAATTGTGTGTGTGTATGTATTACACATTTTTTTTTTTTTTTTGGTTATGAAAAATCAGGTTCCAGGCTGACCTGGAAGAGATGGTCTCAGGGTGGTTGAACTCATGGTGATCCTCCTACCTCTGCCTCCTGAGTGCTGGGATTCCATTCCACCACACCCCATATTATTTTTTAAAACCAGGTTGAGGGCACAGAGATGGTACATGGTTATCTGCACTTGTTGCAAAGTCTGACAGCTTGGATTCCATTCTCCAGGACCCATGTAAAACCAAATGCACAGAGTGGTACATGCATCTGGAGTTATTTTCAGTGGCAAAGGCCTATCTATCCACTCTCTATCTATCTCTCTCAAATCAATATATTTGTTGTTGTTGTTATTGTTTTTTGTTTGTTTGTTTTTCAAGGGTCTCACCCCATCCCAGGCTGACCTGGAACTCACTATGTAATCTCAGGGTGGTCTCAAACTCACCGCGATCCTCCTACCTCTGCATCCCGAGTGCTGGGATTAAAGGCATGGGCCACCACGCCTGGCTCAATAAATATTTTTTTGAAATTGTTAAATATTGCTACTGCAAACAAACTCTAGATGCATGTACCACTTTGTGCATCTAGCTTTACATGGGTACTGGGGAATTGAACCAGGCCATCAGGCTTTGCAAGCAAGCACCTTTAACTGCTGAGCCATCTTCTCTCCAACCCTTTTTTTTTTTTTTTTTTTTTTTTTTTTTTGAGGTAGGGTCTCACTGTAGCCCAGGCTGACCTGAAATTTACTCTGTAGTCTCAGGGTGGCCCAAACTCACAGTGATCCTCCTACCTCTGCCTCCCAAGTGCTGGGATTAAAGGCATGCGCCACCACACTCATCTCTCCAATCCTGTTTTTGAGGTAAGAATTTCACTCTAGCCTAGGCTAACCTTGAACCCACAGCAATCCTTCTATCTCAGCCTCCCAAGTGTATATTTAATTTTTTTTTCGAGGTAGGGTCTCACTAGCTTACGCTGACCTGGAATTCACTATGTAGCCTCAGGGTGGCCTCAAACTCATGGTGATCCTCCTACCTCTGCCTCCTGAGTGCTGGGTTTAAAGGCATGCACCACCATGCCCAGCTGATAGTTAATATTTTAATGAAAACATTTGACATTACCTGTTTAACAGAAATATTTTCATTTTACTGTAGCTCAATCTATCATTTCCTATATCTATCTGCCCATTTATCTATACTTTATGCATGTCTCCATTATTATATATTTCTTTTATTGTAATAATTTTCACTTGTACATTTTGGCCGTCCATCTGTGTGAAGTTTATGTCTTGGTAACATGGTGTGAGGCAGGGGTCAGTGTCTGTCTGTGTATGTCTGTAGGTATTTTTTCTGTGATAAATCACTGAAACCGCTGTTTTTGCCATGTAGATTTATCACTCATTTTTATACTCTTTAGATATAAAACTTTCATCATAAAATCTGCCAGAATAAAATAATCAATCCAGGGGCTGGAGAGATGGCTCAGTGGTTAAAGCACTTGCCTGCAAAGTCTAACGACCCAGGTTCCATTCCCCAGTACCCATGTAAAGCCAGATACACACAGTGGTGTGTTGGGGTCCCTCCTAGGGCCAGCCCAGGAGGGGATGTAGGGTCTCTGCCGGGTAGGGGGTGAGAGGCGCAGAGTCAAGACACAGACCCCAGGAGTTGGGTGGCAGCAGGCAGAGGGCGAGCTGCTGCAGACTCATTTATTCAAGGAAGTGTGGGGTTTTTAAGGGTTTGGCTGGCCAATCGTTGTATGGGGTGGTTCCCTTCTTGTGACCAATGACAGCCTGTCTCCAGGCAGATCATCTCACAGCAGGTTGCTCATGGGCATGGGGCTGTAGCTGTTGTCACGCCAGGCCTGTGCAGGATGCCACCTCCACAGAAGCCACTTCCTGGTTCCTCCTAGCAGGCGGCCTGGCTAGGGCCCGACCTGCACTGTGCCATACAGTGGTGCATGCATCTGGAGTTCATTGCAGTGGCCAGGGGCCCTGGGGTACCCATTCTCTCTCCCTCTCCCTCTCTCTCCCCTTGCAAATAAACAACACGTTAAAGGAAAATACCCAGCTGGGTGTGGTGGCACACACCTTAAATCCCAGCACTTGGGGGTGGGGGTGGGGCAGAGGTAGGAGGATCATTGTGAGTTCTAGGCCAGCCTGAGACTATATAGTGAATTCCAGGTCAGCCTGGGCTAGATAGCCCCTGTGTTTAACAAAATTAAAAAAGAGAAAGAGGGCTGGAGAGATGGTTTAGCGGTTAAGGCATCTGCCTCCTAAGCCTAAGAATGCTGGTTCCAATCTCTAGCAGTTCCAACCCCATGTCCCACGTTTAGCCAGATGCAAAGTGATGCAAGGGCGCAATGCCACACTTGACCACAAGGGGGCGCACTCATCTGGATTTCGTTCACAGCAGCTGAGAGGCTGCTGGCACGCCCATCTCTGTCTGTCTTCCTCTCCCTCTCTCTCTGTCTCTCTCTACAAAAAAAAAAAAAAAAAATTAAAAAAGAGAAAGAAAAAATCAGTTCCATTACAGCAACATGTCAACCCCTGCCACCTCTCAGCTGTATCATGGAAGGCTCATGTGGTACTCTGAGTTTGCAACAGATGTGATTGGATTCTGCATGGCTGTGGGGGCAGACTGTGAATGCTGACAGGATGGTGTCAGAGGCAATGGGGTCATGAAGGGTCTTGGACGGACAGCAACCATGATCAACGCTCATACGGATCCCACCTTCCTTTCTCCTTCATAAGGAGCTAGCCTCTCCGTTTAGTATTGGAGTTTTTGTCAAGGCTGGGCTCCACACTTCTCAGCCTCTCTTGCAGCTACGTGTGTTCTGAAGTGAAGCTGCATATCCACAACCTCGCCACCAGTTGGGATCCAGGTAGTCAATTTTAAGAGGCCATGAGGGACAGGACAGTTCACACTCAACGTGTAAGAGCTGGGGAGGAGGAATGAGAGAAGCTGCCTCGTGTCAGATGCAGAAGCCAGGTGCAGAGCGGGAAGAGCCGCTTTTCTGGATGACCCCTGAACCCTGTGTCTGGTCTCTTGTGTGAGAAGAGTGACCTGTTCCTGTTGGCTGCTCCATGTGTGGCATGGCTGTCATAACAGCTGTCCTGGCCCTGAACAATGATGACTGGATTGACCCGTGGACTGAGCAAGGGATTGAAAGGCGATAGCATCCGCGGCCATGGCTACCACACGTGGACAGTGGTGCAGGAAGCCAGCACTGTCCATGGTCACAGATTCCACAATCTCAATTTCTGAATATTGAATTGATAAGGAAAGGTAGTGGTGGCCATGCTGCCCCGGGAAAGGAGAGGAAACTTGCTAAGGTGCCCTACGATTAGCTTTCTCCCCCAACAGGTTTTGTGTATTCTTACCTGTTTTTTTTTTTTTCTCCCCTGAGGTAGGGTCTCCCTCTAGCCCAGGCTGACCTGGAATTCACTATGGATCTCAGGCTGGCCTCGAACTCATGGTGATCCTCCTTCCTCTGCCTCCCGTGTGCTGGGATCAAAGATGTGCACCACCACGTCCGGCATGCTTTTGTATATTCTTGGGATGGGGTCAGCCCCTCTGGAAGTGGGGTTCCTACTCCTCACGCATACCCTATTTACTATCTTCCTTAACCCCACCCCCACCTCCGGTCAGCCCCAGAGCCTCCATCCATGGCACTGTGAGGCAACCATCATTTCCGGAGCACACTTGTGGACAGACTGTGCTTGAACATATCACTCTCCGTGAGAGACAAGAGTATACACCACACCACGTGTGCGCGATGTGTCCATGTAGCAGGCTGGGCTTTAAGTCCTTGGACAATGGACTCCTGCTTCTCAGGACCCTCCGTGTGGCAGCCTTGCGTGGAGACCATGACTGTCTTCCCTGTCTTTGACGAGGCCAGTGGCTCCTCTCCACATGCCACACATTTACCTACTGGACACCAACCGCTATCGAATTTTCCTCGACTTCCAACTCCAGTTCCAATAAGCAGCTAGCAATCACCATGTGACCACATGTCTAAGGGTGTGATCATGGCCTGGGAGTCCGTCAAAGGCTTTCTGCCCATGGGACACTGTCTTTGTGAATTCTTCCTAGAACTTTCCAGGTTTGGGCTGGAGCCAAAGAAATTCTCAGCCGTGGGCTGGCTGGGCTTCTGTCCTGATCCCCTAGCAGCGTGTAGTGCAAGGGACCCCAGGATATGGCACGGATACCTCTCAGAGCCACACTGCGCCTTCTTGCCTTAAGATAAAGGAGCTCAGCCAGGCGTGGTGGTGCACGCCTTTAATCCCAGCACTGGGGAGGCAGAGGTAGGAGGCAGAGGTAGGAGGATCGCCATGAGTTCGAAGCCACCCTGAGACTACATAGTTAATTCCAGGTCAGCCTGAGTTACAGTGAGACCCTACCTTGAAAAACAAAACAAAAAAAAAAAAAAAAAAAAAAAAACCCATAAAGATGCTGCCTGGTCTCTCTGGGCATGGAGGATACAAGGAGAATGTTGGAGGTGAGGTGACTGAGGACTCAGCTTGGTGGGCAGGCTGAAGTTGTGTGGCAGGTTGTGGGCTCTCTGAGAACCTGAAACCTACATCCAGGTCCTGGTGGTCCCGGGAGCCATTGGCTCAGACTCTGGTTGGCTCAGGCTGTGGTGTATCACAGGAGCTGCGTGTCAGGCATCCTTGGTCTGAGTGGTGGGCACTGCACGTGGCCTCAGCCTCCCAGTCTCTTGGGCCTCTTTCTTCTTCCTCAGGACAACACTGGCTTCTGGGCTCTTGAGGTCCTTGTGGGGTGTGGGTGTGTGTGTGTGTGTGAAGTGATGTGATGTGTGTGTATGATGTGTCTGTGTTTGATGTGTGTGTGTGTGAAGTGATGTGCTGTGTGCATGTGTGTGTGAAGTGATGTGGTGTGTGCATGTGTGTGATGTGTTGTGAAGTAATGTGGTCGGTGATGTGTGTGTGTGTGATGTGGTGTATGTGTGTGTGATGTATGTGTGTGAAGTGATGTGTGTGTGATGTGGTGTGTGTGTGTGAGTGTGTGTGTGTGCGATGTGCTATGTGTGATGTGGTGTGTGTGTGTGCTGTGGTATATGTGATATGTGTGTAAGATGGTGTGTGTGTGTGTGTGTGTGTATATGTGATATGTGTGTAAGATGTGTGTGTGATATGTGTATAAGATGGTGTGTGTGGGTGTGATGTGGTGTGTGTGTGTGCTGGGTGTGATATGTGTGTGTGTGTGTGTGTGTGCTGTGGTATATGTGATATGTGTGTGTAAGTTGGTGCGTGTGTGTGTGTGTGTGTGCTGTGGTATATGTGATATGTGTGTAAGATGGTGTGTGTGTGTGTGGGTGGGGTGTGATGTGTGTGTGTGCTGTGGTATATGTGATATGTGTGTAAGATGTGTGTGTGTGTGTGTGGGTGGGTGTGATGTGGTGTGTGTGTGTGCTGTGGTATATGTGATATGTGTGTAAGATGGTGCGTGTGTGTGTGTGTGCTGTGGTATATGTGATATGTGTGTAAGATGTGTGTGTGTGTGTGTGTGTGTGTGTGTGTGTGTGTGTGTGATGTAGTGTGCATCGGTAAAGGGGCCATCACTTTGCTCAAGATGAAGCTCTTTAGACCGCAGCCATTCTCACCAGTCGGCAGTCTCTTTGATTTGGGGGTGAGAACGGGGCACACAGACTGAGCTCTGGGGCCTCCTGAGCTGAGGTTTGTCAGTATGAAGCAGTGAGAATCACCGAGTGTGCACACTGGATTTGTCCTAATTCTTCCCAGGGAGGAGGCAGGAACAGCTTCTCTGTACCACAGCTGATGGCCTGAGAGCAGCGTGCACGCGCGGGGGGGGGGGCAGTTTTCCCAGGATACCTAGACGTGGAAGGTTTGTGTTCAACCTGAGGATGGCTGTACGCTCCCCCTCCCCCATAAGCCAAGGCAACCCAGTAGCATATTGTGAGTTGCAGACAGAGGGGAGGGCGGGTGTTATTGTCACACAGGCGATCTCTTTATTGGCTGTGGGTCCCTGAAGCCAGCACCCAACAGGAAATCAATGCGCATTTTCCCTCCCGGTCTCACCACCTCCAGGAGCCTCATTTTCCGGTTGGTCATATGTGTTTGGCTGTGATTTCTTTTCTGGTTTGATATTGCCATTTCACAGTCCTCTTCCATCTCCGAATTGCAGCTTTGGTTAAATTCTTCTCCCCTCGGTCTGAATTGTAGCCTTTCTCACACGGCCTTGATGTGGTGGCACAGCAAGGTGGCTGTGAGCCTGGCTGCCCCTCTGCCCAGTGCAGGTTGCCAGACTCCTTCTGCCTCATAGGGCTCTGGGAACAGTTACTGAGTGGTGCAAGCTCCTTGGCAGAATGGACCTGGGAGGGCCAGCAAGGCTCTGGATACTCAGACATCACCCTCTGTGTGGACAACAGAGTGTGCCATTCACAGGATGCTGGCATCTCCTGGGTTCAGCTCCACAGGTTTCAAATACTTCTTGTGGAATGTCCCCACCCCAAGCAAAACCACAAAAAAATAGGGAGATTCTAAAAACAGGGAGAACTCCCGAGTGGCCATCACCACTCTCAGCACTGTCAGAATTCTTAGCAGCCTCACCTGTTTCCCAAACAATGTGCTCTGAGGCACATTCTAAACATACTGTCTGTAAATAAGAACCATGGGGCAGAGGAGATGGCTCAGCAGTTCGAGGTGCTTGCTTGCAAAGTCTGCCAGCAGCCTGGGTTGGATTCCACAACACCCACACAAAGCTGTGAAACACTGTACACACATCTAGCACTCGTCTGCAGTGGCAAAACACCCTGGCATGCCTCCCCGCCACATATACCCCAAGAAATGAAAACAACAACAACAAACCCCAAAACAATACAAACATCACACCGAAAAATCACTTATTCTTCAGTATCTTCAAACATATTGTCAATATTCCCATCTCTCTAGTTTTTGCCCATTTATTTTCCCATTTTAAACCAATAGTTTTGGGGCTGTGAGAGGCCTCAGTAGTTGAAGATGCTTGCTTGTAACGCCTGCCAGCCTAGGGTTCAGTTTGCTAGTACTCACGTAAAATGATGCGTGGGTACAGCAAGAGACCCTAGTGCACTCACACTTACACACAGAAATAAATAAGTAGCTGGGCATGGTGGCACACACCTTTAATCCCAGTACTCAGGAGGCAGAGGTAGGAGGACCATTTTGAGTTCAAAGCCAGTCTGGGAATACAGAGTGAGTCCCCATGTCAGCCGAGGCTAGAGTGAGATTCTGCTTTGAAAAAACAAAAACAAACACAAAAAACAAAAATAAATCAGTAAATAAAAATTTAAAAATAGGGCTGGAGAGATGGCTTAGTGGTTAAAGCACTTGCCTGCAAAGCCAAAGGACCCAGGTTCGATTCCCCAGTAACCATGTAAGCCAGATGCATAAGGTGGCACAGGCATCTGGAGTTCGTTTGTAGTAGCTGGAGGCCCTGGTGCACCCATTCTCTCCCTCCCTCCCTCCTTCCCTCCCTCCCTCCTTCTCTCTCTCTCTCTCTCTGCCTCTTTCCCTCTTTCAAATAAATAAATAAAAACAAAATATAAAAAAATTAAAAATATGTATTAGCTTTGTTGAGCTCTGTTTTGCACAACACACTCCTTTATTTATTTATTTATTTATTTATTTATTTATTTATTTATTTATTTATTTAATTTATTTTTGGAGAGAGACACAGAGAGAGACAGAGAGAGAGGGAGAGGAAGACAGATAGAGATGAGCGCCCCAGCAGTCTCTCAGCTGCTGTCAACGAAATCCAGATGCATGCGCCCCCTTGTGGTCAAGTGTGGCATTGTGCCCTTGTGTCACTTTGCATCTGGCTAAACGTGGGACCTGGAGATTGGAACTGGCGTTCTTAGGCTTAGCAGGCAGGTGCCTTAACCGCTAAGCCATCTCTCCAGCCCAACACACTCCTTTAAAGGACGCACGGATGATTCTTTTTAGCATGCTCACAGACTTGTGTGACAACGACAGCCCTCTGATTCAGAACATTGTGGTCATCCAATGAGAAGACCAGCAGCAGTCATCGCTGGTGGTCCTGACCCTAGGCCTAACTGCTGGAGAAGGAGCTGGCTCTCTCTGTCCATGAACTTGACCTCCTCCTCCTCCTGCTTCTTCTTCTTTTTTTAGTATTTCAGGTAGGGTCTCACTCTAGCTCAGGCTGACCTAGACTTCACTATGTAGTCCCAGGGTGGCCTCGAACTCAAGTGATCCTCCTACTTCTGCCTCCCCAGGGCTGGGATTAAAGGAGTGTGCCACCACTCCCCGCTGAACTTGACCTTCTGATCCAGTCTGTCCTCATTCTCAGGGTCCAATGAGGTTCACATCCTGCTCAGGCAATAGACCCCTCCAGGTTCTTGGTCTGTCTTGCACTTAAAAAATATTTTTATTAGCTGGGCGTGGTGGCACACGCCTTTAATCCCAACACTTGGGAGGCAGAGGTATGAGGGTCGCTGTGAGTTCAAGGCCACCCTGAGACTACATAGTTAATTCCAGGTCAGCCTGGACCAGAGTGAGACTCTACCTCGGAAAACCAAATATACATATATATATATATTGATTTGAGAAAGAGAGACAGAGAGAGAAAGAGAGAATGGGTACGCCAGGGCCTCTAGCCATTGTCAACAAACTCCAGATGCATGCACTGCTTTGTGCATCTGGCTTTATGTAGGTGCTGGGGAATTGAACATGGGCTAGCAGGCTTTGCAAATAAGTGCCTTTAATGGCTGAGCCATCTCCCCAGAGCTGTCTTGCAATTTTTTTTTTGAGACAGGGCTGCGTATATTTTTTAAAAAAGTATTTATTATTATTATTGGTTTTTTTGAGGTAGGGTTTCACTCTAGCCCAGGCTAACCTGGAATTCACTATGTAGTCTCAGGGTGGCCTCAAACTCACAGCAATCCTCCTACCTCTGCCTCCTGAGTGCTGGGATTAAAGGCGTGTGCCACCATGCCTGGCTCAGAAAATTATTTATTTATTTGAGAGAAAAAGAGAGACAGAGAGAGAATGGGCTTCTAGCCGCAGCAAATGAATTCCAGATGCACACGCCATCTTGTGCATCTGGCTTCACGTGGGTACTGGTGAATTGAACTTGGTTCCTTTGGCTTTGCAGGCAAACACCTTCATCGCTAAGCCATTTCTCTAGCCCTGTATTGCACTTTTTATGTTCTGTTTTGTTACTGCTGCTGAAAGAGGAGCCAGACATTTCCCACAGTCCAATTTTAGCTGCTTCTACCCGCCTGGTGCTGGCTCTCAGATCTGGAAATCTCGTGAAGGGGCCAGGGGAGTTTGTCTCAGTGTTGGCAAGATGGCTCCTCCAACCTGGTTCCACTTCCTTCACAAGTCCTCTGCTCAGGCTCGCTTCTTTTCATGCAATGCACCTTAAAGCAGTGTAATCTGACTTCTCCCAAATTCTCATCTGCCGACTGGAATAGTTTTGAGGAGCCGGGTCCCATGGTCAACATTTTACTATACTGCAGACACAGGGGTAGGGTGTGTGTGTGTGTGGGGGGGGGTGTAAACAATGACCCTGACTTCACAGAATCCACCCAAGTGGGTGGTCAGAGATTTGAGATTTAGTATCCCCTCCTCCTCCCCACATTGACTTGAACATGTTCCACAGGTTTTTTTTTTTTTGCATGTGTGTAGTGTGTGTGGTGCCATATGTATGTGTATAAGCACAGATGCACACACCCCTTGCGCGTGCACGCAGAGGCTGGAGCAGATGGGTGCTCATCTGCTTATTTCCTTGAGTTGGAGTGTCTTCCTGATTCTAGAGCTTTCAGATTTTCACAAGCCTCAGGTCTCTGTTCCCCACAGGACTGGGGCTACGGGTGGGGGTGCCTAGTAGTTTGCATGGGGTGATAGGGGCATACAACTCACGTGGTGACAGTCTCCCTCAGGCCCACAGGCTTGTGCAGGAAGCACTCTTTACCCCCAAACCCTGTCTCCTGCGCATGCTCCACAGTTTCTGATCTGTCATAGTTTTTATTTATTTATTTATTTATTTATTTATTTATTTATTTATTTTATTTTATTTTTTTTCATTTTTTGGCTGACCTGGAATTCACTATGTAATCTCAGGGTGGCCTCAAACTCATGGTGATCCTCCTACCTTTGCCTCCCGAATGCTGGGATTAAAGGCGTGCGCCACCACGCCCGGCTGTCATAGTTTTTGTTACCTCACTTTGGGCCCCTGGGAGCCTTGTCAGGTTGTCTCCTTCTGTCTTGGCCTTTTGGGGTCCTGATGACATCATTTTCCAGAACACAAGGCTCTAGGCTCACCCTGAACACTTTCTGCTCCAGATCTGGGACTGGCCTTCCGTTTCCCGGGACTCCCGTCTCCTTCTCCAGACTGACAGCATTTATAATGCGGAACTCAGGCGCCATGTTGAGAAGAGACCAGGTCTTCATCCTGCCCTCATTGTGGGTTTTCCCTTTGCATTGTAAGGCTGTCCTATGTGTGGAGAACTTAAAACCACAGTGATGAAGGGTGCATGTCTGCTTTTCATCTATATATCCTGCTACCTGTATTGTATTCTTTCTGTTTGCTGATTTAAAAAAATATTTCATTTATTTATGTATTTGAGAGAGAGATACAGAAATAGGCAAGTAGAGAGAGAGAGAGAATGGGCGTGCTAGGGCCTCCAGCCACTGCAAACAAACTCCAGATGCATATGCCCCCTTGTGCATCTGGCTTACGTGGGTACTGGGGAATCGAGCCTCGAACCAGGGTTCTTAGGCTTCACAGGCAAGCACTTAACCGCTAGGCCATCTCTCCAGCCCCTCTGTTTGCTTATTGATTTTTCCAGCTAGGGTCTCACTCTAGACCAGGCTGACCTGGAGCTTACTCTGTTGCACTAGACTGGCTTCAAATGCATGGTGATGCTCCTACTTCAACCTTCCAAGTGTTTGGACTAAAGGTGTACACCACCACTCCTGGCTCTGTTGTATTTATTTTATTTTATTTTATTTTATTTTATTTTATTTTATTTTATTTTATTTTATTTTATTTTATTTTATTTTATTTTATTTTATTTTATTTTATTTGAAAGCGATACAGAGAGAGATATATAGAAAGATAGAGAGACAGAATGGGCGTGTCAGTGGCCTCTCAGGCGCTCTAAACGAACTCCAGACGTGAGCGCCCCCTGGTGGTCAAGTGCGGCATTGCGCCCTTGAGTCACTTTTTGCAACTGCTAAACATGGGACCTGGAGATTGGAACTGGCGTTCTTAGGCTTGGCAGGCAGGGGCCTTAACCACTAAGCCATCTCCCCAGCCCTGCTGTATTTATTCATGAGAAAATTTTCTGATCAGTGACCGGAAAGCTGTGTTATTCAGTCAGCTAACATTTCATGGTAGGTATTGAAAAAAACACATTTTCTTCTTCTTGGAGTCAGTTCTTGTTGCCACCATCTGAGTGTGGTTAGCAGATCTTTGTGCTCATTTCACGAGATTTTCCTTAACAGGAGACAAAGCAATCCAGTGTCCTGGGCTTCCCTTCAAAAGGTCTCTAAAAGCCGGGCGTGGTGGCGCATGCCTTTAATCCCAGCACTTGGGAGGGAGAGGTAGGAGGATGGCTGTGAGTTCAAGGCCACCCTGAGACTACTTAGTTAATTCCAGGTCAGCCTGGGCCAGAGTGAGACCCTACCTCGAAAAACCAAAAACCAAAAAAAACAAAAACAAAAACAAAAACAAAACAAAATAAAAAGCAAAATAAAACAAAACAAAACAAAACAAAAACAAAAGGTCTCTAAGGAAGATGGAGAGATGGCACTTGCCTGCGAAGCCTAAGGACCCCAGTTTGTTTCTCCAGATCCCATGTAAGCCAGATACACATGGTGGCGCATGTGTCTGGAGTTCGTTTGCAGTGGCTGGGGGCCCTGGCACGCCCATTCTCCCTCTCCCTCTGTCTGTAGTAAATAAATAAATAAAATAAATAAATCTTCAAAAGGTCTCTAAAGGAACTACAGTTTGTACCCATGGGTCAGCTGAGTGCTCATGTGTCAGGGAAGCGGGAGTGGGTAGGAGGGGTGGTCTGAGGGTGTTCATCCCATCGGTGGTGACCCCAAAGGGAGGTTTTTGCAGAACGTGGATCTAAAGTTCACGGTTTAGGGCACCTTTCTGCCTTCCGCCTCTGCTGTGAATTTCTGGGGCAGCATGCGGGTCGCTTTTCTGCGTTGTTTGTTCTGAGTGAGTCACTAAGCCCAGTCCTCTCTCAAGAGAATGGGGACACAAGGGCATGGGTACCTGGGATAGATCACAAACCACCCCAAAGGGCACCCTGCAGGGATAACTGCTGAGCGCTGGGGAAACTTTGCCCTAGAATCTGAGGTTGACTGCCTCTGGATTCCCCAGCACTCTGGACCCTCCGTTTCCTGCTGTCTCCTTCATTCCCCTCAGCCCTTGCCATTCTGTGCTCCCCTAGCCAGCATCTTTTATTTATTTTTTATTTATTTATTTATTTATTTTTATTTGGTTTTTCGAGGTAGGGTTTCACTCTGGTCCAGGCTGACCTGGAATTAACTATGTAGTCTCAGGGTGGCCTCGAACTCTCAGCAATCCTCCTACCTCTGCCTCCCAAGTGCTGGGATTAAAGGCGTGCGCCACCACGCCCAGCCTTAGCCAGCATCTTGAGGGGCTCTGGAATAAAGGGTATATTTTCTTTCTTTCTTTCTTTCTTTCTTTCTTTCTTTCTTTCTTTCTTTCTTTCTTTCTTTCTTTCTTTCTTTCTTTCTTCCTTCTCTCTCTCTTTTTCTTGAGGTAGGGTTTCACTCCTCGAATTCACTATGTAGTCTCAGGCTGGCCTTGAACTCATGGCTATCCGCCAACCTCTGCCTCCCGAATGCTGTGATCAAAGGCGTGCACCACCATGCCCGGCTAAGGGTGCATTTTCTACAAGCAAAGCCGTCCTAGGACAGCATGCCTGGCTGGCAAAGATGCAGTCAGCAGAGGATGGCAGATCTGCCGCTGACCTTTCAACATCACCAGAGGTTGGGGATAGCACCCCCATAAGATAGGACACCCCAGTCTCTTCTGTAATGTCACATAACTACAACAATGCCACTGAAGTGGAGAACTGGTTGGCTCCACGCATGGCACGTTGGATGACCTCCTCAGGCAGGGCTGGGGTGTTCACTTGGGGTGCACATAGTGGGCTCGCTGTGGTGGCTTATCTTCCTTCTGCACTCTGTAGACGCCCCTTCATTGTGACTTTGCAGTGACGTCCCGGGAACAGCGAGCTTTCTTTCTTTCTTTCTTTCTTTTTTTTTTTTTTTGGTTTTTCAAGGTAGGGTCTCACTCTAGCCCAGGCTGACCTGGAATTCACTCTGTAGTCTCAGGGTGGCCTCGAACTCGCGGCGATCCTCCTACCTCTGCCTCCCGAGTGCTGGGATTAAAGGCGTGTGCCACCACGCCTGGCTGAGCTTTCTTTTTTTAAGATTTGTTTTTATTTCTTTATTTATTAGAGACAGAGAGGGAGAGAGAGTGAGAATGGGCATGCCGGGGCTTTTAGTCACTGCAAAGGAACTCCAGATGCATGCACCACCATGTGCGTCTGGCTTACGTGGGACCTGGAGAATCGAACCTGGGACCTTAGGTTTCGCAGGCTTGCGCCTTAACCACTAAGCCATCTCTCCAGCCCCAGCGAGCTTTCTTTTATGAACCTATTGACTTTGTGGTGCTCAGAAATGTTTTTCCCATGCACCTCACTGGAGAAGTACTCTTCAGTATGTCTGCCAGCAAGTTGACATGAAAACAGGACAGAGTTCACTCGACCGCTTTTGCATGGTTTAATCCACTGCCCTGTTTTTGAGGACTCAGGAAGAGCCAGCCAATGACAGGACTCCCAGGGCACCATGGGGTCGGCTCTGATCACAGCGCAGCAGGAGGCCAAGCCTGGGACAAGCCATCGTCCTCCTTGCCAAGAAAGCACCACGGCCATCCCTCAGGGGTCCCCATGCACAGAATTCCTCTCTGGTTTCCACTAATGTTTACTGAAGCCCCAATCAGGCCTAGAAGGCGGTGGGCTGTTAGCAGACGTGCCCGAATGAAGGGGTGAGCACATTCATTCACAGTCACCCACCCCCACCCCGATACACCTCTGCAACAACTGTCACGTGCTTCTCTTTGCTGGGATATGCATAAGTTAACTTTTCTTACAGTCGTGACAGAATGCAACTTATGGGGTGAAGGGTTTATTTCAGCTCACAATTTGAGGGTACAGTCCAGGAGGGTGGGAGAAGTACGGTGGCAATAACACGAAGTGGCTGGTCACGCTGCACCTGTATCAGCAAGTCCAAAGAGTTGAATGCTGGCCCTCGGGTAACTTCCTTTTTTTTTTTTTTTTTTTTTTTTGGTGTTTTGAGGTTGAGGTAGGGTCCCGCTCTAGCCCAGGCTGACCTGGAATTCACTATTTAGTTTTCAGGCTGGCCTTGAACTCACAGTGATCCTCCTACCGCTGCCTCCCGAGTGCTGAGATTAAAGGCGTGCGCCACCACGCCCAGCTAGCTTTCTCTTTCTTATTCAGTCCAGGACATGGGACTGTCCACGGTTAATCCATTCTAGAAACTGCCTCACAGACATGCCCGGACATCTGTCTCCTAGGTGATTCTAGATCCTGTCAAATTGGTACCATTAACGCTCACAGGAAGCCCCAGTCAGCTTTGATGTTTTCCATGCTCCGCAGGCTCCACAGCATGTGCCATCCACAGCTCCAAGCAGAACCTCATTGTTGCCCCAGAAAATTCCTTCAGCATGGTACAGATTTCTATGGTCACATGACATATGACCTTGGGCTCCTGACCCCAGGTGACCAGAGTTTCCGTGGACTGTGGCTCTGGGTACAACCTCAGCATCTTATGACTTCCTCAGCTACAGCATGGCTACTGGGCTTCATCTGAATGCTCTGGGGACGTGCCTTCCCCAGAAGTCACTCCCATGGGGCTGCATATACAACACCTTCTGCTCATATGGAAGCAGTGGCTTAATTATAGAAAACAAAGGCAATATTTTCCTGTGGTCATTTCTCATCGGGATCAAATTAGTCTATCCCTGACTGCATTGTGTTAGATGAACAAGCACATTCATCTCATTAGAATGCAGATTTTATTTAGTCTTTAATAAATGATAAAATGGCACATATATCACAGCATTAAAATTTTGTTATTATTATTTTATTTATTTTTGGAGAGACACACAGAGAGAGACAGATAGAGAGGGAGAGGGAGGCAGATAAAGATGGGCGCGCCAGCAGTCTCTCAGCTGCTGTGAACAAAATCCAGATGCATGCGCCCCTTTCTGGTCAAGTGTGGCATTGTGCCCTTGAGTCACTTTGCATCTGGCTAAACGTGGGACCTGGAGATTGGAACCAGGTTCTTAGGCTTAGCAGGCAGGCGCCTTAACTGCTAAACCATCTCTCCAGCCCTATCACAGCATTTAAAAAGTAAATAAATTTACATTTTATTCTCAGTATATTTTGATTTTATATACCTATGTCTTTTTACTTTGTATATCTATGACCCCAGGGTTGTCACATGAAAATTTCTCTGGTGTAAAGGTGTCACAAGAGGAAGAAATTTAAGCAGCCCCGGAAGGAGGTGCTATCATGGTTTGAAGGCCAATGCATGTCCCCCATAGGCTTCGGGTTTTTTTTTTTTTTAATTTAATTTTTTGTTTTTTCGAGGTAGGGTCTCCCTCTAGGCCAGGCTGGCCTGGAATTCACTATGTACTCTCAGGCTGCTTTGAACTCACAGCAATGCTCTTTCTTCAGCCTCCCAAGCGCTGGAATTAAAAGTGTGTACCACTGTGCCTGGGAGAGAGAGAGAGAGAAAGAGAAGGGGGAGGGGAGGAAAATAACGAGTGCACAAGGGCATCTAGCCAGTGCAAATGAACTCCAGATGCATGCACCACCTTGTGGATCTGGCTTTACGTAGGTACTGGGGAATTGAACTTGGGTTGTTAGTCTTTATGGGCAAGTGCCTTAACCTCTGAGCCATCTCTCCAGACCAACTTAGGTGTTTCTGAGTAAGTGTTTTGCTGACTCCTGCAGCAGTCACAGCCTTGCTGGAGGAGGCGTGTCACTGGGCAGATCTTCAGTCCAGCCCTACTAGGTGTGTGGAGAACCATCTGGAACTCTGGCTGGCTGTGCTTATTGCTTCTGGCCGTTGTTTCTCTCCTCTGTAGATGCTGAAGGAGCTACCTTCCTCTATCACTGATGGTGCTTCCCCTGGATTCTATAAGCCTGAAATAAACCCTTTCCTCTCATAAGTGGCTTTGGTCAGACGTTTGTCCTAGCAACGAAAAGGTAACCGTTAAACAGGGCGTGGTGTCACACGCCTTTAATCCCAGCACTCGGGAGGCAGAGGGAGGAGGATCGCCGTGAGTTCGAGGCCACCCTGGGACTACACAGTGAATTCCAGGTCAGCCTGGGCTTGAGTGAGACCGTGTCTTCCAAAACCAAAACAAAAAAGAAAAAAAAAAAGAGAGGTCACTGGTTACAGGGACCGTGTCGGTCACCATGCTCACCAGTGTCACTGAGCTGCGTGTCCAAGGTGACTCTTGCGTCTGGGAGCCAGTTAGGTATAGAGTGTCTGCTTGCTCATCCTTCCCTTGGTAGAGAAGGGTCAAGTGCCCGTCTGCTCTCTCCAGTCCACCTTGCTTCAGGATGGAGTTCATTCAGGCGCAGATTCAGTAGCTCCCAGAGGCTGTGCTTCACGCGACTCTTCCAAGTTGCCACCAGCGGGAGGCAGGTGTCACATGACCAAATCCCCCTTCTTTGTCTTTTCAAATTGCATATTCGTTTCTTTCTCTAATACGACTAGTGAGCCCGGGAGCAGAAAAGCTCACCATCAATGCACTTGGACATCTCGCTTAACAGAAACACTTTTCAGAAGTTGTGTCCCACACAGCCGTGATGGTTGCCATGGACTGAGGGCTTCCTGGTTTCCCAGTGCCAAATGCTGTGTGCACGTGTTGTGGACACCTCTGCGTCTGCCATTCATCATTGTCAGTTCTCAGAGCTCAGAGCCCTGGTCTGATGAGTATGGGATAGGCAAGCGTGGCGGTTTGATTCAGTATCCCCCATAGACTTAGGTATTCTGAATGCTAGGTCCCCAGCTGATGGAGATTTGGGAATTAACATCTCCTGGAGGCAGTGTGTTGTTGGGGGCGGGACTATGGGTGTTATAGCCAGTGTCCCCTTGCCAGTGTTTGGCACACTCTCCTGTTGCTATTGTCCACCTGATGTTGGCCAGAGGGTGATGTCCACCCTCTGCTCTTGGCATCGTTTTTCCCTGCCATCACAGAACTTCCCCTTGAGCCTGTAAGCCAAAATAAACCTCTTTTACTCACAAGCTGCCCTTGGTCGGGTGATTTCTACCAGCAATGCGAACCTGACTGCAGCAGCAAGTTTTATAGAAACAGAGGGAAAAGGGCTGGAGAGCTGGCTTAGTGGTTAAGCACTTGCCTGTGAAGCCTAAGGTCCCTGGTTCGAGGTTTGATTCCCCAGGACCCACGTAAGCCAGATGCACAAGGTGGTGCATTCATCTGGAGTTCATTTGCAGTGGCTGGTGGCCCTGGTGTGCCCATTCTCTCTCTCTGCCTCTTTCTCTTTCTGTCTGTCTGTTACTTTCAAGTAAATAAATAAATAAACAAAATTAAAAAAAAAAGAAACAGAGGAGAAATGGTTAAATGATGAGCAGTTATCTGTAGCTGTGCTATGGAGATAAGAAGCATGAGAGGGCTGGAGAGATGGCTCAGTGGTTGAACGCCTGCCTATGACGCCTAAGGACACTGGTTTGAGGCTCAATTCCCCAGGACCCATGTAAGCCAGATGCACAAAGTGGCGTATGCATCTGGAGTTCCTTTGCAATGGCTGGAGGTCCTCGCACACCCATTCATTCTCTATCTATCTGCCTCTTTCTCTTTCTGTCTGTTGCTCTCAAACAAACAAACAAACAAACAAACAAGTCTCCAGGTCCCATGTATAGACAGACACAAAAGTGATGCAAGCACACAATGCTGCACATGCACACAAAGGGGTGTATGTGTCTGGAGGATATGTATGGCAAAATGCAGGTCTGGCCTTAGCCAGACAGCATATCAGAAGAAACCAGGAAGTGGCTTCTGTGGACATGGCATTCTGCACAGGCCTGGTGTGACAACAGCTACAGTCCCATGCTCGCGAGCAACCTGCTATGAGATGATCTGTCCAGAGACAGGCTGTCATTGGTCACAAGAAGGGGACCACCCCATACAATGATTGACCAGCCAAACCCCTTAAAAGCCCATAAACTTCCTTGAATAAACGAGTTTGCAGCAGCTCGCCCTCTGCCTGCTTCTACCCAACTCCCGGAGTCTGTGTCGTGACTCCGTGCCTCTCACCCCCACCTTGGCAGAGACCCTGCCATCCCTCCTGGGCTGGCCCTAGGGGGACCCCAACAGTGGACAATACATCCTTTGGTGGCCAGCGCCACAGAGGAGGCCAGTGTTGACTCTGAAGGATTCTTGCACTTAGAGGAGGGACGTTTCCTCCTGTTCACTCTGTCCCTTTCAATCTCGTATTTCAAGCAGCCCTTTGCTCAGAGCCTGGAGAGATGTTATTAAATTGTCTCCTTGGAGGAAAGGGTTTTTGCCTTGCTGGGTTGCAGGAGTTCTAGGTTTCCAAAGCAGCACTCCACTCCAGAGTGATTGAGTCATTAAGAGATGACCTGTTCACTTGGGGCAGCTTGGGTCCCTTATATTGTGGGGACAAGCACATCGCACCCTACCTGGTCACCCGTGGGCTCCCCACACTGATTCTGGGGGTCTCACCGTGGGGTCTGTCCACTTCCACACGGCCCCCTTGCTTAGCTGTTTCCCCCTCTTTACAGCAGACTTTTATCCCTCTCCCTGCTATTCCTCCAAAGGCAATGAAAAGCAATTCTGAAAGCACAGCAGAAAATCAGTTTTTAATCAAGAAGAGAACAATCTGTAGGAAATAGAGATGTGCCGTTTCGCCCGCCGAAATCCCCGCAGCCGTTGGACCATGCCGCCAGCCCACCATTGAGGCCCGGCTCTCCTCCCAAGGCCCTGGAGGGGGTGGTGAGGACCCTTCTGAAGTTGGGTGGGGGCGGGAGGCAGGCACCCTGTAGCCCCAAGCTGGGTGGGGGGTGAGGTTTCTTGGTCTGCAGCGAGTGTCACCTTTACTTGGGATTGTGAGTTTAAGTTGTAGGTCAGTCACTGATGTACAAATGTCACTGACCTGATCTGGCTCTTTTTAAAATTTTTAATTATTTAGTTAGTTAGTTTTTTGAGGTAGGGTCTCATTCTAGCCCAGGCTGACCTGGAATTTGCTATGTGTTCTCAGGGTGGCCTTGAACTCATGGCGATCCTCGTACTTCCGCCTCCCGAATGCTGGGATTAAGGGTGTGCACCACCACACCCGGCTATTTAATCATTTTGTTTTCTTTGGTTTTTCAAGGTAAGGTCTCGCTCTAGTCCAGAGCTGATCTGGAATTCACTCTGTAGTCTCAGGGTAGCTTTGAACTCATCATGGCGATCCGCCTACCTCTGCCTCCCGAGTGCTGGGGATTAAAGGCGTGCGCCACCACACCCAGCGTTATTTCATTTTTTGTTTGTCTTGCGTTTATGTACATGCATGTGGATGTGTGTTTGTATATGTCTGGGCCCCATGTGTATGAGAGGGTGTGTGGAGACCGGAGGATAGCCCTGGGCACCATCCTCAGATGGAAACCTTGGGACAGGTTCCCTCTTGGCCTGGAGCTCACTGATTAAGCTAGATTAGGTAGCCAGCAAGCTTTTATGATCAGCTTCCGGCACTGGGAATATAGGTATGCCCCACCACCACGCTCAGCACTAACCTGATGTCTGGGGATTGATCTCAGTTCCTTATGCTTGTGACGCAAGCGCGGTGCCCACTGAGCCATCGCCCCACCCGGCTCTTTGAATGTGGTTTCTCAGCCTGTGCTTCCTCATCCACAGTTCCCCACTCACTCAGCCTAGGAGGTTTGACACCACCACGTCCATGTCTCCTGGGCCATGTGACTCACTGGGACCAGTGGATGGATAGGTGCTTCGCTGGGAATTGGAGACCTCAGGCCTTAAAGATCGCAGGTGGGGGATTCCTCTGCCTCCCAAGGAAGCCATCTGCCATGACAAGTCTCATTGTGTAAAAGGTCACCATGATGTGAAGGAGCCGAGCCAAGCTTAGGGGCAGGATTCCCAGAGTGTGCAAGCGGATATCTGACACCACCAAACGTAGAGACAGCAGAGACACCAGTGTCTCCTTTAGCTGAGCTCCGTGGGGTGTCCCTGGGTAGGCTGAGCTCTGTGGGGTGTCCCTGGGTAGGTTATCTGGTTTTATTCCCTGCACATTCATGGCTGGGTGACCCATTGCACATGGCACCAAACTAGACGCTCAGTGGCCAGATCTCAGCACACAGATGAATCCAGAATGTCCCTGTTTCCTCAGGCCTTGTCCACTCCAGAGGGAAGAGGGTGGGTGGTGGTCAGATAATTTTCTTCTGCTGGGGGCACATCGGAAAGTGCCCTCTTCCACTGCTATGATCTAAATATGTGTCCCCAGCTGGGCGTGGTGGCACACGCCTTTAATCCCAGCACTCGGGAGGCAGAGGTAGGAGAATTGCTGTGAGTTCGAGGCCACCCTGAGACTGCATAGTTAATTCCAGGTCAGCCTAGACCAGAATGAAACCCTACCTCCAAAAACCAAAATAAATAAATAAATAAATAAATAAATAATAAATAAATATGTGTCCCCACCCAAAACTCCAGTTGAAGTTTAATTGCTATGGTGGCAGTGTGGGGAGGTAGGCATTTATGCTGATCCTAAAGCTTCTACATATCACTGTCATCATTGGCTCTCCCAAGAGGTCCTTGCATCACCTCCCTCCACGCATCCTCATATTCTCTTGCCTCCCTCAGGTCCCTGCATCCTCAGATCTACCCCGGAGTCCTTTCCTGTCAGAGCTTGTGGGGTCTCGTTCCGTTCCCGTTCCCCGGGGTCGTTGGCCACCGATGTCCAGGGCGAGGGAGAGATGAGTTGGAAGGGGAGCAGCAGGGTCTTTCTGGCTGGGCGGGTGAGTGCGATGGTGGACACGTGACGGGGCAATGAGCACCCGGGAGACCATCTGATGGACAGCACTCGTTTATTCAAAGGGGGGGTGTTATAAACACTTGGGGAAGGTTGAGACGGCACGTACAGACTATATGGCAATCGGATGCATAGTTTCTGGGCTGTTATCTAGATAGAGGAAGGACTAGTAACTTCAAAGCTATGGGGGAAGGATAAGGGAAGGTAGGGGAAGGGCGGAAGAGGAGATTAACAGGAGGCTGTGACTTCAAAACTGTGGGGGGGTGGTGAGAAGGCTACGTGACTTTAGCCACATGAGGGTCTCTTGGGCAGCTAGCCACAGGTCAGGAACTGTGGGGGGCAAAGTCTGACTTATGGAATGGTCAGAGCCTTTTGGGGTCTGGGGGGAGCGCCTTGCCAGTTCTGCCCACTCTGGGCGATGACAGCTCACTACACCCTACAACATAGAGAAGCTATCACCGTTGCCAGGGACCCCTGACAGAGGGCCAGCTGCGACCCCACAGCCCAGGGCCCCTGGCCATGTCCAGTGGTTCCGGCCAGCCTCCTCACAGGTCTAGCCTGTTACTAGCAAGGCCCAACAAGAGCTGGCTCTGAGTTGTGGCCACAGCAATAGTCTCTGGCATCACCCTACTGTGGTCCTTAGTGTGCCATGACTGTTCTAATCCCCCTTGTCCCCACAGGCTTGGATAATGGAGGATTCTTGCCCTGGCTGCTGTAGGCATTGGAACTCAAGAGTGTGAAGCTGCAGGAAAACCAGCTTCATGTTGAGGACCCCGGGTGTCGTCACAGCGTGTCCTCTTCCAGTAAGGTACAGTGCAAAGGGACCCAAGGCCACACCCCGAATGTCATTGTCTCTCAAGCTCCAGACCTGAGGTGACCACATAGAAGCGCTGCTCTGTACTCTGCACTTGGGTTCGTTCTGGATGGAGGACCATGGACATGTTGGTAGCAGACAAGCTCATGTCCCTGAGGATGGCTGTGGTGGTTTGATCCAGGTGTCCCCATAAACTTAGGTCTTCTGAATGCTAGGTTCCCAGCTGATGGAGATTTGGGAACTAGCGCCTCTTGGAGGCAGTGTATTGTTGGGGGCGGGCTCATGGGTATTATAGCCAGTGGTCCCTTGCCAGTATTTGGCAGTAGTTCTTCCCAGAAGTTGACAAACTACATTTTAAAATAATTTGGGCTGGAGAGATGGCTTAGTGGTTAAGGCGCCTGCCTGCTAAGCCTAAGAACCCAGTTCCAATCTCCAGGTCCCACGTTTAGCCAGATGCAAAGTGACACAAGGGCACAATGCCGCACTTGACCACAAGGGGGCGCACACATCTGGATTTCGTTCACAGCAGCTGAGAGACTGCTGGCACACCCATCTCTATCTGTCTCCCTCTTCCTTCTCTGTGTCTGTCTCTCTCTGTGTCTCTCTCCAAAAATAAATAAAAGAATAAAAAAATTAAAATACTTTTATTTGTATTTATTTATTTACTTGGTAAAGAAAGAGGGAGGGAGGGAGGAGGGAGGGAAGGAGAAAGAGAGAGAATGGGAGCCCCAGGGCCTCCAGCCACTGCAAATGAACTCTAGACATGCACCTCCCTGTGCAGTTGGTTAATGTGGGTCCTGGGGAATTGAACCTGGGTCCTTTGGCTTTGGAGGCAAACGCCTTAACTGCTAAGCCATCTCTGCAGCTTGCAAGCTCAATCTTTTTTGTTTTTTTTCCAAGGTAGGGTCTCACTCTAGCTCAGACTGACCTGGAATTCACTATGTAGTCTCAGGGTGGCCTTGAACTCTCAGCGATCCTCCTACTTCTGCCTTTGCTGGGATTAAAGGGAGTGCGCCACCACACCCAGCTTGCAAGCTCAATCTTAATAATAATGATAATAATAAATCTCTGAGGCTATGGGAGACATACATTGATATTCAAACCACCACAGCAGGTCGGAAGTGGTGGATCTGATACCTCGGAGCTCCAGGCTGCAGAAGAACTGAGTTGCCCACACTCCAGGACAGGGGGCAGGGCCTCAATACAGACCTCACCCATGGCATAAACAGATCCATGTGTCCTGAGTAAGCTTGTCGCCCTGTTGCCATGGGAGCCCTGCTGAGCGAGATGGATGCTTAGCATCTGGGTGTGCTGAACACCTTTCCAGATGTCCCACCCTGGGAAGCTGGAGAACCAAAGACTGAAATGTACAGATGAGCTCAGGGACACCCTGATCACCCACCCTTCCCCCCAGAATCAAGAAAGCCAGCCTTTGTGCCCTGCCAGCTAAGCAGAAGCTGATACTTCCTGAATGCAGTGTGACCCTGTGTTGTAGTAACACTGGAATTTTGGGGTTCCTCTCCAATGTACCAATATATGCCAATGCACCCATAGGAAACAGGAATTGGGGTTCACCTGCCAATGCACTAATAATTTTGGGGTCTCTGACTTTTTGTCTTATGAATTCAAAGCATTGAAATCCACAGACTAGGGGGTAAAGTTTAGAAAGACTTCATTAGAAGAGATGGCTTAGTGGTTAAGACACTTGCCTCCGAAGCCCAAGGACCCCAGTTGAATTCCCCAGGACCTGTGTAAACCAGATGCACAAGGTGGTGCATGCATCCAGAGTTTTCTTTTGCAGTGCCTGGAGGCCCTGCCAGGCTTATTCTCTCTACCTGCCTCTTCCCCAACTTCCCTCTCTTTCTTTCTCTCTCTCTTTCTTTCTTTCTTTCTTTCTTTCTTTTCTTTCTTTCTTTCTTTTCTTTCTTTCTTTCTTTCTTTCTTCTCTCTCTCTCTCTCTCCCTCCATCAAATAAGTAAATAATTTAATTAAATAAAATGTTAAAAAAAGAAAGACTTCATTTGAGTAAGAGAAGGAAATTATAAAGAGCTCCTGCCCAGAGCAGGTCAAGCTCAGAGTACAGAGAACTCTGGTCTAAGAGAAGTCATGAGAGGGTTAAGCCTAGCTCGAGACCCAGATTGAGTCATTTATAAGTTCTTTTTTAAAAAAAATATTTTATTTATTTGTTTATTTATTGGAGAGAGAGAGAGAGAGAGAGAGAGGCAGATGGAGAGGAATGGGTGCACCAGGGCCTCTAACCACTGCACATGAACTCAAGATACATGTACCACCTTGTGCATCTGGCTTTACATGGGTACTAGGGAATCAAACCTGGGTGTTTAGGGCTTCGTGAGGCAACCGCCTTATCCACTGAGCCATTTCTCCAGTCCCTCTTTTTATTTTTTTGGTTTTTCGAGGTAAGGTTTCGTTCTAGCCCAGGCTGACCTGGAATTCACTATGTAGTCTCAGGGTGGCCTCGAACTCCCGGCGATCCTCCTACCTCTGCCTCTCGAGTGCTGGGATTAAAGGCGTGCCTCACCATGCCCGGCCTCAGTCCCCTTTTATTAAAAAAATATTTTATTTATTTATTTATTGGAGAGACAGACACAGAGAGTAGATGTGTAGCCCAGGCTGTCCTCAAACTCCCGATCCTCCTGCCTCCGCCTCTTCAGCAATTTCCTACCAGGACTGAGCTAGCCAGTCACAAAGCCAGGATCAGGTTTAATCCTTCCTGGAATCTTAATTCTAGGACAGGGGAACTCCTGCCTAAGGAGGGACTGTGGTTGTTTATTTGTTTATGGAAAAACAGCTCTAGGGAACACCTTCAGGCCAGGGATAAAGAGAAGGCAGATCCTTCTCTGACTCTTAGCAAAGTGAAGACTCCAAGGGAAGGTTCAAGAACATTCTCTGCTTTGACTTTCAGGGCCCAGGTACCCTAGACTGCTTCAGGGGTTTCTTCCACACAATTGAATGTCAGGACTGGCACCCTGCCTGAGTTGCCCACACTCCAGGACAGGGGCAGGGCCTCAATACAGACCTCACCCATGGCATAAACAGATCCATGTGTCCTGAGTAAGCTTGTCGCCCTGTTGCCATGGGAGCCCTGCTGAGCGAGATGGATGCTTAGCATCTGGGTGTGCTGAACACCTTTCCAGATGTCCCACCCTGGGAAGCTGGAGAACCAAAGACTGAAATGTACAGATGAGCTCAGGGACACCCTGATCACCCACCCTTCCCCCCAGGATCAAGAAAGCCAGCCTTTGTGCCCTGCCTGGGGACCACAGCCAGCTAAGCAGAAGCTGATATTTCCTGAATGCAGTGTGACCCTGTGTTGTAGTAACACTGGAATTTTGGGGTTCCTCTCCAATGTACCAATATATGCCAATGCACCCATAGGAAACAGGAATTGGGGTTCACCTGCCAATGCACTAATAATTTTGGGGGTCTCCCTGACTTTTTGTCTTATGAATTCAAAGCATTGAAATCCACAGACTAGGGGGTAAAGTTTAGAAAGACTTCATTAGAAGAGATGGCTTAGTGGTTAAGACACTTGCCTCCGAAGCCCAAGGACCCCAGTTGAATTCCCCAGGACCTGTGTAAACCAGATGCACAAGGTGGTGCATGCATCCAGAGTTTTCTTTTGCAGTGCCTGGAGGCCCTGCCAGGCTTATTCTCTCTACCTGCCTCTTCCCCAACTTCCCTCTCTTTCTTTCTCTCTCTCTTTCTTTCTTTCTTTCTTTCTTTCTTTTCTTTCTTTCTTTCTTTCTTTCTTTCTTTCTTTCTCTCTCTCTCTCTCTCTCTCTCCCTCCATCAAATAAGTAAATAATTTAATTAAATAAAATGTTAAAAAAAGAAAGACTTCATTTGAGTAAGAGAAGGAAATTATAAAGAGCTCCTGCCCAGAGCAGGTCAAGCTCAGAGTACAGAGAACTCTGGTCTAAGAGAAGTCATGAGAGGGTTAAGCCTAGCTCGAGACCCAGATTGGAGTCATTTATAAGTTCTTTTTTAAAAAAAATATTTTATTTATTTGTTTATTTATTGGAGAGAGAGAGAGGCAGATGGAGAGGAATGGGTGCACCAGGGCCTCTAACCACTGCACATGAACTCAAGATACATGTACCACCTTGTGCATCTGGCTTTACATGGGTACTAGGGAATCAAACCTGGGTGTTTAGGCTTCGCAGGCAACCGCCTTATCCACTGAGCCATTTCTCCAGTCCCTCTTTTTATTTTTTTGGTTTTTCGAGGTAAGGTTTCATTCTAGCCCAGGCTGACCTGGAATTCACTATGTAGTCTCAGGGTGGACTCGAACTCCCAGCAATCCTTATACCTCTGCCTCTCGAGTGCTGGGATTAAAGGCGTGCCTCACCATGCCCGGCCTCAGTCCCCTTTTATTAAAAAAAATTTTTATTTATTTATTTATTGGAGAGACAGATACAGAGAGTAGATGTGTAGCCCAGGCTGTCCTCAAGCTCCCGATCCTCCTGCCTCCGCCTCTTCAGCAATTTCCTACCAGGACTGAGCTAGCCAGTCACAAAGCCAGGATCAGGTTTAATCCTTCCTGGAATCTTAATTCTAGGACTGGGGACTCCTGCCTAAGGAGGGACTGTGGTTGTTTATTTGTTTATGGAAAAACAGCTCTAGGGAACACCTTCAGGCCAGGGAAAAAGAGAAGGCAGATCCTTCTCTGACTCTTAGCAAAGTGAAGACTCCAAGGGGAAGGTTCAAGAACATTCCCTCTGCTTTGACTTTCAGGGGCCCAGGTACCCTAGACTGCTTCAGGGGTTTCTTCCACACAAGTGAATGTCAGGACTGGCACCCTGCATACCTTGAAGTTTTTGTTTTGTTTTTGGTGTTTCGTGGTAGGGTCTCACTAGTTCAGGCTGACCTGGAGTTCACTCTGTAGTCTCAGGATGGCTTCGAACTCACAGCGATCCTCCTACCTCTGCCTCCCAAGTGCTGGGATTAAAAGCGTGCGCCACCACGCCCGGCTTGCCGTGAAGTTTTGTAATGTAACTATATTTACGGAGCACAAACAAACGTGACTTACAACTGCATTGTGGGATAATTAAGTCAAGCATCTTAACAAAGCCATTCTCCCCATTCTCACCGTGTTTTGTGGTGTCCCCTGAGTGAAAGGAGACCCAATGCCCCTGGGGAGCCCCCATGGCCCTCGTGGTGGAAATGGTGTGTGTTTTGCTTAAGGACTCCAGAAGCAGGCCTTCGAGGCTGGGAGGCCCTGCAGCAAGCCACCTGACGGTGGGTTCTGAGGGGTCCTGGGGCACTTGTGTCACTGGGGTGTCTCCCCTCTTCTGACACCCTCTTGGGATAGACACCCACCCTTCCCACAGTGGAGTCCCCTGTCCCACAGAGGAGAGCAAAGAATGTGGGAAGAATACGGCTCCCCCACTTCCATCCAGGAGACCTCACTAGTCTAGAGACCCTTGATGCTCGCTTCCTCCACTGGCTCTGCTCCTTGACTGGAGTGGCAGCTGCAGAGGGGACTCAGTGGGCATCCAGGGATCCCACCCAGCAGAGCCAGCTTTGCCCCATGCCTGGAGGAAGTCACTCCACGGACCCTGGGCTCAGTGGTCACCTCTTTAATCAGTGCTTGTCCACGGTGCTGGCATTCACTCACTGAGCCTGGCTCTTTACTGCTGCCTGTCGGGATCTTGGTGGGCGTGGAAGCCATGGTCACCTCTCTCTCTCTCTCTCTCTTTCCCCCTTCCTATCCATCCAGACTCCCCTTGCTAGCCATGCTGGTCTTCCCCTCCCTGAATCTCCCTCCTCGCTCCTCCCCCA
This sequence comes from Orientallactaga sibirica, assembly GCA_036365145.1. Lineage (NCBI taxonomy): Eukaryota > Metazoa > Chordata > Mammalia > Rodentia > Dipodidae > Orientallactaga > Orientallactaga sibirica. Next base: position 3,123,409 of record JAEOAD010001845.1, read on the forward strand.
GCCCCTCGTGCTGTTAGCTCCCTAGGGTGCATCTTTATTACTTTTCATCTCCCAGCCTTCTCTTCTCGTTTGATCTCCTTACGTGGACGGCTCCTGGGAGACATGCAGCGTCAGTTTCATGGGATGACAACGACCATAATTTTTTTTTAAATATACAATGCTCATTTTAGAAAATACAGAACATATCAAAGTAGCATTAGAAATTGTTCATAATCCTCTCACTCAGAGATACTTACTGACAAGGTTCTGGAATATTTGCCTTCCTTTCCTGAATTTGCTTCAATCTTTCTGAAACAGGGTGGTATAATTCACATTATCACCCCCGAGAAGACAGTGCAGTCTATTCTCTCCCTGGTGGTCTGCTGTGAGGGTCAGGAAACCTCTAGAAAGGATCCTTAAAAAAAAAAAAAAAAAAATATATATATATATATATATATATATATATATATTTAATTAATTTATTTGTTTGAGAGAGAGAGAGAGAGAGAGGGAGGGAGGGGGGAGGGAGGGAGAGAGAATGGGTGTTCCAGGGCTTCCAGCCACTGCAAACAAACTCCACATGCGTGTACCCCCTTGCGCATCTGGCTTATGTGGGTCCTGGAGAATTGAACCGGAATCCTTTTGGCTTTGCAGGCAAACGCCTTAACCACTAAACCATCTCTCCAGCCCCAAAGGATCCCTTTTGTCTTGGAAAGATACCTGGCTGGTACCCAGAAACCCTGATGCTGCCGCTAGAGTGGGCAAACAGCCAGGACCACATATAAATGGATCCGTGTGGCATGGGGGAAACTTCATTTACAAACATGTAAGTGCCTTTGTGTGTCATGTATGGATAAAACTCTATTGATATGAGCCGGGCGTGGTGGCGCACGCCTTTAATCCCAGCACTCGGGAGGCAGAGGTCGGAGGATCACCAAGAGTTCAAGGCCACCCTGAGACTACATAGTGAATTCCAGGTCAGCCTGGACCAGAGTGAGACCCTACCTTGCAAAAAAAAAAAAAAAAAAAACAACTCTATTGATAAACATGTAAGCAGATTTGTGTGTGGCGTGTGTGGACAAAACTTTATTTGCAAAAATGAAGGAAGGTTTGCACGGTGTGCACAGAGAAACCTTGATTTACACACGTAGGCAGGTATAAGTGGTGTGTGGGGATGAAACCTTGCACACGAGAGTAGATGGCGTAGCATGTTCTAGATTAAAACCCGCTGCAGTTACCAGTGACCTTGTCATTGCAGGCACAAAGCACCCGGCCAAAAGCAGCTTGTGGGAGGAAAGGGCCTGCTTTGGCTTATAGGCTTCAGGGGAAACTCTGTGATGGCAGGGAAATGCGGCATGAGCAGAGGTGGGACATCACCTGCTGGCCCACATCAAGGGGACAACGTCATCAGCAGGAGAGTGTACCAACACTCTCAAGGGGGAAGCTGGCTATAACACCCATAAACCAACCACCGACAGCATGCCTTCTCCAGCAAGGCTTCAATTCCAAATTGCCATCAGCTAGGAATCAAGCATTCAAAACACGTGAGTTTACGGGGGACAGCGAATTCAAAACCCCACGCCTTCTTTGTAAACAACACGTAGGATTATTAGCTGGTATGGGCCCATAAAAGTTTATTTACCATCCACAGTTAAATGAATCTGCACGGTGTGTACAATACAACTTTACTCATGAAACCAGCTACCCAGTCAATTTATTCATCAGATATTTGAAAGGGAAACATGGACTTTAACTGAAATCTCTGAAATCTAGGTGTATCTGAGGCATCCAAGCAGAAAAATGCTGGGGAGTTTTCTTTTCTTTTCTTTTTTCTTTTCTTTTCTTTTTTCTTTTCTTTTCTTTTCTTTCCTTTTCTCTCTATTCCTTTTGCAATCTTTAAAAAATATTTTATTTATTTATTTAAGGGGGGAGGGTGAGAAAGAGAGAGACAGGAAGAGGCAGAGAGAGAAAGAGAGGGTGAGGGACAGAGAGAGAGAATGGGTGTGCCAGGGCCTCCAGCCACTGCCAATGAACTCCAGACGCATGCGTCACCTTGTGCATCTGGCTGGCTTAGTGGTTCCTGTGGAATTGAACCTGGGTCCTTAGGCTTTCTAGGCAAGCACCTTAACTGCTAAGCCATCTCTTCAGCCCCACCTTTTGCCATCTTAATCTCAGTGTGTATACTATTCCTTTCCTCTCGGATCTTTTCCTGGTTAGAAAGGCCTCCTCCTGCTCTTCCCAGGTGTCTCTGGATGGTGAACTGCTTCGGAATGGATTCATCCAATGATAATGACAGCTAATCCCAGAAGTCTGAGCTGGGCAGACTCCTGCATGTGGGGAGGGCACGGAGCAGGCCCCAGTGTCCGAGGAGGACATGGAATAGGCCCTTGTGTCTGGGAAGGCAAGAGCAGGCTCTCTAGGATGTCTGGGGGGAGCTTGGAGAAGGCTATTTGTGAAATAGACTCTGAGGAGCCAGTGGCCTAGGGACAGGGGACCGATTAAGCATGAAGAACACTCTGCAGGGAGTCCACAGGAGGGCAGCACCTTCAGGCTGTGAAATGTCCCCACCTCAGGTGTGGAGCACCAGCTCACACCCTTTGGGCCATAGGGTGCAGAAACCTAGCAGGTAGAAGACTCTTTTTTTTTTTTTTTAATTTATTTATTTATTTTATTTATTTGGGAGAGAGAGAGATAGAGAGAGAGAGAGAGAGGCTGATAGAGAGAATGGGCACACCTGGGCCTTCAGCTGTTGCAAATGAACTCAGAAGCATGCGCCACCTTGTGCACCTGGCTTATGTGGGTCCTGGGGACTCGAACCCGGGTTCTTTGGCTTTGTAGTCTAGTGTCTCAATCACTAAACCATCCCTCTAGCCCTTTTCTTTTCTTTTCTTTTTTTTTTTTTTTTTTTTTTTTTGGTTTTTCGAGGTAGGGTCTCACTCTGGTCCAGGCTGACCTGGAATTAACTATGTACTCTCAGGGTGGCCTCGAACTCTCAGAGATCCTTCTACCTCTGCCTCCGGAGTGCTGGGATTAAAGGCGTGCGCCACCACGCCCTGCTCCTCTTTTCTTTTTTTTGTTTTTGTTTTTTTTGTTTTTCCAGGTAGGGTCTCACTCTGGTCCAGGCTGACCTGGAATTAACTATGTAGTCTCAGGGTGGCCTTGAACTCACAGCAATCCTCCTACCTCTGCCTCCCGAGTGCTGGGATTAAAGGCGTGCGCCACCACGCCCGGCCCAACCTCTTTTCTTTTTAATATTTTATTTTTATTTATTTGAGAGAGAAAAAAATATATATACCTCTTATATGGGTCCTGGGGAATTGAACCTGGGTCCTTTGTCTTTGCAGGCAAGTGCCTTAACTGCTAAGCCCAAGACTGTTTTCAAATGCAAGGAGGCAGTGGGAATGAGGGGTGCTTGGATTCGGCGCTCAGCAGCATTCAGACAGAGGGACGTAGTAGTAGTATGCTGAGCCGTGGTGTCAAATCCCGCATACTGGCAGCTTAAGCTCCAGTAATGTTTCCTCCTGTAGTCTTGGAGATCAGAAATGTGAAATTGCAGTGTTTTTAGTGCCATACTCCTCTGGGGCCGTAGGAAAGAACCATCCTTCCTGACTCCTTCAGCTTCCATGGCTCCAGGCATTCCTGGACTTGTGCATCCGTTCTCTCCTGGCATCTCCCTGTGTCTTGTCTAGTCGCTCGCAACCTCACTTTCACAAGGACAGCTGTCCCTGGACACGGAGCCCAGCCAGGTAATACCAGGCAGGATTTTCATCTCAGAACCCTCAAACAGATCACATCTGCAAAGAGCTCTCTCTTCCCAAGGGAGGTCACGTTCATGGGGCCCTCGGGTTGGGGTGTGGATATCTGTGGGAGCCACCGTCCAACCAGGGCTGGCTGCTCAGCAGAGCCCCAGAGGCTGTGGGTTATGGTTTCAACCAAGTAGTGAGACAGAGAATGGGGTTAGGGTTTCAAATAAACTACAATGTGCCACTTTGTGCATCTGACAGAGAATGAAACTGGGTCATTAGGGCCTCCAGCCCCACTGAAATCTCTCCAGCCTAAAGGTCTGCATTTATTTATTTATTTGAGCCACTTAGGCATCTGACTTTAGGGGCAATGGATAGGGGCCTGGGGAATTGCAAATGCAAGGCCACATTGTCCATCTGAGGCTTGATTAGGGCAAGCAAGCACCTTAACCACTGAACCATCTCTCAGCCTAAAGGTCTGCATTTTTTTATTTACCTTCCAGAAAACTCCAGCAGACATCCCAATAGGCAGAAAGAGAAACCAGGGGCAATGGTATTGCTCAGGGGCAAAGTCTGCCACTGCTAATGAATTGCAAATGCATGAGAATTTTTTTTTTTTTCCATCTGAGGCAGGGTCTCAAACCAGCTCAGGCTGACCTGGCTTTGTCCAAGGGTGCACCTTTAACCACTGAACCATCTCTCTAGCCCTGAGGGTCTGCATTTTTGCCTTCTGAAGACCTTCCAGAAAACTCCAGCAGCTCTCACATCCCATTGGCGAAAATAGAAACCATTAACAGTATTGCTCAGGTCAAAGTCTAGTGCTTTATAGGAAAGGGAAATATTGAAAAAAATTTTTTTTTTCTTTTTGGTTTTTCGAGGTAGGGTCTCACTCTAGCTCAGGCTGACCTGGAATCACTATGTAGTCCCAGGGTGGCCTTGAACTCATGGCGATCCTCCTTCCTCTGCCTCCCTAGTGCTGGGATTAAAGGCATGCACCACCAATCCTGGCTTGAAAAGTTTTCCGCTCAGCACTGAACAAGCTTTGAAACGAGGGTGACCTGAAGAGGGAAGGACTATTCTAGAAAGCAGGGGATTTTAGCCCTTAGCTCTTCGCTTGGATTTTTTTCGATATACAAAATCCCTGTTGAAGAAACATCCCATTTTGGAATCGAAGGGAGATGTTGGATAGCTTTTAGACACTGGGGTCTCTAGTCGTTGCAAACCCCCTTCAGATGCATGTATCACCTTGTGCATCTGGCTTTATGTGGGTCCTGGGGAATTGAACCCAGGCTGTCTGGCTTTGCATGTAAACCCCTTTAACCAGTGAGCCATCTCTCCAGCCCCACTTTGATTAATTTTTTTTTTTTTTTTTTTGGTTTTACGAGGTAGGGTCTCACTCTGGTCCAGGCTGACCTGGAATTCAGGGTGGCTTCGAACTCATGGTGATCCTCCTACCTCTGCCTCCCGAGTGCTGGGATTAAAGGCGTGCACCACCATGCCCGGCTCTTGATTAATTTTTTTAACTCCCCATCAAGCCATTTAATGCACTGTGATTATTTTTTCCCTGTGATGTAACTTGTCATTTTTTCTTGGAGTTAAGATTTGGATGGTTTCATTGCTTTATTTTCTATGAAAATAATAACATGTTTTTTAGGCTACCAGTGACCTGATAAATGGCAGCAACATCGTCTCTGAACATCGAAACCCAGCAAACATAGGGGTGGTCCTCACCTCCCACCTCATAGTGAGAGGAGTTCTTCTTGTTTATTGCTCTGTTCTCCACGTTAGCTGGGTCAGGGGCTTCTGACAGATTCTTTGGGCTCCATCTTCCCTCTCGCCATAGGGATGTTAGGATTACAGACACCCACCAAAGCTTTGGCTTTTTATTTTATTTTATTTTATTTTATTTTATTTTATTTTATTTTATTTTTTTTTTTTTGGTTTTTCGAGGTAGGGTCTCACTCTAGCCCAGGCTGACCTGGAATTCACTCTGTATTCTCAGGGTGGCCTCGAATTCATGGTGATCCTCCTACCTCTGCCTCCCGAGTGCTGGGATTAAAGGCGTGAGCCACCATGCCCGGCACCGGCTTTTTATTTTTATTTAAAAGTATTTTTATTTAATTTGTGTGTGTGTGTATGTGTGTGTGAGAGAGAGAGAGAGAGATAGATAGAGAGAGAGACAAAGAGGCAGACACCGTGAGAATATGGCCGTGCCAGGACCTCCTGCCACTCACTGCAAATGAACTCCAGATTCATGCATTACTTTGTGCATCTGGCTTTATGTGGGCACCGGGGAACTGAACTCCAGCAGTTGGGCTTTGTAAGCAAGTTCCTTTAACTGCTGAGCCATCCCGCCAGCCAGTGATGGCTAATTTTGATTGTCACTTTACTGGATTAAGAAATACCTAGGGAATTAGTGAAAGCACACCTCTGGGTGTATGTGAGGTGGTCTTTTCAGAGACAATTAGATCCAAGAGCTCTGCCTCATTAGTGAGCTAATCTCTTGATGGATTCATAATGTGATGGTATAATTGGGACGTGGCCAAGGCGGGCTGTGATTAGAGCCAGGAATGAGCCAGGAGGAGGCTGTTTTTACCTGATTCTTCTGACAGCCAAAGATCAGGTTCCTGTGGCAGTAAGGAACAAGGTGCCTCAATCTAGTCGGGAACCCTTTTGGTGGACTTTGATGTACCCTCTGGGTTTGACAGGATCTACCATTTTCACCTCATTTGCATACACCCAGCCAATGAGAACCTGCCTATGTGTGTGTGTTTTTAAAGTCTGTGCTTTTTCATATTTTATGCTATTTTTTGCAGGGTCATCTCATTTGCATACACCCAGCCAATGAGAACCTGCCTGTGTGTGTGTGTTTCTAAAGTCTGTACTTTTTAACATTTTATGCTATTTTTTGCAGGGTCACCTCATTTGCATACACTCAGCCAATGAAAACCTGCCTGTGTGTGTGTGTGTGTGTGTGTTTTAAAAGTTGTTGCTTTTTAATATTTTATGCCAATTTTTTTGCAGGGCACACTAATGCCTCCAGGCACTGCAAATGAACTCCAGATGCATGTGCCACCATGTGCATCTGGTTTACATGGGTTCTGGGGACTTCGAACCTGGGTCCTTAGGCTTTGCAGGCAAGTACCTTAACCTCGAAGCCATTTCTCCAGCCCCTGCCTGGGTTTATATAAATTCCTTGGCATAGCTTTTCAGTAGCAGCCGGCCTCCACTGCTCTCCACAGACCTGCCTTGCCATGATTCGCTCCCATGAGACAAGAACCTGACAGAGATGGAAAGAAAATCCCGCTCTATTCCTTACAGTTGTCGTCCAGCCTCACATCTTGTTGGGCATTGCTAAACACGAGCTGGACTGTGAGGAAGCTGGCCTGGCCAGTTGGACATGGCTGCGGATCTTGAGCTGTGGGGCCTGCAGCCGGCCTTATTGTTGGAAACCCACTCTGGCAACGGAGACTGGCCCTCTCTGCCCTGGGGCAAGATTGTAGTGTGCCCTGTCATTGCCCAGAGTGGGCAGAACTGGTGAGGCCCTCTCCCCTTGATCCCAAAAAGCACCCCACCATTCCACAGTCAGGCTTTGCCTCCCACAGTTCCTGACCTTGTGGCCAGCTGCCCAAGAGACCCTTATAAGCAGTCTCCCTTCAGCTTTAGCCATCCAATAAGTGGCTGAAGTCACGTAGCTTTTCCTCCCACTTCTGTTATCTCCCTTGCAGCTTCTCCCTGGCAACTTCTGCCTTCCAACACCAGCCAATTAAATAGCAACCCATAAACCTATGTATCCAATCACCTTATGATCTGTATGTGCCTTCTCAACCTTTCTCAAGTGTTTATAAACCCAGTCCCCTTTTGAATAAATGAGAGTGCACTAACCATCAGACCATATCCTGGGTGGTTCATTGCCCATTGCACTCACCCGCTCCAGGACTCTGCTTCCCCCCAACTCTTCCTGCTCCCAGGACATCGGTGGTCAATAACCCCCGGGAATGGCGAGGACCCGCAACGTCTCTCTCTCTTTTTTTTTTTTTGGTTTTTGCGAGGTAGGGTCTCACTCTGGTCCAGGCTGACCTGGAATTAACTATGTAGTCTCAGGGTGGCCTCGAACTCTCGGCGATCCTCCTACCTCTGCCTCCCGAGTGCTGGGATTAAAGGCGTGCGCCACCACGCCCGGCCCTCCGCAATGTCTTTTGTATTCCACTTTTTGCTCCTTCCTGTCCACCATGAAGACGCTCCTGCATCACACACTTCACTGCCACCAGGTTCTGTCCAGGTGCAGGGGCCAAGCAACCATGGACTGACTGCTCTGAGACCGCCACAAATCAACCCTTCATCCTGTAAGCTGTTAACAACAGTCATGTTGTCACAGGGACAAGAAAAGTAAATAGAATCATGGGGAAGACGTCTTCATGGGAAAAATCACGTATTAACACATCTTCAGTGCCCTTTATTTTATTTGTTTGTTTATTTATTTTTAGCTAAAACATCCAGAAAAACTGAGCACAGGGATGGAGAGATGGCATAGAGGTTAAGTCGCTTGCCTGCGAAGCCTAACCACCTGGGTTCGATTCCTCAGTCCCCATGTAAAGCCAGATGCACAAGGTGGCACACGTGTCTGGAGTTTGTTTGCAGTGCCTGGAGGCCTTGGCATGTGCATTCTCTCTGTGTTTGTCTCTCTTTTCTCTATCTTTCTCCGCATATAAATAAATAAATAAATAAATAAATAAATAAATAAATAAATAAATTTTAAGAGCTGAGCACACCCAGAAATGTTCCTGCCTGCCATTTTACCTTTTTGGACTTGTGCTTCATGACCCAGAGCTAAATATGCTCCAAATGTGTACACTATCTTTATATATATATATATATATTTATTTATTGGTTTTTTGAGGTAGGGTCTCACTCTGGCTCAGGCTGACCTGGAATTCACTATGTAGTCTCAGGGTGGCCTCGAACTCTCGGCGATCCTCCTACCTCTGCCTCCCGAGTGCTGGGATTAAAGGCGTGCGCCACCACGCCCGGCTTATATATTTATTTTTATTTATTTATGAGAGAGAGAGAAACACAGAGAGAAAGAGAGAATAGATGAGCCAGGGCCACCAGCTGCTGCAAACAAACTCCAGACACATGTGCCACCTTGTGCATCTGGCTTATGTGGGTCCTGGAGAATTGAACCTGGGTCCCTTGGCCCTGCAGGGAAGTGCCTTAACCGCTAAGCCATCTCTCCAGCCCTAATTTTCTTATATAAATAAGTGTAGGTCCCCCAAGGTAGCATCCCCAGTGTTCTTTTTATTTTGTTTAAAGAAGGCCCCACTTTTTTTGGGGGGGGTGTTGTGCATGCTCATGTGTGTGCATTTATACTTGTGCAATAGCACATGTGTGGCTGTCAGAGGCCACCTTTGGATGTTGGTCGTTGCCTTCCACCTTGATTTAGGCAGGGTCTCTTGCTGGTCATAGTGGATTTGCTAGGCTAGTTGGCCTGCGAGCATCCGGGAAATTCTCTTCTCACCATAGATGTCATGGGATGCCATACACTCACCAGAGCATCCAGATTTTTAAAACATTTTATTTATTTCATTTTATTTGCAAGCACAGAGAGAGGAGAAGGAGAGAGAGAGGAAGGGAGAGAGAGAGAGAGAGAGAGAGAGAGAGAATGGGCATACAAGGGTTTCTAACTGCTGCAAACAAACTCCAGATGCATGCACCACTTTGTAAGTCTGGCTTTACGTGGGTCCTGAGGAATCGAACCCAGGTCATTAGGCTGTGCAGGCAAGTGCCCTAACCACTGAGCCATCTCTCCAGCCCCACCATCCAGATTTTTTCTTTTTTTGGTTTTGCTAGGTAAGGTCTCGCTCTAGCCCAGGCTGACCTGGAATTCACTATGTAGTCTCAGGGTGGCCTCGAACTCACGGTGATCCTCCTACCTCTGCCTCCCCAGTGCTGGGATTAAAGGCATGCGCCTGGCTCAGATTTTTTTTTTTACATGGATTGTGGGGCCCTGGATTAGGTATCCACATGTACGCAGCGAGTGCTTTATCGGCAGATGCACCTTTCCCACTTGGGCATCACTTTTGCAATAACTCCCATGGTCCCCTCTCCTGCCGTAGGTGATAGACCTTCTGTCACTCTTCTATTTCTCAGCCATGTGGGTTTTGGCTTCAAGCTCAGCAAGATGCAAACTCACTGCGTGGGTACACATGGCTGCTTTTCTTCACTGGTGGTTGGCACATGTCCGTCATGTTTCTTTGTTTGTTGTCGTTTATTTATTTATTTATTTATTTATTTATTTATTTGAGAGCAACAGAAAGAGAAAGAGGGAGATAGATAGATAGAGAGAGAATGGGCACGCCAGGGCCTCCAGCTATTGCAAATGAACTCCAGATGCGTGTGCCACCTTGTGCATCTGACTCACGTGGGTACTGGGGAATCGAGCCTCGAACCGGGGTCCTTAGGCTTCACAGGCATGCGCTTAACCACTAAGCCATCTCTCCAGGTCCCCATTTTTTTGTTCATTATTTATTTATTTATTTGAGAGCAACAGACAGACACAGAGAAAGAGACATTGTGTTTCTTTATTTGCTAGTGATGAACATTTAGTTTGTCACGAGTAATGTTGCCGTGGGCACACAGGAGCAAGGCAGCATGGACATGCGTTGGCACTGGCTTGGCGCCCTAGTATAGTGCACTGTGTGAGGTTATCACTTTATTTATTTTTATTTTTTCATAAGGGTTTAAAAATTTTTAATTTAATTAAATTAATTAAATTTATTTTATTTTATTTATTTGAGAGCAGCAGACACACAGAGAGGGGGAGGCGCACCAGGGCCTCTAGCCATGCAAATGAATTCCAGTTGCATGCGCCCCCTTGTGTATCTGGCTTACGTGGGTCCTGGGGAATCAAGCCTTGAATAGGGGTCCTTAGGCTTCACAGGCAAGCACTTAACCACAAAGCCATCTCTCCAGGCCCTATTTTTATTTTTTTTGGTTTTTCCAGGTAGGGTCTCACTCTAGTCCAGGTGTACCTGGAATTCACTCTGTAGTCTCAGGGTGGCCTTGAACTCACAGTGATCTTCCTACCTCTGCCTCCTGAGTGGTGGGATTAAAGGTGTGCACCATTTTCTGAGACCTCATGCTGGGCCTCAGTAACCCCAGCATTTAGGAGGCTAAGGCAGAAGGATTAGGAGTCCCAGGCCAGAGTGGGCTATGTGGCAAGACATGTTTAAAAAACAAACAAACAAACAAAACCTGGGGCTGGGCGTGGTGGCGCACGCCTTTAATCCCAGCACTCAGAAGGCAGAGGTAGGAGGATTGCCGTGAGTTCGAGGCCACCCTGAGACTACATAGTGAGTTCCAGGTCAGCCTGGGCCAGAGTGAGACCCTACCTTGAAAAACAAACAAACAAACAAAAACCTGGGGCTGGAGATATGGATCTGTAGTTAGTGGTGTCTGCTTGCAAAGTCTGATGGCCTGGGTTCAATTCCCTAGTGCCTGCATAAAGCTGGATATAATCTAAAGTGTGTGATTGCCACAGTGAGAGCCCCTCTCACAGCAGGTGGAGCACAGGCACCTTTGAGGTTGTCCTCTGACCTCCACATGTGTGGTATGGTGCACACACATGCATAAGTGCGTGCACACACACACACACACACACACACAATTTTTTTTAATTATTAATTTTTTATTGACACCTTCTATACTTACATACAAAAAACATATGTATTTCCCTCCCCTCTCCTCTCCCCATTTCACTTTAGAACTCTAATCTCCATCATACCCCCTCCCTCTCTCCATTAGTCTCTCTTTTAATTTGATGTCATCATCTTTTTCTTCTATTTTGAGCGTCTTGCGAAGGTATTGCCAGGCACTGCAAGGTCATGGATATCGAGGCCAATTTCTGTCTGGGCAGTTGCATTGTAAGAAGTCATACCCTTCCTTTGGCTCTTCCATTCTATCTGTCCCCTCTTCCGCAATGGTCCCTGAGCCTTGGAGGGTGCACACACACAATTTTAACTGTTCCCCAACAAAGAAAAGCTAATTCCTTGCAGAAGTGGCTTCAGATCTTCTAACGCCTTGTGTTTTTTTTTTTAAATTTTATTTTTATTTATTTATTTGAGAGCGACAGACAGAGAGAAAGAGGCAGATAGATAGAGAATGGGTGCGCCAGGGCCTCCAGCCACTGCAAAGGAACTCCAGATGCATGCACCATCTTGTGCATCTGGCTTACATGGGTCCTGGGGAGTTGAGCCTTGAACCGGGGTTCTTAGGCTTCACAGGCAAGCGCTTAACCACTAAGCCGTGTCTCCAGGCCAGCCTTGTGTTTACAGTTCTTGTTTTGTTGGCTTCAGTGAGCTGTGTAGCAGCATTACCTGGGTCCCCTCAGCCTGAGCTCACACTGCTGCGTAGATGCCAAGGTAGGCTATCTCTGAAATGAAGCAAACAGTCAGCTGAAAACTATTCTGAGATTTATACGTGTCATTTTAGAAACCAGTTCTATCTCCTGAGAAGACGGAAGGAAGCTTAGCAGGTTTTCTTCCAGAAGATTCACTGGCTAGCGGCCCTCTCTAGCTCACCTGGCTCAGCTCGGGTAATGGCATCCCTATTCCCTTGGCCTGAGCAAGCACAAGCCTGGCCTCTGGGGATGTGGCCCCGGATGCCAGAAGCCTCCAGAGAAACCTGGGCAGCCGACCCTGAAGTCGTGAGGCTTGCTTCTGGGTCACTTCCCGTGCCTCCCAGCTTTCTTTGGAAGACCCGTGGGAATTGAGCGCCCCACGTGAGGCGCCCTGAGCATCCAGGCATCAGCACCCTTTCCTTCCACTTGGCTGCCCAGGCTCCGCCAGATCAAGGTCCACTCCTGGCTCTGCTCCTGGCAGGCTGGGGCCAGGCTGCATTCAGGGCCTGTGGGAGACCCTGTGCGTTTTCTCAAAGCTGCCTTGGCTCTCCTCCACACAGGCAGGGGGCCTTTAGCTGCACATAGATTCTGTCCATAACTCTTCCTAGCTGCAGTGAATAAGCAGGGGCTAAGTGGTTCCCCTCGGCCTAGGAGTTCAAGGAGAGCAAATCTGGGGTACCCATCCTTACCTCTCCAGAGGTTTGCTGACCCACAACAGGACAACTCTGAAGGAGAGTTGCCTGGCTTTGAATGTCTCCATTTCTTTCCCTTTTCTCCCTATTGTTAAAAATATTTATTTGCAAGCACAGAGAGAGAAGAGAGACAGACAGAATAGGCACACCAGGGCCTCTAGTCGCTGCAAACGAAGTTCAGATGCATGGACCACTGTGTACATTTGGCTTTACGAGGATACTGGGGACTTGAACTTGGGTCCTTAGGCTTTGCAGGCAAGTGCCCTTAACAGCTGAGCCATCTCTCCAGCCTCTTTATTATTTATAAAAAAACTTATTTATTTATTTATTTATTTATTTGATAGAGAGAGACAGAGAGACAGAGATAGAATGGTATGGGCATGCCAGGATCTCCTACCACTGCAAACAAACTCCAGACACCTGCACTACTTCATGCATCTGCCTTTATGTGGGTTCTGGGGAATCAAACCTGGGCTATCAGGCTTTGTATTCAAGCATTTGTATTCACCGATCAGTCTCTCCAGCCCCTCTTTTCTTCATATTAATGGGTTTCATCCTATGTCAGGGAAGTGAATAACTGGGGCCCAAGCACCACACACACTCACGCTAGGCCCTGTCTGTTAGTTCCCTTGACTTTTGACCTGCCTCATGCCTGCCATGTGCCAGGGGTGTGGTCAGAAGTTTCTGATTGGTGGACTGGACAGATGCACTATTAATAATGGTTATGAATAAGACAAATAAGTAATTTATCCCATCAGTGGATGGGGTAAATTAATACCAAATCTCCTGCTCTTTCTTTTTAGTATGTTTTTAATTAAATTTTTTTTTTTTTTTTTTTTTTTTTTTTGACTCACTCTAGCTCAGGCTGACCTGGAATTCACTATGTTTCTCAGGGTGGCCTCGAACAGTGATCCTCCTACCTTACTGGGATTACATACAAAAAGTGCTAAAAAAATTTGATATTTCCCTTCCCTACCCCTTGATATTTTCCCCTCCCCCATTCCCTTTAGAACTCCAATCTCCATCATATTCCCTCCCTCTCTACATTAGTCTCTCTTTTAATTTGATGTCAATATCTTTTTCTTCTATTATGAGGGTCTTGTGAAGGTATTGCTAGGCACTGCAAGGTCATGGATTTTTATTTATTTATCTGCAAGCAGAGAAAGAGGAGAGAGAGACAGAGAGAATGGGCACTCCAGGGCCTCCAGCTGCTGCAAACGAACTCCAGAGGCCTGTGCCACTTTGTGCACCTGGCTTACGTAGGTACTGGGGAATTGAACCTGGGTCCTCAGGCTTCACAGACAAGTGCCCAAGTGCTTTAATTGCTAAGCCATCTCTCCAGCTCCCTCCTGCTAATTTTACAGTCATTCTTCCTAGGAGGATCATGGGCTTTGGCCCGGAATGGTTTGTGTGTGTGTGTGTGTGTTTGGTTTTGTTTTAGGTAGGGTCTCACTCTGGCCCCAGGCTGACCTGGAATTAACTATGTAGTCCCAGGGTGGCCTCGAACTCAAGGCGATCCTCCTACCTCTGCCTCTTAAGTGCTGGGATTAAAGGCATGCGCCACCACGCCCGGCTAGTGTGTGTTTTTGATTATGGGAGTGGCAGTGGCATGCTGACATCTCTGACTCTCTCTCCCCAGATGGCAGAATGAACTCAGCAGAGCAGTTGGCCACAGGCGTCTTCCATAACCCAGAGACCCTGCTGGAGGTGTGACCAGGAAACCTGAGCCTCACCTTGTGGTTTCCTGGTTGTTGGGGGGGGGGGCGTTGTGCACCGGCACCCTGGACACATCCAGGCGGCTGGGGACCAGGATATTTGGTGGCCGTGGGCACGACAGGAAGAAACCCCGGAGACTGCATTTCTTTGCCATGGGAGTGGGCTTATAAGTGTTCATGTAGTGGCCGGAAGAGGTATGGGGTACGGGTCACGGGGGATCGGCTACACAAGGTTACTTATTGATGCCTTATTAGCATATAGAAACTTTAGGGGGCAAAGGGTCACATGATCGGGGGGAGGGGTATAAGTCGATCTCAACATCCTGTGGCCTGAGGTGCCTAGTCATGCCCGACACTACCTGAGTGATAGCCAGGCTGTGGTAACCACCCTGCACAGGAGCACAGGGACTAGAAAGGGCATGTGGAGCCAGAATGGTGGGTGTGCCTGTGACACTGGCACTCAGGAGGCTGAGGAAGGAGGATCTACATAGTAAGGCCCCTAGTCCTTCAAGTAAAAAAAAATTTTTTTTTAATTTTTATTTATTTATTTGCAAGCAGAGAGAGAGAGAGAGAGAGAAAGAGAAGAGAAGAGAAGAGAAGCAGACAGAGAGAGAATGGGCACACCAGGGCCTCTAGCCACTGCAATGAACTCCAGATGCATGTGCTCCTTGTGCATCTGGTTTACATGGGTTCTGGAGAATTGAACCTGGATCCTTTGGCTTTGCAGGCAAATGCCTTAACCACTATACCATCTCTTCAGCCCCCCCCCAAATTTTTTTTAAAAATGAGGCTGGAGAGATGGCTCAGTGGTTAAGGCTCATTCCTGCAAAGCCTAACCACCCGAGTTCGACTTCCCAGTGCCCATGTAAAGCCAGATGCACAAAGTGGCATCTGGATTTATTTATAGCAGCTGGAGGCCCTGGTGCCCATTCTGTCTGTCTTCTATCTCTCTCTGCTTGAAAATAATTGAATAGCAGAAAGAATGTAAGAGCCAAAGGAAGAGTAGGGCTCCTTACAACGTGCTCCTCCAGACACAAAATAGCCTGGAAGCTGGGCGTGGTGGTGCATGCCTTTAAACCCAGCACTTGGAAGGCAGAGGTTGGAGGATCGCTGAGGGTTCGAGGCCACCCTGAGTTTAAATAGTGAATTCCAGGTCAGCCTGAGCTAGAGTGAGACCCTACTGCGGGAACACCCCCACCCTCACAAAAAAAAGGCCTGGAGATCCATGATCTCACAGTGCCTGACACTACCTACACAAGACCATCATAATAGGAGGAAAAGATCATGGCATCAAAATGAAAAGAGAGACAGATTGAGAGGGGGAGGGGATATGATGGAGAGTGGAGTTTCAAACAGGAAAGTGGGGATATTGTCTACAGTTAAGGAAGTTGTCAATAAAAAAATAACTAATTAAAAAAATAAATTTTAAAAAATTTAAAAAAATGAACGTGGATTATTAACATAGCCCAACACGCTAGTAGAATGTGAACTGGTCTTCTTGGAGTTTCAGTGGAACGTGCCAATAGGACTCACAAGGGTTCACGCAAAATGTGGCCCTCCCTTCAGACCAGAGGTTATCCTGGACCCAACTCCTGTCATCAGGCTTTGCTAAACCTCTTCCCCACAGGCCTTAACCTTGAATTAGCAAGGATTGTTTCTTCACATCCCTGTAGCAGTTACCTTGTCATTATTGGGGGGGGAATAAAACACGACCAGAAGCAGCTGATGGAAGGAAAGAGTTTATTTTTGGCTTACAGGTTTTTTTTTAATTAAAAACATTTTTTATTGACAACTTCTATACTTACAGACTAAAAACCATGATATTTCCCTCCCCTCCCCCATTCCCCTTCAGAACTCCACTCTCTGTCATATCCCCTCCCTCTCTCCATTAGTCTCTCTTTTAATTTGATGTCATCGTCTTTTTCTGTTATTATGAGGGTCTTGCGAAGGTATTGCTAGGCACTGTAAGGTCATGGATATGGAGGCCAATTTCTGTCTGGACAGTTGCATTGTAAGGAGTCGTACCCTTCCTTTGGCTCTTCCATTCTTTCCGCCCCCCACTTCCGCAATGGACCATGAGCCTTGGAGGATGTGATAGAGATGTTTCAGTGCTGAGCACTCCTCGGTCCCTTCTTCTCAGCACTATGTTGCCTTTTGGGTCATCCCAGTGGTCACTGTCTAGCTTACAGTTTTTTTTTTTTTTTTTTTTTTTTTTTTTTGGAGAGAGACACAGAGACAGACAGAGAGAGAGGGAGAGGAAGACAGACAGAGATG
Organism: Orientallactaga sibirica; assembly: GCA_036365145.1. Classification (NCBI taxonomy): domain Eukaryota; kingdom Metazoa; phylum Chordata; class Mammalia; order Rodentia; family Dipodidae; genus Orientallactaga; species Orientallactaga sibirica. The sequence continues at coordinate 3,140,210 of JAEOAD010001845.1, forward strand.
GGTGCACTAGCAGCCTCTCAGCTGCTGTGAATGAAATCCAGATGTGTGCGCCCCCTTGTGGTCAAGTGCGGCATTGCGCCCTTGTGTCACTTTGCATCTGGCTAAACGTGGGACCTGGAGATTGGAACCAGCGTTCTTAGGCTTAGCAGGCAGGCGCCTTAAACGCTAAGCCATCTCTCCAGCCCTGGCTTACAGTTTTGAGGGCACATTTCATCATGCTGCTGGTGAAGCACAGCAGGAAGAAGCAGTCAGGCATCACATCGTTTTCAACAGCAACAGGGAGGGAGGAGAGAGTGTGAGCTGCGGACGTCCAGTGGGGCTGGACTAATAGACCTCAAAGCCTGCCACTGCTTACACACCTCCTGTAGCAAGGCTCCCCTCCCAAAGGTTCCACTGGCTTGGCATTAAGTATTAATTACAAATATATATAATTACAAATATATATAAGCTTAATTACAAATATATAAGGCAAAGTGTGTGGGGGGGGCATCTTACATTCAACTGACCACAACCCCCAAACCCTGTCCCCCTCTCTTTTTGGTTTTTTCATTTTTTGGGTTTTCAAGGTAGGGTCTCACTCTAGCTCAGGCTGACCTGGAATTCGCTATGTAGTCTCAGGGTGGCCTCGAATTCACGGCAATCCTCCTACCTTTGCCTCCGAATGCTGGAATTAAAGGCATGCGCCACCACGCCCAGCCCTGCCCTTTGTTCCTGCTGTATGTCCAGTTCAGGTCCAGCTGTTCCTACTGCCGCATTATAAAGTCTTTGTTGATGTGGTGGTTTGATTCAGGTGTCCCCTGGATGCTAGGTTCCCCAGCTGATGGCAACTGGAAATTAAAGCCTCCTGGAGGCGGTGTATTGTTGGGGGCGGGCTTATGGGTATTATAGCCAGTGTCCCCTTGCCAGTGTTTGGCACACTCTCTTGTTGCTATGGCCAGGGGGTGATGTCCACCCTCTGCTCATGCCATCGTTTCCCCCTGCCATCATGGAGCTTCCCCCTTGAGCCTGTAAGCCAAAATAAACTGCTTTTGTTCCTACACGTTGCTCTTGGTTGGGTGATTTCTGCCAGCAATGCGAAGCTGACGGCAATAGTTGATTTTATAGTGTCTGGTGCAGTTGTTCTTTTATACCTGAGCTGTGAGGACAAGTGATGGGGATGACGGGGGAGGCCACAGGGACGAGCCACAGTCCTGGGCCAAGAGCAGTCTCTGAGTGTCATGGAGGGTGGGACCTTTTCAGTTTGTCATGGTCCTGGCTTGGTCAGGCTGGGGCGGGGAATCCAGCTGTCTAAGGGAGAACTTGGGGACAGGAACACATCTAACATGCTCCTTCCTCTTCACACATTGCAGATGGGACATACAGTGGATCTTGGATCTTCTCACTAAAGCTCCAGGTCTCATAGCCGTCCTGACAGCCGGAGAGCAGGCTGGTAGCTCTTCTTCTTCCACAATGGCTGGGATTTTTGTTTGTTTGTTTGTTTCTGTTTTTTTTTTTTTTTTTTATTGACAACTTCTATACTTACAGACTAAAAACCATTCCCCTTCAGAACTCCACTCTCTGTCATATCCCCTCCCTCTCTCCATTAGTCTCTCTTTTAATTTGGCCATCATCTTTTTCTTCTATTATGAGGGTCTTGCGAAGGTATTGCAAGGCCATGGATATCGAGGCCAATTTCTGTCTGGACAGCATTATAAGGAGTCGTACCCTTCCTTTGGCTCTTACATTCTTTCCGCCCCTCTTCTGCAACGGACCCTGAGCCTTGGAGGGTGTGACAGAGATGTTTCAGTGCTGGGCACTCCTCCATCCCTTCTTCTCAGCACTATGTTGCCTTTTGGGTCATCCCAGTGGTCATCAAAAGGCTGGGATTCTTGACCCTGGAATTCTATCTGTTGAACAGTGCTGGAGGCAGGAAATCTGAGTTCAAGAGCCTTGTCTGCTGAGGGTCTTTCTGCATCATGATGTTGTGGGGTAGGAGTGTCACACAGGAGTGTTTGGGGGAGGGACAAAGAGGTCAAAGCCATCCTGTCATTAGGACCCACTCCCAAGATAGCAGCATGGATCCTGAGCCTCCTGGCCCAACACCCCACAGGCTCCATCTCTCAGCCTGCGGCCGTAGCAGGCACCTTCCACCTGAATTAGGGCAGGACAACAAGATAGCAGTGGTGTGAACCTCTGTGGAGGAGATACTGGGCCATGGTGGAGGGTTCTATCTATCGCCAGCATGAATGTGAGAAAAGACAACTTGTTCCAAGTACTTAGTGACTTTTCATCTTAGTGGGAGCAAGAGAAGCAGACTGCAAGCAAAGTCACAATGACAGTGCAGGAAAACCACATCAGGTCCTGAGAGGGCCAGGAGTAATTGGTATAATCATGTTTCATATATATAATTTTGGAGAGAGAGACAGACAGAGAGGGAGAGGGAGACAGGTAGAGATGGGAGCACCAGCAGCCTCTCAGCTGCTGCGAACGAAATCCAGATGCGTCCACCCCCTTGTGGTCAAGTGCGGCATTGCACCCTTGTGTCACTTTGCATCTGGCTAAACGTGGGACCTGGAGATTGGAACCGGGTTCTTAGGCTTAGCAGGCAGGCGCCTTAACCGCTAAGCCATCTCTCCAGCCCATGTTTAATATTTTTAATTTAATTAATTTATTTTTATTGACAACTTCCATAATTATAGACAATAAACCATGGTAATTCTTCCTCTTTCCCCTTTGCAACTCCAGTCTCCATCATATCCCCTCGCCCTCTCAATTAGTCTCTCTTTTATTTTGACATCATCATCTTTTCCTCCTATTATGAGAGTCTTATGTAGGTAGTGTCAGGCACTGTGAGGTCATGGATATCCAGGCCATTTTGTGTCTGGAAGAGTAAGGAGTCCTACCCTTCCTTTGGTTCTTACATTCTTTCTGCCACCTCTTTTTCAATGGACCCTGAGCCTTGGAAGGTGTGTTAGAGATGTTTCAGTGCTGAGCACTCCTCAGATAACAGAAGCTTCTGTAACCAAAAGTGACAGCAGCATTAATTTATGGTGTTTAAGCTTTTTGATATTTATAGGTAAATTATTTTAGCCAAAGTTCATTCCTGGGCTGAAGAGATGGCTTAGCTGTTAAGGCACTTGCCTGAAAAGCCTATGGACCCAAGTTTGATTCCCCAGTACCCTTGTAAGCCAGATGCACAAGGTGGTACATGTACCTGGAGTTTGGTTGCAGCAGCTAGAGGCCCTGGCGTGCCCATTCTCTCTCTTCTCTCTCACTCACTGTGTTCTTGCAAATAAATAAAATTTTTAAAAAGGTCATTCCTATTGAAGGTGACATTGTATCTTGTTATTTACTTATTTCAACATATTTCTGTGACCTTCGATGTATATCTACAACAGAAAACATTCCCCCAAACTGATGTCCCAAGACAGCTTATGGTCCTCTCAGGGGCTGCCACTCACCAAGAAAAGTATCCTCAAAGTAGTTTCTATGTCAACGTGGAGTCACTTTTTTAAAGGATCCCTGTTCGATTCTACAGGACTCACATAAGCCAGATGCACAAGGGGGTACATGCATCTGGAGATCATTTGCAGTGGCTGGAGGCCCTGGCGTGCCCTTTCTCTCTCTCTCTCATAAATAATAAAATAAATAAAAATTTTATTATTATTTATTTATGAGAGAGAGAGGGAGAGAGAGAGAGAGAGAGAGGGCACACCAGGGCCTCCAGCCACTGCAAACGAATTCTAGATGCATGTGCCCCCTTGTGCATCTGGCTTGTGTGGGTCCTGGGGAACCGAACCTGGGTCCTTTGGCTTTGCAGTCAAACACCTTTACCGCTAAGCCATCTCTCCAGCCCCAGCACTTGGATTTTTAATAAAATGTCAAAACCACATGCATTGGAGAAAAGATAGACTCTTTAAGAATACTGCTGGGAGTGAAAACAGTGGACACTAGAAAATTCAAGTTTGGCCATAGTGACTGAATGGGTGCAATAGTGGCATGTCTGCTCTTGGGGTAACCAACTGCTCCATAATTGGACTGAAGGCCCTCTCTATGGGAGGGAATACATACCTGGTACTGAAAAACCTAAGCAAAAGTCTATGGCAGGGGAGGTCATGAGCCTTAGGGGTATAAAGCCTTCTCTTGTCTGGCTAAATGTATATATTATTCCCACCAAGCTGCCCTGAAAGCACTACACTTAATGTTCATATTCACATATTAATGCCACTCTCACTTCTGGTTAGAGAAGCTTCTCTTTTCAGATGGCGATGACCACTGGGATGACCCAAAAGGCAACATAGTGCTGAGAAGAAGGGACAGAGGAGTGTCCAGCACTGAAAGGTGGTGGAAAGAATGTAAGAGCCAAAGGAAGGTTATGACTCCTTACAATGCAACTATCCAGACAGAAATTGGCCTTAATATCCATGACCTCGCAGTGCCTAGCAAGACCTTCACAAGACCCTCATAATAGGAGAAAAAGATGATGACATCAAATTAAAAGAGAGACTAATGGAGAGAGGGAGGGGATATGATGGAGAGTGGAGTTGTGAAGGGGAAAGCGGGAGTGGGAAAGGGGAGGAAATTATCATGTTTTATTGTCTGTAAGTATGGAAGCTGTCAATAAAAAGTTATACACTTAAAAAAAGGAAATCTAGAATATTAGTAAAACATATGGTCTTATTTAAAAATTTAAACAATTGACTTTTTTTTTTTTTTGGTTTTTTGAGGTAGGGTCTTACTGTAGCCCTGGCTGACCTGAAATTCACTATGTCGTTTCAGGGTGGCCTCGAACTCTAGGCAATCCTCTTAACCTCTGTATCACAAGTGCTGGCATTAAAGGCGTGCATCACCATGCCTGGCTAATTTTAGGTTTTTTTTTTGCCTTTGACTTGTGGTTACTGAAATAGTGGTTACTGTGTGTTAGTCAACTTCTTGTTGCTGGGACAAAATACCTGACAAAACTCAGTTTAAGAGAGAGGAAGGGGGACTGGAGAGAAGGCTCAGCAGTTAAGAAGCTTGCCTGCAAAGCCTAAGGACTCAGGTTTGATTCCCCCATACCTACATAAAACCAGATACACAGGGTAGCTCATGCACTGGACTTCGTTTGCAGTTGAGAGAGGCCCTGATGCATCACTTTCTCTCTCTCTTTCTCTCTCTGTCTCCCTCTTTCCCTCTTTCCATCATAAATGCGCAAATAAAGCTATTAAAAAACTTTTATTTTTTAAAGTTTTTTTTTTTGGTTTTTCGAGGTAGGGTTTCACTCTAGTCCAGGCTAACCTGGAATTCACTATGTAGTCTCAGGCTGGCCTCGAACTCGGCAATCCTCCCACCTCTGCCTCCCAAGTGCTGAGATTAAAGGCATGCGCTGCCATGCCCAGCCTTAAATATTATTTTATTTTATTTTTATTTTTTGGTTTTTCGAGGTAGAGTCTCACTCTAGCCCAGGCTGACCTGGAATTCACTCTATTCTCAGGGTGGCCTCGAACTCACGGCGATTCTCCTACCTCTGCCTCCCAAGTGCCCTTAAATATTTTTTTAATAAAGATTTTATTTTTTTATTAGAGACAGAGAGAGGGACTGAGAGAGAGAGTGAGTGTGAATGGGCGTGCCAGGGCCTCTAGCCACTGCAAATGAATTCCAGATGCATGAGCCACCATGTACATCTGGCTTACATGGGAATTGGAGATTTGAACTGGGGTCTTTAGGCTTTGCAGGCAGGCATGTACCTTAATTGCTAAGCCATCTCTCCAACCCTAAAGAACTTTTTTTTTTTTTTTTTTTTTGGTTTTGCGAGGGAGGGTCTCACTCTGGTCCAGGCTGACCTGGAATTAACTATGTAGTCTCAGGGTGGCCTCGAACTCTCGGCGATCCTCCTACCTCTGCCTCCCAAGTACTGGGATTAAAGACATGCGCCACCATGCCCGGCTCCTAAAGAACTTTTAAAAAAGAGAGGAAGGGTTTATTTAAATTCTAGGTCACAGTCCCTCATGGCAGAAAGGCACGGTGGGTGGCAAAAGCGTGAGGTCATCTTCAGCCCCTGGTGAGAAAGCAGAGTGGTGAATGACGCTCAGCCCGGCTGGCTCCCTTTTATGCAGTCCGGGACCTCAACCTATGGACAATGATGCCACCCACAGTTAAAGTAGATCTTCCCACCTCAATTAACCTTCACCAAGACAATCCCATGCAGGCAGACACCGAGATGAACCTAGGTCCTGCCGAGAAGACATCCCACACCAGCACACTGAAATTCCAGCTAGTGACAATCAGAGAGCCTCAGTGAGCAACAGGTGGTGTGGTGGTTTGATTTAGGTGTCCCCCATAAACTTAGGTGTTCAGAATCCTGGGTTCCCAGCTGATGGAGATTTAGGAATCTAGCGCCTCCTGGAGGCAGTGTATTGTTGGCAGCGGGCTTATGGGTGTTATAGCCAGTGTCCCCATGCCAGTGTTTGGCACACTCTCCTGTTGCTATTGTCCACCTGATGTTGGCCAGGGGTGATGTCCACCCTCTGCTCGTGCTGTCATTTTCCCCTGCTATTGTGGAGCTTCCTCTCTAGTCTGTAAGCCAAAATAAACCCCCTTGTTCCCCCCACAAGCTGCTCTTGGTTGGGTGATTTCTGTCAGCAATGCGAACCTGACTGCAACAGGTGGTTTTCAGCCTTTGTCCATTACTTTCGCATGAAAAGGACACATCTTTGAGAAGCAAGCTCTATGACAGCGGTTTTTCGAAGGAGATCTGAGAAGCAAGTTACGGGTTATATCAATGTCCCATCCCTTCAAGGGTGTGTGCACATTCTGGTGGTCAGTACTGCTGGCTATTCAAAGTGGGAAGGGAGAGCAGTTTCATCAGCCTGGTGCAAAGGCAGCTGGCTGGTTACTGCATGACCTTCCTGTGCATTGCTAGTGTGTGTGTGTGTGTGTGTGTGTGTGTGTGTGTGTGTGTGTGTGGATGAGGGGGCATCAACCTTTCCATCACACCAGAGGTGGACAGAGCCTCGTGCAGGTCCTTGGCTCCGACTGTCCAGTTGTCTCAGAAGGAGCCTCCTGCGCCAACTGGCCATATATGGTCCAGGACTTCTTTGGGATGCCACATGGACGATCTCCATATGAACTGTCGTCACTGCATTTCACGTCATCTGCTAATGCTCACGGACACTGGAGATTTGTGAAGCTCCTGCCATGGTCCTCAGGTATGGTCACTCGTGAATGGGGTCAGTTGTGAATGGACAGAATCACTGGAGGTTGCCTTTTACGAAACCAAGTCCCTGTTTCTCCAGCCAGGGCCATCCCATAGTCACCTGCTCAAGGGCTCCTGCGTGGGCTTCCGTGTGCCTCCCACCCTAGCTGCCAAGTAGGTGCGCTTGTGCCAGAGAAGGCCCAGACCTCGTGCGCGGGCTCACTCTGAGACCCATATATCCCATCCCGCTCTACTCTCCTTCCCTGAACCTTGGATCCCTTCTGTGTTCCCAGATCACTTTCTTTTTCTTCTTTTTAAAAAATAATGGGCTGGAGAGATGGCTTAGCCATTAAGGTGCTTGTCTGCAAAGCCAAAGGACCCAGGTTCGATTCCGTGGGGCCCACGTAAACCAGATGCACAAGGGGGCGCACATGTTTGGAGTTCATTTACAGCTGCTGGAGGCCCTGGCTCCCTCTTTCTCTCTACCTGCCTATTTCTCTCTCTCTCCCAAATAAATAAAAATAATATTAAAAATATTTTATTTATTTATTTGACAGAGAATGAATGGGCATGCCAGGGCCTGTAGCCACTGCAAAAGAACTCCAGATGCATGTGTGACTTTGTGCATCTGGCTTACGTGGGTCCTGGAGAACTGAACCTGGGTTCTTATGCTTTCTAGGCAAGTGTCTTAACTGCTAAACCATCTCTCCAGCCCCCAGATCACTTTGTCTACGCTGTGTCTGTTGTTGTTGTTTTTTTGTCTTTGTTTTATTCCTCAATATGTCTTTGCTCCCTCCTAACAGGGAAAGGGTTTCCTTCTTGTCTTTTCTACTTTTCTTTAGGAAGAGGAAGCCCTGTTCTATCCTGCAACACTGAGTGAGCACAGATGTCCCAAGATCAATGTCAGGAAGATCAAAATTATAGTGGTGGCCAGCATCATGTATGAAGGTCTATTACTTTTTCTTTCTTTCTTTCTTTCTTTCTTTCTTTCTTTCTTTCTTTCTTTCTCTGTTTGTTTGTTTGTTTCTTTCTTTCCTTCTTTCTTTCTTTCATCTTCCTTCCTTCCTTCCTCCCTCCCTCCCTCCCTCCCTCCCTCCCTCTTTCTTTCTTTCTTTCTTTCTTTCTTTCTTTCTTTCTTTCTTTCTTTCTTTCTTTCTTTCTTTCTTTTTTCAAGGTAGAGTCTCACTCTGGTCCAGGCAGACCTGGAATTCACTCTGTAGTCTCAGGGTGGCCTCGAACTCACAGCAATCCTCCTACCTCTGCCTCCCGAGTGCTGGGATTAAAGGCATGCGCCACCACATCCGGCTTTTAAAAAATTTTACTTAACTAATTTATTTGAAGAGAGAGAGAAGAAGAGGGAGAGAGAATGGGTGTGCCAGGGCCTCCACCAACTGCAAACAAACTCCAGATGCATGCCCCATCTTGTGCATCTGGCTTATGTGGGTACTGGGAAATCGAACCTAGTTCCTTTGGCTTTGCAGGCAAGTGCTTTAAATGCTAAGCCACCTCTCCAGCCCATGAAGGTCTATTTCTGAGTGGGGCTTTGGTCTTCGTGGACGAATTGGGATTCCTATCTGGCTTTCCAGGAACTGGGCTATCAGCTTCAGCCTGCTCTGAGCCCAGGATGTTGGGACTCTGAGGACTGCTGTGGAGGCACCATGGGGAGCTGTCTATCATGACCAGCAACACAACCTCAGGCCCTTCCCTTTGTGGACTGTGTCCATAGCCCCTTGGCTGGGCTGTTTGGTTGTGCTGCCAGGGAAGGGCCCGAGGTGCCGGCCACTAAGCGAGTGTCCCTCTGGTCAGCTGTGCTGTCAAAGGTTAGGACTGCCATTTCTGTGCAGGGAGAACAGATAGAATATTCCCTCCCAGTGCCTCTGCTCTCCTGGGGTATGTACAGTGAAATGAATACTTGGGCCATTCAGCAAATGTATCTTTCAATTTTTCAGACTTCTTGTTTAGTGGGACTCAAACTCGGCTCAGCTGGGGTTTTGCAACTTCAGCACTTAAAATGGACTGAAAGGATACTTTCCACATGTTCAAGTCTCGCAAGCAAAAGGCCAAAGAAATCCAAGTTTGCAATATTGTTTTCAAAATAATTTTGTTGTCATGGCTTTCAAAAACATATATCTTCAGTCACAGGGGGAATATAGTTTTATTCCAAGATCTTGTGTTATTCAATAAACAAATGTCTTTATATGGTATGCTGTTCTGGAACATGATCATTTAATGAACACTGTGGCTGCTCTGAGAAGGAGCAGAACTTACACACAATTTCCATCAGCAAAAAAAAGGTCTAAACATAACTAATTTAAAATTAAAAAAAATTTATTTATTTTTTGGAGAGAGACAGACAGAGAGAGAGAGGAGACAGATAGAGATGGGCGCGCCAGCAGTCTCTTAGCTGCTGTGAACGAAATCCAGATGTGTGCGCCCCCTTGTGGTCAAGTGCGGCATTGCGCCCTTGCGTCACTTTGCATCTGGCTAAATGTGGGACCTGGAGATTGGAACCGGTGTTCTTAGGCTTAGGAGGCAGGCGCCTTAACCGCTAAGCCATCTCTCTAGCCCTAACCATAACTAATTTTAGACTTGTGCTTAGGAGTGACATGAAACTCACTCCGAGGAACTGTATGTTCTCCTGTTAACACCCCTGAGCCCCTTGAGACCCACTGCAGATCCGTACTGGGGAGAGCTTGTCTGGGGTTTAGAGCCTTGATGTGAATAAGAAAACTGGCAGGCAAGGCTCTGCGCTGCTCTTCAGGGGTCACACAGAGAAGGGAAGATTGACCATGGGCTCTGGATACTCATCCAATAAGCTCAGAGCTCAGGTGACAAAGTTCAAGCGGACCTGGGGGCACAGGCCTGCTGTTCCAGCTCCTGAGGAGCCCGAGGCAGGAAAGACTGCAAGTTCAAGGGTTGCCTCTGCTGCAGTTTGAGCTCAAGGTCAGCCTGCGTAACTTAGTGAGACATTGTCATAAAGTAAAAAGTGAAAAGAGGGATGCGAATGTGGCTCAGTGGCTGGGGTGCTTGCTTAGAATGTGTAAGGCCCTGGGTTCAATTCCTAGCACTTAAAAAAAAAGTAGGAAAGATTCCCAAGTTTTCATGGGAAAAGTCTCATGTTTCAGCTCTGATTAATTAATACAAACTCAAATTGTAGAATATAGGCGGATAGGGTTAATATATATTAAACATCTGTATAGTTTAAGGCACAAGAATCTAAGGTTACTAGGTAAATATTTGATTATTTCTTTTTAAAATATTTTTCTGCTGTGTTCCGTGAGGCAAAGGTGTTCTGGAGTAAACTCAAACACAGTGGACCTAACCATGAAGGTGGTATCACAGGGTGGCTCTGTCTTCCTCTGGCAGACACGGCGTCACTTCAGGTCTGAAGAGAAGGGCGTGAGTGGTATGTTTCCATTTGTGAGCACTGAGAGAATCTCTAAAGTGTAAGTATACAGTTACAGTCAACTGAACCTACAAAAGCTCAACTATTTTTATTTTTTTCAATTTTTAAAATTATTTATTTATTTATTTACTTATTTATTTATTTTTCAAGGTAGGGTCTCGCTTAGCCCAGGCTGACCTGGAATTCACTATGTAGTCTCTGGGTGGCCTTGAACCCAAGGTGATCCCCCCGAGTTCTGGGATTAAAGGCATGCGCCTGGCTGGAGGGATGGCTTAGGGGTTAAGGCGCCTGCCTCCTAACCCTAAGAACACTGGTTCCAATCTCCAGTGGTTCCAATCTCCAGGTCCCACGTTTAGCCAGATGCAAAGTGACGCAAGGGTGCAATGCCACACTTGGCCACAAGGGGGAGCACGCATCTGGATTTCGTTTGCAGCAGCTGAGACACTGCTCGTGCGCCCATCTCTGTCTTCCTCCCTCTCTCTCTTTCTCTCTCTCTGTGTCTCTTTCCAAAAAAATAAGATTAAATAAAGGCATGCGCCACCACACCCAGCTAAGCTCAACTATTTTTGAGGGACACATGAAGGCTTGGACCCTGGGCAGACCCCTGAAGGTATTGTGAGTTCCTCGGGGCCCTTCAGTGGTGGTGTGGGTGTGAGTTGTATCTCACTGCTAGAAAATTTGTGTGGGCGTAGAAGTCTCTAAAGGAACAAGGTAAAGATCATTTAAGATATTATTTATTTAAGAGAGAGAGAGAGAGAGAGAGAGAGAGAGAGAGAGAGAATGGGCATGCCAGGTCTCTTGCCACTACAAATGAACTTTAGATGCATGCATCACTTTGTGTGCCTGGTTTTACTTGGGCACTGGGGAATCGAACCTGACTCTTTAAGATTTGCAGTCAAGTGCCTTAACTGCTGAGTCAGCTCACAGCCCAACTTTATGATTTTTTGTAATCAAAATACCAACATTTAATTTAGGCTAGTGGTCTGCATACTGGTTCTGATTGGTCCACTTGTCACTTGCTTCAAATAAAATCTGTCTCCCTTGCCATTCCTCCTATCCGAATATTGTCTGGCTGTATTCATAGGCTGCCCCTGGCCAGCATCAACACATTGTTCAATTTTTCTTACAATGACAATGTTGTGATAGGGACATAATGATTGGGGCATTTTATGTTCTAGGTATTTTATATTTTGTATTATATGAACATGTTTATTTTATACTTTTTATTTATTTTATTTTTAAAATACTTCCTTTTAAAAAATTTTTTATTTTTAATTATTTGAGTATATATATATATATATATATATATATATATATATATATATATATATAAGAGAGAGAGAAAGAGAAAGAATAGGAATGTTAGCTGGGCGTGGTGGCACATGCTTTTAATCACAGCACTCGGGAGGCAGAGGCAGGAGGATTGCTGTGAGTTCAAGGCTACCCTGAGACTACATAGTGAATTCCAGGTCAGCCTGGGTTAGAGTGAGACCCTACCTCGGGAAAAAAAAAAAAAAAGGCATTTCAGAGCTTCCAACCACTGCGAACTAACTTCAGACGCATGTGCCACCTTGTGCATCTGGCTTATGTGGGAATTGAACCTGGGTCCTTTGGCTTAGCAGGCAAGTGTCTTAACTGCTCAGCCATCTCTGCAGCCCTGTGCTTTATTTTGTAGGGAGGAATCTGCATGTATGACTTGGAAGCTGCTCACTGAGTGAGTTACCCCTTTAGAGGAGAAAGCAGGCCTTAGTGGCCTGGGCGTATGTGAGCCTTCCCTGCTACACTGAGAGATGATAATGGGGGAAGGAGGAATCCTCTCCTGTTACAGAGAGACATGAGAGAAAAGCATCCATCCTAGGAGTTGCAGAGACAAGGCCTTGAAACCCTCGAACTGTCACTGAGCTACCTGGCCACAAGGGCAAGAGTAAACTTTTTTTTTTTTTTTTTTTTTTTTTTTTTGAGGTAGGGTCTCACTCTAGCTCAGGCTGATCTGGAATTCACTTTGTAGTCTCAGGGTGGCCTCGAACTCACGGTGATCCTCCTACCTCTGCCTCCCGAGTGCTGGGATTAAAGGCGTGTGCCACCACGCCTGGCAGGACAAGAGTAACCCTTGAATGTTTCCTTTGTTCTGTTTCCCTATAGAAACTGCTAATGAGGGCCAGAGACATGGCTTAGCAGTTAAGACGCTTGCCTGGGGAAGCCTAAGGACCCAGGTTCAATTCTCTTGCATCCACGTAGGCCGGATGCATAAGGGGCACATGCGTCTAGAATTCATTTGCAGTGGCTGGAGGTCCTGGTGCTCTCTCCCCCATCTCTCCAATAAATACATAAATAAATAAATAATAGTAAAAACATTTATTTATTTATTTACTAATTAGAGACAGAGAGGGGAGAGAAAGAGAGAGAGAGAGAGAGAGAGAGAGAGAGAGAGAGGGAGAGAATGGGCGCACCAGGGCCTCAAGCCACTGCAAACAAACTCCAGATGCCTGCGCCACTACGTGCGTCTGGCTTATGTAGGACCTGGAGAATTGAACTTGTGTCCTTAGGTTTTGCAGGCAAGCGAAGCCATCTCTTCAGCCCCTAATAAATAATAATTTTTTTAAAAAAACCTGCTAATGAGCAACAATAAGACAAGACAGATCTTTGGGATGATGTTCATCCACAGTCTTCCCGGGACTGTCTGAATCAAGCACAGCCTCAAGAGTTGATGACAGAGCTTTTGCCTGTGTGACAGACAAGCGGCCCAGACAAGTTGTACTAGGACAGGCCCCTGGGAATGTTCCCGAAGCTCTCCCTAGGCGCTAGTCCTCTCTTGAAGATCCTTCTGGCTGGTTTGTACACGGTGACACATACTAGCGAGCCACCCTTCTGCTGTGGGGTTGTGATGTGTGTGGGTGGTGGAGGGTGTTGGGATAGTAGGCAGGGTGGGGTGGGGCTGGGGTGTCATCTGGTGGGTGCAAAGCCAAGGTGGTTGACTCACATTTTTTCCTTCCAAAAGATTTGAGTATTTTTTTTTTCCTATTCAAACTCTTCTCCACTAATCATGGGTTATTTCGTGGTATTCTGCTCATAAAACATGTGCCAAATGCTGTAAAGTACCCAAGCTGATTTGTAAATGCGACTTGTCCCCTTTAAGTGTAAAGACTTACCCGTGGGCATCTGTAACCTGCTGCGCAAGTCAGAAACAGCAGGATGGCAGGAGGGGGCTCCTTGCACCTGGAGATGGTCCTGCTTGGCTGGCTGGCTTCATCTGAGCTGGGGAAGTCTTTGCCAGCCTACCTGGGGCTCCCTGAGCAAGAAGCTCAGCTAGGCCGGGCGTGGTGGCGCACACCTTTAATCCCAGCACTTGGGAGGCAGAGGTAGGAGGATTGCCGTGAGTTCGAGGCCACCCTGAGACTACATAGTGAATTCCAGGTCAGCCTGGACCAGAGTGAGATCCTACCTCAAAAATCAAACACAAAACAAAACAAAACAAAACAAAACAAAACAAAACAAAACAAAAAAGAAGCTCAGCCAGCTGACAGCCATTGGCTCCAACAGTCCTTCCTGCTGGCCTACCTCGGATTCCGACCTGTTGGGACAGTCCCGAAGCCAGATGCCAGCCTGCAATTCCCCGCATGAGCATTTGGAGAATCGTACAAGGGGGCTCTGAGTGGCTGAGCCAGAGGCTGAGGCACAGGTCTTGCCAGAAGCAGCCAGAGGAAGGCCACGCTGAGCCCCCGTGGATCCACATCATGGCACTGCATGCAGGCAGAGGGTCACGCGGGGGTACTGGGGAGATGGCTGGGGTTCAGTTCCAAAAGGAGGATCCCTGCTGGCATTCTTCACCTGGGTCCTCTTCCTGCCTTCCCTGGGGACCGCGGTTCGTGCCACCCTCAGGATACACTGTACAGAGAGGGATTAGCATCCGGGTGTCTGCTCACTGAGGGGGCTCAGAGGGCCCAGGGTCTGTGCTGGTGGCATCTGCAGGTGCCACGGGGTTTCCTGGAGGTCGTCAGCTCTCCTGCCAGTCACTCAGTTTTACTTTAACGTTCTCTTCAAAGGAAAGTGATGCAGCACTGAGGTTGCATGTGGGCGACCTGGGGAGCCACCATGAGCTTCATGGGGGTTGGAAGTGGGGACTGCTGAGGGACAGCTGCAGGTTGATGCTGAATCACCAGTTAGATGCAAGGAACCCCTGCCCTGGCGCCCACAGCCTGGAAACCGGAGTCTGCAGGGTGCACCGACCAGCACTGGGCCATGACCTTGTCTTCTGCTGTCTGAACTTGGGCAGTGATATAGCTGGAGGTTCAGAGTCCAGACTGTCTCCAGGTTCAGGTGAGATGTCTGTCTCACCTCAGGTGAGTGGTTCCTCATTTACCCACAGGGCCATTGTGGAATTGTCCAGCAACAGCACCCTGAAGGCTCTGCACATTACAGGGCTCAGGAAATGCCACCATTGGCATGTGACAAAGGCTCTGTCAAACACACGTACACACGGAAGGCCACAGGGTCAGTGAGTGTTCTCTGGGACATTAACCCTACGGTAGCGTGACACAATGTGAGTCACACCTGTGGGAGAGCAAACACACGCTCCTTACCTCGTCAGCCCAATATTTAAGGTGTGAAGCATTTAGCAACCCAAACTCATTACTGAGGCTGCCCTAGGAAGTCAGGTTCCTAGCTAACCACCCTGAACTCTTTTTTTTTTTTTTTTTGGTTTTTCAATTTTTTGGTTTTTCAAGGTAGGGTCTCGCTCTAGCCCAGGCTGACCTGGAATTAGCTATGTAGTCTCAGGGTGGCCTCGAACTCATGGCGATCCTCCTACCTCTGCCTCCCGAGTGCTGGGATTAAAGGCGTGCGCCACCACGCCCGGCTTCACCCTGAACTCCCGTGTCCAGCAGGTCTCACTCAAGGGTTTAGTATCCCAAAGACGTTCACCCAGGGCCCACCCTCTCCTCATCCTCTGTCTAGCCCAGGGTCCCTCAGCACTACATGCTTTTGTGCTCAGAGGGGACAGCTGGCAGGCCTGGGTGCTTCGGCTTGCTCAGCAAACCAGCCCCACTGTGGGAACTGCAGTGTTTGGGGATTTTCCAGAGCTTTCTCTGGAGGCTGTCTTTGCATGCCCTGCCTTCATGCCTCACCAACACCTGGGTGCTGCCCGAGGCAGCGCGGTGATCACAGGCCCGCGCACCCCCACTTCTGTCTGTCATCGCTGCTGCCTCCAACGGCCTTAAGCTGCATCCCCCTCCATGCCAGCACCCTCACTCGTTTATGGCTCTAACAGACTTCGGCTCCCCACCCACCTTCGCCTCCACCCGCCCTCTCTTGCCACCGGATCCAGTGCCAGAGGCTCTTGCAGATCCAGGTGGCTCCCTGGTTATGCTTAATTCTCCAAACAGGAAGTGAAGAGACGGGATAGAGCCTTGTACCTCAGCCCCTCCTTTGTCGCCCCCTGCATGGCCTGTGTCCCCAGCTCCGAAGCAAGCGCTGGACAATGAAACAGCATGGCAGCGATGTGTGATTTCTTTCAACAACAGGCAATTGTCAAGATTGCAGAACAAATACGTTCAGCACCGTTCCCCTTGGAGGCGGTCCTGTGTCCTCAGCGACCAGACATCAGTTTGGAATCAAAGATTTCTTTCTTTCTTTTTCTGAGTCATAGCCCTCTGTTTTATTACCAGTCCATTTCTACACAATGCAACCCTGCACAAGTTTGGCAGGAGGTGGGGGACTGGTTTTCTCTGCACACCTGCAGGGGGCATCATCTTGTGAGAATGATGGTACCACCAATGCTTCCAGATCAGTTACTTTTCACAGAGCTGTTTTTTGTTTTGCTGTGAAATTTGAGACTTCAAGCTCCTTACTTTGAGGCGGTTTGTGCTGTGCTTTTTGTTTTGTTTTGTTTTGGTTTTGGTGTAAGATTAGACCTGCATTGTCACACCACTGCCAGTTGAAGACCCCCACACTGACTTTAATCGGCCCAGATGTTTCCTGTGCCTCCACTCTCTTAAGCTAAGGTGCCCTTGGTCACGGCAACACTTTCAAACAAGCTCAGGTAGGGAGCTCTGATGGGTGGGAAGTGTGCCGTGCGGTTAAGATTTGGTGAATGATCCTGCCAAATGATCTGTTTCCCCAGCTGACAGCCATCTGGACTGTTCTTAGGGGTCCCCTGCTTTAACGGAAATCGGCCTTTGGGACACAAGGTGGGTCATGGTCCTCGGTGTATCGTCAGCATTTGAATCTAGCAAGCAAGGACGGTGCAGTGGCTGTTGGGTTCATACGTAACACACAGTCCATTCAGCATGAAAACGGTCTTGACTCTCATCCCCTGGGAATAGCTGAGGAGAGGGCCTCAGAGATGTGTATCACGGACTTATATACTATTCTAGTTCTTCCTTCCTTCCTTTCTTTCTTTCTTTCTTTCTTTCTCTTTCTTTTTTCTCTTTCTCTTTCTTCTTTCTTTTTCTCCTCTTTCTTTTCTTTCTTTCTCTCTCTCTCTTTCTCTCTCTCTTTCACTCTCTTTCTTCTCTCTCTCTCTTTCTCCCCTTTCTCTTTCTTTCTTTCTTTCTTTCTTTCTTTCTCTCTCTCTCTTCTTTCTTTCTCTTTCTTTCTATCTCTTCTCTTTCTTCTTTCTTTTCTCTCTCTCTGTTTCTCTCTTTCTTTCTTTCTTTTTCTCTTTCTTTCTCTCTTTCTTTCTTTCTCTCTTTCTTCTTTCTTTTCTCTCTTTCTTTCTCTCTCTCTTTCTTCTTTCTTTCTCTCTCTCTTTCTTTCCTTCTTTCTCTCTCTTTCTTCTTTCTTTCTTTCCTTCTTTCTCTCTCTTTCTTCTTTCTTTCTCTCTCTCTCTCTCTCTCTTTCTTTCTCTTCTTTCTTTCATTCCTTCCTTTCTCCCCCTCCCTCCCTCCCTTCCTTCTCTCTCTCTCTCTTTCTCTCTTTCTCTTCTTTCTTTCATTCCTTCCTCTCCCTCCCTCCCTCCCTCCCTCCCTCCCTCCCTCCCTTCCTTCTCTCTCTCTCTCTCTTTCTTTTTGGTTTTTCAAGGTAGGGTCTCACTGTACCTCAGGCTGACCTGGAATTCACTATGTAGTCTCAGGCTGGCCTCAAATTCATGGTGATTCTCCTGCCTCTGCCTCCCGAGTGCTGGGATTAAAGGTGTGCGTCACCATGCCCAGCTTATTTTATTTTATTTATTTAGTTTTGGTTAGTTTCTTTAAGATTTGTTTTTATTAAGTACAATCTTTGTATGGACACATCATGTGTTGGTACCATCATTTCCCTTCTCCCTGTCCCCACTCCCCTGCAGGCCCTCCTTTGTGGGATTGCTGGTATTCACCATGGGGTTGTGGGTTATGAGTTATGAGAGCAGCAGTCAGTCATTGGGGTGGGGGCGGCAATGCCTCTGGATACTCCCTTCCACCCTGTGGCTCTTACAATCATTCTGCTCCCTCTTCCTCAAAATTCCCTGAGCCATGGTGGGCGTGCTTTAATTCTACTTTGGTGTTGAGCTCTCAGCAGCTTCTGGATTTCTGCTTTGGTGCATTTTGAGTGTCCTTCAGTGTCTCTGTCTGCATCACCCTGGTGCAGGTTGTCAGGCTCACCGTGGAAGCAGCACTCTTGCTCATCTCACCAGTTCCTCTGTGGTTTCACTGGCCCCTGGCTGATGTGCGAGGAGGGTGGTTCATCACTTGCCAGGAGTCAGCTCTCTTTTCCTGTCTTATTGGTAGAATTTGGTTGTCCTCACTTCTCACTGCCTTCTGATTTTACTCTGGAGCGCTAGCATGGTTAAGAGTCTGCCATCTTGGACTGGAGAAGTAGCTTAGCATCTAAGGCGTTTGCCCGTGAAACCTAAGGACTCATGTTCCACCCCCCAGATCCCACATAAGCCAGATGCACAAGGTGATGCGTGCACATGCACACAAGGTGGCACACACATCTGGAGTTCGATGACAGTGACTGGAGGCCCTGGTACACTAATTCTCTCTCTCGCTCTTTCTCTCTTGCATCAGAAGGCCAGTCTGTTGGATTTGCCAAAAAAATAATAAACTAATTTTTTTTCAAGAGTCTGCCATCTTTTTTTTTTTTTGGTTTTTGCAAGGTAGGGTTTCACTCTGGTCCAGGCTGACCTGGAATTAACTATGTAGTCTCAGGGTGGCCTCGAACTCTCGGCGATCCTCCTACCTCTGCCTCCTGAGTGCTGGGATTAAAGGCGTGCGCCACCACGCCTGGCTCGAGTCTGCCATTTTGACCGGAAGTCCTCTATTTTAGTTTCTTATCCTGGGCTTTGGCCAGCAGGCACACCTTCCACTGGCACTCAGAGGGGCATGTTACATGAGCACAAAGCCTATAGGAATTGTTGAGGGATATTATATCACAATGCCCCTGCAACAGCCAGAGGTCGCCGACAACACTGGGGCAGGAAAAATGTTGCTGTTCTGTGCAAAATAAAACTGGGGGTATGTCCGTTGAACAAGCTGAGTGTATTTGCCACTGGGGATGGTGTGGTATGGCAATGCCCATTCCAAGGTGAGTTCAGAGACAGTGTGAACACAGGAAAGTCACTGTGACCTGTGTCAGGGAACAGCGCTTCTCCCCTGCTGGGTTGACCCGGCTCCTATGACTTGTGCAGGGATCCCTTTGACAATGTGACAGTGTGTCCAGGTGTCTGAGTGAGCACACCACAGAGGCCTGTGTTTGTCCATGATTCTTTTTTTCAGGATGAAACTCACACTGAGGACTTTACCACCAGCCTTTCAACATGTTGGGGTCATGAGGGATTTGGGGCCCAGCTCTCCCGTAAGGATTACATTTCTACCATCCATTAATCATTTCGCCTTGTTTTGGGAACTGCTGAAGGTCACGTCCTTGACAAAATAGCGGTACAGTGGGCACTGGAGCCCAATGAGAACTGAGCAGAGTCTGTCAGTGGCCCTGTGACATCAGGATGGAGGCAATAAGATGGGGTCCAGCCCAGGAGGCTCTCAGCGGGTAGAGAAGAAGCCCCCAAACCAAGAGCACCCCAGTCCCCTGGCACCAGACAGTAATTCCAATGTCCACAATGGGGTGGCTGGCACAAAGAGAAGGTTCCTCCCTCCCTCACATTTGGGGTCCCCCCAGACTTGATGCCAGTGTGCAGGGCTTTTAGTTTCTGCTCCTGAGTCTGGGCCTACTTTGGTGGCCCTAGTTCCTCTTGTGGAATTTCTCTTGGAACAACTCCCTCTGTTGGTTTATTTAGGGCGTCTCTCGCAGGCCTCATGGCTCAGGTGTGCTCTGGGGACAGCAGTTTCCCCCTATTGCTGCTCTTCCTGGTGGTCTGGCACTAAGTCCTCACCAGCTCTGAGACACTTCCTGGATGTGGATCCCAGACCCCAAAGCCTCATCCCATTAGTGTCACTATAACAACAAACATGCCACCACACAAACATGCTAAACACGTGGGGTGTAGAGATGAGCTGTAGACTTCCACAGTCACACGGAGAGTCTGACTGACTCCTCTCTCCAGGATTCCAGAATCTTCCAGCACAACTTCTTCCTTCTCTCTTCTGTGGCCTTCTGTCCCTACCCCTATGTCCTGGTCCCCCTGGTGCAGTCCCCACAGTCGTAGTCTGCGCCCTTGGTGGCAGGGAGGAGCCACCTGTCTGAGGCAGGGAGCAGAACTATTAGAAGATTCATATTATGAACAGGGAGGCTAGCATGGCTTGCCCTAGAGAGAGGGCCGGCAGCCCCATAATGGCTGCACGCTGGAGAGACAGAATCTGACAGCTGCTCAATACAAGAAACTCCCCGATTAAAGCGAAGGTGCTAGAACACATTACGATAGTCAAAGGCCCAAGAACCAAAGTAGCGCCATGATAGGCTTCAGCTGCCTTGCAGGCCTCAGGTTAAACTCAGGTCAGGTTCCCGGAATGTAAGTCAGAACAGTTACTGGAAAGACCACACTGACCCAATAATGGGCCAATTAGACAAAACTAAGCAGATGTTATACATTCCTGTGGCTTTGTATTTATAGATAAGTTTGCTTAACATTCCTCAGCTGCTGTATAACCAATCAGCTTGTAATATGTAAATTCATGGTAAATGTCAACCAATCATATTAGAAATTTTCCTTCTCTTTGTTTGAACCCAATAAAAGCTTCTCCCAAATGCAGCTCGAGGCTCTTGTACGGATCCATGTGTTGGTGACGTCAAGAGACCGAGCTTGATTGAACTCGAGTTGGAAGAGGCGAGTCCGGTCTCAAAATGGAGGGCCATGATCCAAAAGAACCAGAACAGTTGAGGAAGCTGTTTATTGGTGGTCTGAGCTTTGAAACTACAGATGACAGTTTGAGAGAACATTTCGAGAAATGGGGCACACTCACAGATTGTGTGGTCATGAGAGATCCCCAGACAAAGCGTTCCAGAGGCTTTGGCTTTGTGACTTACTCATGTGTTGAAGAGGTGGATGCAGCAATGTGTGCCCGGCCACACAAGGTTGATGGGCGTGTAGTGGAACCAAAGAGAGCTGTTTCTAGAGAGGATTCTGTAAAGCCTGGTGCCCATTTAACAGTGAAGAAAATTTTTGTTGGTGGTATTAAAGAAGACACAGAAGAGTATAATCTGAGAGACTACTTTGAAAAGTATGGCAAAATCGAAACCATAGAAGTGATGGAAGACAGACAGAGTGGAAAAAAGAGAGGATTTGCTTTTGTAACTTTTGATGATCATGATACAGTTGATAAAATTGTTGTTCAGAAATATCACACTATTAATGGGCATAATTGTGAAGTGAAAAAGGCCCTTTCTAAGCAAGAGATGCAGTCGGCTGGGTCACAGAGAGGTCGTGGAGGTGGATCTGGCAACTTTATGGGTCGTGGTGGAAACTTTGGAGGTGGTGGAGGTGGCTATGGTGGTGGTGGTGGTGGCAGCAGAGGGAGTTATGGTGGAGGTGATGGTGGATATAATGGATTTGGTGGTGATGGTGGCAACTATGGTGGTGGTCCTGGATATAGCAGTAGAGGAGGCTATGGTGGTGGTGGACCAGGATATGGAAACCAAGGTGGTGGATATGGTGGTGGAGGAGGAGGATATGATGGTTACAATGAAGGAGGAAATTTTGGTGGTGGTAACTATGGTGGAGGTGGGAACTACAATGATTTTGGAAATTATAGTGGACAACAGCAGTCAAATTATGGACCCATGAAGGGGGGCAGTTTTGGTGGAAGAAGCTCTGGCAGTCCCTATGGTGGTGGCTATGGATCTGGTGGTGGAAGTGGTGGATATGGTAGCAGAAGGTTTTAAAAACAGCAGAAAAAGGGTTGAATGTGAACCCTTCTTGCCTAAATGAGGAATGTCTTTCCTACCATCTTAAATACGAAGGTTTCTGGCTGGGTAAGATTTGTAGCTCACAGTAAAAATCTGATGACAAACATTTATTTCCCTACAAATCTATGTCAGTTTTAAAATACCATCCATTTTTAGTAGGAACATTGACAAAATTCTCAAGCTGAAAATTTTGGTACCACATTCAACACATTTAAAACTGTAGGTTTTTTTTTAATTGGCCATGTGTAAGTGGTCATCATGAGTCAATAGATTCTATGTGTAATTTATTGGTAAATTCTATGGTAAGGCAATTTTTGAGTAAGAAAAGAAAGTAATGTCAATTAAGTGAGAATAGTTTTGCAACACACTATGGCTTCTGACATTAAGCTGCCCATCCTTACCCTAGGAAAGCCGCCTTCAATTTTGAACATTGACAATGAAATGATAGAGATTTAACAAAATTGTCTTCCTGAGTTCTCTTGCATACAAATTCGGGGCTTTATTTGGAACAAAACTTTTTTTTTTTTTTTGCTTTATCTTTTTAACTAGAAACAGTAGAGACCTAATTTCTATTTATGCTCTTTCTTTAAAAAGATACTTTCCCAAGGAACAGTTATTTGATTACTATTCGTACCTGTTACTCATTGTTCATAAGGGCTATATTTGCAGCTACAAAGGGGCTACTTTAAAAAAATTGTTTAACTTGATTTTTTTAAAAATAGTTTCAGGACAGTTAATCAAAATTATTAGTTACCGAATTGTAGGTCAGCTTACAAGAACAGGATTAGCATTATAAGCAGAAATAGTTACCAGAGTATATTCTCAGGAAAATGTTGGGTTTTACAAATGAGGACTGAATTTCCACAAAGAATTGTTGAATAAGGTTAATAGTATTTTAATGACAAAATTCTTTGACATGGTTTTGAAGAAACACATTTTCTAAGACAGGAAACACTTTAAAAGCATTTTCATCCCATTTTGTTTATGAAATAAAGTGATTTTAAAAAAAAAAAAAAAAAAAAAAAAGAGACCGAGCTTAAGCCCGAAATAAAGCTCTTTACTTTTGCATACGTGTCTGGACTCCTAGATGGTCTGAGGGGGGGGGGGCGCTGTGAACTGGGCACAACAATAGTCTGCAGCTTCTCTCCTTTGGAAACTCCAATCCCTTCCTAAGGGAGAATTTGCAGAAAGGCTAGCGAGCACATGCAGCGCAAAGGCCTGATTCTCTTTTGCACTTGGAAGCAAACTGGGGATGCAGATTTAGAAGACATTTCCCATGCAGCTATAGGAGGGGGCACCCTTTACTTCATGCACCAGGGTCCTAAAATCAGCTCCCTTTCTCTAGGATGATAAAAAATGAAAGGTTTTTTTTTTTTTTTAAAATATTTACTTATTGACAAGAGCGAGAGGCAGATAGAGAATGGGTGTGCCAGGGTTTCCAACCCCTGCAAATGAACTTCAGACACATGAGCCACTTTGTGCATCTGGCTTACATGGGTACTGGGGAATTGAATCTGGGTCCTTAAGCTTTGCGCAAGCAAGTGCCTTAACTGCTAAGCAATCTCTCCCGCCCCCCAAGGTGTTTAGTACAAGAAACATTATTGAAATGGGGTCCATCCTTGAAGATCTCAGGGCAGAATTTTAGAATCAGACTGTTGCATAGCTAGCACAATGTGGCACATGTATCTGGAGTTTGTGTGCAGTGGCTAAGTGGCCCTGGCACACCCATTCTCTCTCTCGCTCTACCTGTCTTTTCTCTCTCTCTCACATAAATAAACAAAACAACTTAAAAAAAAAAGAAACTGGGTGACTCAATGTGGCACTGAGAGCCTGGAGTTTTGGAGTATTCTGTGTACCCTGGAAGGCTGTAAAAGCTTGAGTCTAATGTCACAGGGGGCGCGGGGGGGGGGTCGCAACAGCAGCTGCAAGATGCTCTTGCTGGCAAGAAGTAAAGGCAGGCTAGCAAGCAGTGGTTTTTGGTTTTTCAAGGTAGGGTCTTGCTCCAGCCCAGGCTGACCTGGAATTCACTCTGTAGTCTCAGGGTGGCCTTGAACTCACGGCAATCCTCCTACCATCTGCCTCCTGAGTGCTGGGATTAAAGGCGTGCGCCACCACACTTGGTGCAAGCAGTGTTTTTATCCCCTGGTCTCTCTATCTGGGTGGCTTCATGAATGAGCTGCCCAATTCAGGGGAAACTTCCCCATCATCAGTTACTCTTTCCTTGAAATATCCCCACAGGCCCACCCAGAGACATCACTTTGTTGGTTCTGCATCCAATCACACTGGCAAGATTTAAATATTTTAAAATTCATTTAATTTTTGTTTATTTGAGAGAGAGAGAGGGAAAGAAAGAAAGAGGCAGACACACAGAGAGAATTGGCACACCAGGGCCTTCAGCCATAGCAAATGAACTCCAGACACATGTACCATCTTGTGCATCTGGCTTCTGTGGGTCCTGGGGAATCAAACCTGGGACCTTTGGCTTTGCAGGCAAATGCCTTAACCGCTAAGCCATCTCTCTAGCCCTAAGCTGACAAGATTAACCATCATGCCATCCAACATACAACCCTGTCTGCGGTTGGAACGGGTCTCCTTCCTTCAACCAGCAATGTGACGCAGCTTTTGTTTGTTTCCTAAACTTGACAGTAGAGACGCTGATTCTGCTGCCATGATTTCCCGACAGCCTGGGAGATGATGGGCATCTGTGGGGTGTTCTGGGGCTGGGTAGGGGAAGCACGACCCTCATCACACTAGGATGGAGGGCAGCTGATGGCTCTTGAAGAAATAGAGAAAGAAGGAACAAGGATACTGGAG
This sequence comes from Orientallactaga sibirica, assembly GCA_036365145.1. Classification (NCBI taxonomy): domain Eukaryota; kingdom Metazoa; phylum Chordata; class Mammalia; order Rodentia; family Dipodidae; genus Orientallactaga; species Orientallactaga sibirica. The sequence continues at coordinate 3,164,857 of JAEOAD010001845.1, forward strand.
TGGCTGCTCACACTCTGGTCCTGGAGTGGCTGCAGTGAAGAGCCCTCTGGGAACTTAAAACAAACAAACAAACAAACAAACAAACAAACAAACAAACAAACAAACAAACAAACACGAGAGTCGCCTTATTCTTCTGCTTTTATTGTTATTGTTTGCATCTCTGTGGAAACGTCAGGAATGGCAAATGAACTGAACTGTAGAGCGTCCCTCTGCCTGCTTTGCATATCCTGATGGCGCCTGGCAGGCCAGGCTGGCGGGAGGGTGATCAGGATGGAACGAGACGCATCATGGATGATCGCCTTATGATTTCTAAGCGCAGGCAGTCCATGCAAATCTTGGGCCTATGCTAAGGAAGCCGAGCCATGCATGTCAATGTTCACTGTGAGTGACACTCCGACAGCCATGGCAAGTGGCTTCCAGAGAAACCCAGGAAAAAAAAAATAACTGTCGCCCGGCGAGTTTGTCCCATTGTCCCCCTGAAGGAACAGGGGGTGGGTTTGAAATTACGGTTAGCCAATTTAAGATGTTTGCTTTCAGAGTCTCTTCCGTGGCTCAGCTGGAGAAAGGGGAGAGTTGTGAACAGCTGTGCGTGTGTCTCTGCTGGAGCTGAGTGGGAAAGGTGGGGGAGACTTCCATAGAACCCCCCCCCCCCAGAGCTTCCTCCCAGCTCCTTTAGAGAGGACAAGACCTTTCTTCTTCTTGCACACTGGCCAACACTGCTCTTCACACAGAATCTGGGCTTGGATGGGTGTGCATGCTGGTGTCTGTCAATGCTCTCCTTTAAGTGACCGCTAATGGTAAGCTGACCCTTCCTCCACTGAATAAAATAAGGCTATTTAGGAAAAATGCAGGCCTGCTATATTAGGGAACTCTGGAGACAAATTACCCAATATATTTGGCTAATGAAAATGTGATAATGACACATTTTGTATCTCTTTTTTATTTTAATTTAATTTTAATTCTTAGAGAGAGAGAGAGAGAGAGAGAGAGAGAGAGAATTGGCATGCCAGGGCCTCAGCCACTGCAATCAAACCCCAGACACTTGCACCACCTCGTGGGCATGTGTGACCTTGTACTAGCCTCACCTTTGTGCATCGGGCTTATGTGGGATCTGGAGAATTGAACATGGGTCATTAGGCTTTGCAAGCAAGTGCCTTAACTACTAAGCCATCTCTGCACCCCCACGACACATTTTATAAGTCATTTGTCAAGAAGATAGACAGAGCCAAGCATGGTAGGGTATTGATGATGCCAGCATGGGGGCAGTAGAGGCAGGAGGATCAGGACAGCCTGGGCTACATGAATAGATACTATCTGGAAGAAATAAAAGCTGTCAAGCATGGTGGTGCACACCTTTAATCCCAGCACTCAGGAGGCAGAGAAGTAGGAGGATCGCCGTGAGTTCGAGGCCACCCTGAGACTACATAGTGAGTTCCAGGTCAGCCTGAGCTAGAGTGACACCCTACCTTGAAAAACCAAGAAAACAAAACAAAACAACAACAACAACAACAACAAAACAAAACAAAATTGTTAATAAATGTTGAATTATAAAGCAGAAATAATCCCTGTCTAATATAATATTTACATTATACATTATTTAAGGCAGGGCTTAAACAATATTTAATAATAATGCTTAGATTAGTAATGTCAAGTCCTCTCTGTGGATCTAGTTTTGTACAGACCCATCTACAGCCTGCTTTTCCTCAGCCCAGGTAAGGCTCAGCTTCCATGTTTGTGTGTGGACAACTTCCCCATCTCCGTCATCTCTCTAGCTCTACTGTATGTATGTATGTATGTATGTATATATGTATGTATGTATGGCAGACAGCTTCTCTCTCAGGGTCACAGGACAAGAACTTCTTGCTCATATTCCCGGAATCTCTCATTCTGCTTATTTCTACTCATGCCCAGCTGATGGTATACTGTGGGACAGATACTTCTTTTTCATTTAAGTTTTATTTATCTATTTATTTGAGAGAAAGAGAGAGGGATATATAGAGAGAGTGTACACCAGGGCCTCCAGCTACTGCAAATGAACTCCAGACACACGCACCACCTTGTACATCTGGCTTATGTGGGTCCTGGGGAATTGAACCTGAGTCCTTAGGCTTCTCAGGCAAGCGCCTTAACTGCTAAGCCATCTTTCCAGCCCTTGATATGGATTTTTTCCCCTTTTTTGTACATTTTTTTTATGTGTGTGTGTGAGAGAGAGTGCGTGAAAGAGAGAGAGAGAAAGTGTGTGTGTGAGAGAATTGTTGTTCCAGGGTCTCAGTCACTGCAATTGAACTCCAGATGCGTGTGTCATCTTGTACACATGTGCAACCTTGTATGTTTGCATCACCTATCGCGTGCGGCTTACATGGGATCTGTAGAGTTGAACATGGATCCTTGGGCTTCACAGGCAAGCACCTTAACCACTAACCTACCTCTCCAGCCTGATATGGCTTTTGATTAGTGTGTCCACTGTGGCACACTTCAGTCACATGCTCATGGTTTTCTCTCCTCTGGGGCAGCACCTTTCACTCCATGCTTGTTCAGGCATTGGCCATTCCAGCAACGAGGCTATCTGTTTTATCTTATTGATTCACACGGGAATTACTAAACTCTAATCTAAATCGTTTTATATCTCATTTTTGCTCTCTCTCTCGCTCTCCAAAACAACTTTTTCCTCTCTGATGACCCGTACATGGGGTTTCCACCTGCTCTGATGTCGCCAAGGGCTGGGTGTAAGTCCTTACCAGAAGGAGTGTATTTTCTATCTAAAATCTAATTGAGTTCTCATGGCTTCACAAATGCAGGTACAGAACATTACCTGGCATGGGTGCATTCCTTCCAGCAGCCCGAGGCTGGCATGGTTGCTGGGTACCAGTGCTGGACATCTGGCATTAGTATAAGGACTGCCACCAGGGCATGCATGCGTGTGCACGTGTTCGCACCCCCCCCCACACACAACTTTTGGCACATTCCAAAATCCCTCCTGCCTGCTGAGAGGCACATCCTGTCTCCGAGACTGTCACATGGGGTTGATTTGAAGGCAGAATCGGAGCAGGTAAGGAGAGGTAATCCTGGGGCCACAGGACACAAGTGTCCCAGGAGGTTTGTAGCCAAGGGATGTTAGTGCTTAGTGGCTGAAGTGGGGGGGTCTCCTTGGGTGGGGATGGTCAGTAGGGAACTGGATAGAAGGTAATTATGAGGCGATGTCCCCAGAGCATGGGCACTCCCTGAAACATCAAGGTTCTCAGTAGCTGGAGAAACGTGGGTCTGGGACAGAGGAGACCTTTCTTGTAGGTTGGGGACACTGATGGCCTAGGGGCAGAAATAGCTGCGGCTGGAGAAGAGGATGGGGTGAGCAGATCTCCCTGTAAAAGTCGGGAGCAGGTTTCATGCGTGCAGTATCTCTGGAGGAGAGAGGTGGGCAGATCCCCCTTCCCCTTCCATTCTCCCTTCCCCTTCCTCCCTCCATCCCTCCCTTCCCCTTCCTTTCTCCCTTCCCCTTCCTCCCTCCATTCCTCCCTTCCCCTTCCTCCCTCCATCGTCCCTTCCCCTTCTTTCTCCCTTCTCCTTCCTCCCTCCATCCCTCCCTTCCCCTTTCTTTCTCCCTTCCCCTTCCTCCCTCCATCCCTCCTTCCCCTTTCTTTCTCCCTTCTCCTTCCTCCTCCATCCCTCCCTTCCCTTCCTTTCTCCCTTCCCCTTCCTCCCTCCATCCCTCCCTTCCCCTTCCTTTCTCCCTTCCCCTTCCTCCCTCCATCCCTCCCTTCCCCTTCCTTTCTCCCTTCCCCTTCCTCCCTCCATTCCTCCCTTCCCCTTCCTTTCTCCCTTCCTCCCTCCATCCCTCCCTTCCCCTTCCTTTCTCCCTTCCCCTTCCTCCTCCCTCCCCCCCCCCTCCCCCCCCTCCTCCTCTCCTCCCCTCCCCTCCCTCCCCTCCCTCCCTCCCCTTCCTCCTCCCTCCCCTCTCCTTCCCTCCCTCCCTCCCTCCCTCCCTCCTCCTTCCTTCCTTCCTTCCTTCCTTCCTTCCTTCCTTCCTTCCTTCCTTCCTCTCTCTCTCTGTCTTTTCCTCGAGTTGCCCCAACAGGTCGAAGTTGCGCTGGTTACTCTGCTCACCCTCCTCTCTGGAGGGCTGGCTCAGCCCATCGCTCATTCCGTGCCCACACCCCAGGTCTGTCCCTCGGTTGCAAACGTCTTCAAGTTGTGACAAGTTACCTGCCCCATACCTAGTCCTTTGAAACCTTCTCTCCTCACAAAAAGCAGCCAATGGGAAGCTAAAGAAACGTGGGCCCTGGTGGCTTGTGTCTGTAATTAGATACTCATCTGTCTTGTATCCCTGTAGAACCAAGGATCAGGCTGGGCTCTGTCTTGTGTTATTCCCCTATTCTATTGTTCTTTAAATATCCAATGAAGTGAGTGACAAAGGGCAATGAAATGACCCTACAAATTGGCATCTTTTCTGAACCCCCCTCCCCCACCCTGGGGATTTTTATCTAAGGGCCTTGTGCAGGATATACAAGCGTTTGACTACAGGACTGCCTTCCCAGACTGCTTTTTTTGTTGTTGTTGTTAATTTTAAGATGACCTTACTAAGTTGTCCAAGATGGCCTTGAACTTGAGATCTCATTGAGATACGCTGTTCTGGGAGGAAAGGTGCCCACCAGTATCCTAATGGGTGCAGGATGAGGTGCTGGAAAGAACGCAAAACCAAAACCAAACAAACAAAAAACAAAAAACAAACACACACACAAATATCTCAACTGATTACAGGGTGAGATAGAAAAATCAAGACTGCATTGGGTTAAAGTATGTTCCTAAAATTCCTTTCAGCTGTTTCTCATTTTCTAGTGTAACCATGGAAAATCTAATAATGTGACGGGGCTCAAGTCACTTTCTTTTGGACAGTTCCGTCCTACAGGGCACCCCAGAACAGAGGCTCGTCCGGGAAGAATGCCAAGCCAATCAAAGGGATGTGGGAAAGCAAGCCTGGCATGTGGCCCCTGAGCAGGAGTGAGGGCTCTGGGTGGCACATCCAGCGTGGATGGATTGTGTCTGCACGTCTTTACCAGTCTGTGTGATGCTGGGGATCGGTGTGAGCAGCAATGTGGTGTGAAGTGTGGACTGACTCCAGCCCACAGGAAACAATCTGCCCACTCAGGGAACCGTGACCGTGTATGGGGTTGAGGGAGCTTCTTGTGGCGCTGTCCCACTCAGACCCTCCGTGGGCAGGAAGCTGAGCTCTGAAGTTCCCTTGGCTTGCTTCCTTCCGACCTTTCCAGAACACAGAGAGCAGGTGGGCTCCACACTTAGGGGAGAAGATGAATGGGGGGGGGGCAATAAATTTCATTCTGTAAATTTGTACTCTACAAACACAATTACTTCAGGTTCTTTGAGTAAAGGCAACTGAGATATATTTCCCTATAAAAACAAAACCAGGGCTGGAGACATGGCTTAGTGGTTAAAGCACTTGCCTGTGAAGCTTAAGGACCCAGGTTCCATTCCCCAGTACCTATGTAAACCAGATGCACAAGGTGAAGCATGCATCTTGAGTTCATTTGTAGTAGCTGGGAGCCCTGGCATGCCCATTCTCTCTATACATATCTGCCTCTTCCTCTCTTTAAAAATCAATAACTCGGGTCTTTAAAAATCAAGGCAGAAGGAGGGCCTGGAGTTCAAGGATGGCTCAGTTGGTCCAGGTCAGCCTGGGCCAGAGTGAACCCTTCGAAAAACCAAAAAAAAAAAAAAAAAAAAAAAAAAATCAATAACAGGGCCTGGAGAGATGGCTCAGTGGTGAAGAACTTGCCTGTGAAGCCTAAGGACCCCGGTTCGAGGCTTGATTCCTCAGGACCCACATAAACCAGGTACACAAGGTGGCGCATGCATCTGGAGTTTGTTTGCAGTGGCTGGAGGCCCTGGAATGCCCATTCTCTCACTATCTGCCTACCTCTTTCTCTGTCTGTCTGTTGCTCTCAAATAAATAAATAAAAAGTAAAAAAATAAAATAAATAAACACTATGCAAAATCCCCGTGCTCAAAAAAAAGAGAATTAAAAAAAAAAAAAAAAAGAAAAAAAAAAACAACAGCAAAAAACCAAGGGGCTGCGGAGTTGGCTCTGTTGTTAAAGCTGCTTGCTTGTGAAGTGTGCTGGCCGGGGTTCAATTCCCCAGAACCCACAGGAAGGTGGATACAAAGTGGTGCCTGAATCTGTGATCATAGCATGCCTATGACAATGGGAGGTAGAGCCAGGAGAGTCCCACGCTCTCTGGCTGACACCCTCTTGCGGTCTGGTGGTCGTAGCAAGAGACCTTCACACGCATGCCATGGTACATGCATGCACACATATACACACACATAAAGTAAAACGACAAAAATACTAAAACAAAGACAAGCAGGAAATTGTCCGTTTGATGAAGAATTTAGTAGCCAGGTGTGGTGGCTCACACCTTTCGTCCCAACACTTGGGTGGCCCAGGTAGGAGGATTGCTGTGAGTTCGAGGCCAGCCGAAGACTTCAGAGTGAATTTCAGGTCAATCTGGGCCAGAGTAAGACCCTGTCTCAAAAAAAAAAAAATTAAATAAATAAAATAAATCCAAGGGCTGAGCGGCTTGGCGCACGCCTTTAATCCCAGCACTCTGGAGGCAGAGGTAGGAGGATCCCCATGAGTTCGAGGCCACCCTGAGACTGCATAGTGAATTCCAGGTCAGCCTGGGCTACAGTGAGACCCTACCTCAAAAAACAAACAAACAAACAACAACCACAGCAACAACAAATGCAGAATTTAGGGATTTGGATACCAAAGGGAAGTTGAAACCGTGACATACCGAGACTGTCATCTGTAAGCTCGGTAGAAAAGCATTGTGGAGGAGTTTTTGGGTTTTGTTGTTTATAAAACCCGTGTGTTTACCTGTTTGGCACAGGTAAAATGCAGGTCGGGCCACAGCCAGACCGCATGCCAGAAGAAACCAGGAAGTGGCTTCTGTGGACGTGGCATCTGCGCAGGCCTGGCGTGACAACAGCTACATCCCCATGCTCGTGAGAAACCTGCTATGATATGATCTGCCCGGAGACAGGCTGTCATTGGTCACAAGAAGGGAACCACCCCATACAATGATTGACCAGCCAAACCCTTTAAACCCCCTACACTTCCTTGAATAAATGAGTTTGCGGCAGCTCGCCCTCTGCCTGCTTCCACCCAACTCCTGGAGTCTGTAGTGACTCCGCGCCTCTCACCCCCTACTAGGCAGAGACCCTGCCGTCCCTCCTGGGATGGCCCTGGGGGGACCCCAACATTTACCTTGAAATATTGTATGTGTATAAGAGTCAGTTGACCGTTCATGTGGTCACAGGGACATTCAAGATCCCCCACAGTGGTGGAGTCCTTGGGTTGCTGCCAGTTCTCTGCCACACTCTGGCCAGGCACCACTGTGGCCTTGTTGGTGGTACCTCTGGGGCTGTGCAGACCCTCAAGCAGGCCTGAGAGCAGAACTGCTATGATCAGTGTGTGAGGGGTGTTGAGGATCATCTGAGATGCTTCCAGCCTGTCCGGGTCTGACTATGGAGTTGATGGGGCCTTGTGGAAAAATAAAACCAGGGCTGGAGAGATGGCTCAATGGTTAAGAAATTTGCCTGTGAAGCCTAAGGACCCAGGTTCGATTCCCCAGTACCCATGTAAACCAGATGCATAAGGTGGCATGTGTGTCTGGAGTTGGTTTGCAGTGGCTGGAGGCCTTTTTCTCTCAAATAATTAATAAATAAATAATTAAAATTTAAAAATAATTAAATAAATAAAATAATTAAATTTAAAAAAGGGGCTGGAGAGATGGCTTAGTGGTTAAGGCATTTGCTTACAAAGCCAAAGGACCTTGGTTCCATTCCCCAGGACCCACGGAAAGCAGATGCACAAGGTAGTGCTTGTGTCTGGAGTTTGTTTGCAATGGCTGGAGGCCCTGGCATGCCCGTTCTTTCTCTCTCTCTCTCTCTCTGTGCCTCTTTCCCTCTGTAAAAAACAAAACAAAGCCGGGTGTGGTGGCTCACGCCTTTAATCCCAGCACTTGGGAGGCAGAGGTAGGAGGATAGTCAAGAGTTCGAGGCCACCCTGAGACTACATAGTTAATTCCAGGTCAGCCTGGACCAGAGTGAGACCCTACCTCGCAAAACCAAAAAAACAAACAAACAAACAAAAAAAAACACAAAAACCCAAAACCCCCCAAAAATAAGACCAGGGCACTCTTTGTTCTAGAAGTTTGCAATTTCAGGACCTCCCCAAGCAGAGTCTTCAGGCCTGTGTGAGTGTTGAGCTTGAATGACACAGGTCCATGAGCCAATCCCACCCCACAGCACAGCCCTTTCCTAATTAGCCTTTGTTCAGACATAGTGTTGGCCTCCAGCCACTAGGCCACAGGGTGATCATGACATGTGATGACCTGGGTAAGAGGGGTAGTGCCTGAGGTCCTCCATGAAGCTGGGCTTCTGGATGAGAGTGGGCCGTGGTTCCTGTAACTAGAAAAGGATAAAATCCCTCCAGGAGCAGAGCTGTATCCCTTCCATCTCTTCTGCCCATGTCATCCCTTCCCCGTTCTCCTTGGTGATTTTCCTCCGGCACAGGAGGCCGTAAGACAAGTCCATGTGCCCTCTCTCAGCCTCACTGAGGGTGACATGGTGATGATCTCATCCCATACTGAGCAGCTGACTCGCACAAAACTCCAGAATCATGTTTCTTTTTTTAAAAAAGTATTTGCTATTTTTATTTATTTATTTGTGAGAGAGGGAGAGAGAGACACAGAGAGAGAAAGGTGCACCAGGGCCTCCAGCCACAGCAAAAAACTCCAGATGCATGCACCACCTTGTGCATCTGGCTTATGTGGGTCCTGGGGAATTGAACCTGGGTACTTTGGTTTTGCAGGCAAGCGCCTTAACCGCTAAGCCATCTCTCCATCCCCAAAAATATTAAAAAAAAAGAAGAAGAAGAAAAAAGAAGAAGAAGAAGGATGAGGGCTGGAGAGATGGCTTAGCAGTTAAGGAGCTTGCCTGCAAAGCCTAAGGACCCATGTTCCACTCTCCAGTTTGCACCTTAGCCAGATGCACAAAGGTGAGGCAAGCACAAGGTCGCACATGCCCACTTGGTGGCACAAGCATGTGGAGTTCAATTGCAGTGTTTGAGGCTCTGGTCCGCCAATTTCTCTCTCTTTCTAAAATAAAAAACAAATAAAAAGTTTTAATTTTTTTATTCATTTGCAAACGGGCTGGGTGGGGGGAGAGAGAGATAGAAGAGAGACAGAAAGAATGAGTGTACCAGGATCCCCAGCCACTGCAAATGAATTCCAGGTGAAAGCCCCATCATGTGCATCAGACTCCATGTGGGTTCTGGGGAATTGAACCTGTGTTGTTAGGCCCTGTAGGCAAGTGCCTCAGCCACTGAGTCATCCCTCCAGCCACTGAGTCATCCCTCCAGCCATGAGTCATCCCTCCAGCCACTGAGTCATCCCTCCAGCCACTGAGTCATCCCTCCAGCCATCGAGTCATCCCTCCAGCCACTGAGTCATCCCTCCAGCCACTGAGTCATCCCTCCAGCCATCGAGTCATCCCTCCAGCCACTGAGTCATCCCTCCAGCCATCGAGTCATCCCTCCAGCCACTGAGTCATCCCTCCAGCCATCGAGTCATCCCTCCAGCCACTGAGTCATCCCTCCAGCCACTGAGTCATCCCTCCAGCCATCGAGTCATCCCTCCAGCCACTGAGTCATCCCTCCAGCCACTGAGTCATCCCTCCAGCCATTGAGTCATCCCTCCAGCCACTGAGTCATCCTCCAGCCACTGAGTCATCCCTCCAGCCACTGAGTCATCCCTCCAGCCACTGAGTCATCCCTCCAGCCACTGAGTCATCCCTCCAGCCATTGAGTCATCCCTCCAGCCATTGAGTCATCCCTCCAGCCACTGAGTCATCCCTGAGTCATCCCTCCAGCCATCTGAGTCATCCCTCCAGCCACTGAGTCATCCCTCCAGCCATCGAGTCATCCCTCCAGCCATCCCTCGAGTCATCCCTCCAGCCACTGAGTCATCCCTCCAGCCACTGAGTCATCCCTCCAGCCACTGAGTCATCCCTCCAGCCACTGAGTCATCCCTCCAGCCACTGAGTCATCCCTCCAGCCATCGAGTCATCCCTCCAGCCACTGAGTCATCCCTCCAGCCATCGAGTCATCCCTCCAGCCACTGAGTCATCCCTCCAGCCACTGAGTCATCCCTCCAGCCACTGAGTCATCCCTCCAGCCACTGAGTCATCCCTCCAGCCACTGAGTCATCCCTCCAGCCACTGAGTCATCCCTCCAGCCATCGAGTCATCCCTCCAGCCACTGAGTCATCCCTCCAGCCATTGAGTCATCCCTCCAGCCACTGAGTCATCCCTCCAGCCACTGAGTCATCCCTCCAGCCATTGAGTCATCCCTCCAGCCACTGAGTCATCCCTCCAGCCATCGAGTCATCCCTCCAGCCACTGAGTCATCCCTCCAGCCATCGAGTCATCCCTCCAGCCACTGAGTCATCCCTCCAGCCATCGAGTCATCCCTCCAGCCATCGAGTCATCCCTCCAGCCACTGAGTCATCCCTCCAGCCACTGAGTCATCCCTCCAGCCACAGAGTCATCCCTCCAGCCACTGAGTCATCCCTCCAGCCACTGAGTCATCCCTCCAGCCACTGAGTCATCCCTCCAGCCACTGAGTCATCCCTCCAGCCATCGAGTCATCCCTCCAGCCACTGAGTCATCCCTCCAGCCATGAGTCAGTCATCCCTCCAGCCATCGATTCATCCCTCCAGCCACTGAGTCATCCCTCCAGCCATTGAGTCATCCCTCCAGCCACTGAGTCATCCCTCCAGCCATCTGAGTCATCCCTCCAGCCATGAGTCATCCCTCCAGCCACTGAGTCATCCCTCCAGCCATTGAGTCATCCCTCCAGCCATTGAGTCATCCCTCCAGCCATTGAGTCATCCCTCCAGCCATTGAGTCATCCCTCCAGCCAGTCAGTCATCCCTCCAGCCACTGAGTCATCCCTCCAGCCACTGAGTCATCCCTCCAGCCACTGAGTCATCCCTCCAGCCACTGAGTCATCCCTCCAGCCACTGAGTCATCCCTCCAGCCACTGAGTCATCCCTCCAGCCCAGCCATCTGAGTCATCCCTCCAGCCACTGAGTCATCCCTCCAGCCACTGAGTCATCCCTCCAGCCACTGAGTCATCCCTCCAGCCATTGAGTCATCCCTCCAGCCACTGAGTCATCCCTCCAGCCACTGAGTCATCCCTCCAGCCACTGAGTCATCCCTCCAGCCACTGAGTCATCCCTCCAGCCACTGAGTCATCCCTCCAGCCACTGAGTCATCCCTCCAGCCATCGAGTCATCCCTCCAGCCACTGAGTCATCCCTCCAGCCATCGAGTCATCCCTCCAGCCCTGGGACCATGTTTCTTCAGGCACGTTGATGGCTCCACGGCTGTACGGAACACATCTGTCACCTCCATGTCTGTGACAGCCGGCTCAGCGGGGCCCAGGGCCGTCCCAAGAGTCATGGGCAGCAGATGGGTCATCCTGTGACATGTGGAGAGCGGCACCCATGTGGATAGGTGCTGCCTGGTTTCCCTGTGGCTCTGGAGGGTGGGTTTCACCAGCTTCTCTCTGTGAGCTGCTCTGCCTACGCCATCTCGTTTTCTCTTTGGACTGCAAACTGTTTTCTTGGTGTCTTGACTACATCCCTGAGCTCCAGGTTCCGCGTGACTCATCGCACCTCCCTCAAACCAATTCATTAAAAGTCTCTCTCGGAAGCACTGGGAGTCGAGGAGCGTTGCAGAAAGTTCTTGGCAGGAGTCCTGCAGTTGCGCAGCAGGACAGGAGTGAAGAAGGCAAGCGGAGGAAGCTGCCACTCACTTATGACTTCCATACGGCTCTACTCTGGCCAAGGGAGGCGGGTCCTTCCTAACACTTGGGAAAGGGAGTTGTGTGGTGCCAGAGGAACTTTCAAAATCATGTTCACCATGAGCTTCGTCATAGATCTAGGGAATTCTGCAAAGAGGGAAAGAAATGCCTGTGGTGTGTCTTCTCTTAGACGTTACAGAGTGCCCGATTGCAGTACTTCATACTTTCAGAACAATCTTTTTTTTTTTTTATCTCCTCACCATCTTTGTATTTTATTTATTTATTTATTTATTTATTTATTTATTTATTTATTTATTTATTTTGAGAGAGAGAGATACAGAAATAGGCAGAGAGAAAGAGAGAGAGAGAGAGAGAGAGAGAGAGAGAGGGAGAATGGGTGTGCCAGGGACTCCAGCCACTGCAAATGAACTCCAGATGCATGCACCCCCTTGCGCATCTGGCTTAGGTGGAGAATCAAGCCTCGAACTGGGGTCCTTAGGCTTCATAGGCAAGCGTTTAACTGCTAAGACATCTCTCAAGCCCCATTAGAACAATCTTAAGAAAAGGTAATTGGAACTGGCCTTTAGTGTTCTTGCCACGCTGGGGTATGTGGTTCAGTCACAATCCTGGCTGTTTTCTGGGTGTGGGGCTAACATTTTTTGAAAAATTTGATAAATTTAAAAATTTGATAAATTTAAACATTTAATAAGTTCAAAAAATATTTATTTATTTACTTATTTGAGAGGGAGAGAGAGAGAGGAGAGAGAGAGAGAGGAGGCAGATAGAGAGAGAGAAAAAAGAGAGAGAGAGAGAGAGAATGGGCATGCCAGGGCCTTTAGCCACCGCAAATGAACTCCAAACGCATGTGCACTTTGTGCATCTGGCTTACGTGGGTTCTGGGGACTCAAACCTGGGTTCTTCAGCTTTGCAGGCAAGTGCCTCTCCCCCCCCTCCACCTTCAGGAGTCTATGTAGACTTAGGAGAACTTAAAATACTTTGTGGTCATCATTTGAAAGTAAAAGTCATTTCATCGTCTCCACACACTTGCTTGCTTGAGCCTTTTCTCATGGAATCATCCCTTCACGTTTTCATCCAATAGCCATCAAATGATAAATTTATCACTTGGAAAACTTAAGTCCCAAGCCCAATGCTCTGGATTTTATTAGGACTTAACTGTATCTGCGAGTTCGACTGTTTGCATTACTGGAGGAAAAAACGAGCACCTTGGATAGGAGCGAACAACAGAAGCCTCACGGCTGACCGACTTCTCAGCCCTGAAATGCACTGAGCGAGGTACAAGCCGACAGATGAGAGCTGACATCTCTGTGGAGGAGCGGAACAGGAGCATGGCTTAATGGACCCTGGTGTCGCCCAGGGAGCAGATGCCAGCTCTGCCCATTAAATCTTTATGGGCTTGGGGTGTTCACTCTGCAGCCAGAACAGTGCTGGCTTGGAGGCAGGAGGCAAGAGTGAGACGCCTCGCCTGCTCTCCTAACGCTTACAGTCAGCCAGTGATCGGTGAGACGAGACCAGCCAATCATCCTTGTCACCATGGGACTGGAAACAACCCTTCTAGGTGAGTCTTTCCTAAAGAGTCCCAGGCAGTCGTCACATCAGGCAGCTTACACATTGGAATGCACCTGCAGTGAGCTTGTTCTGCGGGTCTCATCCCAGACAGTCTTAGGTAAGGTCCCTGGACCCATGGGTTCCAGAGAGACTTTAATGAAGGGGGTATGGATCTGCTGACAGGAATCCATCTGAGCAACCACAGGCAAGGCTTCTGGATACTTCCACCTTCAGAACAATGCTTTTCTGGCTCTCCTCCCCAGAGGAAGGAGCTGTGTGCCTGGGCTGTCTTCTGCCCAGAAAGGCTAGTCCAGGTTTGCATTAGAGTGCCTGAAGGCAGGAGTGTGAGCGACCTTGCCTCCTTCCTGGTTCACAGCAGGGCCTTGAAGTCAAGCACACTGATGGTCCTAGCACTGTGTCTTGCTCCTGTCACATGACTGTGGTCCCTGCACCAAAATCATGGCCAATGACATGTGGTGGGAGAGATGGCCGCTGCTCCCAGGCTCAGTATATAGAAGAATCTACCCTTAATTCTCTCACGACACTTGTAGAGCATGTGTTAATGACCCCAAAGTCACAGAACCTGAGGCCCTGGATGCCTGTATGGCACAGAGACCCTCACCACCACCAACAGGTGGCTCCTTGGAGGCATACCACCTGCTCTTTGGCATCTGTTTGTTAGAGCAGTTAACCTGTCTACCATACCAAGGACATGCCAGCCTGGGAGGAAATATCTTTGTTAGCATGCACTTAAAATACTTGCCTGGGGCTGGAGAAATGGCTTAGTGGTTAAGACATTTGCCTGCGAAGCCAAAGGATCCCGGTTCGATTCTCCAGGACCCACGTAAGACAGTTGCACAAAGGGCACATGCATCTGGAGTTCGTTTGCAGTGGCTAGAAGCCCTGGCGTGCCTGTTCTCTCTTTCTCTGTCTGTCTGTCTGCTTCTCTTCTATCTCTCCCTCTGCTTGCAAATTAAAAAATAAAATAAAATAAAAATTAAAAAAAATACTTGCCTGATGGGATGGAGAGATGGCTTAGCGGTTAAGGCATTTGCCTGAGAAGCCAAAGGACCTTGGTTCAATTCCCCAGGACCCACATAAGCTCACCCTCTGGAACACTTCCCGATCTCCAAACAGCTGCAAAAGCCATCTCCACTGTGTTGCACCACCTGTGTGTTCAGCTGTCTGTGGCATGCGGGGCAGGCATGCTGCCATCACGTCCCCATCCTAATGGTCTTTTCTGAGACAATAAGTGAGGAGGGTCGTGTGCTTTTCCTCTGGGTCCTGTCAGCTCCTCAGGGCGCCCCCTTTTGCTGTTCCCTTCTGATGCGATCACACCTCCCTGTGCTTCCGTCTCATGGTCAAGAGCATGGAGTTTCCAGGCAGTATGTCTTCGCCTCTGCATCCGTAGTGGCTACGAGAGTCTCGAGCTGGACCGATGTTGGTTAGGTGAATGGGTCAGTAAGTTGTCTGCTCAGCCTCTGAGCACGGTGTTGGAAGAGATTCGTGTCTGTACTGCAAAGGCACCAAACGGTTCCCATAGAACCATCTGCCATTCGCTTTCAGTAGAGTGTGCAATATATGATAGGAGGTAGGTGATGCTCTATGGTGCAGGCTTTGCGTTAGGACGAGTTGGCCCAACTTTAAGGGAAGTTGTTCTGACCATACTTAAGGGAGGCTCTGCTCTGCTCTGATGCTCAGTGGGTTGGGTTATGGAATGCCTCTTGGATTTATATATATTTAATATTTATATGTTACTAACTTGTGTTGGATTTATGGGGTCCAGCTCCACTGTATAAGATGTATAAGAGCATCTGTCTGCTGATCCCCAAAGTCTGTACTCAACCACTGCATGGTTCTTGTGTTGGATTTATGGGGCCCAACTCCACTGTATAAAATGTATAAAAGTGTCTATCTGCTGATCCCCAAAGTCTGGACTCAACCACTGCATGTTTGTTTGATTCCCCCAAATTACCTATTAATTAATTTAAAATATCCTTTTTTATTGGAGAGACTGACAAAGACGAAGAGGCAGACACAGAGACAGAGAAAGAGAGAGGGAGCAAGAGTGAGCATGGCCCCTCCAGGACCTTTTGTTACTCTCAACAAAATTCCAGACACCTGTGCCACGTTGTTGCATCTGGCTTTACATACGTATTGGAGAATCAAAGCTGGGCCATCAGGCTTTGCAGGCAAATGCCTTTAACCACTGAGCTATCTCTCCAGCTCCTGACCTCTTAATTCTTAAGCCCCATTGGCCTGGAGTTTCTTAAAGTGGTATATCTGTGGTGAGGCAAAATGGTTAGTGCTATGCATAGAGACTTTTCTGGCCAGTTGGGAAATGTTGAAATAATGAAAGTGGCTATCAAATTAAGCACAGGGTGTTTCTCATGGTTGATGCTATACCAACAATGTTAGCAGTCATTCTGTATTTTTTAAATTATTTTTTATTTATTTTTGGAGAAAAACACACACACACAGAGAGAGAGAGAGAGAGAGAGAGAGAGAGTGAGAGGGAGACAGATAGAGATGGGAGCGCCAGCAGTGTCTCAGCTGCTGTGAACGAAATCCAGACGTGTGCGCCCCCTTGTGGTCAAGTGCGGCATTGCGCCCCTGTGTCACTTTGCATCTGGCTAAACGTGGGACCTGGAGATTGGAACCGCTGGAGATTGGAAGCAGCGTTCTTAGGCTTAGGAGGCAGGCGCCTTAACCGCTAAGCCGTCTCTCCAGCCCTCATTTTGTATTTTAAGGGTTTTGATTTTTATTTATTTATTTGAGACAGAGATAGACAGAAGGAGGCAGATAGAAAGATAGTGCAGAGGTCAGAGGATCATCTGAGGGTGTTTCTCCTCTCTTTCCAACCTTCTTTTCAGACAGTCTCTCTCTTGCTGCTCTGTTTGAAAGCTTTCAAGTGCTTCCGTCTCTGCCTCCCTTTGTTATTGGTGCATTGGGATTGCAGATACGTGCCCCACATTGCGTCTGGCTTCAAGTGGGTGCCAAGGAAGACCAAACTTGGGTTGATAGGCTTGCAAGCAACCACCTTTAACCCCTGAGACATCTCTTCAACCTCTGATTTTAGCCTTTTTAAAATTAAAAAAAAAATTCTATTTATTTATTAGAGAAAGAGAGAGAGGTCAAAAGAGGCAGATAGAGAAAGACAAAGAGAGCACCAGGGCCTCCAGCCACTGCAAACAAACTCCAGACACATGTGCCACCTTGTGCATCTGGCTTATATGGGTCCTAGAGAATCAAACCTGGATCCTTTGGCTTGGCAGGCAAGCGCCTTAGCAGCTAAGCCATTTCTCCAGCTGGATCTTTGGCTTTTTGAGAAAAGTCCACACTGATTTCTATGGTGGCCACACCAGTTTATGCTCCCACCAGTAATGCATATAATGTCATGTAGAGTGAAAACAGCCAGACACCAAAGACCGAAAGTGCATGACTCCACTCCGAGAAGTGTTCAGAGAGGGACTGTCCACGTAGGCAGAAAACACTTCAGCATTGCCAGGGCTTAGGACAACGAGGAGGGACTCATTACTAGCTGAGGTTCCCACTTGAAGTGAAGGCCACGTATGGGAGTCTTTGCTGGCGCCGATTGCATGCACCACAGACCCTCCTTAAGTCCCGAAGCACACACCTTCAAGTGTGGGTGCTAGGAAAAGGACCTACGTACAAAGCCCATCAGAACAGACCTGGTCTGAGATGTGCCTTTTAGTAGTAGCGCATCAGAAATCAATGAATTTTGACAACAGTGTTGGTTAAAAACTGAACCATGCATTCAGTGAGTACTTTGTAGCTGTTACGCAGATCACAATGCATACAGGAGCTACGTGCACGGAGTCACAAAATTCCACGTATGTAGCTCACAACCACTGCTCTTTAATAGCGTTTATGATATAAGTGAAGTAGACATGAAATTCCACATACGTATCTCACAACCACTGCTCTTTAATAGCGTTTATGATATAAGTGAAGCAGACACAAAATTCCATGTATGAAGCTCACAACCACTGCTCTTTAATAGTGTTTATAAGTGAAGCAGACATGAAATTCCACATACGTATCTTACAACCACTGCTCTTTAATAGCGTTTATGATATAAGTGAAGCAGACACGAAATTCCACGTACGTAGCTCACAACCACTGCTCTTTAATAGCATTTATGATATAAGTGAAGCAGACATGAAATTCCACATATGTATCTCACAACCACTGCTCTTTAATAGCATTTATGATATTAGTGAAGCAGACACGAAATTCCACATACGTATCTTACAACCACTGCTCTTTAATAGCGTTTATGATATTAGTGAAGTAGACATGAAATTCCACATACGTATCTTACAACCACTGCTCTTTAATAGCGTTTATGATATAAGTGAAGCAGACACGAAATTCCACGTACGTAGCTCACAACCACTGCTCTTTAATAGCGTTTATGATATAAGTGAAGCAGACACGAAATTCCACGTACGTAGCTCACAACCACTGCTCTTTAACAGCGTTTATAATATAAGTGAAGCAGACATGAAATTCCACGTATGTATCTCACAACCACTGCTCTTTAATAGCGTTTATGATATAAGTGAAGCAGACACAAAATTTCATGTACATATCTCACATCCACTGCTCTTTAATAGCATTTATAATATAAGTGAAGCAGACACAAAATTCCACGTACACATCTCACAACTACTGCTCTTTGATAGCATTTATAACATAAGCAAAGAAAAAAAGGACAAGAAAACTGAAAGGAGTGGTCTATGTGGTTGTGGGCGATTTTGAAACTTTATTTCAGGCTGGGGAGATTGCTCCTGGATAACGGTGCTAGCTCATACTTGCAAAGCCTACGAGCCCACGTTTGATTCCCCAGTACTCACATAAAGGCAGATGCACAAAGTGACACATGCATCTGGACTTTGTTTGCAGTGGCAAGAAGTCCTAGTGTGCCCAGTTCTCTCTCTCCTTGCAAATAAATAAACTTAATTTCAAGTTTTTCTTTTTTGGTAGAAAAATGTGACTGTCATCAACTCAATAAATGCTTATTAACTATTTATTCATGCCTTAAACAGTTACTAATTTAAGTATAAAAGGAAAAATAGTCCTCACATCATACTGAGCCCTAAGTCAGTCACTGTGCCAAGTGGCTTGCCACTGTGGCATCAAATGTTATGGCCGATTGGTGCATTACATTCTATTGACCATTTTATTGAGGAAAAGGTCTGGCTGATTTCCATTTGTCTAAACATTTTCTAAATATAATGAGTTTTTAAAAGAGACCAATTCCTTTCTTCATCCATTCTTGGGTCACTCTCAAAAATCTTTGCTTATTACCAATAAATATTAGCTATTGCGGGGGAGTAAAGAAAAGCAAAGTAAAAATGTTTCTGTGAACTTTTGACTCTATAAAGCAGAGAATTGGGGCTTTAAATATATTGCACTTGAATTTCAACACTAATTCCGAGAACATTTGTTCCACATAAGTACATTACAGAAATGGGATTATATACATGGACTTTTTCCAGCTCAGTGTGAGCAGACCTTAGCCTTAGCCAAAATTCTGCCATTGTCATTTTATCAAGGTGGCCCTTGCCGGCTGCCTCGGGAGGCTGCCTTGTTCAGAGAGCAGTGTGACAGAGAACAGTGTACTATGCTTTAGATACATACAAATCCTTCCAATTTTAGTCTATGTGCTGCCGAAGAAACCAGAGTTTAGGTTTTCTTTTCTTTTCTTTTCTTTTCTTTTCTTTTCTTTTCTTTTCTTTTCTTTTCTTTTTCAAAGTAGGGTCTCGCTCTAGCCTAGGCTGACCTGGAATTCGCTATGTAGTCCCAGGGTGGCCTTGAACTCATGACGATCCTCCTACGTCTGCTTCCCAAGTGCTGGCATTAAAGATGTGCGCCATCATGCCCAGCTCCTACAGTGAGCAAACGTTTTGGGAGGAACCTCAGTCACATCCATTGTCATGTCCCCAAGGCTCTGCCCCAGAAGATTATGGGATATTGGATCTTGGGAGGACACGGCCCTTCCACCTGTCCTCTAATTGTGCTTATGTCTGCTTCATTTTTCTTGGCTCCATTTTTTTTTTCGAGGTAGGGTCTCACTCTAGCCCAGCTGACCTGGAATTCACTCTGTAGTCTCAAGATGGCTTGAACTCACGGTAATCCTCCTACCCCGGCCTCCTGAGTTCTGGGATTAAAGGCGTGTGCCACCATGCCTGGCTATGGCTTCAATTTTTGCCAACTGGATTGCAGGGTTGGAGAGATAGCTCAGTGGTTAAGGCGCTTGCCTAAGAAGTCTAAGGACCCAGGCTAGATTCCCCAATACCCACATAAGCCAGATACACTGGGTGGTACATGTGTGTGGAGTTCGTCTGCAGTAGCTAGAGACTTTGGCACACCCATTTTCATGCTCGGCTTTCTTAAATCAGTAAATAAAATAGTAAAGAAATGGATTACAGACATAAAGTCAAATCCTGGCGACATCATTGGCTAGGCAGACAGTGATGTGTGGGTCACCAATCGCAGTGGTGTTTTCTGACGCTCAGGGGTCCAGGGCCATGCCCAAGGATGACACAGGGCTTTGTGAAGATGTGTGGGCTGCAGCAGAGCAGTACCTGGGCTGACATGGAGAAGAGATGCACAGTGAAGCAAATGGGGATACCTAAAACGCTGGCCCTTTAAACTGAGAGAGCCCTCAAGGATCTCAGGTCCTCTGCACACTCACTAAAAGACAGCACATGTATCACTTGGTGTGTTTCTTAATATGATTTTGTTTGATAGTTTAAAGAAGTCACATATTCTTGGAAGGAGAGGTGTCTTAGAGGTTAACGCATTTGCCTGTGAAGTCTAAAGACTCAGGTTTGATTCCCCAGTATCCATGTAAAGCCAGATGCACATGTCTCTGGAGTTGGTTTGCAGTGGCTGGAGGCCCTGGTGCACCCATTCTTTCTCTTTCTCTCCTTTTTTTTTTTCTTATTTTTAGAGACTGAGAGAGACAGAGGTAGGGAGGAAGGGAGGGAGGGAGGGAGAGAAAGAGAGAGAGAGAGAGAGACAGAGACAGAAAGAATGGGTACACCAGGGCCTCAGCTACTGCAATTGAACTCCAGACGCATGCCCCATTTAGTGGGCATGTGCGACCTTGCGCTTATTTCATCTTTGTGCATCTGGCTAATGTGGGATCTGGAGAGCAGAACATGGGTCCTTAGGCTTTGCAGGTAAGCATCTTAACTGCTAAGCCATCTCTCCAGCTCTCATTCTCTCTCTCTCTAGCTGCCTCTTTCTCAAATAAATAAATAAAATAAAACATTTAAAAAGGAGCTATAGGGCTGGAGAGATGGCTTAGCAGTTAAGGTGCTTGCCTGTGAAGTGTAAGGACCCAGGTTCGATTCCCCAGTGCTCACATAAGCCAGATGCACAAGGTGGCACATGCATCTGGAGTTTGTTTACAGTGATTGGAAGCCCTGGTATGCCCATTTTCTCTATTTAAATGCTTCTCTCTCTGTCTCTCTCAAATAAATAAATAAATATTTTGAAAAAAAAAGAAGTTATATATTCTGTATCTTAATAATGTTCTAAAGTTAGTGGGATTTCAACTTAAAATAAGCTATCACAAACTAAAATATTTCAGCCTTTTGCTAGTCTTTTAGAATAGCATAGGTGCATATTAATATTACTGATATTGTGTAAATGTTCTAGAAAAAGAAAGCAGTTGGGTTTCTGTACTCAGAGTACTCAGTGAAATATCAACATGATGATCTTAACTTAGAATCCAGAGCCCAGGCCTGGGGAGATGGCTCAGGGGGTAACGTGCTTTCCCCGCAAGTGGGGCCCCAAGTTTGGATCCCTATTACCCACATAAAATGCTGTGTGTGGTGGCATGCTCCTGGAATCCCAGCGCTGGGGATGCAGAGATAGACGGATGAACAGGGTTCACTGGCCAGATAATCTAGCTTAATTGGTGAGTTCCAGTCCAATGAGAGACTCCGTCCCATAAAGAGGTGAACAGTGTTCCTAAGGGTAGCACCCAGCATTGTCCTCTGATATCCACATGCACGTACATGCAAGTACGCCCAAGCATACACAATAACGAAGCGTACACATGTGTGCGCACACACACACACACACACACACACACACACACACACACACACACACACATGCATAGAAATCATAGGGGAGAAGAGGGAAGCTGAACAGATTCCCCCAGCATAATTACTGCCATCGAGACAGCATTTCTTAAGGACTTCAGTTTTCGCCACCTATAGCTGTGGTCCCTCACGTGAGCTCGTTTTGAAGCCCTGGCTTCGGAGCTATCCATGGCCTTCTGTTTACGGTTGCTCCGACCCTGTGTGACATTGGTGACACCAGGGGATTGTATGAATCTTTTTCCAAAAGGATTGGGCAAGCCCTCCAGGGGAGCCAGAGGAGTTGGCCACACTCCGTGCAGTGACTCTTGGACCCCGGAGATGTTGACCAATGAGAGCTATCACCCTTGTCCTCTGTGACGACATAAGACAAGGCTTCTCTGCCTGTGATGGTTAATCTTCACTGTGAACTGGCCTATGTGCAGAAATGCCTGAAAACCTGTTCCACGCAGATGGAGAAAGACCCTGTGGGTACAGAGAACTCAACACTACATCCGAACTCTAACAAACCCTCACCAAGGCTCAAGGCACATTGTGGAAGAAGGGGAAGAAAGATTGTAAAGACCCTCAGGGTGGGCGGGATTAGCCTGAGGGACCCTCTCCCACTCCAGATGGAGGACCCAGGTTCAATTCCTCAGGACCCACGTAAGCCAGATGCACAAGGTGACGCAGGCATCTGGAGCTCATTTGCAGTGGCTAGAGGCCCTGGCGTGCTCATTCTCTCTTTCTCTCTCTATCTGCCTTTCTTTCTCTCATCTCTCAAATAAATAAATAAAAATTAAATTAAAAAACAAGTTAAAAAATCTCTTCCATGAAAGGTTCCAGGAAGCAGCCAAGGCCAGGGAATGCGCAGCAGGGGCGGGTTCTCTGCGTGGAGCTCCTGTTTGGGCTGTGTGTGCCACGCTGAAGCGGAAGCTCGTGCTGCCACAGAAAGCTGCAGGCACTGAGTGGAGCCTGCCCAGGAGAGAGGTCACATGGATGGGAGGGGACGACCCAAGGCCATAAGATTTCATCATAAGCCCCAGATGTCAGACACGGAGCTGCAGGGGGTTCGCGGTTAAGAGATTGCCTTGAATATCAAAAGAGACTTTGTTGAGACTGTCAAAGACTATGGGGACTTTTGAACTTGCAAGGGGTGTTTTTTCTTGTGTGTGTGTGTGTGGTGTTGTGTACTCACACATGCATGATCGGAGAACAACTTTTGGGTGTGTCTTCATTTTTTTTGAAGCAGGGGCTCATATCCACTACTCCATTTGCCAGGCTAGCTGGCCCACAAGCTTCCAGGAAATTCTCCTCTCCACTCCCACCTTGCCGTAGGCATGCTGGGATGCCAGAAGCCCACTTTAACTTCTGTCTTTTTTCCTGGGGCCTAGGGATCTGAGTTCAGGTACAGCAACTATTTTATCCACTGACCCATCTCCCCAGCCCTCAATATGTTTCGTATGATCACGTGGCCACGAGCCTCTGGGACCAGAGGTAGATAGGATGGTTTAAAGTGAAAAGTGATGTTGTCGCTGAGCACTGGGTTGACAAGGGGTTGACTTCTTTTTTTTTTTTTTTTTTTTTTTTTTGAGGTAGGGTCTCACTCTAGCTCAGGCTGACCTGGAATTCGCTATGTAGTCTCAGGGTGGCCTTGAACTCACAGCAGTCCTCCTACCTCTGCCTCCCAAGTGCTGGGATTAAAGGCGTGCGCTACCACGCCTGGCTCGGGGTTGACTCTTGATGGTTAATTTTGATTGTCAGACCCACTGACATTGGCAAGGCACACCTTCGGGGCTATCTGTGAATGCATTTTCAAAGTGCATTAATGGAGAGGCGTAGGACTATCCTGAGTGTGGGCAGTACAATCCTACGGGCTGGGACCTGTACTGAATAAAAAGGGAGATTGTGAGTGAGTGCCAGCTCTCCCCTTTCTTGGTTTTCTGACTGAGAACACAGTGTAAGCAGCTGCCTGGGCACTGCTACTCCTGTCAAAACATGTCTTTCCCAACACAGCAGCCTGGATCTCTCAACTATAAACCCCAAACACCTCGATTCCCCAAAGTTGCTCCCAGATGGATATTTGTTCACAGCACAGAGCTGCACTACCAAATATCATCATTGAACTTCCCTGTGGCTTTGCTCTGGGTCACAGGGATAATTGTGATCCATCAAAAACTTCCGTCTCAGGGCTGGAGAGATGGCTTAGAGTGGTTAAGGCACTTACCTACAAAGCCAAAGGACCCAGGTTTGATTCCCCAGAACCCACTTAAGCCAGATGCATAAGGTGATGCTTAAGGATGCATAAGGTGCAGTTCGAGGCCACCCTGAGAATACATAGTGAATTC
The DNA here is from genome assembly GCA_036365145.1 of Orientallactaga sibirica. Lineage (NCBI taxonomy): Eukaryota > Metazoa > Chordata > Mammalia > Rodentia > Dipodidae > Orientallactaga > Orientallactaga sibirica. The sequence continues at coordinate 3,188,774 of JAEOAD010001845.1, forward strand.
CAGGTCAGCCTGAGCTAGAGTGAGACCCTATCTCAAAAAACCAAAAAAAAAAAAAAAAAATGAACTTGGCTGCTGGCTGCGCTCATCTCTGTCTTCCTCTCCCTCTCTCTCTATCTCTCTCTGTGACTAGAGAGAGACACAGAGAGAGACAAAGAGAGACAGATAGAGAATGGGTGCGTCAGAAGCTTCTCAGCAGCTGTGAACAAAATCCAGATGCGTGCGCCCCCTTGTGGTCAAGGGTGGCATTGCGCCCTTGCGTCACTTTGCATCTGGCTAAACGTGGGACCTGGAGATTGGAACCGGGTTCTTAGGCTTAGCAGGCAGGCGCCTTAACCGCTAAGCCATCTCTCCAGCCCCACAATCTCTTTTTATAGCCCATGTGCAAGTGAATGCATCATGAACAGGGAGAAGCAATCACAAGTTCTTGCAGCCCAGGTGAGCTGAGGTGATGTGATGGAGGGAAAAATGAGATGGTTAAACGCATGTGCTATGCACCCTAATGCAAACACTAAATGAAAGAAAAAGACAGGAAGATGGGCTGAATGCCATCTTAGAATGTACTCAGTCCAAAGAAAAAAAGGACCAGTTGGAAGAAAACAGCAAAATGGTAGACAAAATCAGCCATCACCTTATCGTACTGAACGCATTTGGACTGTGAATGGTCAAAATAGAAACCTGTTTGAAAACCCAGATTTTTCAGCTTGTATAAGAAATACTTGATTACTTGCTAAATTCAGATAATTCACTTTACTGAGAAAAGAGTAAATGGACGTGAAAAGAAATACTGTAAAATACTGTAAAAACCTTGGGCAAAAAGAGTTGAACTGGCTCCATTTAGTCTAAGACAAAGCGTAGACAGGAGCCAAGGCTATGATTAGGAATGAAATGGACCATTTCATAATGTGAAATTATCAGTCGATCAAAAAGACATATGGGGGCTGGGGGAAATGGCTTAGTGGTTAAGGTGTTTGCCTGCGAAGTCTAAGGATCCTGGTTTGATTCCCCAGGACCAATGTAAGCCAGATGCACAAGGGGGCACATGCATCTGGAGTTCGTTTGCAGTGGCTGGAGGCCCTGGCATGCCCATTCTCTTTCTCTCTGTCTCTTCCTCCCTCTCACTCTCTCAAATAAATAAACAAATAATTTTGAAAAACTAAAAGAAAAGACATGGGGCCTGGAGAGATGGCTCAGCATTAAGGTGCTTGCCTGCAAAGCCTAAGGATCTGGGTTTGATTCCTCAGGATCTACATAATGCCAGAGGCACAAGGTGGCACATGTGTCTGGAGTTTGTTTGCAGTGGCTGGAGGCCCTGGCATGTCCATTCTCTCTCTCTCTCCTCTGCCTCTTTTTCTCTCATTCATAAATAAATAACTAAAAGTAATCAAAAAGAAAAACCACATAAAAAATAGACGTATGGTCCTGGCTCTCTACGAACTGAACATCAGAGATTCAAACCTCAGTGACAGGCCAAGATCTCCTGTGCCCACTCTTCATCAAATGGCTCCCGGTGAGGGGTCTCCCCCCACTTCTTTCTCTTCACTGTGGTCCACAGGTGACAAATTCTAGGCATGACTCCACGGGCATATTTAATTGTACTCACCACGGAGATGAATAACATGGCTTAGCGGTTAAGGAGCCTGCCTGCTTAGCTCAAGAATGCCCATTTGATTCTTCAGGTCCCACATTTAGCCAGATGCAAGTGACACAAGGGCACAATGCTTCACTTGCCCACAAGGGGACACATGCGTCTGGAGTTTGTTCACAGCAGCTGAGAGGCCACTGGTGCGCCCATCTCTATCTGTCTCTCTCTCTCAAAAAAGAAAGAAAGAAAGAAAGAAAGAAAGAAAGAAAGAAAGAAAGAAAGAAAGAAAAAGAAAAAGAAAGAGAAAGAGGGAGGGCGAGAGAGAGAGAGAATGGGTATGCCAGGGCCTCCAGCCTCTGCAAACAAACTCCAGACACATGTGCTACCTGTGCATCTGGCTTATGTGGGTCCTGGGGAATCGAACCTGAGCCATTAGGCCTTGCAGGCAAGTGCTTAACTCTAAGCCATCTCTCCAGCCCCTATTTTTGACATGTCTTTACACATATATAATGTGTTTTTATCTTATTCTCCCAATCACTCTTTTCTCTCCCTCCCATTATTTCCCATGAACACCTTTCTTCTTGTCCAGCCTACTTTCATATCTTTTTTTCCCTTCTTCTTTTTTTGGTTTTTCAAGGTAGGGTCTCACTCTGGCTCAGGCTGACCTGGAATTCACTCTGTAGTCTCAGGGTGGCCTTGAACTCACGGTGATCCTCCTACCTCTGCCTCCCGAGTGCTGGGATTAAAGGCGTGTGCCACCACGCCCGGCTTACTTTCATACCCTTTAAATTCACCCATTGAGTGAAGTTAGGGTGGCTTGCGTGATCGTGCATGGGAGATTATTGATCATGGAACAGGCCAACTTCCCAATACTTACACCAGTGATAAACCTGACTCCTCTGCCAGCAAACATCCCTGCAAACATTAGCTGCCAACAGCTACCCTGGAAGCAAGGTCTCAGGTGTCTTCCCCCTGCCCATGGTGACCCCTGCCCATAGTGCAGGGCATCTAAATCACACCTTCCAAGGCTTAGGCAACCTCAAGGAAAAGGACGCAGATGACAGCTGTAAAATTCTGTCCTCTGGCTGGGACATGAATTCCCGCAGGAGCACAGGATGCTGGGAACTCCCGCAGATTTGGGAGGTTGGCTGTCAACTGAGAGCCGCCACCCCAGGCTCATTCCACACCTCTTAGAATGCAGATTACACTAAGTGCCTGGCTGCCTCGTCCTGAGGCTCAGGCTGCTACGACCTTGTCCAGTTTCTGGTGACAATCCTTTGGCCTTGAGCGAGGGGGAAGGACACAGTGCGGGGTACCCTCCACGGCAGCGGTCACAGGTACCCTGCACTTGCTCTGTATCTTGTCCATCTGTCTTCTGGAGGCCCTGCCAGCCAAGCTTTCTGAGGAGGCCATCTGTGCAGGTCCCTGTGAAGGAGACCCTCCAAAAAGAGAGCCAAGCGCCTCCAGGAGCGGGTCTCGTGCACAAGTGCGTGCAGACTACAGGCAGTGTGTGCTGGGGGCTGCCACCCACATCTGAAGAAACAAAGGGATGTTTCCTTGATAAAAATTTCCACTGGGTGGGGGAAATAAGGACCTATGTACTCGACAGTACGGGTTCTAAAAAAATGCAATTTCCGGATTAATAACAAAGACACTGTCGCAGTGCACCGGTTCCTTAAGGACGTGTGCTTTTGACCCACACAACATATTGTGCCTTGTGGCACTCAGCTGAATCACTGCTTAACAGTCCTCCCGTTTTGAATGCCCAATGTCTATTAAAACGAGTCGCTGCTTGGGCCGGGACCCCTCCTGGAAATGAGAAAGGCACCTGCCCAGACCGGCCACTGGTTAAATATTAAAGCTGGGTAACTTTCATATTTGTGTACTACATAGCACGTGAAAGTAAAGAAAAATTCACCGAAAGACTGCAATATCCAAGCAATTTTGACTTCTAAACACTTCACCTAAAGACAATTTAGATGGATAAAGTTTTTTTTTTTTTTTTTTTTTTTTTTTAATACCAGGGACACATCTAGACAAAAACCAAACCAAAACAAGATTCTTCTGTCTCCCATACTCATAAACACACAATAGAAGCCCCAGTGCAGATACATATGCACATGCATCTATGCACACATGCAGTATGTTTATTTATGAGTGTGCTGAAAGATGCAGGATTTTGGAGCCTATTTCTACACTTTTATCTTATCAGGCTACTTTTTAAAACGAGTTTTTGTTTCTGGTGTTTCAAACCATATTTTTAAAAAAATATATTTTATTTATTTATTTATTTGACAGAGACATAGAGGGAGATAGAGAGAGGGAGAGACAGAGAGAGAGAGAGAGAGAGAAAGAGAATGGGTGTGCCAGGGTCTCTAGCCACTGCAAACGAACTCCGGATGCATGCACCCTGTTGTGCATCTGGCTTACTTGGGTCCTGGGGAATCGAACCAGGATCCTTTGGCTTTGCAGGCAAACACCTTAACCACTAAGCCATCTCTCCAGCCCCACAAACAATTTTTTTTAAAAACACATTTTATTTACTTATTTATTTGAGAGACATAGAGAGAGGTAGATAGAGAGAACGGGTCACACCAGGACCACCAGGTGTTGCAAATGAACTCCAGATGCACCCACCACCTTGTGCAACTGTCTTACATGTTTACTGTGGAATTGAACTTGGGTCCTTAGGCTTTGCACACACATGCCTTAACCACTAAGCCATCTCTCCAATCCCTTATCAGGCTACTTTTTTTTTTTTTTGGAGAGAGACACAGAGACAGACAGAGAAGGAGAGGAAGACAGATAGAGATGGGCGCGCCAGCAGCCTCTCAGCCACTGCGAACGAACTCCAGATGCGTGCACCCCCTTGTGGTCAAGTGTGGCATTGCGCCCTTGCGTCACTTTGCATCTGGCTAAACGTGGGACCTGGAGATTGGAACTGATGTTCTTAGGCTTGGCAGGCAGGCGCCTTAACCGCTAAGCCATCTCTCCAGCCCTTTATCAGGCTGCTTTTAAGAGAAGCGGGAGTTCTAGTATTTTCTTTGTGGTGGTGCTGCTATACATTCCCACCAGCAGTGCCTATGAGTCCCTCTTTCCCCACATCCTCACCAGCATTTGTTGTTGCTTGTTTTCTTTATCATAGTCATTCTGACCGGAATCAGCATATGAAGCAATTAGCAGGAGGGGAAGGAGGGAGGGTACTGAAGGAAGGGAATGGGAGGGGATAAATATGATCAAAGTTCATAATCTACTTGGAAGAAGAAAATGTCCCTATGGAACCCAGCACTATGTACAATAAACACATACCAATAAAAAAGCAAGCAGCACTGGGTTTAATGGTGCACGCCTTTAATCCCAGCACTTGGAAGGCAGAGGTAGGAGGATCGCCAAGAGTTTGAGGTCATCCTGAGACTATATAGTGAATTCCAGGTCAGCCTGGGCTAGAGAGAGAGAGAGACCCTACCTTGGGCGGGGGGAAGCAAGTGACAGAAAAATGTATAAGTACTATAAAACAGAAAAGCTGAACAATTTGAAATAAGGCAGATACCCATCGCATCTCTCTTCTTCAGGAGGGAACCAGTCCTCAGAGGGACCCGATTAGCATCAGCTCTAGAGGGAGGGGCTGAGCCTTGCTCACATCTGCATCTCAGTGTGTCCGCCTGCCAGGGATGGATGGCAGGGAAGTGGTGTGCTGAGGGAACACAGCCGGCCAAAGTCCGAAGGCCCGAGGATGCAGGGCCTGGGCCTCCTGTAGCAGGCCCGCAAGTCCAGAGCACAGCTTCACCAGGAGGGGTGTGTGGAGATCTTAGCCCCAGGACTAATGCTTTCAAGATGTGGTGCATTGTTCTACTGTCGAGCTGCTAGAAAGTAAATTTCTATTAAATATGCAAAATTTAAAATATTCATCCTGATCACTGTCAACTCTCTTAATGAATAAAGTGGATATTGGAATATATAGTCTAATATATATATATTTTCTAGCTCTTGGCCAGGTATAGATCACAAATTAATAAATGGCATTTCTTTGAAAACTCATATATTTTGAATTAAATAAACCTGGTTCTCTTTTAGGTGAAATATTTAGCTATTTGAATTTTGTGAGAACTCGAGGCAAGTCTTCCAAAATTCTGCACTTACCGTCCTGTCCCTGTCACTTGTAACCTGATGCTGTGGATGGGGGGTGGGTACACACATAGGCAGTGACAACTATTGAAGGTTCGGATGTCCTCTGAAAGCTGTCAGGGTACAGAGAGTAGATGGCAATAGAAACGGTCTGCTGACTTCTTTCCTTTCCTTTCCTTTCCTTTCCTTTCCTTTCCTTTCCTTTCCTTTCCTTTCCTTTTCTTTTCTCCTTTCTCCCTCCCTCCCTCTTTCTCTCTCTCTCTCTCTTTCTTTCTTTCTTTCTTTCTTTCTTTCTTTCTTTCTTTCTTTCTTTCTTTTCTTTCTTTCTCTTTCTGGTATTTCAAGGTGGGGCCTCACTCTAGCCCATGCTGACCTGGAACTCACTACGTAGTCTCAGGGTGGCTTTGAACTCACGGCGATCCTCCTACCTCTGCCTCCCGAGTGCTGGGATCAAAGGCATGAGCCACCACACCTGGCTTATTTTCTTTTTTGAACTCCAAATACGTGCACCACCTTGTCCATCTGGCTTACGTGGGTCCTGGGGAATCGAGCCTCGAACAGGGGTCCTTAGGCTTCACGGGCAAGAGCTTCACCACTAAGCCATCTCTTCAGCCCCTTACTTTCCAAACACATTTGGGATCTGCCCCTCTCTCTTAGGAGAAGGGCTGGCGTCCATTATCTAAAGCTAAAACTATCCTGGCCCCTAATCTACCCTGTGGCCACACGTCACGCACCTTCTAAACTTTAGTTCCATCCTGCTTCTGTGTGACGTCATGGTCTGTGGTCACGGGCGATACTCTCACGGTGATGGTCAAGGTCACGTGGTCATGGGAAGCAGTTGTGGTGATGATGGTAGAGGGAGCGTTCTCGGGTGCTGCACCTCAACAATGGCTGATGGGCTCAAATTGTCTTGGGCAATGGTCATTGGTAATGCCACGGAAAGTATTCATGACAATGGTCATGTAGGTCAGGGAGAAGTCAGAACTCCTGGGCCATGACTCTAGACAGCAGCTGAGGTGAAGGTCATAGGCCATTGCCAAGGGCAACGATGATAGGGTTGGCCATCTGAGAAGGTCATGATGGTGGTTGTCCACGCCTTCATCATGTCAATACCCTGAGAGGAGTGGGCACCACTTTCTTAGTGCAGTGAGGTTCGCATTGCTGGCAGAAATCACCCAACCAAGAGCAGCTTGTGGGAAAAAGAATAGGTTTATTTTGGCTTACAGCCTCGAGGGGTAGCTCCATGATGGCAGGGGGAAAACAATGGCATGAGCAGAGGGTGGACATCACTCCCTGGGCAACATCAGATGGACAACAGCAACAGGAGAGTATGCCAAACACTGGCAAGGGGACACTGGCTATAACACCCAGAAGCCCGCCCCCAACAATCCACCATCTCCAGGAGGCTTTAATTTCCAATTGCCATCAGCTGGGGAACATAGCATTCAGAAGACCTAAGTTTACGGGGGACGCCTGAATCCAAGCACCACACTTCTGGAAAGTTTTCAGCAAATTTCCCGTGGTTTCTGACATCGAGTTCGTCCTCCGTCCAGTCTGGATTCTGGGCCCTTCTGCTGCTTCAACAAGTCACCCTGCCCTCCGTGGCCATCTCTGTGTGAACAATTTGTCTCCCACGGCCTGTGCTTTCTCAGTTGTGTGTTACTTGTCAGCGTTCTCCAGAGGAACAGAACTGATAGGGTGAGTGTATTTATAAAGAGGACTTCGTAGATTGATATGGACAGGGTACCCAACAATGCATATCTGGAGTCTGGAGAGTTCGAGAACCTGGTAGCATTTTATCCCACGTGGCTGGATGCCTCAACTGCCCCAATCTGGCAATGAAAGCCCGGAGGATTCTTGGCGGAATGCTGGATGGAAGCTGCAGGGTAGATGCGCGCACCAGCAAGCAGCGTGGACAGCCAGTTTCCTTTCTCGGAACCTCTTTGTATATTAGCTGCCACCTGTAAGGCTATGCACCCTAAAGGAAGGCCTTCCTGCCTTGGTCCATTCATCCTGGAGAGGCCCTCACAGACTTGCCCAAACGGTGTGTCTCTTAGTTCACTCCTAATGTGACCAAATTTACAATAAAAGGTAACCGGTACAGTTGTGCCACAAAGCCATAAGCAGATGAACAGGTATAGTAGACAGTGCCATGGTGCTGGGACAGACACCCAACCTAATACACTTTCATGAGAGGAAGGGGAGTTGTTCAGGCTTACAGATCCAGGGGAAGTTCCATCCATGGCCAAAGAAGCTGCCTCCCATACAGAAATCCAAGCAGAAGAAAGACAGACCACCTCCAGCCAGCAAACACCAAAAGGCAGCACGCACAAAACCAGCAGCAGGCAGGACCTCAAACCTCTCTCCTTCCATACCTTTGGGTTGGAATTCAGATCCACCTTCAGTGACCCTTAGGGTTAAACTCAAGGATCCGTTTCCCCCCTCCCAGTGACACTTCCTGCAGCCAGGTGGCTGGAGATCCAAGTTACAAATGTGAATAAAACACTTGAGTCTATGGGGGACATACATTCACATGACCACAGTAGTTCTTCTTTTCTTTCTTTTTATTAAGTAGATTCTTTGCATGGACACATCATGTGTTGGTACCATCATTTCCCTCCTCCCTGTCCCCCAAGGGCTCTCTTCAGTGGGATAGTTGGTATTCACCATGGGGTTGTGGGCTATGAGTTGTAAGAGCAATAGTCAGTCATGGGGGCGGTGGCAATGTCTCTGGATATTCCCTCCCACCCTGTGGCTCTTATATTCTTTCTGACTCCTCTTGTGCAAAATTCTCTGAGCTGTGGTGGGTGTATTTTAAGGTTATTTTAGTGTTGAGCTCTTGGTAGCTGCTGGATTTCTGCTTTGGTGCATGTTGAATGTCCTCAGTGTCTCTGTCTGCATCACCCTGGTGCAGGTTGTCAGGCTCACAGTGGAAGCAGCACTCTTGCTCACCTTGCCAGTTCCTCTGTGGTTTCACCTGGACCCTGGCTGATGTGGGAGGGGTGGTTTATCTCCTGCCAGGGAGTCAGCTCTCTATTCTTGTCTTGTTAATAGATCAGTGGAAAGGAACCCATAGTTGGAACTGGGAACCGAGTCAGAATCCTATGGAAACCAAGATTATGGGCTCCCACTTGTTTCTGGCCAAACGAGAGGCTACGTCCATCAAAATCTCTCTAAATTAACAATGTGTATCCCCTTTAACCTCTGCTGATCTCACTCTCCATTGGAGAATCTGTTTTTCTTTTTCATAATGTAGCAAGAACCGAGGACAACAAAAATCTATCACGGTAGGTTTTGATGAAAATTCCAAACAAATTCACCTTTGCGTTGACGTCATTGTGGGAAAATCTCAGTGTCAAGTGTGAGCTTTGGAAATGAGGTAACAGCAAGATGGCATTGGGCCTGGGCAGGGCACTCTGCCACCCTATTCTCCGATGTGGTGTGCTCCTGTGTTAGGGCATTCAGGCTAATTTCACAGCTGGTGTGCTTTCTGCTGACCTGAAACTTGGCAATGAAACTTGGCGATGGGAACAAACAAGAAGAGATAGAACCAATCACTTCAGAACGATTTTGACACACAGACTGACAGAACTTGCTGGGCTGGAAATGACATAGTCAGTAAGATTTTGAGTCTAAAAAAGTTAAGTCTGTGAGTGTAGAAATAAGGCTAAGCAGATAAACAGCAGAGCAAGGCATTTCCTTAAAACTGTGCTTCAGGGGCTGGGAAGATGGCTCAGCAGTGTCTTCAGGCACTTGCTTTCAAAGCCTGATGGCCTGGGTTCGATTGCCGGGTACCCACATAAAGCCATATGCACAAAGCAGTGAATGTGTCTGGAGTTTGTTTGCAGTGGCAGGAGGCCCTAGAGCACCCATTCTCTCTTTCTCTTTTCCTCCTTCCCTTCCCCTTCCCTCTTGCAACTAATAAATAAAAAATCCGGGCTGGAGAGATGGCTTAGCAGTTAAGGTGCCTGCCTCCTAAGCCTAAGAACACTAGTTCCATTCTCCAGGTCCCACATTTAGCCAGATGCAGTGACGCAAGGGCGCAATGCCGCACTTGACCACAAGGGGGTGCATGCGTCTGGATTTCGTTCTCAGCAGCTGAGAGACTGCTGGCGCGCCCATCTCTATCTGTCTCCCTCTCCCTCTCTCTGTGTCTCCTGCACTTCAAAATTACATCATATGAAATATGTTGTTAATAATAATAATAATAAAAATAAAAACATAAATAAATTATATGCAACTTATTTAGACGATTATTTTGGTTCCATGGTGTTGCAGTGAGATGGAGTGTAGACCCAATGTGGCTGTGAACAACGTGTGGCTATTTTCCAGTGACAGTTTTCATACATGTGAGTACCACTCTTATGTCATATGCATTGAAGGATAACATATGAAGACTGGCTATCTCTTTTTATTTGTGTGTGTGCACGTCCTGGGTGTGGGTGCAGGTATGTGTTGTGGTATGCACATACCCTTGTGACTGGAGACCAGAGGGCAACTGCAATTGCTGTTCCTCAGGCACTGTCCACCTTTCTTTTTTGAAAAAGTACTTTATTTGAGAGATTGACAGAGAAAAAGAGGGAGTGAGAGAGAGAGAGAGAGAGAGAGAGAGAAGAAAGAGAGAAAGAGAGAGAGAGAGACTGGGTGTTCCAGGGCTTCTAGCCATTGCAAATGAACTCCAGATGCATGTCCCATTTTTTGCATCTGGCTTTATGTGAGTACTGGGGAATCAAACTCGTGACCGTAGGCTTTGCAGGCAAGGGCCTTAACTGCTAAGCCATCCCTACAGCTCAACTGTCCACTTTTTTCTTTTGAGACAAGGCCCTTCACTGGCCTTGAGTTCACCAAGAAGCCTACACTGTGTGGCCAGTGAGTCCCAGGGATTCTCCTGTGTCCACCACCCCAGGGCTGGGATTACATGTGTGCATCACCATCCTTGACTTTCCACGTGAGTTCCAGGAATCAGACTCTGGTCTTTAAGTTTCCAAGGCAAATAATTTCCCAAGCGAGCTATCTCCCCAAGCCCTGGCTATCTTTCCAAGTAAAACTGAGAAGCCGAACAGATTGGGACTGTTCTCGCTCCTTTGTGCCGCCTTCTCTCACCTCGGTGTCCTTGCGCACACCCTCACCCACCCACACGCGTGCTCGCACACACACACATACACACATAGATTACAAACCTCTCCGGGGACAATCACATCGTGAGGTCTGAAGACTTGGACTCCAGGGTGTTGATTAAGGGACCCTCCACATACGCTGGAGCAAAATGCAGGGAATAGCTCAAAGGCTTTTGGAACTTCCAGGAACCAAAGAGGACAAAGGTCAGGGAATAGCTGGGGCCGGGGGTCAGGCTGCAGAGTCCATGCAAGCCCAGAGGTACCACTTGTCCTGGGTGCAGGGTGTGGTCATGGCCCTAATTTCCCTGCAAAACTGATTTTTTAAAAATTTATCTTTATTGAAACTTCTTTAATTGTAGCCAATATCCCATGGTACTTCCCTCCCTCCCCTTTGGAACTGCACTCTCCATCATTTCCCCTCCCCCTCTCAATCAGTCTCTCTTTTATTTTGATGTCATCATCTTTCCTCCTATTATGATGGTCTTGTGTAGGTAGTGTCAGGCACTGGGAGGTCATGGATATCCAGGCCATTTTGTGTCTGGAGGAGCATGTTGTAAGGAGTCCTACCCTTCCTTTGGCTCTTACATTCTTTCTGCCACCTCTTCTGCAATGGACCCTGAGCCTCGGAAGGTGTGATAGAGATGTTTCAGTGCTGAGCACTCCTCTGTCTCTTCTTCTCCAGCACTATGGTGCCTTCTGAGTCATCCCAAGGTCACCACCATCTGAAAAAGGAAGCTTCTCTAACCAAAAGTGAGAGTAGCATTAATATATGGGTGTGGGCATTAAGAGAAGTGCTTACCGGGCAGTTTGGTGAGCATAGTATATTCATTCAGCCAGACACCAGCAGACATTACACCTTTAGGGTTCATAACTACCCCTGTTGTAGGTTTTCAGTATCAGGGATGTGTTCCCTCCCATGGAGCGGGCCTCCAGTCCAATTAGAGAATGGTTGTTTCCCCCCATAACAGATATGCCACTATTGCACCTGTTGGCTTATTTGGCCTGGCTGGCCAAATTTAAAGCTTGCAGTGTCCACTGTTGAGTATCTTCACCTCTCCCATTGAACTTCATGCAGCGTAGTTTTTTCCAGCTTTCTGTCAGCTGGTCCACATGCAGCAGGCTTTCAGCTCAGCTCCAGCAGTATTTCTCAGTGACTTTGCAGCCCAAGTGTGCAAAACTGATTTTTATGGTGCTGTCTTGGCCCCTCTGTCACCACAGCACCTTCTGTGACAGCACTGTCATTTATAGCTTCCCCAGTGGCATATGGCTCTGAGTCTCAGATCCTCAGAAGGATGGTCCCTGCACACAGGAAGACCCAAAGCCATGACAATGCATACATAAAGGGGCCTGAAGAAAATAGAAGAAACCTTGAACAAGAACAGATCAAAGCCTGGTTTTGTCAAAGGGCATAGCATTCTTTTCTTCAGCATAGAGTGAGAGGTAGCGGTGGTTCCAAACTGGCAGATTCTATGGAAGTAACTCAACAGCCGTCTGGACTGGAAAGAGATCCGAGGTTCATACAGAACCACACGGTAATGCTGGGTACCGCTCGGTTCCTCCATTTGTTGTAGGCATTATGTGAACTGAACCACAGCAGCGGGCATGAAAGTGGCACACGCGATGTGAGCAGCCAACAGATCCAACATCAGCTTCGTCTTGGGAAAGAGGCTCGGTCCTTCTCCCACTGTTCTCAGGGACCTGAGGCACTGGGCGCACTTCAGAAGCTAGCCTGCCACAGCCCCTGAACCCCATCACAAGAGCATTGTGTTATGCTGACGAAGGACTCGTGGTGCGGAGTGGGTTGAGCGGGACCATGTCTCTTGGATCCCAGTGAATCTGGTGGTCAGATCCTCCCAGACTCCTATGATGGAGTCACCTTGCCTGGGTGAAGACTCAGAGTCCTCAGAGGGCCTGGAACTTGCTCACCAGAGCCAGTTCTTCCAGAACTTAAGATGGTACCTCTTAGTTATAAGCACGGACACGCCTCCCCAGCCCCTTTCCGTGGTCCTGTGTACTCTGAACCCTACGTGCCCAGCATAATTAGGAAAATACTCGCCCTCTCTGATCGGAAAGTAGGTATAAAAGAAATAACGTTTTTATAAAATAAGCCTTTTTGAGATATAACTTATGTGCAATCAAAGCACCCATTCTGGGGCTCCAGGTTACTGCGTCTGAGAATTGTGTGCACCCATGTAAACACCATAGCCTTCGGGGACACACAATGCACCTTGACCCCCCATGTCCTGGGCCTCTTCTCCTGGCTCCTGCCTCAATCTTGCCTCAGGCAGCCACCATCTGCCTTCTGTCACTGCAGGTTGGAGCTGAGGAAACTGACTTAAACAATATGCCTGATTATCCTTTCTCATTCTTTCTGCTTCTCTGACCTTCCCTAACTTAGTGCGAGGCATCTATTACTGCAGCAAAGATCTTTCTGGCACCATGTCTCCTCTTAGCATTTTACTGCTAGCTTGAGAATAAAAATAAAAATAGTAAGTCGGTATCTATGGGGCAGAGTCTTAAAATTCAAAAATTTCCACAAATACTTCACCACAACAGAAGAGTGTTTTCTAACTATCAAATACCTTGCTTTATTTTATTTATTTTTATTGACAACTTCTTTAATTGTAGACAATATCCCACGTTATTTCCCTCTCTCCCCCCACTTTTCCCTTAGAAACTTCACTCTCCATCATATCCCCTCCCCCTCTCAATCAGCCTCTCTTTTCAGTTTGATGTCATGATCTTTTCCTCCTATTATGATGGTCTTGTGTAGGTAGTGTCAGGCACTGTGAGGTCATGGATATCCAGGCCATTTTGTGTCTGGAGGAGCACGTTGTAAGGAGTCCTACTCAAATGCCTTGCTTTATAAAGCAGTTGCTCAAACAGCTGAACTATGATCTGGAGGTTGACTTGAACTACCAGACAAGGGAGGGAATGTTGATGATGGCCATTCAATCTCCACCCTCCTGCCACTGCCCAAGGTCACGGGCATGTCCATGTGTGTATGTTTGCGTGTACGTGTGTGTACATGTGTATACGTTTGTGCCCATGGGGAGTGTGGTGGTGAATACATGTGCCCCAATGGGGAGGATCCCAAGAAAGACCCTCCTGGGAGCTCCAGGGAGGAAGAGAGATGTGTGAGACCCTCCTGGAGGCCCCCATGTGGTGGTGGCGTGTGCCTGGGGCTCAGCTGGACAAGTCATGGGGACGGCTCTGACACTACAGCTAACTTACAAGAGGCTCGCTGCTGGGAGGAAGGAAGGGCCGGGTGACCTAGTGTGAAGCTGAACTCACTGGACAGGAAGCCAAGGTGGACAGAGAGGTTTAGCCTGGATATTGTGACAAGTCCATCCAGTTGTCTGAATGCAGGGAACCTGGCCCTGTATACGGGCCACGGGAGGGAGGGATAGGAGCCCCCTGAGCCCGTGTTTCTGCTCACGTCCCAGCCAGCCCAGGGGAGAAAATCTGGTCATTCATCCTAAAGGTGGGCACCCCGAAGGCCTGGGCGACTTAGTCCTTTTTAAGTCTGACACTCTACACTTGATGTATGCATTGCCTGGCCTGTTCCCTTAACTAACTTGGCTGGGCCCCTTGGACCTATCATCTTTTCAAATGGAGTCTGTCTGGTCCATCATCCCCTTGCATCTAACCCCAGCCAGCTGTCACCTGGAATTTTGTACTGTGCTGAGATATAAAGGGTGACAAGGGCCACATCCAGAGAATGTCACTTCTAGCTTCTCCTCAGCTCCTCTACTTGTCCTTCACCCTGGAGCTCCAGCTGGGCTGTCTGCACCCTTGAGCAGTGAGCCCCATTGTCCACAAATGAGGTCTCCAGAGTTCTGCTCCTGCTGCGTGTTGTGTCACATACCTCACTCTTAGGTCACTGATAAAACATTCTGGTGAGAGGGAGAAAAATGGGTTTGAGCTGAATCTTGGGTTTTATTTTTATTTTTTTGCAGAGAGACAGAGAGAGAGGGAGAGGAAGACAGAGATGGGCGCACCAGCAGCCTCTCAGCTGCTGTGAAAGAAATCCAGTCGTGTGCGCCCCTTGTGGTCAAGTGTGGCATTGCGCCCTTGCGTCACTTTGCATCTGGCTAAACGTGGGACCTGGAGATTGGAACCGCTGGAGATTGGAACCAGCGTTCTTTTTTATTTTTTAAAATTATTTTATTTATTTTTGGAGAGAGACAGAGAGAGAGACAGACAGAGAGGGAGAAGGAGACACAGAATGGGCGCACCAGCAGTCTCAGCTGCTATGAACGAAATCCAGATGTGTGCGCCTCCTTGTGGGCAAATGCAGCATTGCGCCCTTGCATCACTTTGCATCTGGCTAAACGTGGGACCTGGAGATTGGAACCGGGTTCTTAGGCTTAGCAGGCAGGTGCCTTAACCGCTAAGCCATCTCTCCAGCCCGGAACCAGCGTTCTTAAGCTTAGGAGGCAGGCGCCTTAACCGCTAAGCCATCTCTCCAATCCTGAATCTAGGGTTTTAAAAAATAATTGAGGGCTAGAGAGATGGCTTAGCTCTTAAGGTGCTTGCCTGCGAAGCCTAAGGGCTCAGGTTTGATTCCCCAGGACCCACGTATGTCAGATGCCCAAGGTGGAGCATGTGTCTGGAGTACATTTGCAGTGGCTTGAGGCTCTGGTGCATCCATTCTCTCTCTCTCTGCCTCTTTATTTCTCTCTCCCTCTCAAATAAATAAATATTTAAAAAAATAAATGAAATTGAGCCCGGCATGGTGACCCATGCCTTTCATCCCAGCACTGGGAGGCAGAGGTAGGTGGATCATCATGAGTTCGAGGCCACCCTGAGACTACATAGTGAATTCCAGGTCAGCCTGGGCTAGATCGAAACTCTACCTCAAAAACCATATATATATATATATAATATATATAAATGAAATGGGCCCGTGGGTTAGTGGAACTTTGTGAAGACAGAAACATGAAAGCAGGGGTCTGAGGACACAGTCCCTGTGTCTCCTCAGGAGGATGCCAGCCGGATTGGAGATGTGGGCTTCCTTATGTACATGGCACACACAGGCAGAGTCACTCTCAAGTTTTCTCAGACACACGCATGAATCTTGTCACCTTCTCCATACACAGAAGCGCAGCTGGCGCTTGTGGCTGAGGAAGGGAGGCCGCAGGGGAAGCTGTGGAGCCATGCTGAAGACAGCAGGTGTGGCAGTGACAGTCCTTGTCCCACCACATCCCCATCCACCCCACTCCCCGTGTCAGAGGTTTGGGGTGCAGGACATCAGGGTCCCAGGGGCCATTCTGTGTAAGAAGCTCCTGAAACGGACAGCTCACTCCTCTGGGGATAAGATGTTTTCACCACAAGGAAGGAGATGCCAAAATGGATCAACCAGAAAGAGAATCGAGTCGATTCTCCAAAAGAAAAAAAAAACCATCAGTATGGAAAGGATGACTCAGTTACCTTTAAAATTCTGTATAATGGGGCTGCAGAGATGGCTTAGAGGTTAAGGTGCTTGCCTGCAAAGCCAAAGGACCCAGGTTTGATTCCCCAGGACCCACGTAAGCCAGATGCACAAGGTGGCACATGCATCTGGAGTTTGTTTACAGTGGCTGGAGGCCTTGGCATGCTCATTCTCTCTCTCTACCTATCTATCTGTCTCTTTCTCTCACAAATAAATAAATAATAATTTTTAATAAATAACAATTTTAAAGTATTTACTTATTTATTTGAGAGAGAGTGAGAGAGAGGCAGATAAAGAGAGAACAGGTGTTCCCAGGCCTCCAGCCACTGCAAACGAATTCCAGATGCATGTGCCACCTTGTGTATCTGGCTTATGTGGATCTTGGGGGATTGAATCTGGATCCTTAGGCTTTGCAGGCAAGTGCCTTAACTGCTAAGCCATCTCTTTAGCCCAGAGACTGCTTTTGCTACAAGCCACACACTTGTGCACATGCTCGTTCACTGCCTGCTCTCTCCTCTCCCCATATGCCTCCACCTCCCTGTAGCTCTGTTCAACCCAGTCCTTCCCTGAGCACGTGATGATACTCATGCACAGAACAGTCTTCAGCTCCTGGTATTACCTTGCCTGCCCTATGTGTGCCCATCTGAGTCTGGGTTGTGAGTCCTAATGACCCCTGTCATGTACCCCTGTCAGCTACCTACCTCCTGCTTCCAGCTACCTCCAGGGGGTGCTCTGGGGGTGAGATGGGGGTCTTCACGCATGTTATACATCTTTCTCAGTTTCCTAGGGGGCACGTCTCAAAAGTTACTTTTATATTTTATTCATTTATTTATTTGAGAGAGAGGGGGCAGAGAGGGTGGGGTGGGGGAGGAAATTGGTAAGCCAGAGTCTCCAACCACTGCAAAGGAACTCCAGACTCATGTGCAACCTTGAGTATCTGGCTTACATGGGTCCTGGGGAATCGAACCTGGATCCTTTGGCTTTGCTGGCCAGGGCCTTAACCGCTAAGCCATCTCTCCAGCCCCAAACTCTCTTGTAAAGTTACTTCCTTCGAGCCTATTTGTTTGTGGTGGGTTGGAAAGGACACGGTGTGCGTCAGGGAACACGCTGCTTCAGGTAGAGACCCTCATGTCCCTGAGCCCCACGTGGGACACGGCTCACCTGCATATCTTAGAACCCACAGGGAGGTTATTACAGTGCGCATCCTGCGATTGCAGGCTGGAAAGAGGCCGCTCCACTGATCCTGCAAAATAAGACAGTCCCCTCATGTCTGGGGCGGGGGGGGGGGGGGCTGTCCCTGAGATACTGGTGAGGGGACACCAAGGGCAGTGGGCAGTGGGGCAGGCCCATGGTTGCACAAAGGCTTGTTTGGCTTTGCTGTGACAGAGTCCTATTGTTCTGGGAAGTGTTGGCTTGTCACAACCTCAGCAAGCAAACTCTTCACATTACGATGCCTGACTGGTGTGGTGGGGCGGGTGGGGGGTGGAGAGGGAGACTGGCTGCCAGGCTTGTAAAATCACCGACAGGAATGGGGAAGCTGTGGGACCCTAGAAGCCCCAGCCCCAAACCATGCCAGGCTGGAGGAGGTGCGACTCCAGCTGGGGAGCGGAAACGAGGGAAGGCACTTTTCCCAGACGCGGGAGAGAGAAGGAGATGCCTAAACTTGGAGCGTGGGGGTAATTTGGAATTCTTTCCAGGGGCACCCAGCCATGCAGCGAGCTTCAGCGTGAACAGACCTCTCCCAAGGCCCGGCTCTGGAATGTTCCCTGGCCAGGGCAGACACTGAGCGAGGGGGGCAGGGCTCCTTGTGGCTCCTCTGTTTTCAAACCCTTCAAGTCTCTGGGCTTTCTCTGGCCATGTGTCACTCTTGTCCTGGGTGCCCATTCAGGATAAGCATGACTTTGTACTGTGAACCATCCCTGGTTGTCTGTTAGAAAGGTGCCCCTGTTGAGTACATTCTTGGTCCCATTCACCCTTCAAGGGCTCGTTCTCCATTCTCACTGGCTGGGCACACCACGCTCACGGCTGGCTGCGTAGACACCCCCTGGGATGTACCCCTGGCTTCCTCAGTGTTTCTCGGGTGGCCACACATGGTTCACCACTCCCTTCCAAGTCCTTGGTCTACTGGACATGCAAATGCAGTGGACTTTCAGGAAGAAGCAGGAAAAATGGATGTTTCTGCATGGATTTGAACCTTGGAAGCCCCAGCAGAGAGGGTCACACCAAGTACCAGCTATCTGCAGGAGCGCAGGGCAAGGGGAGATGATGTACCCTTTGGGTTCCTTTACAATTTTCTCGTCTAACTTCTCAGCCACATTGAGATGGGATGCGTGAGACCCATGAGGACATCCCGTCAGGCAGATCTGTCTTGGCATCACTGGGAACCAGTGGCCCGTGGTGACCTGGAGTCACAGGAAAGACCTGCCAACCATTCCGAGAACCAATTCCACGTCGACGCTCATCTAATTCATTATTTATGTAGCAAATTATCTTCTTCCACAGCAAGCAGAGGGCTTGCCAAATAGGCCCCCTCTGTGTCTTCCTGGTTTTCTTTTCTTTTCTTTTTAACTGAAGAGGGGGTGCTTGGGTTGTGGCCAACTGTGCGGGGAGGACCCCCCAGGGCTGTGCAAACTGCCGCCTCCTCTGGTCTCCACGATTTCCATGTTGTCTGCCCTGCACTCTTGTCCCTTAACAGCTCCCGTACCATGCACTACCTATGCTGAGCCTCTCAGAGCCTTAAGAGACTGGTCCTACACGGGTCACAGCAAGGTGCTGACCACTCTCCAAGTGTCCAGCATGCTCCTGAAGGGCTCAGGAGGCTCCTTGGCATCTCGAGAGAGCCTCAGGTGTAGACCACCAAGGTTGCCATTCCCTGGTGCTGAGTGCTGAAGCGTGAAGTGGACACAGTGAGTGCGCACGTGGTTAGGTGAGAGGAAGCGCTATGGGGTGCTGCTTCCCCATGTTTTGGTCACCCCGGGGGGGGGGAGAGGCTGCAATCACTCACATTAGATGGCAGAGGTGCTGTGGAGGCAGAGCAGAAGGGGTGAGCCTGCTGATGGAAGCTCTGCTGAGGCTGAAAATCTAAGTTCCCCTTCTCCATCTCAAATTCAGGGTTTGGATGGCCATACCCTGAGGTCCAGGTTTGGTTTCAACTGAGCCTGTCGGCTGTTGCCGTTTTTAGACAGATGTCCAGATTTCCCGTGGAGAGAGACTTGCGATGATTCAGGTTGGGGGCAAAAATAGTGGAAGCCAAGCTTTCCCGTGTGCACGTCCTGCGATGTGGAAGCCTCTTCCCTCTCCATGGGGAGGAGTGGTGTGGTTGCCGTCATGTTGCTGGGACAAAACACCTGACCAAAAGCAGGTGATGGGAGGAAAGGGTTTATTTCAGCTTACTGTCTTGAGGGGGACTTTCAGCGTGGCAGGGAGAGCACGGAGAGCAGAGGTGTCGCTGGTGGCCACAGCAGCTGGCAGCAAGCACTGAGAGTGGGCTGAGCCCTGCAAAGGGGGACGTTGAGGCATTAACACTCAACACTCCAGTGCCTAACCCCTTCAGCACGTCTCCACCTCCTAAATTACCACCAGCTGGGGAACAAGCATTCAAAATGCACGAGTTGGGCTGGATAGTTGGCTTAGCACTTAAGATGCTCGCCTGCAAAGCCAAAAGGACCCAGGTTCGATTCTCTAATATCCACACAAAGCCAGATGCACAAGGAGGCACATGCATCTGGAGTTTGTTTGCAGTGGCTGGAGGCCCTGGCATGTCCATCCTCTCTCTCTCCACCCATCTACTTCTCTCTATCTCTCTCTTAAATAAATAAGTGAATGAATAAAATATTAAAAATACATGAGTTTATGGGAGACATGTGATTTAAACTACTACATATACTAGAAGGTTCCTCACTTTTACTGAATGATTTATCTTTTTTCAAATATTTATTTATTTGAAAGAGAGAAAGAGGCAAAGAGAGAGAGAGAGAATGGGCATGCCAGGGCCTCCAGCCATTGCAAACAAATTCCGGATGCATGCACCCCCTTGTGCATCTGGCTTACGTGGGTCCTGGGGAATTGAACTGGGATCCTTTGGCTTTGCAGGCAAATGCCTTAACCGCTAAGCCATCTCTCCAGCCCTGAATGATTTATCTTTAGCCCTCTTCCGTATACAAAACTTCAAGGAAAGCAGAGCAGAGTTACATTTATTTTGTGTGTGTGCACGTGTGTATGTGTGTGCACATGTGCATGTGTGTTTGTACGCATGTCTGCTTATGTGTATGGAGGCCAGAAGTTGATGTTCCACTTCCCTTATTGAGGAAGGATCTCTCACTTGAACCTACGGTTCTTCAATGAGGCCAATCTAGCTGGGTTCCCCGTCGGTGGGTATCCCCTGTTGCTGGGATGGGTTGCCATGTCTACCTGGTATTTATGTGGGTGCTGGGATCTGAACGCCAGTTCTCATGCTTGCTAGCCATCTCCCCAAGCCCCTACTTACATTTCCGATGGTTGTTGAAATCTGAGCTCTAAGGCGGGCCTGGGCTCATCTAGTGTCACTGTGCTTTGGTTTCATCTCCAGGTTCTGAGGCGCACTCCCTTATGTGGATCCCGAGGCCTCTGGCAATGTGATTCAGATGGCTCTAGCAGGCAGCCCAGACAGTCTGTAGACACAGAGTTCCATGCTCTCTAAGGACTAAAGGCCTCTGGTGAAAAGGTGGCAGCAGGGCTGGAGAGATGGCTTAGCAGTTAAAGCGCCCGCCTGCGAAGCCTAAGGACTCATCTCCAGGTCCCACATAGCCAGATGCAAAGTGACGCAAGCACACAACATCATTTGTGGTGCACACGTCTGGAGTTCATTCACAGTCTCTGAAGGCCCTGATGCACCCTCTCTCTCTCTCTCTCTCTCTCTCTCTCTCTCTCTCTCTCTCAAAAAATAAAATAAAATAAAACGTTTTTTTAAAAAAGCCTCTGGTGGGCTGGAGAGATGGCTTAGTGGTTAAGGCCCCTGCCTGCCAAGCCTAAGAACTCCTGTTAGATTCTCAAGGTCCCACATTTAGCCAGAAGCAAAAAGTGATGCGAGCACTCAATGCTGCACTTGCCCACAAGGGGGCGCATGCGTCTGGAGTTTGTTCACAGTGGCTGAGAGGCTGCTGGCACGCCCATTCTCTCTCTCTCTCTCTCTCTCTCTCTCTCTCTCTCTCTCAAAAAAACAGTGGCAGCCGAGGTCATGGGTGAAAGCCATGGCAAGGAGGGTCTCTACTGTGGGGGTGCTTGTTGGTCTTCTAAGGAGCCTGGAACTCATGTTCCCACCTCAGTGATAATCAGCTGATTTCTGTCTGGACAGTTGCATTGTAAGGAGTCGTACCCTTCCTTTGGCTCTTACATTCTTTCCGCCCCTTCTTCTGCAATGGACCCTGAGCCTTGGAGGGTGTGACAGAGATGTTTCAGTGCTGGACACTCCTCCATCCCTTCTTCTCAGCACGGAGTTGTCTTTTGGGTCATCACCACACTGGGTTTCTTAAAGAGAAGCACTAATCCTTACAAGGCAGCTGATTTTCTGCCACATGGAGAAATCCATATACGGGGGCCATGGAGACCAACAGGTACAGAAGAGAGACAGTGACAGGGACAGGAAGGACAGAGAATCCAAGCATCAGGAGGGGTCAACTCTTGACCTGCCCAGTCACCCTGCTGTGGACTCATGCTGGACCATGAAACTCATGGAAACAGTTGAAATGGGAGTTTTGGGGTTTCATTGCCAATACATCAATGCCCCAATAAATTTAGAGTACCCTGGATTCTAATCTTATAAATTTAATGAATTAAAAATCCATAGACCAGAGGGTATGGTTTAGAAAGTCTTCTTAGATTAAGAGTAGAAAAGAGAAGAAAGTGCAGAGAGCTCCAGCCATGTGGAGAGCAGGAGGGGGTTCAGAGCCCATGTGGGAGTAGGGAAGGTTCTCCCCTGTCTTGGCCCAGCTGGCTTGGCCAAGATGAGGGAAGCTTTCCAGAACCTGGAAGTTCAGGAGCTGGCCAAGAGAGAGCTGTCCCCTGGCACGCATCTATCTATAGCCTTAAAGGGGTGGGTTTCACCTTTAAGCTCAGGTGAGCCAGAGTGAAGGCTGATTGGTCTGGGCCAGGGGCTGGCTCAGGAAGAGGCCAGCCATGAAGCCAAATTTGGGGGCTGAGCTTAACCAACCGCAATGTTCAGGATCAGCTTTAAATTCTAGGAAAGGGGACTTCCCTCTCAGGAGGGGCTCAGGTTGTTCATGGCAAAACAGGTTTAGGGAACTCCTTTAGGCAAGCTATAAGGAGAAGCCAGCTTCTCTGATCTCTAGACAACTGGAGACCGTAAGGTCAGACTTAAGGACATCCCGCCTTCACTTGCCAGGGCCCAGTCACCCTAACTGCCTCACAGACATGTCTGAATCTAACAAGGACCAGGCTGGGTGGATGCAGCTCTGTTCTGACACTGATGGAGAGTGCCATGCCCTGAGATCTAGCCGGGTATGCCTTTGGCATCAGCATTAGCCAAAATGAACAGTTCCAGTGTTCTCTCTCTGTGAAAATATTGGGGACTTGGCCCTTCCACTGTGGGTCTGGAGTCCTCACCCCACGGCCGTGTTCTGGGAGTCCTCACTGTGCTGTATGAGTGGGTAGCATCCGTTTCGATGAGATTTGGCTGGAGGAAGTTGGAGCTCCTTTGCTGAAGGCTGGCTGATGACCTGTGGGTCGCTGGACCCGGGCTTGCCTTTCTCGTTTTTCTTTCCATCGCTCTCCCAGAGCTTCAATGTTCAAAACCATACGTTGCTGCAGTCTCTTGTCTCTTAGATCCGGAGTCCCTCTGTCAACAACTGCAAGCAAATCTTTCCTGCTCTTTCAAATGATACAAACCTTGTGTGGTCTCCAATTTTCTAGCCAGCTGGTGGACCATCTCAGTCCTTCACAGTCTTGGGATTCCTGGAAAATGTGTGATTCCCTTCAGCAAATCCTGGATTTTTTTTCCCTGGATTTTTTTTTTTTTTTTTTTGTTGTTGTTGTTTTTGGAGCAAAGGTCTCTAGCCCAGGCTGACCTGGAATTCACTATGTAGTCTCAGGCTGGCCTCAAACTCACAGCGATCCTCCTACCTCTGCCTCTTGAGCACTTGGATTAAAGGTCTGTACTACCACACCCAGCTGGAACTATGTTATTTATTTATTTACTTATATTTCATTTCATTTTATTTATTTATTTTTTTTGGGTTTTTTTTTTTTTTTTTTTTTGAGGTAGGGTCTCACTCTGGCTCAGGCTGACCTGGAATTCACTACGTAGTCTCAGGGTGGCCTCGAACTCTCGGCGATCCTCCTACCTCTGCCTCCCAAGTGCTGGGATTAAAGGCGTGCACCACCATGCCTGGCTTGATTTTTAATTTTGAGGTAGGGTCTCACTCTAGCTCAGGCTGACCTCAGATTCACTATGTCGTCTCAGGGTGGCCTCGAACTCATGGCGATCCTCCTACTTCTACCTCCAGAACAGTATTTTTTAAACTATGAATATAGCTATACTGATTTTTGTTAGCATTCCTTAATGTAAATTTGCTCTTCTTTGCTTCCAATCTTTCTGAAGTTTTGTAAGTTAGATGGGTTTGTTGTGAATATGGCTGAATCCATGGATTGCTGAACAACCCATCCACATCTTTTCTCATTACAGCTAGCATGTGACTTTGAAAATGACAACTTCTTTTCTGAGATGCAGAAGTGGAAAGTGAGAGCTGTGTGACTGTTTCAAAGCGATAGCATGAAGTTTCTAACCATTTTAAGGACTGTGTGTGAAAATAATCCAAAATCTCCATTGTTAAAACTGAGCGACCAGAAGGGAACTACTAATGGGGGTACTCCAACCTGACCTCGTTTTCTTGTTTTTGGGCAACCAATGAGTGTTTGGGGTTACTTCAGAGCACAGGTGACCTCAACACAGCTGAATAACCACAACACTCCACCTATTGTTTTTTTTTTTTTTTTTTTTTTTGGTTTTGCGAGGTAGGGTCTCACTCTGGTCCAGGCTGACCTGGAATTAACTATGTAGTCTCAGGGTGGCCTCGAACTCTCAGCGATCCTCCTACCTCTGCCTCCTGAGTGCTGGGATTAAAGGCGTGAGCCACCACGCCCGGCTATTGTATTTTTTTTTAATTTACTTATTTATTTATTTGAGAGAGAGAGAGAGACAGAAAGAGGGACTTCGATTATGGTGTGAGCTACTGAGCCTGGTTTTGGCCTGGTTTTGTGTTACACTGTGTGTGTGTGTGTGTGTGTGTCCAGTGCACTTGCCTGGGGTGGCTGGTGGGAACATCATGTTTCGCACTCATTACTCTTCTGCTCATTCTTTTCTTTTAAAAAAATTATATTTATTTATTAGAGACAGAGAAAGGGAGCGAGAAAAAGTGAGAATGGGCACGCCAGGGCCTCCAGCCACTGTAACCAAACTCCAGATGCATGCGCCACCATGTGCATCTGGCTTACGTGGGACCTGGAGAATCGAACCGGGGTCCCTAGGCTTTGCAGGCATACGCCTTAACTGATAAACCATCTCTTCAGCCCGTCTTCTGCTCGTACTCGTCCAGGAAGTGATGTTTACTGCTGAGCCATCTCTCCAGCCCTGCAGTCACACTTTTGCTAGTAGGATTGGGTTCATTTTCATCAGGGCTTGTGTGCATGGAAGGTCATGGGTCTTGATGGGGCTCTGGGGCTCACCGCTGCGCTTATACAGCGGCTGGCCAAGACTTGTGTTTTCTACAGCAGAACGCTCCACGGGAGCCTTATCCACCGTGATAAAAATAACATGGGAACACTTGTCTGTCTGTCGGGCATTTCTTGTTGGTGGTGCTGTTAACATGCTATTTGAAAACTAATAATCTTCCAAGAAGCGGCAGAATTCCCCACAACACTGGGTGTGATTACAACACTGTCTGGCCATCTGGGGCTGGCTGGAAGAATTCTGGGCACTGTCTCCTCGGGTGGCTGGTGGGAACATCATATTTCTCACTCATTACTCTTCTGCTCATTCTTTTTTTAAAAAATTTATATTTATTTATTAGAGACAGAGAAAGGGAAAGAGAGAGAGAGAGAGAAAGAGAGAGAGACAAAGAGAGGGAGAGAGAATGGGCACTCCAGCCATTGCAAAGGAACTCCAAAAACATGCGCCACCTTGTGCATCTGGCTTATGTGGGTCCTGGGGAACCGAGCCTCGAACCAGGGTCCTTAGGCTTCACAGGCAAGTGCTTAATCTCAAAGCCATCTCTCCAGCCCCTATTTTTTAAATATATTTTATTTATTTCTTCATTTATTTAAGAGAGGGAGGGAGAGAGAAGAAGAAGAAGAAAAAGAAGAAAGAGAGAGAGAGAGAATAGGCATACTAGGGCGTCTGCAAACAAACTCCAGATGCATGCACTGCCTCGTGCATGTGGCTTATGTGGGGAATCGAACCTGGGTCCTTTGGCTTCACAGGCAAGGCCCTTACCTGCTCAGTCCGTTTTTGCTTTTGCTCACTGGCTCTGTTAAGAGTCAGTCTTTAATTGCTGGGAAGAGGTCAACAGCAGCCCAGTCGCGTTTGATCTGTTTTACATCATAAGCTATGCTACATTTCGCATTAAGATGATCCACCGGAGGCCGCAGTGGGCACGGAGACTCAGCTCTTGATGGACTGCTTCACGCTGCAAACGCCTTGGGATCTCTTCATCCTAAATGACTAGGGAGACTGGGGGAAGCAGAAGTTGGTAAATTTGAAGTTTTTTTTTTTTTGACTTTTTAATTTTTATATATTTGCAAGGAGGGAGCGAGGGAGAGACAGAGAGAGAGAGAGAGAGAGAGAGACAGAGAATGGGTGCAACAGATTTTCTAAGCCACCGCAAATGAACTCCAGATGCAGGCGCCACTCTGTGCATCTTTTATGAGGGTACTGGGGAATCGAACCTGGGTCATCAGGATTTGCAAGCACATGCCTTAACCACTGAGCCATCTTTCTAACCCAAGGGGGATTTTTTTTTTTTTTTTTTGGATTTTTGAGATAGGGTTTCACGCTAGTTCAGGCTGACCTGGAATTCACTCTGTAGTCTCAGGGTGGCCTCAAACTCACAGAGATCCTCCTACCTCTGCCTGAGTGCTGGGACTAAAGGCATGCGCCACCATGCCCGGCTCCAAGGGGGATTTTTTGATGGTAGCTGCAATGTTTTCTTTTATCCAACTACTGCGTGTGTTTACCATGTCCACGATCACATGTCACTTGTTTCTTTTCTCTGTTATAAGATTTACTTTGATTTGCTTTGAGGACCTGGTAGGTCCCCAGCCTAATGATGAATTCCTATGATGTTGGAGAGCAAGGTCCTCAAACACTTAGGTTGAACCGAGCTGGGTGCGATGCCAGGCTGGCGCAGCCCTTGCACTTGAGAAATAGCAAGCAGAATCTCCTGAGCAAGACACAGCAGGAGCTGGGGCCAAGGAAGGGCACCAGGAAGGTTTCTACCAAGAGCATAAACTTCCTTCAGAAAGTGGGAGGTGGCATAGACCCACCACCAGACTGGGCTCCTCCACTGGGGCCGAGGGCAATCAGCCACAGACCAAGCGGTAGTGCTGATGAAAACTGTCTAAGATGGGGAGAGACTCACTGTGGCCGAAAGTCTACTGTGAGGAGTGAGGAGATACGGTTAGGCAAGCCGCAGCCCATGCCTGCTGCCATCACAGAAGTCCCGAGGCTGGGAGTTTGCAGAGAACAGAGGCTTATGTCTCACAGTCCCGCAGGCTGGGAAGTCTAAGTGCTGGGTACTGGCATCTGGCTAGGGTTTTCTTGCTTAGTATGTCATGACAAGATGCTCATAGAAGAGAGGGTGTGGGCAGGAGGAAGCTGAACCTTCGCTTCTTAACTGACGGCTATCATGAGTCTTTTCTGAAAGGTCCCACATCCCAGAACCAGGCACTGGTGATGAAACCCCAACGTGAATTTTGGAGTGGTCCTTCCAACCCAGCAGGTGCATTGGTGCACTGAATGTGAGGGCATCCCTCTGGGCACATCTCTGCCTGGTGGGTCTGCCTCATGGGAATACAGTGGCCTTTGTACCTGGACTGGCTGCTAAATTTGAAACCACGATGTGAAAGTCCCCCAACTTTGTTTATTGTCGGCACTTTGT
This sequence comes from Orientallactaga sibirica, assembly GCA_036365145.1. Taxonomy (NCBI): domain Eukaryota; kingdom Metazoa; phylum Chordata; class Mammalia; order Rodentia; family Dipodidae; genus Orientallactaga; species Orientallactaga sibirica. The sequence goes on from JAEOAD010001845.1 coordinate 3,216,179, forward strand.
GTTTCCATATTTTGTATTTATTTGAGAGGGGAGAGAGAGAGAGGAGGAGGAGGAAGAAGAAGAAGAAGAAAAAGAAGAAGAAGAAGAAAGAGAGAAAGAGAGACAGAGAGAGAGGGGGGGAGGGAGGGAGGGAGAGAGACAATGGGTGCACCAGGGCCTCCAGCCACTGTAAATGCACTCCAGATGCATGCACCATCTTGTGCATCTGGCTGTATGTGGGCACTAGGGAATTGAACCTGGGTCCTTAGGCTTCGCAGGCAAACGCCTTAACTGCCGAGCCATCTTTCCAGCCTCCATATAAATTTTAGATTCAGCTGGTCAAGTTCTTCAAAAGAATTCACCTGGGATTTCTGGACTAATTTGGGGGAGAATTGCAGCCTCAGCAAGTTGGTCTTTCCGACCCGGGACGTGGGGTTCCTCTGTGTATTTAAGACACACCCTTTACATGCATCGTGGGGTCCTTCGGCCAAGCCGGCCCCTTCCTATGTTGTATTTGAAACACATCCTCTGCATGCTGACTTCTTCCTATGTTGAATCCACTGTTGCTCTCATGTACCACCGTTTGCTTCCTGTTTGATCAAGTCTCCGCGCTGATGTTTGTAACTCTTGCCTGTCCTTGTGTTTTTCACTCACTTTTCTCTGTTTCCGTTCTGATATTGCACAGCTCGGGACTACTTTCACTTTGTAACAGGCACAGGAAGCCTTGTAAGCACTGTTAGCTGTCTTCAGTATATTGGGGTAACTGGTGGTCGTGGTCTGGAGGCTGTGGGGCTCCGTTTGCCTGGTGGAGACCTGAGTGTGATGGTTACCGATGTCCAACTGGGAAGTTATAGACATTTTGCTCACTGTTAAGGATTTCCTGGAGCTTTTATTAAAAAAACTAAACAACTGGACTGGGTTCATGTCTCTTAGTATGTCTTATTTTACAAGACACAGGTGGTTTTTTTTTTTTTAATGACTGGTTTATTTATTTTTATTTCTTTATTCAAGAGAGTGGTTTGAGGCCACCCTGAGACTGCATAGTGAATTCCAGGTCAGCCTGGGCTAGAGTGAGACCCTACCTTGAAAAACCAAACCAACCAAACAAACAAAAAAACAGAGAGAGAGAGAGAGAGAGAGAGAGAGGGAGAGAGAATGGGCACACCAGGGCTTCCAGTCATTGCAAACAAACTCCAGATGCATGCGCCACCATGTGCATCTGGCTTATGTGGGTATTGGAGAATCAAACCTGGGTCCTTAGGCTTCGCAGGCAAGTGCCTTAACCACTACATCATCCTGCCAGCCCACAGGAGGGTTTTAATAATCTCCTTGTTAGCTGGGCATAGTGGCACACACCTTTAATCCCAGCACTCGGGAGGCAGAGGTAGGAGGATCATCGTGAGTTTGAGGCCACCCTGAGACTACAGAGTGAATTCCAGGTCAGCCTGGACTAGAGTGAAACCCTACCTCAAAAAAAAAAAAAAAAAAAAAAAAAAAAAAACCCTCCTTGTGAGGACACTGTTGAGTTGACACCAGGCAGTGCCACGTTCCTGCCAGTGTTTAGCCCTGGCTCCTTCTCGCCAGCTTCCCTGGCACCTCCTTGCTTTCTTCCTAGCAGCTGGGAGCCGCTCACGCACCCACTCACCTGCTGTTGTTTCTCTGGACCAAGCTCCTATGTTTCAGGTGCTGTTTGGGTAGTGTCCCACCCAAGAACCAAACCCTCTTGTCCCTCTCCACAGCCATGTGACAGGTCACTGGGGCAGAACATCAGCCACTGTGTGGCATGGATGCTGGGGTCAGAGATCTTGGAGGGGCCCAGTGGAGCGTTTTCCACTCACTGCTCCTCGGCTCATGGTGGCCGGACATCCATGGTGCTTGTTCACAGCTGGGTGTCAATGGGGACTGCTACCCCAGAGCTTGATGGGATGCGTGTCTATAGCTAGGGCTCCTGCAAGGGAGACACTCCGTGGGTCCTGGGACAATAATAAGTCATAGATAGAATGGTGGCTGTGTTCCCACAGGGAGCATCTGGACACATCTGGCTGTGAGGCCCCACAACACAAGGCAGAAGCTGCAGTCTTCCCTGAGTCGCAGGAGTCATGTGAGATCACATCCACCCCGTGATTTTAGTCTTAGTGGCAGGCTGAGGCAGCCCCCAAACAAAGAGCGAAGAGTTAGCAGGCACCTCCTGATAGAACGTGCGGCCCTCATGCCCATTGTTACACTCAAGTCCTGGCTTGGCACTTCTGGCCTTCCCGTGGACTCTGCTGGCCTCCCTGGGCCAGTGCAGCCTGCTGTGGGGGCCCAGTGCTGCCCTTGGCTCTGTTGTCAGCTGAGAAGCATGGGGTGGGGGCTCTACCGATGGCAGTGCCGATCCTCACCAGGTTCCAATTTTCAGGGTGCACGGCCTCCCGCATGCCCCCCACAGGTGTTCTCTGAGCAGGTAGTGGCATTCTGAGTGAGTGTTGAACATTTGAATACATGTGCTTAGAACCCAAGTTTAAAATCTCCCCCTGTTTCTGTTTGGCACCTCTCTCCATGTTTTTAGCCTGATTTTTTAAAAAAATATTTTATTTATTTTCTATTTATTTGAGAGAGAGAAATTGAGGGAGGGAGAGAGAACAGGCCCCCCACCCCCGTTTCTGTTTGGCACCTCTGTCCATGTTTTTAGCCTGATCTGTTTTTTCTTTTCTTTTTTTAAAAAATACTTTATTTATTTTTTATTTATTTGAGAGAGAGATTGAGGGAGAGAGAGAGAACGGACACGCCAAGGCCTCTAGCCACTGCAAACAAACTACAGATGGGTGCACCCCCTTGTGCATCTAGCTTACATGGTTCTGGGGATCGAACCTGGGTCCTTTGGCTTTGCAGGCAAGTGCCTTAAACACTAAGCCATTTCTCCAGCTCCATCTTTTTTTTTTTTTTTTTTTTTTTTTTTTTTTTTTTAAGACAGGGAGACAGAGAGACAAAGGGAGATAGAGAGAATGGGTGCACCAGGGTCTCCAGCCACTGCAAATGAACTCCAGATGCATGTGCATCTGGCTTATGTGGGTGCTGGGGAATCAAACGTGGGTCCTTAAGCTTCGCAGGCAAGTGCCTTAACCACTAAGCCATCTCTCCAGCCCTGGTCCGTTTTAAGTGAGCAGCTTCCAATAAATCCACTGTGGAGTCCTCTTTCTTCTCCCAGGGTCTAGAATGTACTAGAAGCTTTCAGAGCACACTGGCTGAATACATAAACAAAAAGCAGGCTGGAGAGATGGTTTAGTGGTTAAGGCACATGCCTGTCAAGCCTAAGGACCCCGGTTTGATTCTCCAGGTCCCACGTTAGCCAGACGCACATGGTGGCGCATGCATCTGGAGGTCGTTTGCAGTGGCTAGAGGCCCTGGCATGCCCATTCTTACTCTCTCTCTGTCTTTCTCTGTCTTTAATAAATAAGTAAAAATAAATAAATAAATCTTTAAAAAAAAAAAAGCAACTCCACGATGCTGTATCTTCCTTGTGCCATTGGATTTACACAGGTGCCTCCATTCCTGACTCCCACTCTTCGTGTTGTTGTTGTACTGTGACAGGGAAGGGAGCCCTCGTATCTCTCTCTGGGCAGGGTGAAGTCCTAGCCTGTCCTTCTGTGGAATGGGTGTCACTGTCCATATGACCCTGCAGACCCGAGCTGCCGTGCCCTGCATGGCCCATTCTGTGCTCATCACTCACTTGCCAGGCGGTTGCCACACACATGTGCACCCCTGGGACTTGGACGGGGACCTGCCAGAAACACGTCTGTCCTCATCTCTGTGCCTACAGAATGTCCGCGGAGCTGGCATGTTGCATGAAGGTACGTTACATGTGTTTCAAGAAATCCCCTCTGAATTTCTACTATTTCAGCTCAATTAACAAGCTCGTGTTTTGCACACTTGTACATGTGTATGCATGTGTGTGGTAGTGCACATGTTCATATGTGTATCGTCTCATGTATGTGTGTGGGTGCACATGGATGTCAGAGGTTGATGTTGGATGTCTTCCTCAATTTCTTGTGCTCTGTGTTTTTCGTTTTTGGTTTTTTTGAGGTAGGGTCTTGTTGCAGCCCAGGCAGACCTGGAATTCACTATGTCATCTCAGGGTGGCCTCAATTCCTCTACCTCTGCCTCCTGAGTGCTGGGAATAAAGGCGTGCACCACCATGCCTGGAAAAATGTCACTTTGTTATTTATGTGTGTGAGAGAGAGGCAGGGAGGGAGAGATGAGAGAGAAAGAGAGAGAGAGGGAACGGGCACTCCAGGGCCTCCAGCTACTGCAAACGAACTCCAGACACACGCGCCACCTTGTTCATCTGGCTTCCGTGGATACTGGGGAGTCGAACCTGGGTCCTTAGGCTTTGCACACAAGTGCCTTAACAGCTGAGCCATCTCTCCAGCCCCTTCTTTTCTTTTTTGAGACCACCACCTCTCACAGAAGCCGTGACTAGACAAGTTACACAGCAAGCCTAGGGGATCCCCCTGTCTCTGCCTCCCTAGTGCGGGAAGCCCAGGTGAATATTTTCATGCCTGGCCTTTACGTATGTACCGCAATCCTCACTCAGGTCCCCATGCTAGATCAGCAGGAACCACACCCATGGCGCCGTCTCCCAGCCCCTCACATAACACTCTCTCCAAGGCATTCTTCCATGCTCACTTCTTCATTGCAGGATTTTTTTTCTTGGCATGTGAATATCACCTTATATGTTCATTTTATTAGGATTTCCATCATCTTTACAACTTTTCGATTTCTTTTTAAAATTATTATTAAGAACATACTTTGTATGGATACATATTGTGTTGGTACCATATTCTCCCTCCTCCCTGCCCCCATTCCACAGGGAGCCTTCCTCAGCGGGGTTGCATGTATTTCCCATGGGGGTTATGCATTGTGCAAGCAGCAGTCAGTTATTGGGGGGGAGGCAATGCCTCTGGGCATGATGTCCCAACCTGTGGCTCTTACAACCTTTCTGCTCCCTCTTCCTCAAAATTCCCTGAGCCGTGGTGGGTGGGTTTTAAGTCTGCTTCAGTGATGAGCTCTTAGGAGCCTCTGGATCTCTGCTTTGGTGGGTGTTGAGTGTCCTCAGGGTCTGTCTCCTTCACCCTGGCGCTGATTGTCAGGCTCACCATGGCTGCAGCACTCTTGCTCGTCTCCCCACTTCCTCCGTGGTTTTACCTGGGCCTTGACTGAGATACGAGGGGTGGTTCATCTCCTTGAGTCTTGTGAGCTTTCAGTACGCACCCTCCAGAGCAGAGGATCTGGGAGTTGGGGACCCAGGGGCAGGTCAATCAGGAAGGTGGAGCAAAAGGCCTGCTTTAGCAGCATGCAGGCAGGGTCCAGGCAGCCCCAAGCCAGCAGCAGCAGCAGCAGCAGCAGCAGCAGCAGCGATACTGGGTCCAGGGAACTGGGAGGTGGGCAAGGAATTGGGAGCTCTGGCCTAGTCATTCCGAGTGTGCCACAACTTTTGCAGGAGTCTGTTTCCACCTCTTCTCCCCACACTCTCCTGGCAGCTGACTTTTCGTCTAGCAGCAGCCCCAGCTTCTCTGCTACATGCAAGGACATGTAAGGACACAGAGAGGGCAATGGATCCTTCACTGCTCCGTGAGGTGGCACTTGCCATTAAAACAGAATGCTATTGACTTATTAGTTTTAATACTTGAACCTGATACTATATTCTTTTATCTTTTTTTTTTTTTTGGAGAGAGACAGAGAGAGAGGGAGAGGAAGACAGACAGAGATGGGCGCGCCAGCAGCCTCTCAGCTGCTGCGAACGAAATCCAGATGCGTGCGCCCCCTTGTGGTCAAGTGCGGCATTGCGCCCTTGCGTCACTTTGCATCTGGCTAAACGTGGGACCTGGAGATTGGAACCGCTGGAGATTGGAACCAGCGTTCTTAGGCTTAGGAAGGCAGGCGCCTTAACCACTAAGCCATCTCTCCAGCCCTCTTTTATCATTTCATATTTATTTATTTGCAAGGAGAGAGAGAGGAGATTTTATATATAAATATATTATTATATATTAGCTTGAAGGGGGCAGCTATGTAAATTATGTATATGTAAGCTATAATACAATGCCAAAATTAATATATAAATATATTATATCAATATATAAATATATATCATATAGTATATATATATATTTGTGTATATATATATATATATATATAGAGAGAGAGAGAGAGAGAGAGAGAGAGAGAATGAATGAGAGAGAGAGAATGAATGAGAGAGAGAGAGAATGAATGAGAGAGAGAATGAATGAGAGAGAGAGAATGTGCATGCCAGGGCCTCTAGCAGCTGCAAATGAACTCCAAAACCACTTTGTACATCCAGCTTTACGAGGATACTGGGAACTGAACCTGGGTCATTAGGTTTTTCAGGCAAGTACCTTAACCACTGAGCCATCTCTTCAGTCCATTGATACTATCTTTAGAATCCACTTTAAAAAAAAGGCACTGAATTTGAACCCAGAGTGGAAGACCTGCTAATGTGAATGTGGGGTGGCTTTCTCCCCAGTCCCCACCTCATTCCAACCCAGCACACTGGCTGTTCAACAACCTCAGCCATAAACAAATGAAGTTATGATAGAACCTTTAAGGAGCAGACTGTGAATGCATTAAGTATGATACCCATAACTATGTATAAATGCAGGCTTGGTTCTATATTTTTAAATACTTTATTGATTTATTGGACACAGAGAGGCAGATAGAGTGGGTGTGCCAGGGCCTTTAGCCACTGCAAATGAACTCCAGATGCATGTGCCACTTTGTTCAACTGGCTTACATGGATATTGGGGAATCGAACTTGGGTCCTTAGCCTTCACAGGCAAGCGCCTTCACTGCTAAGCCATCTCTCTGGCCCTGCTTGGTTATATTTTACACTCACTTATGTAGAACATATACCTGCATACCTGGTATGCAAGCCTCCTACTTTTTCCACTTTTCACATTTAAACAGTCAAGATAGTCCCTGTCAGATTTTTGTGAGCTATAAGTGATCTACGTTTTGACATTAAAGAAAAGAGCTAAATAGATTTAACCTTGTATGCAAAAAGTTGTCAACAAACAAACAAAACAAAACAAAGATCAATAACCCAACCCAGGAGGCTGCTTGCTGATCACAGTAAGTTAGAGGGTGTCTGCCCTCATTTCTTTGCCAAGGGGCAGAGGAACTGGGTCCTACTGAGGACAGGGGGTCAGAACAGATCTCCCTGCAGCTGAGAAGCCTGGGTTGTGAGTTCTGCCTCCCGTGAGGATCCTGTCTTCATTATCAGGATATCGACAGTACAATTGGGGTCTTCTCTCATATTTCACGTGCATTTCATGATAAAGCTTAATCTGCAGAAACGAATGCCAGGAACGTCCCATAGATCACATGTCACGTGGCTGTGATACGGGGACAGTGAAGAAGCATTCTGTTCTAACCAATCCTCGGGCTCAATTCCCAGTGAGGGTGCAGCTCTGACTGTGAGCAGCCCTTCCGGTGGGCTTTCTAAGCCCTGGGAGCCTGGGGTTGCTGAACACGAGGAAGCTTCAACTCTGTAGCTGAGCTAGGGAGAACACCACTTGTGCCAATGGCATTTGAGAGTCTGGACTCCATGTGGTATTGCACATTGATTTCCAAAGCATGACACATAGACACCAATTTTGCAGCTTATACATACTTTAAAAGCTGGATTCATTAAAAGAAGCATAAAATAAGTGTGGACAGAAAAAAAAATATATGAGAACTACTGTCTGGAGGGTTATTTACTTCTTGGTGGACGCAATGTCCACTCGAATTTGAAAATCACCAATCAATCAATCTATTCTGTTTGCAACATATTAAGTCAAAACGACGACGAAACTGAATGTAATACTGGATTAAGAATAAGTGACGGCTGGAGAGATGGCTTAGCCATTAGGCCTTAGGCCTGCAAAGCCTAATGACATGGGTTCCCCAGTACCCACATAAAGCCAGATGCACAAGGTGGTGCATACATCTGGAGTTTGTAGTGGTTGGAGACCCTGGAAAACCCAGCCCATTCTCTCTGTGTTAGAAACTAAATAAAATATTTTAATGCTTTTTTTTTTGCTCTTCTTTACTTTTATTTATTTTTATTTATTTATTTGCAAGCAGAGAGAGAGATAGAAGAAAGGCAGAGAGAGAGAGAGAATGGGCACGCCAGGGTCTTTAGCCACTGCAAACGAACTCCAGATGCATGTGCCCCTTGTGCATCTGGCTTACATGGGCCCTGGAGAATCGAACCGGGATTCTTTGGCTTCACAGGCAAACGCCTTAACCACTAAGCCATTTATCCAGCCTAATAAATAAAATATTTTTTAAAAAGACATCAGTGCAAATGGTACACTACTGGAAAGACACAAATCTAGTACAAGCGGTCACTTACACTCCATCACTTAGCTGCTGCGAGGTGGCCTCAGGGGGGCGCACTCCCTGCATCCCATACTCAGGTCGCATGCGACTCCAGGTGGGGAGGCGACCCCAGGCTCCATGTACACCTTCCCTTCCTGGCAGGTGAGTGAGGACAGTAGCCCGAGGCTGTCCAGCAGCAGTCCGTCCCAGGACATGCAGTGCGGGCCCAAAGCCAACAGGTGGCACAAACGCATTTGACTTGCACATCGGCGTCAACTCAATCCTGGCTCCCCGCACCCAGGCTCAGCGGACCGAGGCGCAGTTGCTACCTGTGTGCGGGGCCCCGTTTCCCGGGGTCCCCGCGGGGTCTGCAGGGTCCAGCGAGGTCCAGCCAGGGTCCTGGTTCCCGAGCCTTGGAGGGCTCGGCGGGCTCCCGGTAGCGCGCCCTCTGCTGGCCGCCTGCAGTGTCTCGGGCTGGAGCAGGGACTGCATTACAAAAGCACGTGGAAACTGGACAGGGTGGGACAGGAGCAGCTGGGCTGGACAGGGCAGCCAGGGCCGAGCGGGCTGGGCAGAGATCAGTAGGATTACCTGCCCAGCACTGGGCAGGGGTGGGCAGGAGCTGAGGTACGACTGGGTTCCTCCTTTGATCAAGGATGCAATGTCTCATGATTGTCACAAATTGTTTGAAGAGGCCTCTCCAGGCCTCCTGTCAGTCCCTTCCTGCCTCTTCCCCAGGGTGGACAGCTTGGTGAGCACAGTGAAGGGTGAGGAAGGTCCAAGGAAGCTCACAGGCCACCCCACCCTTTGCTTCTAGAAGGCTCCTGTCCCAGTCCCAGGCAGCCAGCAGGCAGGAGGGGCTCAGCTGGGTGAGGAAGGCCTGTCATTCCCAGGTTCCAGCTCAGTGGAGAGAAGCCCCGCCTGAACTTGTTTATAACGTGTCAAATCACAAAGGCATTCCCGGCAGGAAGGTGTGAAGGGGTTAGAGTCACCCGAGGCCTCCAAGAGTTCCAGGGAGCACAGATCTCCATTTCCCCGGTGGAGTGACAGGCCTGCTTCTATGCCAGGCAGTGGCCCTGGTCTCCTGGTCCCCACTCCACAATTTGTCACTTAGGAAGCCTGTTTTGTGAGCTTTCTTTTGTCACTGTCACGGATGCCTACGGCTCCCCATGTCTCTTCTCTGTGACCTGGGGCTTATGAGAAGATTTCTGTCTTGCTATCCCCTGGAAAAGCCTCTTTTTTCTCTAAGTAAGCTCAGGAAGGTGGCATCACCCACAAAACAGGGCTGAAGAGCTGGAGAGATGGCTTTGCAGTTAAGGCGCTTGTTTGGGAAGTCTAAGGATCCAAGTTCAATTCCCAGTACCCAAGTAAGCCAGCTTCACAAAGTGGCACATGCGTTTGGAGTTTGTTTGCAGTGTTTAGAGGCCCTGGGGCGTCCATTCTCTCTACCTCTTTCTCTCCTTCTCTTTCTCTCAAATAAATTAAAAAAAAAAATAAAATATTTTAAAAAAGAAATCTTCAAAAAAGGGGCTTAAATTTAGATCTGTTATTTTCAGTCTCTTTCCATCAGAAACATCTTAGCTTTGTGTTCTAGAGGGACTGTGGCAGCAGACTTTGCCAGAGCCGGTGGAAGGAATGGATGGACAGAGTGAGCTGGCCTTTCTGGGGCCAACTAGCTAGCTCAGCACCAAGCTGAATGGTCACACGAATCGCTCAATCTTTTATATCCAGTGACGAGATGTTAAGTTCTCGTCCCCATTACCCAAGCAGGAAAAGTAAGGTTCCCTGGTGGTCCAGTTGCTTGCTGAAGCTGAGCTGAGCTGCTTGGCTGGGTGTGCCTTCCCTCCTCCCCCCCCGCCACGCGCTGGGCAGGTATTGGGGGAGGGGCTCCATGTGCTGAGGTCCAGTAGAGAGCAGGGGGCAGGTTTTTTTTTTTTTTTTTTTTTTTTTTTGGTTTTGCGAGGTAGGGTCTCACTCTGGCCCAGGCTGACCTGGAATTAACTATGTAGTCTCAGGGTAGCCTCGAACTCACGGCGATCCTCCTATCTCTGCCTCCTGAGTGCTGGGATTAAAGGCGTGCGCCACCACGCCCGGCTTTTTTTTTTTTATTGACATCTTCTATACTTACATACAAAAAACATATGATATTTCCCTCCCCTCCCCCCATTCCACTTTAGAACTCCAATCTCCATCATATCCCCTCCCTCTAGCCTCAAGTTGGATACACAGAGCTCAGGATACTGGGCCACCCCGAAATGAGCCCCGTAGTCTCGGATGCGCTCCTCAGGCCACTGCTGTGACGTCTTGGCACATAAGGGTGAGAGAGTTCGAGAGACGGTGGTTCTGTCATCCAGAAAGTGATCGCCCTTAATCTGCACTGAGGTGGAGCTGTGATTACTTTCGATGGCGGAAGTCTTCTAGGTGTCATTAAAGAAACTGTCGGGCGAAAAGCAATTTCTAGATTTTACATGCACCGACACTGTTAACCCTTTTGAGGGTTTAATCCCCAAATGGCTGGATTTGCAAAGAACTGGGAAGATGTGAAATTCATCTTTCCAAATCTTGAGCTACGGGAAGGGCCCAGGGCACCGTCATGGTGGCTAAGTGGATGTCTGTGGGAGGATGAACGCACCTACTTTTGTTTGAGGGGTGAATTTATGAGGTTGACATTTTAAGAAGTCACAACTTTAGCTCATTTCAAACAGTGGAGCAAACCTGAAGCCTTGTGGCTTCCGGTGGCAGCCAGTCCAGATTGAGGTCTGACTTTGAGGTGGCGTTGACCTTTTAAAAGGCCCTGCAAAGTGCAAGGTGAGAGGCTTTGGGAAAGCGGAGTCAAACCTGTCTCTTCTTTAATTGATACCATTAAGAGGTGTGTGTGAGGGCCACAGCAGTAATTGCCAATTATTTTCAAAGAAATTTCCAAGAAAAACAAGAAAAGCAATGAGAAGGGATTTGAATGGCCAAAGCACAGACAGAAATTGAATACATCCAGGGCGCAGAGAACCCGCTCCATCTCCCAGGGGCCAATTGGTGCAAATTAACAAAACAAAACCTGAGCAAGCCAGTCTCCAGCCAGTGGGCGTTTGGTGCTGGTGATGGCGTGGGAGTGGAGGATGTGGGCCAGACAGACTCTAGTGCAAGGTATCTTGGTGGTGTTTATCCAGGGCACTTTGCTTTGAGGGACTGATTTCCATCCAAGGAAAGGAGCCTGAAAATCACACTCTCTAGGTGACATCAGTGGTATCGCTGACGGCGGGGAACCTGGAAACTGTCTCTGTACAAGAGCTAAGCTGACCGCCATGAGCCAGACAGCTGAGCACTAGTGTCCCAGGCCAAGAGTGCTGGCTTTGCATGCGCCAGGTCCCGGCTTGGTCTCGAGCTCTGCAAACAAACAAACAAACAAACAAACAAACAAACAAACAAACAAGCAAGCAGTAAGACATGGAGACAGTCACATACTGTGACATTACACAGGCAAAGCAGGGGCTGGGGAGATGGCTTAGTGGGTAAAGGTGCTTGCTTACAAAGCCCGCTGGCCTGGGTTCAATTCCCCAGCCACCCGTGTGAAGCCGGATGGGCATTCATTTGCAGTGGCAAGAGACCGTGGAGTGTGCAAGCATGCGTGCATGCACACACATGCAAATAAGTACATTTTTTAAAATGGCAAAGCAAGCATACAAATCTACAAAACTCATATATATTTGTACGTATTAACATCTTTATATATAATAATTTGTGTACAGTTAACATGTTTTAGCACACATTATACAACATACGTCATATATATAACATGTATATAATAGGCATATATACCATATATATGTATATAATATATGTATATAATATACAATATATGTATATAATGCATATATACAAATACATATATATATATGTATATATATATATGTATATATATGAAGCTGTGAAGGAAAATAATAAAATTATATTATCTCTTGGGCTAGAGGGCTGGAGAGATGGTTTAGTGGTTAAGATGTTTGCCTGCGAAGCCTAAGGACCCAGGTTCGATTCCGTAGGACCCACATAAATCAGATGCACAGGATTGTGGTGCATGAGTCTGGAGTTCATTTGCAGCAGCTGGAGGCCCTGGTGCACCCATTCTTTCTCTCTCTCCCTGCCTCTCTCTCTCTCTCTCTCTCAAATAAATAAATAAAAGTAAAATCTGTTTAGAGAATCGTCACTTTATTTTCTAAGTTTCCTAAAGACATGTTTTGCTTTCAACATCTTCAGGCTGTAAAGGTGTCAGCACTGCTGTGACATGGTGTAATTTAAAGTTACAGTTTATTGAGCCGGGCGTGGTGACGCACGCCTTGAATCCCAGCACTCGGGAGGCAGAGGTAGGAGGATCGCTGTGAGTTCGAGGCCACCCTGAGAATACATAGTGAATTCCAGGTCAGCCTGGACCAGAGTGAGACCCTACCTTAAAAAACAACAGCAACAACAACAACAAAAATTACAATTTATTAAGCATCTTTCATCCTTTCCCTCATACATGGCTCTTGGGGGTCACTCTGCACTACCGAAACCCCCAGAAGTTTCTGAGAAGGTGGTTGTGAGACATAGAGGTCCCAGCCAGCTGATGGGTTCAGAGTGCTGAGGCCGCTCTCCCCTCCCCGGAACTTTATGGATCAATCACAGAGCCACCCCCAACCCCCATCCCCAGGGATCATTTTGTCAAGTGGACTGCAGATAGGGAAATAGGAACCAAGGCTGGTGGCCGGCCATTGTGTGGCCACCTCTGCTAGAGCACTGGCCACAGGGCTGTGTCAGAGGGGGGGGGGACACATGAGTCACCAAAGATACTTTCTTTTGAGCTACCCAGAGCATGTTGGGCATTCCGTACAGATATGAGCAGTGTAGCGACACTTCTGAGACCTGGAACACACAGAGAGACTGAAACACAGTTCCATCTTGGGGACCCATACAGAATCAGCATTTCTGATCACGTCTGTGGAGGAGGCCAAGGCCCGGGACAGGAAGCCGTAGTGTGGCTGGAGGGCTGCTAATGTCAGATGCTGCACCCAGCTGGGCATCTTCGCCTCTTCTGAGTAGCTGAAGTCTGGACACACCTGGCTCTCTCTTTGGCCATGAGAACATTGTGAAGAAGTATCATGGGAACTGAGCAGAATCCTGTCCATGCAATGCCCTCTCCAGCCGCCTGCACCCCCATGGCTGGCTGTACCCCACAACCCATTGATTTCAGCCCACCTCCAGCCTTGTCAGTCTCCTGTGTGCTGTCCCCAGGGACCATCTATCATGTAGCACAAACAGCAGGTTCTTGGAGTGTCTGTGATAACCCTGGGTGGACAGGGCCCTTCGCTGCCCTGGCTCCTGAATTTATGGAGTCTACCAGAGGTCTGGCCCCATCCAGGCTGGCAGGGGCCTCAGGCTGATGTGTGCCCTGTGGGTGAGGAGATACAACATCCGGGATTCTGGGGATGACCACTGGTAGAGAAAACCCAAGCAGGGGTCAGAGATAAGGAAGGGAGGGCTGGAGAGATGGCTTGGCTGTTAAGGCGCTTGCCTGCAAAACCCAAGGACCCAGGCTTGATTCCCCAGGACCCACGTAAGCCAGATGCACAAGGTGGCGCATGCATCTGGAGTTTGTTTGCAGTAGCTGGAGGCCCTGACGTGCCCATTCTCTCTCTCTCTCTCCTTCTTTTCTCTCTCTCAAATAAATAAATAAAAATGTTTTAAAAAGGAATAAGGAGTGGAGAAGTGATTAAGAAGGAGTATATTCCTGTGTGTTAGCATGTGTAGATTTTGTCTCCCACACAGGCTTAGCTGGTCAAGTCTGGGCCCATCACTGCTTCTCACAGCCTCTGAGCACCCAGAACCTGGTTCTTCCCTGCCTCGTGTGTCTGCAGCAAAGACTCTGTGGATGACTTCAAGCCTCACGTGGTGGTCCCCTGCCTTGCAGAGTCCATCCTCTGAAGTCTAGCCCAGTGTGTGGATAGTTAATCAGAAATCACTGAGGGGTGGGATAATAACCCATCAACAAACACGTGAATATTCCAGTGCCATTTTGTCTCAAACCAATGCATAGCTCCTGACTACCACTCCGAGGAGCGGGCCGGGCTGCTCATTGCACAGAAGGTTACTGGTGGGAACAGCTGATTTTTTTCCCCCTGTGTTTTAAATAAATCACAGGCATGATACATCAACTTACAGCTTCATTTTATTTTGTGATGGCCAAGAACATGGGAGACACTTGTATAATGATTGAGTGAAGAGCCCTTAGGTATTTAAGTCTTTCTCTTTTCTTTTCTTTTCTTTTCTTTTCTTTTCTTTTCTTTTCTCTTCTCTTCTCTTCTCTTCTCTTCTCTTCTCTTCTCTTCTCCTTTCCTTTCCCTTTTCCTTTTCCTTTTCCTTTCTTTCTCTCTTTCTCTCTTTCTTTCTTTCTTTCTCTTTCTTTCTTTCTTTCTTTCTTCTCTCTTTCTTTCTTTCTTTCTTTCTTTCTTTCTCTCTCTCTCTCTCTCTCTCTCTCTCTTTCTTTCTTTCTTTCTTTCTTTCTTTTTTTCTTTCTTTCTTTCTTTATTTTTGCGGTAGGGTCTTACTCTAGCCTGGGATGAACTGGAATTCACTGTGTAGTCTCAGGGTGGCCTTGAACTCATGGCAATCCTCCTACCTCTGCCTCCTGAGTGCCAAGATTCATGTGCCACCACACCTGGCTGATTCTTACTTTTTTTATGGTTATTTTACTCAGTCTTAATTTCGTGGCAATGATTTTTAGTCACTTTTCTTTTTTCTCAAGCACTTAACTTTGTTTTCATATAGAAAACATATAGACCTTTCTTCACATTAATCCGATTCTATAACCTTTAATGACTTATTGATTTACAATAGAATCGTGACTGGCCTAAGCAAGCCAGCACCACCGTTTACAGAGCAAGCAGAGTTGGGTGGCGAGTCCGGGGGAGTGGAGATGTGGAAATGAGCTAAGATGGTGTGGTGGGTTTAAGTGTGTCTCCCCGACTTCCCATGCTGAAGTCCTCAGCTCAGAGTGTAACCTCACTGGAAACAGGGCATTTCTAGGGAAAAACCAAAATCAAATAGGGCTTCAGCGTGGGCCTGATCCAGTATGATGCAGTCCTTATGAACAGAGGAAACTTGGACACAGAGGCAAGGTACACAGTAAAGGAAGATGACATGGAGAGGGGGGGGGCATGGGGTAGAGGGTCTTTCACAGCCCCCCCCCCACAGGATCAGCTCTGACCACACTCTGACCTTGGACTTCTGCTGCCAGCACTGTGACTGGATGCAATTCTGTTGTTTAAGTCCTTGTTCAGTGCTTAAGAAAGTCCCGTGAAAGGGGGAGGGGACATGATGGAGAGTGGATTTGTGAAGGGGAAAGCAAGGGAGAGGAGGGAAATATCATGGTTTATTATTATGGAAAAGAAAAAAAAAGTTAAAAAAAAGATGGGCTGAGATGGCTTAGCGGTTAAGGTGCCTGGTTCCTAAGCCTAAGAATGCTGGTTCCAATCTCCAGGTCCCACGTTTAGCCAGATGCAAAGTGACGCAAGGGCACAATGCCACACTTGACCACAAGGGGGCGCACGCATCTGGAGTTTGTTCACAGCAGCTGAGAGACTGCTGGCTCGCCCATTCTCTATCTGTCTTCCTCTCCCTCTGTCTCTCTGTCTGTCTCTCTCCAAAAAAAAAAAAGAAAAGAAAAGAAAAAAGAAAAATAGAAACAGTCTCCTGTAATCCCAGCACTCAGGAGGCAGAGGTAGGAGTATCAACATGAGTTTGAGGCCATCCTGAGACTACAGAGTGAATTCCAGGTCAGCCTAGGCTAGAGCGAGACCCTACCTCGAAAAACCAAACAACAACAACAAAAGCCGGGCGTGGTGGCACACTCCTTTAATCCCAGCACTCGGGAGGCAGAGGTAAGAGGATCACTGTGAGTTCCAGGCCAGCCTAAAACTACATAGTGAATTCCAGGTCAGCCTGGGCTAGAGTGAGACCCTATCTCAGAAAACAAAAAAAAGAAAAAAAAGAAAGAGAAAAGTAAAGTCATTACTATATTTCTTGTCTCTCTGATGTCCATATTCTCACTCAAAGGTCCCATCCAGCCTCAAGTCTTAAATAACATCTGCAAGGCAAGGACCCAAACACTGTCTGCAGTCAGACCCAATCAACTGCCTATTCTTCAGTCAGACCCAATCAGCTGCCTATTTAAAACTCTTCGAATGCTACCAGATGCCTTGTGTCAAACATGGGGACCATATGTGCCTGCTTTCTTTTTTTTAAAAAATATTTATTTATTTATTTATTTATTTGAGAGAGAGAGAGAGAGAAAGAGGTTGAGGGGTGAGAAGAGAGGGAGAGCATGGGCACACCAGGGCATCCAGCCGCCACAAATGAACTCCAGACGCATGAGCCACCTGTACATCTGGCTTACGTGGGCTCTGGGGAATGGAACTAGGGTCCTTTGGCTTTGCAGATAAGTGTCTTAACTGCTAAGCCATCTTCTAGCCTGTGATGGTTGATCAGTGTTGCCAGCTTGCTGAGGTCTAGAGTCACCTAGAGGACCAGTCCCAGGTCTTTGGGCATGTCTATGAGCGAGTATCCAAACTAGGTTAATTGAGGAGGGGAGACCCACCCTGCCTGTGGGCAGTACACTCCATGGTCTGAGGTCCCGAATGGAATAAAAACGAGGAAGCGAGCTGAGCACTGGCGTCCATCTTGCTCTGCTTCCTGACTGTGGATGCTGTGACCAGCTGTCCCCTGCCACCATGCCTCCCCCACA
This sequence comes from Orientallactaga sibirica, assembly GCA_036365145.1. Taxonomy (NCBI): domain Eukaryota; kingdom Metazoa; phylum Chordata; class Mammalia; order Rodentia; family Dipodidae; genus Orientallactaga; species Orientallactaga sibirica. The sequence goes on from JAEOAD010001845.1 coordinate 3,233,286, forward strand.
GTAACCCTTAGCTGTGAGTCAGAACAAACCCCTCCTTTGTAAAGTTGCTTTTATCCAAGCAATAAGAAAGCAACTCATGCCGGGCGTGGTGGCGCACACCTTTAATCCCAGCACTCAGAGGCAGAGGTAGGAGGATCGCCGAGAGTTCGAGGCCACCCTGAGACTACATAGTTAATTCCAGGTCAGCCTGGACCAGAGTGAGACCCTACATCGAAAAACCAAAAAAAAAAAAAAAAAAAAAAAAAGAAAGCAACTCATATACCTCCCAAAATAATTGAAGAGGGTTTGGGGAAGAACCGAGTCCTACTCACCTATGGAAAGTTCCGTGACACAATTAAGTTCTAGCTAGTTTTGTTCCTAGGCTGACCGAGTGGACCTGCTGCTTGGAAAAACCTGTCCACTCGGAAATCCAGGAAATAGAAAAGCCCAGCTCTGAAAGAGACAGCAGACTTAGCGGGAAAAACAATTAAGAGAACCCTAAGACAATTCTCGTTTTCTCAGAGGAAATTCAGAAAGATTTTGTGACTTTTAAATCCTAACAACTTTCTTTTTTTTTTTTTGGTTTTGCGAGGTAGGGTTTCACCCTGGTCCAGGCTGACCTGGGATTAACTATGTACTCTCAGGGTGGCCTCGAACTCTCGGCGATCCTCCTACCTCTGCCTCCCGAGTGCTGGGATTAAAGGCGTGCGCCACCACGCCCGGCAATCCTAACAACTTTTACATCATCAACAAGCAGGGGACTTCTGCCACAAGATGGTGACTGTGGATTTTAAACTTCAGAAGAAAATGACCTGTTCTAAAATTACATCCCCTGCCTGTGAATCCTACAGATCCAGGTTCGATTCCCCAGGACCCACGTAAGCCAGATGCAGATCGTGGCGCATGCACTGGGAGTTTGTTTACAGTGGCTAGAGGCCTGGGTATGCCCATTCTGTCTGTTTCTCTCTCTCTCCCTCAAATAAATAAAAATAAAATATTTAAAATCATATCCCCACAGAAACAGATACTGTCAGAGAACTCCCACATTCCTTGGCAATGACCATTCTGTGTTTGCAAGCTCCAAACAGCAGACCCTGTACATCTTTGCTGGAGGGCCTCTATGCTGAAAGAGCCAGCCTGTAGGTGGGTTGTTCCAAGCAGTAAGCATCCCCCCTCAAGGACTAGGGGGAGTTTGGGGCTTATTATTATTATTATTATTATTATTATTATTTATTTTGAGTTTTAGAGGTAGGGTTTCACTCTATCCCAGGCTAACCTGGAATTCACTATGGAGTCTCAGGGTGGCCTTGAACTCACGGCGATTCTCCTATCTCTGCCTCCTGAGTGCTGGCATTAAAGGTGTGCGCCACCACGCCCGGCTAGGCTCATTATTTTAGTTTCCCTTCCTAAGTGAAACGAATTGAAGAAAGAACCTGCCATGTCATTTCCCAGCAGTTGCTCCAAGTGAGTCTGCCACTAACTGTGAGAATAGTGTAAACAGGCTGTGTGTGTGTGTGTGTGTGTGTGTGTGTGTGTGTGTGTGTGTATACACAAAAGGTTGTGGCTAGTGCCTCTCACTCCGTCCCTTTGTTGGAATATTACAGGGGATGTGTTCCATCAACAAATCAAGAAAACAAGCAAGAAGACACTGACCTTTGAGGAGAGCGGACACAGCCGGGGACATGGAGACGTGTACATTCTAGGATGACAGTTTTAGCACGGAGAAGGCAACAAACCTGAGCGAAAGAGTTTTTCGGACAGATGACTCTGGGGACAAATCTCATTGACTTGATAACACATTTCATATATCAGATCAGAGCCGGGAAGGGGGACACAATGTTAGTCCAGGGCTTAGAAAGCTGAGCTAGATGGATTTGAAGTTGGAAGCCAGCCTGGGTGATTAAGTGAATTCAAGGTTAACCTTGGTTATATACTTGTGTTATACAGTTATACATGAAACATATATTATCTTAAAAATATTTTTAAAAATAAAAAAAAACATTAGGTCTTTAGCACATGTTGATCATAAGTAATAGAAAAAAATTCAAGTAGAAACTTCTGGAAAACCAAAAAGCTATGTGAAGAAGTATAGTTATAGTGTGTGACTCCACTCTACAGTGAGTAATCTACAAAACCCATGAAATAATTGTGCCTTACTGCCTTTTTAAACTGAATAATCAATCTCGATGCTGAGTTACGACTGTGGAATAAAATGCAAATGCATAAACAGTGAAATACAGGGCTGGAGAGATGGCTTAGTGGTTAAGGCACTTGCCTGCAAAGCCAAAGGACCCAGGTTCGACTCCCTGGGACCCGCATAAACCAGATGCCCAAGGGGGCGCATGCATCTGAGTTTGTTTGCAGGGCAGCTGGAGGCCCTGGCATGCCCATTCTCTCTTTCTCTCCGTCTCTACCTGCCTATTTCTGCATCTCCCTCTCTCAAATAAATAAATAAAAATAAAATATTTTAAAAAGGTGAAATGCAGAGAGAATTGGGGAAGTGGAAAGGAGAGACAATGAGTGTGTGAAAACACAGCGGGTAGAGGAATATCATCGCGGGGAACAGCAAACCAGACATTCATACCATGGTTTACAGAATGCCAGCTAAAATCCCAGCCATGTGACAGAGATACCCAACACAAGCGCTCAAAGCTGTGCATTGGTCAGCGGTGGAGAGAGAAGGATAACATGACTGAGGCTAAAGTCTCCTACTCAGGCAACTTGAGTTAATTCCCCAAAAGGAGAAATCAGTAAACAGTGCTGTATACGTATTTTACTCAGGGAGCAAAAATAAACCGAATAATGTAAATAATTAAAATGTGTTGAGTCAGAGCTCTTAACTCTCTTACTAGTTGATTAAAAGTCAACATTGAAATATGCTGTTTTTTTTTTGTTTTGCCAATTCAGAGAGAATTTAAATTTTTGAGTAATTAATTCCCAAGCCATCTATCTTTCTCTCTACTTTCGTTTGCTTACAGTTTATATTAAAGCTGCATGCACGTGATCTTTAATTGCCTGTCAGTCTGGGCCCTTTCCTGCCACTGACCCTCTCTTCTGACGGACGGTTCTGAACTGAATATTCAGAAGCAAAGAGCTTAAAATAGCCCCTGTGTGAGTGAACAGCCACCACCACGTGCAGATAACTAATTCCCACCCTGAGTGTTTTCATGATGGCATTTCCTGTGACACTTGCTTGTAGTGACGAGAAGGCACCCAAAGGGGAAAAGGGGGCTGTTGGCATGACTAGCGGCACAGCTTTCCTTTGCTCATGTCACCGAAAGCCTTCTGCACAGAAGCCCGCCTCTTTTTCAAAATAAAATATTTTAGGGGCTGGAGAGATGACTTAGCGGTTAAGGCGCTTGCCTGCAAAGACAAAGGACCCAGGTTCAATTCTCCAGGACCCACGTAAGCCAGATGCACAAGGTGGTGCATGCATCTGGAGTTGGTTTGCAGTGGCTGGAAGCCCTGGCGTACTCATTCTCTCTCTCTCTCCCCCTCCTCTCTTTCTCAAATAAATAAATTAAAAACATTTAAAAAATATTTTTATTGTTTAAATGCTATTTTATATATAACAGGATATTCTGTTTCATCCCCTCTCTGACTCCCCTTACCCTGGGTCCCTCCTCAGTGGGGTCATTAAGACCTCAGTCAGTGCCTGTGGGGTGGGGTGGGGTGGGGGCTGGACCATGCATCAGTGTGGTCTTATCTGCTCTGTGGCTCTTACAATCCCCTCTCTCCCCCAACCTCCCACAATGTTCTCTGAGTCATGGCTGGCCTGTTGACAGTCTCATTTTGAGTGCTTGGTAACCTCTGGATTTCTGCTTTGATATTTCATTTGATTTATTTTTATTTTTGGTTTTTCAAGGTAGGGTCTCACTCTAGCCCAGGCTGACCTGGAATTCACTCTGTATTCTCAGGGTGGTCTTGAACTCATGGTGATCCTCCTACTTCTGCCTCCCGAGTGCTGGGATTAAAGGCGTGCACCACCACGTCCCGGGTCATTTTTTTTTTGTTTTTTTATTTTTTTATTTTTTTGGTTTTTCGGGGAGCAGTGTCTCAAAGATAGGGTTTGCAGCATTGCGCCCTGGAGCTACAGGCTGGGACCTGGAGTTGGAACACTTTGTTCTGAGTCTCAGGCTGCCATCTCTCCAGCCCTTTTTTTTTTTTCAAACACTCTGGCTCAGAGCTCCTGACCTGGACCTCTCTGTCTCAGGCTGCCCTCGGCTGGCAATCCTTAAAGGCTGGGATTAAAGGCGTGCACCACCACGCCCCGTTCATTTGATTTTGGATATTTGAAATGTCACTTCCTCTGCAATTTCTCCTGGGCCCTGGCAGATGTGGTAGAGGTGGTACATCTCATGGTGGGCCGTTAGCTTTCTTCTTGTCTTACCAGGTGGGTCAGGCAGGTTCTCTTCCATTTTCCCTGCCATCTGTAAAACAAAACAGATTCTCCAACCAACCATGAGAGCGGTGTGGATTAAAGGAGTATGCAAAGTTACTTGAGAGTTTTGGTGTGCATGCCAACTCCTTCCTGGTCATGGGATTCTGACTTGGTTTCCAGTGCCAGGTATGAGTTCTCTCCTCCTGAGCAGGCCTGGTGTCCACTCAGAGAACAGCTGGTTACCTGCAGAGGCTGTGTGCCTCTATTGCACAAGTGGATACTTCCTGTCTGGCTAGTTGATTTCCCTATCTATCTATCTATCTATCTATCTATCTATCTATCTATCTATCTATCTAATCTATCTATAATTTATTGCAGAGAGAAGAGAGATACAGAGATAGAGAAAAATAGGCAAAGAGAGAGAGAGAGAGAAAAAAAAAGGGAATTGACATATCACAGCCTCCAGCCGCTGCCAACGAACTCCAGATTCATGCACCCCCTTGTGCATCTGGCTTATGTGGGTCCTGGAGAATTGAACCTGGGTCCTTTGGCTTTGCAGGAAGTTCCTTAACCACTTAAGCCATCTCTCCAGCCCTGGCTAGTTATTTCATCGTCAGCAGAGTCCCCTGCTTACTCCTGCTGATGGTGACCACTGTCCTTGGGCAGTCCATGGAGGATCTCTAGCACAATGAGGGCTATGAGGGTTAGTTTCCCTTTTGGTTCCAGCATGGCATTCCAATGTCCTGTGACTGACGACAGCCTGTGGTGTAGAAGCCTGCCTCTTTTAAAAAGTATTTTATTTTTTAGCTGGGCGTGGTGGCACACGCCTTTAATCCCAGCACTTGGGAGGTGGAGGTAGGAGGATTGCCGTGAGTTCGAGGCCACCCTGAGACTACACAGTGAATTCCAGGTCAGCCTGGACTAGAGCGAGACCCTATCCCGAAAAAAAAAAAAAAAAAAAAAAAGTATTTTATTTTTATTTATTTATATTTGATATATATAGAGAGAGGGAGAGAGAGGGTGTGCCAGGGCCTCCAGCCACTGCAAGACGAACTCTACACATGTGCACCCCATTGTGCAGCTGGCTAATGTGGGTCCTGGGGAATCGAACCTAGGTCCTTTGGCTTTGCACGCAAACACCTTAACCGCTAAGCCATCCCTTCAGCCCAGAGGCCTGCCTCTTAATGCCATAAGTGTGCATAATGAAATCTGACCAGAAGTACCTCATTGTCTCCACGGCTTCTGAGAAGACCCACGCTTCGTGCATGCTTGGAGCTGAGCTGGCAAGGAAGTCTACCTCGGCATTGGCTTCTGGCCATAAACCAGCCACAAAAATGTACTAGCCGCGAGCTGAAGGTGGCAGTTGGGAAAGGCATACGCTTTCAGCTTTTAAGTGTGAGACTTACATGTCCCAGCTTAGCGATGAAGGTGACTCGCTGGGTGGAAGTGTCATCTTCTGCCACCAGCCAGGCACTGTTTGCAAAGTCCCCAGTTCATGCTGGCAAAGGCCCCGAGTTCACATAGCCACCCTTCCTCGTCACTGGATTGAGACTCTCAGGGCCCACGTGGGTAAGAAGAGACCCGTCTTCCAGTCACCTTGTCACTGCAGGTCAGGTGGTTGATTGTCACTGTGGGGCTAGAAACTTAATTAAGTGTTTACAAATTGTCTTTTTCAGGGCTCGAGAAATGGCTTAGCGGTTAAGGCGCTTGCCTGCAAAGCCTAAGGACCCAGGTTCAGCTTCCCAGTATCCACATAAGGCAGATGCACAAAGTGACACACGTGTCTGAAGTTTGTTTGCAGTGGCTAGAGGCCCTGGTACACCCATTCTCTCTCCATCTGCCTCTCTCTCTCTTTAATAAATGAGTGAAAATAAATTTCTTAAAAAATTTGTCCTACCAGAGCCGGGCGTGGTGGCACATGCCTTTAATCCCAGCACTTGGGAGGCAGATGTAGGAGGAGGACTGAGAGTTGAGGCCACCCTGAGACTACATAGCTAATTCCAGGTCAGCCTGGACCAGAGTGAGACCCTACCTCGAAAAAACAAAAACAAAAACAAAAAAAAAAAAAAAAAACTTGTCCTGCCAGACCAGACCTAAGAATGCAGTTTATGTATTTTTTTAAATATTATTTATTTATTTGGAGAGAGAGAGAGTAAGAATGGGTACACCTGGGCTTCTTTTTTTAAAAAAGATTTTATTTTATTTATTTATTTGAGACACAGAGAGGGAGAGAGAGAGAGTGAGAATGGACATGCCTGGGCTTCTTGCCACTGCAAACAAACTCCAGATGCATGTGCCACCATGTGTATCTGGCTTATGTGGGACCTGGAGAATTGAACCTGGGTCTTTAGGCTTTGCAGGCACGTGCCTTAACTGCTAAGCCATCTCTCCAGCCCCACCTGGGCTTCTTGCTGCTGTAAATGAATTCCAGATGCATTCCACACTTTGTATGTATGGGGAATTGCACCTGGGCTGCCAGGTTTTGCAAGCAAGTACCTTTAATGGCTAAGCCATCTCCCCAGCCCCACAGTCTGTATATATATATATATAGATATAGTTTGTTTGTTTTTTTTCATTTTTGGTTTTTCAAGGTAGGGTCTCATTCTGGCCCAGGCTGACCTGGAATTCGCTATGTCATCTCAGTGTGACCTTGAACTCAAGGCAATCCTCCTACCTCTGCCTTCCCGAATGCTGGGATTAAAGGTGTGCACCACCATGCCCAGCCACAGTCTGTATATTTTACCTGTACTCTTTCAAACAGGTCAGTAGTAGCTTCAAATGCTGCAGACAGATTTTCTTTCTTCTTGGACCATGGTGTCTGGGGGAAACAGGAAACAATAAACACAGCACCTGGTCCAAGACCCTGTTTTCTGCAGAGGTGGCAGAGCAACTGTGGCCAGGCCAAGTCTGTAAGTCTTACATCCACCTACCAAGGCTTGAGCGGGCAATTCCCCTTGGTGCCTCCTATTCACGGGCCTTAGTGTAAGAGACCGTGGCAGAAGCTTTTCCTCTGGTGTCCTGCTCATAATGGGAGGCCATAAAGCGGCTGCTGAATAATGACCATCTATGCTTGCCCTGGAGAGAGAGAAGCCCCCAGTCTCCCAAGCTCCTGCCCAGACCTTGGCTGCCTGGGGGGAAGTTGGGAGTCACCAATACCTGGGCCTTGAGAGACATGAGGACATAGGTGGTAGGTTCTTGAGGGCAAGGAGGTAGTCTTCTGACAGTGGGGGGCTCAGCCCAGCACTGGAGTCGGAGCGGGGTGTGGGGAGACACAAACAAACCCAGATGTGCTCTGATGTTGGGGTTCTCAGAGCTGCCAGCAGGTGCAGTTTTTTTTTTTTTTTTTTTTTTTGGTGTTTCGAGGTAGGGTCTCACTCTGGTCCAGGCTGACCTGGAATTCACTATGTAGTCTCAGGGTGGCCTCGAACTCTCGGTGATCCTCCTACCTCTGCCTCCCAAGTGCTGGGATTAAAGGCGTGTGCCACCACGCCCGGCTTCAGCAGGTGCAGTTTTAAGGGGCTCCTGGTGTCTTAAAAGTGAGCAGGAGACCTGAATGAGGGAAGGGGGAAGACCTGGCTAGATCTGCATGAGAACTGGGCTCCCAGCAGTAGGGAAACGGAGACAAGGGGATCTCTAGGGCCTGTTAGCTAGCTAGTCTATAGTTGAATCAGTGAGAAACCTTGCCTTAAAATATAAGATGGGAAAGCCGGGCGTGGTGGTGCACGCCTTTAATCCCAGCACGGGGGCAGAGGTAGGAGGATCGCCAAGAGTTCGAGGCCACCCTGAGACTACATAGTTAATTCCAGGTCAGCCTGGACCAGAGTGAGACCTTACCTCAAAAAAAAAAAAAAAAAAAACCAAAAAAAAAAAAAAAAAGATGGGGCTCTGACCACTTGGGAACTTACAGCTGTGGGTGAGTTTTTTTTTCCCCTCACCTGGGCCTGGGTCCAGCTGGGTTTAGCCAAGGGATGCCTCTGCTAGACCTTACTCTGCACATGGGTTCTTTATCCCTTCCAGGTTCTCACATGGCGGTAGCTCCTTGAACTTTCTTTTCTCTCTTTTCTTTCCACAGTTTTTCCAGGCCCTCCATGTAGGTGCCTTTCCTTGGCTCTGTACTTCCTTCAATAAATAAAATGATTTAATAATTAAAAAAAATAAGATGGGGGATGGAGAGATGGCTCAGTGGTTAAGGTGCTTGCCTGCAAAGCTTAATGACCTGGGTTTGATTTCTCAGTGCCTGTGTAAAGTCTGGAGTTTGTTTGCAGCTGCTGGAGGCCCTGGTGTACCCATTCTCTCTGTCTTTCTCTTTCAGCTTCTCTTTCTCATATATATATGCCTGTATATATATTTTTTAAATAAGATGGGGCTTGGGGAAGTGGCTCAGTGGATGATGCACTTGTGGCACATGAGCAGACTAGGTTTCAGACCCCAGCACTGACTCCTGTGATTGCTGGGTGGGCATGGTGGCCAGCCTGTACTTCCAGCACTCAGGAGAGCAATGCAGGGAACTCCAGGGCAAGCTGGCTGGCTAGACTAGCCAGATCAGTAAACTCTGGGCTCAAGGGAGAGACCCTGCCTCAGTAAAGAGAGGTGAGAAATCGAGAAAGACACTTGATGTCAACCTTTGGCCTCTACAAGTGTGTGTGTGCTTGCACACACACACACACGGTCTATATGAATACATACATGCATGCATACAACACCCATGTATGTGGGAACAAAGAGGGAGAGTGACTGAGGAAGATACTTGACATCAACCTCTGGCCTACATACACACATGTATATGCACACACATATGTATCCACACACACATGAACATGCACTCACATGCACACACACACACACACACCAACATACACATATGCAAAGACAAAAAAAGAGAGAATGGCTGGAGAGATGGCTTAGCAGTTAAGGTGCTTGCCTGCGAAGGCAAAGAACACATGTTCGATTATCCAGATCCCACGTAAACCAAACCCACAAAGGTGAGGCAAGCACAAGGTTGCACATGCCCACTAGGTGGCGCAAGTGTCTGGATTCCAATTGCAGTGGCTGAGGCCCTGGTGCGCTAATTCTTCTCTCTCTCTCTCTCTCTCTCTCTGTCTCTCTAAAAAAGAAAGAGAGATAAACAGCATGTGTACAACCCCAAGAGCACACCGAGGTGTGGAAGCTGCACATGCTGAAGAAGTAGTTAACTCCGGCCTCCTCCCACCCCATCATCCTGGGATCTCGCCATCAAGGGATTATGGTGGTGGGAGATAATTCGGAGAGACTTCCTTCTCCCCAGTACTGGCCAGCATGGACCAGACCTTCTGTATCCTACAAGCTTAACATAATTTCATTGGTGAACCCCCCGATGATTTATTCCTCCCATGAAATGAAGCTCCTCAGTTCCAATAGGTCCTCTGGCTCCCTCTCTAATACCCGACTCATTTTCATGTGCGAGGCTCCAATTGGACTCATTAAATTAGTCTTTAATTGGAATTTTTATTTTCTTCTTGAATAGCTATTTAGGATTTTGGTTCTCAAATTTCATGACTGGCTTTCATTTTGAATTTATTTGTTTCTATTTTCCTCTTGTTGTCCCTTAAACGGTGACACAAAGGCCTCATTCAATGCATTTATTAAATGGTTTCTTTGAAAACTGGAATATGATTATTTTTTATAATGCCTGATTGTTATTCTAAGAGACAGTCGTCTCTGTTCTTAAGAAAGCAATTAGCTGTACAACCATCACTTGACCATTTATTTACTTTGTTTTACAAAGCCTGCTGGTTTTCTCCACTTAATCAGTCAAATCTGGGAAACACATTTCTTCCTGATGACTCTTGATGTCAACATATTTCCCCAGTATTCCTACAAGTTTTCTTACTGTTGGAGCTGGTTGAAGCCTGGGTTGTGATTTAGTTACTGCTAATAGTTCAAAAGACCTTATTTGGTAGGCTTTGGCTACGGGGTTTGGGTGATTGCCTTGGTCTGCACACTCTCCCCCTCCCCTCAGTGCCCTAGGCAGTGTCCCATCCTCCATGGCTCCCGGGAGGGCTGGAGGACAGTCTCCCACTTTCCTGAGCGTGGTTGTATTCTTTGGTTCTGGTGTCCAGCTCTGGACCTGTAGCACCATCTCTCTTGCAGCCTCCTGAGCAGGCACTCATCTCTACACTGGATGAACAGTTATTTATTTGCAAGAGAGAGAGAGAGAGAGAGAGAGAGGAGAGAATGGGTATGCTAGGGCCTTTCGTGGCTGCAGATGAACTCCAGGTGTATGCACTGCCTTGTGCATCTGGCTTATGTGGGCACTGGGGAATCAAACCTGGGTCATTAGGTTCTGCAGGCAAACACCTTTAACCACTGAGCCATCTCTCGAGTTTCATGCTTCATATTTTAACTCATATTAAGCTGCTGGAATTTTAAGATTCTTTGAGTAGATTCATCTCAGCAACAAGCTGATGAAGACACCGTTTTTTCCTATTATTTCGTGGTTTTCATGGGAGGAAGTCACTTCTCATACACCCAATGTGCACATAAAAAGAACCCCAGATCGGGCCAGGCGTGGTGGTACACTCCTTTAATCCCAGCACTCGGGAGGCAGAGGTAAGAGGATCACCGTGAGTTCAAGGCTACCCTGAGACTACAGAGTGAATTCCAGGTCAGCCTGAGCTGGAGTGAGACCCTACAAAAAAAAAAAAAAAAAAAAAAAGAACAAAAAAAGAACCCCAGATCTATATGCTGTTTTAGACATTAACAAATTTTTATTTACCAGGATGTAAATCAACTGGTATTTTTTCTTTTTCTTTTTTGATTGTCAAGGTAGGGTCTCACTCTAGCCCAGGCTGACCTGGAATTCACTATGTGGTCTCAGGGTGGCCTCAAACTCATAATGATCCTCCTTCTTCTGCCTCCGGAGTGCTGGGATTAAAGGTGTGTGCCACCATGCCCGGCTCAATTGGTTTTTTTTTTTTTAAATTTTTTTAAAATTTTTTTAAAATTCATTTTCAAGGAGAGAGAGAGAAAGAAAGAGAGAGAGGTGTGCCAGGGCCTCTTGCTGCATCAAATGAATTCCAGATGCATGCACCACTTTGTATATCTGGCTTCACATGAGTACTGGGCAATCAAACTCAGGTCATTGGGCTTCACAGACAAGTGCTTTAACCACTGAGCCATCTCTCCAGCCCTGGAGTGTAACTTTTTTTTTTTTTTCGAGGTAGGGTCTCACTCCAGCTCAGGGTGACCTGAAACCCACTATGTACTCTCAGAGTGGCCTCAAACTCATGGTGATCCTCCTACCTCTGCCTCCCAAGTGCTGGGATTAAAGGCGTGCAACACCACACCCGGCTGTGTGTAATTTTTAAAAAAGATTTTATTTATTTATTTATCTATTTATTTATTAGAGACAGAAAGAGGGGGAGAGAGAGAGAGAATGGGCATGCCACTGCAAACAAACTCCAGACACATGCGCCACCACGTGCATCTGGCTTATGTGGAGACTCGAACCTGGATCCTTTTGCTTTGCAGCCAAGCGTCTTAACCGCTAAGCCATCTCTCCAGCCTGGGTGTAATTTTTGAAATCTCTTCCTTTTCATTCCTAACACAACTGACTTATTTTCCCTTGGCCTATTTTGACGTCTCTGCTCATGGGCCAGTAAACTATTCATTCAGATGGATTTGTTCAAGCCTCTCTCTGGGTACTGCCTTTATCACGTCCTCACAGTGTTGATGGCTTTTCAGCTAGTTTAGATTGGGAAAGCCAGGCGGCTCATGTCCCCTCCGTCTCAGAGTCTTTCCAGGCTGCAGGTCCATCAGCCAGGAGAACGCCCTGTCATCCCTCGATCGTGACCGTCTGCTTTGGTGTCACACTCTTCCTATCACGTATCTGTTTCTCCAGAATGCTTGTCAGGCATCTCCTTGGCGTCTATAGATGGCAGAGACTGCTATCGTCCCAGCACAGGATGAATCACAAGTTTCCAGAAAAAGTTGACGGAGACACAAATATGAGATCATGTTAACGTGACTCAACTTAAGACACCCATCTCAGATTAATAATAATCACCAAAGATTTGCCTGAAAAATCTAATACTACGAAAAAACCAAAGAATAAAAAATCAAAGACTATTAAAAGAGAGATGTCAGTTATTGTGTTGTGTGGTGGTGTTATGAGCAATAGCTTTCTACAAAGTAATGCTCCCTTTTTTAATCCCAGCACTTTTCAGATGGGAGGCAGAGGTAAAAGGAGGATGCTGAGAAGAAGGGAGTGGAGGAGGCCACCCTGAGACACATAGTTAATTCCAGGTCAGCCTGGGCCAGAGTGAGACCCTACCTCGAAAAACCAAAAATAAATAAATAAAAAGAGAGAGATGTCATCAAGTGGAGAGGGTGGGGGCAGAAGAAAAGTTATTGTGTTATGACTGGTGTTATGAGTCAATAGTTTTCATTATTCAAAAAGTAATGTTTTGAATTTTTAATACAACTGTCATTATTCTCTTGTGTTTCAGATGGAGAATGACCACTGGGATGGTTTATAAAGGCAACATAGTGCTGATAAATAGGGATGGAGCAAAACCCCCTGAACTAAAAAACATCATCTGTCACACCCTCCTTGGGTCAGGGCCCATTGTGGAAGTGGGGGCGGATAGAATGGAAGAGCCATAAACTTGGTATTCTGAATGCCATGACTCCAGCTGATACAATGCAACTGTCCAGACAGAAATTGGCCTCATGGGTGTTAAACCAGCGATATCCATGACCTTGCAGTGCCTGATGTTGGTCAGGTGATGTCCACCCTCTGCTCATGCCAAGACCCTCATAATAGAAGCCAAAAAGATGATGACATCAAATTAAAGAGAGACTAATGGAGAGAGGGAGGGAATATGATGGAGATTGGAGTTCTATATTTTGGGGAATGGGGACTGGGAGGAAATATCATGCATTTTTGTATGTAATTTTTATAAAAATTTTTATTTTTCAATAAAAAAATTTTAAAAATCTGTCATTATTCAAAAATGCTGACAAATCCCGAGTTTTGAATTGTATGTATGTCTGCGAAATTTTCACGTGAGTCTCTTGTGTTGCAGAAGCATAAGGAGAATGGAAAAGTACATTGTTTGGTTTATATAACTTAGTAATTAGTGCTATAAATAAATATAAGCAAAACCCTGTGGAGTAAAAATGCAGCCTTTCATCCTGTTTCAGACATCTGCTTGTGTTGAATTTTAACATAGTGTAACAAGTGGGGTGTGGTGGTTTGATTCAGGTGTCCCCCATAAACTTGAGTATTCTGAATGCCATGTCTCCAGCTGATGGCAATTTGGGAATTATTAAACCCTCCTGCAGGCAGTGTATTGTTGGGGCTGACTTATGGGTGTTAAGCCAGCTTCCTCTTGCCAGTGCTTGGCACACTCTCCTGTTGCTCTTGTCCATCTGATGTTGGCCAGGAGGTGATGTCCACCCTCTGCTCATGTCATCATCTTCCCCTGTCACCATGGAGCTTCTCCTCAAGTCTATAAGCCAAAACAGACCTTTCTTCCACAAGCTGCTCTCCGGGTCGGGTGTTTTCTGCCAGCAATGCAAACCTGACTGCAACAGGGGCTATTTGTAAAAGAGAGATGAATTAGGGACACAGGCGGGGCAGACCTGGAACCTGAAGGTGTATATTTTAGGGTAATTTGTCAGGAACTGCTAGCATCTATCTCATATCTATGTCTGTGAGCAGTCTTTGCCTTCCTATTTCTTATTTTTTATAAAAATTTTTATTTTTATGAGAGAGAGGATGTACAGGCACACCAGGGCCTCCTGCCACTGCAAACAAATTCCAGATGCATGCCCGCACAACTTTGGGCATCTGGCTTTATGTGGGCACTGGGGAATTGAACCCTGACCATCAGGTTTTGCAACTGATGCAAGAGCACCTGATCAAGAGCAACTTGTGGGAGAGAAGGTTTATATTTTGGCCTGTAGATGAGAGGGGATGCTCCATGATGGCAGGGAAAACTGATGACATGAGCAGAGGGTGGCTATCACCTCCTGGCCACCATCGGGTGAACAAAAGCACCAGAGGAGTGTGCCAAACCCTGGCAAGGGGAAGCTGGCTATAACACCCAGAAGCCTGCCACCATCAATACATAACCTCCAGGAGGCTCCAATTCTCAAATTGCCGCCAGCAGCGTTCAGAACACGTGAGTTTATGGGGGAGCCCTGAATCCAACCACCACAGTAGCCAAGCATCTTTAACCACTGAGCTATCTCCCCAGCCCTCTCTTCCCTTCTACATTTTTAAAATTATTTTTTATTTATTTTTGGAGAAAGACAGACAGAGACAGACAGAGAGGGAGAGGGAGAGGGAGGGAGACAGAGATGGGCGCGCCAGCAGTGTCTCAGCTGCTGTGAGCGAAATCCAGATGCGTGCTCCCCCTTGTGGTCAAGTGCGGCATTGCGCCCTTGCGTCACTTTGCATCTGGCTAAACGTGGGATCTGGAGATTGGAACCGCTGGACATTGGAACCAGCATTCTTAGGCTTAGCAGGCAGGCGCCTTAGCCCCTAAGCCATCTCTCCAGCCCCCCTTCTACATTTGAGGAGGCATTTCATTCCCACCAAAGGCAACCAGTAGTTCTGAGACAAATGAGGGGGAACCCAGTCTCCCTGGGGCACTGTGCAGGTGTTAAGCATTGGGACAGTGCTGTAAAACTCTGTGGGAACAGTAAGTTCTTTCAGGTTTTTATGCTCAGAACGCCTTCTCGTGTTGATTTTTCCTGTGAATAATCAGACATGGCAGTTGGGTTTAACTAGTAACTGTTGGACAGTCCCTGCTGTCTGGGCTGCCTTGAGGAAAACAACTACCAGTCAAACAGCCAGCTGGATTATCCTAATGCCAATGCTGGCCTTTGGAATGCTCCACAGATGCCTTGAAGAAACCAGCCCATGACTACACCTGCTAGTTTCTGGTCCAGATGGGGCACCCTCAGCCAGAGCTGTCCGAAACAGTTTCCACCAGATCTTTTGCTCTGACAAGACTTGGAAAGTCTATTTTCAAATTTATTTTTATTTTGAGAGAGAGAGGGAGAGAGGAGAGAGATTTGGCACAGTGATCTCGAACTGCAAATGCTTACACCACCTAAGTGGACTTGCCTCACCTTTGTGCCTCTGGCTTATATGGGATCTGGAGAGTCGAACATGGGTCCTTAGGCTTTGCAGGCAAGTGCCTTAACCATTAAGCCATCTCTCCAGATCCTGCGAAAATCTCCTTTGGCCAGGAGGGGAGCCCTTCCCTTGGCTGCTTAGCAGCACAGGACAAGATGGGCTGTGACTGTTGCAAAAGAGGTAATGTCGTGGTTGGGGCAAACGCAGATCTTTATCTACGTACCAGAGTGGACTGAGGTGGTTCCCCCAGCTCCCTTCTTGCTGAGGCAAAACACCTCACCAGAAGCTGCAGATGGAAAGCATTTATTTCAGCTTACAGTTTCAAAAAATATTTAATTAATTAATTTATTTTCATAGAGAGAGAGAGAGAGGGAGAGAGAGAAAGGAGAGAGAAAGGGCATGCCAGGGCCTTCGGCCACTGCAAACGAACTCCAGATGCATGCACCACCTTGTGCATCCAGCTTTCTGTGGGTACTGGGAATCAAACCAGGGTTGTTAGGCTTTGCAGGCAAGTGTTAGGCTTTGCAGGCAAGTGCATTAACCACTGAGCAGTCTTCTCTCCAGCCCCTCAGTTTTGAGGGGAAGTTTGTTCATGGAGCAAGCATGGCATGAACAGCAAGCTAATGCCCATTGTCATATAGTAGCAGGGAAGAAGTAGAAAGAATGAGCTAGCGAGCACTAGCAAGTGGGGTTGGGTTATACAATCTTGCCAAGGACCACCTCCCGTGACATACCTCCTCCTGCGAGGCCGCTCCTCCAATGGGCTCCACCAGCTGGGGAGTAAGTCTGAGGCTTAATCACAAACACTTCAGACTATGGGGGACATTACATATTCACACCCCACTACAGGAAGAAGCCACAGGGATACAGTGGCAGTGTCCTGCCAGGCAACGGAGTGGCAGTGGTGGGGAAAGAGGAGCAGCTGGTATGGCCAGCCACAGAAGCTGTGGAGAGGCAGGCTGAGATACTAAAGTATAGGCTGTGCCCGACAGCCAAAGGGTCAGCAGGCTGGAATGCTAAGGTGGCAAATTGCTCTCCCTATAGTGGTAGCTGCAGAAGAGATGGGGCCACAGTCAACAGCTCGAGAGAGTGGCCAGGGCAAGAGCAAAGGAGATGGTAGGGACCACAAAGGTAGAGAGTGAGGTGGCTGAGGAAGAAAAGAGGCTTTAAAGAGACACAGCCTTGGGCTGGAGAGATGGCTTAGCGGTTAAACGCTTGCCTATGAAGCCTAACGACCCCGGTTCGAGGCTCGATTCTCCAGGACCCACGTAAGCCAGATGCACAAGGCGGTGCATGCATATGGAGTTCGTTTGCAGTGGCTGGAGGGCCTGGCGTACCCATTCTCTCTCTCTCTCTCCCTGCCTATTTCTGTATCTCTCTCTCTCTCTCTCTCAAATACATAAATAAAAAATAAAATATTTAAAAAAGAAGTGAGACACAGCCTTGGTCTCTGGAAAAGTTCCAGTGAGATGTCAAGTCTCTGAGGCCAATACAGCATCACTCAGGCGGTCACCAAAGGCTGGAGGAATCACAGTGTTGAGTCCTGCCTGGAACTCCAGCTGTGGCCCAGGACTATGGGATTCTGGCTGTGGTAAGAGACCTGCACACACAAGAGCTGAGCTAGTGGAGGGGCTGCCTGCCACGGCTCCAGCCTGCTGCTGCCTTGCTCCTCACTGCTTTTGTTAATGAGTTCCACCAAGGCTGTCAATCGCCAGTCTCTGCAGAGGTTTTCATGATAACTGGCACGCATTTTCCCACCTTGTCTTTGTCCCTAGGGGGAGGGAGGCTCCTGTTTAGGCTGAGGGAAGAGGGGTCACACACCTATCTGGATGTTCATGTTCCTGGAGCTAGAGGTCTTCCTGGGCTGTGGCAAGACCGTACCTCAAAAAACTAATTAACTAACTAACTAACTGACTGACTGACTGAGTAAAGTAAGTTAAGGCCAAGAGTGGTGGTGCATGCCTTAATACCAGCATTTGGGATTAAAACTAAAAGATAGCCGGGCGTGGTGGCGCACGCCTTTAATCCCAGCACTCGGGAGGCAGAGGTAGGAGGATCGCCGAGGGTTTGAGGCCACCCTGAGACTACATAGTTAATTCCAGGTCAGCCTGGGCCAGAGTGAGACCCTACCGAAAAACCAAAAATAAAATAAAATAAAATAAAATAAAATAAAATAAAATAAAATAAAATAAAATAAAATAAAATAAAATAACATAAAATCCTATCTTATGGCAACGGACATTGAGAGCACTCAAACTGTATTGAAGAAGCAATCCAGAAGTTGCTGAGGGCTCAATACTAAGCAGACTTATAACACATCCACCAAGGCTTAGGAAACATTGTGAAAGGAGGGGCGGGGGGAGATCACAAGAATCTCAGGGTGGGAAGGTGTATCCAGAGGCATTGCCCTTCCCCCACCCAGTGACTGCTGCATTCATAACCCCATGGTAAACACCAGTAACCCCACTGTGGAGGGCTCTCAGTGGAATGGGGGTGGGGAGGAAGGGCATGGGACCATTTTTATGTTGTCCATATAACAAAGTTACTCATGTATAAACATTAAAAAAATTTAAAAAGAAAAAGAAAAAAAGAACCCTATCTTAAGTTACTGTCTCATTGCTGTGGTCTTAAGCTGCTTAAGGAGGGAGTGTTTCTTTTGCTCAGAGTTCCAGGGGGTACAGTCCATCACGGGGGCTGGGGGTGGGGAAGACATGGCAGCAGAAGCAGGAAACCAGATGGTCACATTTCATCCATCGTCAGGAAGCAGAGAGAACAGGCAGTGTGGACTTGAAAACCTCAAGTCCCAGGCTGGAGAGATGGCTTAGTGGTTAGGGCACTTGCCTGTGAAGCCTAAGGACCCAGGTTCAATTCCCCAGTGCCCACATAAACCAGATGCACAAGGTGGCACGTGCGTCTGGAGTTCCTTTGTGGTGGCCGGAGGCCCTTGTGTGCCCATTCTCTCTGTATAGCTGCCTCTCTCTCTCTAAAAATAAATGAATAAAATATCTGTAAGAAACCCTCAAGTCCCTTCCCCCAGTGACCCTCTTTCTGCAGCAAGTCTCCACCTCTTAAAGATGTCACAAACTTCCCAATAAAGCCACCATCTGGGGACCACCACATCTCCAGACATGTAAACCTGTGGGGGGACATTTGCATTCAAACTACAATGTAATGCCCAGTTCACGGCGCCCCCAGTGACCTCCAAGGAAGACCAAACACGTATGCAAACACAAAGAGCTTTTACTCGGGCTTAAGCTCGGTCTCTTGCCTTCACCAACGCAGTGGATCTATGCAAGAGCCAGGAGAAGCAGAAAAGCAGGCTTTTTATTGAGGTTTGAACAAGGGGGAGAGGACTATTACCCACGCAACTACATGACTGGCTAATTTGAACATTAACTGTACTTGGGGGTTCTTGATTGGTCTTAGGATTTTGGCGGGCTAGGTCTAGGGGAATTTCAAACTTAATTGGCTAAGCAAGCGGCGGTTACATTTGAACAGGTTGGCGCGTGCGGTTACATTCATTTGATTGGTTGACATTTACAAAACTCTGAGACGGTGGATCTTATTGGGCCATCCGGCCCAGGACCGCAAGAATGTTGAGTCCTGCTCACACAGCAAGTTTATGGTTTTTCCTGGTACTGCTCGTTCTTCCCTTGATTCTGGGAACTCGCCCCTGTTGCCTACAGAGGGACTGAGGCCTGTCATGGTGCTACTCTGGCCTGGGTCTTTCAACAACACACCTCCAATTTGGAGGTTGTGGGGAGGGAGTAGAGGAGGGTAAATACTACATCTCCCACCTGCAGGAAGCAGCTGCAGGGGTGGACTTGGATCTCTTGGCTTTCTGCTCCAGGGTGTCCCCATTCTTCAAGGGTCAGGGAGAGAGCAGTGCCCAGAGGACAGGTCAAGGACACTGGCATTCTGAAGCAGGGCACAGGAGCAGCCCAGGGGAGGACATAGGACCAGAACCCTATGCCTGCATTTTTGTCTGTACAGAACTGTGTAGCTCACCCTCAAACTCCCAAACATGGGGAGAGGCCAACAAAAACAAACAAAACGAAATGAACCATGAGGCTGGAGACCCAGATACGGATTTTGGCTTTTGCCTGTGGAAGGGAGATGGAATGGGAACCAGGACAGGTGAACTGCTTCAAAAGAAGGCAGTGACATGAGATGAGGTCAGATTCTGTGCGCTCTATGATGCTTTGTTCATAATGTCTGGAATGGAGTAAAATACCGCACCTATAACATAAATAGGAAACGTGGTTAATACTCAAAAAATCAGACTATAGAATCCAGATGTGAAAGCACACAGATGTTAGAATGAAAGTGATGACTTATTTATTTATTTTAGAGATATATACAGAAATAGGCAGGGGGGAGAGAGAGAGAATGGGCACACCAGGACCTCCAGCCACTGCAAATGAACTCCCAATGCATGTCCCCCCCCCTTGTGCATTTGGCTAACATGGGTCCTGGGGAATTGAACCTGGGTCCTGTGGCTTTGCAGGCAAATGCCTTAACCACTAAGCCATCCCTCCAGTCCTGGAAGTGATGTTTTTTTTTTGTTTTTTTGAGGTAGGGTCTCACTCTGGTCCAGGCTGACCTGTAATTAACTATGTAGTCTCAGGGTGCCCTCGAACTCATGACAATCCTTCTACCTCTGCCTCCCAAGTGCTGGGATTAAAGGCGTGCGCCACCACACCCGGCTTTTGTTTTGTTTTTAAATAATTTTTTTCTTTCTTTATTTCTTTGAGAGTGACAGAGAGAGAAAGAGGAAGATAGAGAGAGAGAGAGAGAATGGGTGCACTAGGGCCTCCAGCCTCTGCAAATGAACACCAGATGCATGCACCACCTTGTGCATCTGGCTTATGTGGGTCTTGGGGAATCAAGCCTTGAACCGAGGTCCTTAGGCTTCACAGGCAAGTGCTTAACCACTAAGCCATCTCTCCAGGCCCGATTTTTTAAAAGAAATTATTGCAAACAGAGAGAGAGAGAGAGCGAAAGAGAAAGAAAAGATAAATATGGGCTGGGCACTCCAGAGCCTCTAGCCACTGCAGATGAACTCCAGATGCATGCATCACTTTGTACATATGGCTTATGTGGGTACTGGGGAATCAAACCTGGGTTGTTAGGCTTTGCAGGCAAGTGCCTTAACGGCTGAACCATCTCTCCAGCCCTGAACAGTGATTTTTTTTTTTTTTTTTGGGGGTTTTTGAGGTAGGGTCTCACTCTGGTCCAGGCTGACCTGGAATTCACTATGTAGTCTCAGGGTGGCCTTGAACTCTCGGCGATCCTCCTACCTCTGCCTCCCAAGTGCTGGGATTAAAGGCGTGTGCCACCACGCCCGGCCTGAACAGTGATTTTTAAAGCAACCTACAATGTGCACAGCGTGATGACAGTGAGTGAGGACATGTGGAATCTCAGTACTAGAGAGCAGGGCTAAAGAAAGAATGCACTTACATGGCAGAGCAGAAATATGACACTTAAACGTGAAAACACTTCCGGATTCTGGAACAGCTTAGTAGTAATGACAATGCCGTAAACCGCTGCGGGCTCAAGATAGAATGAGGAAGAAGTAATTGACAAGTGCTTCTGTCTTTGAGTTCTGAAGTTTATATTTAATTCTTTCTACTTCCGTTTCTTTGATCAGCTGTTTGTCATCCACGTGGTGCATGTTTATTCTTGCTATGACATGGTTTTGGTGATGGCTGCTTTAACTTTCTTCGATAGCTCTGTCAGTTCAGTGCTAGCATCTTCTGCTTGCCTTATTTCCTTCAGTTTGGAATCTTCTTTTCATAACAGAACAAAATGTCCCAAGGATATTGCAAGAACCTAACATTATAAAGCAGGGTTTAACCCGACCACATTCAAGGTCAATTTTCACTCAGAAATCAATGAATGAAATCCCCAATCTGGGGCTTGGAGAGATGGCTTGGCGGTTGGGTGTGTGCTTGTGAAGCCTAAGGACCCCGGTTCGAGGCTCGATTCCCCAGGACCCATGTAAGCCAGGTGCACAAGGTGGCGCATCCATCTGGAGTTCATTTGCAGGGGCTGCAGGCCCTGGCGTGCCCATTCTCTATCTATCTGCCTATATCTCTCTCTGTGTCTGTCACTCTCAAATAAATAATTAAAAAATAACAACAACAACAAAAATTAAAAAAAAAAAAAGAAAGAAATTCCCAATCTGAACAGAAGGAAGGGAGAAGAACACAGTAGATTCATTAGATGTGGAAAGAATGTTTCGCAACAGTCAGACCCTGTCGTGATCAGGCTGGGGAGAGGAAGAAACTTCCGCCATCTGGTGAGAGGAGTTTGCAAAATCAAAACACATCACAGTTGATGGCGAATTGTTAGTGCTGCCCCAGGGGTGGGGGCAACAGGAAACTTCTCTGCTGTTCTATTGCATCCCAAGTCACAGAAAGCGATAGTGATCAGAAACATACAATCAGCCCCAGGACAGAGACGCGAGTCAGGGGACAGAACATGGGGTCCCGTGCTCCAGTCACTCTTTTCTGCCAATGATGTTATGCAAATCAGCATGCAAATCAGCATGCAAATCAGCAGCAGCACACTTGTAGGCTTTCTGTATAGACGAAGACGGCCCACATCTTATTCAAATATTTGAGATGGAATCACAGACCTAAACTTAAAAGCTACATAAATTCCTTCATGAACTGGAAGTATATAAATCCTTCCCAGGAAGAACACTAAAAGCAGAAAGCCCCCAGCAATAATAACCCATCAAATTTAAATCCTAACCCATCAAAATTAAAGATGTTAATACCACCAAAGATATCATAAAGAAAGTGGATAGGCAGAGAAGAGACCACCAGAAATTACCCACACCATAAATGAATGTCTCGTATATGTTATGTATATATATGCAAATCAGCATGCAAATTAGCGACATCACACTTGTAGGCTTTCTGTATAGATGAAGACGGTCCACACCTTATTCAAATATTTGAGATGGGATCACAGACCTAAACTTAAAAGCTATGTAATATATATATATATGACATATAAATATCTGCAGAATAACAGTAATAGAAAAGAGCAGTTTATAGGAAATGACAATTTGAGAATCATTTTGGAGAATCAACAACATTTACAAGTTGAACCATAATAAGATAGTGTCAGATAAACTTCAGCAGAGAGAGGGAGGGAGAGAAGGAGAGCGAGAAAGAGAGACTAAGCCTTTCTCACAGCGTTTTGGGAAAATGGTCTGATTCTTCCTCTTCAAACTGATATCCGCTTACTCAGGACTCAGCAGTGACGCCACTGGAGGCTGACTTGCAAGAACTGAAGGTTTATGCTGATGAGTGATTCCGCAGAAATGTTCCCAGCAGAGCGGAGGTTTCCTCAAATGCTCATAAAGGCAATAGTGGATTAAACACGTCGTGTGTTCACACAGCGGAATAAAGACAGTAGAAGCGTGATGAACGACACGGACTGTGACAGCCCAGGTGAAACCACAGACGTCACATTCAGTGAAAGCAAGTCAGAGACAAAGGATGCAGAGCTTCCCACCCAAGATGTGGGGGCCCAGAGCAGGTGAAGCTTATCCATGGAGCCATAGTGTGTTCTGTACTGGAGGGGGCTGACTGGGAAGATATGCAAGAGAAGTGTGCAGGTCAAGGTGGGGTTCAGTATTGCAGTGGGTTACATGGGGCATTTGTCAGGCGCCATCAAGCTGCGCTCTCAATGTGGAAACTGGAACTAAAAAAATAGCGCTGTAGGCTGGAGAGATGGCTTAGCAGTTAAACGCTTGCCTGTGAAGCCTAAGGAACCCAGTTCGAGGCTCCATTCTCCAGGACCCATAAGCCAGATACACAAGGGGGAGCACACAACTGGAGTTCGTTTGCAGTGGCTGGAGGCCCTGGCGCACCCATTCTCTCTCTACTTGCCTACTTCTGTATCTCTTTCTAATAAATAAATAAATAAAAATAATTTTAAAAATAGCTCTTTATAGGCTGGAGAGATGGCTTAGGGGTTAAGGTGCCTGCCTCCTAAGCCTAAGAATGCTGGTTCCAATCTCCAGTGGTTCCAATCTCCAGTGGTTCCAATCTCCATGTTCCATGTTTAGCCAGATGCAAAGTGACACAAGGGCACAATGCCGCACTTGACCACAAGGGGGCGCACGCATCTGGATATCGTTCACAGCAGCTGAGAGGCTGCTGGCGCGCCCATCTCTGTCTTCCTCTCTCTTTCTCTGTGTGTCTCTCCCAAAAAAAAAAAATAGCTCTTTAAAGGGCTGGAGAGATGGCTCAGTGGTTAAGGCCTGCAAAGCCTAATGACCTGGGCTCGATTTCCCAGTATCCACACAAAGCCAGATGCACAGAGTGGCCTATGTGTCTGGAGTTCATTTGCAGTGGCTAGTGGCCCTGGCACACCCATATTTTCTTCTCCTTCTCTTTCTTTTCCTCCTCTCTGTCTCTGCTTGCAAATAAATAAATAGGGCTGGAGAGATGGCTTAGCAATTAAGGAGCATGCTTGTGAAGCCCAAAGGACTCAGGTTCAATTCCCCATAACCCATGTAAGCCAGGTGCACAAGGTGGCGCATGTGTCTGGAGTTTGTTTGCAGTGGCTGCAGGCCCTGGCACACCCATTCTATCTCTCTCCCTCTTTCTCTCTCTCAAACAAATAAAATATTTAAAAAACAGTAAACAAATAAATAAAAATTAATATAAATCAGGCTGGAGAGATGGATCTTTTCTTTATTTTTTTTTTTGGAGAGTAAGAGAGAGTCTGAGCAAGTGATTCAGGTTAAGGCGCCTGCCTCCTAAGCCTGGTGAAGAATGCTGGTTCCAATCTCCAGGTCTTTGGTAGGGGCTTGAGCAGCGTTTAGCCAGATGCAAAGTGAGTGTCCTTGCAAAGACTTGTGGCGTTTATTTTTGGACAATGCTGCACTTGACCACAAGGGGGCGTAACGCATCTGGATTTTGTTCACAGCAGCTGAGAGACTGCTGGCACGCCCATCTCTATCTGTCTTCCTCTCCCTCTCTCTCTCTTTCTCTCTCTCTGTGTCTCTCTCCCCACTCCTCCAAAAAAAAAAAAAAAAAACATGAAGGAGATGCTCTGTAAAGATGAGAAGAAATCTTAGGGCAGGGGCTGGAGTGACCAGAACTGATCTGGGAAACCTTTGAACTAAGTAGAGTCTGTAAGGCTGAAGACAACATGAACTGTGTATATCACCCTGTACCTTACTAGACAAAGTCACACCCCACACACGTGTGCAGGAATTTCACATTTAGGTAATAGATGGTGGACACTTGGAGCCAGGATTCTTATTGCCCAGCAGAGTGTTACCAGAGTGCAAGGAGGAGACTAGAATGTTCCACATGGTGATGGCCAATGCTGTAGCCATCATGTGAAGTTGTGCTTAGCTTAGTTCATGGAAATGTGCTTACTCTTAGAAATGTTTAGCTACATGGGTTCAAGTGGGTTAGTGTGACACACATTTCCTTTTCTCATAAGTCAAAAGGGCCCAGGAATGATGACCACTTGCTCTCAGTGGACACAGCTAATCACAGGTCTGTGTTCCAGTTAAGGACCCAGATTTCATAGGGAAATGGTTATCTAGAAAGCTGAGGCTTACAACAACTCCACATAGTAACCCAACATGCCCATATGATGTGGGGACCAAGGGAAGGGCTCCCACAGACCTGAGCTGAGCATTTTGAGATCAGCAAAGTTGATCAAGTACTTTTGGATTATGCTACAGCATCCATGGGTCTCTCCAGTAGAATAAGAATACTGAGCCGGGCGTGGTGGTACATGCCTTTAATCCAAGCACTTGGGAGGCAGAGGTAGGAGGATTGCTGTGAGTTCAAGGCCACCCTGAGACTACAGAGTGAATTGAGCTACCTCAAAAAAAAAAAAAAAAAAAAAAAAAAAAAAGAATGCTGCCCAGAACAATAGAAAGGAGACACAAAAGGGCTTCAGGATTAGGAAAACAGATTAGGACAGACTCAACTATGAGTTTCCTTACAGAAAACTGAAGAGGGATAGATTTAGTCTATGTGGTCAACACTACCTAAACCATTATGAATGTGGAGGCAAAATTCCTCAGTGCAATTTCAGCAAATTGACTTCAACAATATAGAAAAAGGATGATGTAGCCTAACAATGTAATGCTTACTCCAGGAATTCAAGGATGGCTTAATATAAAAAGTTGATATAGAAAAAGGATGATGTAGTCTAACAGTGTAATGCTTACTCCAGGAATTCAAGGATGGCTTAATATAAAAAGTTAATATAGAAAAAGGATGATGTAGCCCAACACTGTGTCCAGGAATTCCAGGATGGCTTTACTCCAGGAACTCAAGGATGGCTTAATATAAAAAGTTAATATAGAAAAAGGATGATGTAGCCCAACAGTGTAACGCTTACTCCAGGAACTCAAGGATGGCTTAATATAAAAAGTTAATATAGAAAAAGGATGATGTAGCCCAACAGTGTAACGCTTACTCCAGGAACTCAAGGATGGCTTAATATAAAAAGTTAATATAGAAAAAGGATGATGTAACCCCAACAGGTAACATGGTGGCACATGTATCTTAGTTCATTTGCCAGGAACTCAAGGATCTCTAATAAATAAATGAAATAAAATAAAATCTTTAAAAAAAAGTTAATATAGAAAAAGGATGATGTAGCCTAACAGTGTAATGCTTACTCCAGGAATTCAAGGATGGCTTAATATAAAAAGTTAATAAACACAATTTAGCAAACTCACGCACTTAAAACCACACAACCATCCCAACACACACCTAACAATTTTTTTAAAAATTTTTCATTTATTTATTTGCTCACAGAGAGATATAGAAGGGAGGCAGACAGAAAGAATGGGCACGCCAGGACCACCAACCACTGCAAACAAACAGATGCATGTGCCACTTTGTGCATCTGGCTTTATGTGACTATTAGGGAATCAAACATGGGTCCTTAGGTTTTTCAGGCGAGTGCTGTAACTGCTGAGGCATCTCTCCAGGCTGCCTAACATTTATAAAACTAAAATTAAAATCATTTTGATAAAAACCTCTACAAAATTAGAAATAGAAAAAAAATCTCATTCTATCAGAGAGTATACATTAAAACAATAATATGACATTAAAAATTGTAAAACATGAAAATTTCTTTTGCTATTTATATTCAGCACATACTGGGCATCCTTAATTTCCCTTTTTTTTTAATTTTTGGAGGCAATCCCAACAGACTGGCCTTTTTTAATGTAAGAGAGTGAGAGAGAGGAGAGAAAGAGAGAGAGAACTGTAATCGAACTCCAGACACATATGACATCTAGTGTGCATGTGAGACCTTGCACACTTGCATCACCTTGTGTCTGGATTACATGGGACCTGGAGAGGCAAACATGGGTCCTTTGACTTCACAGGCAAGCACATTAACTGAGAAGCCATCTCTCCAGCCCCCCTTTTTTGAGTAGGGTTTCGCTGTAGCCCAGGCTGACCAGAAGTTCCACTATGCAGTCTCAGGATGGCCTCAAGCTCATGGCCATCCTTCTACCTCTGCTTCCTTTTTGCAGGTATGAATGTAACATATATTTGTGGGTGCATATGTGTATGTAGCTGCATGGGTACAAATGTGTGCATGCATGTAGAAGCCAGATGTTGATGCTTGGTGTCTTCCTCAATTGCTCTCCACCTTTTAAAAATTTTGTTTTATTTATTTATTTATTTATTTATTTGAGAATGACAGAGAGAGAAAGAGGCAGACACACACAGAGAGAGACAGAGAGAGAGAGAGAGGGAGAGAGAGAGAATGGGTGCGCCAGGGCCTCCAGCCACTACAAATGAACTACAGACACATGTGCCCCCTTGTGCATGTGGCTTAGGTGAGTCCTGGGGAATTGAGCCTTGAACCGGGGTCCTTAGGCTTCGCAGGCAAGCACTTAACCACTAAGCAGGCCCTCCACTTATTTTTTGAGACAGGGTCTTACTGAATCTGGAGTGCAACAGTTGAGCTACATTGCCAGGGATCCCCAGGCTTGCTGGCTCCCCATCCCCTGGCACTGGGATCATAGGCACGTACTACTATACCTACCTTTTATGTGGGTGCTGGAATCCAAACTCAGGTCTTTACATTTGTACAGAAAGTGCTTTACCAACTGAGCCATTTCCCAGGCCCATGTACCAGACACTCTCACCAGTGTAGCAAGCAAAAAACAAGCTTTAAGAAAGCGATAAAGGAACAACCAAGAACAGATGTGAAGCATAAAAACTGGAAATTAAAAAAAAGTAAAACTGGTTGCCTTATCTATTGTTGTACTTATTTATGTAATTATTCATAAATAACATGGAATATTAAAAATAGTACAAACAGGGCTGAAGAGAAGAGCTCGGTGTTTAAGGCACTTGCCTGCAAAGTCTAACAACCTGGCTTCAACTCCCCAGTACCCATGTAAAGCCAATTGTGCAAAGTGGAGCATGAATTCAGAGTTCGTTTGCAGTTGCAAGGCTGGTGGCCTTGATGCATTCATTCTCTCTGTCTGTCTCTCTTTCCTCTCTCTCTCTCTGCTTGCAAATAAATAAATAAATAAATAAATAAATAAATAAATAAATAAATAAAATAAATATTAAGAAAAGGTCCAACACTCAAATGAGCTTAAAAGGTTGCAGGATGCACGGGCTGGAGAGGTGGTTTAGGGGTTAAGGCGCCTGCCTCCTAAGCCTAAGAACGCCGGTTCCAATCTCCAGGTCCCATATTTAACCAGATGCAAAGTGACGCAAGGGCGCAATGCCGCACTTGACCACAAGGGGGCACACACATCTGGATTTTGTTCTCAGCAGCTGAGACACTGCTGGTGCGCCCATCTCTGTCTTCCTCTCCCTCTCTCTGTCTCTCTCCTCTCTGTGTGTCTCTCCAAAATAAAATAAAATAAAATAAAATAAAATAAAATAAAATAAAATAAAATAAAAAATAAAATAAAGAAAAAAGATTGCAGGATGCAATGTCAGTGTGCAGACATTAGAGTGGCTAGCTAGCGGACATGAACAGAAGGAAGAGAGTAGTAAGCAGTCACCCATTTTGAGGTTAGGCTCATTCTGACCAGGGAGGCACAGAGTTTGTCCCCTGATGGTGAAAAATGCCACTTTGTGACTCAACATCCTCAAAGCTGCAATTGGATTCTTCCCACCATGTCAGAAATGAAAGGCACCAGGACACTTCCCCAATGACCACGTGCACTCACCAGTGCATCTTCTGGTAAGTACGAATGGCAAGGGTGCAGGGACATCTTAACTCCAGAGTGTACGTAGCAGAATGGCATGAAATGAAAGTGGCACCCAAGGGGAGGGGTGACATCACAAGAGGGAGGGGACTATAGGACGATTCTCAAGCATCTACAAGGCAGACCCCAATGTGCTCACCCCACCTTCAGGACAGCCTGCTCCAGTGTCTCTCTGGAGGATATATCCCACTTTGCTAACTAAACCTGTGCTTTAAACCTTCTGTCTCTTTCCTCTGAGAAGACTGAACTGAGAAGAAACCTTGACCCAGTCACACAACTATCACTCATATTTCTGTGTTCTGGAAATAAAAAAAAAAATACGTTGCAGATGGCTCATCAGGTAACAGTGCTTCTTGCACAAGCATGAGAGCCTCAGAGGTCCTGAGTTTGGTTCTCCAGCATCCATATAAACAGTGAGTCTGACCATACACATCTGTAACCTAAGTCTTGTGGGATCAGAGACCAGAGAGTCACTGGGTTGGGCTCATGAAAGTGACAAATACCTGGATTGCCAAGAGACTCTGTCTCAGGGAAACACAAAGATGAGTGATAGAGAAAAGAAATGCAGGTTCCCTTCTGGCCTCCGTGTGTCCTGGGTGCACATCTGCATGTACTGCACATGTATACATCACACACAACACACACACGTGACACACACAACACACACACACACCACATATGCAAAGAATTAAAAATTACTGTCATAATAGCATCTAACCATGATGCATAAGGCCTGTTACTAAGCCTACAGAATGTCACAAAGAGCCACTGAGGAAGATTGCGCCCCATACAGAGACAGGTCCCAGCTGTGGGCCAGCCGCTGTTGCCATTTCTTCCCAGGCTGATATATTCAATGCCATCCCAATGAGTAGTAGCTTGACATTTTCAGAAATGGACAAACTTACTCTGAAAGTAATTTGAGGGGCTGGAGAGATGGCTAAGCTATTAAGGCACATGCCTTGCAAAGCCTAACTACCCAGGCTCAATTCCCCAGTACCCATGTAAAGCCAGATGCACAAAGTGGCACTTGCATCCGGAGTGGCTGGAGGCCCTGGTGTGCCCATTCTACCTCTGTCTGCCTCTCTACTCTCTCTCTCTCTCTGCTTGCAAATAAATACATACATAAATAAATTTAAAAGTAATTTGAAATTGTAAAGGGTTTCCAATTGCAGAAACAACTTTGAGAGTGAAAAATGAAGTCGGGATGGACGCTGCTTCCTTCCACTTCAAGCTACAGTGGCCAAGAGAATGAGAAACTGGCATCACGCTAGACACCCAGACGCATGGAGCAGACAGAAAATGACAGCAGCGTGTCTGCAGGATTGATTTTGCCAAGGCCAGTGGCTCAGAGGAGGAAAAGAAGTCCTTAAAGAAACGGAACTGTTGCAATTGGGTGCCCATGTGCAAGAGTGAGTTTTGATGCATTTGTTTTACAGAAATGGATCATAAATGTGAATGCCAGAAAACCATGAAAAATGTATATGGAGTCAATAAAATATTCTTTTAAAATATTTTCTTTATTTATTTGAGAGAGGAGAGAGAGAGAGAGAGAGAAAGAGAATGGGTATGCTAGGGCCTCTAGCCACTGCAAACAAACTCCAGATGCATGCACCACCTTGGGCATCTAGCTTACATGGGTACTGGGGAATTGAACCTAGGTCCTTAGCCTTTGCAGACAAGCACCTTAATCACTAAATAATCTCTCCAGCCTAGGAAAATACTCTTTATGACCTGGAATTAGGTGAAGATTCCCTATCATGACATTGAAGACGTGGTCTGTTGAAGTAAAGGTGGATGAGGTTGGCGTCATGCAAGTGCAAACACGTGCCTTTTAAAGTGCTGAAAGGGGCTGGAGAGATGGCTTAGAGGTTAAGGTACCTGCCTCCTAAGCCTAAGAACGCTGGTTCCAATCTCCAGGTCCCACGTTTAGCCAGATGCAAAGTGATGCAAGGGCGCAATTCCACACTTGACCACAAGGGGGAGCACACATCTGGATTTCGTTCGCAGCAGCTGAGAGGCTGCTGGAGCACCCATCTCTATCTGTCTCCCTCTCCCTCTCTCTTTGTCTCTCTCCAAAAGAAAAAGTGCTAAAAGTCCATGGCTGGGGTCTTACAATGAAAAAAGACTGGAGGGCTGTAGAGATGGCTTAGCAGTTAAGGAGTTTGCTTGCAAAGCCAAAGGACCTTAGTTCAGTTCCCCAGGACCCACATATGCCAGATGCACAAGGTGGCACATGCGTCTGGAGTTCATTTGCAGTGGCTGTAGGCCCTGGTGCGCCCATCTCTCTCTCTCTCTCTCTCTCAAATAAGTAAATACAAATAAATTTTTTTAAAAGAAAAAAGACTTGAATCCAGAGATTACTGATACAAATATGCAAGGGAATACAGCCAACCTGTCTTCAAGTGGATGGAGATTTGAACAGACGCTTTGCCAAGGAAGATGGACTGGGGCAGGAGAGGCAGGGTGCAATAATCAGCGTGCGTGGGTGTCAGGGCATATAGACATCACCGACACGACCACATAGCCATGAGGTGACGGTGGTGAGAAGTCCAGCTGCCAAGGACTGGAGAAGGCAGGGAAGGCCTGAAACCCTCATTGCAGAAAATGCCAAACAGTAGAGCCAGTTTGGAAAACAAATTCATGGCTGTTTTGCATTGGATTTTTTTTTCATTTAACATCTTGCATGTTATTTTGTTTTATTTATTATATTATTTTGGTTTTTCAAAGTAGGGTCTCGCTTTAGCCTAGGCTGATCTGGAATTCATTACGTAGACTCAGGCTTGCCTCGAACTCACAGCGCTCCTCCACCTGTGTGCTGAGGTTAAAGCTGTGCGTCACAGTGCCTGGCTGTACGTTAGTTTTGAGCCCATTTGTCCTAACGTGGTTTACTGCAAAATGATTTAAAAAATTGTCAAAATGAAGAACCAAGGACTCAAGATCACACAGGGAGTGATGAAATGCTGCACATGTACTCTGAATGTCACTGCTACGCCACAGTTGATCTCTAAGGCAGTGTGTTCTGCCTCTACTTTTTAAAAAAATATTTTAAAAATTTTATTTATTTATTTATTTGCAAGCAGAGAGAGGGAGAGATAGAAGAGAGGCAGACACAGAGAGAATGGACACGCCAGGGCCTCCAGCCACTGCAAACAAACTCCAGATGCATGTGCCCCCTTGTGCACCTGGCTTACGTGGGTCCTGGAGAATTGAACCAGGATCTTTTAGCTTGGCAGGCAAACGCCTTAACCACTAAGCAATTTCTCCAGCCCCTGCCTCTACCTTTTTAACACACATTGTTAACCAACTTCCTGTTTGTTCCCTGACCTCAAGGCATGTCATGCCTCAAAGCCCATAGCGTAAGCCCTCACCATCCTTGGGTGGCCCACCAGCTGGGCAGTGTGTCAGAGTGTTCTAGAGAGCATGTTTTCTTAGAGTAGCACACACTTGCCTGTGCATTGAAAGTGATGTTAACCGTGTATCAGAGAGGAGTGGGTCTCAGCAGGTGTTAGCCGTGTTCAGTGGGTCTGTTGCACTCTGAGACAAGAGCACAGAGCACCCTGGGCACCAAACCCACCTCACTGAACCCTACATGGCACACTTCACCTTTGCTGCTCAGGAACATGGGTTTTGTGCTTTTGTGGAATGTTCAGTTTGGTCTTCTATTTTTTTTTTTAAAATATTTATTTATTTACAAGCAGAGAAAGAGAGAAAGACACAGAGAGAGAGAGAGAAAGGGAATGGTCACACAAGGTCCTCCAGCCACTGCAAACAAACTCCAGACACATGTTCCACCTTGGGCATCTGGCTTTACATGGGTACTGGGGAAGCAAACCCAGGTTCTTAGGCTTTGCAGGCAAGCACCTTGACTGTCGAGTCATCTCTCCAGCCTTTATCTTCTTCTTTTTTTTTTTTAATTTTTAGTTTTAATTTTAATTTTTTTGAGGTAGGGTCTCACTCTAGCCCAGGCTGGTCTGGAATTTACTATGTAGTCTCAGGGTGACCTCAAACTCATGGGGATCCTACTATCTCTGCCTCCTGAGTGCTGGGATTAAGGGCGTGCACCACCATGCCTGGCTCTCTTCTGCTTTTAGCTCGCAGTGAATTTTCCTTGAAGATCCAATGGGATGTAATAACTTTTCATCACTGTAACAAAATCCCTGAGATACATGATTTAAAGGAGGAGAGGGGCTGGAGATATGGCTTAGTGGTTAAGGCGCTTTCCTGCCAAGCCTAAGGACCCTGGTTTGATTCCCCAGTACCCATGTAAAGCCAGATGTTTTAATTGTTTTATTGTTTGGACTCACAGTTTAAGGAGCTACATCTCTCGCTGTGGGGGAAGTGTAGAGGTAGGACAGCTCACTGCTGCGGCAGCAGGAACTTGCTCACATGGGGAAGCAGAGAGAAACAGGAAGCAGGGCTGGGCTACGAATCTCAAATCCCACCTCCAGTGGCCCACTTCCTGTAGCTCACCAGCTTGGTGTTTAAGTGCTTGCTTGAACATGGGTGTGGGGGAACATTTCACATCTGCACCATGGTACCCTGTATTCCTCACGCCATGGTGTGGTGTTCCAGCACAATGACTGCTCTGGTACGAATTCCGTGTAACTTAGCTTATTTCTCATTGTGTCTCTGGTCACCAACCATTTACCACATGACACAATGACCCTTTGTTTCTGTTATTAGTTCAAAAAATTTCTTTTGGGCTGAGGAGATGGCTTAGCGGTTAAGGCGCCTGCCTCCTAAGCCTAAGAACGCCAGTTCCAATCTCCAGCGGTTCCAATCTCCAGGTCCCACGTTTAGCCAGATGCAAAGTGACACAAGGGTGCAATGCTGCACTTGACCACAAGGGGGCGCACGCATCTGGATTTTGTTAGCAGCAGCTGAGAGGCTGCTGGCACGCCCATCTCTATCTGTCTTCCTCTCCTCCTCCTCTCTCTGTCTCTCCAAAAAAAAAAAAAGTTTCTTTCTTCAAGGAGATGCTCAAACGGACAGAAAAGGAGGAAGGGACCTCCATGGGGAGCCGGAAGTGACAAGGAGGTGGGTTCCTTAGGGCAGGGAGGAGGGACACTGGTGTCCACTGATGGGGACAGGGGAAGAGGACTCTTTGCTTTGTGGCTCGGGTGGCGGCAAGTGAAACATGAGCTATCCATGGCACAGCACCTTGGCACAGTCATCAGAGAGAGAGGGGAGGACAGTGGGGAAGACCCACACCATGGCCAAGGGCAGTCTGCACATGTTTAGCACAGTGTCCTCGGGTCTGAGGCTTAGGGCAAGGCAGGGCCACACAGGCCCTATGTGCTGTATTATGTCTCAGCCAGCCAGGGTTTCAGGACGCTGTGATCTAAGGTCACACAGCTCTTCAATGCAGAGCACTCCTGGGATCTCTCACTGGACCCTCCAAACCTACTGGTGGGAGCTTCAAAGAGCTGGGAGAATGGACGTGGCAACAGGCCCAACCTGAAATCAGGGGACCTTTTGTGAAGCTAATGCAGGCAACCTTGCTTCCTCCCCACCCCTGGTGTGACCTGTTGCATTGAGGGAGACTTGTCACCCTGCAGATGACGCATGGCCACTTGAGGAAGCATTCATGTAAAATAACAAGGGCGAGAGCTGGAGAGATGGCTTAACAGTTACGGCTGCCTGCCTGCTAAGCTTAAGAATGCCCGTTCAATTCTCCAGGTCCCACCTTTAGCCAGACGCAGTGATGCAAGGGTGCCATGCTGCACTTGCCCACAAGAGAGCACACACATCTGGAGTTCGTTCACAGTGGCTGAGAGGCTGCTGGTGCACCCATTCTGTCCCTCTCTCTCTCTCTCTCTGACTCTCTCCAAAATAAAAATAAAAACTAAAAACAAGCATGAGTGCGTGAAAAATGTGACTACCCAGCAATGACAATTAAAAACATACCCAGCAACCATATTGCTGGGAATTCTGACCTCACCTTTTTAAAAATTTTTTTTTCATTTTTGGAGAGAGACACACAGAGAGAAAGACAGAGAGGGAGAGGGAGACAGATAGAGAATGGGCGCGCCAGCAGTCTCTCAGCTGCTGTGAAGGAACTCCAGATGTGTGCGCCCCCTTGTGGACAAGTGTGGTATTGTGCCCTTGCGTCATTTTGCATCTGGCTAAACGTGGGATCTGGAGATTGGAACCAGGGTTCTTAGGCTTAGCAGGCAGGCGCCTTAACCGCAAAGCCATCTCTCCAGCCCTGACCTCACCCTTTGTTAGCTCAGCGTTTCCAAGCTTCAATATTCTTAATGAACTAGGTTGACTAAGGGGAGCCTTCAACAGTGTGTATCAACTTGTGACAGAAGGCAGGACTCAACACAAGGGAGGTGGTGCCTTTCTGGCAACCGAGCAGCCCTGGCCTCCCGATCGGCATCCTGTGACTTCACACAGCGATACAATGACGATGGCTGAGCAAGTCACTTTGCGTGAGAGAGAGAAGCTTCTCTCTTTTTTTTTTAGATTCAAACAAAAAGTCCATTTTATTTATAATCTGCTGTGATACCAGTCAGGAGTGAGAATATCATACATTAGCTTCACATCATGATAACTGATGCCAGAATATTTCTTTTTTTAAATTTCTGTTTTTTTAAATGATTTATTATTTTGTTTATGTTATTCTAATTTTACATTAATATTGGTGACTCCATTATCCTCCTCCCTGTCCTCCCCCCTCCAAAGGGACCCTCATCTTCTCTTTGCAGGCAGCAGGCAGGGGGTACTGGGAGACTGAGAACTCATCAGAGTGCCGGGAAGAAGAGACTGCCGAGTGCTCACCACTAAGTGAGGCATCTCCACCGCACCCTCCAAGGCTCAGGCAACATTGCGGGGGGGGCGGGGGGGGCATCAGAAAGAATGTAGGAGAAGGGGGTGGGGAGGAGGGCTTTCAAATGCTGCCTTCTGGACAGGAAGAGGCTGTTGCCTTGCTGACCTGACAGAGACTGTTATTATGCAGGCATAAGACCTGCAGAATATTGAACCTATCAACATTCCATCATGGATGATAGAAGAGGGGAAAAAAAGAGAAGAGCAACTAGCTGGAAAGAAGAGGGGGTTCAAAGACAAGGGTATGAAGGAAGGGCGACCAAAAAAAGGTAAATGGGAGGGATTATGATTATGTGCATGTCTGAAAAGCATCAATACAAAAGGTTAATAAGCCGGGCGTGGTGGCGCACGCCTTTAATCCCAGCACTCGGGAGGCAGAGGTAGGAGGATCGCCGAGAGTTCGAGGCCACCCTGAGACTACATAGTTAATTCCAGGTCAGCCTTGACCAGAGTGAGACCCTATCTTGCAAAACCAAAATAAATAAATAAATAAATAAAAGGTTAATAAAAGATGCCGAGCTCGGATCACTTGGGAACTTCCAACTGTGGATATGAACTCAAGGGTTCGGGTTCCAGGAAATACCCCAGAAACCCAATTTACCTATTACAAAATTCTTTTCTCTAGCTGCCAGTTGACACCTGGGCCAGTTGGCACTCACCTCTTCTCCATAGTTGTAGAGCTCTTCTACGAAATGCCTTCATACAACGTCTTCATTCACTTAGAGGTGAGGGGCCCAGACCCACAGCTAGATTTGGCCACTCTTGGTTCTTCCAAGGAGTGGTTGCTGCCTCTTCAGACACGACTTTGTCCTTGGTGACAGAATGCTGGGCCTGGACAGCTGCACTGACAGCTTTCAATAAGAACTTGAAAACAGAGAAAGACAGAGTAATGTCTTTTTAGTATACGCGATCCTTTGAATAGATGGCCCCCAGGATATTCAGTGTTTTATTACAGTTTGTAATTTAGATCTGCAGCCAACTGGCTGGAGGAGGCGGATCTTAGGGTCCAGCCCTCAGGTGTGGTGGTGGATTTGAGATTCCAGTCTAAAGATATGCAAAGTACCTAGTTCCTCCTGCAGTTCCTGAAGTGTGCTGTGTGGCTTTTGGCTTGTAGCTTTTCTCTCTCTGCTTGGACCTGTGAAAGCAGGGCCAGCTTCTTCTGCCATTATGGAATGTCCCCTGATCTGTAAGTTTCAATAAATATCCCTTCCTCTATTAAAAAAAAAAAAGATGCCAAGCAGAAGGTACCAGGAAAACAGACCAATTCATTTTAGAAAGAATCTCAGGCACCTGGTAGATATGCCTATCTCTGCTTCTGGGGTGCTGGGATTAAAGGCATGCACCACTACATCCTGCTTGTTTATTGATTTATTTAAAAAATATTTTACTTATTCATTCATTTGAGAGAGAGAGAGAGAGAGACAGAGACAGAGACAGAGGCAGAGACAGAGACAGAGACAGAGAAAGAGACAGAAAATGGGTGCACCAGAGCTTCTAGCCCCTGCAAACAAACTCCAGACACATGAGCCATCTTGTGTATCTGGCTTTACATGGATATTGGGAATCAAACCTGGGTCCTTTGGCTTTGCAGGCAAGTGCCTTAACTGCTAAGCCATCTCTCAGCCCTTATTAATTTATTTTAGTTGGCATACAGAGATCTAGGTATCATTCATTGTGGGATTTTCAAATGCAGTATGTTTTGGTGATTTCTGTGCCCCCTCCTATCCTTTGCTCCTTCCCCTCCCTTCCTCCTTCCTCCTCAGTATCTTCCTCCCTCTGTTCCTCCTCCTCCTCCTCTTCTTCTTCTTATTTTTCTTCTTCTTTTTTGTTTTTCCGAGGTAGGGTCTCGGTCTAGCCAGGGCTGACCTGGAATTCACTCTGTAGTGTCAGGGTGGCCTCGAACTCATGGCGATCCTCTTACCTCTGCCTCCCGAGTGCTGGGATTAAAGGCGTGCGCCACCATATCCTGATTTATGTTTCCTTTTGGGAAGATCCAACAAATGAATGAACGCACTTCTCCCCACATAACTGAGTCTTG
Source organism: Orientallactaga sibirica (assembly GCA_036365145.1). Lineage (NCBI taxonomy): Eukaryota > Metazoa > Chordata > Mammalia > Rodentia > Dipodidae > Orientallactaga > Orientallactaga sibirica. The sequence goes on from JAEOAD010001845.1 coordinate 3,270,889, forward strand.
TGGCATGCGCCCCGCTACTTCCTTGGGGCACACAGGTGGGATGCATTTCTCTGTGAGAACTGAGACCCGGAGCCCTGACAGCTTAGAGAGCAGAATCCAGGCAGAGCACACAGTGAAGCTGAGATGCCCGCTTCAGGCTCGCTTGAACTGGAGGTGAGAATTCGTTCCAGGGACTTCTTTTGGGAAGTTGCAAACAGCCCACTGGTTAGACTTTGTGACTGAACAGACGTCATAATAATCAACCTTAGCCATCTTCCTCGAACCCCTTATCCAGGAGGCACATGACCTCCCTCAGCCATTTGGGGTTGACACGAGGTCAGTGCCTCTTGGGATGGGCAGTGCAGGTCCTGAGCCCGCAAGGTGGGAATTAATGCCACTCCTATTGCTGTGTGGTCAGCATGTCTTTCTCTGTGGAATTGAGCTGATCATCCTTCTGAAACCATAGTGGACCGTGCTCCCAGCTGCCACGGGGCCAGCTCTGGGCCACGCGCAGCGATGGCTGCACACTGTGATTCTAGGGTTGACATCTCTATTCTTTTGTCTGACAAATCTCTGCTCTGGCCTGTAAGAAAATCGATAGTGTTTTTCCTGGTCCTCTGCACAGGTGGGGTGATGAATTCTTGCCACCCTCTAGCCCACCTCCAATTTTGTTATCACTTGACTTTTTGCTTTAGGGCTGAGCACGCGATACCATCTGCACAGCCAGTACCGCAAAGCTCCCGTGACCTTATCCCCCGGCAATCATGTCCCCGGTGACTGAGTGCCAGCTGTGGCCATAAAACGAGGCCCGTATCTCCTGGGATCTAAGGGCCAATTTATGAGGGTTGGGTTACTGATGATACCCTGAAGCTCGGCAGGGACAGCCTGCGTGGTTTTGTCACCAAGCTGAGCCCTGTGCGCTGTTCTGTCTGCTACCAGTGTTTGACGATGCGACTTTAATATCTTTTCTCACCTCCTGCGCATGAGTCACCCATGGTGGCAGCATAGGTGGCAGGTGCTGGAGGCCACTAGGCTGAACTCATCTAGGGTGCTCTGTGGCTGTCCTGCAGAGCTCGGGGGTCCCCCCAGATCTCTGGAAGTGGGGATGATCTGAGCTTTGGGGAAATCCAGATTGTTTCTTAGTGGAGGCAGGCTGAGTGGAAACAAGGGGGTGCTGGCCCAAAGGAGCCGCTCTCTTTATCACCTCATGAAACACCAAACCACTCTCTTCTGATGGACCTAGGCTGGCTGCTCCAACAGGTGGTGGCATGAGTAACCGAGGCACGGTGTCACCTAGGCACAAGGTCCCATGTCAGTCCTGAACAGGACTGAGGGGCAGGCGAGCCTGTGGCCATCTCTACCCCCTACTTCTCCTTTTCTCTGTCTCTCTCTCTTTTCTTTCCCTTGTTTTTCCTTCCTCCTCTTTCTGTCTCTCTCTGCGTCTCTGTCTCCACTCTCTCTCTCCCTCTTTATACATCATCTATCTATCTATCTATCTATCTATCTATCTATCTATCTATCTATCATCTATCTATCTATCATCTATCAATCTATCATCTATCTATCTATCTATCATCTATCTATCATCTATCTATCTATCATCTATCTATCTATCATCTATCTATCTATCATCTATCTATCTATCATCTATCTATCTATCTATCTATCATCTATCTATCTATCTATCTATCTATCTATCTATCTATCTATCATCTATCTATCTATCTATCATCTATCTATCTATCTATCATCTATCTCTTTCTCATTGTCTCTTTCTCTGTACCACTCTGTTTCTCTATCAGTCTATTTCTAATTTGTCTCCTTTAAAATACATACATACTTACAAGGGAGAGAGAGAGAGAGAGAGAGAGAGAGAGAGAGAGAGAGAGAGAATGGTTGTGCTAGGGCTTCTAGCCACTGCAAACAAACTCTAGATGCATGTGCCACCTTGTACATCTGGCTTACATGGGTACGGGTGCTGGGGAATTGAACCTGGGTCCTTAGGCTTCATAGGCAAGCCCCTTAACTGCTAAGTCTTGTCTCCAGCCCTGTCTCTTCCTTCCTTCTTCCCTCCCTCCCTCCCTCTTTCCCTCTTTCCCTCCCTTCCTTCTTCCTTCCTTCCTTCTTCCTTCCTTCCTTCCTTCTTCTTTCCTTCCTTCCTTCTTCCTTCCTTCTTTCCTTCCTCCCTTCCTCCCTCTCTCTCTCCTTCCCTCCCTCCCTCCCTCCCTCCCTTCCTTCTTTCCTTTTCTCTGTTTCTGTCTGTCTGTATATTGCTCTGCCTTTCTGATTCTCTTCCTGTCTCTGTCGCTCTCTGGCGTTCTCTCTGCTTTTCTCTTTAACAATAATCACATGTATCTTCACTTGGGGTTCAGCAGGCAGAGTGATTCTCAGTGCTGCTCATTGGGAAGATGCTGGCTATTTGCAGTGCACCCGTGTGGCAAGGGCTTCTCTGTGGAAAATACTCTCAACTATGTCTCTTGGTTTTCCATTTTTATTTGAAGCAAGCTCTGACTCTGTAGACAAGGCTAGCTCCGAACTCACATCTTTCCTTCTTCTGGCTCCCGAGTGCCTGAAGCTACCATGCTTTTACTTTTATTGGGACTAACCTTGAGTAAAAGAAACCTAGGCAAATTATGATTGCTTTCAGTACTTTGAAATTATTTTCATTTCATGTGTAATTGTTGCATAGGACATTTATGATTTTAATCCAATTTAATTTTGCTATGGTCTTAAGTTCTTGGTTAGCCTTTTTGAGAACTTCAGTAGATCTCAGAAAACCTTTTTGTTTTTTTTCCCCAAGGCAGGGTCTCATTCTTTCCCAGGCTGACCTGGAATTCACTATGTAGTCTCAGGCTGGCCTCGAACTCACAGCAATCCTCCTACCTCAGCCTCCAGGGCTGGAACTAAACACGTGTACCACCACGTCTGGCTTCAGAGAAACATTTTAACCTGTGGAGAGATGAAGAACTAAAGTCTCAAAGACAATTTAAATTTCAAGAAAAGTTAATGCCCAGCAGCCAGTGGAAAGAAGTTCAGCTATTTCTTAGAAAGTTGAATATAGAACTACTGGCGACAAGAGGCTGATAGGGGACAGGCGTCCTTCAGCAAACCAGGAGTTTATGTGCCGAGGCCAGAGGCCAGCCCACTGCAGTGTCCCTCTTGGCTCCCTCCCTGTGCTGCAGACTTAAACAGAGGCTGTGGTGTGCCACATATGCTGGGCTGCCTGTGCAAGGGAGGGAGGTGGCACAGAGAAGCTTAGCTGACTCCAATGCTGGTTTCAAGCCACCTTCTTAGGACACCGATATCCCGAGGTTGGGAGGTGGAGGGTATCTCACTGGGCCATTTCACAGAGAGGGAAACGGAAGCCAAGAGGCAGAGGTTCTTCTAACTGTCCAGCTCATCCCTCTTCTGAGGACAGCCCTTTTGATTCTGGGGAAAGGATGTCACAGGAGCCCTTGAGCAGGGCTGGCACACCCACTGCTGGAAGCTGGGCCTCAGAGGCCACTGTCCACCATCCACCTGTCTAGAGAATGTCACAAGGATTTCATCTGGCTGTGCAGGTGGCCCTCCTCCCTCTTGCCCTGCCCTTCCTTTTCACATAAGGGAAACCTCCCATTCTCCATGCCTTCAGTCTTTGAGTTTGAGATGCTTAAAAAAATAGTTCTTGGGCTGGAGAGATGGCTTAGCAGTTAAGGTGCCTGCTGCTAAGCCTAAGAACCTTCAGGTCCCACGTTTAGCCAGATGCAAAGTGACACAAGGGCACAATGCCGCACTTGACCACAAGGGGGCGCACACATCTGGATTTTGTTCACAGCAGCTGAGAGACTGCTGGCGCACCCATCTCTATCTGTCTTACTCTGCCTCTCTGTCTGTCTCTCTTTGGGTCTCTCTCCAAAAATAAAAAATAAAAAATAAATTAAAAAAATAGTTCTTGATTGAGCTGGAGGGATGGCTTAGTGGTAAAGGCACTCGCCTGCAAAGCTTAACGACCTAGGTTTGATTCCGCAGAATCTGCATAAGCCATCTGCACAAGGTGCCACATGTATCTGGAGTTTGTTTACAGTGGCTTAGAGGCCCTTAGAGGTGTGCCCATTCTCTTTCTCTCTCTCTCTCATAAACAAATAAATAAATAAATAAATAAATAAATAAATAAATAAATATTTTTTTTTTTTTTTTTGGTTTTTCAAGGTAGGGTCTCACTGTAGCCCAGGCTGACCTGGAATTCACTCTGTAGTCCCAGGTTGGCCTTGAACTCATGGCGATCCTCCTACCACTGCCTCCCGAGTGCTGGGATTAAAGGCGTGTGCCACCACACCCGGCAATAAATAAAATTTAAAAATATAAAAATCTTGATATGTCTTATTGAATCCAAAATGTAGAGTATTTTGACATGTTGTTATATTTATCATCAACTTAATAAGATCAGGACTCACTTAAGAGACAGGCCTCTTGGGTGGGTCTATGAGGACATTTCTAGAAAGGACTCTTGGAGGGAGGAAGCCCTTCCCTCAGAGTGGGCGGCCCTTATGTAGAGAAGCTGTGGGAGAGCACAGAACCTTTGGCCTGGCTGTCCATGCTCCTCGCTGGGGTGCATTATCTATTGCCGATCCCCCGTGGACACTGGAACCCAGCTCTGCCATCCTCCCAGGGTGGACTCTTGAACACCACTGACTCTCCAGAAATCCCCTAGGCCCTCAGTGTCAGATTGGGACTGTGAAGCCATCCAGCCTTACGGACTGAGCAACTGCCAGGTTCTCTGACCCTACAGCCTGCAGACAGCGATTGGTAAACTGCCCAGCCGGTATCCTATAATACACATGTAAATTTCACCTTTTATGCAATCTTACACGTCCTCTTACAGGTAAATTTCACCTCTTTTGCATCTCACCCCACTCAGAGTGAATGAGCTGTGTTTTAAGTGCTCAGTAGGCCACCTGTCTAGTGACTTTGTCTGGACAGAACACGCAGCTTAGCCTTGCACGGGAGACCTACACAGATTCTCCATAGCCTCTGTGGCCGTTGCCGACTCTCATAGAGGGCTTCAGACATGCTGGTCTCTCTTGGTACCACACTATATGGCTTTTTTGTCTTTTGAATTTCAGATTTATTTTATTTACTCAACTGCAGCACACAACTAAAATCAAAGAATATGACCCCCTCAAAATCATAATGATCATAACCCACATTAAAATGCACGTAAACAAACATAGTTTTTTTTTTGTTCTTAGTCAAGAAAGGTAATATTATTGATTCTCCCCACTAAAAGACCAATAAGCATTTTATCCATCCCATAGAACACTCGGATTTTTAATTTCCTTCCTTTCCTTTTTTTCTGGATTTTTTTTCTTTATTGATCTGAGAGAAAGAAGCAGATAGATAGAGAGAAAGAGAGAGAATGGGCACACCAGGGCCTCCAGCCACTGCAAACGAAGTCCAGACGCTTGTGCCCCCTCGCACATCTGGCTTACGTGGTTACTGGGTAATAGAACCTGGGTGCTTAAGCTTTACAGGCAAACACCTTAACTACTAAGGCATCTCTCCAGTCCTCCAGCAATGGTGGCATGTCTGCTCTTGGGGAAACCAACTGCTCCATAATTGGACTGAAGGCCCTCTCTACGGGAGGGAATACATGCCTGGTACTGAAAAAACTAATCAAAAGTCTATGGCAGGGGAGGTCATGAGCCTTAGGGGTATAAAGCCTGCTCTTGTCTGGCTAAATGTATATATTATTCCCACCAAACTGCCCTGAAAGCACTACACTTAATGTTCATATTCACATATTAACGCTACTCTCACTTCTGGTTAGAGAAGCTTCTCTTTTCAGATGGAGATGACCACTGGGATGACTCAAAAGGCAACATAGTGCTGAGAAGAAGGGATGGAGGAGTGCCCAGCACTGAAACACCTCTGTCATATCCTCCAAGGCTCAGGGTCCATTGTGGAAGAGGGGGTGGAAAGAATGTAAGAGCCAAAGGAAGGATACGACTACTTACAATGCAACTGTCCAGACAGAAATTGGCTTCGATATCCATGATCTTGCAGTGCCTAGCAATACCTTCGCAAGACCCTCATAATAGAAGAAAAAGATGATGACATCAGATTAAAAGAGAGACTCATGGAGAGAGGGAGGGGATATGATGGAGAGTGGAGTTCTGAAGGGGAAGAATGGGGAGAAGGGAAGGGAAATATCATGGTTTATTTTCTGTAAGTATAGAAGTTGTCAATAAAAAATACAAAAAAGTTCATGCTATGTTACTCTTAATGTCTTTTTTGTTTGTTTGTTTTTTTGAGGTAGGGTCTCACTCTAGCCCAAGCTAACCTGGAATTCACTCTGCAGTCTCAGGGTGGCCTCGAACTCACAGTAATCCTTCTACCGCTGCCTCCCAAGTGCTGGGATTAAAGGCGCGTGCCACCCCACCCAGATCTTAATTGTTTTGAACTTACACTTTACCCACTAAACTAGCAATGTACCAAGTTGCTCAGAAACCATTTATTGGGTTTTCTGCTGTCATTTGCATTCAACGTAATTTTCTGCTGTAATCGTGTGTTTTATTTATTTATGAGAAAGAGAGAGAGACACAGAGAGAGAGAGACAGAGAGAGAGAAAGAGAGAGAGGAAAAAAGAGAGAGAGAGAGAATGGCCATGCTAGGGCCTTTATCCACTGCAAACAAACTCCACATACATGTTTCACCTTGTGCATTTGGCTTATGTAGGTACTAGGGAATCGAACCAGGGTCCTTAGGCTTTGCAGACACGTGGACAAGTGCCTTAACTGCCCAGACATTTCTCCAGCTCTAATCTGGTGTTCTTAGATGACCAGTTCTCAGTAAAACTGCACATATTTAAGGTCCACATCAAGGCTTGCAATCTCTGCAGGATAAGTTCATGCATGTGCCTGTCCATGCGGTCTTACTATTTGGCATCTTCTTATGACCACCATGTGGGCCTTCACCAGGGTTTCTTCGTGTTACTGAGCCTGATTCCTGCTTCAATTCTTCACTCACAGAGGGCTTAGATGGTTAAAGGGGATAAATCAATAAATGGGTGTTTGGATGATCAATGCATGCATGCGTGTGTTCAAAAGGCAGCTCAGACCAAGCTAAGACAAATACATTTATTGGGTTCAGAAAACGGGCCTTTATGAGGGCTTTCTTCTTCCTGGCTAGTCTTCATATCATAGACCTGGAAGGTGATATGAAGACTGCTTGCAGAAAAAAGTCATCCACAATGCCACCCAGGAATGACTCCTACATTCTTGAATACTGACCCACCTGGCATGCTTTGATCTCTGGTGGTAGAATGAAGGGTTCTGGTGCGGTGGTAGCATGAAGGGTACTGGTGCGGTGGTAGCATGAATGGTACTGGTGCGGTGGTAGAATGAGGGGTACTGGTGCAGTGGTAGCATGAATGGTACTGGTGCGGTGGTAGAATGAAGGGTACTGGTGCGGTGGTAGAATGAAGGGTACTGGTGCAGTGGTAGAATGAAGGGTACTGGTGCAGTGGTAGCATGAATGGTACTGGTGCGGTGGTAGAATGAAGGGTACTGGTGCAGTGGTAGAATGAAGGGTACTGGTGCAGTGGTAGAATGAAGGGTACTGGTGCAGTGGTAGAATGAAGGGTACTGTGTCTCTAAAATAAATTAATAAATAAGCAAAATATTTTAAAGAATAAATGACTAATGGGCTGGGCGTGGTGGCACACACCTTTAATCCCAGCACTTGGGAGGCAGAGATAGAAGGATCACTGTGAGTTTGAGGCCACCCTGAGACTCCATAGTGAATTCCAGGTCAGCCTGAGCTAGAGCGAGACCTCACCTTGAAAACCCAAAATATAAGAAATGAATAAGTGACCGATGAGTGCTTCGTCCTTCATAGGATCGACGCATCATGCCCTCGAGGGATTGGGGACCATTGCAGATGATAAGGCTGAAAGAATGGAAGAAAGGGTGATACGGAGGGGTGTTGTGGAATGCTGTCTTCTGGACATGACAAGTCCATCACACTCATGAACTGACTTCAGATATGGTTGCTTGCATGTGATGGGGCCAGTCAACACTGTGTTCTAGATAATGAAGGGCTTGTAGGCCACTCCCATTCCTGATTGGCTAATGACAGTTAAAGGTTGTCTTCCATGGTGAATAGAAGGAAGACAGTGAGGATGGTGAGAATGAGGGGACAAGGGAGGGGAATGTAGGATCATATATATATATATATATATATATATATATATATATATATATACACATATATATATATATACACACATATATATACATACACATATATATATATACACACACATATATATACATATATATATATATGCACACATGAAAAACTATATATATATATATATATGCACACACATACATATATATATATATATATATATATATATATATAGTTTTTCATGCATATATATATATGTATGCATGAAAACATTTTTGAAAAAGAAATGGGGTTTTTAAACATTGCACCAATATATTACTGTGCTTTGTGTAACTTCCTCATATTTGAATCATCAGTTTGGTGCTGTGATGTCACTTCAAGAAGGCTGTTAACAATTCAGTTGAAAAGGCTTTGTAGTTTTGGCATCTCCCAGCATGAGACGCATGCCTTCTCGGTTCCCGCAATTCACTTGCAATATGTCAACTTCCAGCAGGAAATCCAAGCTGAGTGTGCACACCCCATGTCTCTGAAAGTCAATAATTCGCCGTTTTAGGGCATCGGGCCATTTAACCATGAGCAGCTCGAGACTGGCTTCTTCATTGATCAGATAAACATGTTGCGAGGCATTTTATTACAAAGGGATGGGCAGACTTAGCCATTTTCACCAAGGATGGACTTGTGGTGGATGTAAAATAGCCTGAAATCTGCTTCCTTGGGGAGCATGTAAAGGGCCCCAAATGTCCTCTCCAGCCAGGCTTATATCAAATCCAACCCAGATTTCAGATCAAGTCTTACATAATAATGATGGATTTTCTTTGTTAATCCTTTTGTGTGTGTGCGTATGTGTGCGTGATGTGTTCGTGTGTGCGAGTGCAAGTGTGTGGGTGTCACTGTATGCCTGTGGAGGCCAGAAGACAACTTTCTGCCATTGGCTCTCACTTCCCATTTTGTTTGAGGCTGAGTCTCTCATTGCTCACACGATTTGCCAGGCTAGCTGGTCTGCAAGCTTCCAGAAGATTTGTTTGTCTAAACTTTCCCTGTCTCTGTAGGTTCCTGCCATGCCTGCGACAAGGTTCTGCTTTGCACTTGGGTTCTAAGGATTTAAACTCAGGTACATATGCTTGTGTGACAAGAACTTTATTCACTGAGCCATTTCCCAGTTCCCTTCTTTGATTAATCATATTCCAAATTATAGTCAATATTTTATTTTACATTTCTATCATAGTTTTAGCTTTATCTAACACTTTCTTATAGAAATAAATCCATTATATTGGTAACGTACGTGACAAACAAATGCCGAGCTGTAGCTGTAGGTGTGGTGGAATCAGGGTGCTCACTAGGAAAATCAAACGTTGCATGTAGTACATATGTCTGAGAGTCTCACCATGGCTTCCTAGCAGTGCTAGGAATTTGGGGGGCAGAGTAGATGCCCACATGTGACTTCATGACCAGTCCCACACACACGTGTGGGACTGGCTCACCTCTGGCATATTGCATGGTGCCCTGGCATGTTCTGTGAATAACCTTCCCGACAGCTGTGAATGATCTGCTTTTACAGGGCGAGTGTGCCCTCCCTGGGGGTGCCAATGCCTGATGGGTCATAGCAGGGGTGGGGTAGATCCAGTCTGCAAGGCCACAGGGATCACACCAAGACTCCCGACAGAGGAGATGTCTCTGATGAGCTGTGTTATCGACAGACACCCGTTCTAGTAGACTGACAACCTGGGCAGAGTCAAAAGTTCCCCTTTATATCAAAGTCAGTGCGGTGTCTCCTACAGGCTAAGGGACTCCCACAGATGAAGGCACCCCAGGAGTCTCATGCATGGAAGTCCCAAGAAGCATGTGCTTGGAATTACATGTCACCGAGCAAATGAAGAGATGAGCTGTGCCCAAGGATGGGCAGAAACGTACTCCAGCAACCAGAATTTCCAGAAATTGACAGATACACTTTGGTGTAAGAAAACAGGAGAGCATTTACAACTGGATAATGTGAGGGAGGCCACAACACTGATGGTTGAACTGGCAAAGAACCAAATAGATGCTCAGAAATGAAAATAAGGTGCTGGAGGTTCAGACGCAGAGTTTGAGCTCGTGTTACTATACATTAAGTCTGGACAACAGATCTTAAGGAAAGACCCAGAATGTGCAACTTTGTCACAAAAATACCCAATTAGAGCTAAACAGATGGCTTGGTGGTAGAGGCACTTGCCTGTGAAGCCTGGGGACCCATGTTCTACTCTCCAGGTTCCACGTAAGCCAGATGCACAAAGTGATACAAACGCACAAAATTTCACAAGCACACAGGGTGGGGCATGCGCCTGCAGTTCAATTGCAGTGGCCGGAGGCCCTGGCATGCCAATTATGTTCTCTCTCTCTCTCTTGCTCTCTCATAAAAAAATGGCCAGTCTCTTGTGCTTGCTGCCCCCCAAAATAACAAAATAGGAGAGATGGCTCAGTCATTAAGGTACTTACCTGTGAAGTCTAAGGACCCAAGTTCGATTCCCCAGGACCCAAAATAAGCCACATGTATAAGGTGGTGCATGAGTCTGGAGTTCGTTTGCAGTGGCTGGAGGTCCTGGCATGCCCATTCTCTTTCTCTGCCTCTTTCTTTCTCTCTTTCATAAATAAATAAATAAATAAATAAATAAATAAATAAATAAATAAATAAAAATACCAAAATATGCTGGTGTTAAGCAAATGGCACTGAGAGGCAGGATGTGGGAGGAGGTGATATTCACCAAGGTACATTACTGATTCCCAGAGCTGAAAGCAGACAGCCACACTCCATGTCCCCAAAGCAGGGGAATCATGGGCAGGACAAGAATTTCTGACCCAGATACAGTCATGCAATTAAAAGACAAGAAGACAATCTGTTTCGTGAAAGAAACAGTGAAGATTTACTATCAACGGGGAGAAACATCACACATCTTGTAGTAATTAAAATTTCAGCTAGGCATAATAGGGGAATATCGCAATACCAAGGCAATGGCTTGAACTCCCTGCAAAGCACCATCCTGGCATTGTGTCACCCTGGCACAGTGTCATCCCAGCAGTGTGACTTAATCAGCCCTGGCCTGTGATCATTATAGCAAGTTTGTTCGTATGACAAACTTCAAATTCTCAAAACATCCAGCCAGTTCTATGCAACTTAATTGAAGAGGTGAGGGAGATAAGAACAGCCTTCCCTAAATGAACCCAGCATTGTCTAGCATCCACCAAGGTGTGAAGCCAACGCTTCCCATAAAAATCAACATGGGGGCTGGAGAGATGGCTTAGTGGTTAAGGCACCTGCCTCCTAAGCCTAAGAACGCTGGTTCCAATCTCCAGCGGTTCCAATCTCCAGGTCCCACGTTTAGCCAGATGCAAAGTGACGCAAGGGTGCAGTGCTGCACTTGACCACAAGGGGGTGCATGCATCTGGATTTTGTTTGCAGCAGCTGAGAGACTACTGGCATGCCCATTTCTATCTGTCCTTCTCTCCTCTCTCTCTCTCTCTTTCTCTCTGTCTCTCTCAAAAAAAAAAAAAATCAGCATGGGGCTTGGACAGATGGCTCAGTGGTTAAGACCCTTGCCTGCCAAGCCTAGTAGCCCAAGTTCGATTCCCCAGGATCCACGTAAAAGCCAGATGCACAAAGTGACACATATGTCTGGAGTTCATTTGCAGTGGCTGGAGGTTCTGGCATGCCTATTCTCTCTCATTCTGCTTGCAAACACATAATAATACATACATACATGCAAAAAATATCAGCATGAATGGAGATAGGAAAGTATGAACCAGGACCGGAAGGAACAGTTGGAAGTTCCTCCCACTGATAGCGAGGGGAACCTGGGGAGAGGGCAGAGCCACAGCGCTGGAAGGAGAGAAATGTCAACTTCCCACACTGGGCAGTGTAGGTCTCCCCGTGAGGTGAGTGGGGCAGTGATCAGCGTGTGCAGCAGCAGGCCACCAGTGTGAGAAGGGCCATGGGGACTTCCTAGCATGGAGAGGTTGGGCGCTGGGGGAAAACAGGGGATTCCAGGAGAAAAGTATCAGAAACAGGAAATACCTGTTTTTACAGAGATTATCTATGATTTAAAGTGACAGTTGGAACATTGAGCGGTGGGTTTCTCATGGAGGGAGCTGTATTGTATATAACAGTTACAACATGAAAAGTAGGGAAGAAATATGGACCTTAAAGTGACCATGTTTTAATATTTCCCATGAAACATGGACCTACTAAAAGAATGTATGAGGTGATTCCCAACACATCTGGGAAAGCAAACCATTCTGGAAAACCTGGAACTGTGCAAGGTGTGATCACAGCAGCCAGATTGGACAGGTGCAGGTGAGAGAGGGGGAATGGATAAGTGATGGATGGATATGTGATAGATGGATAGATAGATTCCCTCATTAAAAGGCAGACATTAGCTGAGCCTGGTGTCACAAGCCTTTACTCCCAGCACTCGGCAGGCAGAGGTAGGAAGATCAATTTGATTGAGGCCAGCCTGAGGCGACATAGTGAATTCTAGGTCAGGCTATACTAGAGAGAGACCCTACAAAAATCCAAAAAAGTAATGATTGAATCAACAGTTTTCATGCAGACACTCCCAAGCTTAGCCCTAAAAAAGAAAAACTGGGGTGCCAGTGGCTTAAGACTGTAATCTCAGCATTTAGGAGACTGAGGCTGAAAACTCTGAGTTTGGGTTAGCCTGGGTTACAGAATGAAACCTTGTCCCAAAATAAAAATGGAAAACTGTCTGGAGGTATTGCTGAGGGTGCAGCGTTTGTCTTAGCATGCGCTAAGCAAGCAACTCATTGTCCGCTGCAAACAGCCAGTGTTCTCCCAGTAAAGAATCAGACTTCTGGCAGCGAATTTCAAATCAAGAGAAGTGAGATTATTGTTAAAGTGAGAAGAAGCAAGAAAACGTGGGGGGGGGGGAAGAAGAAGTAGAATGAGAGGAAGAAAAGGAAGAGAACTGAGGAAAGAGAGAGACAGAGAGGCAGCCATGAGCACCTAAGAGTCAGGGACAGATTGTGGTGGTGGGTGACTATGTAATGCCCCCCATAGCCCCTGAGTAAGCCTTGAATTTGATCCCCAGCTGGTGGAGTGTTTGGGAGGTGGAGCCTTGATGGAGGAGGTGTGTCACTGAGGGCTGACCTTGAGGCTTATGAGTGCAGTCCACTGGGTGTTCAGAGCTAGCTCATTCTTTCTGCTTCCTCCCTGCTGATACGTGATGACGTGAGCCAGCCTTCCCTGCTCCTGCCATGCTCCCCCTGCCTGCCCCCATGATGAAACTTCCCCTGGAAACTCTAAGCTGGAAATAAACCCTTTCCTTCCCAAAGCTGCTTCTGGTTGGCTGTTTGGTCCCAGCCGCAAGAAGTCAACTGCTACATATAAGGTGGCTGGACACACAGTCAGCTGGACTGGTGTTGCTGGGTTGAACCTCCAAATGAGACACAGCTTATGGGAAGGAGTGGGATTTACTTGAAGTTTACAGATCCAGAGGAAGTTCCATAATGACCGAAGAAGCTGGCCCCACTTTTACACAGATGCGCACAGAGAGAAAGAAAGCAGCCACCACCAGCACAAGCCAGCACACTCCAGGAAGCCCAGGCAGAGATCAGGCACTTGACATATCTTTAGACTAGAATTCCAGATCTGCCCCCAGTAACACCTCCTCCAGCCAGGCAGCAGAATATCCAAGTTACAGCTTGAATGAAACTCCTGAATCTGTGGAGGGACATCCATTCAAACTACCACAGTGGCCATATTTATATCCGAAGTGAGTCTCAGGAGAAGCAATGCCCAAAAAAGCTGCCAGGCAGGAGGAGGGCGGTCTGTCTACAGCCAAGGGAGATTCCATGAGGCCAGAGCCTCATCTAGGATGGGCGCACCTGTGGCAAAGTTCAGGAGAGTACAGGCTAGTTGGCTGAGGCTTTGTAAAGGTAAAGAGGGCAAAATGTTATTATTTCTTTACATCAAACTTAGAGAAAAATAGAAATCACTTTACACTTGCTTAAGCAGGTGGGGATGATATATAAGCAGGATGCTCTGCTGGTCTAAATAGCCCTGGGCCTGCATTGTTAAGCAAAATCCTTAAGGGCAGATAAACAGGACATTTGGAGACTCTGGCCTAACCCCCACCCCCCCATACGCTTCCTATAACTAACTAACAGAACTATTCACAGTTTGTTTAATCCTCTAGAATGGAATGCCCCTGCCGCAATGCAAATTCCCCTTTGTGTTTAAAGATCACTTTTATGGCTGTAACTGCAACACGTGAATTGTGATTTATGGCTTAACTCCCATCCTGTTTTTTTCTATGAAGATCATGTGGTTATTTTCAATAAAAGCTGACACTCCGAACGGTACAATGCTACATCTTTTGGACCCGAACTCTGGGTGTAGCCCTGGTGACACCAGCTTTTATTCTCTTTCTTTTGGAGAGAGATACAGAGAGACACAGAGAGAGAGGGAGAGGAAGACAGATAGAGATGGGCGCGCCAGCAGCCTCTCAGCCACTGCGAACGAAATCCAGATGCATGCGCCCCCTTGTGGTCAAGTGCGGCATTGCGCCCTTGTGTCACTTTGCATCTGGCTAAACGTGGGACCTGGAGATTGGAACCAGGTTCTTAGGCTTAGGAGGCAGGCGCCTTAACCGCTAAGCCATCTCTCCAGCCCTCTCTTTCTTTTTTACCCAATAAAACTTTGCCTCACATTCTGCGAGTCAATGGTCTTACTTGTGTGACACTGGACCCCGTTAACATAACAAATGCCTCAAGCTAGGACTCAGAAGACCCCTCCATTCACAGCTCTAGGCTAGGAGCTCAAGATCAGGGTGCCAGCCATAGTTTCTGGTGGGGGTGTCTATCTCTGTGGGTGAAGAGACCCCTTTTGTGTCTCCGCACGGCATCAAGAGGGTCTCGTTTATGTGATATGTAAAGGGCTCTGATCCAACCACCTGGCTCCACCCTCTGACCACATCACCCCACAAAGGTCCTCACACTGTCTCACTGGAAATTAGGTTTTGACAGTGTGTGTGTTTGGGGGGGCGCAGTTCAGCCCATGGCACATACGATGCAAGAATGGATGAAAACGGTGACTCAGTGGACTGACTATGATCAGAGTGGAATGTCCAGTGCTGATGGGCAGTGGGGTCACAGGGGCCCCCATCGGCAAGGTTTCAGCATGCCTCCTCTGGGCAGCCATTCTGTTCTGGGGGCTGCAGGGTGTCCACATCCTAGTGCTGTCAAGCTTGCCTCTTACTCTTTTTCCTCAGGGGCCACACCCTTCCTTCCCTGTGTCCACTTAGGAGCTGAGTCCAGCTGAGGTCAGGATACTGGTGAGTTTTCAGAGTGTTCAGAAGTTAGCCTTACTGCTGGGTCTGCTGGTGGGTGCAATGCCACTCCCTTTAGGTGTCTCTTCTCAGATGTCCAGCCATGCTGCTGCCGACCACAAAGATGGCTAAAGGAAGCCTGGCACAGATAGTCCTGGGTCTGGAGCTGGCCTAGGCTTCTGCTGTCTGTCCTGTGGGCCCTGCCACTTCTCTACCGTGTCTCCTAGTTCATTCCTGCTCCTCTGGATCCATCACCCTGGGCAGCTTTTGAGATACCCATTTTCCATGATGTAGGCCCATCCTCAGATGGGTCCCTCTGCTGGAGTCTACTTTTCCACCCTAGCTCTCTCCCTCTTGCACCTGCTTCTGGCCATTTCCCATACACCTCTGGGGCCCAACACTCGTATGACCCTCTCAGCCCAGACCCTCTGCTTCCCTCTAAGCCTGTGATCTCCCTCCTCTGCTGCTCCTTGGACCAGGATTCTGGCATGCTGGATATGACCTTCCTGCCACAGGGAGACAGTACTGTACAAATTAAGACTTGCAAATATGAGGAGGGGTCATGAGACTGCTGTTTATTTTATTTTTTAAATTGAGAGCTATTCTTTTTTTTAGAGTTTTTAAAATTTTATGATTTATTTAAGAGAAAGAGGAAGAGAGAGAGAGAGAGATATTGAGAATGGGTGTGCCAGGACCTCCAGCTACATGTGCCACCTTGTACATCTGGCTTCCATGGGTACTAGCGAATGGAACCTGGGTCCTTTGGCTTTGCAGGCAAGCACCTTAGCCACTAAGCCATTATACAACCTTACTTTATTTTTTAAAATTTATTTGAGAGAGAGAGAGAGAGAAAGAGAATGGGTGTGCCAGGGCCTCTAGTCACTGCAGACAAACTCCAGATGCATATGCCACCTTGTGCATCTGGCTTTACTTGTATCCTGGGGAATTGAACCTGGGTCCTTTGACTTTGTAGGCAAATGCCTTAACTGGTAAGCTATGACTGGGCATTGCTAAACACGGGCTGGGACTGTGAGGAAGCTGGCATGGGCTATTGGACATGGCCAGAGACCATGGGCTGTGGGGGTTGCAGCTGGCCTTATTGTCAGGAACCCACTCTGGCGATGGAGACTGGCCCTCTCTGCCCTCGGGCAAGGTTGTAGCATGCCCTATCTTCACCTAGAGTGGGCAGAACTGGCAGGCCCTCTCCTCTATCCCAAAGGCATCTGACCACTCCATAGTCAGACTTTGCCCCCCACAGTTCCTGACCGTGTGGCTAGCTGCCCAAGAGACCCTCATGTGGCTGAAGTCACCACTATCTCCCTTACACTTCTGCCTTTCAACCAATTAAATAGCAACCCATAAACTATGTATGTATATGTATTGGATACATATCGTCTGTATGTGCCTTCTCAACCTTTCTCAAATGTTTATAAACCCACTTCCCTGTTGAATAAACAAGAGCATGCTGTCCATCAGACAGCCTCCTGGGTGATTCATTGCCCATCACAATCACCCACTCCAGGACCCTGCTTCCCCCAACTCCTCCTGCCCCTGGGACTTCGGTGGCCAATGACCCCCAGGAATGGCGAGGACCCACAAGCTATCTCTCCAGCTAGAGACTGCTGTTTAAAGTGTTGCTGGCCTCCAGGACGGTGGGGGATGGCGGGTGGGAGGGAGAGGCGTTCTTTTCAGCTTGCCTCCTCTCCAGACAGATCCAGTGCTCTCAGCATGGACACTGCTGTCTGCAGATAGCAGATGGCTGAATGAAAACGCTCCTGTTCAAACTCTGATGGAGAACAAAACCATTGTTCTCACGGTTAACTTGTGATCTCCCAGCATCTTTTCAAAGGGTGCCATGGTTCCCTCGCCCCAAGTGCACAGGGGCTAAGCAACCAAAGTGAATGATTCCAGGTTCACGTTGCAATGTTTAGTATAAATTGGACAACTCCTGAGGGATGCAGCACAGAAATTAATCCTGCGGTGGTGGATGCCTTGAAGTAACGCAAAACGAACTGAGCCATAACCTATTAACATTTTGAAAATATCAGACACCCCTCACCATTCTTTTTTTTTTTTTTTTTTTTTATGGCTAGAAACATTTGGGGTCGGGACAACAATTCCTTCCAAAGTACAAGCAAGAATGCCTGCTGGTGCTTTCGATGGGTGGACTCCCTGGAGTGAAAGCAGGTGACCTTCGGCTGCGGCTGGATACCTTCCAGTGGGTCTTCCAGGATGCCTGGGTCTGCGCAGTATTACAAACCCACCCTTCCATGGGAAATCCTACTGGCTGCAGGCAGAGTTATGAACTATGTAGTCTCTCCTAACTATGGTTTTTAAAATTATTTATTTATTTGAGAAAGAGAAAAGAGATAGAGAGAGAGAGAGAGAGAGAGAAACAGAGGGAGAATGGGCACACCAGGGTCTCCCGCCACTGCAAATGAGCTCCAGACACATGCGCCGCCTTGTGCTTCTGGTTTATGTGGGTCCTGGGGAATCAAATCTGGGTCCTTTGGCTTTGCAGGCAATTCCTTAACGTCTAAGCCATCTCTCCAGCCCCTGACTAGGGGTTTTAATGACATTATATCCACTGACTTAATTGGGTTTGGGGTTCAATGACCTTACAGCCAAATGATCTGTAGATTTGGAGGGACAGCAGGATTCTTGGCCATTTTTTATGAAGAATACCTCTGTCAGTCTCCTGCTTCCAAGGTCTGTTGCAGTCATTTTGATGGTGCACGTGACTAAATGACGTCCCATGGACTGCTCCAAACACCACAGCCTTGCGTCGCTGGCCCTCAGCAGCAGAAGAGAGGCAAGGCAGAGTGCCACACTATGTTTCCACAGACAAAATCTGTAGATTGAAGCGGGTTCTAAGAAACACCTTGTCTGCAATCAAAAGTGAATGGGTGGTCTGCCATTCATCTCCACTCTGAAGATTTCTAAAAGAAACTAAAGTTTGCCCTGAAAAGAAAACTTGAAAACGTAATGCCGATGAGTCTATTAGCCTGATTACCAATGGCTTGGAAATGTTCAAGTGTGAAAATTCCTGAATGATTCCAAACCATCACTGTGCAAAAAAAAAAAAAAAAAAAAATCCCACTCAGTAAAGAAGCTCAGAGTGTAGTGCGCACGGAACGTAAAGCCTGCGTCCATTTATGCCAGGAAGGGGACCGGCAGCCACACTCACCCTCCACTGGCTGACCGGGACCATCACTGCGTGTTTCAGACAGTGTTGAGGTGACGACCCAGGAGGCTTTGGTGATGTTTCTAATACCTTTGGGGGTGATTCTACCCCCAGATTACCTGGCGTGAGCTCTTCCCTATGGTATGGTGTTAGGAACACTTGTTTAAGAAAAAGGTTCCGGGCTGGAGAGATGGCTTAGCGGTTAAGGCGTTTGCCTGCGAAGACAAAGGATCCTGGTTCGATTCTCCAGGACCCACGTAAGCCATATGCACAAGGGGCACATGCATCTGGAGTTCGTTTGCAGTGGCTAGAGGCCCTGGCGTGCCCATTCTCTCTGTCTGCCTCTCTTCTATCTCTCTCTCTGCTTGCAAATAAATAAATTAATTTTAAAAAAAGAGATTCCACCTCTGTGCTGCTCAACCTGGAGGGACGCTTGCTAGCTCAGTGTCTGGGGGTGGGTAGCCACCGTCATTCTTGGGAAGGTGACTCCATGCCCACTTCCTGATCCTCCCTGAATAGTATAAGGGAACTGTGTAACCATCCTGTGGGGGGCTTATGTGAGTCAGGGGCTTCCACCTATTCCCACAGGGGGCTATTCTTCCTTTCCTCCTCTGTCCCTTACTTACGGGGGGAGCCAGAGACCCCTCTTGGGAAACTGGGTGAGCCTGGGTCAGGTGGACAGCAGAGTGGACATCAGAAGCAGAACCATGAGGGAGGGACCTGGCACTTGACCCACCAGGAGGAGAAAACGGCAGGGAGGAAGGTGGCAAGGATTGTGGGTGCCAGCCAGAATCGCTGAGCCCCATGGGCTGTTCTGCAGGGTCCCTAGTGAGATATCCCATGGCAGGGGTCCTGCCCGGCCATTCCTCAGTCACCCCACGATGATGACAGTGCTGACAACTGACACAACATGGAATAGCTGTCTTTTTATTTACTTGTTTATTTATTGGCTTTTGTAAAAGAAATTTTAAAAAAATAGCCTACAATGAGGGCTAACGAATGCCAAGGGCAGGGAGTCTGTCTCCTTCCGGGCAATGGCCGGCCTGGGCATTGATCCCCAGCCTCATATAACATAGTCTAATAATAGCTCTATTACCGCCTCTCGCCAATTGGCCCGGGTGCCCTCCAAATGAGCCACCCAGAAGCCAGGTTGTCAATATTAATTCCGCCCCGGAGATGACTTCTTACGGGAGACCAAAGGTGTTCTGGCTGGGCCTGAACAACTTAACTCCTTGTCTCGTAAAATTGAAGCTGCTATTGATCGCTTCCTTCTATTGTGTGAAAGATTAAACATGCGGGAGTGTACACGCACGCGCACACACACACACACACACACACACACACACACACACACACACACACTCGGGAGGCGGTGCCTGGACCAGTGAACTCCTCACTCAGACAGGCTAGGCCTCATGATCTCCCCGCCTACCCAGCATCATTTCGAAGCAAATTAAATCAATGAATTCATCCCAGCAGATGGCCACTTTAACACTCAGTTAGCCTTTAGATAATTGAGCGTTGACTCCGGAATCATAAAATGGATGGCTCGTTTGTACGGTTTACTGAAATAGATCACAGAGGTTAAATAAATGAAATCCCAATTGTCAGGCCATAATAAATGGTTTCCCCTTCTGCAAACAGCTCTGTTTGGCCTAATAAATACAGGGAACGTTACAGCGTTCCTCCCGCGATGGGGTTACAGCTTAATGAAATGGTCTTCCCTCTGCTTGTTTTTTTGCCTCCTTCTGCACTGTGTGATAAGTAGCAAACCAACGAAGCCTGTAATTACAATCTTACAGAAACCCGGCCAATCTGTATATAAATCTCACCCTCCAATTACAAGATGTAATAATTTTGCAGTCAAGCTGGTAATGAGGTCTAATACTCATGCCTGCGATAATCCCCGCTGGATGCTGACTCTATCAGATGTTAGCTTTGTAATTATACTGGCAGAAAATCATTATTTCATGTTCAGCAGAAAAATGAGGTTGGTGGGAAGTTAATTTTCTCTATGCTCTGTGAAGCATAGACAAAATTTTAATGATTTAATCATTATGGTTATCCCTTCTGCAATTGACCCGCGTTACTTGTACAGAAACACTGGCGCGTTTAAAAGTCCCTGTTACCCGATAAAGCTCGCCAGGTATGCAGCTTTTAATGTAAGGATGACTGTATACAATTAAACTATTACCCTGCCGACAGGGAGAACTCATTTCATTTTCAGTTTTCATTATTTATGTTTGCGACTCGTGGAAATGTTTATGTCTCAGCTATAACAAATGGCTAATTTAATGAAACAGTGAATGTCACTCTTCTGATGACGTCAGCCCTAAAAAAAAGTAACCTCAGGGAATGATGACATGACCGGATGACATCTGAGGGTCCTGGGACATGATGGCCACCTTGTCATCCGTAAGTAATGGGGACCAAAAAAAAAAAAAAAAAAAAAAAAAGAGGGAGGTGGTGCTGCCTGTGGGAACACAAAAAAATTTCTCAAATAGGAGACTGTGATATTTCGGATGGGCTGGTGGCTCTGGACGCACAACCCGCTTTTAAATGTAGTGAAAGCTCTCTGCTAAAACATGATTTTATTTTGTGCTTTTGGAGACTCTCTGGGGACGTGGGGACTATTCACAGATACATGTACACTGCACAGACAGCAGCGTGGAGCCAGTCACAGATGAAGGAAGGAAGGAAGGCAGGAAGGCAGGGAGGCAGGAAGGCAGGAAGGCAGGAAGGAAGGAAGGAAGGAAGGAAGGAAGGAAGGCATATCGTCCCTGCGAGGAGGGTACTCCTCACGGGTTTTTGGAGACCTGAGGACGTTACTTTTCATTCCAGCTCGGGGCTCCGTGGTCAAACTGGCATTGTCCTGAAACTCCTACTGTGGTACTGGGGAACTGAACCTAGGTCCTCAGGCTTTGTAGGCAAGTGCCTTAACCACTGGGCCATCCCTCCAGGCTTTTCTGCCCGTCTGGAGCCCCGTCCCGGTGAAGGGATGTCATGTCTGTGTTTTCTTCAAGCTTCTCCTCTTGGCAAAATGAAATCGTCTGGGTTCAACTCTGCTTATCTCTTCCTCAGGGTTGTTCTTGGTTGGCTGTGCTCTGAGGACTGGAGAAGCCACTCCACGGCCTGCAGAAAGTGAGGGGTAACACTCTGCCTTTCAGAAAGGGCACTAAGGTTGTTGATGTTGTTGTTTTTCTTTTCTCTTTTTTCTTTTCTTTTTTTTTTTTGAGGTAGGGTCTCACTCTAGCCCAGGGTGATCTGGAATTCATTATGTAGTCTCAGGGTGGCCTCGAACTCACGGTGATCCTCCTACCTCTGTCTCCCGAGTGCTGAGACTATAGGCATGCACCACCACGCCTGGCTAATGCCCAACTTTTACATGGGTGCTAGGGAGCCCGACTCAGGTCCTCACGCTTGTGCAGCAAGTGCTTTACCCATGGAACCATCTCCCCAGATCCCTAAATTTTGTGGGGTTATTTTTTGTTTGTTGTGCTTTTCTTTTGAGGTATAGTCTCGCTCTAGCCCATGTTGACCTGGAATTCACTTTATAGTCTCAGGCTGACCTAGAACTCACAGCGATTCTCCTACCTCTGCCTCCCAAATGCTGGGATTGAAGGCGTGTGCCACGATGCCTTGGAAAACCTTGTGTTTTATTTTTTAGGCTCTTTCTTTCCCTTCCTTCCTTCCTTCCTTCCTTCCTTCCTTCCTTCCTTCCTTTCTTTCTTTCTTTCTTTCTTTCTTTCTTTCTTTCTTTCTTTCTTTCTTAGAGAGAGAGAGAATGGGCATGCCAGGGCCTCCAGCCTCTACAAATGAACTCCAGATACATGCGCCCCCTTGTGTCTAAGGTACATTTTTTAAAAGGAAAATTCTAGATTCGCAAATTGGCCTTTTCATGGACCTCACCTGCAGAGATGTGGATGACAAATAAGCTTTTCCACGCAGAGCTACAATGTCAAGCTATTATCGGTGCACTGACTCTATCTGTGAGCTGTACCATAATGCATCTATGAGTGGAGGAACATTCTAGAAGCATGCTGTCTGAAGTGAGGTGGCCTGGCCCATGGGGTGGCTGGAGGTGGTGGATTTCTGTCTTGATGGGTGAGTACAGGAGAGAAGAAGGCCCCACATTACTCGCCCCTAGGCACAGATGTGGTGGTCGCCATGCCCCCTCCTCTGTGACTTAGGGCTATCGCCCTGTTCTGTGCAGGGCAGTGCAATGGCATGCAGAGCTAAACCACGTCTGAAGATACTGCATCCAGGAGGCAGACGAGAGGGGCTTCCTGGTGATGTGATGATCAGCAGGCAGGTCCTGGGGGTCCTGTGCCAAGTCCTGTGGATGACTGAGTGCTAGCATGCTCTCTGCCCGCCCCATGTGCCAGAGATCAGGATCAGGATCAGGCATTCTTTCTCTCTCCCTTTGTCTTCCTTCCTTCCTTCCTTTCTTTCTTTCTTTCTTTCTTTCTTTCTTTCTTTCTTTCTTTCTTTTTTTTTTCTTCCTTCCTTTTCTTTCTTTCTTTCTTTCTTTCTTTCTTTCTCTCTCTTTCTTTTTCCTTCCTTCCTTCCTTTTCTTTCTTTCTCTTTCTTTCTTTCTTTCTTTCTCTCTCTCTTTCTTTCTCTCTCTCTTTCTTTCTTTCTTTCTTTCTTTCTTTCTTTCTTTCTTTCTTTCTTCCTTCCTTTTTTACCAACTATATAAATGTTTATTTTTAATGCTTATTATTATTATTGCTATTAACAACATATTTTGTATGGCTACATCATGTGTGGGTACCCTCTTTTCCCTCGTCCCTGGCCCCATTCTGTTGGGGACCCTTTTCAGTGGGATTGCAGGTATTCCCTATGGGGTTGTGATTATGCGTGGTGGGAGAAGCAGTCAGTTATTTGGGGAGGGGGTTGAAATGCCTCTTGGCATGATGTCTAAGCCTGTGGCTCTTACAATCTTTCTGTCCCCTCTTCCACAAAATTCCCTGAGCTGTGGTGGGTGTGTTTTAAGTCTACTTCAGTGATGAGCTCTTAGGAGCCTCTGGATTTCTGCTTTGGTGGGTGTTGAGGGTCCTCAGGGTCTGTGTGCTTCACCCTGACGCTGATGATCAGGTTCAGCCTGGAAGCAGCGCTCTTGCTCGTCTCTCCACTTCCTCTGTGGATTCAGCTGGGGCTTGGCTGACGTGCGAGGGGTCATTTATGTCCTTGGGTCTCGCTACCTTTCCACGCCATGAGCACCCTGTGGCACAGGGTATCCGGGGATTCTTGTTCTATTTTTAACAGATTCTACTCTTATTCCCTCTCTCCTGTTCTGTTTCCCTGGGGCCCTCCTCTGTGGGATTATGGGGTTTACTGTGGAGTCATGAAGGCTTCAGTCAGTCCCAATGGGACAGTGGGGGGGGGGACTGTGCCTCAGGGTGTTCCCACCCACTCTGTGGCTCTTGAATACTTCACTAGTTTGATATCAGCCTGGTTCTCTCAGGCCACTGGAACAATGAAGTAGGCTTAGGGCAGAAGCAGCAATTTATTACCCACAGCACAGGAGGGCAGAAGTCTATGATCAAGGCACTTACAGACCTGGTGTTTGGGGTCGTTTTCTTCCAGGTTTGCAGATGGTGTTCCTTTCTCTGTGTCTTCCCACTGTGGACAACAGAAGCATCAGAAGTTAGCTGTCATGTGTCTTTTAAAAATATTTTATTAATTTATTTGAGAGAGAGAGAGAGAGAGCATGGGTGTGCCAGGGTCTATAGCCACTGCAAACGAACTCCAGATATATGGGCCACTGTGCATCTGGTTTATGTGGGTCCTGAGGAATCAAACCTGGGTCCTTAGGCTTTGCAGGCAAGCGCCTTAACTACTAAGCCATCTCTCCAGCCCAATGTGTCTTAAAAACATAATTATTTACATGGAGAAAGAAAGACAGATAGATATATAGAGAGAATGAGCATGCCTGGGCCTCTAGCCACTCCAAATGAAGTCCAGATGCATGTGCCACTTTATGCATCTGGCTTTATGTGGGTACTGGGGAATCGAACCCAGGTCCTTATGCTTTTCAGACAAGTGCCTTAACCATTGGGCAATTTCTCCAGCCCCAGTTATATGTCTTATAAGGACGTGAAGGACCTATTGGTTCCTACAGGCCCAACCTCCTAACCTCAGACTGGAGAGGCACAGATTTTAGAGGAAAGGTACATTCTGTTGTCGGAGCAGCAAAACCTTGCACAGCACCACCCTGTGAACTTGGGCATTGCTGATCATCTATGCCCCTAGCGTCACCATGGCTACGTGTCAGCCCAACCCACATGCAGCAAATGCATCCCTCCGGGAGTGGCGGGTATCTCAGTAGGGGGAGATCCATGTTCTGAGCACATGACAGGAACATCCTGGGCTTGCCTTCCTGCTGGTGTCCCCTCCCGTTTCTGCAGGCAGGAGGCCCCATGCAGCTATGTCTTGCAGCTTCCTCCAAGGGCTTCTTCCCACAGTTTGGAAAAGGGATGGTGCATGTGTGCGTGTGCATGCATGTGTGTGTGTGTGGTCATTATTTTCTCTAACATCTGTTTTTTATTTTTTGAAATTTTTGTTTATTTTTATTTATTTGAGAGCAACAGATAGAGAAAGAGGCAGAGAAAGAGAGAGAGAGAGAGAGAGAGAGAGACAATGGGCATGCCAGGGCTCCAGCCACTGCAAACGAACTCCAGATGCATGTGCCAACTTGTGCATCTGGCTTATGTGGGTACTGGGGAACCAAGCCTCAAACTGGGGTCCTTAGGCTTCACAGGCAAGCGCTTAACTGCTAAGCCATCTCTCCAACCCCTGATTTTTTTTTTTTTTTTTTTTTGGTTTTGCGAGGTAGGGTCTCACTCTGGTCCAGGCTGACCTGGAATTCACTATGTAGTCTCAGGGTGGCCTCGAACTCTCAGCGATCCTCCTCCCTCTGCCTCCTGAGTGCTGGGATTAAAGGTGTGCGCCACCACGCCCGGCTTGATTTTTTATTTTTTTACTTCAGAGAAAGAGCAAGAGAGACACACACACAGAGAGAGAATTGGCACACCAGGGCCTCAGCCACTGCAATTGAACTCCAGACACTTGCACCACTTAGTGGGCACGTGCGACCTTGTGCTTGCCTCACCTTTGTGCATCTGGCTAACATGGAATCTGGAGAATAGAACATGGGTCCTTAGGCTTCACCAGCAAGCGCCTTAACCGCTAAGCCATCTCTCCAGCTCTCTTAACATCTTAATAACCCTGGTTTTACTCTCTCTGGCATCTCATGGCTTGTGAGTGACTAGAGGGAACAGAGTCCAGGCTAAGGAGAGTGAGCCAGACATCTCTCATCAGTGAATCACAACCCAGGACCAACTGCCCCTGCATAGCTTCTGCTTGGCTTGTAGAACAGAATGGTGCCACCAAACTAAACTGCCAGCACCACCATGAGCGAGGGGACAGGCCTCACAAGAAGCTCACTTCCAGGATTTCAGTTGTTAGTTGGGTTTTACTGGGAACAACAACACTCTGCTGACTTCCCTGTGCTAGTCTGAGAGGAACATGGGGAGCTGGGCGCACACAGTCGCTCAGCAAGTGCAGGCTGTGTCTGAGGGAGTCTCTAGCTCTGTGCTCTCTCCCTAAGGTTTGCTTCAGACGGACACTCACAAGCACGCCACACATACTGATAGCCCTGGCATATCACCCCCACGTGCTCACACCACCCACACCCCCACTCACACAAATACACCCATATACACCCACACCACGCAGAAGCATGCCTCACATTCTCTTTCTTTCTCCAGAAAACTTTGGCATGGATGCTGGTCTTCAGAAGCAGCATTCACTGAGGTGGGCTTGCTTAGGCTCCACTTACACCCCTCTCGGTGCAGGTCCTGCTTCCTGCACCCTCTCCCCTGGCCCCTCTGTTGCTTTCTCTAAGGGTGACCAGAACACTCTCTGGCCATCTGCTTGACCACCAGTCTCAGAGGCCAGTAGAGAAAGGGTCTAAGCATGTGTCCAGTTTCTGCCTGACATTATCACTGTGACGATCGTCAAATCAACAATGTCGAGTTCTTTTAGAGTTTGTGGTGAGCATCTATGTGTATATCTGTGTTCTCATGTGTATAAGTGCATGTGGGTGCCTGTACACAGGTGTGGGTGTGGGCATACCTGGAGGGCAATCTCTGCTGTCATCCTCAGATATACACTTTCACTTTTTTTTCTTTTTCTTTTTGGAGAGAGACAGAGAGAGAGGGAGAGGAAGACAGATAGAAATGGGCGCGCCAGCAGCCTCTCAGCCACTGTGAACAAAATCCAGATGCGTGCGCCCCCTTGTGGTCAAGTGCGGCATTGCGCCCTTGCATCACTTTGCATCTGACTAAAGGTGGGACCTGGAGATTGGAACCAGCGTTCTTAGGCTTAGCAGGCAGGCGCCTTAACCACTAAGCCATCTCTCCAGCCCTCCCCTTCACTTTTTTTTCTTTCTAAAAATATTTTATTTATTCATTTATTTGAGAGAGAAATAGAGAGGCAGATAGAGAGAATGGGTGCACCATGGTCTCTAGTTGCTGCAAACAAATGCCACACACATGCACCACCTCGTACACCTGGCGTTATGTGGGTACTGGGGAGTTGAACCTGGGTTCTTAGGCTTTGCAGGCAAATGCCTTAACCGCTAAGCCATCTCTCCAGTCCCTCTTCTGTTTTGTTGAAACAAGGTTTCTCATTGTCTTCAATGAGCTCACCATTAGGCTACACTTCCTGGCCACTGAGCCTCAGATAACCTCCCATCTCTCCTTCTCCAGCCACTACCACGCTCAGTGTTGTATGTGGGTGCTGGGGATTGAACTCCAGCCTTCGTGCTTGCACAGAAGTACGTTACTGAATGAACCATCTTCCCAGCCCCTAATGTCACCTTCTGGCCTAGCCTGCCTCATGGGCAGGAGTTGGCGGGTTACAAACACAGACCCTCCAGTGTCCATCAAGAAGTCCCTTTGTTCACTTGTGTGTCTCTGGAGTGAAGGACCTGTGAGAAGAGACTGAGTGCCAGGGCTCCTGACTCCAGGCCACCTGTGATCAATGCCGGTCATGTCCTGTGTTTTGGGGTCCATCAGTAGCAAGTGCTTAAGACAACGCCAGGAGTTTCACTAGACAGAAAGGCTGACCTCATTTAAAGTCCATGAGCTTGTGAAACTTTTGATATTGGATGGCTAAGAGGTTAGAAGATCTTCATTACAGAAGCAACTATTTTTATTTATATTTTTTAATTTTTTTATTATTTTATTTATTTTTGGAGAGAGACACAGAGAGAGACAGAGATGGAGAGGGAGACAGATAGAGATGGGCGCGCCAGCAGTCTCTCAGCTGCTGTGAATGAAATCCAGATGCATGTGCCCCCCTTGTGGTCAAGTGTGGCATTGCGCCCTTGTGTCACTTTGCATCTGGCTAAACGTGGGACCTGGAGGTTGGAACCAGCGTTCTTAGGCTTAGGAGGCAGGAACCTTAACCCCAAGCCATCTCTCCAGGCCTGGTTAATATTTTTAAAGTATCTGTCATAAAAATGTGACCAACCCGGCATTGTATTTTGAAGAGCCTGTTTCCCTGTGTGAACCCTGCTCCAAGCTGCGTGCCTTTCCATGGAGAGCTGCGGTGACTTCCTGCGCTGAGGTTTCTGAAGCTCATAAGGAGGAATTCAATTACTTGTGACACTGGGACTTGGATGGAGGGCGCAGGGAGGCACAAAGTTGCTTCTAGACAAGAGCCCCTCTGCGGGTCCCCAGCAGACATAGCTGAACCACTGCCAGGCTGGCAAAGGTCTTTCAGGATGGAACTCAGGCCCGTTTGCCAAGAGCCTGTTGTTGTTTTTCTTTCATTTTTTCCCCTTTCTTTTCTTTTAGTTGCGTTACCCTAGAGTATATAGCTTTAAGCTGATTTTATGCCTCAAAATAACTGAACATTTTGAAGATTTATTTCAAGATAAAACATTTTCTTTTATGCTTCAGTAACGGTTTATTGGTACTCGCTTAGAGGATTATTTTCAGTATATTGCTTGTCCCTAGCCCCCACCCAGAGGAGAGCACTTTGGATTTGGCGGGGCTTTGGAAAAACATGCAGCCCTTTTAATTACAGTAAAACGTGTTGGAACAGTGCTTATGCAATGCGTGTGCCTGCACTGGCAGGGTGCTTCAGGAGACACTGGCACTTTTTGGGCTCTCTAGACAATCAGTGATCATTTTCAGAGTTCCTGCACATCTGAATTTCTTAGATTTTGAGATATACACAGATCTCCCCCTCGTGCTGGTCGACTCTACCATTCAGCTAAATATCCTTGTCGACAGGCACGGAAGGTGATCACAAATACTACTTTCTCCTCTTTCCACTAAAGCAATACTGAAGGTCTTCAGAAGACTGAATTAAGAAATTACTTTCATTTTAGACTTTTTAAAATATATTTTGTTTATTTATTTGAGAGAGAGAAAGAGACAGAGAGAGAGACAGAGAGGGAGAGAGAGGGGGAGAGAATGGGCATGCCAGGGCCTCCAGCCACTGCAAACACATTCCACATGCATGCGTCCCCTTTTGCATCTGGTTTATGTGGGTCCTGGAGAATTGAACCAAGATCCTTTGGCTTTGCAGGCAAAGCCTTATCCGCTAAGCCATCTCTTCAGCCCTCATTTTAGATTTTTAAAAATTCTTTTTAAATATTTTATTTATTTATTTGAGACAGAGGGGCAGATAGAGAAAGAAAGAATGTGAGAACGGGTGAGCCTGGGTCCCCAGCCATTGCAAATGAACTCCAGATGCATGCATCAAGTTGTGCATATGCCTTACGTGGGTCCTGGGGAATTGAACCGTGGTCCTTTGACTTTTGCAGGCAAGTGTCTTAACCACTGAGCCATCTCTCCAGCCCCCTCATTTTAGATTTTTTTAAAAATTTTTTTACTTTATTTATTTTTGGAGAGAGAGACAGAGACAGACAGAGAGAGAGGGAGAGGGAAACAGAGATGGGCGCGCCAGCAGTGTCTCAGCTGCTGTGAACGAAATCCAGATGCGTGCGCCCCCTTGTGGTCAAGTGTGGCATTGCGCCCTTGCGTCACTTTGCATCTGGCTAAACGTGGGACCTGGAGATTGGAACCGGGTTCTTAGGCTTAGCAGGCAGGCGCCTTAACCGCTAAGCCATCTCTCCAGCCCCATTTTAGATTTTTTGAAAATATTTTATTTATTTATTTATGAATGAGAGTGAGAGAGAGCAATATACACAAGAGGGGGGGGGAGAGAGAATGGCATGTCAGGGCCTTCAGCCACTGCAAACAAACTCCAGATGCATGGGCCACCTTGTGCATATGGTTTTACTGGGGAATCAAACCTGGGTCCTTAGGCTTTGCAGGCAAGTGCCTTAACCACTGAGCAATCTCTCCAGCTGAAATTAAAAAAAGAATTCTTGGTATTTTTTTGCAACTTTATATCTTTTGAATCACACCTCCTTTCCTCCAGTTGCCTGCCACCCCCTTCTCTCTGCTTCTCCTCTCGGAGATGGACTTGGGCATAGCCTGGGCATCGGGGAGGTCATGCTGTCTTGGTCTTCGTGGATTTGCTCATTTCATTTAGTATTGTGTCGTTTGTATTCCTTCTTTGTATATTTGCTCACATATATGTGCATGTTCCAGTGTGCACAGGTGTCTGTGCCTGTGTGTGGAGGTCAGGGAACAACTTTGGGTACCAATCCTCAGAAAGGCCATTAAACTTTTTTTAGACAAAGTCTCTTGCTGGCTAGAACTCACTGAGTAGGGTAGGCCAGTTGGTCAGTGAGCCCCACGGGTTTTCTTGTCGCTGCCTTTCCAGTACTCAATACCACACCCAGCTTTTTGCTTTTTCATGGGTTCTGAGGATCAAACGCAGGTCTTTGTGCTTGCAAGACAAGCCTTTTCTGACTGAGCTATCACCACCCCAATTTCTTTCTTTTTTGAACTGAATACTATTTCTTTTAAAAATATTTTATTTATTGATTGATGTAAGAGAATGGGGAGGTAGAAAGAGAGAGGGGACAGAGAGAAAGAGAGAGAGAGAGAGAGAGCAGGTACACCAGGGCCTCTATCCACTGCAAATGAATTCCAGGCACACGCACTTCCTTGTGCATCAGGGTTTACATGGGTACTATGGAATTGAACCTGGGTCCATGGGCTTTGCAGACAAGTGCCTTAACTGCAGAGCCATGTCTCAACCCCTGAGTAATATTTCATTGTGCATATCTGCTGCCTTGATTTATTCCATCATCAGTCAATGGACATGTGGGTTGCTCCCGTGTCTTGGCTGCTATGACAGATGTTGTGGCATGTGAATGCAGAGTGCAGGTGTCTCTTCCACGAACTGGCCTCATGGATTGAGGATTGCGACTCAGGAGTGAGACCTGCTGGACCACAGGGTGCTTCTACCCCTCGCATGCTGAGGAAGCTCTATGCTGTCTCCAAGATAGCTGAGCTCACCCCACCAGGACTGAGAGGGCTCTCCTGTCTGTGAGACGAGCCACTCCCACCACAGGGCGGCATTATCTCATTGTGCCTTGATTGCATATTCCCGATGACTGATGAAGCTTAACACTTCTTCACGTCGCTGTGGGCCACCTGCAGGCTTCCTCTTGAGGAATTTCTACCTAGACCCTCCATCAATTTCCCACCAAGTTACTTATTTCTTCTGTCGGGCTGTTTGAGTTTCTTACATATTTTGGGTACCTGCCTCATTCTTGATGTATAGCGGACAAATGTCTTCTTCCGGTCTCTGTATTTCCTGTGCTGTACAGAAGGGTTTCAGATGGATGCAACTTAAAAAAATCCTTTATTTTTATTTATTTATTTATTTATTTATTAGAGACACAGCGAAGGAGAGGGAGAGAGAAAGAGTGAGAATGGGCGCACCAGGGCCTCCAGCCACTGCAAACAAACTCCAGACACATGCACCATCATGTGCATCTAGCTTACGTGGACCTGGAGAATCAAACCAGGGTCCTTAGGCTTTGCAGGCATGCGCCTTAACCACTAAGCCATCTCTCCAGCCCCAATGTTTGTTTTGGTTTCCTGGAGTAGAAGGGAGCACATCCTAAAATTATTGTCCAGATCGATGTTGTAGAACTTCCTCCATAGGGTTTCTTCTCGAAGTTTATGGTTTGGAGTCATGTTTAAATCATTGATGCATTGTGAGGTGATTTTTTTTTAAAATATTTTATTATTTATTTATTTATTTGAGAGAGAGAAATACAGAAATAGGCAGGTAGAGAGAGAAAGAATGGGCACGCCAGGGCCTCCAGCCACTGCAAACGAACTCCAGATGCATGTGCCCCCTTGTGCATCTGGCTTACGTGGGTCCTGGAGAATGGAGCTTCGAACCGGGGTCCTTAGGCTTCACAGGCAAGCGTTTAACCACTAAGCCATCTCTCCAGCCCTGATTTTTAAAAAAATTTATTTGTAAGCAAAGCGAGATAGAGAGAAGAGACAGACAAAGAGAATGGATGCACCAGGGCCTCCAGTTGCTGCAAAGGAATGCCAGATGCATGCCTCACTTTGTGCGTCCAACTTTACATAGATACTGGGGAATTGGACTCCAGTTGTTAGGCCTTGTGGGTAAATGCCTTAATCGCTATGTCATCTATCTAACCCTTCAGTTGATTTTTTTTTATTTTTTATTTTTTTGGTTTTCCAAGGTAGGGTCTCACTCTAGCTCAGGCTGACCTGGAATTCACTCTGTAGTCTCAGGGTGGCCTTGAACTCATGGCGATCCTCCTACCTCTGCCTCCTGAGTGCTGGGATTAAAGGCGTAGGCCATCACGCCCAGCCCTTCCGTTGATTTTTATATGTGGTGTGAGATAAGAGTCCCATCTTGTTCTTAGGTATGTAAATATCTGTTTTCCCTAGCACTCTTTCTTTTTAATTTTAATTTTTATTGATTTGAGAGAGCGAGAGAAAAAGAGGCAAGAGAGAGTGAGGAAGAGAATGGGCACGCCAGGGCCTCCAGCCACTGCAAACGTCCTCCAGATGCATGTGCCTCCTTGTGCATCTGGCTTACGTGGGTCCTGGGGTCCTTTGCCTTTGCAGACAAGTGCCTTAACTGCTAAGACATCTCTCCAGCCTCCTAGCATTGTTTATTGAGGAGTCTGTCCTATTTTCACATGTGTCCTTAGCACCATTGTCAAAAGCCAACCGTCAGAACATGAGGGTTTATTCCGTGCTCTCTTCTCAGCCCCACTAGTGTAGCCCCCCCTTACTTTGCTGATGTCAGCCTGCCTGTCTGCCACAGCTTTCTACCACAAGTACTACCTCCTGCTTGCTCTTATTACCTCCACTCTCTGGATAGTTTAGGATTTTTTTTTTCCTTTAAAAATGCTATTGAGGGCTGGAGAGATGGCTTAGCGGTCAAGTCGCCTGCCTCCTAAGCCTAAACGCTGGTTCCAATCTCCAGGTCCCACATTTAGCCAGATGCAAAGTGACTCAAGGGCGCAATGCCACACTTGACCACAAGGGGGTGCACACATCTGGATTTCGTTCGCAGCGGCTGAGAGGCTGCTGGCGCGCCCATCTCTATCTGTCTTCCTCTCCCTCTCTGTCTGTCTCTCTCCAAAAAAAAAAAAAAATGGTATTGAAAGCCAGATGTACTCACCTTTAATCCCAGCACTTGGGGGCAGATGTAGGTGGATTGCCATGAGTTCAAGGCCACCCTGAGACTAATTCCACATCAGCCTGGCCTAGAGCAAGACTCTGCCTCAGAAAACCAAAACCAAAAATAATAATAATAATAATAATAATAATGCTATTGAAATTTTAATAGGCATTGCAATGAATTTGTATATTGTTTGTATATTGTCTTTAAATATCATCGGACTAGAGATTCAGTAAAAAGCCTTCCAGTATTAACACTGCTAGTGACAGGGTTGGGGCAATGTCTTAGTGGATAAAATGTAGCTGTACAAGTATGAGGATCTGTGTTTGGATCCCTAGGACCCTGGTTAAGCCAGATGCAGTCGGACATGTTTGGGATCTCAGAGCTCCTACATGAGATGGAAGGTGGAAATAAGACTCCTTTGAAGCCCATGGGCCAGCTAGCCTGCTATACATTGTGGTGAACAATAGGAGATCCTGCCTAAATGGGATGGAAGATGAGGACTGACCTTTGAGATCCTCTGGTCTCTACATGTCTGCTGCAGCACACGCCTGCCCTTACTCACATACACGAACACACACGTACATACATACATATGCAATGGTTCAAGCATAAAAATAAATAAAATGGCAAGTGACAAATTCCTTTCCTTTCTTTGAGAATGTCTTCATGTCAGAGAAATTAGTGCTTTTGGTTATAGAATTCACACTGCACAATTCTCTCATTTAATCATGAAAAAAATATTGGGTCATTTTCTTCTGGTGCCATTTTGAAACTATTTTATTTTATTTATTTATTTTGCAAGCAGGCAGAGATAGAGAGGAGAGAGACAGACAGAGAGAATGGATGTGCCAGGGCCTCTAGCCTCTGCAAACAAACTCCAGACACATGTGACACCTTGTGTAGCAGGCTTACGTAGGTCCTGGGGAATCAAACCTGGGTCATTTGGCTTTGTAGGCAAGTGCCTTAACTGCTAATCCATCTCTCCAGTCCCTGATGCCATTAAAAAAATTTTTATTATTTGAGAGAGAGAGAGAGGAAGAGGCAGAGAGAGAGAGAGAGAGAGAGAGAGAGAGAGAGAGAGAGAGAGAATGGGCTTGCCAGTGGCCTTTCAGCTGCTGTGAATAAACTCCAGATGTGCATGCCTCCTTGTGGGCAAGAGCGGCATTGTGTGCTTACCTCACTTTTGCGTCTGGCTAAATGTGGGACCTGGAGTATCAAACAGCAGGCAAGCACCTTAACCGCTAAGTCATCTCTCCAGCCCCTGATGCCATTTTTAAGATGAAAAAAAAAATCATCCATCATTTAAATTGGTGTCCCCTGCATGCTCAAGTGGGTGTGTGTCATTTGTACTTACGAGCTCATGTCTTCTG
This sequence comes from Orientallactaga sibirica, assembly GCA_036365145.1. Taxonomy (NCBI): domain Eukaryota; kingdom Metazoa; phylum Chordata; class Mammalia; order Rodentia; family Dipodidae; genus Orientallactaga; species Orientallactaga sibirica. The sequence continues at coordinate 3,305,526 of JAEOAD010001845.1, forward strand.
TAGTCCCAAGTGGGCTTTACCCGAAATCCAGAGGTCACATACTGCTTCCCCCGGTTTGTTTTCCTAGCTTATTTTATCTTATTTAAAATTTTTTTGTTTATTTTATTTATTTATTTATTTATTCAAGAGTGACAGACAGAGAGAGAAAGAGGCAGAGAGAGAGAGAGAGAGAGAGAGAATGGGTGCACCCGGGTCTCCAGCCACTGCAAACGAACTCCAGATGCATGCGCCACCTTGTGCATCTGGCTTTCGTGGGTCCTGGGGAATCGAGCCTCGAACTGAGGTTCTTAGGCTTCACAGGCAAGCGCTTACCCCTAAGCCATCGCTCCAGGCCCTTATTTTCAGTTGTACAAGTCTCTACGCTGTGTAAGTTTTGTGACCATTACTTGTGTTGTTTCCTTTTTCTTTCTTTTTTTTTTTTTTGTGTGTGTTGTTTTCTGAGTCTGGTTGGCTCCTCTTGTTGTAAGACAGGCGAGTGTCTCTCCCTCCATCTGGAAATCTTCATCAATTATGTCTTCAGATTTCCTCCTAGCTGGTCACTCACTGTCTTCTGTTCCTGTGACTTCCACGGCCTGAGTGTCGGGACCTGTGCCATTGTCTCACCAGGCCTGGAATGTCCTTAGTTTTTTCTTTTCTGCTCTTGTCTTCTGTTGTTCAGTTCTGATGACCTCCACCAGTGTCCATCCCTGTTACCTCATGGCCACTGGATCAGCTGTGGAACCCTGACAGTCAGTGTTTCTTTCTCTGGGCTCCATTTGGCCATTTGAAAAGTAAGTTCTTGGGCTGGAGGGATGGCTTAGTGGTTAAGGAGCTTGCCTGCGAAGCCTAAGGACCCAGGTTAGACTCTCCAGGTCCCATGTGAGCCAGATGCACAAAGTGGCGCATGCATCTGGAATTTGTTTGCAGTGGCTAGAGTCCCTGGCATGCCCATTCTTTCTCTCTCTCTTTCTTTCCCTCTCTCTGCCTCTAATAAATAAATAAAATCTTAAAAAAAGAAAAGTAATTTCTCTCATACTGCCATTTGCCTTTGCTTCAAGACATCTTGTAGTTTTACTGAGGAATTATTTCAACAGGTAGAAGAAATTCCAGCATCAACTTCCCCTGGCACTGCCTGCGGGATGGGGGGAGCAGCCTTTCATTCACGATGTGACTTCATTGCTGGTGCCATGGTGTGACAGTTTGAGTGGATGTCCCTCAACAGATTCAGGAGTTTTACTCAAGCTTGTAACCTTTTAGACTTCCAGCTGCCTGGCTGGAGGAGGTGTCACTGTGAGCTGATCATAGGGTCCAGCCCTAAGGTATGTTTGGGGGTGGACCCGATTCCAGTCTAACGTAGGCAGAGCAGTCTGAGCCCTGCCTGGGGTTTCTGGACTGTGCTTGCTCATGGGGCTGGTGGTGATTTTGCTTACTGTGTGGACCTGTGAAAGAGGGCCAGCTTCTTCCTTCTGCCATTATGGAACTTCCTCTGGATCCATAGGCTTCAATGAATCCTGTAACCAGGCGTAAACTGTGCCTGGTTTGGAAGTTCACCCCAGAAGCCTAAGGCTGACTGCAACACATGAGTTGTGTTCTGTCATGCCCTGGACATTCTGCCAGCCATGGTGGAAGGGTCCTCCTTGAAGCCTTGTTTCAGCATGGAAGTTCCTGGCTGATGTCTGTAGACTGCAGGGACATTTATTTCTTTGTAAGACCTTGTCTGTGTTTTATTTATTTACTTCTTTACTATTTATTTATTGGTTTGGTTACTGCCTGAGCCTCACTGTGGTCTCTGAAGATATGTCTCTGAGGTGTTAGGGTTCCCCAGGCCAGGGTAAGTCACTCCCAAGGTTCAGAGCACAGACCAGAATATTGGCCTCTTTGGTCCAGTGATTCCAGCTGGTTTTGGCTTTTACATAGGTTATTAATAAACTTAGAAAGGAAGTTGCACCACCCTGGATGTATGCACATATACAGCACATTTGATTACTGATAGAGATTTTAGTTAAAGAATGACATAAGAGTTTAAAGTCATTTTCTCCAAGCTTTTAAAATTTGGTTGTCCTGGGCTGGAGACATGGCTTAGCGGTAAAGCGCTTGCCTGTGAAGCCTAAGGACCCTGGTTCGAGGCTCTATTCCCTAGGACCCACATAAGCCAGATGCACAAGGTGGCACATGCATCTGGAGTTTGTTTGCAGTGGCTGGAGGTCCCAGCGCGCCCCTTCTCTCTCTCTCTCTCTCTGCCTCTTTATGTCCTTCTCAAATAAATAAATAAAGAATTTGGTTGTCCTGTGGCAGCATAGGCCGTATCTGAGGCATAGGAAGTAGGCACACATTACCCTTTAAATATCTAATAGTTATAAATCCAGGAAGAACCTGTTATCAGTCTTGAAAGCAATCCAAATCTAAGCCGATTAATTCAACCTATAGAAATTGTCAGAAAGGAAGACAGTATCAAGCCTTGGCACCTGTGTTTGAAAACATCTTTTTTTAATTATTATTTTTTAATATTGACAACTTCTATACTTACATACAAAAAACACATGATATTTCCCTCCCCTCCCCCCATTCCCCTTTAGAACTCCAGTCTCCATCATATCCCCTCCCTCTCTCCATTAGTCTCTCTTTTAATTTGATGTCATCATCTTTTTCTTCTATTTTGAGGGTCTTGCGAAGGTATTGCTAGGCACAGCAAGGTCATGGATATCGAGGCTGATTTCTGTCTGGGCAGTTGCATTGTAAGAAGTCGTATCCTTCCTTTGGCTCTTCCATTCTATCCGCCCCCTCTTCCGCAATGGTCCTGAGCCTTGGAGGGTGTGACAGAGATGTTTCAGTGCTGGGCACTCCTCCGTCCCTTCTTCTCAGCACGATGTTGCCTTGAAAACATCTTTGATGAGTCCAGATACCTGTGTGAGTACCGATTACCCAGGAACATTGGAAACCAAACCACAGAGCTTGAAATGGTTTCTCTCAGATGAAGACCATGGGGGGATGGACAGACCCCCTAGTTGAACATGCCAGGATTCCGCTGTCCTCTGGGCACTGCGGGGTGTGCCTCACAGGGAACAGGGATGTCCCGCTTGACCCTGTCAGTGAGGGACCTTGCAATGCTGCTTCGCAGTGATGGTGAGCCCACCTCTTGTTGCCAGAAGGGTGATGTCTGACTGAGGGGAGCCATGGAGTGACCTGGACCACCATGGGCTGAGTTGATCACTGAATAACCACAGGTCTCAGCATCTTTTTTTGGGGGTGGGGGAGGAGCATGTGAAGTGTTAGCCCTTGGTTTTATCTCTAGCCATGGGGAACCCCAGCATCTCACTGTGTGGCCCTGCCATCTCAGGTTCTCCTCCGTCTTCCCTCTTCACTATTTCTGTGGTGTACGAGAATGCTGGGCGGGGCAGCGAGAAGCAAGTCTCCACCTGTGGTTCCTCCAAAGTTCACAGTTACACGTAGATGAGAATGTGTGCTGTGCACACTGAGGTTCTGTAGTAAAGATGTGGGGTCCACGCTCATCCAGTGAGGAGCCCAGCATCAAGATGGGGGTCTTGGAAATGTATGTCAAGGAATAGCCCACCTGCGTGGCATGTGGGTGGGTTCTGAGTGCTGGGTGGGAGGAAGACGCCATCAGAGGCATTCAGTGGCTGCTGGGATCAGTCATCAGATTCAAGGCCAAATGGAAGCGACTCCCCTGGCCCAAGATGCAACAATTTGAACATCAGTAAGGAACAGTGAGGACTGGAGAGATGGCTTAGTGGTTAAGGTGCTTGCCCGCAAAGCCAAAAGACCCAGGTTCAATTCCCCAGGACCCACAAAAGGCAGAGGCACATGGTGGTGCATGTCTGGAGTTTCTTTGCAGTGGCTCTCTATCTGCCTCTCCCTATCTATCTCTCTTTCAAATAAATAGATAATCCGGGTGTGGTGGCGCACGCCTTTAATCCCAACCCTTGGAGGCAGAGGTAGGAGGATCACTGTGATTTTGAGGCCACCCTGAGACTACATAGGAAATTCCAGTTCAGCCCAGGCTAGAGCGAGACCCTACCTCCAAACCCGCCCCCCCCAAATCAAATAAATAGATAAATAAATCAATGAATAAATAAAAAGAAGCAGTGACTATGAGCCAAAAACACAGTGCTTCAGTAAGATCTATGAATTAGCAAAAGCAGTTATAGTCAGAATCTATGGCTAGAAGTTGTCAGAGCACAACTTCACTATTATAAGTTGCTACAGGGCTGGAGAAATGGCTCAGTGGTTAAGGAACTTGCCTGCAAAGCCTAATGATCCAGGTTCGATTCCCCAGCACCCACGTAAATCCAGATGCACAAAGTGTTGCATGCATCTGGAGTTCGTTTGCAGTGGCAGGATGCCCTGTCACACTCTATCTTTTTCTCTCTCTCTATCTACTTCTTTCTCTCTGTCTTAAATAAATAAATAAATAAATAAATAAATAAATAAATAAATAAAATATTTTTAAGCCTGGCATGGCGGTATACACCTTTAATCCCAGTACTTGGGAGGCAGAGGTAGGAGGGTTGCTATGAGTTTGAGGCCACTCTGAGAATACATAGTGAATTCCAGGCCAGCCTGGGCTTGAGTGAGTGACCTTTCCTCGGAAAACTAAGCAAAACAAAAACAAAAAATTTGTTTTGTAAAGTTTTAAAAGTTGCTACACAGAAGCCGGGCGTGGTGGCGCACGCCTTTAATCCCAGCACTCGGGAGGCAGAGGTAGGAGGATCGCCGAGAGTTCGAGGCCACCCTGAGACTACATAGTTAATTCCAGGTCAGCCTGAACCAGAGTGAGACCCTACCTTGCAAAACCAAAAAAAAAAAAAAAGTTGCTACACAGATAGAAAGCAGGGCGCTGGCCCTATCCAAGGCCAGACCCTCAGTATTACTCCCAAGGAAGATTGCTCCCCACAAGGTCATGGTCCTTGTACATTCTTACGGCCAGGACCCCTGGGACACTGAGGGCTGACACCTGCCATAGCCTCAGCACACCAGTAGCCAGTTCTCACCTGCCCAAGGCACTCCGTGGTGAGGCAGAGAAGGGTGGGAGTACAATAGAGCCTGAGATCCCCAAATTCAAGGAACTGGAGGGAAGGCATCACGAGAAGAAAAGCCAGAGGGGCAGGACGTAAAGCTTGGCCCACTGGCACCTCTGGCACCTTCTTGGAGTTGAGCGAAAAGCAAATTGTCACGTCCAAGGGAGGCTGAGCCCTTTACAGATGCATGGGCAGTCTGAAAACTCTGCAGGGTGCAATGCAGGAGGAGAATGGGTCTCCAAGATGCTCAGATGCTCGGGACACAGGAAGAAGGGAGCTTATTGGAGTCAGGGATGTGCCTTTAGTGAAGGAAAGTGCCAACAGCTGGAAGTGAAGGGCAGCGGGTGTCAGGAGGCTAGGGCGATGGGCTGCCTCTTGCTTCTCCTGCCTGTCTGGGCCTGTGCTCATTAACCAGAGACACATTTGTGCAGGCAGCTAAAATTTTAATGTATCGCTCTTGTTTCCTTGAATATTGATTTTACAAGGAACTGAAATCAAATTAAATCACGTTGTGATGGTATTTTTCCTCTCTATTTAAAATTGAAAGATGCCCACCAGTGCTCAGCACATATTTGACAGGGTAACTTTATTAATTTCTTGACAGAAGAGAGAAAGAAAGGACCTACCAGGTCTCTGAATCACTGCCATGCTCTGCAGGGAGGACTTGCGTAAATTGAGGGGGGAGTGCTATGGCTCTGACGGTCCACTGAGGAGGGCCACTATCCTCAGGGCAGTGCCAGGCCGTGAGGGAAGGGTACAAGGTAGGAAGAAAGTTCCAGAAGTTAATGTGATGTGCCAGCCCACACTGAAGGCTTGCAGGACTGGAGGAGGAAGAGAGCTATTACAGGTGACCCAGAGCCAGTGGCAGCGTGATTGCTGGGGGAGAGGTACAAAAGGAGAAGTCAGAATCATTTGTGCCTTTAAAGTATCATCAAATGTATTTCTGGAATTTGAGATTTAGAGAAAAGTTAAGCAGAAAGTTCAGAGATTTGCATGTACCCAACTCTATTTTTTTAACATATTTGCATGACTGGTGTGGTGGTTTGAATGAAAATGTCCCCCTTTGACTCGTGTATTTCAGTGTTTTGTTTCCGGCTGGTGGCACTATTCTGCATGTAACCTTGTCGTAGGAAGTGCGCCCTTGGGCCTTGCCCTTGACACATGCTGTTTTCTCTCTCTGCCTCTTGTTTCCTGGCATGGCAATGTGGTCTTGGCTTTCTGCTCTAGTCTTCCATACTTTCTCTAGTCCATGATGGACTCTACCCTCTACTAGAGAGAGAGCGAGCGAGAGAATGGGCACACCAGGGCCTCCAGCCAGTGCAAACGAACTCCAGACGCATGCGCCCCCTTGTGCATCTGGCTTACATGGGTCCTGGGGAATCAAACCTGGGTCCTTAGGTTTTGCAGGGAAGTGCCTTAACTGCTAAGCCTTCCCTCTAGCCCAGAAAGGGGCAATTTGAAGGCTAAGATTTTTAGTGCCTTTTTAGGAAAGAATATTTTATCATCATGGATTTTGGTTTCTACGAGCCTAAGTCTTCCAAAGTCAATCTTGTACAAAACTCAGAAACAAATGAATTGCTTGCTAGGAATTGCTTTTGTTTCTATCAGCGACAAGAGCCTCCTGACTAGCAAGTCAGGTGATCACCGAGCATCTTGCAGTTCTGACACCCATATACTTCATTCACAGTAAAAGTGACAACAGCCGGGTGTGGTGGTGCACGCCTTTAATCCCAGCACTCAGGAGGCAGGGATAGGAGGATCTCCATGCATTTGAGGCCCCTCTGAGACTACAGAGTGAACTCGAGGTCAGCCTGAGCTAGAGTGAGACCCGACCTTTGGGGAAAAAAAAAAGTGACAGTGAAAGTCATGAACTCAGCCTTCAATTTCAAACACGGATCCCTGACAATTGAATCGGACGGGGATATGACTGAGGACCTTCTGACTCACTGGCTTGCTTGACTCTGGTTGGATAGCTCCTTGTCCTCTGACTAGAAGCATCCTCTACAGTGACTGAGGAAGACTGGGCCACCCCTAGAATAACAGGAAATCTGGGAAGTCGTGTTGCGCAATACACTGCGATTAAGGTTCTCGTCTGAAGTTGCCACGTCTTGCAGCGTGTTTCCTGGCCTTGCCTTAGAACAGGGCCTCAATGGCATCTTGAAGCCCATTGGTGTTAAATGTGAGTTAGGACTTTGGCGCAGGAATGACGGTGGTGATGGCAGCGTACTTCTCTCTCTGCTGTGCTTAATTACCCACGAATGAGGGCTCTTATCATATAGCTGTGTATCCAGAGCCAAGAGTTTGGGGAGGAACATGCCCATTACAGACGCCAAACAATTTGGGCATCCTCAGTTCTAAGCATTTCTCTTTAGCACTGTAGATGCCGGAGCACTCTTTTGCCTGAAGAGATCAGACCCAAATTCATTTCATGAATGAAATGAGAGCTATTTTTTTTCCCATGAAAACATGGGGCTGATTGACATTCAGGATTGGGTGAGTGAAAACTGCATCATTGAAATGTTGTCCATCAAAGCTGTTGGCCTGGCACTGACACCAGACACAATCTATTTTTTTAAAATTAATTTTATTTATCTATTTGTGCACATGTGTGTGTGTGTGTGAGAGAGAGAGAGAGAGAGAGAGAGAGAAGGGAGAGAGAGGGAGAAAGAAAGAAAGGGGCAGATAGAGAGAAAGAGAATGGGTGCACCAGGGCCTCCAGCCACTGCAAACAAACTCCAGACACATGTGCCACCTTGTGCACCTGGCTCATGTGGGTCCTTTGGCTATGCAGGCAAATGCCTTAACCACTGAGAAACCTCTCCAGCCTCAATCTGTTTATTGAAACTTTCAGTCACCCTTGAAAGTCTGCCAGATGATGTCTCTTTTCATTTAATGTCCTCCCCAAATCTTCCTGTAACCCCAGGGCCAGGCCCTGGGTCTCCCCCAGTACGATGGCTTTTGGCGTCCAGATCTAATCAGTAAGTAGCATGTTCAACAAGAAGGGCCCTTTTATGCACGAGGTGTTGGGACAAGAGCCACCATGTTGTAGATTTCTAGAATAAACAATCTGAGATTCAATTACAATGTCGGGACTGGGCTTTTATCTGGTAGGGACATCATTTCAATCAAAATGTAAAATAATACAATCATGTAATTGCAGGGGTGGCAATAAGACACAGACGGCTGCACTTAGTCATTTAATAAAAGGAAGGGGGGCTCCTGTGTGTCACACAAGGGCCCCAGTCCCACACTGCCATTTCCCCCATCTAATAGCATACAAAAGACTGAATGCGGGAGTCGCCGATTACTTTGTATCGGTGGGAACTGTGATGTGGGACGCAGCCCACTGCACTATTTTACTTTTGTTCGTTTAATTAACAGAAGCATGAAATCTCCCTGCTGGCAGCTTTCTCCTGCAGCTTCGGTTGCTGTCCCCCTCTGAACAGGTTTTATTCATTTCCTTTGTCTCCTTTGAAATTGTTTTAAAGCTGATGTATTTCCAGACCTGCAGATCATTGTGAGAAGAAGAAGAAGAAAAAAAAAACATAATGCAAGGGCAGATATGTAGAAGCTAAAACTGATTAGCTGTTGAAAGCCGCCACAACCCTTACTTCACGACAATTTTGTATCCAAGTTTTCCGTTCCTAGCCTTTCAGGATCCATGGAGTAGTAGCCGGGAGAGTTCCTTCTTTGTATCAGGAATTAAATATGATAAAAAGGGGATGGAGAGATGGCTCAGCAGTTAAGGCGCTTGCCTGTAAAGCCTAAGGATTTAGGTTCGATTCCCCAGTACACACGTAAGCCAGATGCACAAGGTGGCACATGCATCGGGAGTTCATTTGCAGGGGCTAGAGGCCCTGGCGTGCCCATTCTCTCTGTCTGGAATAAGAGAAAAGCTGATAAAAGGCCAGTGCTGTTCACTCAGCTGAAAGTACAGAGAGAGAGAAGGAAATGGCATCTCAGAAGCAGGGTGGGAGTGTCGTTTCTCTGGGGTCCTGGGTAGTTTGGATATTGACCATCGCCATGCTTGGCCTATTTCAGTTAATCAATGAGCTCATTGTTTTTCCTTGAACTGTGTTTGGTTCATAGCAATCAATCATTTTTTTAAAAGGAAATAATCCATTATCTGTCAATAGTTTTGAGTGTTCGGTGTAACCAAACGGATCCGTGAGGCAAAAAAAAAGGTAACTTGAACGAATGCAAGCAAGAGGCCGGATGGAGTAAGAATGTCACAGTGTAGGGTATGTGCACAGTGGGTTAGATGTGGCATCTGTGGATCTTTTACATGTGTGCATGTGGTGTGTGTGCATATGTGCATGTGCGTGAATGTGTGTCTCCAACCCCCTTGTTAGAAAGACTATGATGCATTTTATTTATTAAGTAGAATCTTTGTATGTATTGGTACCATCTTGTGTGGGTGCCATCATTTCCCGCCTCCCTGCCCCCACTCCACTGAGGACCCTCCTTGGTGGGTTTGCTGGTGTTCACTGGGGCGTTGTGGGTTATGAGTTGTGAGAGCCGCAGTCAGTCATTGTGCAGGGGTGAGGGGGTGATGCCTTTAATAGTCCTTCCTACTCTGTGGCTCTTAGGGTCCTCTTGCACAGAATTCCCTGAACCTTGGTTGGGCGTGTTTTAAGATTGCTTTAGTATTGAGCTCTCAGCAGCTGCTGGATTTCGGCTTGGGTACGTTTTGAGTATTCTCAGTGTCTGTCTGCATCACCCTGTTCCAGGTTATCAGCTTGTGGTGAAAGCAGCACCCTTGCTCATCTCGCCAGTTCCTCTGTGCTTTCACCCAAGCCCTGGCTGATGTGGAAGGAAGGACTCATTTCCGGAAAGGGAATCAGCTGTCTTGTTTTATTCATAGGTTTTGGTTGTCCTCAGTTCTCACTGCCTTTAATCCCAGCCCTCAGGAGGCAGAGGTAGGAGGATCGCCATGAGTTTGATGCCACTCTGAGACTACATAGTTAATTCCAGGTTAGCCTGGACCAGAGTGAAACCCTACCTCGAAAAACAAACAAACAAACAAACAAACAAACAAACAAACAAAACCAAAAAGAAAACCAGATTCTCCTATGGAGAGTGAGATCATAGACTAAAGAGGATAAGAATTGTTAATTAAGAGAGATTTTGATGGGTAGAGCCTCTCTTTTGGCAAAAGACTAGTGGAAGCTTCTTCTTGGACTCCATGACCCTGATCTCCAGAAGATTCTGACTTGGTTCCCAGTTCCAGCTCTAGGACCCTTTCCATTGAGAAGATCTCTTAGCTATCGGTCACCCACCTAGGCTCGGCACCACAGGTCTGTGTAGACTATGATGCCTTGTGTTGGGTGACTGTATTGGGTCTCCCCCATAGAACACAGAGAGAAACAATGCATTCTTTAATAATAATAATAATAATAATAAACTTGGCCTCAAGGCGTCTGTGCAAACAAAAGCATGAAATAATCTCTTTCCATAAGCAAAATGGCCCAGAAATTTCATACAAGATGCTACAGCATGGTCTCTTAATACCTGGAAGTAAAGCCAGTAGGATGTGTTTGAGAACTTCAGAAGAGCAGGTGGCTGTGTAAGTGGAAGCTGCGCTGTGGTCTCTGGATTTCAGCAAGACTCTAGGCTGAGGACAAGAGGTCCTGGTCTTAACCGAAGTCTTGGATCCCCGCCCAGGACTCCAGAGAAAGGGAAGGTCCAGCCTCCTCCTACTGCCTTCCAGTCCCTGCCTTGCAGGAGGGGATGGAGGGTCACGTGTCAGTGTCACACTCCACCGTCTGCCCTCCATTGCTGCCTGGGATGGAGTGCTGTGGCCCTGAGGGACCTCCCAGGGGCACATTTAGATCGGACTTCTCACAGATAAGACAGGAGAAGACCATACTGTCTGAAAATTGAGTGACTGTTGTCACCAAGATTAAGGGGCTGAGGGTCTTGTAAAGGTGTCCCTGAGGGCTAGGGCAACCTCATCCAGCAGTGATGGTCGTAGCAATAGGACACTGCCTCCCACCTCAAGTTCAGCTCAGTCAGCAAAGCAGGTATATGATCTTTCTAAAAATATATTATTTATTTATTTTGAGAGAGAGACAGACAGACAGAAAGAGAGAGAGAGAGAGAGAGAGAGAGAGAGAGAGAATGGGCACTCCAGGGCCTCTAGCCATTGTAAACAAACTCCAGGTGCATGCCCCACCTTGTGCATCTGACTCACATGGGTCCTGGGTAATCGAACCTGGGTCCTTTGGCTTTGCAGGCAAGTGCCTTAACTGTTAAGCCATCCCTTCAACCCGAGGTATATGTTCTTTTTTATTTAGAGAGAGAGAGACAGAGAGAGAATTGGGGCACCAGGGCCTCAGCCACTGCAATCAAACACCGGATGCTTGTGCCACCTAGTGGGAATGTGCGATCTTACGCTTTGTGTCTGGCTTACGTGGGATCTGGAGAGGTGAACATAGGTCCTTAGGCTTCGCAGGCAAGTGCGAAGGCATCTCTAAGATGGCTTATCCGCTAAGCCATCTCTCCAGCCTCCAGGTATATGTTCTGATGGAACAATCAGCAGTGAGGCTCTGAGTGGGTGTCTGGGCCAGACTGCATTGCCTCCTGGCTGGTGAAAAGCAACACGCTCTGTGTCAGTAAGAGACTCTGGCTCGAATGCACAAGGTGCCACATTGCATCTGGAGTTCATTTGCAGTGTCTAGAGAGCCTACACACCCATTTTCTCTATCTGCCTCTCTCTCTCATTCTCTCAATAAATAAATAAATGAAAAGTTTTTAAAAGAAGACCCTGGGGGGCTGGAGAGATGTCTTAGCGGCTAAGGCGCCTGCCTCCTAAGCCTAAGAACGCTGGTTCCAATCTCCAGTGGTTCCAATCTCCAGGTCCCACATTTAGCCAGATGCAAAGTGACGCAAGGGCGCAATGCCACACTTGACCACAAGGGAGCGCACACATCTGGATTTCGTTCGCAGCAGCTGAGAGGCTGCTGGCGTGCCCATCTCTATCTGTCTCCCTCTCTCTCTCTCTCTCTCTGTGTCTCTCTCTCCAAAAATAAATAAAATAATAATAAAAATAAATAAAATAAAAATCCTGAATGTTGAAATCTTGGGAGTTGAAATCCCAAACCATACGGTGTAAGGACAATGACCCCGCTCCTGCATGAGATGTGTAGACTACACTCTGGGAATGGGATTCGCCTGTTGGTGGAGTGACGGCACGGTTTAGTTTACACATGCATCCTTCGCTTGTCTTCCTTCCTGGGAACGGTTCCAGGAAGTGTTAGGGAGGCAATGTCATGTTTTCTTAGAGAAGCCAAGAAGCCACGTCACACGCTGACAACAGGGATGAGGTTCAAAAAGACCCACTTGTAACGTGCTGATTTATTGTAGGTGCTGATTATCGCCAGACACAACCTCTTCTTGCTCAGTGGCACGGAAAGTCCCAGAGAAGCACCCGCCTCCTCCAGAGCAGTTAGAAGGAGAAAATGGCTAAGACAAAATGGAGGTTGCCCTTGGCACTGGAAACCACATAGCTGACTGCTGTGGAACGTCTCAGCTGAGTGCCAGGACGCTTTGGAAAGCCCCTGGTTGTTTGCTCACCCCGCCTTGCTTGCTGCTAGAGTATAAAATGAAAGTGCAAGCCAGGCATGGTGGTGCACGCCTTTAATCCTAGCATTTGGGAGGCAGAGGTGGGAGGATCACCATGAGTTCGAGGCCACCCTGAGACTACATAGTGAATTCCAGGTCAGCCTGGGCTAGAGTGAGACCCTACCTTGAAAAACCGAAAAATGTTTGACCATTTTTTTCTCAAATTTCTTTATTTCATCTTTCCTTACTGCTACATAGAATTCCATAGTATAGATATACCACATCTTTGTTATCCATTCATCTAGTGATGGACACCTGGGTTGATTCCAGCTCTTTGCTATTATGAATTGAGCAGCTATGAACATAGTTGAGCAAATGTCTCTGATCTGAGGCTTGGAAATGCCCAGTAAGGACCAATTCAATGAATGCAAAATCAGAATAATATTAAAAAAACCGAAAAATGAAAAAACAAACAAACAAACAAAAAAGCAACTGCAGGTTGAGCTCAGGGTCGGGTTTCTTTGGGGGTGATCCTAGCTCCAGTCTCTGGGTAAGCAAACTCTTCTCTTGCACTCTCACTGGTGTGGGAGTAATCACTCCAGTGAAGTTCCCACCACACACGGCGGCAGTGCAGTCGCTGCAGGACAGGGCTGTCCCCAAACCTGTGGCCTGCACCGGTGGGTGAGGTTCATTTAGAAGAAAGACACTTTTAGCAGTCGCTCCCTTAGAGGAGTTTATTCACTCTATTTTTTAAAATTTTTTTTATTATTTTTTATTTATTTTTGGAGAGAGAGACAGAGAGAGATAGACGGAGAGGGAGAGGGAGACAGAGTTGGGCACACCAACAGTCTCTCAGCTGCTGTGAACGAAATCCAGGTGCGTGCACCCCCTTGTGGGCAAGTGCGGCATTGCGCCCTTGCATCACTTTGCATCTGGCTAAACGTGGGACCTGGAGATTGGAACCGCTGGAGATTGGAACCAGTGTTCTTAGGCTTAGGAGGCAGGCGCCCTAACCACTAAGCCATCTCTCCAGCCCTATTCACTCTATTTTATATGGACGACTTACTAACTTAGGGAGCTGGGAAGTAGCAATGTGCTGTCCCATCCGAGGAGAATGTGGCATGGGTCTCCCTCCCAAGGTATCCTCAAACACAAAGCACAGTGCCCACCAGCCTTCAGGCCATGCACGTCAGCCCTAGCAGAAAGACACTTCTCAGGTGTGCTGGAATCACAAAACCTCAAGCACAGAGAGCAAATGGGGGCTTCTCTGAGGAGACCCTTGCTCTAAAATAAACAAAGACCTCGGTCACAAAGCAAAGTCTTCAGATATAGTGAGTGACTGGAAAACCCGGTCAGCACAGTGGGACCGGTACCATGCAACTGTCTATAACCTGTTGCCAAATACATTTTTCATATATCATATTGTCTTTCTCATTTTACTTTCATTTTTCCCTTCCCCTCCCCATTATATAAAATCTGAGGCTGAAAAGATGGCTCAGTGGTGAAGGCACTTTCCTGCAAAGCTGAAGGACCCAGGTTTGATTCCCCGGGGCCCAAGTAAGCCAGATGCACAAAGTGGCGCATGCGTCTGGAGTTTATTTGAAAGCAGATGAAGGCCCTGGCACGCCCACTTCTCTCTCTCTCAAATAAATAAAATAAAATTTAAATGCTTAAATATTCATTTATTTATTTATTTGAGAGAGAGAGAGAGAGAGAGAGAGAGAGAGAGAGAGAGATAATGGGTGCACCAGGGCTTCTGGCCACTGCAAATGAACTTCAGATATATTTGTGACCATGTGCATCTGGCTTATGTGGATTCTAGGGAATCAAACCTGGGTCCTTACACTTTGTGAACAAACCATTACACCATCTCTCCCCACCCCCCAAAATATATATATATTTTTTTTCAAGATAGGGTCTTGCTCTAGCCCAAGATGACCTGAAATTCACTATGTATTCTCAGGGTGGCCTGGAATTCACGGCGATCCTCCTACCTCTGCCTCCCGAGTGCTGGAATTAAAGGCGTGCGCCAACACACTGGGCTAAATACATTTTTTTAAAAAAAAAAAAAAAAAAAGAAGGAACAAGGAACCTGGCCCATTGGCACAGGTGACCAAATACTAGCACTGTTTGGAGAAGAAACCTATATTGTCCCCCCATCACCCGCTAGTGTGTAGAGTGCTACAGCAAGCACCAGCTTGACAAACATCTCAATGTATTCTCAATGTATTCAGAACCTCCTGCCTGTCCCCCTTGTTGGCCCCATGTTCCTCCACCCAAGTGCAGGAGGCTTCAGGCTGGTGAAACCTACTTGACCCTGGAGCTCACATATGTACGGTGTCCTGCATTTGGGGGGCAGATGTGTGGTCACGCATCTTCTGAGTCCTGAGAGATGCCAGTCCGTAAGCTCATGGTCAGCCACGTGGGTCCACACTATTGCTAGACTGCCAACGGGCTGTGGTTGCCTGGGGCTGCTTCTGTCTGTGGCCAGCTGCTTGTGGGGTCAAGGCATCATTAGCTCAGTGGCCCAAAGCTACTAATAATAGCCAGAGAAACTACAGGGAGAGAGATCACAGCTCAGGGACCCCGTGGAGCCAGGGTCAGTGTTGGAAGCCACACCCACACCCCAGGATGCTCCTTGGAGGAAATCAATTTACTAGAACAAGTCACTTTATACACAGAGAGAAACATCTGGTCCACTAAATGTGCAAATCTCCATATAGTTGTCTGTTTCTTTTTTCTTTTTTAATATTGTATTTTTATTTATTTGAGAGAGAGATACAGAAATAGGCAGGTAGAAAGAGAGAGAGAATGGGTGCGCCAGGACCCCCAGCCACTGCAAATGAACTTCAGACTCATGCACCACCTTGTGCATCTGGCTTACATGGGTCCTGGGGAATCAAACCTGGGTTCTTTGGCTTTGTTATATCAAAGAAGGTTGAAAAAGAGTATAGGTACCTCAAAATGTCTCCTCTGACCCCCACACTTGTGCCGTGGAAAGATCGCTTCTTCTGTGACAATATGTGGTCATATACATCCTACTAGAAGAGCAGATTGAAAGTGGAAGGATGGAGAAAAGATATTCCATGTGAACGCAAACAAAAGTCTGTGGGAGTAATGATACTTATATAAAAATAGACTTAAGCCAGGCACTCGGGAGGCAGAGGTAGGAGGAGCACCGTGAGTTCAAGGCTATCCTGAGACTCCATAGTGAATTCCAGGACAGCCTGGGCTAGACTGAGACCCTGCCTCAAAAAACAAACAAACAAACAAAGCAAAATCTGTACAAGCATCAGAGAAGACGTCTGTATAAAATCAAGGAATTGATCCAGTAAGAGCTTATTGGTGAACCTCGATGCCTCTGGCACTTGCTTATTTCTGTACTTGGTGTCTCTTGGACTTCATGCCACAATGCAGCTTCAAGAACTGGAAACGGCCGAGCCTAATGCCTGCTGGTGTCTGGCTTTGCAGGCAAGTGCCTTAACTGCAGAGCCATCTCTCCAGCCCAAGAAGGAATATTCTTAATGATGTTTAAAAATCTTCAAATAAGGAAAAACTGGGTTTTGAGAAACTTGTTACTGTCAGTGAAGAGGGTTTATTTGCAGCACATGAAGTGTCTTATTGCACTGTGAAAACTAAAAAGCCCGACGCTCTAGGAGAAGTGTCTACACTACCTGTGCTATGAAACCATCAGAAATAATTCATGACGGGGTGCAATAGTGGCATGTCTGCTCTTGGGGTAACCAACTGCTCCATTATTGGACTGAACGCCCTCTCGATGGGAGGGAATACATGCCTGGTACTGAAAAAACTAAGCAAAAGTCTATGGCAGGGGAGGTCATGAGCCTTAGGGGTATAAAGCCTGCTCTTGTCTGGCTCAATGTATATATTATTCCCACAAAGCTGCCCTGAAAGTACTACACTTAATCTTCATATTCACATATTAACGCTACCCTCACTTCTGGTTAGAGAAGCTTCTCTTTTCAGATGGTGATGATCACTGGGATGACCCAAAAGGCAACATAGTGCTGAAAAGAAGGGATGGAGGAGTGCTCAGCACTGAAACACCTCTGTCACACCCTCCAAGGCTCAGGGTCCATTGCGGAAGAGGGGGCAGAAAGAATGTAAGAGCCAAAGGAAGGGTATGACTTCTTACAATGCAACTGCCCAGACAGAGATTGGCCTCGAAATCCATGACCTTGCAGTGCCTAGCAATACCTTCACAAGACCCTCATAATGGGAGAAAAAGATGATGACATCAATGAAAAGAGAGACTAATGGAGAGAGGGAGGGGATATGATGGAGAGTGGAGTTCTGAAGGGGAATGGAAGGAGGCAAGGGAAATATCATGGTTTATTGTTTGTAAGTATAGAAGTTGTCAATAAAAAGGGGGGGCTGGAGAGATGGTTTAGGGGTTAAGGTGCCTGCCTGCTAAGCCTAAGGACACCTGTTTGATTCTTCAGGTCCCACATTTAGCCAGACACAAAGTGACGCAAGGGTGCAATGCTGCACTTGACCACAGGGGGCGTATGCATCTGGAGTTTGTTCACAGTGGCTGAGAGGCTGCTGGTGTGCCCATTCTCTATCTGTCCCTCTCTCTCTCTTCCCCCACCCAAAAAAAAAAACAAAAAAAAATGTAGCAAAAAAAAAAAGTTGAAGTGATTGATAATAATAGCAAACAAAAATGACCAGACCAGGCTTCAGAAGAGACAAGTAGTTATTCAGGCCTTCTGGGGCCTTCCATTAAGTCCTGAGCACATGTTGTTGACAGCGTGGGTTGGATCATCAAGGCCCCTGAGCTGTATCAGAAAGATAATCTCTATTCAGTAGTTATAGCCACAGTTTTTTGTTTTTATTTATTTATTTAAGAGAGAGAGAGAGAGGCAGATAGAGAGAGAATGAGCACACCAGGGCCTCCAGTCATTGCAAATGAACTGCAGATGCATGCACCACCTTGTGCATCTGGCTTATGTGGGTTCTGGAGAATTGAACCTGGGTCCACAGTCTTTACAGGCAAGAGTCTTAACTGTTAAGCCATCTCACCAGCTCCAATAGCCACACTTTATGTTACAGTTTTCTTCATTGTTTTCCTCTTGTTACTCAGTGATTAAATATAACTTCATGGGGTCAGTCAGGGTTCTCTAGAGGAACAGAACCAACAAAATAAATGTGCATTAAAAAGGCGATTGGAAGCCGGGCGTGGTGGCGCACGCCTTTAATCCCAGCACTCGGGAGGCAGAGGTAGGAGGATCGCCGAGAGTTCGAGGCCACCCTGAGACTACAGAGTTAATTCCAGGTCAGCCTGGACCAGAGTGAGACCCTACCTCGAAAAAAAAAAAAAAAAAAAAAAAAAAAAAAAAAAAAAGGCGATTGGAGGCTGGTGAGATGGCTCAGTGGTTAAGGTGCTTGCCTGAGAAGCCTAAGGACCCATGTTCCACTCTCTAGATCCCCTGTAAGCCAGATGCACAAAAGGTGAGGCAGTGAAAGGTTGCACATGCCCAGTAGGTGGTGCGAGCATCTGGAGTTTGATTGCGGTGGCTGAGAACCTGGCATGCCAATACTCTCTCTCTCCCTCTCTCTGTTTCTCTCCAAAAAATAAATAAAGGAAACACAAAGAAGGGCAGGGGGAAGGTCAATCTAAAGTCAAAATATTGTGAATAAGGCTTATGTAAGCCTACTGTTTTGAATAATGGCACATCTAGAAGCTATAGACTGTTACTAGAAAATTCTCAGTACCTGGGATGGGATACCTTCCAGTGAGTTGTTGGCCAAGGAGGTCCCGGTAGCCTCCGAAACATTAAAGGCTTTTGCCAAAGCCCTTGGTTTCCCTTGAGAAACCAAGATAGTAAGACCCTATTGCTGAAGACATCTCTTGCCTGAGAGGCAAGGTCACTGAGAAAGCAAGCTGGTGCTGAGCAGAAAACCTTCTCCCTGTAGACCAGCCAACTGAAAGCTGGAAAAAGCTGCACTGCATGCAGCCCTATGGGAGACAGAAGTCATCAGCAGTGAAAACAGTGGACACTGAATAATCAAGTTTGGCCATACAGGCCCAATGACTGAACAGGTGCAATAGTGGCATGTCTACTCTTGGGGTAACCAACTGCTCCATAATTGGACTGAAGGCCCTCTCTACGGGAGGAAATACATGCCTGGTACTGAAAAACCTAAGCAAAAGTCTATGGCAGGTGAGGTCATGAGCCTTAGGGGTATAAAGCCTGCTCTTGTCTGACTAAATGTATATATTATTTCAACCAAGCTGCCCTGGGGACACTACACTTAATGTTCATATTCACATATTAATGCTACTCTCACTCTGGTTAGAGAAGCTTCTCTTTTCAGATGGCAATGACCACTGGGATGACCCAAAAGGCAACATAGTGCTGAGAAGAAGGGATAGAGGAGTGCCCAGCACTGAAACACCTCTGTCACACCCTCCAAGGCTCAGGATCCATTGCGGAAGAGGGGGAGGATAGAATGGAAGAACCAAAGGAAGGGTACAACTCCTTACAATGCAACTGCCCAGACAGAAATTGGTCTCGAAATCCATGACCTTTCAGTGCCTAGCAATACTTTTGCAAGACCCTCAAAATAGAAGAAAAAGATGATGACATCAAATTAAAAGAGAGACTAATGGAGGGAGGGGATATGATGCAGATTGGTAATCTAAAGTGGAATGGGGGGAGGGGAGGGGAGGGAAATATCATAATGTTTTTTGTATGTAAGTATAGAAGGTGTCAATAAAAAAATTAATAATTAAAAAAACTTTAAAAAAATAATAAAAAACCCAATCGGTTGGATTCGTTTACAAGATACAGTCGCTGGCTAGGAAGTGCAACAATGGCTGCCTGCAGGCTGGACAGTTAGAGAACCTTGTAGCTACTTAGTCCACAAGGCTGGAGGCCTCAGCAGTCCCCATTGGGCACTGAAGGCCTGCAGGGTTCCTGGGAGCCACTGGACTTCAGTCTACTTGGAAGGATGATGAAGGTGGCTCCCAGTATTCCCAGACTCTAAACAGACTCATGGAGAACATAGCAAGGGGAACCAGGCAAAAGAGCTCACAGCAGCAAGTCCCCACTATGTCCTAGAAGTTCCTTCTAGACATTCCTCCTCGGGAAGGGCTGTCCACTGTGGAAGAAAGACTTATTTCACTGAATCCTTCTTGGAAACACCCTCAGAGATCCAACCAAGAGGGGCGTAGCTCACTGTATTTCTCATCGGATCACGTTGAAAACAGGCCTTAACGATCAATTCACTGTTTGCAAACAAGTGTGAGAACATGGTTGTCCTTGGAAGCTGTGTGAATCAAAGCAAAACTTCTTTTTTTTTTTTTCAAAGTATTTTATTTATTATGTATTTATTTGAGAGAGAGAGAGAGAGAGATACAGAAATAGGCAGGTAGAGAAAGAGAATGGGTGTGCCCCAGATGCATGCAGCCCATTGTGCATCTGGCTTACGTGGGTCCTGGAGAATCAAGCCTTGAACCGGGGTCCTTAGGCTCCACAGGCAAGCATTTAATCGTTAAGCCATCTCTCCAGCCCGAAAGCAAAACTTCTTGATGCTTGCCTCAGGGAGGACCCCAGTGTCATCATGCAGAGTGGGGGAACCCCATGTTTGAAGGTGGGGGATAGTGTCCGACAGTCAATCCAATCTCTGCTCAGTGTCTCCCCAGGGGCGCTTGAGTATCCCAGATGATATCCTCACAATGGTGAACAACCCGATCCCTGGGTGAGTCACTCTGTGTATGGTACAATGCAGGGCAGGCCCTAGCCAGACCACATGCTAAAAGAAACCAGGCCACACCCCTCGGGTTTTCTCACTAGGATGGTGGGTAGTCAATGACGGGTAAGACCCCATGAGATGGGGCAACCTAAGACAGGCATTGTCGCATGTGATGATCCCTAGGGGTGTGGGGTCAACAATGGCTTGGCAAAGAACCATGCCTCCCAGGGTCACCAATAATAAAAACAAAAAGGAGGATATGTATGGCACAATGCAGGTCGGGCCCTAGCCAGACCGCATGTCAGAAGAAACAAGGAAGTGGCTTCTGTGAACATGGCGTCCTGCACAGGCCTGGCATGACAACAGCTACAGTCCCATGCTCGAGAGCAACCTGCTACCAGATGATCTGTCCAGAGACAGGCTGTCATTGGTCACAAGAAGGGGACCACCCCATACAACGATTGGCCAGACAAACCCTTAAACCCCCTACACTTCCTTGAATAAACGAGTTTGCAGCAGCTCGCCCTCTGCCTACTGCCACCCAACTCCCGGTGTCTGTGTCGTGACTCCACGCCTCTCGGCAGAGACCCTACCATCCCTCCTGGGCTGGCCCCAGGGGGGACCCCAACAACTCTGTTTCCATTTCATTCCCATCAGTGCTGGTGGGCCTGCCTATGTCAGGAGCTGTGGAGGAGCCAGCGATGACATGACACGTGCTTGCTCTCTGTGACCCAGGTGCAAACCGACATCACTTCCAACAGACGCCCTGTGTCTATGCATGCACTCGTTTGTTCTGCCTCTTTGCTGTGACCCTATGGCACCCTCAGTGGCATCTTTGCATCTTGTGAGCTGAGCGCATCACAGAAGGCCACTGTCCATCTGCTTCCCTAAGGCTAGCCTCATTTATTCTCTCGCTCATCTGTCACAGTGGCAATAGCCCACACACCTCCGTGTGTGCGGGACTGACACTGGACAATCAAGAAAAATATTGTCACTCTCACCAAGTGTTGCCCCTAAGGTCTTGTTACCACCACTTTTCCTTGGGGACAGCCACAAGGTGCAAGGCCAGGTGCCACCACCTGTTTCTGGTGTCCAGCCCTCTTGTGCTGGATGCATGACTTGAGGGTTCAGAGAGCCAGGTCCCACCCCTTTAATAAAAAAAGACATAGATATAGCTGGGCGTGGTGGTGCACGCCTTTAATCCCAGCACTCAAGAGGCAGAGTTAGGGGATCGTTGTGAATTTGAGGCCAGCATGAGACTACCATAGTGAATTCCAGGTCAGCCTGAGGCTTGAGTGAGAACCACCTCCCCCCAAAAAAAGACATAGATGTAAGTAAATATTCACTGTACTGTATATATGCACGCAAATAACACAGGGAACCCACCCAGGCTTCCAGAGGTATGAGTCCAGGGGAGAGTCTGCATTTCAAAGGTGAATTGTTCCTACTGGGAAAGGACTATAGCCCAGGTACTCTCAAACACCAGAGGGCTGGAGGCTAATCTGTGCTGTCATCTGGGGATAGGGTGGGCATCGAGGGTCTTTTTCAACACAGCAGAAAGCCCAGATATCAAGAAAGGCTTGGCTGTGGCCTGAGCTCCTGCTGCCTCAGTCTCCTCCCTCCCACCCCTGCAAGAGGCTCCGGGCTGGAGTGTTTAGCGTATCTGATGGCAACACCTCGTGTCACACAGATTTCAGACAATTTGGAGGCACGAAGCAGGTCGTGCCCAGGTCCCTTTATACAACACTCGCTCGTGACATACTGCGGCCTCATCCCACAGCTGCCCGCCAGGTGCATCCAGACCGTGTGCCAGTGCAGCTCTGTGGACACTGAGAAGCAGCCGGCCAGCATTCTCCTCCCACCTATAGCCTCAGCCTGCCTTGTCTCACCCGGGATGGACAGGCACACCTCAAATTCCCAATTCGAACAAGTAAAATCACTGGTTTCAAGGCCTCTTGAACCAGTGACAGTCACTCATTTCCAGCGAGGACTGTGTCAGCAAGCCCAGGCTGTGGGCTTGGTGGTGTCTGCATTGTTGCAAACATTTCTAGATGATTCTCTCCCTCTAGGGACATGACATAGACTTGGGACCTATCGCTGAGTCCATGGTGGGAAAAGGAAGGTGGGTCCGTGTCCTTTCCTCTCTCCCTCTCTCCTCCTCTTTTCCTCCTTCCCCCTTATTTCCAAAACAAGCTAAGAGTTTTTATAATTCATCACCTGGCTGACAGATGAGTTTTGCAGGAGAATATTAGAAAATGTCTCAAATCTCATATATATGCTAATGGTATGCCGAGACCGGCCGGTGGTGTGCAGAGTTTTTAATCTGTCTTGGCCAGTGTGGAAAGTGGAGGAGACAAGTCACAGCCCCCCACAATTTATGATCAAACAACTGAGTTGTAAAGGAAGAGGGACGTGTGGAAAGGGGAGAGTAATTTTCTGATTTAACAGCATTGTTACTACAAATAAAGAAATCTTGATTTTGACTGCTCTCGACGTTAAATGAGTTTCCTGTGCCCGCTGCCGGATTTTTCATTTTCAGATCCGTATAAAGCACCCTGCTTAGATGCACGTGACAGATAAGGAAATGACTGCATATGGAAATCAAATGCGTATAATAAAGCCGTCTCCTGTTTATTAAATAAACACGTGTAGATTACTCCTGTGGAGGAGGCACTGATAATTCTTCACTGTGTTCCCCTTCTTTTGCGAGTCACAAAGAATATTCTTTAACAATCAAGAATGCTAGAGCTAAGCTCTTCTCTTTATTGCCTTCCCTCCATCCAGCTGCGGGGTCTGGAATGTTCAACCCACAGTGGATTTTGGCTACGTGGTCCTTTGTGCAGTGTATTTCTATGTACCGTTGAGAACACCACCGTCATTTGGCGATGCGTCATGGCCTTGTGTTTAGCTGGTATTTCTGCATGGTGTGGATTGGAAGTTGGAGAAGGGACAGGAGCATGTTGTCAAAGCAAAGGGTGCAGAGCTGAGTCTCACTCAGATCCACAGAAAAGCAAGAATCCAAACAACCCGAGCATAGGCCACCTACGGCTGCCAGACTCTTGGTCTCTGTTGATGCTGGAGCTGAGTGAGGTGGCGTTTCCATAACCAAAGGATGCTATTGTAAATCCAGGGCTCATGTGGTGACTCCCGGGAGCCTTTGTTAGAAAGGACACACACACACACATACACGCACACACTGGCAGACATGAATGGCTGTGTCGTGGCCTCCCTGGACAGGAGCACAGAACATGTGTCACAGGTTGTGAGTTCTTGCAGAAGGAGAATCCCGGGGAGGAAGCTGCTGAGCGGAACACCTTGGAAGATCCCTCCTAGAACCAGCTGCCCAGCAGTGACCACGCCTTTGACAGAACTCACCTGACTCTGCAGAGGCAGGTCACACATCCAGCTGCAGAAAACCAGGCTCAGGGGGATGGAGAGATGGCTTAGCAGTTAAAACGCTTGCCTGCAAAGCCTAAAGACCCAGGTTTGATTCCCCAGGACCCATGTAAGCCAGATGCACAAGGTGGCCCATGTGTCTGAAGTTCGATTTCAGTGGCTGGAGGCCCTGGCATGCCCATTCTCTCCCTCCCCCTCTCTCTCATAAATAAATAAATAAATAAGTAAATAAAAATAAAAAATATTTTTGAGTAAGAAAATTAGACCCAGGTAGCTTTCTAGTAGCCCTGAGAGAGGCTGAGACAAGAAGAGAAACCCCCTGATCCCTACTCCCCCATGGGTGCTCTACCCCCTCCTGCCCTCCACATGACAGGAGCTCTCTGTACTTGCTTTAAAAAAAAAAAAGATTGTGTTTTTATTTATTCCAGAGACAGAGAGAGAGAAAGAGAGAGAGGGAGGGTGAGAATGGGCACACCAGGGCCTCTAGCCACTGTAAATGAACTCCAGATGCATGCACCCCCTTGTGCATGTGGCTTACGTGGGACCTGAAGAATCGAACCGGGGTCCTTAGGCTTCACAGGCAAATGCCTTAACCGCTAAGCCATCTCTCCAGCTCTGTACTTGCTTTTCTTTTCTCTCTAAATCTCTTTTCACGTTTCTTCCAGGCCCACCACATGGGTTCTCAGACCACGTGTGTGTATTCATTTTCCTTCCCTTGGTTCCATGCTTCCCTCAGTAAGTGTGATAATTTAATAACCATCCTTCTCAGTCTGGTTTGCCCAAGTCTTTGGTTAAATACAAACATAAACTTAGGACTTGGGGGTTCTAGGAAGCATCCCAGCACTCA
Organism: Orientallactaga sibirica; assembly: GCA_036365145.1. Lineage (NCBI taxonomy): Eukaryota > Metazoa > Chordata > Mammalia > Rodentia > Dipodidae > Orientallactaga > Orientallactaga sibirica. The sequence goes on from JAEOAD010001845.1 coordinate 3,330,066, forward strand.
GAGTTTGGGGTTTGAATTCCCAGTAACACTCCTCTGCCCTCCAAGTTCAAAATAAACTCAGATTCCAAAGCTTACAATGAATACTAAAGTGTATTTCTCTCTCTTTCTCTCACTCTATCTCTATCTATCTTTTTTGGTTTTTTGAGGTAGGATCTCACTCTAGCTCAGGCTGACCTGGAATTTGCTCTATAGTCCCAGGGTGGCCTTGAACTCATGGTGATCCTCCTACCTCTGCCTCCTGAGTGCTGGGATTAAAGGTGTGCTCCACCATGCCTGGCACTAAAGTGCATTTCTTTGTAGACCATGTTCCCTTTTGGCATGGTTAAACATCTATCTATTTTGCTTGGCACATTCTTCTTGTTATTCATTTCATCTCTAGAATTTGACATACTCTACTTAAATTTCGTTCAAAACCATCTGACAAGAACCCCAAGCTATGTGCTGGTGAACACGACTCTTCTGCTGGAACAAGGACAAGTCCCCAGATGACGTTCTTAAACTCTAGAGACATTGTACATTGTCAAAACGGGGAACGGGAGCTCTGTGGAGGATGCTCCAGGCATCTGGTGACCGGGCATGGTGGCATACAGCCTGATGGTCAATATAGATGGATCTGGTCTTTTGGATTGAGGTACTTTTTAAAAGTATTTTTGAGATATTTCATTTATTTATTTATGAGAGAGACAGACAAACAGCCAATGGATGCACCAGGGCCTCCAGCCACTGCAAACAAACTCCAGAAATGTGCTACTTGTGCAACTGGCTTATGTGGGTACTGGGGAATTGAACCTGGGTCCTTAGGCTTTGTAGGCAAGCACCTTAACCACTAAGCCATCTCTCCAGCCCCAGGCTGAGGTGCTTTGAGTCAATTGTATGGTTCAGTTGCAGGATGGCAGGAGGCACCATGACCCAAGTCCAGCTAGTAGCCACCTGGACACGAACAACCCTGGCTGTTCCAGCAGGAATACTCTGACCTCTCTCCACCCAGCTCCTGTGTAGGAAGCAGGATTCTGGGACATTCATCCCCACTTGGTGTCCTTAAATTGGTGCTGTATGAGGTTAGGAGACTGGACAGGGACCCCCCAGCTGCTTGCCAAGACAGATTGTTGGGGGGGACAAGGGCAGTGGGGTGGGAAAGCCAGCAGATCCCCAGAGCCCTGCAATATGGATTTTACATATCCTGGTGGATTAGGAAGTGGCCTAGAACTTTCGGGACTCTTAAGTCACCCATGTGACCAAGAACGCTTGAAGAAGATGGAGTTTTAGTTGACCCTGCGTTGCTGTTCTGTATAATTTTTTTTTTTTTTCGAGGCAGGGTCTCACTCTAGCACAAGCTGACCTGGAATTCACTCTGTTGTCTCAGGGTGGCCTCGAACTCACAGCAATCCTCCTACCTCTGCCTCCCGAGTGCTGGGATTAAAGGTGTGCGCACCACACCTGGCTCTTTGCAAGCTTCCCCGTTACCGTGTGTCATCCTGAGAAGGTGCTCGAGGCACATCTGACAATTCAAACTTGCAGTTTTGAAGAAAGATGAGACTAAGGCTTTCATCTGCCCAGAGTGAGGGTGCACAAACGTGCTGACACAGATACCTAGCTGGGTTTCTTTTGTGGCTGAGGGTGAGTGTGGGGTGGGGGGGGGAGGGAGAGATTATTTAAAAGACACTTCTTTGTTTCCCAGCCAGGGAAACACAGCTGAGGGTATCAAATGCTTTTTTTTTTCCTTGTTGTTGTTGTTCAGTTGCTATTTGGGAATATGGGTTGTGCTTTGTCTCTGCATGGCTCTACCTTGCCAATGACACATGGGAAGTGAAGTCTGGGTAATTCCAGTGCAGGTGTGGGCCTCCGTGGTGAGCCGAGCCGCTTCCCACCAAAGCTTAGAGAGCATGGCCTGTTGATGTCTGGATACCCGGATGATCATCCGTCGTCCCTTCTCTGAATTTCCCACAATTCAGTCATCCTGACCCGGAATCTCAAGTTCTGTGCTGTCATAACTTTCAGAAAGCATACTAGCACTTTAGCTGCCTTATGTGGGTGGTCAGATGTTAAGTTGGCAAACCTGAAATCTGGCATTTTCTTTCTTTTCTTCTTTGTAAATTTACTCTTCATTTTTTTGTGGCACTGGGGACTGAATCAAGGCTGCCAGAAGAGTCACGTCAGTCCACAGGCGCTTCCCTGAGTGGAGACTGAGGAACAGTCGGCAGAGGTTCTGCCCTGGCACAGTTTCTCTTGAGCAGTTCTCACGTGAACGCCTCTGCTCCCACCTGCAGTGCTTGGGACAGTGTGGCTGAGGGCTTTGGGGAAGCGTCGGGAAGCTGGGCTGAAGCAAACCAGAAACACACGGTAAGTTCAAGGCCACAGGTTGCAGGAAAGTCAGACCCTGTGGAAACCATAGCTCCACCTTCAGCCCGACCCCTTTTATTCCTGTGCCATTTTTGTTTGAAAAACATCATTTCCTGACTATTTAGGTATCAAGAAAAGCATAGAAATTAAACTCAGAACACACTGACATTCCCAGCCGGCTATGCTGGCATATCTTCTGTATTTGCCCATAAAACACAGACATGGCAGTTCTAAGTTAAGGGTTCCTGTGACACTCACTCGAGGAATAGCAGCACTCACTCTTTCTGTTTGAGAGACTCAGGTCTCCCCGACTTCCTAAGTACTCCTTAGTCTATACCTCTCACTTTCAGCTTGGCTTTACTCCTGGTTTTGTCTGAATGTGGGAAACAGAGGAAGGTCCCTGGGTGGTCATTGTTATGCGGCAGTCCTGGTGATGTGGAGATGTGAGCAGATGCAGACGTGAACACTGGCTGTTCACAGAGAACTAGGCTTTTCTTTTTTTCTTTTTTTTTTCTGAATGCTTTGCATGAGCGAGTGAATTTAATTTGCACAGTCATCCACTTATGTAATGCAAAGTGACTTTTCTTGTTGTCACAAAATACCTGACAGAAACCAGGCGTGGTGGTGCATGTCTTTAACCCCAGCACTCAGGAGGCAGACGTAGGAGGATGGCTTTGAGTTCAAGGCCAGCCTGGGACTATGTAGTGAATTCCAGGTCAGCCTTAGCCTGAGCAAGACCCTACCTCAAAAAAACTGAACAACAAGAAAAACTTGGCAGGAGGCAATTTAAGGGAGGAAGTGTTGTCCATCTCTCAGTCTTGTCAGTATCACTTCAAGGTGTTTGTGTCACTTACGATCGCTGTAGTCACTGGTATCCCCAGCCTGGGCAGCGCACTGAAGCTGCTAGAACTCAGCTGTCTTTTGGGCTCCTGCCGAATTCCACTGATCACAGTTCTGGTGGCCCAGTAAGTCCGGGAAACCTGGGAAACCAAGCTCAAGATGGATGCTGGGAGTCCAAAAGCACTAAAAGATTCTGAATGTGCAGAAAACTCCTTCCTGGTTCACAGAGGGTGACTTTTCACTGGGTTCCCACCTGGTGGGAAGTGGGCGGAGTTTTTCTGTGACTATTTTATTTTATTTTTCTGGCTTTTTTTTTTTTTTTTTTTTTTTGACAACTTCTTTAATTGTAGACAATATCCCATGTTATTTCCCTCCCTCCCCCCACTTTCCCCTTTGAAACTTCACTCTCCATCATATCCCCTCCCCCTCTCAATCAGTCTCTCTTTTCACTTTGATATCATGATCTTTTCTTCCTATTACGATGGTCTTGTGTAGGTAGTGTCAGGCACTGCGAGGTCATGGATATCCAGGCCATTCTGTGTCTGGAGGAGCACGTTGTAAGGAGTCCTACCCTTCCTTTGGCTCTTACATTCTTTCGGTCCCCTCTTCTGCAATGGACCCTGAGCCTCGGAAGGTGTGATAGAGATGTTTCAGTGCTGAGCACTCCTCTATCCCTTCTTCTCAGCACCATGGTGCCTTTTGAGTCATCCCAAGATTACCACCATCTGAAAAGAGAAGCTTCTCTAACCAAAAGTGAGAGTAGCATTAATATATGGGCATGGACATTAAGAGAAGTGCTTACTGGGCAGTTTGGTGAGCATAGTATATACATTTAGCAAGACTCCAGCAGACATTACACCCTTGGGTCTCATGACTACCCCTGTCGTACATTTTCAGTATCAGGGATGTGTTCCCTCCCATGGAGTGGGCCTCCTGTCCAATTAGAGAGTGGTTGGTTTCCCACATAACAGACATGACACTATTGCACCCATTGGCTCATTTGGCCTGGCTGGCCAAATTTAAAGCTTGCAGTGTTCACTGTTGAGTGCCTTCACTGGTGATTTCTCTCTCCCATTGACCTGCATGCAGAGTAGCTTTTTCCAGATTTCTGTCATCTGGTCCTCATGGAGGAGGCTTTCAGCTCAGCTCCAGCAGGATTTCGCAGTGACCTTGCCACCCAAGTATGTGGAGTCTTCAGCAATAGGGTCTTACCATCTATTCCTGGTGGGAAACCAAGGGCCTTGACACTGGCCTATAATGTTTTGGGGGTATCTTTGACCTCCCTAGCCAACAATCACTGGTAGGTATCCCATCCCTGACACTGAAGATTTTCTAGTAACAATTTATGGCTTCTGAGTGTCCCATTGTTCTGTGACTATTTTAAATCAGGAACACATTCTCCCTCCTTTCTGATACCCCCCCCCCCAACAGGATCCTCCTAATTTCAGCACCCGAGAAAGTGAGAATGTCAAGTATACGTTTGTGGAGACCCATACATCCAGTCTGCTACACCGACACATCCTAAGAGCCATGGCAGTCACGTGCACTCATGTCTCATGTCACTGCGCTGACATTTTCAGCACGAAACAGTGACCTGAAGCAGGAAGGAGAAGAGGGAAGGTCTTGACTTCCTGCCCTACACCATGCTAGTCCAGTTGATGGCCGTGTCTTACCCACCTCCTTCCTCAGAGACGCTGAGTCCATTCCCAGAGCCCTTTCTGCCGTGGGCTCCTCAGCCATGGGGCCTTTGCTTAGCTGTGGTGCATGTAAGTTTAGTCTTCATGACTTCCCTTCAGTGTGGTTGTGGACCATCTCCCAGTCTTGTCAATATCCCTTCAGTGTGGTTCCACACCATCTCCCAGTCTTGTCAATATCCCTTCAGTGTTGTTCTGATCCATCTATCAGTCTTGTCAACATCACTTCAATGTGGTTGTGGACCATCTCTTATTCTTGTTAATATCCCTTCAGTGTTGTTCTGCTCCATCTCCCAGTCTTGTCAATATCCCTTCAATGTGGTTGTGGACCATGTCTTATTCTTGTCAATATCCCTTCAGTGTCGTTCTGTTCCATCTCCCAGTCTTGTTAATATCCCTCCTATGGTGTTCTGATCCATCTCCTAGTCTTGTCAATATCACTTCAACATCTTTGTAGACCATCTCCCAGTCTCGTCAATATCCCTTCATTGTTGTTCTGGTCCATCTCTCAGTCTTATCAATATTCCTTCAGTGTTGTTCTGGTCCATCTCCCAGTCTTGTCAATATCCCTTCAATGTGGCTGTGGACCATCTCCCAGTCTCCTTAATATTCCTTCTATGTTGTTCTGATCCATCTCCTAGTCTTGTCAATATCACTTCAATGTCTTTGTAGACCATCTCCCAGTCTTGTCAATACCCCTTCAATGTAGTTGTGGACCATCTCCCAGTCTGGTTAATATCCCTTCAGTGTTGTTCTGCTCCATCTCCCAGTCTTGTCAATATCCCTTCAGTGTGGTTGTGGTCCATCTCTCAGTCTTGTCACTATCCCTTCAATGTCTTTGTAGACCATCTCCCAGTCTTGTCAATATTCCTTCAATGAGGTTCTGCACCATCTCCCAGTCTTGTCAATATCCCTTCAATGTGGTTATGGACCATCTCCCAGTCTTGTCAACATCACTTCACTGTGGTTGTGGACCATCTCTTATTCTTGTCAATATCCCTTCAGTGTTGTTCTGCTCCATCTTCCAGTCTTGTCAACATCACTTCAATGTGGTTGTGGACCATCTCTTATTCTTGTTAATATCCCTTCAGTGTTGTTCTGCTCCATCTCCCAGTCTTGTCAATATCACTTCAATGTGGTTGTGGACCATGTCTTATTCTTGTCAATATCCCTTCAGTGTCGTTCTGTTCCATCTCCCAGTCTTGTCAATATCCCTTCTGTGGTGTTCTGATCCATCTCCTAGTCTTGTCAATATCACTTCAAAGTCTTTGTAGACCATCTCCCAGTCTTGTCAATATCCCTTCAGTGTTGTTCTGCTCCATCTCTCAGTCTTGTCAATATTCCTTCAGTGTTGTTCTGGTCCATCTCCCAGTCTTGTCAATATCCCTTCAATGTGGTTGTGGACCATCTCCCAGTCTCCTTAATATTCCTTCTGTGTTGTTCTGATCCATCTCCCAGTCTTGTCAATATCCCTTCAATGTAGTTGTGGACCATCTCCCAGTCTCCTTAATATTCCTTCAGTGTTGTTCTGGTCCATCTCCCAGTCTTGTCAATATCCCTTCAATGTGGTTGTGGACCATCTCCCAGTCTCCTTAATATTCCTTCTGTGTTGTTCTGATCCATCTCCTAGTCTTGTCAATATCACTTCAATGTCTTTGTAGACCATCTCCCAGTCTTGTCAATATCCCTTCAATGTAGTTGTGGACCATCTCCCAGTCTGGTTAATATCCCTTCAGTGTTGTTCTGCTCCATCTCCCAGTCTTGTCAATATCCCTTCAGTGTGGTTGTGGTCCATCTCTCAGTCTTGTCAATATCCCTTCAATGTCTTTGTAGACCATCTCCCAGTCTTGTCAATATGACTTCAATGTCTTTGTAGACCATCTCCCAGTCTTGTCAACATCCCTTCAATGTCTTTGTTGACCATCACCCAGTCTTGTCAACATCCCTTCAGTGTGGCTGTGAGCTGTGCCTATGGCCTATGGCCTTCCCAAGGAGTGACTGTTGAGCTGTCAGCACCCTGACAAAAGGGATGTGCCCCCTCTACATTGTCTACTCATGTCATGTTGGCATGGTGAGCAGCGGGCATACCTCCAGCCTGTTGTGAGTCTTCATCCAATACTCTGTGTACAACTGACTTGCCTGCCAGCCCAGTTTGACCCAAGTAGTGCCATGAATATACCCAAAGGAGGGACACACACAGTGCCTAGTACACACAGCATTTCCTCAAAGTTCTTATCCAGGGCTGGAGAGGTGGCTTAGTGAATAACGCATTTTCCTGTGATATCTAAGGACCCAGGTTCAATTCCTCAGTACCCACATAAGCCAGAAACACAAGGTGGAGCATACATCTGGAATTCATTTGCAGTGGCCCTGGTATGCCCATTCTCCCTCTGTCTTTCTCCTTCTCTCTCTTTCTTTCAAATAAATAAGTAAGTTAAAAAGTTCTTATCTGGTGAAAACGAAGCTCAACCATTCAGCCAGTAAGCATTCCTTTCACTGGATCCTAGCGCAAGGAGATTTTGGGGTATGTTACTTTTTTATTTGCTCTGACCGAATACCTGAACTTGAGGAAGGTTTTATTGTGACTCAGTGTGCATGCGAGGGAATATAGCCCATCATTATGCATTATGCATGTGTGACATTGCGTGCTTGCGTCACTTTTGCATCTGGCTAAATGTGAGACCTGGAGATTCGAACAAGTGTTCTCAGGCTTCACAGGCAGGCACCTTAACTTTTGAATTCTTTCCATCTTTTCTAAGTGCACAGAGAGAATGCTACCAGATTCCTTGCCAAGATGTAACTTGTGTGGTCTTTAACCCAGTTCCTGATAGAATTCTCTTTCTCCACTGAAATTTCATGGGCCAGGTTTTGACTGTCTGCATGGTCCTCTGATTTCTAACCTTCTGAACACTCATCAGGCCAGTCTCTATGTAAGCTCTGCTTATACTATTTTAGCCCATCTCTCCAAACTCTTCCACATTCTTTCCACAATTTGAAAGGTGTGTGTAAACAATATGGCCAGGTGTATCATAGTAGTGGCTCCACTTGTTGGTACCAATATTCTGTTTCTGTTACTTTTCTTGTGGTTGTGACCAAATACCTGACAAGAAGCAACTTAAGGAAGGAGAGGTTGATTGTGGCTCACAGGTTGAAGCAATCCAGTCCATCATGGTAGAGAAGGAAATGGTGGCAGAAACAGGAAGCAGCTGTTCACATCGCACCCAGTGTCAGGAAGCAGAGAGTGAGACCACAGGCCTGCCAGGCCCTGGTGATCAACTTCCCCCAGCGAGGCTCCACCTTCTAAAGGTTCCAAACCTTCCAAAGCACTGCCACCCACTGGGGACCCTGTGGTCAGACATGAGTCTGTGGGAACATTTCATGTTCAAATTACACCACGTTGAAACTGTGGTAGATGAGGTTTTATTTTTCTTTTCTCAGAAAGCTTATAGAACATTCCATAAGATACATTCGTTCTCCAAACTTCTGCCCATGGCTTGCGTGTGCAGATGTGACCACTCAGCTATTTTCTGAGCATGTTTCCTGCCTTCCTGGTTCCCTGGCAACCACAATCCTCCCCTGCACTGTGCAGGTGCAATAGATCATAAAATGAACTGTGTTTTGCGGTTAGACCTACAATTGTTATTCACAACTACACGGCTGACCAAAGCCTGTCTCTTTCTACCCTTCCCCAAAGTTTGCTTTATACCTGGGTCAGGGAATCCTCAGGGAGAAAGAACCCAGTGTGCCCTGCGGTCATGATTGGTCTTGCTGGCACTTGTAGAAGTCAGACACAAGCTCGTCCCCCCCCCCCCCGGTGCTGACTGACCTCACATCAAGTCTTTGTTTCTGCTGTGGTCACTGCATGGTCATCAGTTTCTCTCAGGACTGAGCAAGGAAGGACACTTCCCCCACCCCCTCCCCAGCATAGTATGCATGGTGGCTGGAAAGCCATGGTTAAGTGTTATTGATTTCAGGACAGGATGTCTATTTCCTAGCAGCATGATTGAGTGTGGAGCTATTTGTCATCAAATTAATTTTTATTTTTTATTTTTTGGAGAGAGACAGAGGAAGAGGGAGAGGGAGACAGATAGAGATGGCGTGCCAGCAGCCTCTCAGCTGCTAGGAACGAAATCCAGATGCGTGCTCCCCCTTGTGGTCAAGTGCAGCATTGCGCCCTTGCGTCACTTTGCATCTGGCTAAACGTGGGACCTGGAGATCGGAACTGCTGGAGATTGGAACCAGCGTTCTTAGGCTTAGGAAGCAGGCGCCTTCACCACTAAGCCATCTCTCCAGCTCCGAATTAATTTTTGTTGCTTGGTGTTTGAGGTTCAGGGCATAATTGTTCTGGCAAGGAGGACTTGCCATCTTCATAACGATGTTAAGTCACTGTGGTCCCACCTCTAGGGAAAAGGCTTGGTTTTGAAGTCCTTTTCCAGTTCCCAGGAGGTCACTTTGACTCTATCCAAAGCCAGTAGCCAAGACAGTGAGCTAGCCAGTGGACAGGGTGCTTCTGAGCCCTAGGTACCCGCCTGAAGCTGGGAGGCAGCTCCACTAACCCCCACTCCCCCGCACGGGCGAGGGTTACCTGCTCTGACTCTACAGAGACCCGCAGCTGGCCGTTGAGTCTGTGGTAAGGAGAAACTGGCTGTAGCTAGTCTGAGGTGAGGTTCTACTTTCTAAACTTCACTGGATCTGTGGTACTCACAGATCCTGCTGCATTCACTTCTGAGGAGCCAGCGCCTCTGCCCCACCACCTTGTTTTATTTTCTTGTCAATTTTAAAAATAATTTTATTGGGCCGGGTGTGGTGGTGAATGCCTTTAATGCCAGCACTCGGGAGGCAGAGGTAGGAGAATCGCCGAGAGTTCAAGGCCACCCTGAGACTACATAGTGAATTCCAGGTCAGCCTGGACCAGAGTGAGACCCTACCTAAAAAAACCAAAAAAAAAAAAAAAATTATTTATTTATTTAAGAGAAAGAGAGGAAGAGGCAGATAGATATAGATAGATAGATAGATAGATAGATAGATAGATAGATATAGAGAGAGACAGAGACAGACAGAGAATGGGTGTGTCAGGGCCTCCAGCCACTGCAAACAAACTCCAGATGCATGCGCTGCCTTGTGCATCTGGCTTACGTGGGTCCTGAGGAATCGAACCTGGGTCCTTTGGCTTTGCAGGCAAACGCCTTAATCGCTAAGCCATTTCCCCAGCCCTCTTGTCAATTTTTGTTTCTTTCTGGTGGGGAATTAGATTTTGCCAATATTCAATAGACATGGGGGGGGGTCATGTACTAATCCCCCTTCCTGATAAATGGAGACACTTTCGTTAGGGAGTTGGGGAGCCTGCTCAAGATCAAGCCTTGCCCTGGGCTTAGCTTTCCAACTCCCTGGTCTTCAGGATTCTATCCACGCCAGAGTATGTGCAAGTGTGTCGGCCAGTTGTGTCGTGACTGTCACACAACACAATGCCCAGTAAGCTGATGAGGGAGAGCACACTGTACGAACGTGGAGGTGCCGCCATGGTCAGGAATGGAAATAGAGCAGACGGGAAGTCCAGCGTCTCCTTCCACCAGCTGCCCATTGTAACCTGATGCCAAGCAGTAGGCACTAGCTGAACTCAGCTGGAAGCCAACTAAGTGGTCACAAAAGTGTCCCCAGTGGTCCCATCCGTGTCCCCGTCACTTTTGAGAGGTGACAGCCACACCAGAGGATGCATGAAGTGAGACATTTGGGAACTTTCAGAGCGGTTTCTCCCCAGGGGATCTTCCTGGGTGTATCTCCAATGGGGCAATGTGCCTTCTGCACCCCAATTTTCAGCCAGAGTCCTGTCCATGCTCTGCACTATGTATGGTTTCTTGGCATCTCATTGGGGAGATGGAACACCGAAACTGGAACCTTGGAGAGCTGCTATTGTAGCCCTCTTGGTTTGTGTATTTGAACGCTGGATCCCCTGCTGGTGGTAGTGTTTGTTTAGGAAGTCTGGGGAAGCTTTAGGAGGTGACACCTTCTTGGAGGAAGTGTGTCACTGAGGGCGGGACTTGAGGTTTCATCGTCCAGCCCCACTGGCTGTTTTCTCTCTGCTTCTTGCCTGTTGATGTGACGACTGGCTCCCCGCTCTTGCAGTCACATCCTGGTTGTGATGGACTCGACCTTCTGCAACTGGAAGCTAAAACAGGCTCCTTCTCAAGTTGCCCTGGTCAGCTATTTGCTCACAAGCCACGAGAAATGAACCGATAGCCGAGTGTCCCTGGAAGCCTGAGGGTGGCTCATCTAATGGTGCCTTGCATAACTGGTGGATGTGAACAACAGCCCCAGCCAGACACAGAAGAGCTGGTGGGGCATGCTGTCTGGTTCACCTCTGAAGGAAGCTTTGATCAGCCAGGTTCCTAGTTTGCTGATTGTTGTAACTGTCTTCTAAAAGATCGACATGTGCTGGCTTCACTTCAGAGTCTAGTTGTAACATTAATGTCTCTGGGCCACCTTGTCCATCCAGCTCCTAGGAATGGGGGAGGGGACTGCTAGCATAGCCTTCCTTAGATTTCAGAGTATGTAAAGCCAGAGACGGGAACTAGGGTGAGGGAGTAAATGCCTGTCTTCTGAGTGAGGCTCTCCAGGTGAACAGAACTCACACCTGTGTCTGCCCCGCTTCTCTCTTAACTTTCTAGGACCCAAAGATGCTGCGGTAAACTGGACCTGGCGCCATCTAGTGGCAGCATCACTAAAGTGCAGCTATGAGTGTCACGGACCCAGGAACCTGAGGTCACATCTTGCCTCTGCCTACAGCTCACCCATCTGATATTCCTTTGGGATCCTGAGATAGTAGAGCAGCCATCAAGGCCTCATTTGATCTCCTACAGCCGGGAATTTCCATGATTCAAGGCAGAAGTTTGGAATTCATCCGATCCCAAGCTTCTCCGACAGCTTCTTGCAACCTCAAGAGGCTCCTGTGATGTTTCAGCACCATTTCGTCATCATATCCATGCTGGATTCTCGCTGTACACAGGATGACCAAGGCACAGATGGACATGGAGGTCTGGTTAGACTCAGTGACCAAGCCAGATTGGGTCCACCTACTTCTCTCTGTGGGTTAGAATCTCTTCCCCCACTCCATCTCTCCCTCCCTTCCTTATTTTTTCCCTTCTTCTTTTCCTTTGTTAATACTTTCTGACGGTCCTGTGTGTGTACTGTGCAGGTGACCATCCAGACAAACACAGTCCATCTTGGGATGTGTGGGTCAGTGTTGCTATGTGGAGTTCAGGCAATGAAGAGACAGAAGCAACCAGGCTGTGGGGACGCTGGTGTCACCAACACTGTGATTGACAGGATCAGACAAGCAAAAAGGCCTGACTGGTGGCTAGAGAGCCAAGGTAGGAGATGCAGGCTGGTGACCCCTGCTGTGGGGTCCCTTCCTCCCATCTCCCAGTCCTGTCTTCATCTCTCATTGGCCACTTTTCTTCCTACCAAGGGTGGCCACTAGAGCATGTAAAAAGGGGCTTGGAACCTCAGCCTCAGAGCCAGTGGTGCACCAGTGCACTAGTGGAAGAGATCTTACCTCTTCTGAATCCACTGGTCACATCCAAGGATAGAAATGAAGGATCTGCTGGCTATGGGGCTGCCCAAGATGGTTGCAAGGATCTTTCAAGATGTGTCTAGAACTGAGGAGAGAGATCAGCCAGTAAAGTGCTTGCCTCTCTAGAAGCATGAGAATCTGAGTTGAATCCCTAGAAGCCCCCATGGCAAAGCTGGGCATGGGGATGCTGCCCTTGTGATACCAGCACTGGGAAGACGAGGCAGGAGGATCCTTGAGGCTTTCTAGCCAGCTGGTCTAGCCTGCCAGGTGAGTCCAGATCAGAGAAAGGTTGTATGTCAAAGCAGCAGTCAGTGTTTCTGAGGAGGACACGTGACATTGTTCTCAGGTCTCCACACGCATGGACACGCAAATGCATGTGAACCTGTACACTACTTAAATATTTACTTATTTATTCATGGGGGGCGGGGGAGAAAATGGACGCACCAGGACCTCTAGCTGCTGCAAACGAACTCCAGACTCATGTGCCACCTTGTGCATCTGGCTTACGTAGGTCCTGGAGGATCAAACCTGGGTCCTTTGACTTTGCAGGCAGGCGCCTTAACCACTCAGCAATCTGTGCAGCCCCCTTACATATTTTTTAAAAAGAGATGTGTCTGGGTGACTGGCCATCTTTGTAGCTGGAGGCAGGGACCAGGCTGCCCTACCAGGATATCACAGTGGACGGGGAGGACAAGCAGTGCCCTGGAAGGAAGGAGGCTGGCACTGGACAAGAATGGTCCTATTTAGGGGCAGCAGAGAAACATCCAGGAGCAGAGGAAGTCAGATGTCTGATCTGAATGAGATGGCTTGATCAAAAGACGTGAGTGGGGGGCTGGCGAGATTGCTTAGTGGTGAAGGCGTTTGCCTACAAAACCAAAGGACCCAGGTTCGATTCCCCAGGACCCACATAAATCCAGGTGCTCAAGATGGTGCATATGTCTGGAGTTTCTTTGCAGTGGCTGGAGGCCTTGTCATGCCCATTTTCTCTCTCTATCTGCCTCACTCTCTCTCAAATAAATAAATAAATAAAAATTTTTAAAAATTTTAAGAAGCGAGTGGTTATGGGGAACAGTGGTCTGGCATAGCCATAGGTAGGGATTGAGGGGTGGTGCCAGGCCTTTTGTGGCCAGGTAGTCCTAGGAATCCAGGCAGAGCAGTGTTGGAAGCATGGACTGGCAGAGCTGGATGCCACAGCTCCAGGACATCAGGCTTTCGGGCTCCAGTGCATTTGAGACTTTGTTTGGTGTAATTTTGAGCCCCGGACACATGCCGACTTTGGTCCTATAAAGGTACCCTCGGTTGCCATGGGAACAGAAGACCTCCCAGTACCGGAAAGGAGCTGGAGTGGAGAGGGGAGGAGACGGATGTTACCACGGTGTGGAGCAGAGCCGAGGAGAACCGGAGTTACATCTGGGGGAGGTGATCCTTATTGCCCCCCATGCACTCCTGGCCAGAGAACCGGCATACAAAGGACTCGGGCCCCAGGAGGGCTTTGTCTCTCTTGGCTTTGGTCAGAAACGTGTCTAGGGTGACTGGCCAGCTACAAAGATGGACAGTCACCTAGACACATCTTTTTCAAAATCTCTTCATGTACACACATGGGTAATGTCAAATTCTTCATTCTGGCCTGGAGAGATGGCTTAGTGGTTAAGACAATTATCTGTGAAGCCTAAGGACCCAGTATCCACATAAGCCAGATGCACAAGGTGGCACTTGAGCCTGGAGGCCCTGGTGTGGCTATTCTCTCTATATATTTGTCTCTTTCTTTCAAATAAATAAATAAATAGAAATATAATTTAAAAATTCTTCATTCTGGGCTGGAGAGATGGCTTAGGGGTTAAGGCGCCTGCCTCCTAAGCCTAAGAACACTGGTTCCAATCTCCAGGGGTTCCAATCTCCAGGTCCCACGTTTAGCCAGATGCAAAGTGATGCAAGGGTGCAATGCTGCACTTGACCACAAGGGGGCACACGCATCTGGAGTTCGTTCACAGCAGCTGAGAGACTGCTGGCACGCCCATCTCTATCTGTCTCCCTCTCCCTCTCTCTTTGTCTGTCTGTCTGTCTCTCTCTCCCTCTGTCTCTCTCCAAAAAAAAAAATTCTTCATTCTGTATTTCAGATGATTCCAGTAAGAAGCAGGAAGCTTCTATGTCTAGAAGAAAGGAAAGTGGGGCTACCCCATCCTGGCTGGAGCTGTTCTGGGTTATGCCATGCCTTCGGTGATGCCTCGCCAATGCCATTTGTTCCAAACACAATGTGCCAGCTCTCAGAGTCAATATTTACCAAGCCCTGAACTAAGCAGAGTGATGTACCCCCTCTGTTTAGGGGGCAAATGGCCCACAATGCTTGCAGAGTGGGTTGGGGGGGAGGCGTCCTCTTTCCTCTGATCTCATCCACTCAGCAGCTCCGGGAGCACGAGACATATACTCCTGAGTTCCAAGTTCTTAGATTAAATGTTGTCTTTTTAAATCAAAAGTAAGCAAATCCCGTGTAATGCGCCTGACATCTATTTATTACAAACACCCCTCTGAAGCAATTTCCATCCAGATATGCCATGCCTGAGTATTATTAAAGAGTTAAGAAAAATGGGGCGGAGGAGATAAGATTTTTTTTTTTTCTTTCCTGAGATGTAGCAGCAAAATGAATGTGCATTATGAGGACATTAAGAAAGCAATAGAGTTTAAACTATTAAACAGATAGATGTCAATTGAAAGATGCCGGGTAGTTTGTTTTCAACAGCCCATTGTCAGCGTTATAAAGTTAGAGTGGTACAGAATGTAGTTAATAGATTTAAATAACTTAGGGGGGATGGGTTGTGCACACAAGAACATGAATCAGTTTGGGAGTTATGCACATTTTAAAAATTGTTCTTTCTTCTTGTTTTTCTAATTTGACAAACAAACAAACAAAAAATCACTTCAGCCATAAAAAAAAGCAGCAGGGTAAATAAACAAGAACCTTCCTCCATGCTGGGCGTGGTGGTGCATGCCTTTAATTGCAGCACTTGAGAGGCAGAGGTAGGAGGATCGCCGTGAGTTCGAGGCCACCCTGAGAAGACAGAGTGAATTCCAGGTCAGCCTGGGCTAGAGTAAGACCCTACCTTGAAAAACCAAAACAAAAAAACAAAACAAAACAAAAACAAAAACAAACAAACAAAAGAACCTTGCTCCTTAAGGAGGGATCTGTACAGCGTCTGAGTGAGGACTTTGGGGTTACATATGGGGGTATACAGCTGTCAGGGGACGTGTTAATTAATGGTCCTTCTCAGAACCACTGTTAATCACTCCTTGCCCGGATCGGCCTCCTTGAACTTGGGGCATGAGAGAGCCCATGTTCTCACTCATGGTTTATGGGCTGACAATGTCTGGACACTGAGTCTTCATGCGCGTTAACTGTCCCAAAAGCCTGCACACTTGACCTTGCTTTGCCTGCTACTGTGATGACCACAGAGAATAGAAGAACCCCCCCACATGGTTTTTTACCTCTGGGCTGTGGGGTACCAGGATAATAGGATTGAGGTGCTCTGCCAGGTCAGCATAACAAATTAACCCCAACTGCCAGGCTGGAAACACCAGAAACACCTTTCCTGATGGTTCTAAATGTTTGAAAGCAAAAATGAAGCTGTGGGCAATCTGTACTCCCTCTGGCCTGGACATCCCTCTTCTCCCCTCCATGCTCTGGTGGCTGCAGGTGGCTTCAGGCTTCTTGGGTGTTGCTCTAGTCTCTGCCTCTTGGCAACAAGAGTCTCCACCCTGTCCCTAGCTCTCTGCCCCCCTGTCTTGTGCATAGCTGTAGACTGAGCTGGGCTGGGTGACCAGACCCACACTGTCTTCTCCGTCTTGTGCTTCTTTGCATATTAGAAAGTGCTCGCCAGTTTCCTCAGCCACATGTAGCTCCTGGATCAGGGCTGACAAACATATCTTTGGTTGAGTGTGGGTGTTTTCTGTTCAGAATGTCTTCTGCTTTTTTCTAGCCACTCTGAAGTTTCCAAGGACTTCAAGGGCACCACCACCACTCCATGAAGCTGGCAAACATGGCCTGTTCACATGGGAATGGGGCCACCTTCTGTCCCTGCTCCCCCAAAACGGAGCACTCCTATCCAGAGCACATCGCAGCTTCTGATAGAGCCCGTTCAATAAAGTTATCATGCAATTACCATCAACCACGCTTGAAATATTAATCGCCACCTCCAGGCTTTCTGTGGCATTCCGGAAGTGAGGGCAGATCTGAAGGTGGGAGGGGACATGGGGAAATGATTGACACCACGGATAATGAAGCTCCAGTAATGTGCGCTGGCTCCAGAAGTCACCGTGCACACTTGTGGCATGGTTCAGTGCGGTACCTGAGGCAGGAAGGTGAACTGACCAAAACCCATTCACATCTGTGCAGCTGGGCAGCTTCAGCCTGAGCAAGGAGCAGGCTTCCCGGGAGCCAGGAAGAGGAGAGCAGGTGAAGAACACTGGGTGCTACTGGCTGAGCCAGAGCTGATGCTGGATAGGGAGGAAGCCCTTTGTGTACTGAGATCCACCATAGGCTGAAGACTGACGGCTTCTTCCAAAACCACTTTCAGTGATAAAGACAGAAGATACCCAATCCAGCCAATTCAAGAAGGGTTACAAAGATAACCTGGTGTCCCATTCTCTATCGTTCCATCTAGATTTGATTTGAACATCCACATAGCTTAGGCTACATGATGCAGAAGGCACAATGCTGGTGACTTTTTTTTTAACTTTTAATTTTTTTTATTATTTTTTTGGAGAGAGACACAGAGAGAGAGACAGAGAGAGAGAGAGAGAGAGAGAGAGAGAGAGAGAGAGAGAGGAAGACAGAGTTGGGCGCGCCAGCAGTGTCTCAGCTGCTGTGAAAGAAATCCAGATGTGTGCGCCCCCTTGTGGTCAAGTGTGGCATTGCGCCCTTGCATCACTTTGCATCTGGCTAAACGTGGGACCTGGAGATTGGAATCAGTGTTCTTGGGCTTAGGAGGCAGGCGCCTTAACCCCTAAGCCATCTCTCCAGCCCTGCTGGTGACTTTTTAATGGGTAGAACACAATCAAACATTGTTCTGAAAATGTCTTCAGAGCAGGACAGGACGACTAGTGTTGGCTTTTATGGGGGCTTGGAGTGGGGACCGAAACATTATGGTTTGAACTTTCCCCTGTTTCCCAGGATTAAAAGGAAGATCTTTTCTTTTCTTTTCTTTTCTTTTCTTTTCTTTTCTTTTCTTTTCTTTTCTTTTCTTTTCTTTTCTTTTCTTTTCTTTTCTTTTCTTTTCTTTTCTTTTCTTTTCTTTTCTTTTCTTTTCTTTCTTTCTTTCTTTCTTCTTTCTTTCTTTTTCGTGGCAGGGTCTCAACCTAGCCCTGAATAACCTGGAATTCACTCTGTATTCTCAGGGTGGCCTCAAACTCATGGTGATCCTCCTACCTTTGCCTCCCGAGTACTGGGATTAAAGGCATGCACCACCATGCCAGGCTTTCTTTCTTTTTTAAAAACTTTATTTATGTATTTATTTGCAAGGAGAGAGAGAGAGAGAAGAGACAGACAGAGAGAGAATAGGTGCGCCAGGGCCTCTAACCACTGCAAACAAATTCCAGATGCATGAACCCCTTTGTGCATCTGGCTTACATGGGTTGTGGGGAATCGAACCTAGGTCCTTTGGCTTTGCAGGCAAGCACCTTAACTGCTAAGCCATATCTCCAGCCCCAAGATCTTTTTTTTTTTTTTTTTTATGTAGGGTCTCACTCTAGCCCAGGCCAACCTGGAATTCACTATGTAATCTCAGGGTGGCCTCGAACTCACAGTGATCCTCCTACCTCTGCCTCCCGAGTGCTGGGATTAAAGGCGTGCGCCACCACGCCCTGCTAGCCCCAAGATCTTAACTTTCTTATCAGTCTGGAAAGAGGAGGGCTTAGTGGGCCTCAGGAGACATTGACTCTTTAACTCTCCATCTTGTACACTCTAGTCTTCCCACCCAGGTTCATGTTAATAGCTTCCTTAGTGTGCATCCCACCTTTTCTGATTCTCCCATATTTTTACATATAAATATTTTATATTTATACCTTTCTATTTCTTCCTTCATTCCATGTATTCTTCCTCTCATCCACCCACTCCTCTTGCATATGCAAACGACTCATGCTGCGTGAGTTTGTTTTCAGACTTGGTTCTAGAAGAGACCTTTGTCAATATCCCCACCTGGGTCCCCGATAACAGCATGGTGCTCCATGACTCTGTGGTGGACACGGGGGGGGGGGGTCTCCCATTTTCCATGAAAGGCCATCCTTGCATCCTGCAGCTGCACTGCTGGGGATATTTTGGGAAATGCCACCAGCTGGTTCCCAGGACATTGTAAGCTTTGCTGGGTACAGGGACTCTCACAGTTCTGCCATTTACCACTGGCCTGCAGATTGTCAGGGTCTCTAAGAGGGAGTCCTTGGCCTTGTTCAGCCAGCTCTAGGACTTGCCAACGGGCCTTAGGAGAGACTGGCCATATCATAGTGACCAGAGGGAGTCCTTACCCTCTGGCCATATCCATCTTGGTCCTCATGGCTAGAACGTGGGAGATAAGAATTCTCACCCCTCTTAGAGCTTTATTGAGGTTACCATAGATGTTTTAGGCCCGATTCTTTGAATCTTTAACAGTTGGGGTGACATGGAAGTGGGCTTTCTACCTTTGTCCTGACCCCATGACTCTGCCCCAAGGCCACAGGTAAGAGTTGTCCTCCTGAGAGATTCTGGATCCTACCCACCCATACCCCTGTCAACTCCTCTGCAAACCCTCTGGTGACATCTTGACAAGATGTAGCTGTGTGGGGTCGTGCTGGACCTGGGTGAAGGTTTGTCTCCTCTGTCCCTAAGTAGCGACCAGGTTAGTGGCTTTAGTTAACATGCACGCTTGTTGACCCTGATTCTATCAACAGAGAGAATTACCAGCCTTGACCTTCACGTGCCCTTCCCTTCTGTCTTCCTCCAGCTCTGGCCGTGACTCTACCCCCATCATCCTTGTAGCACACACCTGCCTGTGGGGTTGACCTTTAATGTGTGTGTTAATTGTTTAGGTGCGTGCAAGTGAGTGGCTATGTGTGCATGTGTGTCCGTATGTGCACTGTGTGTGCGAGTGGGTACATGTGTGTGCATGTGTATGTGTGTGCATAGCATGTGTGCCTGTGAATAGCCACATGTGTATGTGTGCATGTGTGTGTTCGTGTGTGTGCGTGCACTGTGTGCATTTGTGTGTGCAAGTGTATGTGTGTGCACATGTGTCTGTGAGCCTGCGTATGTGTGCATGCATGTTTGTGTGTGTGCATGCGTGTGTCCGCATTTGTGTTTTTGTGTGTGTATGTGCTTGTGTGTGACTGTGTGTGTTGCATTAGTGTGTGCATGTGTTTGCACATGTGTGTGTGTATGTATATAGGCAAGTGTGTGTTTGTGCATGTGTGTGACTGTGTGTGTTGCATTAGTGTGCACATGTGCTTGTACATGTGTGTGTATGTATATAGGCGAGTGTGTGTTTGTGCATGTGTGTGACTGTGTGTTGCATTAGTGTGCGCATCTCCCATGTGTATGTATATAGGCAAGTGGGTGTTTGTGCATGTGTGTGACTGTGTGTGAGGGGCATGTGCTTGCACATGTGTGTGTATGTATAGCCAGTGTGTGTGCATGTGTGTGAGGAGTGTTGTGTGGTATTCTCTTCTCCCATGCCCTCAGGGACGTGGTAGGAGGGTTTATGATGTCAAGGGCGGGAAGGAGGACGTTGGGGTATTCTCTTGCGGACATGAGCTGACTGGAGTGTTTATGATGTCATAGAAGGAGGTTGTTACACCCGCAAGACCTGCACAATACTGAGCTCACCGACACTTCGACTGAGAGGACGGAGGAGGATGAAAAGAATGACGCCTCACAGCAGAGGACAGATTTCCTGGCAGGAGGAAGGGGCTCCGTGGAATAGGGGCGGGGGAGGTGAGAGCAGAAAGAGCAGTAGGAGCGGAATGTGATCAGATTATAGTATGTTCATGATGAAGATCCTCAATAAAAAATTAAAAAGGGAAAAAGTCAATTTATTTTGGTTTTTAGAGGTAGGGTCTCATTCTAGAGTAAGGCTGAACTGGAATTCGCTCTGTAGTCTCAGGTTGACCTCAAACTCAAGGCAATCCTCCTACCTCTGCCTCCCGAGTGCTGGGATTAAAGGCGTGCACCACCCACACCTGGCTTTTTTTTAAAAAAATTTTTTTCGAGGTAGGGTCTCACTCCAGCCCAAGCTGGAGTCTCAGGGTGGCCTCAAACTCACAGCGATCCTCCTACCTCTGCCTCCCTAATGCTGGGATTAAAGGCGTATGCCACCATGCCCAGCCTGTTTTGAAGCCATGCATGACAATAAGAGGGTGCCTGAGGTGCCAAGAATGAGGTCTGGCTGAGCAGCTCCCACATGGTGAGGAAGAGTGGCCACTTCCAGAATGGGAGCACAGTCCTGGGGACCTGCAGTCCCCAGCCACGTAGTACAGAGACATGCGTCCTAACCACATCCTGAGTGAACCAGGGCCCAGCTTGCTCTTGTTGGGCCTTAGATGGCTGGGTAGCTCAGCCATACCCTATGCACAGGACTCGGGAATGAGCAGACAGTAAAACTGGGGTCTGAATTTAGCAATGATTAATCACTCAACTGCTGAACTCCATCTACCATAGTCATGGTATGAGGATTTTTTTTTACACAATCAGAAACTTCTTTCATGAGCGGACAGAAGATCCAGTGACTTGCTAAAGTCAAGTGGGAGGGAAACAATGTCCTGTTAATATTCTCTGGTCAACCAGGTTGCCACACATCCTGAAATAGCAGGACAGAGGGCAGCCAGTGGGGGGAGGAATGTAGCGCTGAGAGGAACAGGCTGGGGCAGACGCTGGGAGCACCTGATCAACCTGTGCTCACCATAGTGGGTCCCAAACCTCAGGAACGAGCTTGGCTGACCTGGAAAACCAGTGTGCAGTACCTAGAGCTGGACAAGGAGAGGACTGGTTTAATTATTTAATGACTGTGCATTCATTTAAAGGGCCATCATATTTTGTTTTATTTTATTTTAAATATTTTATTTATCTATTTATGAGAGAGAGAAAGAGAGGGAGAGAGAGAGAATGGGCATGCCAGGGTCCCCAGCCACTGCAAATGAAGTCTAGATTCATGTGCCACCTTGTGCATCTGGCTTATGTGGGTCCTGGGGAATCATATCTGGGTCCTTAGGCTTCACAAGCACTCACCTTAACCCCTAAGCCATCTCTCCAGTCCTTGTTTTATTATTTTAATATTTTATTTATTTATTTGTTAGAGAGAGAGAGGAAGAGGCAGATAGAGAAAGAGAGAACGGACTCACAAGGGCCTCTAACCACTGCAGAGGAACTCGGGACACGTGTGCCATTTTGTGCATCCGGGATTACGTGGGAACTGGAGAATCGAACCTGGGTCCTTTGGCTTTGCAAGCAAGTGCCCTAACTGCTAAGCCATTTCTGCAGCCCTTCTTCTTTTTTTTTTTTTTAAATATTTTGTTTATTTATTTCGAATGTACTTTTAAAACAGGAAGCTCAGAGCTTTTCTTGGTTGGCCAAGGGGTGGGACTGGGCATGGCTCTGTGAGGCACACCCCTCATCTCCTGGGGAGGTTAAGGAACCTGTGACACCTTGGTGGATGGTGCCAGACCGACTGTGCTCTGGGCTTGCTGGAGCCTCCTGCCGAGGGCAGAGTACGAGAAAGAGGCTCCCAAGACCCATGTCCCATTTGCCCGGGGGCAGGTGAGTTCTGGGGTGAGGACGGGTTCCCCAGGGAATCAGAGGAGCCATAGGCTTATATGCTTAGCCAGCTTTCAGCTGGTGGGGCAGGGACAGGTCCTAAACAACCCCTGTGCCCTTTTGCCCAGGAAGAGGAAGTAACACGATCAGCAAGCAGGTGATTTCCAAGTTTATTTCCTTTCTGTTCCAGAGGAGAGATGGAGGGAGCTGCAGCAAGAATGAAACATGACAGGTCCCCACGGGATCTACTCACATGTGGCCTATAGTTCAGGACGTGGAACATTCTAGACAGTTGAGCCTGCATGGGCAGGTTTTCTATCCTCTTGTTCAGGGCCATGGGACAGAAAAATACCTTCGCAAGACCCTCAAAATGGAAGAAAAAGATGATGACATCAAATTAAAAGAGAGACTAATGGAGAGATGGAGGGGATATGATGGACATTGGAGTTCTAAAGTGGAATGGGGGGAGGGGAGGGAAATATCATGTGTTTTTTGTATATAAGTATAGAAGTTGTCAATAAAAAAATGAACAGAAAAAAATGTGTTTGTGGGTCACAGGTGCGGTCTCTGCGATGGAGGAGACATTTTGGGGATCGGCCATTGTCCAGCTTCTGAAATCTTCGAGTGGCTGCATGCTCCAGACTGGGCCCCACAACCTGGGGTCTTTACGCAGGATTCGTGACCACGTCATTGAAAATAGCATCTTGGGAGGTTGCTCCCCAGCCAGCTCTTGGGGGACCCCTACCCGCTCCTAATCATCATGACGTCTTCGTCACTTTCTGCACGCAAAGGGCCCACACGAGCTGTCCCATGCTGTCCTCCCCCATTCCCAGCTCTGCTCTCCGCTGAAGGTGGCCTGAGAATGTTACCCCAGCCGTCACATGGCTTCTGCTCCTTGATGTGTCGACAGGAAGTTGTCACCCACACTTATCGTTGCTTCAAACTCAATTTCCCAGCCTTGCAAATCACTCTGGGCCACAGTATGGGGAAATGGGAACTGTCGCCTCCACTTACACCCAGCTCACATTTTCTTCACGTCGGTGGAAGATTTCTGTTTCTTGCAGTTAAACCGTGTTGAAAATATGTAAAATCAGTTGGGGGGGGGTAAAAGGAAAAGAAACCAGCCTCTTGCTGTCGTTGTTCTGGGCCAACATGTATGGAAGGTTCTAGAAGGCGTCCCAGCTCTAGAAGTGTTAGGTCCTCCTTGGTGGTCTGAGCTGGCTCGAGGAGGCAGATGATCAGATGCCAAGGCTCCCGTCGTATCTGTCTTTTCATCACTTGCAGAGGGCAGTCTCCACTTTTTTTCCCCCCTCACTGCCACGGAGCCTGTGTGACTCTATCATATAACCATTTGTTTTGGGGTCTTGTCTGAAATAATTTGAAGTGCCAAGTCCTGAAATGAATAGGTTTTGTTAACACAAAAGGCTAAGGAAATGGTTGGAAATTTTAAAGAGCTCTCTGTCCCCAAGTCTTAACAGCTCATATTGTTTGGCTCCGGGCATTCTTCTGTCAGCGTCCTTCTGCCTCAGTGGGCGCATGATGATGGATGGCCTGGCTACTGAAGGCGGAGAGAAGGAGCTTTGGCTGGGTCTGGGAATTCGCTAAGTACTCCTGAGCGCTTGCACCTCATCATTCTGTGAGGCGAGTCGGCCTCTGCGGTTTATAAACTGGGCCGGTGATTAATGATCTTTTAAGTGGACAAGGCAGGCCGAAGCCTCACAAACTGGGCCACTCCGACACGACTACCACTTGTAACCGAAGAATAGCAGCCTTTGCACGAGGGTAATTGAGGCAGATCCGAACAGCCCCCATCCATCAGCTCCATGATCCACCCACTTCTGCCACTGTTCCCCTGACCGGGGTTTCCGGGCAGTGTCTACCTCGGGCACAGAGGAAATGGTGTGTGCAGGAGGCGGCACCATCAGGGCTGCGTTGGGAGCATTCTCGGGGTCAGGGTCTCTTCTCCGCTCCTCCTGGAGTTCCTTCCCAGCAGTGGTCATGCTAGTTGAGGGCATTGTGCCAGGCCTTGTGTTTGCCTGCTCTTGGAAGGCTCTGAGGACTTTTGTGCACAAGGAGAGTCTGGCTGAGCTTCCTGCCTGCTTGCTCCCTTCCTCCTCTTGAGTGGCAGGTGCAGACACCCATGCCTGGACACAAACCCCTCTGTGCCTCACCCAGCTTCATCCAGACCTCCCCGTCCCCATACGTCCCCCTCACCCGGCACTGCACCAGACACCTCTCAGTGGGCTGCATTAAGCCAGAGCTCCACAGTGATGGACAGCTCTGGGGATTTGCTGTGCCCGATGGTTCCAGTTTTGTAAGTTAATGATGATAATTGGAAATGGGGCTGCTGCCCACTCTTAAATAAATGTTGCCGCAGCGGTGGGCACTGTGGCTGCAGGTGAGCAGAGAGCGATCAATAGCAGAAAACCGACTTCTGCTAAAGAAAAAGAGTTCCACGTCTCCCCAGGGGGACATTCCGAAATCATTTCAATCTATTCTGAGCTCCAGGGAAAAGCGCTGTGTCTGGAGAGGAGGGTGGGGGAGAGCTCTCGAATGGACTTTCTGGAGGTGGTGAGAGTGAGCGGAGCTCGTAGCTTCCCAGATGTCCGTGGGGACAGGGGCTTCTGCCCCTTGTGGTGCTGGGTAATCCACACGGACTCTTGGGAGCATTGGCTTAACCCTGCCTGGTACAGAATGCAAATGTGAACATGACACCCTCTTTGTGCGAGGCGTGGAGCTCTGCTCCCTCCTAAGAGTCCTGCATCTAGAAACACAGACCCTGGGGCTTGTGCTGACTTTAAAGTGCCCAGACAGGATGAAATTCAACCTTAGCCAGAACACTCCTGCACACCAATGTTCCTTTCCCTGCAGACAGACCTATGGTTTTTTTTTTTTTTTTTTTAATTTTATTATTTTTTGGAGAGAGACAGAGAGAGAGAGAGAGAGGGAGGAGGAAGACAGAGATGGGCGCGCCAGCAGTGTCTCAGCTGCTGTGAATGAAATCCAGATGCGTTCGCCCCCTTGTGGTCAAGTGTGGCATTGAGCCCTTGCGTCACTTTGCATCTGGCTAAACGTGGGACCTGGAGATTGGAACCAGTGTTCTTAGGCTTAGGAGGCAGGCGCCTTAACTGCTAAGCCATCTATCCAGCCCTTGTTTGTTTTTTTAACTGGTGTATGTACATAGTAATGGGTTTCATAAGGACATTTTCATATAAATCTTTCCTGTACTTTGACCAAGCACCCCAATTTCTTCTTTCTTCCTCTCCTCTTTATATTAGTCGGCTTTGCTCCCCAAGAGTCTGAAGCTTACAGATTTACTTCTTTTTTGTTTGTTTGTTTGTTTGTTTGTTTGTTTGTTTGTTTGAGGTTGGGTTTCGCTCTAGCCCAGGTTCACCTGTAATTCACTATGTAGTCTCAGGGTGGCCTCGAACTCACAGCAATCCTCCTGCCTCTGCCTCTGCATGCTAGCATTAAAGGTGTGCACCACCATGCCCTGCCCGTGGCTGGTTTTTGAAGTGAACAGAATATTTCATCAATTCAGAATGACTAGGGGCTGGGTGTGGTGGCGCACACCTTTAATCCCAGCACTTGGGAGGCAGAAGTAGAAGTAGAAGGATCATTGTGAGTTTGAGGCTAGTCTGGATTACATAGTAAATTCCAGATCAGCTTGGGCTAGAGCAAGATCTTACCTCAAAAAACAAAATCAAAACCAAAAGAACCTGAGCTGGAGGGATGGCTTAGCAGGTATGGAGCTTGACTGCAAAGCCAAAGGACCTCAGTTCAATTCCCTAGGACTCACGTAAGCCAGATGCACAAGGTGGTGCATGCGTCTGTTTTGCAGTGGCTGGAAGCCCTGGTGCACCCATTCTCTCCCTCTCTCTCTGCATTTTTTTTTTTTGTTTGTTTTTGTTTTTCGAGGTAGGGTCTCACCACTCTGGCCCAGGCTGACCTGGAATTAACTTTGTAGTCTCAGGGTGGCCTCGAACTCACAGCGATCCTCCTACCTCTGCCTCCCAAGTGTTGGGATTAAAGGCATGCACCACCACTCCCGGCTTTCTCTGCATTTTTTCTCTCTCAAATAAATAAATAAAAAATAAAATTAACTTAAAAACACACACACACACAAAAGGACCACAGTCATATCCTTTAGCTCAGGGGCTGAGAGGAACACATTGCTCCAGCATCCAGGAAGGTCTGCAGCAGGTCCTCAAGGGTGGCTTTGGGGATTAAGACTTTGATCACATTCCCGCCTTCTCTGTTTGCCTCTCACTTTTAGTGTCATGCAGAAAGTGTGATGTAAACAGTCTGGGGATCTCACGCTGCTATGTGGAAGGAGGGAAAGGGCTGGAGATTGAGACCCATGGGCTAGCTGCTGTCTGTATTCATTTCAGTTTTGCTAGAGGATCCTGTTTTCCTCTTTTCACTGTGGCAACAATGGGCACAGTGAAAAACTTGGAGCCTCAACCCCGATGCCAACTGCGGGTTGCCTAATGAATGTGAGAGCTGCAAAGGCTTTGACGGAAGTAAGAGATTTTTGAACATGCAGTGATCAGAAATTTAATTCAAGTTCAAGTGCATCCGGCATCTGCAGTGTCGCTGCTGGCAGTGCTAGCTCTTGTTACATGGCATGACTTCACTGCAGGCTTGAACACACAGCTCTTGCACATTGATTGCACTGTGCATGATATCACACCACACAGTGTCAAAGAACACTGCCCGAAACACTTCCACTCCAGGTTGAGATGAGTGTATATGATGAATCAGTGTTTGTATTCTACACGTGAAGTTCTCTGATCTTAACAAAATATATATAATGTTCTAACTTTTGAAAACTGTTAATAGCCAGGCGTAGTGATGCATGCCTTTAATCCCAGCATTTGGGAGGCAAAGGTAGGAGGATCTCCATGAGTTCGAGGCCACCCTGAAACTACATAGTGAATTCCAGGTCAGCCTGGGCTAGAGTGATACCCTATCTTGAAAACCGAAAAATGAAAAAAAAACAAAAAACAAAAAAAGAAAGGAAAACTGTTAATAACATCCTGCTTTCATTCCTTAGCATGTTAAGTATCAAATTAGCATCTTACTGGATGTTATCAATGGAGAGTATGTGTACAGACCCAATGCTAGTCAGAGTTTGGAGCACAAAGGGTTCATTTATAACCAGTGTCTCGCTGCATAAAATGGTTTGGGGCAATTGACTTTGGGGGTGGGGCCAGTGTTGGAGAGAAAGCGTCGTTTGTGTGCACCCTACATCTGCAGCGGGCATCGTGTGCCTGCGGAGGAGACTGCCGGAGCGTCTTTGGCGGGTTTATTCTACGACGGGCTGTTTTTCTTCTTCCAGCACTTGTAGTATTGATTTCTCCCAGAGGATTAATTACCAGAGGCAATCTCGGGCTTCGTCGAGATGGACGGAAGGAGAAATGGTGTTTTCATTTCCACAAAGCCTGCTGGCCATCGTGTCTGCTTTCCCTAGAGTCCAGGGATCAGGACCCTGCCAGGGAGGGGCTGTCAGGAGCGCCGTTCATCTGAACTGTGGGTCTCCTGCTTGGCCTGGCCTGGGACCCTGCAAACTAGTTCCATGTGGTCCTCTGCTCATATTTCTAGGAGTGTTCTGTTGTGAGGGAAGGGAAGAATTGTGGACTAGCATAGATAAAGGTTGCCAGGTTCTTGATGGAGCAGTTGCTGCTCATCTCCACAAGCCCTGACCGAGAAGACCCCCAGTCGAGCAAGGCTGTGGAAGATTCTGGGAAGCCACGTCTAAGGATTCTAAGAGGGATTTCTAAGAAAGATATAAACGTGGATTTTGGATTCCGTCTGGTCACCAGCTCCTGTGGGGTCAACGAAGCTGCACAGTGTCAGCTCTCTGCACTTGAATGTCAATGTTAACTTCTGAACGTGTCACAGTGCTTACCCCCAGAGGTAGTAGACACAGCAGGGGATTAATTTCTTCACTGTCCTTGTCACCCCATTGTGCTGGGATTTGGGGAAAGGTTGTGATTGCAGGCAAGGCTCAGGATTCCAGAGTGACTGCAGACACCAGAGTTCTGTGGAGCACCAATCAAAACCACCAGTTCTTTTGCACTCTCGTCTTAGTTTTTTCCCCCCTTAATGTAAACATAATAAGTAGCTATGAAAATATCAGTACTTGAGGGGCTGAGGTTGGAGTATCCCTGTGAGTTCAAGGCCAGCCTGGACTACAGAGTGAGTTCCAAGTCAGTAAGAGAGAAAGACCTTTCTTGAAAAAAAAAACAGTACCATTAGAATCAATAGAGATAAGATTACAGGTAGAAAATTTAAAATGCTTTTGTGTGTGTATTCTTCTGTGTAGATTCTATGTGTTTTTTCAGTTGCAATTTTTGGTAAACTTTTTTTCATTAGAAAAGAGGGCTTGTGGGATGGGTTAGTGGTTAAGGCGTTTGCCTGCAAAACCAAAGGACTCAGGTTCGATTCCTCAGGACCCACGTTAGCCAGATGCACAAGGGAGCACAAGCATCTGGAGTTCGTTTGCAGTGGCTGGAGGCCCTGGTGTGCCCATTCTTTCTCTCTGTCAAATAAATAAATAAAAATAAAATATTTAAAAAGAAATGAAAAGATCTATTGAACACAAATCCCATCCTTGTGTGATTTTCAGGGTGTGCCAGTGGGGTTTGGACCTTCCTCTTCTCCTTTCTCAGGTGGTGACTCGGTGTATCTCTAAGTCTCACTGCCCCCGTGTAACTGGGATGCTCTGTAGCCATGTCTGGGGCTGCTGTTCCAAGGTCCTGGGATCCCCAAAGCAAAGGGGACCATGACTAGCTGGGCTATTTCTGGACAGTGTCTGAGGCTCTGTCTCTTTTGGCCCATTGTCAATTGATCCACTTTCCACTCTGCCAAGGTTTCCCCATTTTTCTTGTATTTATGCCCATTAGTGTTTTAAAGTAATTGTCAGTGAGCTGATTTGACCAAGCACTTGAGGTTTTGTGGGGCACATTTTCCTGTTGTGTTTGAAAGACAGTCATAGGGACATTGGCATTTCTCCTGCTTTCTGTCACAAGAATTCTGAATAGAAGCCGGGCGTGGTGGCGCATGCCTTTAATCCCAGCACTCGGGAGGCAGAGGTAGGAGGATCACCGTGAGTTCGAGGCCACCCTGAGACTACAGAGTGAATTCCAGGTCAGCCTGAGCTAGAGTGAGACACTACCTCAAAAAAAAAAAAAATCTAAATAGCTTCTCCCTTGACCTTGGTTTAACTCTTCTGGGTATTGGAACGTCTCAGTGCTTGTCAAATCTGCCCCTTGGCCTTGGATGGTTTCACATGTAGTGAAGTTTTGATGTGTGTTGTAGGCACCTTCATGTTGTCAGGACAAAACACCTGATCAAAAGCCACTGATAGGAGGAAAGAGTCCATTTTGGCTTATAGTCTCACGGGAACGTCATGATGGCAGAGAAAGGATGGCAGAACATATGCTGGGTGTATGTCACAGTTTACCACAGTAGTTGGCAGGAGCAGAAAGAGTTAAATGAGTTGGCTATAACACCTGCAAGCCCACCCCCAGCCACACACCTCCTCCAGCAAGGCTCTGCCTGCCAAACTGCTACCAGCTGAGGACTAAGTAGTCAAAACACATGAGCCGAGTCGGGCTGGAGAGATGGCTCAGCAGCTAAGGCGCTTGCTTGCAAAGCCTAAAGACCGGGGTTTGACTCCCCAGTACCCATGTAAAGACAGATGCACA
The DNA here is from genome assembly GCA_036365145.1 of Orientallactaga sibirica. Classification (NCBI taxonomy): domain Eukaryota; kingdom Metazoa; phylum Chordata; class Mammalia; order Rodentia; family Dipodidae; genus Orientallactaga; species Orientallactaga sibirica. The sequence continues at coordinate 3,359,988 of JAEOAD010001845.1, forward strand.
AGGTGGTGCATGCATGTGGAGTTTGTTTGCAGTGCCTGGTGGCCCTGGCACCATTCCCATTCTCTCTCTCTCAAATAAACTATTAAAAAAGAAACCTGAGGGGCTGGAGAGATGGCTTAGCAGTTAAGGCATTTGCTTGCAAAGCCAAAGGATCCCGGTTTGACTCTCAGAGACTCACATAAGCCAGATGCACAAGGGGCGCTTGCATCTGGAGTTCATTGGCAGTGGCTGGGGGGCCCTGGCATGTCCATTCTCTCTCTCTCTCTCTCTTTCTGTGTCTCTCTATGCCTCTTTCTCTCTCAAATAAATAAATAAGATATTTTAAAATGTGTAAAAAAAAAAATAAACCTGAAGGGCTGGAGAGATGGCTTAGTGGTTAAGGTGTTTGCTTGCAAAGCCAAAGGATCCTGGTTCCAAGACCTGCATAAGCCAGATGCACAAGGGGGTGCAAGCATCCCGAGTTCGTTTGCAGTAGCAGGAGGCCCTGGCTCTCCCATTTTCTCTCTCTCTCTCTCTGCATCTTTCTCTCTCTCAAATAAATAAATAAAATGTTTAAAAAAGAAGAAACAAGAATCTATGGGGACATCTGATTCAAACCACCACAATGTGTTCTCTGTAGCACCGCACCCTCTCACCTGTGTTTGTTTCTCTGAAGGGGCATTTGCAGGGACAGGAGGTGACCCGCTGATCTGTGCCTTGCCCTGCTGCCCCCGCCTGCCCTGCACCACTCTCTACCCCTGACTCAGCCATCCTCCTGCTTGGCAGAGTGGTGCCCGCTATGATCCTCAGAGCAGGTGCTGGGGAGGGCCTCTGCTCCCAGAAGACAGGCTCCATGAGGCACCTGGGTTGGGGAGCTTTGCACAGTGTCACTGGCCGTATGACGGTGCTGTGGCTTCTGCGCGTTATCTTAGAACCCTCCCATCCAATAAGAGCACGGTTCATGGAGCGGAAGATCTTGATTATCTCAGGTTTCTCTAATTACTTTAGTGACTTTCATCATCATCATTATTGTTGTTGTTATTATTATTTTTAATTTTTTAAAAAATTATTCATTTATTTATTTGCAAGCAGAGAGAGAAAGAGAGATAGAAAAGTGGCAGACAGAGACAGAATGGGCACATCAGGGCCTCTAGCCACTGCAAACAAACTCCAGATGCATGTGCCCCTTGTGTGGCTTATGTGGGTCCTGGAAAGTCGAACCGGGATCCTTTGGCTTCGCAGGCAAACGCCCTAACCGTTAAGCCATTTCTCCAGCCCTATTATTATTATTTTTTTCTGAGAGAGAGAAAGAGGCAGAAAAAGAGAGAATGGGTGCACCAGGGCCTCTAGCCACTGAGAACAAACACCAGACACATGCACCACCTTGTGCATCTGGCTTTTCGTGGGTATTGGGGAATTGTACCTGGGTCCTTTGGCTTTGCCAGCAAGTGAGTGCCTTAACCGCTAAGCCATCTCTCCAGGCCCCTTTGGTGACTTTTATGTAATTATCTGTGTATTATCAGCTTTTTAGTTAAGTAGCAGAACTCTCGGTTAAATTGGAAAGGGATGATGCTCTTGGATCTCCAGATAACCGTATCTAATCAGACACTCAGACAGCTCTCAGATTTTGTGGGTCTTTCCTTGAAAACATGCTGTAGCAGATTCTAGAAACATTCTTTTAAATTCCTTCAGAAGGAACATTTTTGGCTGTTGGTCACTTTTCTCATTTCCCAGTGCTTTCCATCATGGCTGGGGCCCTGGGAGAAGCGGCTCTGGAGGTAGCACCCTGTGTTCAGGCCTTTGAACAGAAGTGAACCCCTGAAGGGGCGGAAAGATCATTAGATCCATGAGTTGGGTCACTATACACAGAGTCATTACCTCTCCTACATAACTGATGGCTACCCCCATAAGGCAAGTCCCACATTACCCATGGGGGGAGGACAGGGAGAAGGCTAACGATGGTACCATCATGGCTGTATACACACTATATACATAGCTGATAATAATTTAAAAAACATAAAAGAAAAAAAAGAAGTGAACCCTGAAGCAGAAGCAGGGACCTCTTCACCTTTGGACTGAGGCGACCTGCCTGAATTTGTGAGTGAGCCAGGGCTCAGCTTCCGGTTGTTGCTGTACGCACTCTGCTGGAATTTGGGGTAAGTAAAACAGCAACACTAGGCCAATTTACCATTTGATCCCTTGCAGGAAAGACGCCCGAGATGTGTGTAAGTTAGCGCCTGGCATTTTCCCTACCTGTCATTACTGTGGTTTGTAATCCATGCATTCAATGACTTATTTAAAAGTAAATTTATTTCAAGTAGCTGATCTTGAGTGTGAATGAGATGCAGTTTTAACTGAATGCTTTCTCTCTTTCTCCCTCTCCCTTCTTTTCTTTCTTTTTTTTTAGCTTTATGTATTGTTATTCATTTATTTGCAAGCAGAGAGAGACAGAGAAGAGAGAGAGAGAGAGAGAGAGAGAGAGAATGGATGTGCCACGGATGTTAGCAAACTTCTATGACTAATTGGTGCTAAAGAAAAAAGCTCTGATTGGTCCGTATACAAACGTCCATGACTGGGATTGGCCCAAATACCCCTATACTGGGGTATAAGCAGGCTGTCAGGCTCACTGAGTGAGTCAGCTGGAGGATGTATCCCTTCCTGTACTTCATGGCTTGTAGCTTCAGGCTCAGTACAGACTTGTCACCGGTGGACTTTTCTTGTGAACTTTCAGTTGAGTGACGGAGCTGGTGACTCTGTAAAGACAAGACAGCCGAACGGAGGCCTGGATGCATCCAACAGCAGGCCAGGCTGGGAGATGTGCTTGTCTGAAGACGTGTGGGAACGCTCAGAGTAGCCAGGGCAGGAAGAAGGGTGGCAGAAGTAGAGAGAAGGCAAGAGAGGGCAGGAAGCTAAGGATGGAGAGAGGACAGGAGGCTGTGAGGAGCCAAAGAGGGGAAGTAGTACATCCTGGTCCTCAGAGAGTTCCAGAGAGCTATCAAGTCTTTAGGGACAAGGGTCTCAGATCTGCTAGACTGACAGCTGCAACATCGGCTGGCATTCAGGGCTAAGGAGTTAGGGTCCTCTGGTAGCTGCAAGTCAGGGCTGAAGAACTCCAATGTAAGTCTTACACGTGAGCTGTCACCCTCATGGGGCTGAGCCCCTGCAGTGCACCAGCACTGTAAGAACTGAGGGAGCCACCTGCTGCTGCTCCCACCTGCCTGCTGCCAACCACCGAGGGAAGTGGAAGCTTCCAGACACTGGCACTAAGTCTGGCACTAACTGCTTCTCCTTGTCTGTCCATGCTTTCTATTTGAGTGCAGCCGAAGGACCATGACCAGCTGCAAATGTTGTAATATTTTCCAATCCAGAGAAATATTTCCACGTATATGCATATAAATTGCTGCAGGCATAAGACTCATCAAGCAATGTTGAGTGGAGGTGTTGTGAGAGTAAAATATTTATTTATTAGAGAGAAAAAGAGAGAGAACGGGCGCACCAGGGCCTCCAGCCATTGCAAACAAACTCCAGATGCATGTGTCACCTTGTGCATCTGGCTTACATGGGTACTGACTTGGGAATCAAACCTATGTCCTTAGACTTTGCAGGCAAAACCCTTAACTGATGAGCCATGTCTCCAGTTCTGGAACTTTTTTATAAGTTTGTTGACATGGTAGAATGTGCTCAATAATTTTTCAATTAAAAATTTTTTATTTATTTGAGAGAAAGAGGCATATAGATAGATAGATAGAGACAGAGACAGAGAGAGACAGAGAGAGAGAAACTGGGGCACCAGGGTCTTTAGCCACTGCAAACAAACTCCAGAGGCATGAGTCACCCTGTGCATCCAGCCTACATGATTACTGGGGAATCGAGTCTGGGTCCTTAGACTTTACAGGCAAGTGTCTTAACCACTAAGTGATTTCTCCAGCCCAATTAAAGGGGAAAGTGGGGGGAGGGAGGGAAATAACATGGGATATTGTCTGCAATTAAAGAAGTTGCCAATAAAAATAAAAATTAAAACAAAAATCTCGATTCTTGGGTAAATTTCCTTTGGTTACAGCATTGATATTTTTAGATTCATTGGATTTAATTTACTCAGTGTTTACAAGAATGTCTGCATCCATATTTGCAAGGGACATTGGTGTAAAGCTTTCTATTACTGGTTTTGGTGTCTGTGTCATGCTGGTCATAGTCAGTTGGGTGAGTTGGGACATGCTGTCTGTTCTGCTGTGTGGAAGAGAATGAAGAATCAATGTTCCCTTCTCCAATGTTTGTGGGAGTTTACAGTGAATCTAGGCATAGTTTGCTGTGTCCAGTTTTTACTATCATTTCAACATCTGTGGCATATGTCAAACTGTGCAGACTATGTCTCTCCCTGTAATGTTTTTTTTTAAAGTTTTATTTACTTGAGAGAATCAGAGGGAGAGAGAGAGAGAGAGAGAGAGAGAGAGAGAGAGAGAGAGAGAGAGAGAGAAACAGAGAATAGGTACTCCAGGGCTTCCAGCCACTGCAAACAAACTCCAGACGCATGCACCCCCTTGTGCATCTGGCTTATGTGGGTCCTGGGGAATTAAACCAGGGTCTTTTGGCTTTGCAGGCAAATGCCTTAACCTCTAAGCCATCCCTCCAGCCCTCTCCCTGTAATGTTTGATGGCTTATTTTTCTCAATATATATTTTTCCTTCTTCTTTTTTGAGGCAGGGTCTCACTCTAGTCCAGGCTGACCTGGAATTCACTATGTAGTCTCAGGGTGGCCTCGAACTCATGGTGATCCTCCTACCTCTGCCTCCCGAGTGCTGGGATTAAAGGCGTGCGCCACCATGCCTGGCTCTCAATATGTATTTTTCTTTTGTGTAATTCATCAAATTTAAGGGCATAGAGTTAGTCATTCTATTATTTTCTTTCACTGTGTGTAGGTTCCATGGTGGATTTTGATTCTTGGTACATGAATGCATGCCTCTGCTTTTTTCCTGACCAGCCAAGCTGCGGGTCTGTCCAGTTCATCAATAGCCCCAAGGGAACAGCATTGACTCCTCACCCAGGTGAATATTTGTTTCTTTGTTCTTTTTCTGTCTCCTATACCATTCAATTTTGTTATCTTCATGTTTATCCCTTATGTTATGCTTAAGTTACCATTTTTCTAGGTTGTAACTAAGGAGCTGGGGTAAGGTAGGTATTTTTTAATATAATGTAGAGATATTAGTAGTGTGAATGAGTTTTATTTATTATTTTTAGTTTTATGCATTGTATGTATGTGGGGGATAACGCAGATGTGTGCTAGTGCACATGCACACATGTGTACATGCATGTGTAGGCCAGCTCAGCTCTTATCCTCAGGGACACCACCCACCTTTTATGAGACAGGGTCTCTTCTTGGCCTGGAGCTTGCCAGTTAGACAGACAGTCTGAACAGTGATTCTCCTGTGTCCACCTCCCTACATCCAGCTTTAAAAAAATATATTCTTATTTCATATTTTCTTGTATATATTTTTACTATTTATTAGTTTTTTTATATTTTTATTTTTACTTATATATTTGAGAACATGAAAGAAGCAGAGAGAGACAGAGAGAATAGGCATATCAGGGCATCCAGCCACTGCACACGAACTCCAGATGCATGTGCCACCTTGTGCATCTGGTTTACGTGGGTCCTGGGGAATCAAACTGAGGTCCTTTGGCTTTGCAGGCAAGCACCTTAACCGCTAAGCCCTCTCTCCAACCCTATTTATTACTTTTTAAAAATAAAACAATTATATCCTTTGGGCCTCTTCTTTCCTACCCGAATTCTGCCAAGGGTCTGTTTTGGTGGGTTGATGGTATTCATTGTGGGGACCAAGCGGCCTTAGTCAGTGTCTGCAGGGCTGGGGACACACTGTGTCTCAGGCTGTTCCCACCTACCCCAAGACTCTTACAGTATTTCCGCCCCCTCTTCCACAATGTTCCCTGAGTCTTGGTGGGCAAGATAGAGTTCTGATTTAGTGTTGCTTTCTCTGTAGACTCTTTAGCTCTGTTTTGATGTGGTTTGAGTGACCATGGTGTCCCTGCTCCCCTATAATGACTTCTGGGCCTGGGCAGATGGGGTGGATATGACTGACGCATCTCATGGTAGATAGTTGGCTCTCTCTTCTCTCTCTCTCTCTCTTTTTTTTTTTTTTTAATATTTATGTATGTGTGTGTGAGAGAGAATGGGCACTCCATGGCCTCTAGCCTCTGCAAACAAACTTCAGATGCATCACCTTGTGCATCTCTTGGGCTGTGGGTACTGGGAAATCGAACCTGGGTCCTTAGGCTTTGCAGGCAAGTGCCTAAACCACTGAGCTATTTCTCCAGCCCTGGCTCTCCACATCCAGGCTTTTTTTTTTTCTCTAAACATGAGTTCTGGAATTGAATTCAGCTCCTCATGCTTGTGAGGCAAGCAATTCATCCAGACCCATGCATTTATTCATTTACTTTTATTCTTTTTTTATTTTTGGAGAGAGACACAGAGAGACAGAGAGGGAGAGGGAGACAGATAGAGGTGGGCGCACCAGCAGCCTCTCAGCTGCTGTGAACGAAATCCAGATGCGTGCGCCTCCTTGTGGGCAAGTGCAGCATTGCGCCCTTGCATCACTTTGCATCTGGTTAACCGTGGGACCTGGAGATTGGAACCGCTGGAGATTGGACCCAGCGTTCTTAGGCTTAGGAGGCAGATGCCTTAACCACTAAGCCATCTCTCCAGCCCTATTTGGCTAATTTTTTTTTTTTGAGGTAGGGTCTCGCTCTAGCCCAGGCTGACCTGGAATTCACTCTGTAGTCTCAGGGTGACCTCGAACTCACAGCGATCCTCCTACCTCTGCCTCCCCGAGTGCTGGGATTAAAGGCGTGCACCACCACGCCCGGATACTATCTGGCTAATTTTAAACTTTTCTTCAACACAGACTCAGAGCAGCTTAATAATATCTTGCACAGGTTGTCCCACAAACAGGTTGTCTTACTTTTTTCCATCTTCCTTTCTTCCTCCTTCCTTTCTTCCTCCTTTTCCTCTCTTTCCTTTCTCCTCCTCTCATCCCTCCCTCCCTCCCTGTCTCCCTCTGACAGTAACATGTGCTATGGAAGAGAGTGGATCTGGAAGAAAGGATGAAGATCTGTTGTGGTAATTGGGAGAAACATCGGGGAAGATTTCAAAAGCTGGAAAAATCTGAAATAAATGAATTCCTTGATTCATACAACCTACTGCAACTAGCCCCAGGAGAGATGACTGACCTGAAAAGATCCAAGACATCCAGTGATATTGAGAAAGTAATTAAAAAAAAAAAAGGTCCAGGCCCAGATGGTTTCACTGGTGAATTCTACCCAACCAACCTTCATTGGAAAACTACAACCACCATTTCTCAAGTTATTCCACACAATTGAAAAGGAAGAGATGCTCCCTGAGTCCTTCTGTGCAGCCAGCATTAAACCAAAACCAGAGAGAGACTCAACAGGGAAACTATAGACTGATGTCCCTGGTGGACTTAGATGCCAAAGTTCTCGACAAAATTCTTATAGACCAAAGCCAAGAACACATCAAGTGATTACTGACCGATTTTTCAGTTCCTTTCCCTGGTCAGTGAGTTCTGTAGCATTAAGATATTTAAATTTTTGATTTCTTTTAGAAAATTTTATTTATTTATTTATTTATTTATTTATTTGAGAGAAAGAGGAGAGGCAGACAGAAAGAAAGAGCGAGTATGGGCATGCCAGGGACTCCTGCCACTGTAAATGAACTCCAGGCACATGCACCACTTTGTGCATCTGGCTTTATGTGGGTATTGGGGAATGGAACCCGTGCCACCAGGCTTTGCAAGCCATGCCTTTAACTGGGCAATCTTTCCAGCCCCAGTTTTAAATTGTAAAGTTTAGCTTTGGTGTGTGTGGCTGTGGGCGTGCTGGTGCTTAGCACGTGTGTGGAGGCCGAGGACAACCTCGGGTGGGGTTTCAGTCCTTGCCTTCTGCCTTGTTAGAAGCAGGGTCTGGCATTGTTCACAGCTATGCCTGTGAACTTGCACGGACTTCTGTCTCTGCCTGTTTTCTCAGCACAGGCATGCTGCATTATAGACTCCAGCTATGGCTTCTGGCTTTGTGTGGGTTCTGGTGGTCTGAACTCAAGTGCTCACACTGACCCACCATGACATGGCAAGTGCTTCATCCGCTGAGTCATCTCCTCTCCCCAGACCAGAATCTTTTTTTTTTTTTTTGGTTTGTTTTTTCAAGGTAGAGTCTCACTCTAGCCCAGGCTGACCTAGAACTCACTTTGAAGCTCCAGGATGGCCTCAAACTCACAGTGATACTCCTACCTCTGCCTCCTGAGTGCCCAGCCAGATTCTTTTTTTTTTTAAATTTTTTTATTGACAACTTCTATACTTACAGACAATAAATCTTAATAGTTCCCTCCCCTCCCTCCATTCCCCTTCAGAACTCCACTCTCCATCATATCCCCTCCCTCTCTCCATTAGTCTTTCTTTTAATTTGATGTCATCATCGTTTTCTTCTATTATGAAGGTCTTGTGAAGGTATTGCTAGGCACTGCAAGGTCATGGATATCGAGGCCAATTTCTGTCTGGACAGTTGCATTGTAAGGAGTCGTACCCTTCCTTTGGCTCTTCCATTCTATCCGCCCCCTCTTCCACAATGGGCCCTGAGCCTTGGAGGGTGTGACAGAGATGTTTCAGTGCTGGACATTCCTCCGTCCCTTCTTCTCAGCACTATGTTGCCTTTTGGGACATCCCAGTGGTCATCACCATCTGAAAAGAGAAGCTTCTCTAACCAGAAGCGAGAGTAGCATTAATATGTGAATATGAACATTAAGTGTAGTGCTTTCAGGACAGTTTGGTGGGAATAATATATACATTTATCCAGATAAGAGCTGGCTTTATACCCCTAAGGCTCATGACCTCCCCTGCCATAGACTTTTGCTTAGGTTTTTCAGTACCAGGTATGTATTCCCTCCCTTAGAGAGGGCCTTCAGTCCAATTAGGGAGCAGTTGGTTTCCCCAAGAGCAGACATACCACTATTGCACCCATTCGGTCATTGGGCCTGTCTGGCTAAACTTGTATTTTCCAGTGTCCACTGTTTTCACCCCAGCCAGATTCTTATTCGAATCATTTTACAGGCCAGGGAAACAACAGAAGCCCAGCCTTGGCCAGAGCAGCTCAATTAGTGTGTGCTTGGGACATACATGCTATAAATTCAATCTACTACACATCTTAGCACTTACATAGGAACCATCATAGCAATTTATTTGCCATCCTATGTTGAGATAAAATTATCAGTGTGGAGGGCTGGAGAGGTGGCTTAACACTTAAGGAGCTTGCTTGAAAAGTCAAAGGACCCAGGTTTGATTCCCCAGGACCCACATTAGCCAGATGCAATGGCTGGAGGCCCTGGAGTGCTCATTCTCTCTTTGTCTCTCTCTCTCTCCCTCCTTCTCTGTCAAATAAATAAATAAATTGAAATATTTTTTTAAAAAAATGACCAGTGTGGAGCTGACAGCAGAGCCAATGATTCAGTTATCTGAGATCTTTTATTGTACCACGGGGAAGAATTATTTTGTTCTTTTTGAGTTTCTGTCCTGGTCAGCTGCCACTGCTCCATACTTAGTATGTTTTGTACAGTAATGAAATACTCTTTTCCTGGGGCCTGGTCCCTCTGTATATTACCTTTTTATTTCAACACAAGAGTAGTAGAGATGCAAGGAATGCTTTCATTTTCCTGACACTTCTCACTCCTCTTCCCAGACCCCAGTGCAACCATTGCATAGAAGCAGTGACATGTCCCATCCTACAGAAGTGATGTGCCCCACATGTTAACTAGAAGGGTAAGCGTGAGGACACGCATATCCTGACTCCATTTCAAAATTCATGTTCATACACCATAATAGCATTTTTTTTTTGGAGAGAGACACAGAGAAAGACAGAGAGAGAGGGAGAGGAAGACAGAGATGGGCCACCAGCAGCGTCTCAGCTTCTTCAAACTAAATCCAGATGCGTGTGCCCCCTTGTGGTCAAGTGCGGCATTGCGCCCTTGCATCACTTTGCATCTGGCTAAACGTGGGACCTGGAGATTGGAACCACTGGAGATTGGAAGCCGTGTTCTTAGGCTTAGGAGGCAGGTGCCTTAACCGCTAAGCCATCTCTCCAGCCCCACAATAGCATTTTTTTTTCCCAGTAAATTGAAGTGTTTGGGTGTCATCTGAGATATATTATTAAAGCCCTTATTACATCACTTCTCTTAGCCCTCTTTTTTTTTTTTTTTTTTGCTTTTTTTTCAAGGTAGGGTCTCACTTTGGTCCAGGCTGACCTGGAATTCACTGTGTAGTCTCAGGACGGCCTTGAACTCACGGCGATCCTCCAACCTCTGCCTCCCGAGTGCTGGGATTAAAGGCGTGCGCCACCGCGCCTGGCTTTTAGCCCTCTATTTATAGAGTACCCCAACTCTGTCTAGCACTTTGTTCATCGGCAGGCATCCTCACCTCAGCTCCAGCGAGGTCTCTGAGAGGCAGAGGTCAATGACTTACCAGCATCTACAGCTTCCATCACGACTGAACTGGAGCCCAGAGCCCCTCTTCTGAGCTGACAGTAGCACCTGACACAGTTCACATTTAAGGAGATTCAGGCCATTCCCACTGCCAAGAAAGCTCTTGTATTGTGTGAAGAGCACTTCTCATGGAGCAGGACAGGGCTCAGGGGTAGAGTGCTTGCCTGGCAGGGTCAAGGTCCTCAGTTCCATCTGCACCATGGACAGGAAATGACAATATATACAGGATGGATATACAATTTCTGGTCTTTAGGATCTGCTTCTAATCTTTAAAAAAATTATTTATTTGAGAGAGAGAGAGAGAGAGAGAGAATGGGCATGGTAGGGCCTCTAGCCACTGCAGTCGAATTCCAGATGCTTGTACCACCACGTGCATCTGGCTTACATGGGTTCTAGGGAGTCAAACCTGGGTCCTTGGGCTTCACAGGCAAGTTCCTTAACTGCTAAGCCATCTCTCCAGCCCCTGTTTCTAATGTTCACATCTGTGAAGAATGCAGGTCTTTAGTGAGAGATGAGGACCCTCACAGTCATTCATGGGGAACAAAAAAAAAAAATAGGATTTGTTTCTTAGGCCACAGAAGGACTTGGTCTCCCCAAAGGCTCTTGTGAGATGTCCACACAACTCTAAACTCCAGTTGGGTCAGGAGACAGTTCTACTGTCAGATCCGCCACACACAACACGCAAGCAAAGAGATGACAAAAATCAGAACGTTTAATTGAACAGCTGCGCCATTTTAGGTCCAGATAGGAAAGCCAATCATTTAGAAGGCTTCAAGGAGGAGGAGGATGATGAAATAGTGGCGAGAACATCCCGTGATGTGTAACTGGTTGGATCCTCTTCGGAATCTGGGAGGGAATGAGGCATGGACAAAATAAGTAAATAAATAAATAGATAAATAAATAAATAAACAGATTTGTCCAAGCTATTGCAGGTGACAGTGACATCCTGTGGATTTGAACCATTTTTTTTTTTCTGAGTGAAGAAATTCCATGCCAGAACGGGTTGTTTGCTGCGCAGGTGACGGGTGTCAGTGTGGGGAGGAAGGAGTGCAGGAAGTGAATTTCCACAGGATATGTTGAGCAGTGTGTGTGTGTGTGTGTGCACTGTGTTGGCTTCGTCAACCTGCTCTAAAGGACAAGGAGGTGACACACTCGTATTCAGGACGCAGAGGGGCTTAGATGCCATGATGAGCGTGCCACGATAAGGATCCCAGGGCAGGCTTGAGTTGGTGAGGGAGATAGAAAACAGAGGCACAGCCACCATGCCAGTTGTGGGGTGGCACCGTCACAGCCTTGGTTGAGGGTCTGTCAAGTTTTCCAGTAGACAGCTGTTGATATAACATGATGTCGTTTGTCATGTCTGACAACCTAGGGTCCAAATGTTCTGAATCTCAAATCCCACCCACAGGTCTGCCACCCATCTGATCCTTTCCCCCTGGCAGTGCCAGCCCTTCAGATGAGCTGTCATTTTTTGGGGAAATATGTTTTCCTAACAATTGGTCTTAGAAATTTTTTTTTTGTTTTTTTGTTTTTCGAGGTAGAGTCTCACTTTAGCTCAGGCTGACTTGGAATTCGCTATGTAGTCTCAGGGTGGCCTCGAACTCTCAGCAATCCTCCTACCTCTGCCTCCCGAGTGTTGGGATTCAAGGCGTGCGCCACCACGCCCGGCTTAGGTCTTAGAATTTTTGTGATTCTTTCCTTGATAGTTTAAAAGGAGACCAGCCTGGGCTTTCTCTTCAACTATATTTGCTTTTCCATAGCCGGGCAGTGCCCCACCCACTGTATGCATAGGAACACGGTTAATGAGGTGCTGTAATTAATATTAGCATTATGAAACACTAACTGGGGCTGAGCCTGGCTCGGCATCCATCACTGTCTCAAATTCTCCGATGAGTCTTGGGAGCTCCTGGCAGGTGCTCTGTAGGAAAAGCCAGTCGGGTGATGGAAGCTTGAATTTATTGGATATTGGAGCTGTGTTCTCTTCCAGCCTGGAGTTTATTCCTGCGCTCTTGATACTGCGTAGTGCTGCCCATGCTCAACCATCCCCTCACCACAAGGCTCCCTTTCAGAAACATATTAGTTATGCGAGGAATCTTTCAGTGCTTGGAAAATGAGAGGTGATTGGGTGGTGCGACACACGATGGGGAAGTGTCACTATAAATGAGAAGTGGCCAGGTCCTTGGAACGCACACAGGATTCGACCTGGGACATCAACTATGGAAACCATATTCACAGGTGGTGAGCCTTGGCCTCACGCAGGAAGGTTCTAGTCCCTTTTAAGAGTGTCCACTTATTTTTGAAAAACCTGAGTAAAAGTCTTTGGTAGGTGAGGTCATGAGCCTTAGGGGTATAAAGCCTGCTCTTGTCTGGCTAAATTTATATATTATTCCCACCAAGCTGCCCTGAAAGCACTACACTTACTGTTCATGTTCACATATTAACGCTACTCTCACTTCTGGTTAGAGAAGCTTCTCTTTTCAGATGGCGATGACCACTGGGATGACCCAAAAGGCAACATAGTGCTGAGAAGAAGGGATGGAGGAGTGCCCAGCACTGAAACACCTCTGTCACACCCTCCAAGGCTCAGGGACCATTGCGGAAGAGGGGGCGGATAGAATGGAAGAGCCAAAGGAAGGGTATAACCTCTTACAATGCAACTGTCCAGACAGAAATTGGCCTCGATATCCATGACCTTGCAGTGCCTAGCAATACCTCCACAAGACCCTCAAAATAGAAGAAAAAGATGATGACATCAAATTAAAAGAGAGACTAATGGAGAGAGGGAGGGGATATGATAGAGACTTGAGTTCTAAAGGGGAATGGGGGGAGGGAAGGGAAATATCACATGGGTTTTTTCTTTGTATGTGAGTATAAAAGTCAATAAAAAACAATAATTAAAAAAAAAGAGTGTTCACTTATTCTGTGAAGCACGGAGGAGAAGCTTCATTCTTCAGCCGTCAACACTCCAGTGATGCCTTACGAGGTGGGCCTCTGTTTCATGCCAGGACCTGTTCCACCAGCCTGTGGGGCATTGTGGACAGTGTGCTCCAGTTGTCTCCATATGGTGCCTTGTTTGGGGATAGGTTTCTGCACAGACTTCTTGGTCCTGAGCAGCCACATACTGGAAATGTCACCCTTGCCGTCCCAAGCATGGTGGCCATGGTTCCCAGCTCCCATTCTGTCTGCCTGCTGCTTGGGACATGCAGCCTCTATTCCCACCCGCCGCCTGTGTTGATGCAGCTAGACAGTTGCATAGAGCTCTGCAGAACCTTCTAGTCACATCACATCCACAAAGCTCCGAGTTTCAAAAGACCACTGTCACACGAATTCCTGTGAATCTCCTCCCTGCCAGCCTGTGCCTTGAGGTCCGACTTTCCCTGCAGCGTCTCCCCCTCTTTGTCCCCAGAGTGTTTCTGAGCATCTTGTGAGGGCTATGAAAGGACCCTGGAGAGAGCAGGGCCAGCGTGTTCCTAAGAAGACTGTCAAACTGTCTGCCTTGCCTGCCCAAGGACACTGTCCCCAGCAGCTGAGTGGAGCAGCTCATGTCATCTGATGAGTCCTGTGGACAACCTGACCTTGGCTTTTTTTTTTGGTGTTGTTGTTTTGCTTTGTTTTGTTTTGTTTTTTGAGGTCAGGTCTCACTCTAGCCCAGGCTGACCTGGAATTCACTATGTAGTCTCAGGGTGGCCTCAAAATCATGGCGATCCTCCTACCTCTGCCTCCCAAGTGCCGGGATTAAAGGCGTGCGCTACCACAGCCAGCTCTGGCCTTGGCTTTTATCTGCCTGAAAAGTCATTGGACAGGAGAGAAATCAGCATGATTCCTGAGTTTCTTCCGTAAGAATTCTCAGGAGAAGTCCAGGTCAGTGATAAGGGAGCACTCTGAGGCCTCAAGCCATATGACCTCCAGATCCCAGGGCCTTGCTCTGGCGAGTATGGTCCAGCCCAGGTGTGTTCCCAATCCTCTCAGGCAAACCATGGCTTTCCTTGTCCTTACGAGCCATCAGGCCTTGCTCAGCACTTTGCCAACTTGGAACTGTTCGTGGGAGACAGCAGAAGAGTTCGGGTACTGAGGGCGTAAACTGTTTCTGGATTCTCCAGAGTCATCCGTGTGCCAGTGTTGCACACCTGAAAGCCCTTTCCCCATCCAGTGGGAGCAGGGCTGTGTTTTCCCACCATAGCAGATGGACCCTGTCAATTAGCATCACTTCCAATCTCCCTGTTTATGATCCTGTGTTCACCAAACCTCAGCAGCTATGGCCCTCCTCCTTGTCACAGGGAGATGGATGGAGCTGGGCTCCTCTCACATGATGATCACACGCTGTGGGCTTCCCTTTCTCCTGCCGAGCAGGGAGACGAGCCACTCTGCTAAATTAAATTAGATGTGACTTTTAAAACTTCCCGTTGCAGTAGTCAATGAAGATCCAAACCCTGTCTTTTTTTTATTATTTATTTAAGTTTTTCAAGGTAGGGTCTCACTCTGGCCCAGGCTGACCTGGAGTTCACTAGTCTCTGGGTGGCCTTGAACTCGCGGTGATCCTCTTACCTCTGCCTCCCGAGTGCTGGGATTAAAGGTGTGTGCCACCACGCCCGCCCAAACCCTGTCTTAATGCATTGCCTTTAATAGGAGTAAATTGACTTTACTCAGACCCTTGGGAATTCCCAATCTTCCTTTCCACATTAGGCGATGAAAGGAACGTGGCGGGCTTTGCAGGAGTGACCCTGAGTTCTCTCTGGTGTTGACAAGGCTAGGTGGGTGTTGCGGGGAGATGGCTCTGTCTACAACTCACCCAAGCTCAGCCTTTCAACCCCCCCTCCCCCGGATCAGCCTCTAGAGACAGACAGAAAGGGGCTTCTCAGGGAGAGAACAGAGAAAGGGGATGAGGCGAACAACAGATGGATGATACAAGTAAGTTTGGATGATAACAGTCATGGCTGGAGACGCTGAGAGGAGTCACGGCATGGGAAAACCTGCCAGGTAGGAGTCACAATCTGTCTGCAGTTACAGATGGCTCTGTCCAGGATGTCCAAAGCAAGAGAAAAAGATGGATTCTGGGAGGCGTGGTTCCATCCTAAAACAGAACTTTAAAAATGGAGGTGACCAGCAAGGTGCTCGCAGCCAGATGGAGCCCCCTGGCCTGTTGAGGAGACCCCATCAGTCCTTGTATGTGTGATTAACAGGGCCGGATTCCGGGTGGGCACTGTTCCAGGAGCTCGTGCAAGCAGCACCGAGCAGTCCAGATGTGGTGCTGAGCCTGTCGGGCTCCACGGTATGGAAGGGAACAGCAGTAAGCAGTGTGCTAGCATGCTCACAGGAAAACCCGCACCACACACGCGTGCACCCAAGCACATATGCATGTAGGCACATACACCCACCTGTATTCCTCACACATACATGCACATCATATCACATGCATGCACCGATGAAAACACACATACACATGTAAACACGTGCGCATGTATGTACTTGCATAACATTTCACATACACAGCCTAGATGCAGGTACTCACACGTATACATAGTTACACATGCATAAAAGCAAAGAATACACACAAGCACATCCTCACATAAGCACACCCATGCACACCCATACGCATTCACACCCATATCACACACATGCACAGATGCACACATACATATGTACATACATATACATTGTTGCAGTGACTTTCAAGTTGCAATGCCCTTCTTAAATTTCTTTTTTTTTTAATTAAAAAAATTTTTTTTGGAGAGAGACACAGAGAGAGAGAGAGGGAGAGGAAGACAGATAGAGAATGGGCGCACCAGCAGTCTCTCAGCTGCTGTGAACAAAATCCAGATGCGTGCGCCCCCTTGTGGTCAAGTGCGGCATTGCGCCCTTGCATCACTTTGCATCTGGCAAAACGTGGGACCTGGAGATTGGAACCGCTAGAGATTGGAACCAGCGTTCTTAGGCTTAGCAGGCAGGTGCCTTAACTGCTAAGCCATCTCTCCAGCCCTTACATTTCTTTTTTAAAAAAATATTTCAGCTTTATTTATTTATCTGAGATAGAGAAAGAGAGAGAGGGAGAGGGAGAGAGAGAATGGGCATGCCAGGGCAAACAAACTCTAGACGCATGTACTGCCTTGTGCATCTGGCTTATGTGGGTCCTGGGAAATCAAATCTAGATCCTTTGGCTTTGCAGGCGAATGCCTTAACTGCTAAGCCATCTCTCCAGCCCCCTTCTTACATTTCTGTGAGTTCATGTGGTTTTCCTTGCCCATCCTGACTTGTTCTGTGTCTGAATGTCTTACCTGGCTTTGATTTCATTAGCAGACCGAGTGTGTAGCACTCTGGTGGTGTGTATCTGTACTTGCAGGAGAGGGTTTGTTATACTCAGGGGTAGATAGACCTGTTTTTTGTCCTCCTGGAATGTCCATGCAGGCTGTGCTTATACCATCCGGGGACTTGTGAAGACCAGGGACAATACACGAAGCTCCGTGCCTTCTGGATGCCTGTGGACAGAGTGGAATTTCTTCCGCATTGATGAAGTGGTAGGGCCGGTTGACCACAGACACCACACAGATGTCCCTGTGTTCTTGTGAGTGAAGACTCCAAGGGTGTAGAGTGCCCTTGACCTGGTGGCTTTCCTGGAGTCCATAGGTAAAATCACAGGCTCTGGCTTCTGCCTTCCAGTGATTTCCTTCCAGGGTTGGGGCATTGTGGGTAATATTTGTATACCTAGCAATGATCTTGAGTAGTCAAGGTGTGATCAATATTCACAAAAGACCACTGAAGTTCACACTGTCCAGATCCCTGGATACATGAAGTTGAAGACGCAGTGGACTCATGGGCCTTCCACGTGTACATCTGCTGGGCAGGGTCAAATATATATAGACTTATATCTTTCTATTATAGAACATCTCTTTCCATTTGTTCACTTAAACTTTTTTTTTTTTTGAGACAGACACAGAGAGAGACAGAGAAAGAGGGAGAGGAAGACAGATAGAGATGGGCGCGCCAGCAGTCTCTCAGCTGCTGTGAACAAAATCCAGATGCGTGCGCCCCCTTGTGGTCAAGAGCAGCATTGCGCCCTTGTGTCACTTTGCATCTGGCTAAACGTGGGACCTGGAGATTGGAACCGCTGGAGATTGGAACCAGCGTTCTTAGGCTTAGGAGGCAGGCGCCTTAACTGCTAAGCCATCTCTCCAGCCCTAAACTGTTGTTTTTATTTATTTATTTATTTATTTATTTATTTATTTATTTATTTATTTAATTTAAGAGAGAGAATGGGCACTCCAGGGCCTCCAGCCAGAGCAAGTGAACTCCAGACACATGTGTCACCTTGTGCCTCTGGCTTTATGTGGGTACTGAGGAACTGAACCTGGATCCTTTGGCTTTGCTGACAAGCACCTTAACCACTAAGTCACCTCTCCAGTCCTCAACTGTTGTTTTAATTAGTTGTTAATCTGCATTATTTGGAGCTAAGACACTTGATTTAAGTTAGACAGTGTCCTCCATGATCACCCGACCGCATCTGAGTGGCACTGGGCAAACCCGTGTTGCTTAGCTCCCAGCCTGAGTGCAGATGTGACTCCTCAGCTGGTCTCAGAATTCTATGCTTCTGCCCAAACATAGCTTCTTCCCTCTACTCTTGGAGGTTAGATGTCCTTGTTTCAAAGGTGTGACTGTGAATACAAAGGTGTGTTGAGCAGTGCGGATGCCGGGACTCCCGACCCCACGGTTTACAGGCAGCCCTTTCAAGCAGGCCCCACTGGCTGCATCCTGGACACGCTTTGTTGGCCCTAATAGCACCCTATTACCAGCTACAGTTTAGCATCTGAGCCAGAAGCTGGCCGAGGGAAAGAGGAGAAAAAGAGTGTAAATTAGATGGAGTAGCCGGGAACAAAGGTTTTATTTCTCCTGAGCGCAACCCTTTGATAGGAGAAAAGGACGTGGGGGGAGACAAATGTGTCGCTAATTTAATTAAGTGGTATAAAATTTCAGGGGCTGCAGACGCCATTTAGAGCGGGATTAATCAAGAGCAGGTGACAAAAATGAGCAGTCACAATGTGAGCGTTTTAACAATCCGACACACTTGGATGGGATCTGGGGCTCTTCAAAGGGGACACAGTTTGCCTTGCTAATCCCGATCTGCCGCCCCTCCCCCACAGGCTAGCTTGAGCTCCAAGCTCCCTGACTCCTTGCAGGCACCCATGTGAAAGGACGAGGGCCAGTTGACATCCCTGTTGCATTCTAACTGTTCTCTCCCAATCTCAGAGCCCCTTCCGCACTGGCCCTCAGCCCTACCCTAAGTGCCCAGTCTGGAAAGATGGCTTGCTGTTAAGGTGCTTGCCAGCAAAACCAAAGGACCCAGGTTCGATTCCCAGTATCCACATAAAGCCAGATGCACAAGGTGACGCATGCATCTGGAGTTTGTGTTTAGTGGCTGGAGGCCCTGGTGTGCCCATTCTCTCTCTCTTGCTCCCTCCCTAATAAATAAATAAATAAATAAATAAATAAATAAATAAATAAATAAATAAAGTTTTTAAGATGTGGTTACCTGTCCACATAGTCCCTGAGTGCTGAGTTGTCACTATATTTACTGGCTGCCCTGGTGGCTCAAAGAGAGAGAGGAGTAGAGCTCCACAGCCACAGGAGGAGTGTGTGGCAGGTCTTTCTCACCAGGTGGTGATACCCAGTGTAAGAGAAGGGCCACGTGTAAGGGTGCCATCGCTCACCCTGCCATCCCAGCAGAGGAGGACCTGTTTCGGAATGAGGAGTGCTTTGGGACAGGTGGGTCTCCTCACTGCCACGTCTGCTTGCTGACTTCGATGTGTGCTTGCCCCCCCCGGGCACACTTCAGATGCTGAAGGGTGCCTGAGAAACACCATAGTCGCAGAAGGAAGTTCCCGCGGCATTCTGAAAAAAAATCATCATTATATTCTTACTTCCTGTATTTCACACACATTAGAAATAGCAGAAAAGGTGGGTTTTCATTCGCCTCTGAACCTGAACGCGTAGAGCCTAGCCTAGTGGAATGTTGTCATTCTAGAAGATTCTGGGACGAAGGCACTGAGTGTGGTTCCTCCAGATCTGCTTGTTGGCCTGTATCTCGGTACCTGTATTGCCTCACCTAGACAGAGCTCCTGATGGTCAGAAAGCAAACAGACAAGTCCCCTATAACTGCCTTGGCCCACGTCTGTCTAGTCGGTTCCCTGGGGAATGCTTGGAGATTGAGATCCCACTGGTTAAAAAAGAATTTGATGGGCTGGAGAAATGGCTTAGCGGTTAAGGCGTTTGCCTGTGAAACCAAAGGATCCCGGTTCGATTCTCCAGGACCCACGTAAGCCAGAAGCACAAGAGGCACATGTATCTGGAGTTCGTTTGCAGTGGCTAGAGGCCCTGGCGTGCCCATTCTCTCTCTCTGTCTACCTATCTTCTCTCTCTCTCTCTCTATGGTTGCAAATAAATAAATAAAAATTTTTAAAAAAGTTAAAAAAAAAAAGAATTTGAGAAATACCTAGAGATTTCAGGGAAAAAAAAAAGTCCTACTTGATCATGCTTTGGATATGAAATGTCCCCATCTGGTGGAAACTTTAGGAGATGGGGAACACTTTTACTGGGGTTTGTGCCTCTAAGGGTATCTTGTCCCTGTCCCCTTCCTGTCTCTCTACTTCCTCTCTGCTGTGTTGTGAGCAGTGTCCCCCCGCCCCCACCATACCCTTCCACTGTGTGCCTCAAAGTAATGGACCCTGCTAAGCATGAATGAAGTCTGTACACGCGTGAGTCCCAAACAAGAACAAAACAAAACAAGAAGTCCACACACACACACACACACACAAAACACACACACACGCACACACACACACACACACACACATACACACACACACACACAACACACACACACACACACACAAACACACATACAAACACACACACAAACACACACAGACACACACACAACACAGACACAAACACACACAGACACACACAAACAAACACACACAGAGACACATACACACACAGAGACACACACAAACACACACATACACAAACACACACACAAACACACACACAGACACACACAACCACACACACAGGCACACACACACACACAAACACACACATACACACACACAGACACATACACACACAGACACACACACACATGAAAACACACACACACATACAAACACACACACAAGCACACACATACACACACACATACACACAAACACACAAACACACACACATACAAACACACACACACGAAAACACATACACACAAACACACACACAAGCACACACATACACACAAACACACACACAAACACACACATACACACAAACACACACACACATACAAACACACACACAAACACACAGACACACACAGAGGCACACACACAAACACACACACACACAAACACACACACACACACAATACAAAAGCAAAAACAAACCAGTATTCTTTATCCCCCCCCCCACAAATTGTTTCTCAGTTGTCCCTTTCAGTGACAAAAAAATATAGTACTTTGTGCTGAGTGCTAGAGAAACATGTGTGTCAGGAAGACATGAGCTCACACGGTCAGTAAAGGAGACGTGTGTGGAAGGAAGGTGCTTTCCGGCCACATCTAAAGGTGCCACCAAGAACTTGGCCCTGCTGTGACAGGCAGGTGCCTGCTCGGGGCCCTCCGGAGGTCTTGTGTCCAACCACTGCTGGCAGAAGTCCAAGAGGACAGTCAGGTCTCATTTCCCCTCATGCTCAGGAGGAAGTGATGGAAACCCTGTTTTTGCTCAGTCGAACAAGCTCCACTCCCATGGTGCCTGTCAGTCCCTAAGGCATTCAGCAGTGGTTTTGCCTCAGAAATTTATTTATTTATTTATTTACTTAGTTAGTTAGTTATGAGAGAGAGAGAGAGAGAGAGAGAGAGAGAGAGAGAGAGAGAGAGAGAGAGACTGGGTGCACCAAGGCCTCCAGCCACTACAAATGAATGCCAGATTCATGTGCCACCATGTGCATCTGGCTGACACAGGTTCTGGGGAATCAAACCTGGGTCCTTAGGTTTCACAGGCAAGTGTCTTTACCACTAAGCTATGTCTCCAGCCCTCCTCTCTTATTCTACGAGTGTAAAGTGCTGGCTGCCCTGACTGGCCCACCAGGGGCAGTGAAGGGCTCTGAGCAGGATGCCTTTCGCAGCATTCACACACAGCCTGGGTCATAAAGACCAGAGCCAGGAGATTGCTCTCCAGCTAGCCAGACAGCGCCTTCCCTCCCACACCTCCACTTCAGGAAAGCAAGTCTGCTCGTGTCTGGTGAAGCCCAGACTCTGGGGAGGAGGGGCCAAGCTGGATGTGCTGTCTTCAAAAGGCAATACAGTTCACAGCTAGCCAAAGAACCTTCTCTATGGAGATGGCAGTAGACAGTGAGGAGATTCAAAAACCGATCTGCAGTAGACAGCTTCCGTTTGCTGACATGAACTTCCAAACCATGCACAGTTATGGAGTAAGAAATATTTATTGATGCTTACAGATTCAGGGAAAGGTCCATAATGGCAGAAAAAGATGGACCACTTTCACAGGTTCATGCAGAGAGCAAAAAAGGCACAAGCCAGGAAAAAAAAAAAATCCCAAAAGCCACATCCCCTAGCACACTTAGAAATTCCAGGCACTTTCCATATCTTTAGATTGGAAGTTCAAATCCACCACCACACCTTAGGGTTGGACCCTAAGATCTGCCCAGTGACATTGCTTCCAGCCAGGTGGCTGCAGATCCAAGAAGTTTTAATAAACTCCTGAATCTTTTGGGGTTGGGGCATCTATTCGAACTACCACACCATCAAAGCAGAAGATGAGGCTGCAGAGAGTTTAATCACTTAGAGAGTTGGAAAACACACCCTCCGAGGCTCTGGGAACATCGTGGAAGAGGGGACGGAAAGACTGTAAGAGCCAGAGTTGGATGGTGCACTGTGATGCGTGAGTAGTGACTGGTACATCCCCACACCAGTGCAACGGGGAGGGGAGAGGGACAAAAGAGGACAACCGGATGGGAATAAGGAAAACTTGCAGTGTGTTCATATATTGAAGTTCCCAGTGAAATTATTTAAACAAATAAAAAACGGGGGGGGGGATAGAGATGGCTACAGAAGAAGCAGGAACTTGAGCTCTAATGGCATCGTTCAACATGGATGAAATGGGTGATGTCTTAGCAGAGGCAGCAGCTCAGTGGGTGGGGTTTCAGGCCAAGTTTTAATTTTTTTGAAGTAGGGTCTAACTGTAGCCCAGGTTGACCTGGAATTCCCTCTGAGTCTCAGGCTGGTCTCAAACTCATAGCGATCCTCCTACTTCTGCCTCCTGAGTGCTGGGATTAAAGGCGTGTGCCACCACACCCGGCAACTTCACATCTTTCATTCGGGTAAGGAAAGAACTCGAGGTGAGGACTTCCATTCAGGCACTTTGGCAGGACCCGTGGGGTGGCCACACCTGGGATGTGTGACCTTTTGACCCAGGGAGGAGACTCCTCACTCGCTTGCTTGTGCAAAGGGATGGCGGGGAAGTTTGATGACTGGTCAGGGGACAACCTTGAGATGGAGGTGAGGAGGTTTTGTTAAAAGGGGCCAGGTCCTTTGCAGGTTTTTCTCTATAATTTATGACCCGCCCTTATGAGTTTGTTATAGTGGTATAGTGTTATATATATATGATATATATATATATTTGAGAGAGAGAGAATGGGTGCACCAGGGTCTCTAGCTACTGCAAACAAACTCCAAATGCATGTGCCCATTGTGCATCTAACTTACGTGGGTCCTGGGGAAACGAACTGGAATCTTTTGGCTTTGTAGGCAAACACCTTAACCCTAAGCCATTTCTCCTGCTCAGTGGTAGCTTTTAATAGACTTGAAATGAACTTTCCTAACATTAAATGTGAAGTGATATACATATACATATATGTATGTTTTTCAAGGTAGGGTCTTGGTCTAACTCAGGCTGACCTGGAATTCACTCTGTAGTCTCAGGGTGGCCTTGAACTCATGGCAATCCTCCTCCTTCTGCCTCCCAAGTGCTGGGACTAAAGGTGTGCACCACCACACCTGGCACAATTATATTTTTTTATTTATATTTGAGAGAGAGAGTGAGAGAAAAATAGTAGATAAAGAGAAATAATGGGCATGCCAGGGCCTCCAACCACTGCAAACTAACTCCAGATGTATGAGCCACCTTGTGAATCTTGCTTACATGGGTCCTGGGAATTGAACCTGGGTCCTTTAGCTTTGCAGGCTAGTGCCTTAACTGCTAAGCCATCCTTCCAGTCCTAAGGTTGCAATTATAATGCAGTCTGGAAAGCCCAGCATTAATTTCGGCCATGCCAGATTGTCTGCTTTCTGTTGTGGTAGAAACATTCAGATATTCAACATGTTGCTAGTGCAGAGTCAGGGGAGGTTGGTATAGTGGGCAGGATCGGAGAGGGTCTGTCTTTTCATCTCTCCAGCTCTTGTCTCTAAAATGTTAAGTCAGGTGGTAAGAAGGACTAGAGCTTGCAGGATGGCCCTGACCTCCCAGGGAGGGTGTATATGCCAACTCTCTGGTCCACACCCACCATTGGAGTGCAGCTGGGGGTGGGGCACAGGTTCTGTTCGCTAAGGGGAAGCCACCAGCACATCCCTTCTGGCTTCTCAAAGCAATGTAGTCTCAGGGTGGCTTCTCTTCCCATGAACTAGTCATAGGATGAACAGGGCAGGCAGGACGAAGCTCTGGTCCCTGATCTCCAGTGGTTCCACTTTAGGCCACAAAGCAATATAAAACTAAGAGAAGCTATACTTTTATTCTATTTTTATTTTTTTAACTTTTAAAATATATTTTATTTATTTATTTATTTGAGAGAGATAAAGAGGCAGAGAGAGAAAGAGAGAATGGGTGTGCCAGGGCCTCCAGCCACTGCCAAGGAACTCCAGGACCACATGTGCCCCAGGTGCATCTAGGTCACATGAGTCCTGGAGTTCATTTCCTTTGGCTTTGCAGGCAAACACCTTGGCATGCCCTTTCCTCTCTCTATTTTCTTTTTTTAATTAAAAAAATCTTTTTCTTTGTTTTGATTGCAAGTAGATAAATAAAACATTTTAAAAAGGTTAAAAAAATAAAAAAATATATTTCTCTCTGTATTTATTTATTTGTGGAGTGAGCATTGCACCCTTGCAACTTTGCATCTGGCTAAAGAGAGATTGGAACCAGCATTCTTAGGGTGAGGCAGGGCCTCCAGCCATCTCTCCAGCCCTATTTTTATTTTTAAATATTTTATTTTTATTTATTTATTTGAGAGACCGAGAAATTGGCAGGGAGAGAGAGAGAGTGGGCATGCATCCCCTTGTGCATCTGGCTTACATGGGTCCTGGGAATGAACCTGGATCCTTTGGCTTTGCAGGCAAACGCCTTAACCGCTAAGCCATCTCTCCAGCCCAGAAGCTATACTTTGAATTTTGAGTTTTCCTGTGCTAGCAATATGCACTGGACCTTGCCAGAGCAGACAGTGCAGCAAATGAAAAGCCTTGTCAACCCTTTGGCCATGAGGAACAATGATACTCTATGGTATGCTGGGTGACTAGTGTTTTGGGGGGATGGTTAATTTTGTGTTCTTTCTTTTTTCTTTTCTTTTTTTTTTTTTTTTTTTTTTTTGCAGAGAGAGAGACAGAGGGAGAGGGAGAGGAAGACAGATCGAGATGGGCACGCCAGCAGCCTCTCAGCTGCTGCAAACGAAATCCAGATGTGTGCATCCCCTTGTGGTCAAGTGTGGCATTGCGCCCTTGTGTCACTTTGCATCTGGCTAAACGTGGGACCTGGAGATTGGAACCAGGTTCTTAGGCTTAGCAGGCAGGCGCCTTAACAGCTAAGCCATCTCTCCAGCCCAATTTTGTGTTCTTAAGACTTAGCACATGTGCAGAACACCCACTAGTGTGTTCACGAAGCGCCTGGCATTTTAGTATAAACGCGCTTTGATGATTTTTGCCTAAACATAGACTAAGCATGTCTCATACTCAGGGCAAGTGAGGCTGAGCTGCGATGCTCAGAGGTTAGGGAGTTAAAGGTATTTCCAACCTATGGTATTTTCAACTTACCATGGGTTTATAGCAAAATAACTCTTGGGTCTGTGTTTGAGGATTTCAGCTGATGTTAACAGAAATTAATACGCCCTCTCACCCTTTCCTCTTTTCCTTATATTTCATGGAAATCCATCTCCACCGGCAACAATCTTTAGAACAGAGCAATTTTAGAGTTCATTTCTTGATTTTATTTTCAGACCTTCAAACTTGTAGGGTCCACGGGACCCCAGTTCTCTCTCTCTCTCTCTCTCTCTCTCTCTCACACACACACAGAGAGAGAGAGAGAGAGAGAGAGAGAGAGAGAGAGAGAGAGAGAAACTATGAGATCAGGTGCATGAGCTACTTTAAATACAATATCCTGAAACACATCTCAGTCGATGTCACAGTGATCATTTTTGTGGTCATTTTCTGAAGTCATAAATAGCATGCCCATGCATTCGGAATCTTGAAAGACCACATCTGAAACATTCGAGCTTGTTGGCGTTTTGAGATCATTAACACATCCCCTTCCTTCCTGGTTCATGAGAAATCGAGAGATGTCTGAACAGTCGTCAAGGGATGAGGAAGAGGAGGAGGAACAGAGGAACAGGAGGAGGAGGAGGGGAGGTAGAGAAGGAAGAAGAGGCCAGGAGGAGGAGGAAGAGGAGGAGGAAGAAGAGAACAAGAAGAGCAGGTGCAGCATGGGATATAATAGTGCATCCAGAGTCACTGGGTGGGAGGAAGCCATTGGCACTGGAGGAAAGTAATTAATTATGAATGTGCCTGGAGAGAGAACCTGTTGTAAGGAGGCCTGAAAAAAAAAAGAGAGCGAGAAATATAGGTCTTTAAAATAGTGTGTTAATGTTCGAGGGTGAAAATGAATAGGAATTGTTTTATATTAAAGTAATAGACCATTTGATTAAAAAGTGAACTATGCTAGCTTCAACAGGAGTGATGAAGTCGGTACAAACACTCTGGAATGAGCTGAGTTGATATTCCTTTTTTTTTTTTTTAATTGCTCAATAGGAAAAGATGGAAGGAAATGTCTGTGGTCACAAGGCTGTGTCTGGAGTGGCTGGGCCCTCAGGGACAGGTTTCCTCAGTGGCCCAAATCCCAGAACGTGTGAACCTGGCCTGAACTCCCAGTGCTTCTGAGAGCTTTCTCAGCAATGCCACATTGCCAGCCAGAGGCTCAGGGATGAAAACGTCGCTGCGTTGGGGACAGACACCATGAGACCTGGACATGTCACTGATGGGCACGAATCACTTCCCACCAGGAGAACCACAAACTTCCAATGCTGACTGTACAGAGAACGGGGAGGAGGGAGATGTTTCAGTATTTTAAAAATCTATTTATTTGCAAGCACAGAGAGTTAAAGAAACAGAGAGCTAGAGAGGGAATGCATGCACCAGAGCCTCTTGTTGCTGCAAATAAATTCCAGATGCATGCGCCACTTTGTGCATCTGGCTTTACTGTGGGTCCTGGGGAATTGAATACAGGCTGTTCAGCTGCAAGCAAGTGTCTTGAATTAGCATGTCTCCAGCCCTTAAGTACTTTAAGTACTTTTTGTTTGTTGTTGTTGTTGTTCTTTTTTTTTTTTTTTTTTTTTTTTTTTTTCAAGGTAGGGTCTCACTCTAGCCCAGGCTGACCTGGAATTCTCTATGTATGTATTCTCAGGCTGGCCTCGAACTACCTCTGCCCCCGCCCCCAAATGGTGGGATTAAAGGCATGTGCCACCACACCAGTCTCCTTAAGTATTTTTTAAAAACATTATTCCTTACCTTAGAGACTTATTTTGCTCTTAAGCCAAAAAGTGTTTCTGTTTGTTTCCCTCTTTCTTTCTTTCTTTCTTTCTTTCTTTCTTTCTTTCTTTCTTTCTTTCTTTCTTTCTCTCTTTCTTCTTTCTTTCTCTTTCTTCTTTTTTCTCTCTTTCTTCTTTTTTTCTTCTTTCTTTCTTTCTTTCTTTCTTTCTTTCTCTCTTTCTTTCTTTCTCTCTTTCTTTCTTTCATTCTTTTTTCACAAATGAGGAGGACCACATCTCATTCTGTCATGTCTAGATCCAGGTCAGGGGTCTAGCTATCAATACGCACTCTGAATGAGACAATAACAAAACAATTAATGGTACGGGGTACAGACAGCTGTCAGGCCTGGGGGCCGGGGACCCGATCTTTTAACTTCCTGTCAACCTACACAGAGAATGGTGTAGCCCTCACAAGATGTCCTCTGAGCAAAACCTCCAGGTAATGGGATGTGGGCACTTTGTGGGCACAAGACCAGAGTGTCCTCAGGCTCTGCAAGCTATGGTGTCCTTCAGCAGGTGCATCTCCTGAGCTGAGAGGTGGGTGTAGAGATGCTAGGTCTTCCTTGTCTGGGACAGAAGCAGCCGGTAAGCACACAGCTGTGACAAGGGTACCTACTCCAGGGATGGGAAAGTCAAGTGTGAAACACCAGGAGGGACAGAGATGAGCTTCTGTCACTTAGAGGACAGTGGGCCACCTGAGGTGACATGGGGGTGGTTTGATGGGATCCTGGCTTTGACCCTCTTTGACACCAGGCCCCAGGGAAGGGGGTGCTGGCACACTGAAGAAGCCAGAGTGGGTTGTATGCAGGGGCCAAGGGATCCAACATCGTCTTGTGGAATTAGACATCCGTCCACTGCCACCAGAGTTTGCTGGTGCGCGTTCTGTGTTCTCCCTCCTCCTCGGATCAGCTGGAACCGGCCCCTGTACGAGGCCACTTGGCTGCCAGCACATTCATGCAGATGAAATGGGAATTTAACAATGTCTCGGGGTGGGGGTGAATGTGTGTTGTCCTTTTTTTTTTTCTGGGATGTGTCACATGATCCCCCTGTGTGACATCGCAAATCTCCATCTTGCTTTGTTGGCTTCTATGCATGAATAATTTTCCCAGTGCTTGCCTTTTTTTTGGGGGGGGCGGTGCAGAGAAAAAGCGCATTAGGGGCGCACCATCGCCTGTTGTCCCCTATCAGCATTCGGGGTCGGGGGGGACTGAGCTGGCTTACAACAGTGTAAAGATCCCGGTGGCATGTGTTATAATATATGAGGTATTGTCCCCCATGAAGAACACACAAAAGGAAGAACATTGTTCTACGAGGGAGCCATTCACGGGGGTTTTCCCAGAGACTGTTGGGTCAGGTTTTCACGGGGCCTATTTGATTTTCAAATGCCTATTTTACCCTCTTTCCTCTCGGTGAGCACACTGTCCAAACATTCACTTCCCATGTTTCGTGCATGGTCGATGTGCTTTCAAGAGAGTATCTGAAATAAGTCTTTATTCTCCTTGTGTTGGCCCTCATTCTGTGTTTTCATGAACTTTAACCCCAGCCATGGTAACTGCAGGGAAAATGCTATCAGTGATTGACAGGATTAGAGGAGCGGGTCCCCATCCGCATTTCAAACACTTGGGGACAATAGGGTTGGGGGTGATTGAATTAATGAGGGGCAGGGCAGTCAAAAGAGCACGCATACTTTACATAAACCTGATTATCTGTGCATGGCAGAAATGGGAAAAAAAAAATACCAAGGGGGCCGATTTTGGCTCTCGGTCCAACTCCAAAGGAGCACCGAGGGCCGCCCCACTCAGCTGACCTGGCCTCCCTCCCACCCAGCAGTGCCCATCAGCCCCACTGCTTAACAAGTCTATTCAGGGGCCAGGGCCGGCTCCCAGAGGCAGGCCTTTCACAACTCAGCGCCTCCGTGGGGTGAGTTTTTCCCCTTTTGTTAATTTTTCTTGGGAACCATTGCTTTAGGAGCCCTAAGAGCAACTCCAGCAATTGGAGCTGAGCGAGTGTCCTTGTGGCCCAGAGGAGAGCTGTGTGTCTCCACATTGGTGGGTCTTAAAGGCCTAGGCAAGCAGTGTGGATTTCTCCCCCAGAGGGCAACAGCTGCAGGGACCAGGTCAAAAGAGGGACACCCCAAGACCGCAGCACTTTCTCAGCATGGACGCTCACACAGGGAGAACCCACTCTCTTCTGGAGGATTCCCAAAGCCAGGGACTATGGGTGCCCTTCTGAGGGGAGTGCTGGACACAGTTGTGCCCGCCATTTCCTGTGTGTTGTGTGTGTCTGTGTGTACAGCCGTGTGTCTGTGTTGTGTGCGTCTACACCCGTGTGTCTGTGTTGTGTGTGTACACCCGTGTGTCTGTGTTGTGTGTGTACACCCGTGTGTCTGTGTTGTGTGTGTACACCCGTGTGTCTGTGTTGTGTGTACACCCGTGTGTCTGTGTTGTGTGTGTCTACACCCGTGTGTCTGTGTTGTGTGTGTACACCCGTGTGTCTGTGTGTTGTGTGCGTCTACACCCATGTGTCTGTGTGTTGTGTGTACACCCGTGTCTGTGTTGTGTGCGTCTACACCCGTGTGTCTGTGTTGTGTGTCTACACCCGTGTGTCTGTGTTGTGTGCGTCTACACCCGTGTGTCTGTG